>JAMWYP010000012.1:0-1442500 GCA_025563575.1 Acacia pycnantha
TGTCTTTTTGTGTTGGGATCAAAATGTTCATCATAACCTCCAATCTTAAATACTACTCCCTCCGGTCCAAATTATAGGAACACATTTTGGAGTTGTTTTTGGTCTTAATTATAAGAGCAAGTTTTAACTTTTGTCAATTTTTTCCTATAATACCCCTATTTATACTTATTATTAGGAGCATTTATATATGTGTGTGTGTATATGTATGTATATATGTGTACATATATATGTATATCTGTGTTTGTGTGTGTCAATATATATGTGTGTGTACACACACACATATATACTACACACATAGAAATATATATGTGTGTGTAGATAGATCTATATGTATACATCTACACACACATATATATTTATATAGTAATACCATTATTTCAATTAGAAAGCGTGTGGAAAGGAAAATTGGTTGGAGAGATATGTGGCGGGGTTGTAATTCACTTTTACTTATGTCATTTTAAATTTATATAAGGGCATTTTAGGAAAATGAGTTAAATTAACTAATTTAACTCATCTCCTTAACCCCCCAAAATCGGTTAAATAGCTCCTATAATTAAGACCGGAAGGAGTATTATACGTTGGCTTAGCTAAAGTTGAATAGTAATATGACTAGCTTTTAGAAAAGTTTGGGTTTCTTGTTTACATCAAAACATTATTTAATATAACAATATCAAGTTTTTGATGTCCACAAATTCCGTATATTTTAAACTCTCTTTCTATCGCCAAATTTTACTATGTAAGGGGTTTGGTTCAGGACCAAAATCTACACAAAGGAAATTTTCACCAAAGACACCCTTTCTTGACTATTAAGCTATAATTATAATTAAGGATATATATACTTTTCCCATTACATTTATATATGAGCCATCAACCATCACGTATCTGTCTTTTTGTGTTGAAATCAAAATGTTGATCATAACAACCAATTTTAAACACTATTATTCATAGTCTTAGCTAAAGTTGAATAGTATGACTGGCTTTCAGAATGATTTGGGTTTCTTGCCCACATCAAAATATTTTTTTTAATATAATAATATCAAATGTTTTGTGTCGACAAATTCCTCATATTTTAAACTCACTTTCTATCACCAAGTTTTACTATATGAGGGGTCTGGTTCATGACAAAAATCTATAAAGGAAATGTTCACCAAAGACACCATTTCTTTGCTATATTAAGCTATAATTAAGGATATACATTTCCCCTTCATTTATATATGAGCCGCCAACAATCACGTATCTGTCTTTTTGTGTTAGAGTCAAAATCTTCATCATAACCTCCAATCAGGAAATGTTAATTGTATTTATGAGTTCCTTTATTTTTATTTTTGATTATATGACAAGTTAACTATATAAAAGTATAACAATAAGCATCTCCTTGACCAACACATCAACAAAATGGACAGCTCAAAACAATAAAATAAAAAATAAAAATGAGGCGGTTATAAAAGATGATGATGGGAAAGGTAGTTACACAATATTTTCTAAATTCAGAATAAAGGAGGCAGGTACAAAATATTAAGTAAAAATATATTTTAATATTTTGATTATTAAATATTAATTTTTTTAACACGGCTAACTAAATCTGCCTGGCTTTCCTAAATAGTTTGGGTTTCTTGCCTGCATCAAAACATTATTTAATATCATAACATCAAGTGTTTTGAGTCCACAAATTCTTCAGATTTTAAACTCTCTTTCTATCGCCAAGTTTTACTATCTCAGGGGTTTGGTTCATGACAAATATCTACACAAAGAAAAGTTCCACGAAAGACAACCTTTCTTTGCTATTAAGCTATAATTAAGGATATGTCTTTCCCATTCATTTATATATCAGCCACCAACCATCACGTATCCTATTATCATATATTTAACTGACCATCTAATTTGTAGGACCCAGTTTCAGTGCTGGGAGAGCTTGTCCGTATGGACAAGCTCTGGACCGTCTAGATCTGATTTTATTTACTTTTTTATTTTTTATTTAAAATAATTTTAATGGGTAGAGAATCTAAAATAAAGATAATCTTTCAACTAACATTTTAAAAAAAAAATGATTTTTTCATATAGAAAAAAATAAAAACAAAAAATTATTAAAAAAATCTAGACGACCATCCCATCTGGATGGTCTAGATGGGATGGGCTCTCCCTGCCTATCCAAAGGATAGGCAGGGAATCTGATTCCCTAATTTGTATCAGGATATCTAGGGAACCAATTTCCCTGCCAAGGACAGGCAGGGAGAGCTTGTCTTATCTGGACGGTTTAGATTTCATATTTATTATTTGGTGATTTTTAAATTAAAAAATCATTTAAAGATTATCTTAATTTTAGATTCTCTATCTATTAAAATAATTTTTTTAAAAAAATAAAAGTAAAAAAATGAAATCTGGACCGTCCAGATCTCATCCAACGGTCCTTCGTATGAGACAAACTCTCCTACCATTGTCCTTGACAGCAAGGACAAACTTTCCGGATATCTAGTGACTCCTTCTAACAATTTCTTTCGCACATATCAAACAAGAACTCCAAAACAGGAATCTGTCTTCTTGTGTTGGAATCAAAATGTTCATCATAACCTCTAATTTTAAACACTATTATTCGTGGGTTTACCTAAAACTGAATAGTATGACTGGCTTTCAGAATGGTTTAGGTTTCTTGCCTTCATCAAGACATTATTTAATATAATATTATTATTATCAAGTGTTTTGTGTCCATAAATTTCTCGATTTTAACCTCTCTTTCTATTACCAAGTTTTATTATCTCATAAGTTTGGTTCATGACAAATCTACACAAAGCAAATTTTCACCAAATTAAAGACACCCTTTCTTTGCTATTAGGCTATAGTTAAGGATATACCTTTCCTAATCATTTATATATGAGCCACCAACTATCACGTATCTATTTTTTTATGTTGGAGTCAAAATGTTTTATTATACCCTCCAATTTTAAACACTATTATTTATTGGCTTAGCTAAAGTTGAATAATATGTCTAGATTTTAGAATAGTTTGGATTTATCAAAGCATTATTTAATATAATAATATCAAGTGTTTTGTGTGCACAAATTCCTCATATTTTAAACTCTCTTTCTATCGCCAAGTTTTACTATCTCACGGGTCTGGTTCATGACAAAAATATGCACAAAGGAAGTTTTCACCAAAGACACTCTTTCATTTCTATCAAGTTATAATTAAGGATATACCTTTCCCCTTCATTTATATATGAGCCACCAACAAACCTGTATCTATCTTTTTGTTTTTGAACCCAAAATGTTCATCATAACCTCCAATTTTAAACACTATTATTCATTGGCTTAGCTAAAGTTGAATAGTATGACTGACTTTCAGAATGGTTTGAGTTTCTTGCTGCATCAAAATATTATGTAATATAATATATAATACTATTTAATACTCCCCCCGGTCCTAATTATAGGAGCAAATTTTAGAGTTGGTTTTGGTCCTAATTATAAGAGAAAGTTTTAAATTTTGTCAATTTTTCCTATAATACCCCTAGTTATACTTTTTCAATAATAATTAAAGACAATAATAATTTAATAACACACCTATATATTTTGAAGTAAACTTTGCAAACTATTTTTTTTTCCCGATCGACATGGCCAATAAAATTAACAAACTTGAAGAGCGAAAATAATGAAGGATCAAATAATTTTTTATTTTAAAAAATACGGTTCTTATCGTTCCACTGTGATTGTGACATATTAAAAAAAAAACAATTCTCAACTTCTTATAAAATTAGATAAATCCTAATTAAAAATTGACATCTTCTTAGATCTAGCTATGCGTACAGCTTGAATTTGTTCAACAAGCGTTTCCTTAATGTCATTTTAAATTTTGGGTAAGGGTATTTTAGGAAAATACACATAATTAACTAATTTAACTTCCTTCCTTAATCCCTCAAAATTCTGGTAATTTGCTATAATAATTAGGACCGGAGGGAGTATAATTGTATCAAGTGTTTTGTGTCCACAAATTCCTAAGATTTTAAATTCTCTTTCTATCGCCAAGTTTTACTATGAGGGGTTTGGTTCATAACAAAAATATACACAAAGGAAATTTTCACCAAAGATACCATGTCTTTGCTATTAAGTTATAATTAAGGATGTACTTTTCCCATTCATTTACATATGAGATAGTGACCATCATGTATCTGTCTTTTTTGCGTTGGAGTCAAAATGTTCATCATAACTTCCAATTTTAAACACTATTATTTGTTGGCTTAGTTAAAGTTGAATAGTATGACTGACTTTCAGAATAGTTTGGATTTCTTGCCTACATCAAAGGATTATTTAATATATTAATATAAAGTGTTTTGCGTCCACAAATACTTTATATTTTAAACTCTCTTTCCATCGCCAATCTTTACAATCTTAGGGGTTTGGTTCATGACAAATCTACACAAACGAAATTTTCACTAAAGACACCATTTCTTTACTCTCAAGCTATAATTAAGGATATACTCCCTCCAGTCCTAATTATAGAATATATTTAACCGATTTTGTGAAGATTAAGGAAAGAAGTTAAATTAGTTAAATTTACTCATTTTCCTAAAATGTCCTTATATAAATTTAAAATGACATAAGTAAAAGTGAATCAATAGCTCCTACCACATACCTCTCCAATTTAAGATTTTCCTTTCCACATGTTATCTAATTTGAAATAATACTCTTGCTATATATATATATATATATATATGTGTGTGTGTGTGTGTGTGTACATATATCTACACACATATATATATGCACACACACACAAAGATATATATGTATATATGTGTGTGTGTGTGTTTATATATATACATATATACACGCACACACATACATATATTGACAGACACACACGGATATACATATGTGTGTATGTCTATATATATTTGAGTGTAGACACACACATATATATATACATACATACATATATGCACACACACACACATATATATTTGTGTGTAGACACACACACATGTATAGATATATAAATACACACACATATATATCTAAAATTTTCATTGATTGGAAGAATCTATGCACCCACATACATATAATCACCAAAAACAAACACACTTGAGAGAATGAAATCGGGGTATTTTAGGAAGAAATTGATAAAAATTAGATGTTGTTTTATAATTAGGACCAAAACCAACTCTCAAATATTATCTTATAATTAGGACTGGAGGAAGTACCTTTTTCATTCATTTATATATGAGCTAGTAACCATCACGTATTTGTCTTTTTGTGTTGGAGTCAAAATATTCATCATAACATCCAATTTTAAACACTATTATTCTTTGGTTTAGCTAAAGTTGAATAGTATGATTAGCTTTCAGAAAAGTTTAGATTTCTTGTCTAAATCAAAACATTATTTAATACTCTTTCCGGTCCTAATTATAAGACTAATTTTATAGTGTAAATGATCATATAATTAGAACCAGAGGTAGTATAACAATATCAAGTTTTTGGTGTCTACAAATTCAACATATTTTAAACTCTCTTTCGATCACCAAATTTTACTATCTCAGGAGTTTGGTTTATGACAAAAATCTACATAAAAGAAATTTTCACCAAAGACACCCTTTCATTACTATTAAGTTATAATTAAGGATATACTTTTCTCATTCATTTATATATAAGCCACCCACAATCATATATCTGTCTTTTTGTGTTGGTGTTTGAAAATTAGAGAAATGCTTAGTTGGGATTGGTAGGTTATTTTAAGGCCGATTCATAGAGATATGAATAGAATTATTGATGCTTTGGCAAAATTAGGAATTTCTAATTCTGCTATTCTTAATGTTTGTCCTACTCAGTTGATATCATGGGTGGAACAAGAGTGTTTAGGATTAATTTTCCCTTATGTGTAATTCTTTATTTTAATACAGGCTTTCAACCATCCTTCTTATAAAAAAAAAAAGTTTATTATAACGCCCAATTTTGAACATTATTATTCGTTGGCTTAACTAAAATTGAATAGTATGATTGACTTTCAGAATGGTTTTGATTTCTTTCTTACATCAAAACATTATTTAATATAATAATATAAAGTGTTGTGTCCACAAATTCCTCATATTTCAAATTTTATTTCTATCACCAAGTTTTACTATCTCAGGATTTGTATCATGACAATAATCTACACACACAAAATTTATTATAAGTATGTAATTTTTAAATATAAACACGTGATTGTCTAAAATCTGAGTAAGTCATACAATTATCATATTTGAATCGGAAATTTAATATATATATATATATATATATATATATATATATATATATATATATATATCACTTATGACAGCGTAAGGTTGTGTCAAGTCATCTCAAAACTACGTCGTTTTGGGAATTCATTAATTCTCTTTATTCCAAAACGACGTCGTTTTGAAAGTTAAAGGAATCAATGAAGGGTGTTTTGGTAAAATTCATGTAATAAATGCAAAAACAAGAATACCAAAACACTCTTCATTAATTCTCCTAACTCCTAAAACGACGTCGTTTTGGGGAAAAGGGAATTAATGAACTTCCAAAACGATGTAGTTTTAGGATGACTTGGCATAACCTTATGTCGAGTGACATGATAAACGATAAACCCTATATATATATATATATATATATATATAACCTTTCTTTTTGAAGTAACCAATTAAAAATAAACAAAACGAATAATTTGGAGAAAGGACACTCCCGGCTTTTAATGTCCCTCATTATGAATTTTTCAGATAAATTATGAATCATAAGGAACAATGGAACCGAATCACATAACATTTACATTTCCCACTCATTCTTGAAGAATCGTTCAAATGAAGAAAAAGGCATACAAAATTTTTGAAGGTTTGCCTCAAAGAACTAATGCTTGATGAATCTCCTTACTTACCTTTTGACCTCCTTTTTCATTGACTTACCACAGTCACTAAATAATGTAGAATGTCCAACCTTTTGTGTTTTAACCTGCTCACAAAAGAATTTGAAAGGCTTGTTCAGAACTAAACCAAAAAGTGTCATATAAATTCTGAGATAAACTACTCAAAATCAATTGTCATGCATACAAAAGTGAGTTCACCCATTAAAGAAAGAAAGAACCTAAATTTCTCCAAAAGGACAATAGCTACTATTGGTAAAGATCTCAATAAAAATAGAACATGTAAATATTTTCAAATAATATATACTATTATGAGGTGCTAAACTGTTAAAAAAAATATATAATATATCCATGTGTCTTATTTTTATTAAAAAAAAGCAGCATAATTACCTAAACTTTCTTTGTACCCAGAAAAAATAAAAATTGATTGGATTTTCAACTTCCTATCACAAGAAAACGTGCTAGGGATGGTGAAAACCAAAAGCTTAACTCAGAAAATAAGCCCTAAAAGAACATCAAGAGGCTACCTTTTCCCTTCTTCGCTTGCAGTTATTCCAACATAGAAGTCCTATGCAACATCCAGCTCCGGAGCCTGACTCATATCCTCTACAGAAAATAAAGCAGTGAGCAGAATATATTAAAAAATCTCTCATTTCTAAGATGCTTACATCAACATTCATAATATTTGTCAATTATTTTTATGTTACTAAACCAATGTAGCCTGCTAGAGGTTGGAAGAGTTGCAAGAAGATTTTGCAATATCTCTGGCACATTCCTTTGTGAAGAAGTCATTCCATGAACCATGTGTGAACCCAGATGCAAGAAAATTATGTCAAACCACTGAACTAGGTTATGGTAGTTTATATGAGTTCCTTTCTCTCTATATGATATACTAGAAAAGGGCAATTGATTGTGATTACCAAGCAGATGTAAACTAGCAAAGGTATCAATTCTTTAGAAAGGACTCAGTTCCTAACGTTAATCAAGAAACAAATAAAATCAACTATTTCATCCATATTTACTTTGTACGAAGCATATATAACACTTTAGAATGGATTGAAAATAAATTCAAACATTACGCCACTATCCAAAACAAAATACAGATACAGATAGCAAAGTAAACTCATAGTTTATCCTAGATATACTCCCATTTACAAGCATTTTCCTGTAATTTGTTAAGGAAAGTATTCATGTAACAGGAAAATTCTATTTACTCTGTCCCACACTACGAAGCTCATAAAATAGTTTTCTTTGCTACGAGATTAATAATTTTCCATGGACAAAACTATTAAATTCCATCTTTCACAGCATAAATTTTTAATCTAGTGTAAAAGACGAACATTGAAAAGTTGAAGAAATTAGGGACTTACGGATTATTTTTGTTGGACTTTGATGCTAAACTGCTACCATGTAATAGACTTGGGGACATGGAACATCGGGCTCCATTTCTACTAATTTGACCATTTTGTATGATTCTTCCATGTTTAACTTTCATAACTTTGACTTCATGATGAAGGTCATCTTCCTGACGCTGAGAGGAAAACCTTGTCGAATCAATGGGTTCTAATGGGTCTTCACAGATAACATTTTCACGAGGCAGGACCTGATTCTTCTCAGGTCTTGCATGACTCAGTGATCCCGGAGAACGTTTTTCTACAACCTGTAGCCACGCAGTTTCCAGCCTCTGCTCATGTATAATAGATTCAACTCTTTGCGTGGGAATTTCCTGTTTATTCTCTCTCACACCGTTTCTTCCAACGGTAAAATCTGATGAATCAATGATAGCCTGCAAGTTTTCATCAAGCAAAGGAGGAAAGCTAGAATGACTACCCTTTTTATTTGCACGGTCTCTTTTTATTTGCCTCTCACTTCCCATTGTTGATCCTGCCTGCATGATACCAGGTAGATTTTCACCTTCACCATGTGGCAAGTGAATGATTCTAACCTCCACATTGCACCTGAGTACCATTTCCATTGAATTTGTAATACTACTCAAAAACCTTTCAGCCCTAATTTTAATATCTCTATCTCCGAATGCAACATATACAACCAGAAAACCTGCAAGAAGAATGACATTAACAGATAGGCATAAGATAAAAATGAAATAAGGTGATTAGTAGCAAATTGGAAAACATAAAGAAAGAATATCTGCACTAGGTGTAACACAAAAAAATTTATAATTCGATTTTGTCAGCACAAGAACATTCCTTTAGTCGACAACCAATGGGTGCCATCCATAATGTGTAGATGAATGTTGAGCTATAGCCTATAGGCTGTTGTAGAGTTTGAATTAATACCATGGTTAAAATAATCATCTGATATCTAGTTGCACAAGGGTGACAGCTAACTAATACTGTGTGTGTCAAGAGTTGTGTTGTGTCTCAGTAATATATACACTTTTGACAACCAAAATATCTAGTTGCGCTGAAAGATCTTGTCAGCTTACCATCAACTTCACAAATAGATACAAGTTTTCCATGATTGTGGAGCAGCAGCTTCAATGTCTTAGAATGACACCTCCCTATACAACTTTCCCAGATATCATGTAACTTCCCTGAATTAACACATCTTAACATCATATTCCCAATAATAAGATCATCAGATGAAGCAGGTGTTGCATCATCATCTCCTAGAAATGGACTACTTGATGGCTTTGAACTCGAGCTGAAACCATCTGACTTAGACGACACATCCCATTGATGTCTGGAATTGCCATTCAAAGGTCGTTGCTGGGATGCAGGGGATGTTGACATTCGAGAAATATATCTGACATCTGAACTATGCTTTGGAGCTGTAGCTTCTCTTGAAGCACTTGATGGATCATATTCAGAAGTCTTGCAGCTCTGTCTCCTGCCACTACCTGACTGTGTAAGTTCTGGTGAAGGCATTGAACCAAGCTGTAACAGAGTAGCTGTGAACCATGTTGAGCGTTCACTAGAAGTCCTTAACTGTTTCTCAGCCTCTGAGAGCAGCTTCAAAGCACGCATTAACCTCCCCAACTCCGATTCATTCACTAAGCAAGAAACCCAAGCATGCATTCCAACAATTAATCAAGTAAAGCCCCAATGAATAAAAAACATAAAGACAACCAGAACGAATGCAAAGCACCCTTAATACAAGAACGAGAAACCAAAAATATCAAGAACCAAGATCCCATTTTCCTAATATGCAAGCCTAAGGTCACAAGAGAAAAGCAAGAGCCAGGAAGTAGACTTGGATAGCTTTGTGAAAATATTCACTCAACTGCATAACCTTTCTTTTGTTTATATTTTTTATTACGTATAAAAGAAAAAAATTACAGCTGACAATTGTCAAGTTTTGTCAAGTTTCATCAAATAGAAAGTAAGATAACACCATTAAAATATACAAACGAGAATGTGGGTAGGCAATACTCAGTCTAGAGAATAAATCAGTAAAATAGAACACTAAAGGTAACCAAAAAAAAGCCAGAAGAAACACATCATAGTAGACTACTGACAGGATATTTAAGGGGACATAACCTACATTAAAGAAGCTCGTGAGCCTTGACTTAAAACTCTAAAAGTGCCATAGGGCAACATTATAAATACCAAAATTAAGGCAAGGAAACAGGATAAAAATCATTTAAAGATTTTAAAAGAGACTGCACTCACAACTTCGTCCACCAAAATATGAATCATTAGGTTTGGCATCAATGACAGTATACGATCCAGCAATGATGTCCATAATGAGGCATGTCATTTGTGATATCAAAATCATTGGATCAGCCACAGAATCCATCACTTCTCTGGCTCTCTTCACTGTTTCTGAGGTATCTGATGACAATGCTAACTCCAACAGCTCTAGTAGTTTTTCATCCGAGACAACACCCACCTGTTGTAGAAAATAAATGACAGCATTAAAATTGAATTACGTACTCAAAGCAAAATTTCATTGACCTGAAGCAGAGTGCTTCAGTTTTCAGATTATGTCATAAAATGATAGTCACAAAACTCACAAGCTCATTGACAAGTGAAATAGTAATTCTTTTCCCCAGCAAACTCAGTTGTTCTAACATAGTTTCTGCATCTTGAAGTGAACCATCTGCATTCATAGCAATAAGGTCCAGCGCATCTTTTTCAACATCCAGGTTCTCCTCAGCAGATAGCGTCCTCAATCTGGCCACAATATCACCATCTTTAATTTTGTTAAAAAGGTACTTCTGGCATCGGGACTGTATTGTCCGTGGTACATTGTCAAGATCAGTTGTTATAAATATGAACACAACTCGACTCGGTGGTTCTTCCAGAAACTTCAGAAATGCCAGCCATGTCTTAGAAGGAAGCAAGTGACACTCATCTATAACAAATACACTATATCGCGAGGAGGCTGATGGCGATCCTACTGATAGTCTTTTCAAAAGATATCTAACACTATCAATCCCTTGCTTATTGGTTCCATCAACTTCCAAGAAATCCCTAGTCTTGCCAGAATTGAGATCAGTGCAATTCCTGCAGCATCCACAAGGCTTATTTACATCAGGAGCCGTGCAGTTCAGGGCAGAAGCAAAAATTCTGGCTGTTGAAGTTTTACCAGTACCACGAGGACCTTGGAAAAGATAAATGGGAGCAATTCTATCCCTTGAAATAGCATTCATGAGTGACTGAACAACAATATTCTGGCCAATCAAGTCACCAAAGGAAATAGGCTTATACTTCTGACTGAAACTCATAGCATTTTCTAGCGTGCCTTCCTCATCCCCTTCCCCCTCTACAGCCACAATCTCCAAACCATCTTGACCCCTACAACTTGATGACCATCTCCTTCCATCTAACCTGCTTAAACCCTCGAGATAAAGTTCCCCTAAGTTTGCAGAAAGTTCATCATCGCTCCTTCCAGTTCCTACGGATGATCCCCCTCTAACATCACCACTGCTGGTGAGCAGTGGAAGAACACCCTGAGCGCTCCTTGAAGAAACTCTCCACTGGTCAGAGCTCGATAAGGACCTTCGGTGTCTTGTATAGATACTTTGACTTCCACAGAATAAGCTACTTCCTTTCCTCCTCAAAGTCTCAGAAAGAGAAGGGGAATAACAACTCCTACACATCCCTCTATTTTTTGGAGTCCTCTTGGACCAATAACAAGGAATCCCGCATCCCCTCTGGCCAGGAAAATCCAGATGATCGTCTACCTCATCATCACCATCATTCAATGAGCTTGTAGTGGCATCCCAGGACCCAACAGTACTTGAATTATAGCGACCATACCTATTATAAGAGCAGGTTGATAAAGCAGGAGTACTGTAAGTATAAGAAGAGTCCTCAGTTCGGCTACTTCTCAGTAACTTTGATGAAGAACGAGACCAATTCTTACGCTTGAGTTTCAGCAGCAAACGAGATGACCCTAAAATTCGCCTTAAATCCTCAGAATTGCAGTAATCTTCAGTATCATCAGACTGTTCAATTGAGTCCTCTAGAGATGTCTTGGAATTTACAAACCTTCTTCCCAAATTGGTTTCTGGTTGCCGAAATTTCGATTTATCCAAATGTGTGTTGATTTTCTTACTCTTTCTCTTGATACTGCCCATTTTTCTTCTGGCCGAAGAAAGATGATTAGCGTCTCTACATCGGAAAATAGAAGAACGTCTCCCATCTCGCAAGTAAGTGTTTCTCTTCGAATCGCTCAAGGAATCGTCGAAACTCCCCAGAAGAGATGAAGAAGACCCGTCGTTGCCGCCACCAGTAGCAGCAGCATCCTCATCATCATCACCATCATCTTCTTCCTCTGCGACGTCGTTTTTGCCGCTCCACTATTGTTACCTGATGATTTGCGATTCTCCCAGTTGCACAAGAACACGCTATTCTCTTTTCCCCTGTAGAAATTGCTCTTCCATGCAGAAGCAGCGGTAACAGATCTCGAGGAACTAAGAGGTGACTTCCAGGACGACGTCGTACCAGGATCCCTCAACACACGAGCAGCTTTACGAATTTGAGTGAGGTCCTTCTTCTTGAGATGAAGCTTGCTAGGATCAGAAATTCGCCTTTCAGACATGATTTTCGAGCAACTTCGAAGCTTCAAACTCAAACCAATGCCTCAGAATAAAAAAGAAGCAAGACTGAAATACATGTATTTACAGAACAAGAAATACAAACTTTCATAGTAAGAAAGAAGGATCAGAGGAAAAGTAAAAGTTGAAGAAATGATGAGAGAATGGAAGGTGGTGGAATAGCGAATGAGTTATAGGAACTTGTGAAAGCAGATCTGTGAGTAGCAGCTGAGCATGAAGCTGTGTCACTGTCTCTTTCTCTTTGTTTGTTTCTTTAGGGTTCTATTTGGCGCCCCAATTGAATTCTTGAATCGGTGACACTGTTGAGACTGAGAGAGAGTGGAAGATTCTCTGGTAGTCTTTTTGATTTGGGTGATGAACTCATTCAAAGTACATTCATGAAGAAGGAAATAAGCGAGGGGGAAATTATTTTTTAAAGATTTGAGAATCTAAAATATTTATGTTACAAATATTTTTTATTCAATGTACAAAAAATAAAAATATAATCAATATATCCAACTCAATAATTTTCATCCAACTCAATAATTTTCATTTTCTCTCATCATTAATTTAAATCAAAATAAGTTATTAGTTTGCAATACGAGTCCTTTTTTTAAAGAAAAATTTGTTGCATCTTATATGTGTTTTTAAAAATTTAAAATAATATTTATTACTATTTTTTGTTGTAATCTTATTTATACTAGTGATATAGAAATGTTTTATACATTAATTTAAAGATAAATTTCACAATATGATTTATTACATTCCTTAATATTCCTGTCAAAATCTCTCCCATTTATAAACCAGATATTATATTAAGTGATGTAATCATTTAATTAATAAAGTGAGATTGTGAAACTCACGAATTTAAATGAATTCGTAATAATGAGGTGAACTCGTATGTAAACTCGTAAGATTTTATTTTTATCATTAAATATATATTAATAATTAAATAATTAAAATAATAAAAATTTGATTAAAATATTTTTTAAATCCAAACAATTAAAATTAAATTCATCTACATTCATAATTTATTATATTTAACAAAGAAATTTGTATAAAATTTATATTTAAAGTCACTCAACATGATCAAATCGAAAAAGTTAATACGAGTTTAAAATGAGTTAACAAATTTTTTAACCTTTGTATATAAATTTATGAGTTTTAACTAAATTTATAAGGATTACGAGTTTACTACTGACTCGATTCGATTTTATAAGTTAAAAACGTTAAATTCAAATAGTCAACTCACGATGATGATGATGTTGATAACAATATTTGGAAGTTATGTTTTCTGGAAAAAAAAACAAGTGTGCATTTTCTTAAGAAAAAAGTTTCCTTAATTGACAAATATTTAAACGCGGGGATATTAAGAGAGTTTGACGTTGAAGTAAGCGCCAAATTTTGACTTTCTTGCGTATGTCAGTACGCTCTGGCATTATTGCATGTGTTTGCCTTTTAATTTGAACTGTGTGGATATTAAAACTCTTCCATTTAAGTATTATATATTTATAATTTTATATTCTCATTTCAGTTTTTTTTTTTAAAAAAAAAAAAATAGTCGTTAGAATAAGGGCCCACTTAGTAGTGCGGGTACAATAAGTTATAAAAACTGTGTCAGGTGTATTATAAAAATAAATTATGTATTGCCACGTATTTAACTCAGGCTTCCCTCCTGCACTGCCATGGAGGAGTTAAAAAAATATGATTTAGAATTTTGTAATTTCATAGTTTTTTCTGACTTTTTCCCTAATATTTTCCTATTACAGTGTGTTTGGTATGAGGGGGAGAAAATTTTTAATGCAAAAAATCAGATATATAATTATGATATGAAATAATTTCATGATGACAACGTTGTAAAAAACTATCTAATTTTTAAAAAAATTTAAGGACAATTTACACAAAATTTTCTCTCTCATCCCCTCCCCTCATATGTGTATAATATAAAAGTTTAAGAAAATTGTAGTATTATTTATAACACGTGAACGAATAATGATTTATTTTTTAACCCCCTTAGAATGGTTTTTGGATAAAGTAGGGAGCATATTAGGCCTTGTACCGATGAAATTTGGCCTAACAGTGATTATGACAAAGGCGATGGTGTCGTTTCTTTACTTTTTAATATGGGGGACTGACATTTTTTAGCCTTTTCATGTCTGTCTTTCTTTTCTTTTCTTTATCAAATGTGTCTTTCAAAATTAGCGACGTCACCACTCACCACTCACCACCCACTTTCTTTTTGACCAACGAACGCCCAAGTTTTTTAAGGTAAAACACTAAGGACCCGTTTGTTATAAAGAAAGTTTGGGGAGGGAAATGAACTTTGGAGGAGGGAAAGGAAATGAAATGAAGATTTGAAAGATGAGGGAAGATGGCTTGAGTTGTTTGGTAGGAAGAAAATGAAGAGGAAAGTTGGTAAAAAATTAGGAAATGTCTATTTTACCCTCAAAAGAAATTAATTCAAAATAAAAAAAAATATTTTTTCTAAAATATATTTTAAAAATATATTATTGTTAAGTTCGAACTTTTGAAGAAAAAATTTCGCCAAATTTGAACTTTCCGCCAAGTTTGAACTTTCCCGCCAAGTTCGAACTTCCGCCAAATTTGAATTTCGGGGTAAATCATCAAAAACCATCTTCCGGGAAGATGGCACTTTCCTTCCATTTTTGGATGGAAAGCACTTTCCTCAAATGAGGGAAGATGGACCCTCACTGGAAGATGCTGACTAGACTTTCTGTGTAACAAACAACCAAAATCCATGGGAAGATTGGGATCTTCCCTTTCCCTCCCCAAGCTTTCTTTGTAACAAACGGGTCCTAAGGCCCGTTTAGTGTGGGGAAAATTTGAGAAAAGAAAAGAACTTAAAGTAAAGAAATGAAAGAAAGAGAAAATTTTGAAAGATGAGAGAAAATTGCTTGAGGGAAGATGAGTTGTTTGGTAGGAAGAAAATGAAGGGTAGTAGTTGGTAAGAATTAAGAAATGTCTATTTTACCCTTAAAAGTAATTAATTCAAAATAAAAAGGGTTAAGGTGCAAAAATAGACATGTACTTTTGTGAAAAGAGCGCCCAGTAGCAAATATTTTTTTTAGGTGCAAAAGTGACTATGTGGTTACAAAAGTGGAGCAAAATTAACATTGACCGTTAGTTGACCGTTATCTGACGCTGACGTGGCAGTGAGATCTGACTTCTCCATTAAAATACTGTCATGTGTTACTCATTCTCTCTCTTCACCTGCCACCTGTTATGCCCTCTCCCTCTCCCTCTCCCTCTCCCTCTCCCTCTCTGACCCTTTTCCTTTTCCCTTTCTCCTTCTTCGTCTTCCCTCTTCCCTCTTTTCCCTCTTCTTCGTCTTCCCTCTTTCCTTCTTCGTCCACCAACAACGGCGACGACTGAAGTTTCTGGGTTCTTGTTTCAAGATTCTGGGTTCTGGGTTCTTCGTCTTCCCTCTTCCCTTTTCTTTTCCCTCTTCTTGTTTCAAGTTTCTGGGTTCTTCGAACACGAAGCAAGCGCCAATTTCGCAAACCCTCTTCTTTTCCCCCTTTTTTTCGATTTCGATTTCTTCGATTTCCTTGAAGCCGATTTCGATTCTCTTATATTATATATATATATATATATATATATATATATATATATATATACATATATATATATATATATATATATATATATATATATATGTGTGTGTGTGTGTGTGTATTAATATATATATATATATATATGTATATGTATATATATCTATATATAGATATATATGTATCTATGTATATGTTTCGGGTTCTTGTTTCAAGATTCGATTTTTTATTTCGATTTCTTTGACTTCTCTGGTTCTGGTGCCTTTAGATTTCGATTATGATATATTTATGTTTGAAGTTCCCCTGTTTGGATTTGTTGAAAGAAGGTGCAAATATTTACAAGTTGATTGGCCCAGTACTTGTTAAGCAGGACCTAGGCGAGGCCAATGCTAATGTGGGCAAGAGAATCAAATATATCTCTGTTGAATTGAAGCGTCTTGATGCTACCCTTCAGGATCTAGAAGAGAAACAAAATAGCAAGAAAGAAACTATCCTAAAATTGCAGCAAAAAATTATTTTTTCTTTGATTATCAAGTTTGTATAAACAATGATCGATTCCGTCTTCTTCCCTTGATGGTTTTGGGTTTGATTTGTCTCTTTGCATTTTGATTTGAGTTTCTGGATGATGTGTTCGTTGAGTTTTGATTTATTTGCAAGAAGGTAGTTGCAGAGGAAAGCCCCAAAAGGTACTTCTCGGATGAGGAAGAAGAAGGTCCTTGGTCAAAATGTAAGTTTTGACCGGGGACTACAATGAAAATATTAAAAGTTTATAGAGGGACTAAATTGAAATTTTTTAAATGTATTTAGGGTTGATCTGTAATTCATAAAGCATTAACATCCACGTCATCATCCACGTCATCATTTTCAATACAGAAAAAGTCAACTAACGGTCAATGCTAATTTTGCTCCACTTTTGTAACCACATAGTCACTTTTGCACATAAAAAAATATTTGCTACTGGACGCTCTTTTGACAAAAGTACATGTCTATTTTTACACCTTAACCCAAATAAAAAAGAAAAATAATTTTTTCCTAAATATATTCTGAAAAAATATGCTCTTGTCAAGTTCAAACTCGTGTAAGAAAATTTCATGCCAAATTTGAACATTCCCACCAAATTCAAATTTGAGGAGTAAATTTGTCCAAAAATGTGAACAGTGACATGGGATCTTGAGATCCCACCAATTTTGGTGAATTTGATCTTCCCAAATATTAAGAAAGATTGGTGGGCGTGGGGTGGGGTGGGCCCAGGAATTTGGATTTCCAAGAAGATTTGTCCAAAATGCATACCAAACGGAGGAACTTGTTAATGTTCCTTTCCTTTCTCACCGAATCTGTGTAACAAACGGGGCCTAAATGTATGAGAAACCGAGAGTGTTCTTGCTTACTATAAGACACCAACTAATAATTCTCATAAACTAATAAAAATAGTAAAAGTCAAAAAGTTGTCTTAAATTTAAGTACTGGTTGCTCTCCCACAACCCCGTTTTCACAGTTTAGGTGCTCCCATTTCGCTCGCCGCTACTACGGAATCACTTTTGCTTTCGTTTCCTCGGCTACTAAGATGTTTGATTCGCGGAGTTGTCTCTTACGCCCATGGATTGGCAGTAGTTCGAAAGGTTGACCTATTCGGGAATCTCCGGATCTACACTTATTTTCAACTCCCAGAAGCATTTCGTCGCTTACTACGCCCTTCCTCGTCTCTGGGTGCCTAGGTATCCACCATAAGCCTTTCCTCGTTTGAACCTCGCCCTTAACTTGAAGGCTATGCCATTCTAAGGTGCTGCTAAATGGAAGGATCTTATCAACGTCCATGAATAATAAATCATAGCATAACATAAATTTAAGCTTTCAATATTACCTTTACTAATTACACTAAATTTTATTAATTATTACTCTCACTTACTACTACTTTTATTAATTATAGGCATTCATTAAAAAAAAATTAATACGCTTTTAAAATAAGCAAGTGCCTTATAAAAATAATCAAATATAATTGTAAGTTGTTTTGGAATACAATACCCATCATTTAGCAGAACATAATCCATACATTATTGTGGAACGTGCTCAATCAGCACTTTTGGATGCAATACCTTAGAAAGTCACTATTTTTTTTCTTGCCATCATAGAAACTAACTTAATTTAACTGATTTAGCTTTAGTTAAGTTTTTTTAATCCTTATGACTTTTGAGATAGTCAAGAATATTTATCGCTTAATTATGGAGATGAGCAAATTAATGACTACTCGTATATATCATAAGGCTTGAATAAAAAACTGGGATAAAGACACAAATATTTTTCAGATTTGTAAATTTCAATTCAGGATTCCAAAACAACTGTGAGTTGTGAACTTTGAGTTCGCCTCTTAAAGGAGTCACTTGTATTAAAAAAGATAATAACGATCTACGAAATCCAGATTGACTATCAGATAATAATATTTAGAAAAGAAATAAATTGGGACCACTTTTTTTTTTATATATAAAGTGAAATGCTGAAGCACTCTCTGCGTTTCACGTTGGGAAACGTGATTTGGGGGACCGTTTTGGTTGTCTTTCCTTCAAGCTCTTTTCCTGCCATTCTCATCAATATCAATATCTTTAGGCTCGTTTGTTATAGAGAAGATTAGAGAAGGAAAGGGAAGATCCCAAAGTTCTTATGGTTTTTGGGTATTTGGTAGACGGAAGATCCAGTCAACATCTTTCGGTGAGTGCTCATCTTCCCATATTTGAGGGAAGATGCTTTCCATCCGAAAATGGAGGGAAATCTGCAATCTTCCCATGAAAGTGTTTTTTTCCCCCAAAATTGGCCTTAGTTCTTCTTTTTCCAACTTAATCAACATCAAATTCTTCATACCAAACATCTCGTTTTCCCTCAACTTAAGTTTCATTCCCTTGTATACCAAACGGCTCACATTTTTAAAGTTTCCTCTCAATCTTCCTTTCCATTCTTTTCCCTCCTTTAAGTTCATTTCCCTCCTTAAATCTTCTTCATAACAAACGGGGCCTTAGTATAATTAATGATGGTTAGGTAAAATAGAAGGAATGAATTTTTATTAAATAAGATCTATGTTTGAAGTGGAAAAAAAAAAGAGAGGTTCAAGAGCTTACTTAAATATGAGTCATTAAAATTAATTATCAAATAATTATATAAAAATATTAATATAAGATATAGAATTTATAATAAATTATTGAAAAAATAAATAATTTTGTCTATATGTTTTTGACTCGATTCAAACTTAATCCATAATTTATAATTCGATATAACTCAATTTCTATCATTTTAACCACTTAAAACATTAATTATTCCTAAATTTGAAGTAATTATTTTGGTCCTTGTAACATATAAGTACCAACATTTTAAATGGTTACAACTATAAAGCATAATTTACACCAAATTAAAGTTTAGGGAGTAAATTTTAGTCCAATTAAAACCAGATCAAAAGAATTGCATTGAGTAAAAATTTAGAAATTAAGTCAAAACTATAAGGAGATTATTTTTTAAAAATCACATTATTTATATGCTTACTCTCTCTATGCTGCAATATTTAAAAAATTAATTAAATTATGTATAAGAAAATAATTATATCAAATGTTCTAATCACACGTAGTTATGTGTTCAATTTTTTTTTTTTCAAATATTACTATTTAACATTTTAAATATAAACGCACATGAAAAAATAGAACATATGGTCATGTGTGAATATGTAAATAGTTTCCTTCATGGTCAGACTTGGTCAGCAAGGTAAGTGGGCAACTACCAATTTGACAAATTAAAAAAAAAATAAAAAAAAATAACGAGCCTAACAAGCATTGTTGTCAAACTCGCGAGTTGACTCTCCGAGTTTACCGTTTTTACGCTTCTAACTTATAAAAACGAGTCGAGTCAGTGGTAAACTCGTGCTAGTTGTAAACTCGGTTAAACTCACGAATTTATACACCGAGTTTACCGTTTTTACGTTTCTAGCTTACAAAATTGTGTTAACTTTTTTGATTTGATAGTGCGTTTATATAGAATTTTTATAGAAATTTCTTTATTAAATATGATAAATGATGAATGTTGATGGATTTGATTTCAATTATTAAAATTTAAAAGATATTTAAATCAAATTGTTGTCATTTTTATATTTTAATTATTTAATTATACACTAATAATAACTATTTAATAATAAAAGTAAACTCTTACGAGTTTACGATTCGAGTTCACGATATGAGTTTACTTCACTGTCACGAGTTTGGTTAAACTCGTGAGTTTGATAACCTTGCTAACAAGACTGGCCCTTGGCCCTGCAGGGCTAGCCATTTTAAGCCATCGGCCCTATAGGGCTAGCCCCCTTTTTTTTGGTTGTCCAGGTTCATGCCGCTTCGCCCGACTAATCAGATCAGGCCAGCGTTGCTGCGACTTTGGTGGGAGAGTCTCCCGGTTTAGCTAGCCCCTTTAAGCGACTTTATTTGGAGACTTCATTTTATAAGCTCGGCTCTTAAAAGACCGGGATTTAAACAGACGGCCAGACGACGGGCTCGGGTCGATTTCCCGACTCTATGTGTGATTGAAGAACTTGACATGATAGATATAAAGAATTTGACATAAGTATAATCTATGTATATGTCTATGTATATGTATGTGATGATGAGAACATGCCAAAGTTGGACGTGTATGTGTATATAAGAGAAGAATTGTTAAATCAAGTTTGAAAATGTAGTGTGTGTCTTGTATCATTTGTTAGGAAACATAAAGCATCCGGTTCGTTCTAAAAGATATGATTGAAGGATAGAGCTTATCCAATTATATAAAATCAATTAGACTTAATCATTTTCAATTTGATGAATCACTCATTATTATATCCATGTGGATAGGTGGTGGGTGAGGATTCAATCTATCCTTTGCACTTTTCTCAGTTATAACTTTATTAATTACTTTACTTTTTTATTAAAAAATTATATATCTTTTGTTTAAAGAAAAAACATGTTTAATCCTCTAACTTTACTCAAGATTTCATTTTAGTTTCTTAATTTTATAAAGTATTTTTAAATTCTTTAATTCTTACGTCATTTATAAAAGATGGTTGGAATTTTAAATATTAACAAAATATTTTTAAAAACGGACTTATTAAGTTTAATTTTAAAAATAACAATGATCATTGCAAAAGAAAACATCATTTGAAATTAATAGTCTTAGGCTTAAATAACTAAAAATATATATTTAAAAATTAAGTGACCAAACTGAAACCTTATATAAAGTAAAAGGACCCAAATGTACTTTTTTTTCCTAATAAAAAATATCCTACACATTTTTATTAAATAAAAATTAAATTACATAACATTTTTTTTTCTTATATTATGAGTGATTAATCTTTATTGTCAATAAATAAAATACTCATAATATCTGAAGAAATTTCATTTAAGTACTTCCTGAATTTGAATATATCAAATCAGGAATTCATACTAAAACAAATAGCTAATGAAGTGTGGTATACAAAACTGATTTGGGATTTTGATATTTTAAAGGTATTTTTCTGAAATTTTTCTTAAAAAAATTAAAATTACAGATATTAATAAAAAAAAAAAAAGGAAATGGATAGTGCAACCACATGCTGCTACTAGTTGACAGTTCTGTTGTCCAATTTACGAATCCCATTCTTAAAGAAGAAGTCTGGTGGTAGTGGGTCCAATAAGTAAAGTGATCTCACTTTTTTTTTGCTTCTAAATTGGACATTCCATTATTAATCAACACCTCTTTTCTTCTACCAACAACCATTAGAGTTTATTATCAAAAAAAAAAAAAAACCATTAGAGTAGGTGAAAAGAAATTTGTTCTTCCTTAACCATGTATGTCCTCGGTTTAAGACGTGAAGATAGAGAAAATGGTGTTAGAAGCTTTTACTCTACGTTGTGGGTCCAATGCGTGACGAAATCGGATTAGTCGGAATCAAGCTCTTGAATGATACTGAAAAAATTCTTCATGGTCTTAAAAAATTATTTTAGGATCTTGAAAAAATATTTTAGGGTACTTACGGGTACTAAAAATATATTTCATGATACTGAATAGTATTGAAAAAATATTTCATGATCTCAACTTCAGGATCTTGATTGGCATAAAAAAATACTTTATGGTCTTGAAAAATTGTTTTAGGATCTTGAAAAAATATTTCACATACTAATTGGTACTAAAAAATATGTCAAGGTCTTGACTGGTACCAAAAAAATATTTCAGAGTCTTGACCGTGCTTGGTCATTTAACATGCGGGCTTTTGGCCTTAGCCCGCTCGGGCGAGGGCCTAACGGGTAGGGGTGACCCGTTTGTGACTCTACACATGCGTGCGTCGTATAGGTTTGAAATTCCATTTATCTTACTAGAAAGCAAAAATATACAACAGTTTAGCTGCAATTTATATATCAGTGATGTTCCAATAAAAAAGACATTAAACCATCAAAATTAGAACATTGCTGCCATCAATCCATTAAAAATATTTGAAATTAAAGCTTTTGACTCTTTAAGAAAGGCTATTCATAAAATGCTTAACAAAGTAAATATGTAACATAAAAATAATAATTTAAGATTTAGGCTCTTCACAGTTAATGTTGGCAATTTTTTTTTTATCGTAAAGGATATATATATTAAACTACAAACAGATTACAATACTTGGATTCAACTAAAGTCAAATTCAAAACAACAAAATACAGCAAATACAAAAACAAAACAGCCAAATCACCATCGTTCATAAAATATTTAAGAGTAGAAGTAGAATCATGGACAAAAGCAGCCTCCTCAATATCCAAGGTTAGAAGTGACAAGCAAGAAAATGTTGGTTGTAAAACCCACCCAAACGAGCACACCTCCTTATAAGCATGAGCTACAATTAGAGCAGCTGTACAAGTCCCCCATATTGAGGAAAGCAACACGGAAAACTCAACCTGAGACGGAAGAAGGCACATGATGTCCTGAAAAACACTTATGCTCCGTTGGTGAATCAGATCTGGTGACCTTGACCACACACCAAGTAACTCCTCTTTAGATCTTCCCCCAAGAACGCAGATCCGAGCTATCAAGTGATAATCGGATCTAATAATGTTCAAACAGCCATCCAACCAAGAGGATTTAAACGCAGATCTTAAAGATCTGTTTATTTTCTGAGACAAGAACACCACCACAAAACCTAGTACCACAAAAAATGCAACAAAAAACAGATAAATCTCACCTCCACAGATCAGATCTGGAGAAGGAGAGGACTCGCCACAAGGACGAGAGAAAGCCACATCCGACAAAATTCAAAGAGAGAAGACCACAGATCCAAGATCTGGACTCTAAACTACCTCTCTGACTCATCTGTGACACACAAAAAATGGTACCCACCGGCGGCTTGTGTGTACAAACCGCCGGCAAGAGGGAGCAAAAGGTGAGGGAGGTTTAATGTTGGCAATTGGTACAAGACTTTCTACATAAAATAAAACTTGATTATCTGGATTGGAAATAACACAACGCACCCTTTTATCTATCTTCGTCCTACTCCATTTCTTATCAGATACATCCCCAACCTCCTCCTCCATCTCCCAAAAATCAATAGCATATGCATATCTTCTACCCCCAGTAGTGCAACCAACTAAAACAAGTTTCTGGTTAAGCTGAAGAACTCTCGAATATGGTGATTGAATGTAAAAACCAGGCACTGGCACAAATGCAAATACTTCCCTTGCTAAGTCAAATGAAACTATTCCATTCATCTCCTCCGCAACCCAAAAGATAGATCCTTTAAAAGAGGCATGGTCATGATATATTCTCCCAATCTCTGTGTTACCAAATTCTATCTCCCTCCAAGTATCTGTGTTCAACGAATACACTTCCACTCGCCGGTTCACGTCGGACATAAAAATTTTCACTATCTTATAATCATTAAGAAAAGGACTGAATCCAAATCCAAAATAGAAAACTCCATCAGCGTCACCATCAATAACTCCGGGCACCCATCTCACCTCTCTAGTCGCTGGATTCCATATGGAAAGACAAGTACCCGACGAAGACGACGCATCAGAATCAGATCGAACACAAATCAAGCCGTTGCAGGAATTAATGATCCGAGTACGAGTACGACTTAATTTACTCATGAAAGATGGCTTCCAAAGGTAAACACGTTCGTACGTCGCCGCACAATCGACCACAAACAATTTCAAAGGATCACATCCACCCAGATTGAAAAGAGAACGAGGGATTTGATTACTGGTGTGGTGGAGGTGGTCTGCGATGAAATATGGAGACCTTACGAGATTTTTCCAAAATTTGGAGACAAGTTGAAATCGCATTAGGGTTTTTACTGGAAGTCGCTTGAGAATGCTTGTGATGATATCATCGGGAAGAAACGGAGAATCGCCCTGCACTAGCATCTTCTTCATCGGCAAATCAACGAATATAAGCAAGAGAACGAAGATCAGAAGAAATACAGAGCGATCGGTCTGAGCTGCCGCAGAGTAAACAAGTGGGGAAGAGCGGAGGGTTTTAAAAGGGACTGGTGTAGGGTTTTCTCTCAACCCTCTTTTTTTAACGTATTATTTTTCTTGATTTATAAAACTTAAATCAATTTACTTATCTTAATTGGGAGATCACAATTATTAATTGGATTATACATATTTATATACTAATTAAAAAACGATGATAAAATATCCAATTAATATTATGAGGGTAAAATGGTCAAATTATTATTAGTTCCCCTCCCAAGCTAAACAAGGTACCATAAAAATTCCTCCCCTCCCCTCCAATCAATCCAAATAAGGGTTTATTAAAATATCACCCTTTCCCTTCTCTATATAGCCCTTCCTTTCCCCTACATTAAAAATTTTCCCCTTCCTTCCCCTCCCTATGTTGAGGCAAACATTGTGCATTCATGTAACAAGAACGTTTTGAAGGAGTCATGTGGGACACTAGTCTTAGATCAAATAGGTTAAGTTGTTTCAGTTTAACTAGTGGACTCATATTCAAAATTTTTGTGCCACGATAATTATTAGGAGTAGCAAAGTTAGCCCATTGTGGGTCTACATTCTGCGAACCAAACTAGTCATTTGTTAGTTGAGCTCAATAGTGGTGGTTTAATCCAAAAAAAAAAAAAAATCAGTGTATATTATTTTATTTTATTTTCGTCATTTCATTTACTTAGGGTTGGAGATTGAAAATGTAATACCCGGATTTTTATTATCTGGAATATTATAAATAAATTGGATATTTCGATAAGCAAAGTTTTGATCTCTAAACTCGTGTGATAGCCTATTTTCTAAGTAGAATTTCTGCATGAAATTAGGAGTTTATGGACCAAAGTGCCAAAATGCCCTGCAAAGGGTAATTAACTTAGAAAATTTATGAAAAATCTGAAGGCAGTAAAATGATCAATTGAATTAAAAGAGTATATCATCTCTAATTACGGTAATTTAATAAATTACAAACTTGGAAAAAATGAGAAAAGATGCTCATAAAATATTAAAATGACCAAAATACCCTTATAAATTATATAATATTGCAGAGGTCATGGAAACAGAGATGTCAGTATAAAATCTATGAGGAAATGAGACATTCTAATTAAGAAAATTACCAACTATGGTTAAAGAGTAATTAAGTAATTAAGGGCTAATTACTTAAGCATAAGCAAGGAAATTCATGAATAATTATATGAAACCCTAAAATTAGTGGTTATTGGCTTAAAATTAGTAAAAATATATTTTCTAATTAATTGGGAATTTTGGAGAAAAATAGTTGAGTTTAGGTATTTTTAGGCCTAAATACAAGAATGGACCAATTAGATAATTTTGTGGAATTTTCGGGAAAAATTAAATAAGTAAATGATTAAATAATTAATTAAATAAAAAATAAATATTTATAAAAAAAAATATATAAGGGCCAGCCGAAAATGGGCCAAGAAAGAGAAAAAAAATGAAAATGAAAAGGAAAAAAATTGTTGCAAGTTGCAATAAAATAAAATATAATTAATTAAAGGAAAAAAGTGTGAATAGTAATTTAAAAATTAGGAAACGGATCCTATCTAGAGATCTAGGAATAGGAATTCCAAAGTCAAGGTAAAATATTGATCAGTGAGTTTTTACCTTTAAGTGACCTCTTAGGAAGTTAATTAAAGTCCGTTTGTGCATTTTCCTAATAAGACGAAATAGGGAAAAATGCAGATAGGCACATTTTTGGATATGAAGAAAATAAATTCTAACTCAATATCTAGGAATGATTTTGAATTTATCTGGACATATTTGGAATCAGTGAATTTTTCTGAAGAAGTTGATGCTTTCAAAAATGCGTTCTGAAATCGGGCGCATTCGGACACGTTTTTCGAGAAACTTCAGTATGACAGTTGGAACCCTGTCTGAAATCAAAATCTAAGTTAAATTAGATATTTTTGATGAGGAAGAGAAGATCTTCAGAGTTATGGATTCAGAATTTTGAGATTTTTCCGAAATTACGCGAATCGGGTGCCGTCGGAGAAATTCATCAGAAGGCTTCACGGAAGGTGACACGTGGCCACCTCCCATTGGCCAATGTATGCCACCTAAGCAAGGGGGCAGGTCGGCCAAGAAGAAGGAGGAAGAAGAGAAAACTTTTGAAAAAGTTACTTTGGACGGTCCATATCGATTCTCACAAAGTTGATCCGCGGCCAAAATCCCGCACATTTGTCTATAAATACCCCCTTCTCTTCATTTTCACACCATTTTCACTTCTTCTAGCCGAAATCTAGAGGGAGAAACAAGAGAGAGAAGCTGCAGGGAAAATTCTGCAGAAGTCTTCAACGGGTAAGTCTTTCGGTCTTTAGTTTTTAAGTTATAGTTTTTAGTTCAGTAGTTGGTAGAATTGTTAGTTAGATTTAGGAAGTAGGGGATGAAATTCCTATTCTTGTTTTTAGGCCTCATTGCATTGAAAAATATGCTTGAAGAGGTAAAAACATAGTAGGGATCGAGTCTCAGAAAAGTTGAAGCTTTTGTAATTCTTTCAAAAGTAGGGGTTGTAATGCTAGAATAGCCTTTAATTTTTCAAGTATGATTGGATATCATATGGGAGGGCTATTTTAGTCTTTATTTTCGAAAATCAAAATGGCGTCGAAGTTCTGGAAAAATTTTGGGAAGAAAATTTGTCAGAGTAACGAAGTGCTGGCAAAATTCCGCCAATTAGGGTTATAGGGGCAAAATGGTAATTTTTACCTAAAATGCCAGTTATTGTGTCAATCATTAATGAAAGTGATATTAATCTTATAGGACGTCAGATCCTAGTTTGCTGCCGTTCTGTTGTCCAACGTGCATTGTCGGACAAACCATTGTTTTCCGTCGAGAAAGTACAAGTTTCGCGAAACATCTACGCACGTCAACGAAGGTACGACAGCGTCTTGTAACACTAATCTTGTACTTCTTAAATGCATATATATCAAATATACGTTCGTAGACCGTTATACAGACAGTTTTATACGGGTTATGTCATGGTAACGCCGTTATGTTTTCTTAGCGGCGAGACACGGCGTACATCGTGGCACCTTGGTGAATAGTGCAGTTGTTATTGTTTTACATTGTGGGGCTTACATATTGCTTGTTGCTTTGAGATTCAATATGGTGAATTGAATCTCAGCTGTAGCTTCAGGGTCAGGAGGACCACAGTTCAGAGATCGGGGCAAGCATCCGGAGTAGACGTGCAGCCGAAGCCTATCTTTACTTTATCGCTTTCTATTTCTTTCTGTTATCTTATTTCTGAATCTTAGGATTCATGTAATCAATACAATGTTACACAATGGTTGATGTTTTGACTATGAATCAATTACTCTTTCGCTCCATTGCTCTACTCTGAATATTAAAAAAAAAAAATCGCTTTTAAAATGGGATGTTACAGAAAAACTTATCTCATTCTATGATCTGCATTCTTCAAAGCAAAAAATGTCACAACTCAAAAAGAAATGTTACATATGAACCATCCAAATTTGATCCAAAGTTGCCAATAATGACATGACGTGACATGGGGCTGATCTATTAATTTTGCTCTTGTGAATTGCCCTATTATGATCCTTAATTTTGCTCTTTCGGTTGAGAGAGAGAGAGAGAGCATGTTTTGTAGCGACCAAGATGCAAGAATAAAAATTGATGAAACTAGGAGTACCACCAGCAAAAAGCCAAAAACACGTGTATTTAATTCATTTCTCCACTATTAATGACATGAAAAAGTAAGCAACTTTACTTCTCTTCCCTCTTTAATGATGTAAAACCATTGGTATAGTTACCCGTAATACACATACAATTATATTAGTATATATTCCTAAGTGATAGGAAAAAAAAAACATTTAACCAAGGTTACTAAACCCTAAACATTTAACCGACAGTCTTTGAACCGATCGAGTCTTGGATTAAGGGTCAGTGGGTCAAAAGAGCCAAACCGGTAAACAAGTAAAGATTTCATGTTATTAATATAAAATTATAATAAGATGATAAAGAAAATAAAATGTGTTTATTTTACATTGAGAAAAGTGCAATCTTGCCTAGCCCCAATACTTTTTATCTGCAAACTTAACTGTTGAAACTAGATACCTATATCTGAGCCTCTTAGTTAGTACTCACTCTGGTCCTTATTATAGGACAACATTTGGGAGTTGGTTTTGGTCCTAATTATAAGACAACATTCTAATTTTTGTCAAATTCTTCCTAAAATACCCCTATTTTATTCTCTAAAGCGTGTTTGGTTTTTGGTGAGTATATGTATGTAGGTGCGTAGACTCTTCCAATCAGTTAAACTTTTAGATATATATATGTGTATCTATATATGTATATATGTGTGTGTTTACACACAAATATATATAGACACACACACACACATATATATGTGTGTATACATATATGTATATCTGTGTGTGTGTACATACATACATACATACATACATACATACATACATACATACATACATACATACATACATACATACATACATACATATATATATATATATATATATATATATATATATATATATATATATATATATATATATATATATATATATATATATATGTGTGTCTATGCATATATATGTGTAGATATATGTACACACATATATATATGTATATGTATACATATATATGCACACACACACATATATGTATGTATATATAACAAGACTATTATTTCAATTAGATAGTGTGTGAAAAGGAAAATTTTAGGTTGGAGAGGTATGTGATAGGAATTATTAATTTACTTTTTACTTATATCATTTTAAATTTATATAAGGGCATTTTAGGAAAATGAGTAAAATTAACTAATTTAACTTCTTTCCTTAATCTTCACAAAATCAGTTAAATATGTCTTATAATTAGGACGGAGGAGTAGTGTGCAAGGAACGAAAACAACTTTTGTTTTCCCAAAGGCCAAAATCCAATGTTCATTTTTCATTTCTTTCAAAATATCTAGTGGTTTCTCAGAAATCTTCCTTCACTTTCATCTTTAGATTTCCAATTTTAGTTCCGATCCGGTGCAGATGTTAACAACCAACAACTAGGCTGCTCAAGTATACACCAATTGCTAGAGGTGTGGAGAAGCTCTTCGGTTTTCTTTATGTTTGTTCTCCCATTTTCTTTTCAATCTTCTTTCTTTTTTGCTTCTTGCTCAGCCCTCCTTCAATTCCAATCTTTCCCTCTCTCTCACTCGCATTCTCTTCTTTCTCAAGGCCGTGTTTGTCCAGCCGAACCAGCCAATTGCTGTTTCGCCAAGTTCCGAGTCAACTCGACCGGTTCAGTTTGAGTTTCATAACATTGCAAGGTCTAATAGAGCCTGAAACACACTTGCTAGTCAAATATAAGGACATAATGATACACACTATTGTTTCATTTCCCCCAAAATACTTAGAAAAGTAAATATGCAACATAATACTCCGTAACAATTTAAGATGTAGACTATTAACCAAATGCTTAACAAATTAAAGTAAACGTTTAACATAAAAATAATAATTTAAGATTTAGGCTCTTCACGGTTAATGTTGGCAATTGGTACAAGACTTTCTACATAAACTAAAACTTGAGTAGATAGATTGGAAATACTAGTCCTGCTTTTATCTATCTTCTTCCAACTCCATTTCTTGTCATCAGATACATCCACAACCTCCTCCATCTCCCAAAAATGAAGAGCATATTCATATCTTCCATTCACAGTGTAACCAACTAAAACAAGTTTCTTGTTCAGCTCAAGAACTTTCAAATATTGTGATTTAATGTATAAACCAGGAACTGGCATAAATGTAAAAACTTCCCTTACTAAGTCAAATGAAACTATTCCATTCTCGGCAACCCAAAAGATAGATCCATTAAAAGAGGCATGGCTATGAGATATTCTCCCAATCCCTGTGTTCCCAAATTCTATCTCCCTCCAAGTATCCGTGTTCAACGAATACACTTCCACCCGCTGGTTCACATCGGAAAAAAATAATTCACTATCTTACAATCATTAAGAATAGGACTGAACCCAAATCCAAAACAGAAAAAGCCACCAACGTCGCACAATCATCAACACCTCCGGGCACGCATCTCACCTTTCTAGTCGCTGGATTCCATATGAAAGAGAAGTACCCGAAGACGAAGCATTAGAATCAGATCGAACACAGAACAAGCCGTTGCAGGAATTAATGAACCGAGTACGACTTAATTTACTCATGAAAGATGGCTTCCAAAGGTAAACAAGTTTGTTCGTCGCCGCATAATCGACCACAAACAAGTTTAAAGGATCATATCCACCCCAATTGAAAAGAAAACGAGGGCATTGATTACTGGTGTGGTGGAGGACGTGGTCAGCGATGAAATATGGAGACCTTACGAGATTTTTCCAAAGTTTGGAGACACAATGAAATCGGATTAGGGTTTTTACTTGAAGTCGCTTGAGAATGTTGGTGATGATTTCATCAGGAAGAAACGGAGAATCTCCCTGCACTATCATCTTCTTCATCGGCAAATCAACGAATATAAGCAAGAGAACGAAGATCAGAAGAAATACAGAGCGATCGGTCTGAGCTGCAGCAGAGTAAACAAGTGGGGAAGAGAGGAGGGTTTTAAAAGGGACTGGTGTAGGGTTTTCTCTCAACCCTCTTTTTTTAACGTATTATTTTTCGTGATATAAATCGATTTACTTATCACTTACCTTACCTTATCCTATCATCATTGATAATTATTATTTGTTTTGATATTCCTGTTAATATATATATTCTTTTCTTTTGGCCATTTCATTCACTTTTAGGTTGGAAGATGAAAATCGGATCTCATTCTATAATCTGCATTCTTCAAAGAGAAAAATGTCAAAACTCAAAAAGAAATACTCGTATATATTACATATGAACTATCGAAATTTAATTTGATCAAAGATGTAAATAAGGGTTAAATATCATTTTTGCCATAAAAGTTTAGCGTAAGGAGCACTGGTCATCCAGAAGTTTTTTTTCTTGGTCTCATTTTTGCCCCGGACGTTAACAAAACAGAGCAAATATGCCCTGGAAGTTTTTATTAGGAGTAATTTTGCCCCTGGACGTTTACAAAGAAGAGCAACAATTCAACGGTCAATATTAACTGATAGGCAAGATTGCTATGTTTTTAAACTTTAGGGGCAAAAGTGAAACTAAAAAAAATTACAGGTGGCCAGTGCTCCTTAGACTAAACTTTCATAGCGAAAATGGTATTTTACACATGCGAATAATGACATGCGGCTAATCTATTAATTTTGCCCATGTGAATTGGCCAATTAATTATGATCCTTAACTTGTTCCTGGAATTAAGAAATCTACATCTTAGCGTAGCAATAGCCATCACTTATGCAAGGTTTATTTGCCATGCACGTAGGTGCATGTGTATAGGTTTGAGATTCCATTTATCTTACCGGAAAGCAAAAATATTCAAACAGTTTAGCTGCAATTTATATATCAGTGATGTTCCAATAAAAAAGACATGAAAACCTTCAAAGTTTGACATCAATTCAAAATATTGAAATCAGCACAATTGACACAATTCCCCATGAAAAGAGACTTTGACTCTTTCGGTTCCGAGATGTAAGAATAAAAATTGAACCTTGGAATTCTACTAGCAGAAACATGTATGTTTAATTAATTTCTCCACTAGAAATGACAGGAAAAAGTAAGCAACTCGAATTTGATTCACTTTTCTTCCGTTATTAGCGTGTTTGAGATTACTTTTGGGGTCTCAAAAGTGTTTATTTACATAAATCGAGTCAAAACTCTTCTTACATACTTACCTCGTATACCGTAAATCACGATTGAAAAACTACTTTTAAAGGCTTTAATCGCTATTCCAAACGAGCACTAACCGACAATTATATTACTCCTCGGTCTTTAATATAAGACATATTTATTTGAGGGGTTGATGTTAGTTTTAAATATAAGACATATTTTTCATATTTGATAATATTTTCTTAATTTACCCTTATTGATGCTTCCTTAGCATTAATCAATAAAGAGGAGAGCGAAGGAGAAAATCAAGGAAGATGAATAGAGTGTTTTAAAAAATACATGTAATATTAAATAACTTTCTTAATATACTTTACGACATGGGCGATAGTGATAACGTCGCCTATAAGAGTGAGACGTTCCAGCCCGTCAGTTTCGAAAACTTCTTGCCAGACGGTGATGACAATTTACCTATAGTTCGGTGTGTTTTTTAAGATACGCTTTATGAAATAATAACATTTAATTTAAGTTTAATTTGTGTTCAAATTTATTAAACTCCCAATAACATTTTCTCCACACTTATTTTTTTGTAGGGATGGCGACAAAGATTGATAGAAAAAATTATACTTACGATAACAAATTTAATCTGTAATCCTCTATTTTTTTTAAGAAAAAAAAAACCATACTAGAATTTGTTGCGGTTTGAGTAAAAACAACCGCTACAGATGTACAAACCGCTACAAAAACAGTCGCCTCAACTGCTACTAGCACAAACCACTACAAAAAAAACGTCATATCAACCATTACAGATGTTACACAGATATCCATATAAATATCCCCACCACCCCTCATTTTATATACTTTATCTTCTCTTTCTACATACATTTTTTCTCAGTTTAATTTCTCTCATCTATCTACATTTTCTGAAGAGCTAGCTACATTTTCTAAAGAGGTTAAGTATTGTTCAAGCGAATCAAATATGATAATCATATGTTTTCAATTATTTCTTTTTTCTTCTAACTTTGTGATACTATTTTTTTTTAATTCACAATTTTGGGGACATTTTTCAACATTCCTTCTACTTTCATATACATTATTTTCATAATTAAATATTATTTAAATAAAATCATAATTAGTTCTTATTATATCTACACATTCTCATTTTTATATAGCTATATAATAACCATATATAATCAAATATCATATTTTAATATCAATTATTTTTACCAATAATATAAATCATTTATATTACAATTATTAGTTAATTAATAAAATAATCTAAAAAGACTTTTTTAATTTTCTTAAAAACATTTATCCATTTGTAGCGGTTCCCTAGCTACTCTGATTATGACATAAAAATGTATCCGTCCTTTTGTAGTGTGGTCCTACAACCGCTACAAAGATGGATAAAATTTTAAGAAAGGTGGCAAAAAAAATTCCAAAAAAATGGTGGGAATATTTTGTAAAGGTTACCTAACCGCTACCTTAACTGCTACAAATGCTTCACATATGACGTCATCCTAAACACATATAGTAGCGGTATTTCAAAACCGCTACAGTTACAGTAGCGGTTAATGTATATGTAATAGCGGTTCCATAAAATCGCTACAAAATAGCTTGCAACGGTGTATTTTGTAGCGGTTTTTTGAGATGCAACTAATGTCGTTTGCAAATAGTCATTTTTAACTGCTCCAAATAGTCTTTTTTTTTTAAAGTGTATATAGACCCTTCCCCTCCCTTCCACTCCATTAAAATTTTTCCCCTCCTTTCCCCTCCCCTCTGTCGAACCAAACATCCCCTCCCCTTTGTCAAACCAAATATCGTGCATTCATATAACAATAACGTTTTGAAGGAATCATGTGAGATACTAGTCTTAGATCAAATTGGTGGTGAGTTGTTCCAGTTTAACTAGTGGATTGATGTTTGAGCCTTGTGCTGTGATAATTACTAAGAGTAGCAAAGTTACCCCACTTAGGGTTTACATTCTTGTGAAATTAGACTAGTCGGTTACTAGTATAGCTGGATACTGGTGGATTAATCCAAAAAAAATTAATATATATATTTTTCTTTTCTTCTCGTCATTTCATTCAATTCTAAGTTGGAAGTTGCAAAACACACATCTCATTCTATGATGTGCATTCTTCAAAGCAAAAAATGTAACAACTCAAAACGGGGATTGACTACGGTCGTCTTCCTTCCTATCATCTTCCTCATCTCAACCTTTGAATCAAAATTTGAACGGTTCAGATTTAATATTTTTTAAAAAATATTTTATTAATATTTTTATAAAATATTAAATATGAACCATTCAGATTTCAATCTAAAGGCTAAGAAGAGGAAGAAGATGAGAAGAGGATGGAAAAAGAAGATCATGTTACATAACTATCCAAATTTGATCCAGATTTGCAAATAATGACGTGACATGTGGCTAATCTATTAATTTTTCTCCTTGTGAATTGCCCTATTATGATCCTTAACTTGTTCCCAGAATTAATTAATCTACATCTCAGTATAGCAATAGCCAACACATCTGCTACCTTTATTTGCGATGCACGTACGTGCGTATGGGTTCGAAATTCCATTTATCTTACCAGAAAGCAAAAATATACAACAGTTTATAATTAGCTGCAATTTATATTCATAAAATGCTTAGCAAAGTAAATATGCAACAAAAAAAATAATTTAAGATTTAGGCTCTTCACGGTTGTTAATGTTGGGAATTGGTACAAGACTTTCTACATAAAATAAAACTTGAATATCTAGATTGGAAATAAAACAAGGCATCCTTTTATCTGTCTTCGTCCAACTCCATTTCTTATCAGATACATCCCCAGCCTCCTCCTCCATCTCCCAAAAATGAATACCCCCAGTACTGTAATCAACTAAGACAAGTTTCTGGTTAAGCTGAAGAACTCTCGAATATGGTGATTGAATGTATAAACCAGGCCCTGGCACAAATGTGAATACTTCCCTTGCTAAGTCAAATGAAACTATACATTTCATCTCCTCCGCAACCCAAAAGATAGATCCATTAAAAGAGGCATGGTCATGATGATATATTCTCCCAATCTCTGTGTTCCCAAATTCTATCTCCTCCAAGTATCTGTGTTCAACGAATACACTTCCACTCGCTTGTTCACATCGGACATAAAAATTTTCACTATTTTATAATCATTGAGAAAAGGACTGAATCCAAATCCAAAATAGAAAACGCCATCAGCGTGACCATCAATAACTCCGGGCACCATTCTCACCGCTCTAGTCGCTGGATTCAATATGAAAAGAAAAGTACCCGAAGATGACGCATCAGAATCAGATCGAACACAGATCAAGCCGTTGCAGGAATTAATGATCCGAGTACGAGTACGACTTAATTTACTCGTGAAAGATGGCTTCCAAAGGTAAACAAATTCGTGCAACGCCGCCGCACAATCGACCACAAACAAGTTCAAAGGATCACGCTCACCCAGATTGAAAAGAGAACGAGGGATTTGATTACTGGTGTGGTGGAGGTGGTCTGCGATGAAATATGGAGACCTTACGAGATTTTTCCAAAGTTTGGAGACACATTGAAATCGGATTAGGGTTTTTACTTGAAGTCGCTTGAGAATGTTGGTGATGATTTCATCAGGAAGAAACGGAGAATCTCCCTGCACTAGCATCTTCTTCATCGGAAAATCAACGAATATAAGCAAGAGAACGAAGATCAGAAGAAATACAGAGCGATCGGTCTGAGCTGCGGCAGAGTAAACAAGTGGGGAAGAGCGGAGGGTTTTAAAAGGGACTGGTGTAGGGTTTTCTCTCAACCCTCTTTTTTTAACGTATTATTTTTCTTGATTTATTAAACTTAAATCAATTTACTTATCTTACCTTATCTTATCCAATCATAATTGATATATTTATTTGTTTTGATATTCTTGTTAATATGAGTTTTTTTTTTTCCTTTCTTTCTATACCTTATTCTATATTTAAATTTTTCTATACAGATGTTTACCTTTAAATATACATATGAACTATCGAAATTTGATCAAAGATGTAAATAATGACATGTTAGCTAATCTATTAATGCGAAAATCCTTTTATGATTGCAAAAGTCAGTTGTTTTGTGCCTGATATTGTTTGTAATCATGTTTGTCATATTAAAAAAAAAGAAAAAAAAGAAAAGGAGCGATAGAATATAATACTATATATGGTGTGATATCATTTAAATACTTAAATATCTAAATCCTAATACGATATCCAATTCAAATCCAATCCTAATATCTAATATTATTAATTCTAATATCCTATAATATCAATCATAATACCTTATGACATCTAATATATTAACTCGATTGATATTATAATACTATACATCATGTGATATCATTTATATCTAATTCTATTTTAGTGTAGAACACAAATGTCTAGCCTCAGCAGGCTAGGGGATGTTAATATTGGATCAAGTAGCCCTCCAGGTATCTTATGGATTAATCTCCTAAGGGGACAGAACATTCACTGATATTTATGAAGAAGATATTAGAGAATGCTTACAGATCACTATGCTACATGGGTTGGGCTTTTCGCCAAAGGGGTGGGTTGTGTGCACATAGACTGGATAGTAAATAATGAAATAGTGAACGTGAGGAACACACCTGGTGGGCAACCTCCTATTTATAGGGATTACCTAGGGTTTCGTTCTCATTGCCTTGAGTCCTATCCTGCAATGATGTGCGCCTCCCACGTCTGTGAGTGCTGCTCCACTACGTACGATCTTGGATTATAGGCATGCTCAAGGGGTAATTAATAATGTACACGCTAAAGGGAGATTCCAGCCTGAAGCACTCCTACTGGGCCTCATATTTGTCAGGTCCATTATTTGAGTCCATAACAAATTCAAATCGAATTCTGATATCCAATAATATTAATCTATAATTGTTACTATGGAGATCACAATTATTAATTGTATTATACATATTTATATACTAATTAAAAAACGATGATAAAATATCCAATTAATATTATGAGGGTAAAATAGTCAATTTATTATTAGTTCCCTTCTCAAGCTAAACAAGGTACCATAAAGGCTGAGAGACAGAACGAGAAGGAGGGGAGAGAGATTTGAACAAAATAGTTCTGACGAGGAGCAACGATCTGGTTTTGAGACCATGCATGATGGATTTGCAAGGGAAGCAAGTGAGCCGGGAGACTTGGAGAGAGAAAGGACAACATGGTTGATATTTGAGAGAGAGGATGTAAATGAATTTTATCAAATAATTATAATGTACACCTTGGCGTTGAGCATACAATGACTTTCAACCTACGCCTTGAGCATTGCGCCCCCCACTACCTCTGTCTCCACAGTGTACTTCTTGTTAGGGTAATTTTTTTGCTCAAACTTGTTAGGGTAATTGAAGGTAAAGGAGGGGAATGGTAATTGGGCCTGGAAATGGATATGGGTAGCGAGGGTAAGTGAGAGATGGGTGAAATTATTTAATTTGACCACAAAATATTTTTATTATTAAAATATAAATATTTTTACCTATTTTCATTAAATTAAAATTTTTAATTAATACGGTTTGACTCACGTCGATCCATGACCCTTAACCCAGTTCCTCACCCGAGTTCAGCGGCCAATTCGATTTTCAGAACCTTGAACATTATATGTAAGAGTTTAAAATAATTATAAAGAAAATAATAATAATAATAATAATAAATAAATAATAATAAATAGATATTGTTATTATTAAAAGAAAAGGGAATAAGTAATAAATAAAAAGGGTATTATAAATAAAAAGGGTATTATAGATAAGGGAATTTTTAGGGGTTAATCCACTTTTTTTTTTAAAAAAAATAAAATAAAATAATCCGCGTAGTTAGTTACTTTACGACGCAAGAAGTGATTAATGACAATGGTGAACATTTATAGGCATACCTTGACACCTTTACTAATCCCAACACCTTGAGACAAATTAAGGATTCAAGTTTGAGGTGGGTAACTGTTATATTATTAGCTTGTATGTATGTATACATGTATGGTGATCATGTTTGTTAGATAATTTACATGTTTGTTTCCTAGCTATGGATTGGGAGAAGTGTGTGTCCCATAGGGTTTCGGTGCGACTTGTTTATTGTAAATTATTTTGTGTCTAAATTGTATTATGTTGTCATTTATACTTCATACATGCATATGGGATTAATTTGTTCCCCTATGGTTCATTCATTTGAACTCCGAGATCGCATGAAAGAAGCAGGTAGTAGATCGGGTTCAAGAAGAAAGACGCAATCGCAAGGGTTACAACATAAGGGACTTTTGTGATAGTATAAGTAGATGGATTGTACTAATTCGTTTATTATTTGTCTATTTTTGGATTAATGTATTAAGACCCCCCTATGGGAAGATATTGGCTACAAAAAATTTATCCTTGCGTTTTCAACTAAGTTATTTTATTAAAGTTTTATCCACAATTAAATCGTTCAAACTATTTCTATACCTGTACGTGGACTTAAACTTTGATAAATAAAGGCACAATAAAGACGGGTGTTACACTCTATATAGACCCTTCACTTCCCATCCATTAAAATTTTCCCCCTTCCTTTCCCTCCCCTCTCTTAAGCTAAACGTCGTGCATTCATGTAACAAGAACGTTTTGAAGGAGTCCTAGATCAAATAGGTTGTGAGTTGTTTCAGTTTAACTAGTGGACTCATGTTCAAACTTTTTGTGCCACGATAATTACTAGGAGTAGCAAAGTTACCCCATTGTGAGTCTACAATATTCTGCGCGAACCATACTAGTCAGTTGTTAGTCGAGCTAGATAATGGTGGATTAATCCAAAAAGAATCAGTATATATATTTTTATTTTATTTTCGTCATTTCATTCACTTCTGTGTTGGAAATTGAAAAGCTTAGCTCATTCTATGATCTGCATTCACTACTAGAAAAATGCTGAATAGCGACGGAATTTTGCGACGGAAAATAAAATTCCGTCGCAAAAAAAAAAAAATTGCGACGGACTCAAAATTCTGTCGCAATTTGCGACGGAATAACCATTCCGTCGCAAAAAAATTGCGACGGAACAGTCATTCCGTCGCAATTTGCGACAGGTTTCGAAATTTGTCGTCGCAATTTTTTTGCGGCGAGGACCGAGTCGCCATGAAACCGTCGCAAACCACCGCAAGCGGTTTGCGGCGGATCTGAGTCCGTCGCAAAAATTTGCGACGGACCCGAGATCCGATCGCAAAGCGCCGGTGCCACCGGACGCTCGGTCCGTCGCATAAATTTTTTGCGGCGGACCCGGATCCGTCGCAAAGCCCGTCGGTGGTTTGCGATGGATCCCGAGGATCCCGTCGCAAAAGGCGGACAAAAGCGTCGCCGCTTTTGCGTGAGATCCCTGGTCCGTCGCAAAGCGGTGTTTTGCGACGGACCAATCTGTCGCAAAACACTCTTTAAACACCCCCGATTTTTCACTCACTCTTCTTTCTCACTCATGCTTCTCTCGCTGCGTTTCTCCATTTCCGGTTGTAAGCTCCGTCGGTGACTTTCGGCATCATTTCCTCTTCTCCGTCGATCGGTTCCTAGCGTCATTCCCTTTTGTTCAACCGATCAGGTTCAGGCCTCTTTTCTTCTCTTTTTCACTAACTGCATTTCAAGTAAGCTATCTTCTTCCTCTTTTTTTCTTCTACATATATATGGGTGGATTTGATATTCTTTTTGTTTTTTGTTAAGTCTTATGTTGATTATTGATAAAATGATAATGTATGATAATTTTTTGGGTTAATTTTTGATGTTGATGAAATTATATATGATTGATTCTTCATTTTTATATTTAGAATATTAATGTTGTTTATAGTGTTTTTTGTATGTATGATCATATTTTGTATCATTATTTGTTTATAGTGTTTTTTGTATGGTTGGAAATTTGTGTGTTAAAATTATATTTTTGTTATTAGTGGGTAATGATACATAAGTCTATATAAATAGGATGATTTTGAATTATATATAGATTAAATTGTAGTTATTATGTATATAGATTAGTGTATGTAAATTAAAATGTATATGCTATTCATAACCTTCAAAATGAGAAAAATAATTTGTAAAAAGTGAAATTGATAAATTAAAGAATGAATTAATTAACATAATTTGTATGAAATAATGTATGTTAGTAGAAAATTATAAGTTACATGATTTTAAAGAAGAAAGATAAGAGAATTAATTAATTAATTAACATAATTTGTATGAAATGTGTATGTTAGTAGAAAATTATAAATTACATGATTTTAAAGAAGAAATGTAAGAGAATTAAGTAATTAATTAAGTAATTAACATAATTTGTTTGAAATATGTATGTTAGTAGAAAATTATAAATTACATGATTTTAAAGAAGAAAGATAAAGAGAATTAATTTATTAATTAATTAACATAATTTGTTTGAAATATGTTAGTAGAAAATTATAAATTACATGATTTTAAAGAAGAAAGATAAAGAGAATTAATTAATTAAGTAATTAACATAATTTGTTTGAAATATGTATGTTAGTAGAAAATTATAAATTACATGATTTTAAAGAAGAAATAAAGAGAATTAATTTATTAATTAATTAACATAATTTGTATGAAATATGTATGTTAGTAAAAAATTATAAATTTGATAAGAGAATTAATTCATAACAATGTTGTGGATAATTTTTTTTAAAAAATATTGCATTTAAATTTTATATATTTGTGGCATGTTGAGATGTTAATTCGGTTGGGAACTGAATTAGATAGGAAGTATGGAAGGCAACCATGATAGAAGTTGGATGTACAATCGTCTAAGCGATAAAAGAAAACTAACGCAAGCATTCTTGGCGGGTTTGAAAGAGTTCATCCAATTTGCTTTGGCGAATTCAAATAATTCAAGTAGGGAGATCAGATGTCCCTGTGCCAAATGTAGGTGTTTAAGATTTAGGGATACGGGGAATGTCAAAATTCATTTGTGTCAAAAGGGATTCATGAAAGATTATGAATGTTGGGAATGTCATGGTGAAGTCAAGACCAGGACAGAGTGGCTATTACGAGGGGACGTAGTCATCGAGACAACCTTAATCAATATGAGCGGTTGGTTATGGATGCCGCGGGACCGTCGATCGGCCAATATTTTGATCCCGTTACTCATCTTGAGTCGTCATACATGGGAGAGAGGCAGGTACACATACCCAACCATCATACATGGGAGAAGATCCTAATCCGAAGCCGCTAGGTTCTATAAAATGCTTCAAGATGCATAACGTCCTTTATGGGAAGGTTGTGAACACATTGAAAATAGTGAATATTCATCGCTATCGGCTACCCTAGCAACACTAAGCTTGAAGGTGATCACCATATGAGTGAGAGGAATTACAACGAAATGATGCGAGATCATGAGTAAGGTTGTTCCTAAAGACAATAATTTGCGAAGGATTTTATCAAGCAAAAAAAAGGTTAAAGAGCTTGGCCTTGGATGTGAAAAAATCCATTCTTTGCCCCAGAGGATGTATGTTGTATTACAAGGAAGATGCTTTGAACTGACCAATTGTAAATTCAATGGAGATGTGAGATATAAAGTTGTGGGGAAAGGAAGGAAAATGACCGTCATGCGTTAAGTAAGATGTGGTACTTTCCTCGGTTCCAAGACTTACGAGATTGTATGCATCGAGAACAAGCAGTGCTCACATGAGATGGCAGGAGCATCGCGAGGATGAAAACTTTGTGACGCATCCATCCGATGCGGAAGCTTAGCGTAAATTTGATGAGGCGAATCCTTTCTTTGCTATGGATCCCGTAATGTCTAGTCTTGGTCTATGCTTTCGGATGGGTTCGCTCCTTTCAACAATACGGGCGGGACTTATTCTGTTGGCTGTCATTGTGACTCCGTACAACCTCCCACCTTCTATGTGCATGAGAAGAGAGTTTTCTTTCTTAACGCGTTAATCCATGGGCCATCCAACCCAAAAAAGAAGATAGATGTGTACCTCAGGCCTTTGATAGCGAGTTGAAGATGTTGTGGAGTGAAGGGGTTCTTACGTATGATATATCATTAAGTCGAATTTCACCATGCGGGCTGCCTTAATGTGGACCATAAATGATTTCCCTGCATATGGGATGTTGAGTGGGTGGCAAAGCGTCGGAAGCTTGCATGCCGGTATGTCTTGAACGAGAACATGGGTTTTAGCTTGAAACACGGTCGCAAGGTCAGTTGGTTTGATAGGCATCGACGATTTCTACCCCCGATCATCCGTGGAGGAGAAATAGAAAAGACTTCACGTGGAATGTTGTCGAACGAGCGAGAACAACCTGTCGTTTAAGTGGCCAAGAAATATGGGATGAGTCAAGTACATTCAAAGTGTCGAAGAGGGCTGCTTCGGGGAACACCGAGGGATACGGCGTTGATCATCATTGGAACAAGCGCAGCATCTTGGGAACTACCATATTGGAAAGATCAATTGTTAAGACACAACCTCGATGTCATGCATATTGAGAGGAATGTGTTTGCAACATTCCGTACACCGTGATGGACACCAAGGGCAAGGCGAAGGACCACGATCAACGCAAGGCGGGACATAGAAGCGATATCGAGAAGGCTGCTTTACATTTGGTGGGAGTAGCACGGGACGGACATCCAAACCTAGAGCGCCGTCACATTCAACAAACAACAGAATTTGGGCCCCATTGCAATGGGTTAAGAAGCTGAAGCCCCGAGGCAGTTATGCGTCAAACATGAAAAGATGTGTCGACATGCACGAGGCGAAGTTATTCGGCATGAAGAGTCATGATTGTCATGTTTTCTTCGAAGATTGTTGCCTTGGGCCTTCAAAGCACTGCCAAGCATATATTGTCTATTTCGCGGAATTTTCCATGTTCTTTAGAAATTTGTGCTTGAGCTTAATGTTGAAAAGTTTACGGCACACGGAGGCGAGCATGCCCATAACTCTATGCAAGTTAGAGATGATATTTCCTCCTACCTTGTTTGACTCAATGGAACATTTGCCAGTTCACTTGGCCTACGAAGCAAAGGTAGGAGGCATGACAATATAGATGGATGTATCCATTTGAGAGGTAATATATATATTTCTATCTCGTTGTTATTAATTGACCGACAAGGTACTTTAGTTTATAAATACCCTCTGATATTTCATTGTAGGTTTTTACGCACACTTAAGAACAAGATCAAAAATCCAAGGTACGTTGAAGGATCTATCATTGAGGCATATCTTGTCGAAGAGCCGCAAAATTTGCTTCATACTATTATCCCCGAAATGATGTCAAGATGGAGAGGGTACCTGCATAACGATGATGCCGGTGATACGAGGATCAAAAATCAATATTTAATTTTCGAGTAGTCGTGGGAAAACGTTCGGGAGTCAACTCTTGACGGAAGAGATAAGCGAGTAGCGGAGTGGTATATTCTAAACAAGCTGTGAAGAGCCTTGATATTTAAAGTAAGATTTCTTTCTTTTTTGTGTTACGCTAAGAATTCCAGTATTAAGAGCATTTTTCTTCTTACGATTACTTCTCTAATTCGGTCCGATCGGAAATCCTTCAATGGCGGAATCGAAGTTGACCAATTCACGATGTGCGAGTTCCCAAAATGGCTTCGATCCTATTTCGTGGAAAATCCATCGAGATCCCAATGAAGTTGCGTGGAGTTTGTCCTATGGAGCTGCAATTAGTATTACCGGTGCAAGAAATACATAATCAATGGGTATCGGTTTTCAAGTAGCCGAGCGAATGCGGGTACACTATGTTGTAATTATGGTGTATGTTGTCGAGGTGACAAAGTTGATGGGGTAGAGCCGACTACTACGGGAAGTTAGTTGACATAATTCAAGCCCAGTTACCCGTGGGACAAGGTAGTGACCCTTTTCAAATGTGAGTGGCTTGATAACGATCCGCGTGGGACAAAACGGACAAACATGGAAATATTGAGATCCACCTGGACAAGGAGATATACGGTTGGTTATGACCATTCATCCTTGCTCAACAGCGGAACAAGTTTACTATACATCATACCCCACATCCCGCCGAGTTGGAGGAGTTATTAAAACCAAAGCACGAAATATTATACCAAAGTCTAAAGAGCCGGAATCAAATGACGGTATGGTGAACCATTCCAAGGCGATGTGGAACATGTACTCCCCCATAAACATTTTTGATGACGAAGTACCAAGCAATCTATTTGATTCTCTGCTTGGGGTTAGAATTAATTCCTATACAAATTGACGATGAGGAATCGGACGATGAGGCGAAGTGATTTACTCGATAGTGAATCGGAGTTCGACGACTATGAGACCTCCTCGAGAGGAAGGCGTGCAAGCAAATGTTGATGTTGATGAACAAGAATCGTCAGATTGATTTACGTTAGTTCTTTGTTTGTGATGATTGGTTATACTACATACTTTGTTAATGCGCTACTTATTGTTATATATTTTTTGACATTATGTCTATGAGTGTTTAGAGATGGAGCATCTAGGAGGACGTTCAGGTAGTGGACGGGGTAGTGGTCGAGCCCAACCCCGTCCTATCCGGAGGAGGGTAGGGCGACGTCATCGCCTCCTTATGGAGGTAGGGTCAGGCGCTTCCCCAGATATGCCTTCCTTTGATATGTCATCTTCACCAGTCTACATATTTGTCATCTTCACCATCGTTGTATACGTCGTCATCACCAGTCTACCCTCCCACGATCCACAGCAAGGGGGACCACGGGTTTACAATATAATTTCGATTGATTTACATATGTTTAGTTACATATGATTTACATATGTTTATCTTCAATACTTCACATTTCTTCCTTAGCACAATGCGTCGCCTCATAGCCACGTCGGGAAGAAGGTAGTTCCTCCGATCCACCATGGGGCTCCAGGAGATCCTTCGACACGGAAGCTTTGGATCCGTCCCGACGGCATCGGGTAAGTCATGCCAAGTTACCAGTAATGTTACAATTTTCTCTATGTAAATGGTTTGTATGGTAATATTTGCATGATGTTGTAATACCCTGAAATTTGAATTAGGGAATTTAAGGGCCAAAGTGCCAAAATGACCAAAATACCCCTGGGAGGAGTAAATAACTTAGGAAAATGGTGAAAATTCCTAAAGGGCAATGAAATAATTATTTAAATTGAGAGAGTATATCTCTAATTTTGGTAATTTAATAAATTACAAACTTGGAGAAATTGAAGAAGAATGCTAAAAAAGTATGGTAATGACCATAATGCCCTCACAAATTCTAAAATAAAGCAGAACACATGGAAATTCTAATGTTAAGGCAAAAGTTTGAAGATAAAGGAGTGTCTTAATTAAGAAAATTATCAACAAGTGATAATAAAGTAATTAAGTAATATTGAGCTAATTACTTAAGCCTGAGCAAAGAAAATTATGAAATAATTATGTAAAGCTCAAAAATTAGTGGAAAATGGTTTGAAATTAGTAAAAATATATTTACTAATTAATTGGAAATTTTGGAGAAAAATAGTTGAGTTTAGGTATTTTAAGCCTAAATACAAGTTTGGACCAATAGGAAAATTATAAAATAATTATAAAATAATTATTTTATATTAAATAAAATATAAAACGAAAATAAAAAAAAAAAAAGGATCAGATTTTGACCGAATATTCAAAGGAAAAATTGAAGATAAAAATTAAAGAAAATATCAAGATATTTAGGTTACAACTTGCAATATTATAATAATATAATTAAATATTATGAATAGTAATTTAGAAATTAGAAGCGGATCCTATGTCAGAGATCTAGGAATGGGATTTCAAAGTCAAGGTAGAATATTGATCGGTGGGTTTTATCTTCCGTTAAACTCTTAGAGGAAGTTAATTAGAAGTAGTTTGTGCATTTTCCTAATAAAACAAAATAGGGAAAAATGCATATAGGCATATTTTGAAATAGAAGAAAATAAATTCTAACTCAATATCTAGGAATGAGTTTGAATTTATATGGACATATTTGGAATCAGTGAATTATTTCCAAGAGATTGGTGATTTGAAATGCGTTGAAGCGGACCGCGTTGGACACGTTTTTGAGAAACTTGGTGGACGGTTGGAACCACATCTAAAGTCAAAATTCAAGTTTAAATATATATTATTGATGAGGAAGAGAAGGTCTTCAAAGTTGTAAATCCAGAATTTTGAGATTTTCAAGATCATGTGAAGCGGGGCCGATCGGGGAACTTTATCGAGGTCAAAACCCATAAAGCAAATGAATCATCATTAAGATGACAAATTTTCTTGACTTTGGAGGCAGGTATGTCGACAAATGGCTGAATGGAGGAGAAGAAATCTTGGAGAAAAAGATAGAAATTGTGGTTTGAAATTAAAGTTGGAATTTTGGGGAAAAGACCAAAATGCCCTTACAAAAAATCTATAAATAGGCATTCAAGCCTTTGGAGAATTCACACCAAATTGCAAGAGCAATTTTAGAGAGAGGTTTTTAGAGAGAGGAGCTGCGGAGAAGGAGGAGTCAGGAATTTTGTGTGAAGCTCTGGGTAAGATTTTCGGTCTTTAGCTTTTAGTTCGGTAGTTAGTAGAATTTGTTAGAATAGCCTTTAAATTTCAAGTATGATTGGGTATCATATGGGAGGGCTATTTTAGTCATTATTTTCGAAAATCATAGTTGCGTCGAAGTTCTGGCGAAATTTTGGGAAGAAAATAGCCTATGTAAGGAAGAGCGGCGAAATCAGCCTAGTAGGGAGTATAGAGGCAAAATGGTAATTTTTACCTAAAATGCGATTATTGTATCAAATCACTAATGAAAGTGATATTACTCTTATAGGGCGTGAAATCCTAATTTCTTTGCCGTTACTGGTTGCCAAACAGCCGTTGTTGGAGATTTCACGATTTTAAAGTAAGCGTGCTAGAAATATCGTGTCCAGTCAAGCGAAGATGCGTTCGCGTCTTTGTAACACTAACTCACGATGGTTATTGTATGAATATGTGTGTTTCCTCTGTCATGTGTGTACTACGGTGTACTTTTTTACGTACTTTGATTATCTTTGTTATACATACTTATTTATCTTGTTATGCATTATACTTGTCAAGTTGTATTATTCTCTGTCATGTCATACATCCATTGTATCACTATCCATTATGCCTAACCTTACATCAGAATGTATTATTACGCGTGCATATCGATTATGTACATTTCATTGTGCTTTAACCTTACATCCAACGTATTGTTACGGCGTGCATATCGATTATGTACATTCCTCGTTGTGCTTTAACCTTACATCATTGTATTGTTACGGCGTGCATATCGATTATGTACATTCCTCATTGTGCTTTAACCTTACATCCATTGTATTGTTATTGCCCATACATATCGATTATGTATTCCCTATATGTACGATCATAGTAAATGTTTCAAGATATTTGAATGTCACGTCGTACATATATGTTGTATATAAACATGAGGTTAACACACTTACACGAGATCAATGTGGTAAATTGGATCTCGGCTCTTGCTATAGCGTCGGGTTCGGGAGGGTGAGGATCGAGAGAAGGACAAGCGGCACGCCTAGGAGTAGCGGTGAAGACTTCTTTCTGTTATACTTTTGAAACACTCTTATGCTGCATTGTTTAAACAGCAAGACATGCTACCATGGGTATTTTAATATATATCGAGTTACTCAATCGCTCAGGTTGCACTACTACGATCATTTTGAAATGATGTTAAAAAAAATAAATTATCTGCTTTAGAAAAGTCGGGTTGTTACATTTGGTATCGAAGGCGGTAGTCTGGCATGAATTTAACTATGTTATTACGGACAGTTTGGTCTTAGAAGGCAAGGCTAGTCTACGTGGGTATGCCAATCGATCGCCAGTGAACTCGGTGAGGCCCCATGGTAGACACTTACAGCCATTACATTCGGTTAACGGAGTTAGGTTCTAAAGCCTTATCACAAATTTGGAGCATCTTTTGAAAATGAATGCTTGATATAGCCACGAGTTGGTGTACCGCCTCATTTTGGTTGTCTTGGTTTGAGCCGGTATACCATTACGATCCGTGTGTACCACTTTACGGTACATCAATTCGATAATCATCGGTTTGTCTTTGGATGGTGATTCTTTCCCGGCTCCAAGCTTATATGCGAAGAGATGAGCCAGGCAGATATGAGACTCAGGTGCCCAATAGAGATAAGTACATGCGATGTTTGACTCATGTAAAGGAACTCCGTCGACATCCGTGCAAGCACGAGTAGACCAAATCAATGAAATTGATGAAGGGGAGATTTTGCGGGAGTATATTTGTTTGTAGTAAGTACGGTAAAAATTTGAGCTTGATTGTAAATGCTAAGCGCGATAGAGTTTAGAGACTAGTGTGATAAAATCGTATTTATGCGGAATGTCTTCCCTGTATCTAACGTGCGTTTCCTCTAATCAAAGGAAGCGCGACATGGCGAATCACGAGAGGCCGGAGCTCCCGAGCCAGGCGAGGTAGTGGTGGAGCTTGAGGTAGACAACCTCGGGTAAATCCAGTACCAAACCAGACGGGGCGGCGAGTACGATGAGATGAGAAGAACCTACAAGCGAGGGGGCTCTCATGTGCTGTACCTCTGGAAGAAAAGCGAGAGAGACGAGACGGTTGCATGATCGTGGCCAGGAAGAACAACATTGAAGAAGAAGAAGATGAGCAAGGAGATGAAACGATGAGGAACACGAGGAGTCAGACAGAGATCCCGATCACCTCACGACGAGGAGAGCTGTGCGAGACCACACAATATTAGGTCACACGGTTTTGCAAAGGCTGAAGCCACGCATTCCATGGTAAGAATGAGTTAGGCGAGATTGGATGATGAGCCTAGAAAAGATCTTTGAAGTTATGGAATGCCGGGAGAGCCGGAAAGCCCAACTTGCCATCTATAAGCTCGGCGGTGATGCGCATCGATGGTGAAGAAGCGTTGCTACAACCTTGCGGAGACCAGGTTTGCCCTGTCACAGGAGAAGTTCATAGAAATTCAATGAACAATATTTTCCTCCCTCAACACAAGTGATTAAGGAGGAGGAGTTTCTTCATATTGACAAGGCTATGATGAATCATTTGATGACTACTTTGCTCGGTTCACCAACTGTCACGATATTCTTCATACACGAAGAGTAATAACAATGAAAATTTGGAAGGCGAATAGGTTGACATGCGGGCCAAGTATGAAGTTAGGGAGAAGACTCGTTTCTGAGAGTTTCCTAATATGGCTCATTTGTGGAGTCATGCTGGATTGATTGAGCGAAATCTCAGGATGCGTAAGTTCGGAAGTCCAACAGTAGCAGCACACGGGTTATAGCGAGGGCAGCGTTTGAAAATTTCTCACGGAAGAGAAGCAGAGTGGAGTGACTCTCGAAGAGACAACAAAAAGCCATTCAGGACTAGGCGTGAGAACAACTTGAAAATACAGGAGACTCGGCAGGTGTCAAAATGTGGGAGGTATCATCTCAAAATCTTGTTGCTGGCGGGAAGGCATATGCTTCAAATGTCAAAAGCTTTGGACACATCGGTGTACAACTTGTCGAGAGAAAGTTGCAGCATTAAAAGCCACAAAAACCAGGCAGTGTACCACACTAACATGTAGGAAGGACGAAGGACTCAGGAGATGATTCAAGGTACTATTCCCTTAGGAGGGAATCATCTAGTAATACATGCTTATAGATAGCTATCTTACGTAACGTATTCAATGTTTCTTCGTAATTAAAAATTAGACCGTGATCATGTCATTGAGTAGGAGGTATCTTATGTTGCCATGGTGTATGGGAACCATGGGGAGGAGTAAATAACTTAGGAAAATGGTGAAAATTCCTAAAGGGCAATGAAATAATTATTTAAATTGAGAGAGAGTATATCTCTAATTTTGGTAATTTAATAAATTACAAACTTGGAGAAATTGAAGAAGAATGCTCAAAAAGTATGGTAATGACCATAATGCCCTCACAAATTCTAAAATAAAGCAGAACACATGGAAATTCTAATGTTAAGGCAAAAGTTTGAAGATAAAGGAGTGTCTTAATTAAGAAAATTATCAACAAGTGATAATAAAGTAATTAAGTAATATTGAGCTAATTACTTAAGCCTGAGCAAAGAAAATTATGAAATAATTATGTAAAGCTCAAAAATTAGTGGAAAATGGTTTGAAATTAGTAAAAATATATTTACTAATTAATTGGAAATTTTGGAGAAAAATAGTTGAGTTTAGGTATTTTTAAGCCTAAATACAAGTTTGGACCAATAGGAAAATTATAAAATAATTATAAAATAATTATTTTATATTAAATAAAATATAAAACGAAAATATAAAAAAAAAAAAAAAAAGGATCAGATTTTGACCGAAAATTCAAAGGAAAAATTGAAGATAAGAATTAAAGAAAATATCAAGATATTTGGTTACAACTTGCAATATTATAATAATATAATTAAATATTATGAATAGTAATTTAGAAATTAGAAACGGATCCTATCGAGAGATCTAGGAATGGGATTTCCAAAGTCAAGGTAGAATATTGATCAGTGGGTTTTTATCTTCCGTTAAACTCTTCCTAAGTTAATTAGAAGTAGTTTGTGCATTTTCCTAATAAAACAAAATAGGGAAAAATGCATATAGGCATATTTTTGAAATGAAGAAAATAAATTCTAACTCAATATCTAGGAATGAGTTTGACTTTATATGGACATATTTGGAATCAGTGAATTATTTCCAAGAGATTGGTGATTTAAATGCGTTACGAAGCCGGGACGCGTTCGGACACGTTTTTCGAGAAACTTCAGCCGGACAGTTGGAACCCTGTCTAAAGTCAAAATTCAAGTTTAAATATATATTATTGATGAGGAAGAGAAGGTCTTCAAAGTTGTAAATCCATAATTTTGAGATTTTCCAAGATTACGCGAAACGGGGACCGATCGGGGAACTTTATCGGGTCAAAACCCATAAAGCAAATGAATCATCATTAAGATGACAAATTTTCTTGACTTTGGAGGCCAGGTATGTCGACCAAATGGCTGAATGGAGGAGAAGAAATCTTGGAGAAAAGATAGAAATTGTGGTTTGAAATTAAAGTTGAATTTTGGGAAAAGACCAAAATGCCCTTACAAAAAAAGTCTATAAATAGGCATTCAAGCCTTTGGAGAATTCACACCAAATTGCAAGAGCAATTTTAGAGAGAGGTTTTTAGAGAGGAGAGCGGAGAAGGAGGAGTCCGGGAATTTTGTAGCGAAGCTCTGGGTAAGTTTTTAGGTCTTTAGCTTTTAGTTCGGTAGTTAGTAGAATTTGTTAGAATAGCCTTTAAATTTCAAGTATGATTGGGTATCATATGGGAGGGCTATTTTAGTCATTATTTTCGAAAATCATAGTTGCGTCGAAGTTCTGGCGAAATTTTGGGAAGAAAATAGCCTATGTAGTGAAGCGTAGCGAAATTCCAAGTAGGGTATAGGGGCAAAATGGTAATTTTACCTAAAATGCCGCTTATTGTGTCAAATCACTAATGAAAGTGATATTACTCTTATAGGACGTCAGAAATCCTAATTTGCTGCCGTTACTGTTTGCCCCGACGAGCCGTTGTTGGAGATTTCACGATTTTCCGTAAACGTGCTAGAAATATCGTGAATCACAACGAAGGTACGTTCACGTCTTGTAACACTAACTCGATGGTTATTGTATGAATATGTGTGTTTCCTCTTGTCATGTGTACTCGATTGTACTTTTCTCGTACTTTGATTGTACATTGTTCCATACTTATTTGATCTTCGTTATCGTTATACATCCGATCGTATTATTCTCTCATCATGTCATACATCCGATCAGTATCACTATCCATTATGCCTTAACCTTACATCCGAATGTATTGTTCTCGCGTGCATATCCGATTATGTACATTCCTCATTGTGCTTTAACCTTACATCCGATCAGTATTGTTCGCCGTGCATATCTGGATTATGTACATTCCTCATTGTGCTTTAACCTTACATCCGACCGTATTGTTCGCCGTGCATATCCGATTATGTACATTCCTCATTGTGCTTTAACCTTACATCCGACTTGTATTGTTATTGCCATACATATCCGATTATGTATTCCTATGTCCGATCATAGTAAATGTTTCCAAGATATTTGAATGTCCTCGTACATATATGTTGTATATAAGCATGAGGTTAACCGTTACCTGAGATCCAATGTAGTAAATTGGATCTCGGCTCTTAACATAGCGTGTGTTCGGGAGGACCGAGGATCGAGAGAAGGACAAGCAAGACGCCTAGGAGTAGCGGCCAAGACTTCTTTGTTATACTTTTGAAACACTCTTGTACCATATTGTTTAAACACAGAAGACATGCTACCATGGGTATTTTAACATATATATCAGTTACTCAATCGCTCCGGTGCACTACTCTGATCATTTTGAAATGATGTTAAAAAAAATAAATTATACTGCTTTAGAAAAGTCGGGTTGTTACAGATGTCATCTCTCATCAGATTTGAGCCTCATAATGAGGTAAGGGACTTCATCTCGGCCCAATTATTCCGCAATTACAACCATCCTTGGGCCAAGTGGTCAGACATTCCTATCACTATTCGAGATGCTTGGTTCGATGAGTTCTTGGTAAGTTTTGTTTTATGGTTATTTAATTAAGTACTTTAAAATTTGGAGCACTAATTGTTCGTTATTGATTTTCGGCGCTTGACATATGACGTTAGTTGAACATCGTGCGGCCGAAAGCAAATTATAATCATAAGGAGGCGGTATTTGTGTCAAAAGCTTTACGGCTTGAGAAATAAAAGAGGCAAGAAAGAGTGGATTTCCCGAGGACACCAAACAATTATTGCGGAATTGGGCCACAAATGAACAGTTTCAAAACATGAGCACGAAAAATAAGCAAAAGTAGAGCCAAAATGGAAGGGGCCAGTCATATGCCAAGGCAAAGATTCCTATTAGTGAGCATCGACGGAAAATTGTAAGTACACTCTATTTTCTATTTAGGTATTTGATATTTTATACTTTGAAGTAATTAATTAAGGTTATCATCCGCGTTTGCAGGTAGAGTCTGGGGAAGTTCTTGAAGGATCAATTGAGTGGGCTACCTTTGAGCGGACTCATTCCGAATTAATCGAAGGGTGTAGAGACAATGGATTAACCAAAAGGCGCTGCAAGTAGCGGTTAGACATTTATTGCCTTTATTACTTGTTTTATGCACCACCATATTTATTTTATTTTACATGTCTAATAAGCTATGTATTTTTGTGCTTGTAGGAAACCTTTTGAAGGCGTCGCAGGAGAGAGGGTCGCAGACTTAGAGTCGACCCCGCATCCTCTCGGTCAAACAATGAGAGTCTGTTCTTTGAGGCCGCAGGCGGATTTAACAAGAAAGTGAGAGTCTTTGGATACGATGCCTCTGCTGGCCGACTGAAGCAATCAAAGCTCTCCTCATCCAGCACTGAAGGTGTTTCTCCAGGTACATGTAATACATTTGATATTGATAATTTCCATTCTCTTGTCTATTCAAATGAAGTACAAATAATAAATGTACTTCATAATATATTTGCAAATGAGCTGAAGAAGATGAAAGCGTTGGTGGAGCAGCAAGCAACACAGATGAGTGAGCAACAGGACATCATGAGGCAGGAGATGCTTCAGGAACGGGAGAGGATGGAGCAGGCGATGAATCAGGAACGGGAGAGGATGGAGCTTGCGATCCAACAGGAACGGGAGAGGATGCGACATCAGATGGATCAGCAAGCGGAGATGATGAGACAGATGCAGCTTCAACTCCTGTCTCTAATGACACAAAGGGTTCGGGGTCGGCTCCTGGTGATGATGACCATGCGGGTGATGATGATGATGATGACAATGCTGCTGTTTAGACTACTTTTTAGTATTTGCTCCTTACAACATTATTATATATATTGTGTTTTCTCTATGTAAACTCTTTTTATTATATCCATGATACTTTTGCAATCAATTTTCAAGAAAAAAAATATTTAAAAAATAAAACAATTAAAATTTTAAAAAATAAAACAATTAAAAAGATTAAAATTTAAAAAGATTGAAAAAAATAAAAAATAAAAATAAAAAAATAATTTTCTTACTTTTGCTACGGAAAAAATCCGTAGCAAATTGCTACGGATTCTACATTCCGTAGCAATTTGCTACGGAATTATACTTCCGTAGCAATTTGCTACGGAATGTGAAATCCGTAGCAAATTGCTACGGGGTTTTTTGCTACGGAAAAATTCCGTAGCAAATTGATTTTGCTACGGAATTTTGGCATTTTTCCGTAGCAAAAATCGATTTTTTTTGTAGTGATTCTTCAAAGCAAAGAATGTCACAACTCAACAAGAAATATTACATGCATATGAACCATCCAAATTTGATCCAAAGTTGCAAATAATGACATGACGTGACATGTGGCTAATCTATTAATTTTGCTCTTGTGAATTGCCCTATTATGATCCTTAACTTGTTCCCGGAATTAATCAATCTACATCTCAGCATAGCAATAGCCAACACTTCTGCTAGCTGTATTTGCTATGCACGTGCATGTGAGCATAGGTTTGAAATTTCATTTATCTTACCACCAGAAAGCAAAAATATACAACAGTTTAGCTGCAATTTATATATCAGTGATGTTCCAATAAAAAAGACATGAAACCATCAAAATTAGAACATTGCTGCTATCAATCCATTAAAAAGATTGAAATCAACACAATTGACAATTTCATGAAAAGAGTCAAATTTAAAGCCTTTTGACTCTTTCGGTGGAGAGAGAGAGAGAGAGCATGTTTTGTAGCGACCATGCAAGATGCAAAAATAAAAATTGAAACTAGGACTACCGCCAGCAAAAACACGTGTACTTAATTCATTTCTTCACTATTAATGACATGAAAAAGTGAAACTTTACTTCTCTTCCGATCCTCTCTAATGGTGTAAAACCATTGGTGTAGTTGCTCGTCATCCATAACCAACAATTATATTATTATATATTCCTAAGTGATAGAAAAAAGAAACATTTAACTAAGATTATTAAACTCGGATCGATCAACAAACAATCAGGGTACTAGGTTAACTATTCGAGTGGATCAAAAGGGCCAAACCGGTAAAAAAGTAAAGATTTCATGTTATTAATATAAAATTATAATAAGATGAAAAATAAAATAAAACGTGTTTATTTTACATTGAGAAAAGTGCAATCTTACCTAGCCCCAATGCTTTTTATTGACTATTGAAACTAGATACCTATATCCTAGGCTCTTAGCTAGTAGTGTGCAAGGAATGAAAACAACTTTTGTTCTCCCAAAGGCCAAAATCCAACGTTCATTTTTCATTTCTCTCAAAATATCTTGTGGTTTATCTAAAATCTTACTTCACTTTCATCTTTAGATTTCCAATTTTTAGTTTCGATTTGGTGCAGATGTTGACAGCCAACAATTGGTTGCTAAGAAGTCTACACCAACCGCCGAGGTGTAGAGAAGCTTTTCGGTTTTCTTTATGTTTGTTTTCTCTTCCGTTTTCTTTTCCGTCTTCTTTCTTTTTCTTCTTGCTCAGCCTTCCTTCAATTCCAATCTCTCCCTCTCTCACTTGCATTCTCTTCTTTCTCAAAGCTGTGTTTGTCCACCCGACCGACCAATTGCCCCATTCGGCAAGTTCCAAGTCAACTCGGCCAATTCGGTCTGAGTTTCATAACATTGCATTTAACATTATATATAGGTCTAATAGAGCTTGAAGTATTATATATTCAATGCTATTATTTCTCATGTATATGATAGCTTCAGCACTTCACCTTCAAACTAAAAGGGTCAATATATATATACACACACAGTGGTGGAGCCACAATGGTGCCAGTGTGGGCAAGTGCAGACACTAAAATTTTGATAATATGTATATATTTTGATGGACTTTTCTTTCAATTTGCCTAAGTGATCTATTTGGTTATAAGTCAGTGTACACACTTGTTGACTAGAGATCCCCGGTTCGATCCTTCCTCTCCTCCTCTCTCCCCTTTTTTTCATTTTTATTGTTCTCTTATTTTCATCGTTCTCTTCCAAATCTCTCCTCGCTCGCTGCACCGTCGCCCTCGTTCCAGATCCACAGCTTCCTTGTTTGCTGCACCGTCGCCCTCAACCCTCGTTCCAGATCCACAGCTTCCCCTGATCCGTCGTCTGCTGGCAACCGGTATGTATATCTCTCACTCTCTCATCAATTTGATTACTGATTTGAATCATACGATCGGCCACCTAGTTTGCAATCGACATAAATAGCGTAGAATTCCTATATAAAGGAATTTCAAATTTCTTGAAATACTGGTTTCCCATTCACTATCAACGATTCGTGATGCTCCATCTTTGGAGCTCAACTCCCTATAGGAAACACAATGTTTGATCTCAAGGATTTGGGCATTTGATCACCTAGTTTGCAATCGACAAAAAAATTGCTGGATGTCACTCACGTTTCTTGAAATTTGATTGAATTTCAGAGATTTAAACAATCCATGAGAGTCATACAAGGGTCACTTATTGTTGCATCTATCTTGCAAATCATTATTGGGTTTTTCGGATTCTGGAGAATCTTTGCTAGGTAATTTGCAAATACAGAGGATTCAAACTTCACACTCTCTGATGTCTTCTGATAATAATGCATTTGCATTGTTGAAGAACCTGGTAATTTGAAGCTATGATTGTGTAGGTTTGATTTATTATAATTCTTCATGATTTGATTTCTTGTGGTCGAGTTGCTTTGGAATTGGAAATCATAGCTTCATTTGCTTAGTGTCCCTGTATGAAAAAAATGTTATAGGTTTCGGTAGAGGAAGCATTGAGATGAGCTAGCTTAGTGTCCCTAATCTTGTCAAACTCTTTTTTTTTTTTTTCAGAAAATGTCAACGATACAATCTTAAGTTGAAGTTTTCTTTTCTTTTATTGTTTATATTCTTTTGTTTTTTTAATGCATTTAAAACTTTTATTTAAAAAAAAAAAATTCGTGGCCGCTGCCCTCGAACCCCCAAATCCCACCATTAATTGTGCACCCACAAACATTAAATCCTAACTCCGCCACTGCATATATATATATATAAATAAAGTCTTCAATATGAAATATGGAATCTACGTCTGCGTGTTTAGGAAATATTTTTCAGTAACTTTTTTGACTTGAATCTAGAATTTTAAAACCAATTATACTTATGCATATATAATATATATATATATATATATATCCCTTAACTTTTGGTCGACCTAAAAACATTTTTGGTGCCAAACACTAACAATAGTTGTATACGAAACCTATAAAAAAACCCTATAAAAAAAGTCTCAAGATTGACCAAAAACTTGTCCACTCTATCATCCAAGGTGACAAAAATTTACTTTTATGTAATTTTATTCATCCAAACTCAATGATGAATTATGTAATATAATTATTACATTGATTATTTAAAACTATTAAAATCACATATTGTCATATCACTTTATTTTACGTGACGTGACCACTTTAATGCTGGAACATTTTAAAAGACGTTTACAGAAACAAAGCAGAGATTGGCTCAATAAAAAGAGAAATCATAAAAAAGAAGATATGTTCTGCTTTGGTGTTGGCCTCCTGGTGTGATCGCCAACAGTGGCAAGAGTGAGGGTGGCGAGTCTATAGACAAAAATAACGGAATTGGCTTACGTCCTATGCATGCGGATGGCATCCGCTGCTCCAAAAACACAGTCATTTTGGATCAAAATCACACACATGGTCCCTCTTTTTTTTTTAAATATTTAAGAGTATTGTCGGGTATTAAAAAGATAATTGAGGATATTGAATCATAATATAAAAAAGTTTTCATGATCTTGAAAAATTATTTAGGATCTTAAATAAATATTTTAAACTACTGACAGGTACTAAAAAGATACTTCTAGATACTTACTCGTACTGAAAAAATAACTCATGATCTTAAAAAATTATTTTAGGATCTTGAAAAAATATCCTAAAGTACCTTTTTAGTACCATTCAATACTGAAATATTTTTCAAGATTCTAAAATAATTTTTTAAGATCATGAGTTATTTTTTCAAGATCTTAGTCAAGATCCGAAATATCCTTTTAGTACTAATTAGTATCCTGAAATATTTTTCTAAGATCCTAAATAATTTTTAAGCTCATGAAGAATTTTTTTTATTACGATTCAGTACCCTAAATTATCTTTTTAATACCTGACAGTGTCCTTTAATAATTTTTTTTTTTTTTAAAAAGAGGGACCATGTGTGTGATTTTGATCCAAAACGACTGTGTTTGGAGCAGCGGATGGCAGCGGATGCCATCCGCATAGGACGTAAGCCAATTCCAAAAATAACCATTTAACACTATAGCCAGGTCGAATATTATATATTCATGTGTGAAAGAAAAAAAAGGATAAATGAACAAAAATACATATGTATTTTACCCTCAAGGCCCAGCACCATATGTTTTTTTTGGGAGCAAAAATACACATGTGGTTACATTTTTGGAGCAAAAATAACATCACCGTTAAAATCTAACTTAACGGTGCATTTGCAACAAAAAATGTCATATTTACAACAACATTTAAACATCTGGATTTTGAACATAGAAATGTCATTTACAACAACAAAAAAGGATATATTTACAATAGGAAGTCTTTGTATTTACAACAAAATTTAAAATCGACCATATTTATAACAAAAATGTCATATTTACAACAACATTTAAACACCTGGATTTTGAACCTAAAAAGGTCATTTGCAACATAAAAATGCTAGATTTACAATAGGAAGTGTTGTACTTACAACAAAATTTAAAATCTGGCCATTTACAATAGAAAAAGTCATATTTACAACAAGCTAGATTTTAACGATGGTGTGACTTTTGCTCCTAAAATATAACCACATGAGTATTTTTGCCCTCAAAAAAGCATATGGTGCTAAGTACTCCCGAGGATAAAGCACATGTGTATTTTTGCTCTTAAACCCAAGAAAAAATAACCATTTAACATTGTAGACAGGTCAAATAGAGCCTCAAACATTTGCTAGTCAAATATGCAACAAAAAATGATGCACACTACTGCTTCATTTCCACCAAAATGCTTAGCAAAGTAAATATGCAACAAAAAATAATAAATGTGGACACTTGCATTGCTAAGTCAAATGAATTAAACACTTTACGAGAATTTTCGAATACTTGGACACACATTGAAATTCCATGCACTAGCCTCTTCTTGGGGAAGCTATAATTTCTCAGGTAAGTCAACGAACATAATAAGCAAGAGAAGGAATAGCAGAAGAAAGGAAAAGATGTGCTGAAAAAGTCTCAATTTACTTACCTTAGTTACCTTATCATTTAGTGATGGAATGGTTTTCGAAAAATCATTTAGTGATTTCAATTTTAAAAATAAATTATAAAATAAGATTAAGAAGATTATTGCTAAGAATAAATTATACAATAGTTTAGGTATTGACTTCACTTGATTAGTAATTAACAACTAGTAGAAAATAGCTTATTTGGGATATAGAAAATAGCTTATCGATGCCAACATTAAAAGAAAGATTTTTTCACCATAGTTTATGTTTAAATTTTTGTAGATACTCCCTCTACTTCTTATTATAATACAAACTAACAAATGTATTTGGTTTTTTTTTTTCTAAAGAGCATTAAATATTTTTCTCATGTATATCCATAATTAATAAGGGTAGTAAGTGAGAGTAATAATTAATATGATATAAGAATTTAGTGCAATTAGTAGAGGTAATATTGAAAGTTACTTAAATTTTAGGAAAAATTTAATGACTTTAACTATTTTTATTAGTTTGTAAAAATTATTAGTTGGCGCCTTATAATAAGAACTAAAGGGGAGTAGCTTTTTTACAAAAAAAAAAAATATGGGTCTTGAAAAAGAGCCTTGTGACTTGTGAGTGTGAAGGAGGGTGCAAAACGAAGTACAAGGCTCTTGGAAACCATGTATCAACTCTCAATGACTGATTCTGGGTAGCATCAGGTACCACCAGACTGGCCATCGACTGAAGCTCATGATGATGGGAAGAAAAAGAAGCAAGTGGAAGAAGTTCCACAAGCCATTATGGACGACATAATGTCCGATAATGAATCAAAGGTTCCCATAGCGAAAAACATAATCCCTAAAAGCAAAGAAGCCAAAGACAAAAATGAGGGAAATAGCCCAAAATTCTCCTCCTACCGCACCTCCCTAGTGGGATTCAATGGTGTGGCTCATAGCAACTACGAATTGGAGGAAGAAGATCTATTTACTGACGATAAGGAAATCTGCTGGAAATTACCTAAAGAATCAAAAGAAATGAAAAAGCTTGAGAAGTTCTACATAGTGGCGCGTGTACACAAGAATAATACAATGAGTGGTGTGAACCATTGAACTACGCCTTTATCTTAATTGTGCTTGGAAAGAGATTTAATCTTTATGTACTAAAGGATCTCTTGCAAAATTTATGGGGGTTCTCAAGCTTTGAAATTATTGATCTCCCAACAACTATTTTGTTGTTAGATTTCAAGACCAAGAGTTATGGTGAGCTCACTACTGGAAAGTATTATACGAAGGTCCTGGGTGATTAATCAGCACTATGTATTAGTACAACGCTGGACTCCCTATTTTAATCCCTACCAAAATCCTCTAAGAAGAGTGACAACTTGGGTTCGTATACCAGACGTATCAATACACTGCTACAACAAACACTGTATTTTGAGATTGGATGACAAGATTGGAAGAACCCTAAAAGTTGATCTGAACACTCTCCATGATTTCCAATTGTCAACACCAAAAATAGAAAAAGGCAAATTTGTGAGAATTTGCGTGGAATTAAATCTTCAGATGAAATTGGTACCAAAAGTAATTGTGACAGGTTCAATATTTAATGTTGAGTATGAAGGGCTAAACCTTATTTGCTTCACATGCGGTCGATTTGGCCACCGAAAGGAACAGTGCCCACATAGATGCAACGCTGATTTTCACGACGAAGGAAGCTCATCACAACAACTAAAACCTCAACCTCCGGCGAAACCTCTGACGATATGCTCTGAAGATGAGAAACCTTCGGTCCATGGATGATTACCCAACGGACAAACAGATTGTGAGTGCCAAAGGAGACAGACCTCAGAGAAGGACATCATCGTTTCTCGGGGACTGGATATAGGATGATGAAAGCGACATCTATTGGACATAAATCTTGATTCGCTATAATTGAAGACATAGAGGAGGATAGGAACCTAACATCAGACGATTTTCTAGCTAAGAATCTACCTAGAAGAGACAATTTCAGAACGGCTAAAAAGCCAGTCAACTAGGAAAAAAGGAAGACTCTAACTGGCAGGTCTCACGACCAAGAGCGTGACGGACTGAACGCTCGAACAGAGTATAAGGCAAAAAGGAAAGGTTAATGGACCTCTAAATGGGTCGAATAGGTCAACAGACCCTAAAAAAGCTAGTGCCTCGGTGGAGCTAGTGAGCCAATCTCAATTGGAACCTATGTAAGTCCAATTGTCCATTGGGCAAGATATTATTAATAACAAGCATGTTGGTGGGCTACAAACAATTCTAGATTTTAAATTTTCTCAATCTCACAAATAGTACAGATAGGAAGAAGGGTTGATTGCATATAGTAGCTGAGAAGTGAAGATAATACGGACTTAAAGAGATTACGCCGGCAAAATAAAGCATTCATAATGAAGATCTGTTGGAGTCTTTTAACTAAGAAAGATGCACTTGCAATAATTTACCAGATTGCTTTACTTGGAGAGCTATTAAAGATAGGTGTTTCTCTGTGAAAGCTGCTTATCATTATCTATCTGACAAAAAGAAGCAGACACTAACAACTTCTGGGCTTAGCTGTAGAGATGGAAATTACCTGAAAAAGTTAAATACTTCATGTGGCAAGTTGGTCATAAGAGACTTGTCACTAACTCTCTCCGTGCCAGGAAAGGCCGTACTAATGGCAGTGCTTATCCTTTTCAATGTAATAGTAAGGAAAGTGTGATTATTGTTTACCAAAAAAAAAAAGGAAAGTGTGATTAACATAATTAGGGATTGTGAGCAAGCAAGAAACTTGTGTAAGCAAATTTTAAAACATAACTATTTCTCTGTTTTTCAATGGCAATTTGCAGGTTTGGCTCAATTTGGAATACCAACCATAAGCCTGGAAAAGGAATATTTTAAAATTTCTCGTGGTCAAGAATCTTGACTTAGGGTGCTAGATCTTCTGGGCAACCAAATGCAAACTTCTTTTTCAAGGAGAAAGCACCGATACTAGGGAGATGTTGCATCTTTGTAATTATCTTGTAATGGAAAATAGTGCCAACCAAAAGTACATCATCAGATTTTCCAACTTGACTAGACAGAGGAGAAATCTTGGACCCCGCTCCTACAAAAGCGATCCGCATTGATGTGGATGGTTCAATGCATCACCAACACCAAACGGCTTGTGAGAGAGTGATAAGAAACGCTTAGGGAGAGTGATTGATAGGTTTCTAAAAATCCTTAGGCCTTCATATTGTTATTGAAGCTAAAACCTATGCTATCATGATAGGGCTAAAAATCAGTTTTCATATGGGTTTTCGAGAGAATTCTTCTTTATTCCAATTCTCTGGATATTGTCAATATCCTTACGAGAGATTACCTTACAAATTACCCTCTAAGAAACATCATTGGGGAATTAGAGATCCCTTGTTCTAGAAGCGGGATGTGGAGCTACACCATACTCCAATAGATAACATTTCATGTGCTGATTATATGGTCAAAGAAGGTCATGAAGTTGCTATTGATGCGGAGGTGGTTTTGATTCCAACGATTCCCAGAGGATGCCTTAATATGATTTTGAAGGATCGATAGTCCTATCACTCCTAATTCATTTACTAGTTTGTTGTATTAAAGACTAAATTTTCATAGTCTGGTTCCTGAATCATTTTATCAAGTTTCGGCTTGCCTGTATTATCCACACACAAAAAGGGGTACAAGGCCTCACCACCACCTTACAATCCTTTTTCTCTTTTGTTTTTTTTTTTCAGAATATCATCTCCAACCTTAGATCTAAAAAATAGATGGTTCGTATTTAATATTTTATAAAACTATTATTTTAAACATCAATAAATAAAATTAAACTTTTCAAATATGAACTATACAATTTATAACTACAATATAAACAAAATTAATAAAAAAATAATTTTAAAAACACTATAATCATAGTTTTAGAAAATATTAAACCTAAATCCTTCATTTCTTGATCTAAGGTGGAGAAAGGATCTTGAGAAAAAAAAAGTAGAAAAAAAAAAGATTATGAGAAAATTTGCTCCCTTTGAAAACCCTAGCCTTAAATTCGTGGCGGTTTGGTTGGAGGAGCTGAAGAAAAACTTTCTTCCGGCCAAATTAACTCTCTACGATCGTATGAGTTTTGAGACAATTAACTGAATTAGGAGCTGCAATCAAGGAACATCATTATGACGGGTGGCAGTAATCCGATCTTGTGAAGGTATCAATATATTTTATGTTTTCTTCAAATTTAAGATAACGCCATCAATGAAAACCGTTCTCTTCAAATCTTCTTTCTAATTTTTTAATAACAACGATTTCCTATCATATGGGAAATACTGTTTTTACCAAGGTTCTGAAACCCGGACCGGTCACCAGACCGGTTTAGATACTGAGTCAAGGGTTAGTGAGTCAGATCAGAGAAAAACCGAAGCTAAACCGGGGTCAAACCGGTGAAAAAAGGAAAATTTTAGAGTTATTAGTATGAAATTCTAAAGAAAATAAAAAAAATTATTTTAAAAAAATGGAACCGGTTTGACCCCTGAACCGGTTTACCCACCGGTTCGCCGGTTCCCGGTCCGGGTCTGAGAACCATGGTTTTTACTTGTCTTCTAGAGTACTACCTGGTTTCATAGGGTTTGTTTGGTAAGAGGGGAGGGGAGTTTTTTTCAGTTGGATTTAAGAGAATCAAAGAAGTGGGATTGATTTATTTTTTTTCCTTACATTAGTTTAGTCTTTTATCCTAAATCTTCTTTTTGTTAAGATTTTATAACTCCACTTATCTATTTTTTCTAAAGTATTTTTTTGTTATGAGGGATTTGAAGAGAAAGAAAAAAATTTATATTAAAAATCTAACTTGTAAAAATTGTTACTTCTCTTCAAATCCCTCATAACAAAACATTCCCTTTTTAATTATGTGTATTAGAACTACTCTGAATGAAAATTCCCTAATAAGTGAAATCAATAAAGATACTTTGAGACCAAGGGTTAGGTCTAGCAAAAGGAGCTAATCCCTCACAACGTGACGAATAAGGTTTAAATCCCTACTATAAGAAATACTCATATTTATTGTCCGATAGTGCCTCGAATAAAATTAGCACTAATAGGAAGATACCTATGGAGAATTTAGTGTATCAAAAAGAAAAAAATTAAAGATACTTTGAGGCAAAAAAACTACAAATTCAAGACAGTGAATTATTCTGATATTTAGACTAAAGTAAACTCTATTGTCTTGCTCTTATATTAATGATTATAGGAGGGAGCACTTTATTTTGTAATATTTTTGTTGACTTTTTCAGTAAAACATTAAAAAAAAGACAATGATCCAAAGATAATCAACACCTCTTTTCTTTTGGGGCCAAAGATAACGAACATGAAGTGTCACAATAAAGAAGCAAACTCTCTGAAGCAAAATTCACAAGAATCAGGCATAAATATGAAGGGTATTATTCTACACAGAACTTCACTAAATTCCCAGAACCCAAACATCAAAACGGGGAGGGGATAACAAAATTGTAACATCTACTTAAAAATAAGAGAGATGAAACTAAGCAATCTTTATTCAGACTAGCCAAGTACAACAATGACCAACTTTGGAGCTTTTTCCTAACTGAAGCCAGTGCCCAGAAGTTTTCTTCAATGACCTCTTAAAAATGGACCAGTCTTAGATCAAACAGGCTTCTCTTACTCTCATGCCACTCAGTTTATAAGATTGCATTAAACATGGATGACTAAAATTTAACACACACACACACACACACTTTTTTCAAGTTGTCATTTCATTCACTTCTAGGTTGGAAGTTGAGAAACGGATCTCATTCTATGATCTGCATTCTTCAAAGCAAAAATGTCAAAAATCAAAAAGAAGTATTACACATGAACTATCCAAATTGGACCCAAAAGGCAGGGAGGAATAGAAGCCAGTTTGTTCTTGGACATGGTGGCGCTTATTAAATTAGACACTTCAAATTTTGTCATGCCACCCGTCTTCATATTTGTGTCAAATATTCAATGCTTTGCAAGGTTCTCAGGTAAAAAAAGGTGCATCACAAACCATAAGTAGTTATAGTATACCTAGGATGGTGAAGAAGAAATACATCAAATCTGCATAAAAACAATCAGATATATTCATAATATCCTTGTTGCCAATGACTACTCAAAAACACAATTAACAGGAAGATTAGACACAGTAGGAGTAAACACTAGCAAAACTTTAAATTATGTCTGCATTGTCATTCATGTTCAGGTGACTAACACAGGCAACCAGCGTTCTTAACTTTTAAAATTTTTATCAAACATTCTAAACCTTGTCTGTCCTGTTTGGTTGGAGATCCTCCAGAGCTTCTAAACTCTAGCCCTCTTGTTACTGCAGCTAGGGCACTTGTATTGCTTGATGTGTTCAGCCTTAGCAGGAGTGATTTTCACACATTTGCCATGGAACCATCTCTCACACACATCGCAACAGATCCAGAACTCATCAGTGCCATAGTTATCACCACATGCTCCACAAGTTGCCCCTTGTTCGTCATCTTCTTCTTCTTCTTCTCCACTCTCATCCTCTTCTTTTGGTGGAGGAGACATTTTCACTCCCTTCGCCTGAGAGTCAGATTGGGAGGACTGGATAAGCAGCAGCATCCAAACAGCAAGACCAAAGAAACTTTTCAAAATGGGAAGTACCAGAAGCATTAGCAAAGAACATGAAGTTGAAACTCGCTTACCACCTTCCCACTTGACTTGCTTTTGCTACCATTGTTGTGAGCAGGTGATTGATCCTTTGATTGCTTAGCGCTTCCTGTCACAACTTCAAATATGGTTGGGAGATCATTTATCATCTGAAAAAGCCTTTTCCTGCAGATGCCAATGAGAAGCCAAATCAGAAGTAGTATCTTCCCATCAAAACTTCACATAAAACCTTTGATCCTGATATTTTCAGGATTTCTAGAAATAATATATTAGTTCTTCCAGGGCGAATATTTGTATTTAAGAATATAATAAACTATTTAATATAATATATAGATATGGAATTAATATACCCCCCCCCCCTTTTTTCTTTTCTCCTCTTTCTTTCGGTCTAAGTTATTACTTCTTTGGTCTAATCATATGACTCATTGTCAACAGTATTGTCTGAAAGGGATCATATGGTGGGCTGAATGGGACCGGGAGAAGCTTTAGCATTATACATTAACCATGCAATTGATGTAGCAGTGAGGCAACAAGCATGTGCGTGAAAGACCACATACTAACTAAAAGACCATAAATAGTTCGTCTTTTGACTGCAGAACTAATGTCAGGCCATAATAGTATCCTATCAGAATTCAAAACTTCCTTGCAAAATACAAGTGAATATAATAATAGCATTCAATAAGCATTAAGCAATATTGCTGTCTAGATATGCATCAACAACACCAGTTATTAAGAAACTTAATATAACCTACTAAGACCACATAATTTCCTAGATTCTGTATCAACATGAAATTCTAAAGGCAAAGTCATTTTAGGCATAATTTTTTTTTCTATTGAGACGGACAGTCAACTCCCATTATAATCTCTTAATGCTAGCAAAACATTAGGGCATCATAACCAAATTTTTAATCCAAATTAACTTCAAACAAACCTAAACATTTCACCAGATTCAAAAACTACTTACTATATAATATCATAATATCAGTAAATATGCCAATTAGCAGATATATAACTAACATGTGAAATGGAGAAAGTTGCCACAGAGAATAGTTTATCAGGAAAAGGGAAAAAGACCTCAACAACAATACAAGACTTGTGACCTTAAAAATACCATGATGTATTCCAAAACAATACTTTAAACACAGAGTGATAGTTTTTTAAAGGAAGACAAGGAACTTTAACGTAGTGGAAGGCACAACTAATAAGTTTAGTCCTAAGCTCCACCATAAAACTAACAGTAAGGGAGAGTTTGGTTCAAGGGATTTGGAGGGGAGGGCTCCCCTCCCCCTTGTTTGGCATGATAAGAATTTTAGGAGTGGAGGGAAAATTTTAGAGGGAGGAAAAATCTTATAAAATTTCCCTCCCCTCCAAAAGAACAGTTAACGCAAAATGGGGAAATTATTAGCACTTTGTTAAGATGCTTTATTGGAAAATGAAAGAGGAGGATAATTAACATGATATGCAAAACTAGAGCACAAAAGTAAGGGCATTTTCTTACAAATGACAAGCTTTAGAACTTTTGAAGACTGTGCACAAAGATAAAATGCGTAACCAGAAGCTATGAGCCTATGACATCCAAGAAGTATAAGGAATAAATTAATAAGGATCTCTTTCCTTTATTATCCATACATTATCATAAAGATGCAAATGTCCCCAAAAAAATGCATATTATTAAAAATTTTGAAAATTAATCAAAAGACTACACTGCTGCTTTCTTTCTTTATTTTGTGAACAAAATTAAGAACATACTAAGGTTATAATAAAATTTCATCAAAACGAGCCAAACTGAATAAATTGAAAATTCCCAATGGCCTAAAAGTGTTAAGGAAGTCTAGAACTTGCAAGGCCAGATAAACCAAATCAAATTTGATCCTGTGCACAATACGAAATGAAGAGAAAGCCAAACAAAAAGTATTGCTCAATTTAAGACATTTACTGTAAAACTATAAGTGTTGGATGGATTAAGTTGATGCAGGACAAAAAGATTTACAAGTGCAACACTTTTTGTACATGTGTAATAGAAGATCAAGATATCTCACCTTTCATTCTTACCGAATCCAAAGCGGGCACCAAAATAGAAAGACACAGCAAGAAGCCATGAGTCACTGTGGACTGCAACCAGTGACAACCAATCCTTCTCTTGCATCCCATCCCTGGCAAAGTTTATACCTAATGCTGGCTCAGGAAGTTCAGGAGGCACTTCCTCAACAGGCAAATTCACTTCCCATGTTTCATTTGGTAATCCATATAGACACAAGTTCTCTTTCTCTACAATGCAAGCAAATTTGTTTTAACTAACGCATGCAAAATTAATATGACCTTTTTACAGCACACTAATTTACAGATGTCAAATTAACAGAACTTCAAGACTGCCTTTTCAAATAGACCATCAACAAGGTGTGATGTTATGCTCCAAAATTACAAACACACATGCAACAAGAGCAGATCCACCTCCATGTTAACCATAAAACTTAATTTGGATGAGCAAATACCAGAAAGCATATGAAATGAGACAGAAAGAGTTTTAACTTTAGATCAAAAGGAGATGGATTATAAGCAAAAGAAAAAAGGAACTTTATGTAAGGGAAACGTAAGATATTTGTATGTCCTTTAAGCGTCAAAGTTTCATCTGCCTCTTTCTTAAGAGGCTAAACATACAGCAGCGCTAGGAATTCATAGACAACCAATCAATGGTCGACAAATTAAACTTTCATAGCAATTTATAACACTAAGCCAAGGGTTAAAAAAGGAAACCCATGAAGCTTAATGGAATCGACATCCCAAGATTCCAAGCAAATAAATTTAATGATCCATCGGTTATTTGTTTCTCTTCAAGCAATAAAATGCTATGATAATAAAGTATATCATGTGGAAGGTGTATCGATGATAACAACAAATTAAGCAAGCCACCTAATTAAGTTACCAACGCATTTTCAGAAGAGGAAATAAAAGGTTGAGTAACCGTCCATCATCAATAAAAGAATCGGAAATTCAACTCCTACTCCCGACATTTATGATAGTTACACTCCATAGCCATCTCAAATCCATGTGGACAAAAAATTCTTAGGTAATCAAGCAAAGAAGATTGCAGTAGTGTCCATAGTCAAGCCAAAAACAAGGTGCACATAAAGTAGAAAATGTGGATAATACTCCAACTTTGCTCTCCAAACGGGCAAGAACTCTGAAGGGTAACAAATGCGTCCCATAAAGTAGAATGGAAAGGCAACTATAAAACAATTCCACTAAAAGAACTTCATAAGGAGAAAAATCAACAAGCTGTTTGTAACTCAACTTGTTCGGTAAGTAGTGTGAGCTTATAGCACAGTGACAATCAAGCATCAGTTTGAGAGCCAGAAATTCAATCAAGTTTAAAAAATAATAATAATAATAATACACCTCTTCTCTTTGTTTTCCCCCAATAAACAACGGGATATATTGAAAACTACCCAAAGGAAAAGTTGCAGTTACAAAGTGATAGAAGAAGCCCCATCAGTCGAACAATTAAAATCGCAATAAATGTGGTAAAATTACCATCAGTCAAACAAACAAAACGTTAATTCCCAAAATAACAGAGAACGGAAGTTCCCGTCCCGATAAATAAAAACAATTGAGATACTAAAGTTACTCACCAGGATCGCACTGCTGGTAGAACTTTTCAACATCTGCAACAACAAGAACCCATAGAAAAAGCTCATTAAACACACAAACATAAATTAAAAGGAAAAGGAACAACAGAACAGAGGGGAAAAAATTAGCGAACCAGTAGTGAGGGCCTTAATTAATCCAGCTCTTCTTCCCTTAAAGTCGCTGAAAACCTCCTCCACAGTTCTCGGTATAGGATGCGGTAAGCTTTCCATTGTCTCTCAGAGTAGAGTACCGGACAATCTTCCAAATTTGAATTATATATAACCTATCCAAAAGAAAACCCAGTTTGAATTCAAGACAACGACTACAAAATGCTGCTTCTTACTTGGAATCCTAAAGATAGTCAAACAAACCAGAGAAAAGAAACGGATTCAGGAAACCCCCTTCTTATGTTACGAAAAGCTGCTAGCTAGGGTTTCTTCTTCTTCTTCTTCTTCTTTCAATCCAATACCGATTTCAGGAAAAGGAGCTTCTCTATCCAAAATTAACACAGAGACAGAGTGAACGAAACAGGAAATGAGCATTGGGAAGGCATAATATAGAATTAAGAAAAAGATGGGTTTGAGGCTTGAGAAGGAAAGAAATCTGGGGTCATTGAAAAGTAGTTGAAAAAAAAATGAAAAAAATAAAATAAATAATAAAAGGAATGTACATACTAATAACAGCCTTTTGATAATTATTATACTACTAGTTTACGGTCCAACTTAATTACTCCTCTCGGCTTTTGATAATTAAACTGTTATTTCCATTTTACCCATTAAACTGTTATTACCTTTCCACCATAATTTTTTTTTTTGGGTAAAACTATATTTAAATACTATCTGAATTTCTTAAACTCAGGGAAACTTATTAAACTTGTCAAAAAAATAGAGAAGGGATATAAAAATTTTGGAGAAAAATCCAAACTGCCCTTTACATAATGAAGAACATCAACCTTACTCTTGAAAAGTCCTTATCCAATCAGGACTTCAACCTTAATCTTTTTTTTCTCCTGAACACCAAGAAGATTAAGGTTTAACAAGCCCTCTAGAAGGTGTTCAAGAGAAAATGATTAAGGTTGAAGGTCGTGATCGGAGGAAGAATTTTTAAGAATAAGGTTGATGTTCTTCATTATGTGAAGAACAGTTTAGACTTTTCTTCAAAATTCTCATATCCGTGATTGCCCCTTATCCATTTCCTATCATTTTACAAGTTTAATTGGCTTCTCTGGATTTAGGAAATTTAAATGGTATTTAAGTGTCATTTTTCCTAATTTTTTTCTTATTATCTTTTATATATTCTTTTTATAAATAAGAGTATAATTGAAACTAAAAATATATATCTTATATATTTAATATTTTAAATTGGATAATTTTAATAGCTATTTCTTATAGTGTTTTGTTCCTATATTAGGAAATGTAAAGGTGGGATGATTATTTATTACGACGACGTATTATTACTTTTGGGCAATGTTAAGGTGAGTGGCAGGGAAATTTACCAAAATAGAAATAAAATAAAAAAGAATTACCAATTTAGAGCACTGTTGAAACTATGTACCGAAGTAATGCTGACGTCACAAGTGGCATCGTGCTTTGAAGCCACATAAGTGGCGTCGAAATACGACGCCACTAGTGGCGTCGACTTCCGACGCCACTAGTGGCGTCGTCAATTTTTTTTAAGTTAAAATTTGGTTTTCCTCTCTTTAAAAAAAAATTAAAAAATCGATTCGCCACTAGTGGCGTCGGAAAATACGACGCCACTAGTGGCGTCGTCTTTCGACGCCACTTATGTGGCGTCGAAGCACGACGCCATTAATGACGTCAGCATTATTTCGGTATATAGTTTCAACAGTGCTCTAAACTGGTAAATATTTTTTTTAAAATTTTTATTTTGGTAAATTTCCCTGAGTGCCATTATTATTTATTATTACGGAGTATTATTACTTTTTAATGATTTTTATTACGCGAGAAACGTGTCTCGTGTGGCTTTCAAGTTTGGAGTTCGGACGCCTTTGCCCGCAAAAGCGGGTTCCTGTGGCCTTTTTTTCCTTGTACGGGTCAAAAAAGAGGGGCACAAATGTAGAAGCAAGCAATTGGGAGAATGATTTTTAGGTCTAACTATAAGAAATAATATATTGATAAGTTTCATAAGTTGTTAATGGTAACTGATTTACTTGTTAATGGGGACTTTTCTAATATTATATTTTTAGATTGGGATTTTAAAATGTTGTCATTTTACCAAAATGCCCCTAAAGTTTTTTACAAAGAACCCTTGTGCTACTGCCAAAGCTCACGACCAGGCACCAACCCGTCAGCAGGTCTCCGGCGATGCCTAAGTTCCAATGACAACTTGAGTAATAAGATTGATTATTTGGGTATAGGGATTAACTATTTGAACTCCCTCACCCCTATCTAGCATCATTGATAAGTTGAATAAATGTAATAATAACTTGAGTATTGGCAATGATAACTTGAGTGTAGTTAATCGCTATGGATCTGAAGTAGTCAATCACCATACTAAAGTAGTCAATCACATTAGTCAAAGTTGTCACTAGAGTTCTGGCGCCGGCACCACCGAGCTCCGATGTTGGCAAGGGTTCTTTCTTTTTAAAAAAAAAATAATAATATTTGAAGTGCATATTGGTAAAAGCACAATTTTTCAAAATTCTAGAACAATTCCATGAGACCTATTTATCTTTTTCATGTGTTAACAAATTTTTTGGGATTTTCCAAGTTCAAATGGTTTTTATTTAGAATTTTCCCTAAAATTATTCTAATGACTCCTTTTTTTTCTTGAGAATTACTCTTCTACTTTGTTTAAATCATATAGACTTATTAATACCGTTAAAATAGTTATTTGTTTGAAAATTAATATGAATACGAATACTATATTAGATTTAACTGAGTTTACATAATTCCTAGTTTATCGTTTTGCAATATTTGTTGATTATTAATTTGATTTAAATCAATTTCTTTTGGAAAGCTTATAGGAAATGTTTGGATATAACCATAGAACTCTTATTGGGGAATACAGAATACTCCATCTTATCCTTACTATTCTCACAAATCAATAAAAACAGTTAGAGTTAATAAAGTTGTCCTAGAATTTAAGTAATTTCTTATATTACCCGTCTCGATTCCACTAAACTCTAACATCATATTAATTATCATTCTCTCCCACTACCCTTATTAATTAGGGGCATATATGAAAAAAGTACTCCCTCCGATCCTAATTATAGAACATATTTAACCAATTTTAGGGAGATTAAGGAAAGAAGTTAAATTAGTTAATTTTACTCATTTTCCTAAAATGCCCTTATATAAATTTAAAATGACATAAGTAAAAGTGAATTAACAATTCCTGCCACATATCTCTTCGACCTATAATTTTTCTTTCTACACGCTATCTAATTGAAATAATAGTTTTGCCATATATACATATATATATGTGTGTGTACATATATCTACACACACACAAAGCTACATATATGTATATATATGTGTGTGTGTGTGTGTTTATATATGTACATATACACACACACATATATATTGACGGACACACACACATACATGTATCCATATATATTTATGTGTAGACACACACATATATACATACATGTATACCAAGGACGGACGCAGAGGGGGGCTTGGGGTGGCCCCCCCCCCCTTTTTCTTTTTGAAATAATAATGCTGGATCAAAGAAAGCACATGACATTCGTGAAAGTAGAAGGTTTGATATTTCATCTTGTTAGTTTGATATTTTCACCCCAGTTCCAGTCTTCCAGAATAGTGCTTGCACTGAAAATGGGGCCCACCATTTACTCTCTTATTGATAGAGTGATTAGACTTATACTCATTTCTTTCAGTTTCTATAGCAACTACTGAAAGATCTTTCTCTGTTATGAAGATAATCGAATGAAAGACTAATTTCTTGATGATTTTTTAATTACATATATTGAAAAAGAAATTGTTTTGAGTTTTAACACAAATTCAGTTATAGATGAGTTTAACAATATGAAAACACGTAGGGTAAGAATCAAGTGAAATAAACTTAATTTCTATAATATATTTCTTTCAATTTTTTATATATATTAGGTTTTTATCATATTTTAAGTACTTTTATTTATGATGCAACATATTTTATTTTCGCCCCTCATAAGTAAAATTCCTGGGTCCGTCCTTGATGTATACACAGACACAGACACACACATATGTATATACACATGTGTGTCTATATATATTTGTGTGTTGACACACACATATATACATACATAGACACACAAACACACACACACACAAAAAAAAAAAATATATATATATATATATATATAAGTTTCACTGACTAGAAGAGTCTACACACCTACATACATATACTTACAAAAAACCAAACACCCTTGAGAGAATAAAATAAGGGTATTTTGGAAAGAAATTGACAAAAATTAGAATGTTGTCTTATAATTAGGACCAAAACCAACTCTTAAATGTTGTCTTATAATTAGGACCGGAGGGAGTAATTAATGCTCATTGGAAACAAGCAAGTACCTTATAAAAATGACCAAATAAACTTACTAGTTGTTGTTTTATAATAAGGATCAGAGAGAGTAGAACCTTAGATGCTTTATGAAAGCTCAATTGTAAATTTCTTTTTTCAAAAAAAAGAAAAGAAAAAAGAAAGCTTAATTGTAATTGTTGAAAAATTATTTGTAAATAATGAAAGATTAGTTGCAATTGAGTTTTAAATTAAACTTTTGAGATTTCTCAAACTTTCATAATTTGTAAATGATAGTACTACTTCTTCTACCTATAACTGAGTTTCTAATATTTGTAATTGAAACTTTCAGAATTTATGAACATTTTACAATTATAGTAATTAACTTATAAGTGATATTCTTATAGTTGCCAAAAAAAAAAAAAAACATGTAACTTATATTTGCAACTGAGCTTCTATGATATGGAATTCATCTTCTTCCCTTTGTAACTGAGCTATGTGTCAATCACATATGGACATGTTCGTTCATCTATTTTTTCTTTAAAACTTTGATCCATTTTTTTTATTTAAAAAAGTATGATCCTTTTGAAATGATTAATCTTCTTCATGATCCTCTCAAGTTAAAGGAGAGTGGCTACCGTCTGTTGCCCTCCAAAACTGCAAAGAACCTCTACCTTCTATTTGTTTCTTAATATTTTAGAGTATTGATAGGTACTAAAAGATATTTCGGATATCGACTAATATTAAAAAAATATTTCAAGATCATGAAGTATTTTTTCAGTACCAGTCAGTATCCTCAAAAATATTTTTAGTAGCCTTCAGTACTCTAAATTATTTTTTTAGTACTTGTCAGTATCCTGAAATATCTTTTTAGTATCCGTCAGTATCCTAAAATATTAAAAAAAGAAAAGAAAAAAAGACAGAGATTATTTGCAGTTTTGGGGGGCAGTGGACTGTAGCCACTCCCAAATTAAAGTATTCTTATACACACATTTCATTGTACACTCCATCCATCCCGTTTTAATTGTCCACCTGACAATTATTTTTTTCTAATTTTTAACTTTCATTTATGATATTATTTGAAAATTAATAATAATATTTTCAATTTTATCATTGATAAATAGTTCGTAAACGATGTGTAATGACATGAAAATTAAGAATAGAAGGGACTTTAATTTAGTGAAATTACAATACCGACACATCCTATTATAAAGCATTTAGAAAAGAGATTCTGCTGTCTTTTTCACAAGTCCCGGCATTAATTAATTACTATAATTTTTTATTTTTCCCTATTTAATATTATTTGATAGGAGTAAAACATATATTTTTTTAAAAAAAATGTTAGACAACGTTAATAAATTTTAATTTTTTTTATTAATTTTGATAAAAATACTAAAAGTGACTTTATATGAATAGGACAGTCTATTTATTAAGTTATTTTTTCGGTAAAATTATTAAGTTATTTATTGTTTTCCTAAAGCCCTTGTGCTAAAACTTCTTTTGGGTGGACCCAAAATATCCAGGGCAAGTCTGTCAATAACAATAACTAATCCCTTTATACTAAACATTTCAAAGGGGTTTTAGTGTTGGTCATGAGTCCCTCTCTATACACACTTTTAGGAATCAAACTCTAACTAGATGCTTAAAAGAACTTAGTCATCAATTTTATACGTGAAATCTTTTAATATCGGCTTAAAACCCATTTAAAAAAATGGGTAAGGTAATCACACAATTAAATTAACCCATGCATAATTACATTAACACCCATTCAGTTAATACATGTTAAAGTAATTTCCTTTTTTGAAAAAACCATTACAAATTATTTTCTAATATAGACAATTTCCCTTTATTACTTCAGAAAATTTGACGTCTTAAATAATAACAGCAAATTAAAATTATGTATTCAGTTTCCAAGTTATTCAAATTTATTGGGTATGAAGATAAGGTAATAAACTTAATTGAATTTTAGGGTAGACATTAAATCATTAATTCAATTTGAATGAATTTAAAATAAGACATCAAATCATGAATCATAAATTATAATCACTTAATAGACATTTGAAGTCTATAAAAATAATTAAGCACGAGGTATAAATGTTTTTCCCTTCATATCCAAAAACAATTTTGGACAATTTTTTTTACAATGATAATCAAATTAATTCCATTTAACTTTTAATGTCAATGTCACATATTTATTACCCTATCAACATATTTTGATACTCATACTCCCTAACATTGTCTTTACATATACTACTACCACAATTAATACTTTTGGGAGCAGATTTCCTCAAAATCTCATTTTTTCTCTCAGAATCTCATTTTCATCCTTGGATGAAAAAATAGATGGTTTAGATTTAATATTTTCTAAAACAATTATGATAGTGTTTTATAAATTAATTTTTTTATTAATTTTGTTTGTATTAAAGATATAAATTGTGTAGATCATGATTTAATAGTTTAATTTTATTTATTCATGTTCAAAATAATATTTTTATAAAATATTAAATATGGACCATCGATTTTTTTAATCTGAATGTGAAGATTAGATACTGAGAAAAAAATGAAAGAAAAAAATGAAAGAAAAGATACTGAAAGAATTCAAACCCAACACTTTTAGGTATAATACTCTCTCCTGCAACATACGGGGAGATAGAACTCGTTAAATGCTTAATATACTGAGCCTCGTGGTTAGTCTTTGCTAAAACTTTAAATGGTTGTTTGATATAAAGAATTGAGAGGGAGGAGAGGAAAAAATTTATAAGTTGGATTTGAAAAAATTGAAGAAGTGTAGTTGTAAAATTTTAATAAAGATAATATAGATAAACAAATTAAAATTTTTTAACCCCTTTTCTATTTGTTTCAAATCTAACTCCAATTTTTTCCCCCAACCTTCCCTGTATCAAACAAACGGTAATTGACATTTAAAAAGAGAGGAAGCATGTCCATAAACAATTATTACACACTGACAGAACCAATTTCCCTACTTATCCAAACTCATCTTGGATGAGTAGGGAAAGTTCTTCCCATCTGAACTGTTCAGATGAGATCTAGATGATTTAGATTTAATTTTCAATTTTTTTATTTTTCAAAAAAAAATATTTTAATGGTTAAAAATTCTAAAATAAATATAATTTTCCAACTAACATATTTTCAAAAAATGATTTTTTCATTTAAAAAATCAACAATTAAAAAAAAAATCTAGACGGTCCATATGGGAAGAACTTGATGAACTTGATGAGTAGGGAAACTGGTTGAGTCATGGGAATTTAAACTAAATTGATCAAAACTAATTGCCCTCAGAGCAGGAATACATTTTCTTAAACAACAATAAGCCCTAAGGGCTCGAACCATATGAATAAAAAAATTTATGTTGCAAAAGCTACTCCAAATTAAATCTTTAATACTGGAATATAACACCGTAGGATCAGACATCAAGTAGCTGTATTAACAAAAAAAAAAAACAAAAAAAAAACAATCTTAACATCATATCTAAATTTCATTGGAGACATCTTATAACAAGATGGTACAAATTTAAAATGTTAATTTACATGGTAGGGAAAAAGGGTTGTTTTGATAAAAAGACTCTATCTATGTTGGCTAAAAGCTTATCATACACATCTAACCTAAACACTAGAACACACGTGGAAGACATTGTGCCACATTGTATAAATAACCATATATATATATATATATCATACAGACACAAAATAAGCATTTTATGGAACCATTGCGGATAACACAGACATCTGTCTAGACTCCGAAACAACATCGCAAAAAAAACTTGAATTACAAGACAAGAGGGATGTCAGTGAGGGCCACACTCCCTTGATGAGCCCTTTTCAAATGACAGTGTTGGATTTATGGGCCGCTCAATCATAGGTTGCAATTTTGAGAGATACTCCAGAATAATTCATTATTTATTTGATATTTAATTTGAATGAAAAAGGTAAGTTATGAATCTATCTATTTGTGTGTGAGGGTGTAATTTTGAGTTCATGAAATAAAACTGGTCAAAGGTGTTAAGTCTTCGAAAAAGTAGAATGATGGTATAAATTATCTTGGATTCATGAAGAAAAACAGTATCTGACTTTTCCCTAAGCAAAATATTCCTCAGGCAACAGGTACCTCTCAACCAATAAACAAAAACTGTAGTGATCTTAAAGCCTGATTTCTTCTGTTCCTTGTAATATAAGATGCAATCATTCATTATTACCGCTATTATTATAAAACTATTTCTTAAAATAGACCACATAAGCCAGAAGGTGAATTTTATAAAGGATATATAAATAAATAAATAGACCGATAATCATATTAAATATAAAGTATGAGTTGGGAAGAAAAGACAGAACTCACGATGGCCTTGATTAGCAGGAGCTTTTGCGAGCAGAATGAAAAAGCTCCCAAGCTGCTTACTTGAATTGAGGGATCAGCTGCATTGATAACATATATGTCAACTTATTTAAAAAAGAATTGAAAATTAAAAAACAGAAGGAATTCCTAAATTATAAGTAGCACGCCTATTTACACACAAGTTGTCATTTTATCAGCTTCCACATCAAATTCAGGACAAATATGTGGCAAACCTTCAATATCACAATACAAATTTGAAACCAGTGGCAGAATTTACCTTGATACCTTGCTTTCAAATTGCAAGAAGGCTGTTACTTCACACGTAGTAGAAGGCTGAGGATCACCCTGAATCAACTGTCAATTTCAGTACTGCTTGAGTGTTATCAACTTTGAGAAGAGACATATTAACCCTATTTCACCATTACATTTCACATCAAAATGTTGCTCATACAATAAATAATACAGCAACTCATTATCAAACAATGGGACAATCATTTCTATCAATGGAGTGTAACAATAAATAGTCCCCTAAAACAGGAGTGTAAAGAATGAACATAGAAAAAATAATAATAAAATGATATTGTAAAGAATCAATTATACAAACAAAATTATATCCAAATCATATTCTCAGAATGATATGGTGTAGGGCACAAAATATGATGACAGGCTTCCTCTTCTACTACACGTGTTTCTGCTGAAACTGTATCAAGGCTTTCCCTGGTATCCCCATGGATTGTTGCTTGCCCATTTCCACTGATCCCTGCAAATTTCTTCAATACCGTATTTTGCCCTGAAAAAGTGCGTGTTCCATAGGAAATATCATAAGATACTAAACGAAAGGTATATCATAATGGAAGCATCATATAAATTTTTTTTTGAAATTATCATATGGTATCCGGTTCAGGATTTGTGGCTGCCCCTTCCAACACAGGTGTGTCCTCTAAGACTCAAACTCAAGACCCAGAGGGATTTAGCTGGGCTTTACACCACTAGATCAACTCTGTGTTGGTGAAGCATTGTATAAATACTTAGGAATACTTAGGAGTCTCATCTTGTTGGAAAAAGTACGAATAGTTCAATGATCAACTAGACCTGCCTTTTTGTCTACAAGAGCTAGTATGAGATACTTACTTCCATCCTAGTTCTTTCTCAGCCTTCTCTGTAGATGCATAAACAACAGTAGCATCTCCTGGCCTCCTTGGACACATTTTCACTGGAAGTTTCTGTAAAATAGGAGGAAAAAAGATTAGATTTTATTATTTGTATACACACAAGCAAATGTTTTTGTGTGTGTGTGTGTCATCGGAGGGGATTCATTTGAGAGTATTGAGTAAGATGCACATTTACCTTGCCAGAAGCCTTTTCAAATGCTGCTACCATTTCAAGCACTGATGTACCACAGCCAGTTCCCAAGTTGTAAGCAGTACAACCTAAGCACCAAGTGGCCCAAACACCCAATTCATTTTTTAATACAACAATGTCAAGTGATGAATGACTAGAAACACGCGATGAATTAAGAAACATATCCAAAATTCTGTTGCAGCTCTAGACAGGCTCAACACTCTTTCAGCTCAAGACAAAGAAAAGGAGGATTAATCACCTATGCTTTCTGTTGCAAAAAGCTTCCTCAAGGCAGCAATATGACCATCTGCCAAGTCCATTACATGAATATAATCCCGTATCTGATTCATAAAACAACCACCAAAAATGTTCAAAAATTTAGAACAGGAAGATATACATATTTCTGCTTCTACTTGAGTTTGCATTGTCCCAACAAAATGGGTTTAGAATATATAACTACTGAATTATTCATTATACCCTCTCCAATCATTAATATAAGACATATTTGAGGAATTGATCTTTGTCCTAAATATACACATATTTTTTATATTTATCAATCTTTTCTTAATTTACCCCTATTGTTACTCTTTCAATAATGATCAAAGAGATGAGAGGAGGGAATCAAGAAAGATAAGTTGACTAGGGTGTTTTAGAACATACATGTCATATTAATTGATTTAACTAACTTTCTTAATCTAATAAAATTAGGTAAATTTGTCTTATATTAAAGATCAGAGAGAGTATTTTTCTTAAAAAAAAGAAAAAGAAATTGTAGTTAGTTGGCTATACAAACCGCGCTGCCATCCTTTGTTGGATAATCATATCCATATACATTGAGCATAGGCAATCTCCCAACAGCAACTTGCTGAATGTAAGGCATTAGATTATTTGGGATGCCCCGAGGATCTTCACCTATCCTACCACTTTCATGAGCTCCAACTGGATTGAAATATCTCAGTAAAATGATTCTCCATTCTGGCTCAGCTTTCTGAATGTCTCGAGCCATTTCTTCACTAAAAAGCTTTCATAAAATGGTATGTCAGAGAGAGCAAAGTAGGAGAAAAAACAAGGGAAACGCACTAGATCCCATAAACAAGTCATGAAACAGAGAAAGAAAGTAAAATGTTCCTAAACCATAGGGATTATTACCTTAGTCCGTCCATAAGGATTCATGGCCTGTAACTTAGAATCCTCAACACAGGGTATCTCAGTAGGTTGGCCATAAACAGTTGCGGATGACGAAAAACCATCTGGTTTATCCAAAGATACAGATTAGAAGGTTCAATTAAGCGTATAGGATGAATTGTCAACAGATGCAATATTCCAATGTATTGCGAAAGGAAAAGAAAAAAAGAAAAAGAAATTGTAACATCTTTCTTAAGCAAATATAGAATCTGAAATCAATCAAATCATATACAGAAATAGGAAATACAAGATTATAACGCAAATGTAGCTCCTTCTGTTAATTCAGTATCATAGGCCAAACACAACAATCATGGATGTAATTGTCAGAAGCTACATTGCCGAACTACATTTTGAAATTAGCATCACCAAGTGATTACGAGGATATATATCCGGAAAATTCATACCACGCATCCTCATTACTTGAGATTTCAAGATCAGGACTCGATCTTTTAGAGATCGAAAGGAGAGCTTACCTTTTTACAGTTATACTTTGCCATAACTTCGAATAGATTGATAGTGCCGACAATATTATTATCAAAGTATTTGCGGGGTTGGGCAACACTTTCTCCAACTGCCTTCAGGCCCGCAAAGTGGATCACGGCATCAAATCTTCTCGTGATTAAGCACAATCAAAATTTAAATAGCAAAGGTGTTTCAGATTTAATAGAGATATCCGATGAAAAAAAAAAATCAAAAGCATAATTAGCTTACTTCTTTTCACTGAAGACTCTCTCCAAATCTTCCTTATCCCTGAGATCACCCTGGGAAAGTAATAATTGCTCAGATATAATAAACTAAAATGCAATTTGAAGCCCCTGAAAGAAAATCAAATTCGCAAGAAACAAGCCATATGATTACCTGGTGGATCTCGAGATTCTGAGAAAGCTGCGGACCTACCAAATCTCGAACTCGATTCACTGCTTCCATCGAGGAATTGTTGAAATTGTCGATAATGGAAACATTGAATCCCTGTTTGAGAAGCTGAACCACTGTGTGGGATCCAATGAAACCGGCACCGCCAGTTACGAGAATCGTTTGCCCCAAACAAACCATTTCGCCCGACCTTCGAAAGAATCAAAGGTGGAGACAAAGAAGCTTGAGTTGCGGAGGAAAATGCAGAGGAAAGATCATTATATATATATGTACGAGAGAGAGGTGAAATCAAAAGACAAGCGAGGGGGAGAGACGAAGTGAAAGAGCACTCTCGGAGAGAGACTTGAATTGATTACCAGTAATAAGTTTTGATGATTAAATTTTGAGTAATCGAATCATCTTTTTTGGCGGGTCTTTTTTCTTGAAAAAAAGTATTTGCACAAAAAAAAAAAAAGGTGTTTTTGCAAACTTTTTTTTTTAAACCTGTGCTTGCAAACTTTTTTTAAAACATTACCATTACTTTTTTAGGTAATATTTTTCAAACATTAATATAAAAATAATTCTAACACATTTTTAAAATTTCAGGTAAAGATTTGTAACTAAAGATAATATAAAAATGAAGAAAAAATTAATATATAACATGAATTTCATAATACATACTACTATCAATTAAGATAAATGGAAAAAATAATTTTTTGGTCCATAACTTTACCTGTGTTGCTTTTTTAAGTCCAGTTCCTTTCCCTTTCTTCTAAACCACTCCTCCTTAGGTTTTCACTTATCACGCGCTCCCCCTCCATCTTTAAAGTCATAAGCATGTGAATCCCAAATAATAAGTTAATATGACACGTGGCATAAATATAATTATGTTTATACTCCCTCTGGTCTTTATTATAAGACACCAACTAACTTTTTCTCACAAACCAATAAAAGTAGTTAAAGTCAATAAAGTTGTCCTAGAATCTAAGTAATTTCCAATATTACCCCTACTAATTGTAATAAATTCTAATATCATATTAATTATTACTCTCACCCACTACCCTTATTAATTATGGGAAGACATGAAAAAAAAAACTATTAATGCTCATTGGGAACAAGCAAGTGCCTTATAAAAAGGATCAAATAAACTTGCTAGTTGGTGCCTTATAATAAGGACCAGAGGGAGTACGTTGCTAATGATGGCAAAAGGGCTTGATGTGTGTAAGGGATGCCGCTCTCGGTTTATTCCGAGAGAAAGTAAGAGAAAGGAACCTGGCTTTGGTCCAATACTTTTTCCTAACCGTTGCGTCCTTTACGCCAAAAAGGCGTCGTACACGTGCATATGTATTTATGACAAATTTGTATTCATGAGATTGACCTTCAACATTTGTATTTCTGTAAATTGTGTACTGATGCTAACTTGACCATTTGAATTCAATGACAAGAGGAAATTTTTACTTCTTTTATGATATTTGTTCATGATATGAGAAAAAATGCACTGGAAACGCCCGATATTCTTTGTTAAAGCCCCCGATATTGTTGTTAATACCCCCGTTATTGTTGTCAATGCCCCCGATATTGTTGTTAAAGCCCCCGATATTGTTGTTAATACCCCGTTATTGTTGTTAATACCCCCGATATTGTTGTAAATGACCCCCGATATTGTTGTAAATGACCCCTGTTATTGTTGTAAATGACCCCTGTTATTGTTGTAAATGACCCCTGACATTGTTGTAAATGACCCCTGACATTGTTGTAAATGACCCCTGACATTGTTGTAAATGACCCCTGTTATTGTTGTAAATGACCCCTGATATTGTTGTAAATGACCCCTGATATTGTTGTAAATGACCCCTGTTAATGTTGTAAATGACCCCTGATATTGTTGTAAATGACCCTTGTTATTGTTGTAAATGACCCCTGATATTGTTGTAAATGACCCCTGTTATTGTTGTAAATGACCCCTGATATTGTTGTAAATGACCCCTGTTATTGTTGTAAATGACCCCTGATATTGTTGTAAATGACCCCTGATATTGTTGTAAATGACCCCTGATATTGTTGTAAATGACCCCTGTTAATGTTGTAAATGACCCCTGATATTGTTGTAAATGACCCCTGTTAATGTTGTAAATGACCTCTGATATTGTTGTAAATGACCCCGGACAAAGTTTCCAGTAACATACACTGACAAGAGGAAATTTTTCCTTCTTTTATGATATTTGTTCATGATATGAGAAAAAAAATGCAGCTGGAAACGCCCCCTGATATTGTTGTTAAAGCCCCCTGATATTGTTGTTAAAGCCCCCTGATATTGTTGTTAATACCCCCTGTTATTGCTGTTAATACCCCTGATATTGTTGTAAATGACCCCTGTTATTGTTGTAAATGACCCCTGACAAAGTTTCCAGTAACATACACTTTTGCCTCAACTTTTCACTATTATAGATGATTTGTCAAACTGTTTTGTAAAGTTAACATCGTAGGCTATTTGCAAAAGAACAAATGAAGGGCATCCTCATGAAATACAAAAGGAGTCATAAATATACATGTGTCCTAACAACTATGCCTCCTAATGTCTTTTCTTTTTGCTTCTGGAAGTTCTCCATTAACGACAACACTTTTGCCTGATGGTTGTTGCTAGGATGGGTGACCAGCCACCACAACAACCCGACCTTCAATTCATGAAGTTCTTCGTCTGTGTAGAATGGAATTGTGTGCCCATCCTCCCCTTGCTCTGAGCCATCCCACATTTGTAACCAAGTAAGCACATGAACCCCACAAGAGTGCCTGAAATAAATTAGACAAACGCGTTCTAGTCAAATCGGCCATCAAACTTCTAATAACGGTTGGAAAAAAAACCGGCTAAGAAACATACGTGTCCGTTTGGACTTTAGCCCATGTAACATCTTTGGGGATTTTGTGGTCATCTTGTAACAACTCCGGCTTGACCGTTCGGAGTATATCCAAGAAATACATAGTAATGCAACACCTAGTTCACTTAATAGACATATGCAAAAGGTCTCGAACCATATCGATGTCTTCCTCCGATAAGAATTACTCGAGAAGACTCTAAGTAAAATTCTCGAAACCATAAGAATCCAAGGTCACTCAATGTTGCAATAAATGATCGCAAGCATGATCAAATTATGAGTCAATAAAATCAAGCATGTACTATACCTGTCACCAAAATAAAAACAAAATCAAGGCATGCGCATGGCTAGAAATCAATGCATTCTATACCACTTATAAGTTCAGAAATACATTAAAAAGTCAAAAAATTTCAAGATAGTTTCCAAGAAAAACTCCTCACCATCCAATTCACATAATTGTCAACGGCCAAAATGCATCATGCAACAATATATAACCCCAAAAAGATTCTGATTTAGCCACAAATCTTATGATGAAATCTTAACACGAACATGAAGACGAAGGTATACTGCATACTTGGATAAGTTGTTGAATAACATCTCGAGCACTAGTAACCTCCACTTCCTTGAGATTTTCTACATAAACTCCTTTCTTAGTGTCTTCTCTTATCTGCCATATGATCAACCAAAATAAAATAAAAAGTTGTTTAAAAAAGTTCAAGAGATACGATATACGAGAGTTTTCAAAAGCAGACAAAGCAATCTTACTGCTGATATATGTTCTTTGCAAAGGAGGATGGATATCCACAGAGAAGTGAGATGAATACCATTTATTATTAACATGTGGCTGTCTTGAGTCAACCACATATTGAAGTAATACCACAAAAGCTGTTCTACCGCAAAGTAAGAAAACATAACTAATGGATTCTCAACATTTTTTGGCAACTCAAACATAGGAATGATGTCTTGGATTCATATTATATTACCTAAAACTAAAGCTCACACCCATACATATGAAATAACCATTGAGATCTAGGTATCAAAGTCTTAAGTAAATTCTAATGTTGTGCACGCCATTAAAAGCCATAATAATGTTGTTCTTCATTGTCACAATCTAAATTTAACCTCTTCTCTTGTGTAACCGTCTACTTTTCCAATAACAAATATAATCATTTATACCAATGTCTTATGAAAACAGTATTCATCAACAAGAAATTTGCCATACAATAAATAGAGTTATCTCAATCAACTCGTTTGGACATGAAAAGAGCATGTTGCTATAGTTGAGAGAGAAAGACGGTTCTTTGGAAATGCCCAAGAAGGCCAATCAACTACCTTGGCAAGATCAAACTAGCATATCAAAATGCTCAGGTAAATCTTTTTGGGAAGAAAAGAGCAAAAAAAAAAAGGTCTACATTTCAAATACTTATGTGAAGTAGTGAACAACCTAATGAGTATGGTAACTTAACAAATTCTGCAAGTAAAGTATGATAAATAGAACTGTATATTTGCAGAAATAAACTTGTGGATTGCAATTTCCAATATTCCAGACTAATTATTTGTGTTAATGTCAAAATAAAATTATTTTATAAAGAATGCAATGCAATATTCTCATGCTTCGAAAATCAATATTCTCATCAAAAGTTCAAACCTCTGTTGAAACTAAAAGTACTGCATAATGCTTATATAGAGGACACAAATATGCATCTTTTTTATCATTCTATGTCTATAAATACGATAGTGAGTTTTAGCCTGGTTCAAGTTTAACTCATATGATTACCTTTCCTGGGCCCTCATCCTTATCAACAATAGTGGATGGTTTTCCCCTACCCTTGAAACTTCAACTGAACAATTTCCCATGTGAAAGCGCCACTTTCTAGGGCGCAATACCACGCTCAAAGCTCGAATTGCATAGTTACCCTTCGACCCAACAAACACAAATAGCAAAAGGGAAGAAACTCTAGAGATCTACAAAAACTCATAGCAAAATCACAAACCAAAACTCGAGCAAAGATCTGAGACCTGAAACCGTAGATCGAAGAGCCATAGATTTGAAGCTGGGATGGCCGGCGAGATGGCAGGCAAACGACGCAGACGACGTGGGCGAGTAGGAGAGCGAGGGTTGAGGGTGACGCGGTGACCGAGCGCCGTGACCGACGCGGTGAGCGAGTGCGGGAAGGTTTGGAGAGAAGGCGACGAGTGTATGTGAGCTCTAGAGAGTTAGGTTGAGAAGTTCGTGGTTTATTTACTAAGGACACCAATGTAATTTTGTTTTCTGACAAAATACCCATCAGGGCCCTAGGGTCATTTGTGGTAGCTGAAAGTGGTTGGGGCCCTTTTTGCAATTTTGGGCCTTAATTGGGCCTTGGTACGGATTCTCCCAAAAAAATTGTACAGTTAAATCTATATCAATCAACTTATTAAATTGTGACCATCCTTTATTTTTGCAAGTGACCTCGTTTATTTTTCACGCGTCTTCTGTATCTTCAAAAAAAATTCACCCAACAACTTTATATATATACTTGATGTCCTTATTGACAAAAATCTCTCTAATGGAGCCCTAGTAAGCAAAGGGACAATGGTATAATGGAGATGTGTGAATATGTAAAAGTTGCCAAGTGAGGCATGTGGTTGGCACGTGACATCAACGCTTTTATTAAAAATAATACACACGCACACACATATATATTACTTTGATTTTTATTATAAATTATTTTTAACTAGGAATCTGAATTAGATTCAGAATAGGATGAGTATGTGGATTCAACTTCTGGTGGAAGAGTGATAGTCTTTGTACAGTAAATCATTGGGACAGGAGGAGGTTTGTCCGAAAGGATAACCATTAAAAAAATGTCAAATTAATATAATTTTTTAAGTTTGTTCTTATTAAAATTTTATCAAGAAAATCCCATATAAAGCTACTTAAAATAGGAAATTTCTAAATCAGGTTGACAAATTCAACAAATACCTAATTGAGTTATTAACCTAATTTAAGATTTCAAAATGTGGGTAAAATGACTTTAATGCCCTCTCCTCTCCCCCCAAAGAGTTTCATTTACTTTGTAACTTATATTTTTCACTTGACATAAGCATATGTCAAGTCACTCCAAAACTACATCATTTTAGGGTTAGAGGAATTAATGAACTCTCAAAACGACGTAGTTTTGAGTCAGGGGAATTAATGAAGGATCTTTTGATAAAATTCATATAATAAATACTAAAACAAAAATACAAAAACACCATTCATTAATTTCCTTAACTCCCAAAACGACGTAGTTTTGGGCTCACTTGACATAACTTATGTCAAGTGACATGACAAACGATAAACCAATATATATATATATATATATATATATATATATATATATATATATAGTTTAAACTTCTCATGTTGCATGAGAAAAAGAAGATTCCTACACACACATGAATGGTGGGACTCACATATATATAATGCTAATCTATACTATTTATACTTTTTTATAAATTGCAAAAAAAAAAATATGGTCAGTGTCAACAATCTTTTCCCAGCTAAATCAATTAAAAATTACAAAATATAGACTTTCTGAATAACATGGTTTTGTGAATCTAGGACTTCATGTGAAAAATAAAATCAGAGTTGAGTGCTAAAAGCTTATCGGGATTATAACATTAGTTGTACTCAAAGAATACTCCCTAACAAAATATTTAAATCCAAAAGTTGTGGGTTGTTCATCAAGTTCTTACCAAGTGATGAAATTAAAAGGGTTAAGTAGCAAATTTGCTCTAAAAGTACATGCTCAAAAGCAATTTTATCCTGAAAGTGTTTTTTGGCTCAATATTGCTCTCAAAATTTAAAAACATAGCAATCTTACCATTTTCCATTAAAAAGTTGAAGGTTAATGTCATTTTTTTAATGGAAAAGGGAAAGATTGCTACATTTTTAAACTTCCAGGACAACATCGAGCAAAAAAAAAATTTTCTAGGGCAAAATTGTTCATGGGCTGTACTTTCGAGACAAATTTGTTACTTAACTCAAATTAAAGATTAAGACTTTTTGCTCAATTTCAAAAATGATTGTGAAGGATCAATAAGCTGTTAATTGAAGTGGTAAATGGCCGTGTGCTGTAAAGAGAGAAGACAAGTTTAAATCTCGAGAAACATACTTATTAGGAGACGACAAAACTCTTTACGTTCTAAGTTTTCAAAGGGAAAAACTCTAGTCAAATAATAATAATAAATGATTGCGAAGGCCCAAAAAATATTAAGATGTTCATTTTAATTGGTTTACAATTGATCTCAATCCATCTGCTCAATCAGATGGCCCAAAAGGGTTATAAATCCGTGAAATTATTAAAACAAAAGCCCAACAATTTAAACCCATGAAGAATTCATGAAGAAAGCCCTTAAATATTATCTCAATTTTTCTTTCTTCTGTTTGATCTTTTAAGAATATTTATAAATTCTATGGAATCGATTTTTTTTTTTAACATTTTAAAATATTATTCAATACCGTAGGTTTTTCCCCTGAAAGTCATTATGATAAATAACTTCTTATTAACAACATTCTACAGTATTGTAATTTTAAGAGTTTATATACACAATATTATACATAAAAAAATCCTTATAGATAATTCTTATGTAACTCAAGATTCACTATGATATAAAATGACCACAATTTGGGCATTTTCATTCCAATAAAGTATAAAACCTAAACAAATTGTTCGTTTAAATTACAACTGCATTATATTGATCAAAGAAAATACTACTACGTACTTGTTTATTTAATTAAAGTACGTCTTTTTATCTTAGATTGGCCAGGCTATACACGTACGTTCTTGGAGACTCTATCTTCAATTAATTAGATGCTGCGGCTATTAGAAAACTTTTTAGGCATCAATTAATGTAAAGCAGCTGAGTTAGTTTAATTAAGTTGAACATATACTATCTCTTGTCTTTGGGCTCAACTTGTAAAGGGGTCGTACAATCTCACTAAAGGGAGAGGGTTCGATTCTGGTTGGTCAGGCGCTGGGGGAGACATCCTAACTCCTAGGTGTCTAGGTAAACGCCTGAGTGTAATAGACGACTCCCCCTGCCCAACATCAGTATCACCTAGGAGGAAGGGAGATTTCGCCCTGCCCCTGGATTGTGGTTGAACCCAACCCCTTTCCTAAAATTTCATGTATAAAAAAAAAGGTTGAACATGCAATACTACAAGAAATTCTTTTAATGGCACTAGTCGATTAATGTCCGTTTTAAAAAAAAAAAAGTTAAAAAGGAGGTGGTGACATTTTTATTTTTTTTTTTTAAATTTCACCTTATCTTTTAATGATTGTTTCTAGATAAATAGTCTTTGAAATTTTTAACGACTGTTTTTGAAAATCAATCGTTGAAAGATAAGTTTTCAACTACTGTTTTTAATAACTAGTTGTTGAAAGTTTAATTTCAACGACTATTTTTTTTTTTAAAAAAAGCAATCGTTAAAAAGTTTTCCTTTTCATTTTTTTTTCATTCCGTCACTAGATATGCACATCTCGTATTCTCTCGTGCCTCTGACTATTTCTCCTTTAGTCTCTCTTGCGCCTTCGCCTCTTTCTCCTTCTCCGACGTGCAAGCACATTATCCGGCCCCCTCTTTGACCCTAGTAGACCTCCAGCCTCTTATCGACCTTTGTCGTCCTCTTCGCCAATGTTATTGCTGTTCTAGCTATCACTACTTGTTTTCTCTCACGCCTCCCTCCTCTCCGCCAGAGTTGTTTTCTCTACCAGAGTTGTCTTCAAGGTAAGAGCTTTACAACCTTTGACTTTTTTTTTAGTTTTGCCCCGTGATTACGTATCTTTCAAGAAAAAGGAGCAGTAAATGAAACTCTAAGTTTATGGTTACACATAGGTAGTTTGTATTGGTTAAGCTATTAGAGGCATTAAGAACTTGAATTGATGAAATTACTTGATGAAATTGTTGATATTATTTTGAATTGCTTTAGTTAGTTTTGTTTATATATATGAACTGCTTGATGTATATATACTTGCTTAATAATGTTATTGTTAGAATATTAGGAAATCAATTAACATTATTAGGATCCCTTAATCCTTGTCTTCATTATAGGATCTGATCTATTTCCTGATTATGTGCATCTAGTTTAGGAAAGATTATGTCTTTATGTTGATTGATTGTATTTCCTATTCCTTCTCTCCCTCTCACCGTGATTGCTCCTTTGTGAGCCTATATATTGTAGCTTTCTCCCATATGAATAATACAAGATAATACAGAGAGTGTTTATACCTCTGAAAGCTAATATGGTATCAGAGCATAATATTGTGCTTCTGTTCATAAGCTTTGACACTGGACCAAGAAAGCTTTTACAGTCACAATGACTTCCGGTCATTGTGATTGTGCCAAGCTGACATTTCCAGCGACGTTCTCACTCCTAGACCGTCGACAAACCTTGCCTGAACAGAAGCCCCGATCACAGAAGAGAGAGAGAGCGAAACACGAGAGAGAGAGAGAGAAGACAGGGAAGAACGAGCAACCCCGATCTGACCAGAGGGAGGCGCGTGTCATCACACCGCCACCACAGACGGAGTCGTGAGCCTCCGATCGGCGAAACCCAGAAGGCCGCCGACCATCTGACCGGCGCGTGACCACCACGCGCCACCACTGTCACCGGCGCGTGACCACCACGCGCGGCCGTGAACAGTGACCTCCGGCGACCATTCTTCTTCCAGAACCATGGACTCCTCACACTTCCCTCCTCTATTTGGATCCATTCCTGAAAATCCAACCGGAACACTACCAATAGCTGAATATTATAATGCATTGCTGAAGTTGTGGCAACAATAAGACTTGTTTGAGGTCCATCCTTGGGAAACTCTCAAAGATGTACAATTGTAAAAACGAATTGTGGAAGAAGGAAGAATACACGACTTCCTCTTAGGCCTAAATGACGTTTTCGAGGAGGTAAGGGGCAGAATCATGGGGCTGAAGCCACTCTCACTACTCTTTGACGTGGTTAACTTTGTGCAATTCGAGGAAAGTAGGAAACTCTTGAACCGGAGTGGACCAAGCAACATTGAAAGCTCGGCTCTTGCGGTTCGGGGACCATCGGGGACCGCAAAACCAATAAATGGTGCAACTATTGTAAGAATAAGGGCCATAATAGGGAAGAATGCTGGAAACTCCATGGCAAACCTACTAAGGGAATCAAACTTCCAAAGTCACCTGACCACAGCTGGACCAAAGGTGGAGAATGACAATCACCTTAGTCAAGAGGAATTACAGATGTTTCGTAGAATGCTCGAACAACAGAATAAGTCTAACTCTGTTCCCAGCGTGAATCTTGTACAATCAAGTAATTCTATTATTGCCCTCGACGCTGTGATGACCAATGACGATTCCTGGATTGTTGACTCAGGAGCTACGGATCACATGACCGGTAACAAAACTCTATTTCGTAACCTTAAACTCTGTCATGAACACCTCAAAGTAAAAGTAGCTAATGATGTATTCACACGAGTTGAGGGTATTGGTCTCGTTACATTATCGACCACTTGGCAATACATAATGTTTTGTTTGTACAGAACTTACTTGTAATCTGATCTCGGTAAGCAAGTTGACTAGAGGTAAAATATGTCGAGTGATCTTTGATGATGGTTTATGTGTGTTTCAGGATTTAAGAACGAGGAGGACGATTGGGACTTCTAGAGAATGGGATGGATTGTTCTACCTTGAAGGGTCAACCTCAAAGAATAAAGAAACGTGGAAGGCAAGACGAGCGCTGGTTAGCTCAAATTCACAGAATAATGATATATTAATGTGGCACTGTCGATCAGGCCACCCTAGTTTTGATTATATGAAACATGTGTTTCCAAATTTATTCAATAAAAATTCTGCTCCTTTTCATTGTGAAACTTGCCAATTTGCAAAACAGACACGATCCTCATATCCCAAACAACCCTATACTCCCACCTCCCCATTCACATTGATTCACAGTGATATTTGGGGCCCTGCCCGAATAGCTACTCTCAGTCATACCAGGTGGTTTGTTACTTTTATTGATGATCACACTCGCAACATGGGTTTATTTAATGAAAGACAAATCCGATGTCGCCAAAGTCTTTCAAAACTTCTATACTTTTGTACGAACCCAATTCAACACGTCCATTAAGGTGCTTCGAAGTGATAATGCCAAGGAATACATGAGCACAGCCTTTAAAGAGTTTCTTGATCGTCAAGGAATTCATCACCAAACGTCTTGTCCTTACACCCCTCAACAAAATGGGGTAGCCGAACGAAAAAACCGTCACCTGTTGGAAGTAACCCGCGCCTTGCTAATGGAACGAAATGTTCCCACCATATTCTGGGGTGATGCCATCCTCACCGCGGCTTATCTCATTAACCGCATGCCTTCTAAAGTTCTCAAATACGACACCCCACTTCAAAACCTCATGAAATTCTTTCCAAATTTCCCCCTCATCAATTCATTACCTTCCAAGGTGTTTGGTTGTGTTGTCTTTGTTCACAAAAAGGAGGGCAACAAATTTGGTGCTCGCTCTGACAAGTGTATATTCCTTGGCTACTCCTCCACTCAAAAAGGGTACAAATGTTATTGTCCATCTTCCAAGAAACTCATTGTCTCCCGGGACACCGTTTTCTCGGAAGATGACGCTTATTATCCTAAATTACCCATTCAGGGGGAGTATTCTGATATTGAATGACTAATCTTGGAAACATCTAATTCCAACACCTCAAACTCACCTGACACATCATCTGAACCACCTAACCTTATAGCCTCTCTTGACTCACTTGCTCCTACAAACCAGCCTAACACATACATTCCACCTCAACCTGAACCCAATGAACTGGAAACACATGTTGAGATCAATTCAGGGATGGATGCGGGATCACGACAAGAGATAGAAACTGAGCTTGACACTGGTAGAACTATCTCTCCCATTCAAAGGAACGACCATGAATCCAATCCGGGATTAAATCCTGAAGAATCGGGTTAGCCTATTGCCTTGATAAAAGGGGTAAGATCGTGTACTCAACATCCTATTCAACGATTTGTCTCATATGGTAATCTGTCTGCAAGAGGTGGATCTTCACTCCGAAATTCAATCCCGATGGCAGTATCAACAAATACAAGGCGAGACTTGTTGCAAAAGGATATACCCAGACATACGAGATCGACTACCAGGAGACATTTGCTCCAGTGGTTAAGTTCAATACCATTCAAGTACTGTTATCACTTGCAGCGAACTTGGATTGGTCTCTATACCAACTGGACGTGAAAAATGCATTTCTGAATGGCAACCTAGAGGAAGAAGTATACATGGAGATTCCGGATGGAGTTTTAGCTCCTAATAACTCTGTGTGTAAGCTAAGGAAGTCATTGTACGGACTGAAACAATCCCTAGGGCATGGTTCGGTAGATTCACCAAAGCGGTGAAAGGGCTTGGATATACTCAGGGACAAGCTGATGACACATTGTTCACCAAACATGTTAATGGCAAAGTCACCATATTGATCGTCTATGTGGATGATATAATCATTACAGGGGATGATGAAGAATCCATAGCTCAATTGAAACAGGACTTGTCAACCGAATTCCGTGTAAAAGACCTTGGACAAATGAGGTATTTCTTAGGCATGGAAGTAGCAAGAATCAAGAAGGGCATCAATATCTCTCAACGCAAGTATACATTAGACTTGTTACATGAGACAGGAATGTTGGGCACTCAACCAGAAGGGACACCAATGGAAGAGGGATGCCACTTAGAGATCAAACCACGTGGTATCCCACTAATGCGAGAGAGATACAGAAGACTTGTGGGAAAATTGATATACTTAACCCACACACGACCTGACATCAACTATGCAGTTGGAATAGTAAGTCAGTTTATGCATCGGCCCCAAGAAGAACACATGGCGGCGTCCACAGAATTTTGAGCTACCGAAGCTTAATCTGGAAGGGAATATTCTTTAAGAAAGGTACTACCAGAAACATAGAAATCTACACTGACGCAGACCATGCAAGAGATAGAGAGACCAACACTGTCTCACATAAGATCTGCAGACCAAATTGCAGATATCCTAACTAAACCACTCGAAGTTTGAAGGATTTCGTGGCAAGCTGGGATTGATCGACATATACTCTCCAGCTTGAGGGAGTGTTAGAATATTAGGAAATCAATTAACATTATTAGGATCCCTTAATCCTTGTATTCATTATAGGATCTGATCTATTTCCTGATTATGTGCATCTAGTTTAGGAAAGATTATGTCTTTATGTTGATTGATCGTATTTCCTATTCCTTCTCTCCCTCTCACCGTGATTGCTCCTTTATGAGCCTATATATTGTAGCTTTCTCCCATATGAATAATACAAGATAATACAGAGAGTGTTTATACCTCTGAAAGCTAATAGTTATGTTTTGGGTATATACATGCATATTTTTGGGGAATTGGTTGTTTTTAAAGGATGTGGTTAGAAAATACATTAAATGTTAAAAATTGACTTTCAATGTTTTCTCTCTCTATAAAACGATCGTTGTAAAAGGCTTACAATGATTGTTTTAAAAACAATTAATATGAAAAATAGTTGTTGTAAGTGACTTACAACAACGGTTTTGAAAAACAATAGTTGTAAATAAGTCTGCTACATACAACGCCATATATTTTTTTGGCAAAACTACGACGATTTAAATGAAAACCGACGTTGTATGTAGCAGACTTATGAAAAGTATATATTTTATAATTAAATAGGTGTATATTTTAGGTTATAAGTAGCTGGATTTATTAATATTATATACCTATTTAATTATCTTTTATAAACTTTTCCATCATTGAATCAAACTTAGGATCAAAGAATAAATCGACATAAAATCTACTCATATCCTATTTTTATTGTGCAGGAGATATTATATGAAAAAGAAGAGACAAAAAGCATATGGAGCTTGCAACCATAAATTAAATAAAAGGAATAAAGACGTGGACCTTACATGCTAAAAAGAAAATTGGATCTTAAGCTTGGTGATTAAACTTGGATCCTAAGCTTGGTGATTAATTAAGAGGAGGAGACCTAAGTTATAAATAGGGAGGTAGAGACACGCACAAAGAGATCACGGAGGAGCAGATCGAGAGACGCAGAACAAGGAGGAACGAAGAAGCAGAGGAGTAGCGGCTGAGCGTTTCAATTCTCTTCATCATCTCCACGGAAGGACGGAAGGACTGTGGAGGCGACAAAGAAACTTTCTTTCATCTCTTTCCTTTATTCTTTCAATCTGAGTTTCATCTTTTTGTTATGGATTTTGTTATAGCCATGTGTGGCTAATTCTCTTTTCAACCTAGAGGACCTATAGAACTTGTTTGGGTTCTAGAGATTATTCTCATTAATTAGTTTTGCTTAATTTTATTTCAGCTTATTCAATCTTGTCTTTATTGTTATTGCTTATTGATTGGTCATCATTGATCATGTTTTGGGGATTTAGGGTTGAATTTGGAAGAGAGAATCCTAAATTGACCTTGAGATTAAATAATGTGGAATTAGGTTTAAATTTAATGTGGAATTAGGTTTTAATCTAATTTGCGTCTAAGATAGGAATATACCTAGAAGCTCAACATAATCAAATTAGAGTGAGCCCGATTTAAATGCATCTTATTTAGTTGTGTGAGGTATTGCATAATTAATTAAGGTAGGTAGATAAATGGACCGGAAGGAATTTATAGACATCAATACTCTAGATTAGCTGATTAAATTAAATCAAAATTAATTTAGTGGGGATAAAATATAAGAAACAAACAAGGGATTAGTGACTCTAGGTTGATCGTTCGATTATTGTGGTAGTTTTTTTCATTTTAATTTTAGTTTTAATTTCTTTTCTCCTAATTAAATTCACTTGTTTTGCTCAACTTAAACGAGAGTGTACAATTAATGCCTAACTGAAGTTTGTGATACGAAGTCCTCGTAGAAACGATACTTTACTTATTCTTTATTACTTGATACGGCTCGTATACTTGCGGAATTATAGGCTATAAAGTTTTTCCCTATCAACTTACAACAAATATTTTTCAAAAAAGTCACTTACAACGAGGGTTTTGAAATAGCCGTTTATTTTAAAATTTTCAATGATACTCATATATACATCCCTTAAAATGAACGTCTAAGGGTCTTAAAAAGAGATATTAAAAGTGCCTTTTGTAACATTGATAATTTTGTTGATATATACTTAATTGAATTCAGATTCTAAGTGGATGCGTAAAGTTTGCTCAAATATATTGACATATCTCCTTATTGAAATGTTGATTCCTCCGAGTTAAATTACTAAAAATATGAAAAACTATACGATACCGCATGAATTCTTACACACAACTTCAATGACATTTTAAAGTTCAAATTTAACTCTCATCATAACCTTTTTTTTTTTTTTTTTTTTTTTTTTATCAAGGACCTATTGCTATTAATTTACAGTATCTTTTTCATGGAAATAGTCACATTAGATCAATAGAAGATGCATGTCATCATATGTAAGTTAATAATTTTAAAAAGAAAAATAAGTAGGTCAAGTTCCTTATATATCTTTACATCAAGTTTTATAATCACACGTGGCTCTATGTCTTATTTTTAAAATAATATAATGTCATTTAAAAATAAACCCACATGAAAAAAATAGGACACATAGACATATATAATTGGAAAACTTGATATAATGGATATAAAGAACGATGTAAATTCGGTCTTTTTATAAAACCCTCCATAGACTTTAGATTGGTTGCATATAATCTCACAACTGACATTTCAAAATTTATATTTAACATTTTAAAGTTTAGGAGGTTTTATGCAATTAGCTTAAAGTTTATGAAGTTTTATAAAATTATTAACTTACATAAGATGCTATGGGTCTTTTATTAATTTGACGTGACAATTTTTATTAAAAAAATAAATGTAACATGTACATGATAAAAAATAAAAAAATTATAGGGGCTAAATTTAAACTTTAAAATGTCATTAGATTTATATATAACTGACATAAATCTAAAAGGTTTTATATGATATAGCCTAACAATTTTTAACTTAATATACAAATATATTGGTAACGTAAAAATGACTTCACCTTCTTTAAGCTAATTCAAAGGTTTAGCCTTTGATAACCTTTGAATTACATTTTACTGTAACATCCCAACTTTTCAAAAGTAGTATAATTTTTTTTTTTTATCAAACATCATTTCAAAATGATCAGAGTAGAGCAACGAAGCAATTGAGTAAATGATATGTATATATAAAGTGCCGTAAGTCCAATTTGGATACAACAATGTACGAAACCGTGTGGTTCAAAAGTGTATAACAACGAAAGAAATCTTCACGGATCTTCAAGCAAGTCTCCCGCCGAGTTTCTACGCAGTGCTTGTCTTTCTCTGCGGCTACTACACATAGCACATACATGCATACCATAAATATCAGAGTTAGTGTTATAGTATGCGGACGTACCTTCGTTGACGGTGTTAAGTACTTCTGGGCTGAAAACGTACTTTTTACGGAAAAACGTGAAAACGTCCAACAGCGGCACGTTGGACAGCGTAACGGCAGCAAATCAGGATTTCTGACGTCCTATAAGAGTAATATCACTTTTATTAGTGATTTGATACTATATCTGGCATTTTAGGTAAAAATTACCATTTTGCCCTTCTACCCCTAATTGGCGGAATTTGCTATTGAAGACTTCGCTACTTAAATCTCCAACTTTTCAGAACTCAATTCCTACCAAGTTTTTACCTCGTCAGGCATTTTTCAATGCAATGAGGCCTAAAAATAATAGTAGGAATCTCACTCCCTACTTACTAAATCTATCTAACAATTCTACTAACTACCGAACTAAAAAGCTAAAGACCGTAGGACTTACCCGTTGAAGACTTCCGCAGAATTTTCCCTAGAGCTTCCCTCTCCTATTTCTCCCTCTATGTTTCGGCCAAGGCAAGGAGAATTGGAATGTGAATTTTCAAGAGGCTTGATCTCTTATTTATAGAAGAAATCTAGGACATACATGGAATTTCCCAAGTTGTTTGTAACCATGAATTTCAAATTAGCATTGGTGGCTTGTTCTTGGCCTTGGCTGCCCAAGTCGACACAAATGGGTGATGTGGCAGCCCCCCATTGGTCCAAAAATGATGACTCAAGCTCACTTTATGCCCGGTCTGGCAGATTTTCCCGATCGGTACCCGATTCGCGTAATTTCGGAGAAATCTCAAACTTCTGGATTTACAACTTTGAAATCATCTCCTCACTTACTAGAAATGTCCAAGTTAACCTAAATTTCGATCCCATATAGGGCTCCAATGTCCGATTGAAGTTTTCTCGAAACGTGTCCGAACGCGTCTAGGTTTGAACGCATTTCTGGAATCATCAACTTCTTCAGAAAAATTCACTGATTCCAAATATGTCCAGATAAATTCAAACTCATTCCTAGATGTTGAGTTAGAATTTATTTTCTTCATATCCAAAAATACGCCTATCTGCATTTTTTCCTATTTCGTCTTATTAGGAAAATGCACAATCGGACTCAGAAATTAACCAGGAAGAGTCTAACGGAAGATAAAATTCCACCGATCAATATTCTACCCGACTTTGGAAATCCCATTCCTGGATCTCTAGATAGGATCCGTTTCCTAATTTCTAAATTACTATTCACTCAATTTAATTATATTATATAATATTGCAAGTTGTAACAAAATATATTGATATTTTCTTTAATTCTTATCTTCAATTCTTCCTTTGAATTTTCGGTCAAAATCTGATCTTTTTTTTTTTCGTTTTACATTTTAATTAATATAAAATAATTATTTAATAATTATTTTATATAATTTCTTACATAATTTTCCTATTGGTCCAAACTCGTTTTTAAGCTCAAAAATACCTAACCTCATTTATTTTTCACAATATTATCCAATTAATTAGTAAATATATTTTTAGTAATTTTCAACCCTTTTCCACTAATTTTGGAGCTTCACCTAATTATCTCTGAATTTCCTTTGCTTAAGCTTAAGTAATTAGCCAGAAAATTACTTAATTACTTAATTACCATTAGTTGATAATTTTCCTAATTAGCATGCCTCATTACCTCATAACTTTTGTATTGACATCTTTGTTTTTATGTCTCTATTATCTTAGCATTTACGGGGGTATTTCGGTCATTTCCTTACTTTTTGAGTATTCTTCTACAATTTCTCCAAGTTTGTAACTTAATAAATTGCCTAAATTAGGGACAATATCCTTCCCTATTTCAAATAGATTTTTACTTGCCTCCTTTATAGCTTTCACAGGGTATTTATAACCCATAATGTATTTTAGGGACCTATATACAATTTTCAACATTTTAGGGACCTAATTGCAATTTATCTAATTTCAAGAGAAATTACCACGACAACAAGGTAAACTCAATACAAGGTGCTCGAGACCTCATATTCACCTATTTTTAATAGGTCTTATTTACTCAGTTTATGATTTTTACCCTAAGTCAGATTTTAGGGTATTACATTTCTCCCCCCGTTAAACAAAATTTCGTCCTCGAAATTTGCACTTCACCATCTAATCTTCGTACTAGCTAAGCATTAGTCTATACGCGTCGGATCTTCACTTCGTCTGCCAGTCTCTCCTCCTGGTGATCGAGACTTCGCTTTGGTTTGACCCTAAAGATCTTGTCATATCATACCTTGATATATAGTGTCTCCCGTGGCTCATACACCGCGGTCAACACCACAAATACCAAAATGTCTCCTTGGACTACAACATGGCAACACAAGATACTTTAAATGTTTCCATGGTTCCCACACACCATGATAACACAAAATACCTCCTACTCAATGACACGATCACGGTCGAATTGTAATAACGAAGAAACATGGAACACGTCACAGAGATCTACTCAAGTTTCGGGGTAAAGCTATACGAAAGTTCGAATGGTCTTACGTTATGAAGACTACGAGTTCTCCTTTGAAGTACTCTACGCGACACCGGCCACCAAGGATATTCGTAAAAACATATGATTATCGTCTCCAAACCACGGAGCCGAGGTTTCGATCTTTTCCTTCGTTAGATTCTCGTTGGTTCTTTCTACCCAAGCGGGTACGGAAATACGTATCGGAAGCTCCTATACATGAGTCAAATACTGCATGTACTTATCTTTATTGGTCTCGGAGTTTCATCCGGTGTGGCCTATCATCGCATATAAGCTCGATGCTAGGAAAGAATCACGATCTAGCATAAGCGAGCGATCGATTATCGGCATGATCGAGAGGCGATATCGAGCTATCGAGCTATCGGAGGGCGATATAAGAGCTATCGAGCTATCGAGGCCCGTATCGAGCTATTGGAGCTAAGATGGCGATACTCGAGGCTATTAGAATTATCGGGGTTATCGAATTATCGAGGACTCGATATCGGGGTTATCGAGAATTGATGTCTGCTAATGAAAGTGGTACACCTTAGGTTCGAATGGTATACCGGTTCAAGCTGGTATACCCAAATAGGGTGCTACACTTACTCAGGGCTATATCAGTACTCATTTTCAAAGTATGCTCCAAATTTTTGAAAAGGCTTAGAACCTAACTCAGATTAACCGAACCAGAATGGCCGGGTAAGTGTAAGTCTACCATGGGGCCTCACTGACTTATACGGCAACTTATGGCACACCCACGTAGACTAGCCTTGCCTTCGGCACCAAACTGTCCGTAATAACATAGTTAAATTCATGCCAGGACTACTGCTCTGATACCAAAATGTAACATCCCAACTTTTCAAAAGCAGTATAATTTTTTTTTTATCAAACATCATTTCAAAATGATCAGAGTAGAGCAACGGAGCAATTGAGTAAATGATATGTATATATAAAGTGCCGTAAGTCTCATACCACATATATGCATACCATAAACATCGAGTTAGTGTTACGATGCGCGAACGTACCTTCGTTGACGGTGTTAAGTATACTGGTGCGAAACGTACTTTTTACGGAAAAACGTGAAAACGTCCAACAGCGGCACGTTGGACAGCGTAACGGCAGCAAATCATGATTTATGACGTCCTATAAGAGTAATATCACTTTTATTAGTGATTTGATACTATATCTGACATTTTAGGTAAAAATTACCATTTTGCCCTTCTACCCCTAATTGGCGGAATTTCGCAAAGACGCGCCTACTTAAATCTCCAACTTTTCGGGAACTCAATTCCTACCAAGTTTTTACCTCGTCGGGCATTTTTCAATGCAATGAGGCCTAAAAATAATAGTAGGAATCTCACTCCTACTTACTAAATCTATCTAACAATTCTACTAACTACAGAACTAAAAGCTAAAGAGTAGGACTTACCGTTGAAGACTTCAACGAGAATTTTCCCTAGAGCTTCCCTCTCCTATTTCTCCCTCTATGTTTCGGCCAAGGCAAGGAGAATTGGAATGTGAATTTTCAAGAGGCTTGATCTCTTATTTATAGAAGAAATCTAGGACATACATGGAATTTCCCAAGTTGTTTGTAACCATGAATTTCAAATTAGCATTGGTGGCTTGTTCTTGGCCTTGGCTGCCCAAGTCGACACAAATGGGTGATGTGGCAGCCCCCATTGGTCCAAAATGATGACTCAAGCTCACTTTATGCCGGTCTCTGATTTTCCCGATCGGTCCCCGATCGCGTGATTTCGGAGAAATCTCAAACTTCTGGATTTACAAATTTGAAATCATCTCCCCACTTACTAGAAATGTCCAAGTTAACCTAAATTTCGATCCCATATAGGGCTCCAACTGTCGAGGTTGAAGTTTTCGAGAAACGTGTCCGAACGCGTCCAGGTTTGAACGCATTTACGGAATCATCAACTTCTTGAAAAAATTCACTTGATTCCAAATATGTCCAGATAAATTCAAACTCATTCCTAGATGTTGAGTTAGAATTTATTTTCTTCATATCCAAAAATATGCCTATCTCGCATTTTTCCTATTTCGTCTTATTAGGAAAATGCACAATCGGACTCAGAATTAACTTAGGAAGAGTCTAACGGAAGATAAAATTCCACTGATCAATATTCTACCCTGACTTTGGAAATCCCATTCCTGGATCTCTAGATAGGATCCGTTTCCTAATTTCTAAATTACTATTCACTCAATTTAATTATATTATATAATATTGCAAGTTGTAACAAAATATATTGATATTTTATTTAATTATTATCTTCAATTCTTCCTTTGAATTTTCGGTCAAAATCTGATCTTTTTTTTTTTTTCGTTTTACATTTTAATTAATATAAAATAATTATTTAATAATTATTTTATATAATTTCTTATATAATTTTCCTATTGGTCCAAACTCGTTTTTAAGCTCAAAAATACCTAACCTCATTTATTTTTCACAATATTCTCCAATTAATTAGTAAATATAATTTTAGTAATTTTCAACCCTTTTCCACTAATTTTGGAGCTTCACCTAATTATCTCTGAATTTCCTTTGCTTAAGCTTAAGTAATTAGCCAGAAAATTACTTAATTACCATTAGTTGATAATTTTCCTAATTAGCATGCCTCATTACCTCATAACTTTTGTATTGACATATTTTTTTTATGTCTCTATTATCTTAGCATTTACGGGGGTATTTCGGTCATTTCCTTACTTTTTGAGTATTCTTCTACAATTTCTCCAAGTTTGTAACTTAATAAATTGCCTAAATTAGGGACAATATCCTTCCCTATTTCAAATAGATTTTTACTTGCCTCCTTTATAGCTTTCACAGGGTATTTATAACCCATAATGTATTTTAGGGACCTATATGCAATTTTCAACATTTTAGGGACCTAATTGCAATTTATCTAATTTCAAGAGAAATTACCCTGACAACAAGGTAAACTCAATACAAGGTGCTCGAGACCTCATATTCACCTATTTTTAATAGGTCTTATTTACTCAGTTTATGATTTTTATCCTAAGTCAGATTTTAGGGTATTACATTTACCCAAATAGAGTTACTTCTAATTGGTTATAAGTACAGCAGTACACACACCGGTTTTCGCGTTCTTAAACCAATTATTTAAGATATTATTACCTCATATCTTTAAAATAATTCATTTTGTAGTTTAGTTTTTCGGATTTTATATTAAGAACGAGAAACATCTTTTTTTTTTTTTTTTGGTGTGAGACTAATATTAGTGTATGTAAAATCAAAGGCCAAAATTAAATAAACAATATGTAAGCTCTAAATAAGTAGTTTAAAATTTAAAGTTGTTACGTCCCATATCAGCTGGGGAGGGGAACCAAAAAACCCTTTATAAGAGTTGGAATACTTCCCCTCTTAATGTGTTTTAAAGCTACGAGGGGTGAAAGGAACCCTAAGCAGACAATATCAAGAGTGAGGTGCTTGATGTCGATTGATTGCAGATTTTGGAATTTATAATGATTTTTAAGGGTCTGTTTGGTTCGACGGAGGGGAGGGGAGGGGGATTTTAATGGAGGGGAAGTGTTGGTTATTCCACTCAAATTTTACACCCCCACTTGGTCATATTCACCACCCTTTAATTAAGTAATGTATATGTATGTGTCTCTCTCTGTTGTGAAAAAACAACGTAGTGTCTTTTAGTTGCATTTTTTTTAATGTTATACTCATTTTGCACTAATGTAAGACATATTTATCAAATTTGAAGATATTAAAAAAACTAAATAAATTATTTAATTATAACATATGATGTGTCACGATTTCTTTAAAATACTTTTGTGTAACATTAGATTATTGAATACCTATTGATTTCGTAGTACTCCCATTGGTCCTTAATATAAGGCTTAATTGTAGAATTGATCTTGATCCTAAATATAAAATTTATTTATCATATTTGTCAATATTTTCTCAATTTATCTGTTGATGCTCCCTCATCCATAATCAAGTAAAAGAGAGATGAAGGAAATTAAGGACGATAATTAGAGTATTTTAGAAAAAACATGTTATATTAACTAATTTAATTAACTTCTTTAATCTAATTAAATTAAGTAAATATTTCTTATATTAAGGTATATCGCTTAGCTTATATTCCTTCTCTTTTACTAGATCTATATATACATATACATACAAGGTACACTCTCATCAAATAATTAACTGTGAAGTGAAGCAGAAATTATATTTATTTCAACACATAACATATGGATTAAACCTTTCAATAGTAAACTTTGATTATCATAAGTGCATATATAAAGATAAACTATATGATATAAATAATTTGTTTCCATCAAGATCTCTTTTGCTCCCTACTATATTATCCATTATAACATATGTTGAATTTATTAATTTGTACTTTTATTATTTTTTTAAATAAAGATACAACACTAGTTTTTTGTTCATGCCCATTAATTTTTTTTCTTAGGATAAATTGTAATCCTATTTGTGACTCTAAACCCTAAATTTGGGACTAAATATGGACCTTGCTATATAGTATTGTGCAATTCATACAGGCAACACCACCAGCTCATCACAAGTTAATTAAAAATCATCAATTTTTAACTTAAACAAAAACTCAAAATTTCATTCTATTTCTCTTCATTAAAAATGTTTATTTATTCATTTATTTATGTCCATGAACAAAAGTTTTTGTACAATTTGAGGTATATATAAGATTACTTGTAATTTTAAAACCTTTTCAAGTGCCACGACAAACTAATTTAACTTTAGAAAACACACACACATACGGTTTATAAATGTTAACATCAAGGTTTCTTTCCTTTTTTTAAAAAAAAAAAAAAATTATAACACAGAATCTTACATCAATATCATATCAGATTTTTACAGAACTTGGTGGTAGTTTCAAGAGAACTTTTGTGTGGGTTAATTTGACTAGCTCAAATCTGATCCTCTAAAAAGTTGACTATTTTTCTCAGATAACTAGATCTTAGCTTTAATTAATTGCAATAATCTAATAAAATACACAGATCAACCAATTAACAATCGCTTTAGGAGGGTTTGGTAAATCCAATTCCTCACCAACCAAAGAATCAAATTCAATTTTCTCGATGTGTGTATATTATATATATATGTATGTATATGTATGTATGGGTCCAGCCTCTTCAATCTCTAGAACTCTAGAAAGTAAAACATGATATTAATTTATTTGCTTTTGTAGGAGCTTAGTTCTTAATTAGGTTCTGCTTTAGTTCAAAAGTTAACGGCGCGTAGATGATGATCTAAGCTAGAACCCTAACTTTGATCACATCTCTAGCTATCTTCTCTTACTTATTATATTATTATATTAACTAAATTAGTTGAAACTAATATATAATGAAGTAGGAATCTTCTTTGTACATACAGATTATATAGGCCCCATTTTGTTTGAAAAACTTCAAGCAAAGGAGAAAATTACTTAAACTACGCTAACTCTCTAGCTATTCGGAATGAACAAGTTGTGTAAAATTGATTAGTTCGTGTCTCAGTTTTGAAGCTTCTTATTTAACCCCTTAGCACACCTAAACTTATATATATATATATATATATATATATATATATATATATATATATATATATATATATATATATATATATATATATATATAGAGAGAGAGAGAGAGAGAGAGAGAGAGCAATTTACAATATAAGTATTTATTTTTCTAGTGTTTATGTGATTATTTTTGTTTAATTAATGGATTTGGAAACTAGTGCTACCATATGCAAGTTTAATATAATACTTTAAATACTTCACAGAGGAAAAGTCTACTTTGAATCAAATCATCACAAAGAGATCATCAATAAATTCTAATATAAAAAGTAGCAAACACACACACACACACACACACGCACTTGAAGCACACCATATACAATTAAGTCTAACACAGTTCTATTAATTGATAATCAAAGACAATTAATGTCATGCATATACACGAATTGTTAGTTTTTTTTTTTTTAAAAAAAAAAACACCTAATAACAACTAAAAACCCTAATATTATGTGCTTCACATCACACATCAGTACATAATGTTAACACTTGAAATTATTTAACATTTACTAGTAGATCATAATTAATTAAGTACTGCTGTCTCTAATCTCCAAACATTATAAACAACAATGTATGTGCAGGTCACAGAGGGTTATCGTCATCATCATTATTATAATATCACAAATGAAGAGAGAATAATAATATATATATATATATAGAAGTAAGAATATAATTACTTGAAGGACATGTTGCTGTACTCTCTGTTACTACTTGGCTCAGGGATGAGATTATTCCATTCCCACAGTTTATTATCAGAGATCAAGTTGGTTGTGGTGCTTGTCGTTGTGGTCGGCGTGGTCATTAATGGAAGCGAAGAAGTTGGCAGGGACAATGAGGAAGAACTGATCATCAGAGGTAGTTGAGGTTGCACCAGAAAATTATGAGACAGCTGTTGTTGATAATGGTGATGATTGGTTGGAGCATTGTTGGTGTTGAAGTATTGTTGCAGCTGATTATAACTCAAGAGCCTATTGAGATCCTCCACTTTTGATGAAGAAGCTGAAGAAGAATTATTATTATTACAATTAGTACCGGGGGCAGGCGGTGCGAAGAAGAAGGAGGAAGAAGAAGAAGCTTGACCTTGCTTCATCAGCAATGGCTGCGTTGCCATATTAGTGAGCATCAGTAAGTCTTCGTCCTCAATAAGTGGAAATGAAGGATCCGCCATTAATGTTGAAGTTGAAGAATTATTAGGGTTAATGATATTGTTGCTTTGTTTTGAAAGCCCAAGAGCTATAGAGACCCCTTGATTATTATCTGAAGAGCTTTTTCCTAATAACTGCTCATGATCCGTTCGATGATGATGATTGTAGTCGTTCATCATCATCGTCATCATCGTACTTTGTCCCCCAAATTCTACTTTGTTGTTGTTGCTGCTCTGATGATGAAACGTTTCGGTGTTGCGCTTAGTGATGTTTTTTTCTGAAGAGTGTGAAGAAGCTCTTGAAGAAGAAGAGGGCCTCGTTGGCAGAGAACGAGGAAGTGAAGGATGGTCTTCTACTCCTGGTCTCTTGTACACTCTACACAGCGATATCTCAGCCTAAACCAAAAGAAAAAAAAAGAAAAAGAAATAACATTAAGAACCAAAATAAAAATAAAATCAAACCTTGTACTTTTCAAAGCAACATCGATCACGCGACTCTGATACGAAAATTGAAGTTCTGAGAAAATATTATTAACTAGTAAAGTTCTGTAATGGGGGTTTTGATCACACAGAATTTAAAGCTTTCATGCATGTAGTGAGGGATTTCTGCAACAACAAAAGAATACGATAAGGGATATTTAATTTAATTTATTACAATAATTGTTAAGCAAAAAGTACATCTTTATTAATTATTGTTGTCCACGAAGAAGAAAGTAAATGCTGGGACGGTGGCCAGTTTTTTTAAATTTTCCTCCCAATTCCTTCCTTTAAATTTGAATCCACATCCCATTATCTCCATCCCACATACAATTAATTACACTACAGCATTGGATCCCTATATATGTGTAGGAACGATATATAATTTCTCTCAAACTAATTAAAACAAAATTGTTTATAATTTTTTTTTAAAAAAAATTAGTTATTGAAGAGAGTAGACTCTCCTTTATCATCTTGTCTCGAAACATTCTTATTAATCTTCTGGATGAAAATCATATTGGTCATTCTTTGAAAACTGAGAAGTAATAAGGAAAGGACAATACTTACCTCAAGTTCTTTATATCTATTACAATAACTTCTCAAATAATCACATATAACATGTATTATTTTTCTCATGTCGGTTTATAGTTAAATGATAGTAATTAAAAATAAGACACATGTAACCAGAGAACTTGATGAAATTGATATAATTAACTATATCAACATTAGAGTACCTTTTGGTATCGTTCGGTGTCGTGGTGAGGCAAGCGATATTCGTTCATGATCCAACTGGTTCTGACGCCTTTAGGAGCTTTACCCGTGTAGAAAACTAGGGTTTTCTTGAGCCCAATCGACCTGAAATTCTCAGTCCTGATCATTCTATCTGCTCCGGTGGCTTTCCAGTACCCCGACGTCGTTACTCGGTTGGGACGATCGCCGTTCCGATACTTCCGATCTCTCGGCACATAGAAGTACCACTCCTTCTCTCCAATCGCTGCCATCGCTGCTCATATAGAGAAAGAGACACACACACCACAATATAATATATATATTAGAGAATTCTCTCGTGTTCTCATATCTTGTGAATCTCTTAATTATGAATCTTAAAAGAAGAAGAAGAAGAAAAATCTTTCTGAGAGATTTCTCTTGAACATGTGTTGACAGGAAAAACTAAAAGAAGTCACATGTGTTTTTTATAAGAATGTGATTGAGAGGAGTTCGATGTTTCTTAGGAATAAAAAGCAAAGCAAAGCGAAACATTGCTTGAAGAGAAAGGGAATAGTATTATAATAATATTTGTGTGTGTCTATTTTGTAGTAGGCTTACCAGGAAGCTCCCAGGGGTCATAGCTGTAAAGATCAAGGAAAGTGATTAGGTCAACATTGAAACGTTTTCCCTCAACCTTACGGCGAAGATAGAATTCCACGAGTTCTTCTTCCGTGGGGTGAAATCGGAAGCCCGGCATCACCATGTCAAGCTCGTGACCGTCGTCAAGCTTGGTGGCGGCGGCCATGGTAGTGGCCACGGTGGTGGTGTCGTCGTCGTGGCTGTGGCTATGGCTGTGAGTCTGACTCATGGTGGGTGTGGGTGGTGAAGAAGAAGAAGATCGAGCTTCCTCCTGCTAAATCGATGAAACTACCACGAAATTATGTATATATATAGTTATAATATATATATAACAAGAGATTGAGACTGGTGTGTTCAATTTATATATATACCACAAAATGGAAGAGCAATTTGTAGGATTTGGGTGGTGAGGATAGAGATTTGATAGTTAAAGATTATGGGGTACAGAGGAAGAGAGTGTTCATGTGGTTTTAGTCTCTCTCTAGAAAATGCAGATGTGGGTTAATTAAAGTGAGGAAAGAAGGAGGATGAAGAAGGAAAGGAGAGTAAATAGAAAGATCTACATAGCTTTCAGGAGAGAGAGAGAGAGAGAGAGAGAGAGAGAGAGAGAGAGAGAGAGAGAGAGAGAGAGAGATGTTGTGTTTTAAAGAGAAGAAAATGACATTTCAAAAACAGTACAGGGTGGCCATACAATTACAACTCCATTGCGGTGCACTTGGACTTTCTCGGACTTCATTATTATTGCCAAAAAAATACTTTGTTTTTACATTATCTTTCTACCTCCAAAATATTTTTTCATCCTCAATGACACTATATATATATATATATATATATATGAATTATCTCTAACAAATCGGATTTTATGATTGATTATTCATAAAATGTGAACATATAGTTTGTTTCTCGAGCTAAAAGTTAAGAGATTTTAATTAATAATCATAATGAGATCATTATTAGCATGCATCCATATGTATACCGTAATTTCTTCGTTGATCCATGTAAGAAAGTTTCAATGAAGTTGTGCATAAGGTATTACAATAGCTTTTGATGGTTTAGTTAGAGGTGAAAATAGTCTGGCTTTAACTAAATAGGTATAAGCCCACGAGAGATTTAAAGCTTGCTCAAGGGCCTAAGCTTGTAGGCATAACAAGGTCTGAAGCCTATTTAAAGACTTACTTAAAGTTAAGCCTTTAAATATCCTATTTATAATTCTATACATTATGTCTTAAAAGCCTAACATCCATAGTTGTTGTAATATGAGGGCTTAATACAGAAAAGAAAAGAATGTTTAGTGACAATAGTTGTCCAAGTAAGCATGAATAAGAAAAATTAATTGTCTGTCCACTAATGAGATATTTTCTGAAATCTACCAAGTAAGCAGCAAGTAAAACTGGATTTTACCTTTTACTTTTACCACATAAATGGGGACAAATTCCTTACTAAAATTATAATATTTCATTTGGCATTAAAATAAACTCGTAGCAATTATTCTATTTTAGTGGACGAAGTAAATCAAGGGAGAGGGAGTGATTAGCATTGCCATTTCGAGCAATCAAAGAGAAGAGAGGTAAAGGTGAATGATTGATGCAAATGTAAGATTTGAGAGTGTGTGAACGACAATGAAATGTCAAACTTAAGATTAAGACAAAGTTGGTAAATTTATAAATAATTTATAAAATTATTTAGATGATATTATATGTAGTTATATAATGGAATAAATTAAAAAAAATTAAATAGGCTAGGCCAGTAGGCTTAGCGTTGTTAATATGGGACTGACTTGTTTATCTAAATAGACCTAGCAATATTCGAGCAAAAAAATAAATAGACCTAGCAATAGGTTTGAGTCTAAGCCTGACCTATTTACTAAATAGACTTGGTTAAAGTTTATGTAGACTAGATTGTAGGCCGTTGTTAGGGACCTAGCCTATTTCTATCCCTAAGTCTAGCACAAACCCTCTTTCTCATTTATCTGGATTTGATATCGGCTATAAAACATGAATAGAGTTAACATCAATCAGTAAGTTGATATAAAATCTGAAATCTATGATAACCTATTCAATTAAATTGTGAATAATTAATACATTGTATAGAAAACTAAAATAAGATGATTATAAGTATTATTCTTTTCTACCCTAAATATCGAAGTTAGTTAAAAGAATTTAATTTTGTTTTATTTATAAAGCTTCCGTCCTTCCGTCTACGTCATTAATTAATTTTTCCCAAATCATCTTTATTTATTAATAATTTTTTTCATGGAAAAACCCATTTGCAGTACCTATACTTTCCTTCAATTTTTAATTTAGTACATATGTATTTAGTTAAAAGAGAAAATCATATTGGTACCAAATTAAAAATTGAGTGAAAGTATAGGTACTGCAAGATGGTTTTCCCTTTTAAATTGATGGAGGAGTATTTTAGGAAAATTATCACAAAATTTTGACACTTTAATGATAAATAACTAAATTATTTTTTAATACCCTTGTGAATTTATAATTAACTAAGCTCCTGAGTTTATGATATCTATATGAGGGGTATTGTTTTATTAACTTGATATAATATTAATTTTTTTTGATAGCTCATACTTTTGTCTCTTTCGAATATAGTCAGATTATAATTTTAGGTGTAAAGTCAAACTATTTTAAAAAAGTACCTTATTCCCGTGCCCTTTTAGTCCTAAAACAAAAAAATTAATTAACTCTTGTTCTTAATCAAAAAATAATACTTACACTCCCGGTCCATAAGTGATTTTAATAACTCATCAGTTAATACCATCGTCCTTTATGTTATCAGTGAGTAAAATTTAGTCTGTTATTTTTTTTCGGAGGTAATAAATGAGATTGTGACGATTTTTTGCATATTAATTGCATGAAAATTGAAGAATGTTTTGAAATATACCCACTGTTATCTATATCCCACTAAAGCCATATCCTTATAAATAATAAATAACTTAATTACTGTTATCCTTTCAAAACAAGAGGCATTATAATGTGAAAGAAAAATGATACAATAGTGTAGCCCTAATTATGCAATTCAAATTTAACTACTTCTAATAGTTGAAGAAGTTAAAATTACTTAATCACTCAAATGTTTTGACTATATATCATGCAGCTCACGAATCACTATATAGGATTTTATTAAATTACATAATAAAGGTGTATCATATATATTTAGATGTAGATTATAATAATGATCAGAGTTTTCTCAAATGTATTTATAAATTATGACAAGTAGTATAAGTGTTTAAATTGAATCACTTTCATTTCTGTTCCCTAAAAAACACCTCGTTTCCATATTGTAAATATCTAGAGTTTTGTCTGTTTCGAGTCTAATACTACTTATAACTTTATTAGGTAGCTAGATGCCCTCTATAAAACAGGGTAATTATTAACAAAATAGTTTTAATTATTCTATGCCCTCTTATTCTTAATTATACAATACTTAATTAATCCTTTGGTCCTAATTAATTATAACTTCTTAATAATTGTCAAATTTTTCCTAAAATACCCTATTTTATTACTAAGTTGTGTTATTTTTTAGTATATTTATACTAAGTATACTCTTTAAGTCAACAAATTTAGATATATATATATAATGTTGTTATTTTTGTTATCTATGTATGTATATATATATGTTTCTACCAAAAATATAGTATATTAGATACACAAATAATATGTAGATGTATGATGTATGAATGATATGTAGATGATAATAGATGTAGTATGAAATGTATGAATGATGTATATGTATGTATGTATGTATGTATGTATGTATGTATGTATGTATGTATGTAATTATTATTGTTGTGTATGTGTGTGTGTTGTGTCTAAATATAATTTGTGTGTGTATGTGTAAATATATGTGTGTCTAAGTATGTATGTGTTGTGGTATAATGTATATTTTGGTTTTGTGTGTCTATACACAAATATATATTGTGTGTGTGTTCTAACATATAAATATACTCTCACTTACCAAATTATATAGACAAACACACATAATAATAATAGGCTAAATTCCAATTTTGTTTCTTATATATGTGTGTCAAAAGTATAAAAACAACATATATAAATTCTTTTTGTCTATTACAATTAATAGATGTAAAAATGTCAAAAACATTTGCATCATTTTTCCATTTCATTTATATAACATACATCTATCATAGTAAATCCATATTGTAAATATTTGACAGAGTTTTGGGTGAGGCTGTTGTAGGGTCTAATACAACTCTTGTCCTTTATCGGGCTTGAGCTAGATGAATCTATAAAATTAACAAATTAGGAATTATCCTAACAAACACTAGTTTTAGATTATTCTATAATATATTGAAATGTGGTTAGGAGGTCATTTACGGAATTACCCATTAGATGGTGCATCAAAAGATAATAAATGACTTATATTAAGGATTATAGCTTCCTTCCAGAACGTGCCTATTATATAGGATCAGGGGAGTATGTTTAAATTTGTAAACAAAATGTATGACTTTAATTTCTAATTATTTTTCCTTAACTGAAATTAAGAACAACAATAATAAATTTTCTAAAACATTATAGTCATTTTTCTTAGTTCCCTCATTTCATTTCCTCATTGATTATCCATCTAAAATATAAATTCATTGCACAAATTTCCTACGGACGTAGCCTAACTGTTGAAAGAAATTATGAGCTCAGAAAAAAGTCAAGAGTATATATTTATAAACTCAATATTTTAGAATTTTAAGTCAAGAAGTAGTATTCCGGCAAAAAAAGTCCAATATATTGCTTAAAGCTCTTTGGATCCTCCCAGCAAACCCCAGCCATTTTAAATTTCTAAAACGTCATATCAAATTTTCCTTTTTAAAAAAGGACGTCCTCCATAATTTTATAATTATAAATCGTGAAATAGTTTGTGAGTTTGAAAATACTAATAATTGGTTGAAACTTGAAAGTCTAAATTTTCTAGAGAGTTCTTCTTAATAAAGTTTTCTTTTAGAATTTATAGAAGGGGAAAAAGTGAGACGTGTAAAAGAAGTGAAGTGTACACAAGATCTCTTTGTGTTATATATCATGACCCACATGATTATTTTCGAGATTTTTTTTTCTTTTTAATTTACCTAATATTTTTTACAAAAAACTTTAATTATAGTTTTCTAATATTCTTTACATAAAAATTCACTTCAATACACTATTATAACAAATTAAATCAAAATATTAGTAAAAGGTAAACCAAAAAGAAAATAATTAATAATTCCATGAAAAACGACAAGTATTTCAATAATAAATCACTAAAATGAAACCACGACGGATGGGCGTGATGGTTCAGCATCTCGTCCCTTAAGCAAGTGGTTGGTGGTTCGATCTCCAACTATTGTGAATGAAAAGCATCCCGTGGCCAGCCCTCTACCGCTTTGTGCGCTGACAAAAGGGCGGGGGATTAGTCTCATGGCTAGAAGGTGTGGGGATACCTTGCAGTAGCAAAAAAAAAAAAAAAAAACACTAAAATGATAACTTTGAGAGAAAAACCACAAAAAACTAGTCATATGATGTGAAACTCATGACGATGTAGCCCTTTGAAAGGAGTTCAATGTACTATTGGGTACTAAATGAGAGCACCTCTCCCAACGAGAATTCAAACTTTGATTTATTACATTATGAGTGACTAGCTTTTTCAACTCTGACCTTGTTGGTGGTTATCTTACTTTTATTTAATACATACATACATACATACATACATACATACATACATACATACATACATACATACATACATACATACATACATACATACATACATATAAGATTATGTCAGATTATGTCAAGTTACCCCAAAACTACGTCGTTTTGGGAGTTAGAGGAATTAATGAAGGGTGTTTTGATAAAATTCATGTAATAAATACAAAAACAAAAATACTAAAATATCTTTCATTAATTTCCCTAACTCTCAAAATGACGTCATTTTGGGGTTAGAGAAATTAATAAACTCCCAAAACGACGTAGTTTTGGGGTGACTTGACATATATATATATATATATATATATATATATATTATACACACACACATATAAGGAATTTATTTCTAAGCTTCTCATCATATTTGATCCAACTATAAAAAATCAATTAATATTTTATGAAATTGACTAAGATGAAATTAAATCTATATATATAAGGAATTTATTTCTAAGCTTCTCATCATGTTAACTAAGAACATGAAATCTCGTCAAAGATGAATCATTCTCTGTCATCGATGTATACAGTCTAAAGACGATAAATTTTAGATTCTTTAAGTTTTCACACAATAATTTAATTATGGTTATGATTGTACTTCAATTTATGTAATTATAAAATTAAAGAGGTTAGGTGAAAATTAAATAAGATTTTGATAAAATTCTTAAAAATCAAAATTCAACTAAGAATAAGATGTACATTTGAAATCATTCAGGCATGACTTTGTGTGGTCTAGTGGGCACCAAGAAATAAAGTGAATTGAAAATTAAGAATATACAAATCTAAAACTAATTATTAATTTAATTAATCTCTGTTAGCGAACTAATAGTTGTGAGTTGTACCATAAATTAATGAAGAAGTGGACCTTCATAAATTTAGTCAAGGCAAGAATTTAATTTATATGCTGTCACATAATTAATAGTTCATGTATGCGTGCTTGAAGATATTTTATATCTATATAATAGTATAATAGTAAAATAGAGAAAAATCAAATCAGATATAAGAACAAATGTAATAAAGGAATTGGTAAGGAGGCGAAGAAGATAGTGTACATGTGGGGGCAAGAAAGGAGAAAAAGAAGAAGAAGATTTCTGGCAAATAATGAATAATGAATTAAAGCAAACATTTATGTATAGGGTGGCTTGGCTGCTTCTTCAATTCTGCCCAATTTTTCATATATATTTAATTATTTTTGGATGAGTCAAGACTCAAGAGAAACCCGTGACCTTTCTCTTATATTACGTGCACATTTAATTTAACTTTAGCTTTAATTTATTTATCCTCTTTCGTATCATTTTCAAATCAATATAACATAAATTATAAAACAAAATCTTGTCTTAAAATAATCAATTATGCTTTCAAAATTGATTAATTGAAAGCGAAAAAGTTTAAATCATACAAAATATTATTTAATAAATGAAATTAAAATGTATTATTTTAATTATAATCACTTTGATTATGCTCAGACTAATAAACTTTAAACTGAGATTTCCGGTTACCTAATCTATTGATGATATTTTTTAAATTTTAAAAGTAATGTTTAAACTCCCTCTACTCCTAAATATAAGAACTAAATAAATAATTTGTATATATTAAGAAAATTAGTTAAGTAAATTATTTGTAAGAAAATGTGTGTTGGTTTTCCTAAACTACCCAATATAATCTAGTTATCTACATATTTAAAAGGGAAAAATAATCTTTTGCTCCCTATGATTTTGGTTAGGTTGTAATGTCAGTCGTTTTCCCTACATCTTATCTTTGATTCGGAAAAATAATCTTCGGTCCTTATTGTTTTGACTTGATTGTAAATTCGGCCTGAATGTTTTTATTATCACCTACAATTCAGTCGTTTTAGGGAATAACATTTCTACATTTACTGCAGAAAAATCTATCTGCAGTAGCCCAAAATGACGCTGTTTCATTTATTTTCCCCCCTCTTTATATCTGATTTACCCACTTTTAATCTTCCCTACAATTACCCCAAACGGCACAATGAAAACCTAGGGTGATGCAGACGAAGAAGATGAGAACGTGAAGGAGGAGAATTGATTTTCTAGCAGAAATTGTGAATCAAGGAGGAGAATTTGGTACAGACACAGGTGAGACGAGCCCAGTGTCGGGGATCATCTTTGAGGTTAAGGAAGATGTGGAGAGTAACGTCATTGGGGAACAGTGAGAAAACTGTTTCCGCCATTGTCGATCGGCCTTCTGTTGTGAACTGATCCAATCAATATGAGGTTTGGTGTTTTGCTAAGGAACTAAAATCTATCCATATATGAAGCGAGGCATCCCGATTTGGAGCACAATCCCAGAATCGAGGGATAGGTGATAAGTTCACATTATCTGTACCAGAAAGAGGTGTGCACCGCCACACGCGACACTCCATCTCCACCCGTCGGTATTGAAGAAGGGAATAACATTTTTCGTCTGCATCACCCTAGGTTTCTAAAAAACAAATGAAACAGCGTTTTAGTCGTTTTGGGGTTACTGCAGATGAATTTTTCTGCAGTAAATGCAGAAATGTTATTCCCATAGTTTTAACCGTTTTATAATTTAGTCCTTAAATTCTAGAATAAAGGTGGGGGACTATATTATAAAATGGTTAAAACTATAAAGATTGAGTTGTAGTCCGTCAAAGTTTAAGGACTGAGTTACAACCAAGTCAAAACAATAGGGACTGAGTTGTTCTGAGTCAAAGTGTAAGGATTGAGTTACAACCTAGCTAATCAAAACTATAGGAACTAAAAGATTAATTTTCCCTACTTAAAAACTACCCCTTGATGAAAGTCTCTTAATATGTGTAACGATTAGGGAGAGTTTGAGAAAAGAATTATAAATCTTACCCAAAACAAATCCTTTTATTAGCTCTTTTATTTGCCTGAACTTTTATTAGTTTTTTGTATTTAAAACATGAAAAAGTATATAATTTTACTAATGTAATATTTTTTTTTGACTTGGCTAGAATGTTACTATCAATATTTGAAGGTATGAATATCATTGATCTCATCACGATGAAGTGAGTAGGTGGATTATATTATTGTTCTAGCTAGTGATGACAGAAAAGAAATTTTGTTTTTATATTTCATTTGACCAAGTATTACAATATTCTCCTAGAAAGTCTGAAGTAAAATTTAAAGCGACGTCTTATCATAATATAGTGTGTACATATAACTAACCCTACATGAACCAATAATTCAAATTACATTTTTTTTTTTAAAATTGACTAGTAATATAATTGTAGACCACACAGAATATCCTTCAAAACTTTGTGCATTTATTAATTACTTTAATTAGGCTTGCAAATTGCCCTTCGATCTGTCTCTCTTTATCTCCATCCTTATCTCTCAACATTATTCAATTAGAACTACGACACCATCGATCACCTTCATAAATAAATACGTGTATCATTTTTGGATAAAATAATTTATCTTAAATGAACTATTCAAATTGTAATAAGTATGAGTGTTACTTTTTTTTTAAAAAAAAAAAAAATTAAATCCCACTCTATAAGTAAGTTTCAAAAATAACATGTGGTTTATGAAAAAAAATCTGATATGAGATTGATTCTTTTTCTTGTCACGCAAAAGCCAATCCATGTCTTATTAAGAAGAATTAATTCATCATCCAGCTTAGCCTAAAAGTAGTCCAAGAAACAACAAAAAAATATAGAACATTTTCAAATTTGATAAATATTTCAAAGAAAATGACATATCTTTCTGATTTTTGGAGTGGCCAACTTGATCATATAATTTATAAGATACACTTAAGGTACGTATGAGCTTTTAATAAACTTTTTTCATTTTTACCCCCACTAATTACATATTATATCACTGTACCCATTCCTTAAATAAGTCTTTTTTTTTTCAAGTAAAGTAAATATTTTTACACTTTTATTGCATTTAACCAATGTTAACTAACTTTTTTTATCTATGTAATTGGGTTATTTACATATTATATTTAGGACCAGATGGGTATTATGCTCAGGCTAAAAAAAAGATGGTGTATTATACTTTGAGCACTATATATACATAATTACTGTCCCACACTCCCACCAACAAATAGAATCCATTTCTTTCAAAGTTTGGTTAACCAATTTCTGTTGATAATTAATCATATTTATACAGTTAGGAAACATACTAGATCTCAATTAACAAGAATAATGAAGCCAGTTAGGCCAATTAATTTTACCCACTTTTCTATTAATCATATAAATGATCAAAGCCACATATAAGACACTGGACTTTCTGAACATTATTTTCTTGGCATGGCCATAAATTAATTAAATTATGCATGAAATTAAATAGTTTTTCAGAAAGGATGGACCCTGTCGTTTTCAAAATGGACCGACCATATCCAATGAATTTTCTTTTCTCTTTCGAATGATCTAAAATCAGTAGCATTTTGATATGAAAAATTTGTCTCTTTTGCGAAGTCGTTGCTTAGTTTCATACCAGCCCACTATTTTAAAAATTGACTTTTTAACATTGTCCACATATTTTATTTTGTTTGACGTGTGTGTGTGTGATAAAGATGCTTGTGTCCTTGATATTATTTATAATAAACATATTGTGTATATATTACTTAAACAATGACGTATATAATTACTTTCCAAGAAATTAAATTAGCTTTCATTTTGAAAAAAAATAATTAATTTGTAATGGTACGTACAAACATGGCCATTTTAATTTTCCGCTGAAATAAAATAAGCAAACTTTTTCCCCCTTCTGGTTGATATGAATGTTAACAATTTTGAAACATATATGAGAGTCGATATTACAAAAATGAGGATCAATTTAAGGTTTTTATAAATATTTGTTGTAATATAATGGTTTTCACACGCCTTTTTTTGGATATGCATCATATTGTTGACGTCATTATTTAGAATGGAGTAAAGTAGAATTTTTGTTCATTTCTAAACTATTTCACACAGCAAGTTCAATAATATCATAAATTAAATCTCGAGGTCCTTTTCTTTTAAAAGTCAACATGATTGATTTCAACCATTAATGGCGTGTTTTATTGAAAGTTTCTAGTCATAGTGTTTTCCAGAAAATTCTTTATATAAATTATAGGATTAAGTTTACCTAATTAACCAATCAAGAAGGGATATTCGCTCTCAAAAGAAAGAGCATAAATAGCCAAAACTGATTCAATTGTTTATATGATTCAATTGTTTCTTCTACAAGTAGTGAAATATGATTAAACAATTTTGTGGGCTCCGAAAAGCAAAGATTTTCCCGATGAATCTAACTTCAACTACATTTGTTTCTAGTAAATTAAATTTAAATATTTAATTAGAGCATTTAATTATAAATAGAGAGATATTTTGAGTATCTGTAAAGGGTTGTACATATAGAGCATTTGATTTTTTTTTTTGGCCAACGCATTTGATTTATGCTTATAGAATACATAATTTTAGAACAGAATAAAAATTTAAAAAAACAACACTATTAGAAAAAGTAAATTTATAGACACTAATTAACTCTGCTGTTAGAAAACAAAAGTTGAAAAGGAGGTGGTGTCATTTTTAAAATTTTGGCCTAACTTTCAACGACTGTTTCAAGATAAATAGTCGTTGAGAGTTTCTTAAGAACAATCGTTGAAAGTTAAGCTAAAAAATAAATAAAAAATAATATTTGTGAGTTTCAATGACTGTTTTGACAAAGCAGTCGTTGAATCTTGCAACATGTCTGGTGGTGCTGAAGTTGGCTAAAGCCTTTAGTCATTTTTCCTAAGGCCGAGTGTTCGAGCCCCCCTCATACCTTTATTATTATTATTTTTTTATTTTGAGTAACAATGACTATTTTATTAAAAACAGTTGTTGTATCTTTCAATATGTCTTGTGGTGGCACAGTTGACTAGAGCCTTTGGTCATTTTTCTTGAGGTCGAGTGTTCGAGCCTCCCTAACCTTTGTATCCTTTTTTTTAGTGTATCTCAATCTGTCATTTTTTTAAAAAATTTTGGGATGTGATGATTGTTTTATTAAAAACAGTCCTTAAATATTTCAAGAAGCTCATGGTGGTGCAGTTGGCTGGAGCCTTTGGGGAGTAGCCTTGAGGTCGAGTGTTCGAGCCTCTCTGAACTCGTTTCCTTTTTTTGGTTACAACGACTGGTTGGTTTAGGAAAACTGGTCATTGTAACCCAGATTTTTCAGATTCTTACGCCTTATATTTTGTTTGTTTCCTAGAAAAAGTATTTTTTTTAATAAAAATGTAATCTTTCAGGGAAACTGAAGAAGAAGAAGAATAAAACACTATTCAGGCTTCATCCTGGGGGAAAGGAAAGATCTTTTATGTTTTTTCTCCACTACAAATATCATCATCTTTGTCTAGGTATAATTGTCATCTCCATCGTCGTTAGCTAGTTGTGAACCAGTAATCCTTATGAATTGAACAGTGAAAATCCTCTATAGTATAAAGAATGGCTTGTTGGAGAATGAGTTTTTTTTTTTTTCCATTAATTTATCACTAATGGGACAGTGAGAAAATCCTCTGTAGTCGTGGATTAGGCTCCTTTTGGGTGCTTTTCATGAATATTATAAAAAGCTAAAAGACATGTCTCTAATTTGGGCGTCTCTTTTGGCATCAACCCAGCACTCTCAGACTCACACTAATCCATTAAATTTACAGTACTCAATCTTTTGTTGTGATATTTCCAGCCATTGCTTCGGGTAGGTCACAATTTTATAGTTTTAAAGTTTTTGTATGATTTTGTATAGTCTCGGGCATTTGGATTTTGTAAATTTTCTTGAAAATTGATGAATTCTTTGTTAAGATGAATTAGTATTGTTTGAACTCAGGGTGGAATTTTTCAGAATTGCGTTAAAACATGTTTCTTGGAAGATTTCATTGCTTTTAAGCAATTTGTGTAAGATTTTGTTGTAACATCCCATTTTCTAAAGCGGAATTTTTTTTTGCAATCAAGTAGAGCATGGGAGCGAAAGAGTAATCGATCATAACAAAATATGAACCATAGTGTAATAGAGTATTGACATTACGGAGATCCTACTGTTCGAAAATAAGATAAGGAAAAGAAAGCGATAAGATAAAGATGACTTCTTCCGCAAGCCTACTCCCGCCGCTTCCCTATCATCGATCCGTGGTCCTCCGGATCTCGAAAGCTATAGCCGAGATTCAATTCACCGCATTGAATCTCGTGTAACGTTAACCTTATGCTCAAATAAAACAAGTATATAGACAACAGATATTCATGACATAACAAAGAACATCTCATCGAAGTGTGACATGATGTAACATAAGCATGAAGCAAATATGTAAGGTCCTACACAACAACATTGTGACACGACAAGACATAAGCATAAAGCAAGACGTAAAGTCCTACACAAATATAGCTCGCACATTAACCCGTGCCACGAACACGTGTCCTCGCCGCTAGGAAAACTCAAAGCGGTATTATCATGTCTTATAACCCAAACAAGGTCAGTATGTAAAGCGGCGACCCTAAGCGAGCCCCGTATATGAACGTATCTATGACATATATGTATATGAGAGCTATAGGATTAGTGTTACAAGACGCGTCCGTACCTTCGTTGATGTACGTAGATGTTTCGCGAAATCGTATTTTCGACGGAAAAAACGGCTTGTCCGATAATGCACGTTGGACAACAGAACGGCAACAAATTAGGATTTCGGATATCCTATGAGAATAATGTCACTTCCATTAGTAATTTGACATTATAATCGGCATTTTAGGTAAAAATTACCATTTTGCCCCTATACCCCTACTTGGCGGAATTTCGCCACGCTTCGCTACGTAGGCTATTTTCTTCCCAAAATTTCGCGTAACTTCGACGCATTTATGATTTTCGAAAATAAAGACTAAAATAGCCCTCCCATATGATACCCAATCATACTCAAAATTTAAAGGCTATTACTACCCCTAACCTTTAAAAGAGCTATAAAAACTACAACTTTTCAGTGACTCGATCCCTACTATGTTTACACCTCTCGCATATTTTTTCAACGCAAACAAGGCTCTAAAACATTTGTAGGAATCTTGTCACCTACTTTCTAAATCTAACTAACAATTCTACTAACTACTAAACTAAAAACTAAAGACCGAAAGACTTACCCGTTGAAGACTTTCCTGACAATTCTACAGGGAGCCACGCACAATTCCCCAGAGCTCCTTTTCTTCTTTCTCAACCAAAAATTTCGGCCAAGAGAAGGAAGAAAAGGTGTGAGAATTATGAAGGAGGGGGGGGTATTTATAGGAAAAAACAAGGGCCTTGTTTGGCAAATTCAAGGCTTTGTTTGGAAAATCAAGTTGTAATAACCCATTAATGCAACTTGTTCAAGAAGCCACTTCTTCCACACACACACACTCTTGGCCGAACCCTAGGGCTGATGTGGCAGCCCCTCATTGGCCCAAAAGTGGTGACTTAGCTCACTTTATGCCCGTATAACCGTTTTCCCGATCGGCACCCGATTCGCGTGATTTCGGAGAATTCACAAAATTCTGGATTTACAACTCTGAAAACATGTTCTCACTTAGTAGAAATGTCCAAGTTAACCTTTATTTTGATTCCATATAGGCCTCCAAATGTTCAGCTTGAAGTTTCTCGAAAACGTGTCCGATCGCGTCCGGTGTCTAATTGCTGAGATATCAATCTCTTCGAAATAATTCACTGATTCCAAATATGTCTAAATAAATTCAAACCCATTCCTAAATGTTGAGTTAGAATTTATTTTCCTCTTTTCCAAAATTATGCCTATATGCATTTTTCCCTATTTTGTTTTATTAGGAAAATGCACAAACGGCCTCTAATTAACTTCCTAAGAGTCTAATGGAAGGTAAAATTCCACCGATCAATAATCTACTTTGATATTGATAATCCCATTCCTAGATCTCTAGATAGGATCCGTTTCCTAACTTAAATATTACTATTCACATATTTTACTTTAATTAAATTATATTATTATAAAAATGTGCAAGTTGGCCACTTGCTTCCCTATTTCATTTTATTTTATTTTTCTTTTAATTTGGCCCAAAATTTCGTTGCCCCCTTTAATTAATTTAATAAATATTTATTTTTTAATTTATTTAATTATTTAATGATTTATTTAATTAATTTTTCCAAAATTCCAACAAAAATCCCTAATTGGTCCATTCTTGTATTTAGGCCTAAAAATACCTAAACTCAACTATTTTTCATAAAATTTCCAATTAATTAGTAAATACATATTTACTAATTTTAAAACAAAAACCACCAATTTTAGGGTTTCATATAATTACTTGTGAATTTCCTTCACTTATGCTTAAGTAATTAGCCCAATATTACTTAATTACTTAATTATCATCACTTGATAATTTTCTTAATTACAATGTCTCATTATCTTCATATTATTGCATTAACCTTAGTATTTCCATGCCTCTTACATTATTCTATAATTTGTAAGGGTATTTTGGTCTTTTATTACTTTTGGCACATTCTTGTACAATTTCTCCAATTTCATAATTTATTAAATTACCATAATTAGAGATATTATACTCTCCTAATTCAATTGATCATTTTACTGCCTTTTGGTATTTTTCCATAATTTCCTAAGTTACCTACCCTTTTGCGGGCGTTTTGGTCATTTTGGCACTTTGGCCCTTAAACTCCCTAATTTCACGCAGAAATCCTACTTAGAAAATAGACTATAATCATACAAGACCGGAGATTGAAATTTCACTTATCAGAAATATCCAACTTTTATTTATAATATTCCGTATAAATATCCGGTATTACATTTCTCCCCTTACACAAAATTTCGCCTCGAAATTTAATCTATACTAACTAAACTTCGGGCCATGAACTCGGGTACTTCTCCTTCATGTCACTCTCGGTTTCCCAAGTTGCCTCTTCGGGTGTTAAACCCTTCCAGACCACCTTTACTATCGAATAGTCTTATTTCGAGCCGTTTCTCCTTATGATCAATGATCCGCTCCGCTCAACGATGAAGGTATTATCATGCCGTACTTCAACGTCTTCGTACTCAATGACATGACCTTGGTCCGGTTGGTATTTCTTCAATTGTGACACGTGGAAAACGTCGTGAAGATTACTCAGTTCTGGGGTAAAGCTATCTCGATAAGCTACTTCTCCACGCTTAGCCAAAATCTCAAAGGGTCCTACATATCGTGGACTCGCTTCTTCCTCTTAAGCGTTCGCCGACACCCGCCATCGGAGATAACTTTAGGAATACATGGTCGCCGACATAGAACGTTAAGGTCTCCTCCTTTTGTCCGCATAGCTCTTCTCGTCTACTATGTGCGGCTAGGAGTCTCTTCTTGATCAACGCGATCTCGCTCGGAGGTTTGTTCAAGCATATCCGCCCAAGTAATTGCTTTTCGATGAATCTGTCCAAAGATAATGGTGATTGACACTTCCGCCCATACAATGCCTCGAACGGGCCATTTGTATACTAGCATGATAACCGTTGTTATATGCAAACTCGCCTAGCGAAAGATGTTGATCCCAACTTCCTTTGAAATCAAGGGCACATGCTCGCAAAGATATCCTCCAAACGCTCGAATCGTCCTTTCGATTGACCGTCGCTTGAGGGTGATAAGCCGAACCGAACCTCGCCTTAGTCCCCATACCTTCGTAACGCTTGCCGAAACGGGATTTGAAACGCGTGTCCCGATCGAGACAATGCTCTTAGGAATACCATGCAATCTCACTATCTCTTTGATATAAATCCCCGCCAATCGTTCCGAGAATAGTGGATACCGATGGGAATGAAGTGTGCCGACTTGGTTAATCTGTCAACAACTACCCAAATCGTATCATGATTCCCGATTTTGGGCAGACCTACCACAAAATCCATGGTTATGTTCTCCCATTTCCATTCCTAAGAACTCTAGTCCTTGCAAAAGACCGGGGTCGACGGTGTTCAATCTTCACCTTCGACAGTCAAGCACTTGGCCACGTACTCTGTAACGTCTTTCTTCATTCCGGCCACCAAAGTTCGGATTTCATACTGTACATCTTGACCATGCCTCGGATGTAGAGTATATTTACTCTTGTGAGCCTCATCCATTATCTTCCGCCTTAATTCATCAACCGGCGGTACATAGATTCGCTTCTTGTACCTGACCAAACCACTAAGTGATAGGTCATGGTCTTGGGTCTCACCTCGAGAGATTTTCTCACGTATCTCTTTTGCCCAATCATCTTGCCGCCGAGCTTTCTCAACTTCATCTCTCGATCATACTCCCTTGACTAACAAGAAGAGTTGCAAGATAGGCATCACCGGTGCATGAAGACCCATGCAGACTTGATTGGATAGATTCGATCTCTCGAAATCTTCCAAGAATTTCTGCTCTTGTATCATCATATATGCCACTCGCACCGTCTTCCCGCTAAGAGCATCAAGAATAACGTTTGCTTTTCCCGGATGATACTTGATCTCCGTGCTATAATCTTTAATCAGCTCCCTCCAACGACGTTGTCTCATGTTGAGTTCTCGTTGATCGAACAAGTATTTCAAACTTTTGTGATCACAATACACTTCTACGGTTACACCGTACAAGTAATGCCTCCATATCTTCAAAGCGAACACGATAGCCGCCACTCTAGATCGTGTGTAGGATAGTTTAACTCGTGAGGCTTCACCGACGAGAGGCATAAGCCACCACTCGCCCCGTTGCATCAGACACATCCCAACCCTTGCCCACCGGCATCACTGTAAACAACATACTTCTCATCTGGATCTGGGATGATTAACACCGGTGCCGTAGTCAATCTCTCTCGCTCAAAGCTCTCCTCACAGCCATCTCCCATACAAAGGGTTGATTCTTCCTCGTAAGCTTTGTCAATGGAAGGGCTAGACGCGAGAAATCCCGTATGAATCTGCGGTAGTATCCCGCCGTACCAAGAAAACTACGGATCTCCGTCGCGCGCCTCTCGGCCGTTTCCACCCGTAACCGCATCTACCTTGCTTGGATCAACCGCAACTCCGTCGCTAGATATAACATGGCCCGAAATTTCACTTCCAGCAGCCAAAATTCGCATTTGCTCGCTTTATCATAGAGTTGCTTCTCCCTGAGTATGCTCAACACCTTTCGCAGATGTTCTTCGTGCTCTTCTTTGCTCTTGGAATAGATGAGAATGTCATCAATAAACACCACCACAAACCGGTCTAGGTGTTGTCGGAAGATACGGTTCATGTAATCCATGAATACCGCAGTGCATTTGTTAATCCGAAGGGCATCACAAGAAATTCATAATGCCCGTACTCGGTCCCGAAAGCCGTCTTGGAAATATCACCATCTTTAACTCGCAACCGATGATATCCCGAACGCAGATCAATTTTGGAGAAGACAGTGGAACCGGATAACCGATCCAAAAGATCATCAATCCGGGAAGTGGGTACTTGTTTTTGACCGTTACTTTGTTCAATTCACGGTAGTCAATGCAGAGCGGAAGCTTCCATCCTTCTTCTTTACAAACAACACCGGGCTCCCCACGGTGATACACCGGGTCGAATGAACCCTTTCTTCAAAAGCTCTTCCAGCCTGCTTCTTCAACTCCCGCATCTCGTTAGGAGCCATACGATACGGCGCTTTGATATTGACCCCGTACTGCATCAAATCAATATTGAACTCCACTTCTGATAGAGGTAACTCGTGAGATCCTCCGGAAATACATCGAAAATTCATTCACCACAGGATATCCTGGAGTGAAAGGTCACCTTCGCTTTGACGAAAAGAATACCATGAAAGCATGACATCCTTGCTTCACGCATCGATCGCCTTCGTAGCGAGAGAAAGTTCAGCAGGAAATGATATCTTCTTCTTGCCACAGTCGATCATTGCACCGTTGGCCGTTAACCAGTTTAGACCGAGTATGACATCGATGCCGTGAAGAGGTAGACGGATAAGGTCCACTTTAGAAACTCGTCCATCCACGTTAGTAGTACAGTTCATACACGCGTCGGTTAAAGATTTTACACCCAATGGTGTAGATACTACAAGGTCAAAGGGTAATCTATAGGCATGCAATCCTAAACGATTTGCACAAGGATTGGTACCAAGTCAAAATATATATATTCTTATTATGATATTTGTACAAACGTATTGACCTAACCGCTTGGCCATATCCTAGTACAAGCCAAAATATGTTACAATGTTTTATTCCAACGTACTTTACAACCCCTCGGGTTTTCTAGATACACCCTATACTATACTAGCTTCTACTAGTCCTTCCACAGCTCTCTTCAACCGTTGATCCTCACTACATGTGTTGGCGAACCATACACTTCGATAACGAAGATAGATACTGACACTCCGGATGGGTCCTTCATCTAACACTCATTTATTAATCTTGCCTTAAACGGGTTTGGGGAAAATAGTACAGATGGATCCGATCCAATCCTCGCCTATATATCGGCCATAAACGGCTTGGAAATTTTTAACTAGGCTTAAGAACATTAGGTACTTTTCCTCAACAGTTCCGGTGTAGTCCTCGGCTTGCATGTAATAGGACTCTAACAACTGTGTCAATGCCCTATTATCATTCGTGACATAGTGATAGTCATCAGACCGGCTATCTCATTATCAATATCTTGGATTTCGGGGTAGTCAAGTTGTCTCCTACCGAGGAATGGGTTGACCCAGCAGGCTCCCCGGTTCGGTATTGCGTCCATTTGAGGCTCGCCTCGCTCGACCTCGGCCTCTCGGCTCGCCCCTACCTCTTGGTGCACCAAGACCTCTTATGATGGCCATGTTTTAACTTTTCCTTTATATCAAATAACGGCTAAGTGTCAGAAAAATAACACAACACATGGCATCAAGTCATATATATTTTCATATTAGATGTAATGTACATGCTAACGTATACTACATCATCCAACCGGTTTATGACCAAAGTGGTTACATTGTATGTCCCACGTTGTCGTCATCGATGAATGATCCGAGCCAACAGTGTTTCTCTCGGTTCTAAGGGCATACTAGCCATTGACTCTACCCTAAGTCGATCATATTTCGGTTTGGGGTCATTAGAAATATCGTGGTTTCGTCTTCGTCCCGCCGTCTCTCGGAATTACGGATCTACGCGCGTTACGTCCTATTATTACGGGATAGAAGATCTACGAATTTTCGTTTCGTCCATCACTACCTATTACACTAGTGTCATATCGCACTCATTTTCAAAAAGTGCTCAAAGTCAAAAGACTTAAGAATCTAACTCCGTTATCCGAATGTAATGGCTGTAAGTGTCTACCATGGGGCCTCACCGGGTTAGCAAAGTGGATCGATTGGCACACCCACGTAGACTAGCCTTGCCTTCGCACCAAACCGTTCGTGGTAACATAGTCAAACACTTGCCAGAAAGATTGCTCTGATACCATAAAGTGTAACATCCCATTTTCTAAAGCGGAATTTTTTTTTTTTTTTTTTTGCAATCAATCAGAGTCGAGCAATGGAGCGTAAGAGTAATCGATCATAACAAAACATGAACCATAGTGTAATAGAGTATTGACATTACAGTGATCCTAAGGTTCGGAAAATAATCGACGTAAAGGAAAAGAAAGCGATAAGATAAAGATGACTTCTTCCGCAAGTCACTCCCGCCGCTTTCCCTGACATCAATTCGCGGTCCTCCGCACTCGAGCTATAATGAGATTCAATTCACCGCATTGAATCTCGTGTAACGGTTAACCTTATGCTCAAATAAAACAAGATATAGACAATAGATATTCATGACATAACAAAGAACATCTCATCGTAAGTGTGACACGCATGTAACATAAGCATGAAGCAAATATGTAAGGTCCTACACAACAACATTGTGACACACACAAGACATAAGCATAAAGCAGTACGTAAAGTCCTACACAAATATAGCTCGCACATTAACCCGTGCCACGAACACGTGTCCTCGCCGCTAGGAAAACTCAAAGCGGTATTATCATGTCTTATAACCCGTACAAGGTCAGTATGTAAAGCGGCGACCCTAAGCAGAGCCCCGTATATGAACGTATCTATGACATATATGTATATGAGAGCTATAGGATTAGTGTTACAAGACGCGTCCGTACCTTCGTTGATGTACGTAGTTGTTTCGCGAAATCGTACTTTCGACGAAAATGCGGCTTGTCCGACAGCCGGCACGTTGGACAACAGAACGGCAACAAATTAGGATTTCGGATATCCTATGAGAATAATGTCACTTCCATTAGTAATTTGACATTATAATCGGCATTTTAGGTAAAAATTACCATTTTGCCCCTATACCCCTACTTGGCGGAATTTCGCCAACGCTCGCTACGTAGGCTATTTTCTTCCCAAAATTTCGCGTAACTTCGACGCATTTATGATTTTCGAAAATAAAGACTAAAATAGCCCTCCCATATGATACCCAATCATACTCAAAATTTAAAGGCTATTACTACCCCTAACCTTTAAAAGAGCTATAAAAACTACAACTTTTCAAATGACTCGATCCCTACTATGTTTACACCTCTCGCATATTTTTTCAACGCAAACAAGGCTCTAAAACATTTGTAGGAATCTTGTCACCTACTTTCTAAATCTAACTAACAATTCTACTAACTACTAAACTAAAAACTAAAGACCGAAAGACTTACCCGTTGAAGACTTTCCTGACAATTCTACAGGAGCCACGCACAATTCCCCAGAGCTCCTTTCTCTTCTTTCTCAACCAAAAATTTCGGCCAAGAGAAGGAAGAAAAGGTGTGAGAATTATGAAGGAGGGGGTATTTATAGGAAAAAACAAGGGCCTTGTTTGGCAAATTCAAGGCTTTGTTTGGAAAATTTTGTTGTAATAACCCATTAATGCAACTTGTTCAACCATTTTCCCGATCGCACCCGATTCGCGTGATTTCGAGAATTCACAAAATTCTGGATTTACAACTCTGAAAACATGTTCTCACTTAGTAGAAATGTCCAAGTTAACCTAAATTTTGATTCCATATAGGTCTCCAACAAATCCAGTTGAAGTTCCTCGAAAACGTGTCCGAACGCGTCCGTGTCTAATTGCGGAGATATCAATCTCTTCGAAATAATTCACTGATTCCAAATATGTCTAAATAAATTCAAACCCATTCCTAAATGTTGAGTTAGAATTTATTTTCCTCTTTTCCAAAATTATGCCTATATGCATTTTTCCCTATTTTGTTTTATTAGGAAAATGCACAAACGGCCTCTAATTAACTTCCGGAAGAGTCCAATGGAAGGTAAAATTCCACTGATCAATAATCTACTTTGATATTGATAATCCCATTCCTAGATCTCTAGATAGGGTCCGTTTCCTAACTTAAATATTACTATTCACATATTTTACTTTAATTAAATTATATTATTATAAAAATGTGCAAGTTGGCCACTTGCTTCCTATTTCATTTTATTTTATTTTTCTTTTAATTTGGCCCAAAATTTCGTTGCCCCTTTAATTAATTTAATAAATATTTATTTTTTAATTTATTTAATTATTTAATGATTTATTTAATTAATTTTTCCAAAAATTCCAACAAAAATCCCTAATTGGTCCATTCTTGTATTTAGGCCTAAAAATACCTAAACTCAACTATTTTTCATAAAATTTCCAATTAATTAGTAAATACATATTTACTAATTTTAAAACAAAAACCACCAATTTTAGGGTTTCATATAATTACTTGTGAATTTCCTTCACTTATGCTTAAGTAATTAGCCCAATATTACTTAATTACTTAATTATCATCACTTGATAATTTTCTTAATTACAATGTCTCATTATCTTCATATTATTGCATTAACCTTAGTATTTCCATGCCTCTTACATTATTCTATAATTTGTAAGGGTATTTTGGTCTTTTATTACTTTTGGCACATTCTTGTACAATTTCTCCAATTTCATAATTTATTAAATTACCATAATTAGAGATATTATACTCTCCTAATTCAATTGATCATTTTACTGCCTTTTGGTATTTTTCCATAATTTCCTAAGTTACCTACCCTTTGCAGGGCGTTTTGGTCATTTTGGCACTTTGGCCCTTAAACTCCCTAATTTCACGCAGAAATCCTACTTAGAAAATAGACTATAATCATACAAGACCGGAGATTGAAATTTCACTTATCAGAAATATCCAACTTTTATTTATAACATTCCGTATAAATATCCGGTATTACAAGAGCCTTTGCCACTTTAATTCTACGGCCTACACATACTAGGTCCACCGCCAGTATGGTCGTATCATATAGCCCCTGAGAGACTTTCTATCTCTCGACATTCTTAGGACTCTTCCCGAATTGGGCTTAGTCGTCTTCCTGATACAGGCTTATCCTCAAGTCTCTAGGCCCAAAATTCAGGATATTACACTTTCTTCTTTAGTCATTTTTGCATCAAAAGTTTTCGTGAAAGAGCAATGTCGCTTTGAAGTGTAAAAGAAGGAGCAATGTCTCCCAACTTTAATAGAAAAAAGCATTTAAAAGACTGAGAAAGACATAAAGTATACGAAAGAGGCCACGACGCATATGATAAGATAAGGTAGAAGCATATGGCAAACAACTCTCACTACTCACCCTCTCACACACGCCAAATTCCATGGGACTAAGACTGCAAAATTTAGAAATAAGAAAAGTGAATGTCAAATTTAAAAAGAAAGAAAAATAAAAATTTCAGAGTGTGGTGCTCCCCTTCATATCTTATGATCAACATCTTGGGATCGTCTTGCAATACTCATTCTAGTACCAAAAAATAATTAAATCAGAACCGCATACGGAATTTTATTAGATAAATTAAATTGTAAGGATTGGAGATTCACCAATAAGCTATTCATTGAGGTGGTGATTGGTCTCATATTCATAGAGAGGAGAAGCACTTGTTGGGAGAGACAAAAATCTTTTGCGCTCTAAAAGGAATATATTAATACCAAGGGTGGGGTGAGCCCTTGGTTGTTTCTTTCATGTACTTCATTTTGCATCTTTGTCTGTCTTTCATATGTTTTTATTTGGGTGATATTGCTCTTTTTTAACACTTCTGAGACGACATTGAAGAGAAAAATTTTATGGATACCTATTGTTGCAAAAATTTTCAAAGAAGAAAGCATGGCTCATGCCCACAAGGAATAATCATATGTGGTATAAGGTCAAACGTGACAGACGTATATATATATATATATTTTTTTTTGAACAACTACAGACGTATATTTGGCTATCGATGGAGTAGGGCAACATTACTTATATTTTTTAAACACTTTTGAGGTGATATTAAGCCAAAAATAACCTTCGGGTACTCATAACTCCTCTGTGAAAATTGCTAGGGTAAAAATGACATTACCCTTAACCCAAAATTTAAAATGGGTTTGGTGCCAATTACTCCACTCCACATATTATTGAACTTTAGGGCGCTAATCACTCCTTCCCATATACTTTTAGGCTATGTTTGGATGGAGAGAAAAGTAAGGGGAAAATGGGGGATGGAATACTAGGAGGGAAAACTTTCATAAATGATTTTTTTATTACTATTTTTGGGAGTTTCCCCCCTAGTATTTTTTTCTCCCCTAATTTTCTCTCAATTCAAATATAAGGTTAGGTAAAAATATCCTTTAATCTAAAGATTTTTGCACATAGGTATGCCACATGTCAATCAAATTAAATTATACCACCTCTGGTCCTTTATATAAAAGTTTGATAACTAATTTGCAAATATTGTAGTTAGGTTTCTAACAAATACGTATTAGTTTTCTAAAAATACCTTCTTTTAATCATGTGCATTAGAACTACTTTTGAGAAAAACTCCCTTCATATGTGCACTCAATAGTAATACTTTGGAAAAATTATAAATTTAGGAGATAATAGATTGAGGTCATATATTTACGACTTAAGTGAACTTGATCCTTGTTTAGCTTTTATATTTAGGACTCCTTTTGGAATTTGGAGTTAACAGCCAACGTCCATACCCATTAACCTATTATCTCATTACAATGTGTATTTTAAAATCTCAATTGTTTCTCCCAGAATACTTAAAGGACGAAAATGCGTATGCCTTTTAAACCTTACAAAAGTTAAGTGGGTTCTACGTATATACATATATAGCCTGATGTGAACGCAGTGTGATTCACAGTATGTAAGCCTACTATTCATAAATTATACGTAAGATTAATTAATATAATTTACTCTTTGCTTGACCCAAAAAAAAAAATTTTACTCAATGCAATGTACGGAAAATCAGGTGTAGACAGCAATAGGTAGGGGAGATTGAGAGTTGGAGAAGATGGAGAAAATTAGGGTTAGTTAGGTGGGGGCATATTGCAGATGCCTCATTAATGGCTCAACCCAACAAACCCACAAGAACCTCGTGGCTTCCCCCGTTTTGGCGGTCTAAACTCTTTCCCTGCAAACAAACTACGTCAAACTCTTTTTCTTTCTAGGGAAAATTATAATAAAAGACCTAGGATAAATAATATTTATTAAAAAGAACCATAAAAATAGTAATTATTTTGAAGGACCAGAAATTAAATTATTAAAATAGAAAGACTAAATTGCACTTAGTCAGATTTCCTATCTTTTCTCTAACCGAATATGGAGTGATTTTTTTAATAACAAATAGATATCAATTCAAATCATCTCATTCTTGCAAATCAAGGCGACTTTACCTTCGACATACTAGTGGTTTCATTAGAATAATTTGTAAAACTGTATCATAAAGAGAGGGCCTTTTTGTAAGGAAATTTGAATTAACATTTTACATTTATGTTGATGACTTGCATCTAAATATGTGACTCCCAATTCTTCACCTCACAGAGTTCTTTCGAGTAACGTTCTTGTTTTTGTTGATCTTAATTTTTTTTTTTTTGTTTATTTTCTAATCTTCAATAGACATATTTTTGTTATTGTATCCCACAGTCAATATATTGTTTCGGCCTGATATGAAAAAAGCAATAAGCATTATGTGCCTGTCTGATCTGTATTATGAGCATAGAGGAAATATAGCGTTTGGATCAATCTTGGATAATGCTTTAATAATTGATTCCCTTTGATAGTTGCTCTGTATCAGTGAAAACCACGCACTTGAAAAACCTTATTGCCAAAATGGAAAAAGCTAGGAAGAAGAGGATCAGGATCTATTTTAATTTTTGGTCATTCTTAAAAAATATTATTTATGCTAGGTCCTTTATTATAATTTTCCCTATATATATATATATATATATATATATATATATATATATATATATAGACACACACACACATACTATCAACCAGTATTTGATGCCTATTCTGATCCCATTATTATCAGGTATCCGAGCATTTAACGACTCCAGTTTCATGGATCGTGGCTGCCCCTTCCGACACAATTGTCTCTTTTTGTGAAATGTTGAAATGAGAGTGAATTGATCGCAATTTCATTGATATATTAGAGGCATATATACACATGCTAGTACATGAGTGTCCTAATGAATACTATCATAATCACTATATCTTCATACTAATATTACTTTTAAGACTCAAACTTAATACCCAAAGGGATTTAGTGGCGCCTTACACTGTTAGACAACTCTATGTGGGTCAAACAACATCAAACTCTGATATATATAATATATATACATCGTTCTCTCTCACTCTCAGGCACACACTCTCACACGTACACATACCATCAAGTCGGTATTCTTCTTCTGTATGACATATGATGGGCGTATATTTATGTCAGCCGTGCTAATAATATAGCTGTCACACTAAATATTTAATTGTATATATAGCTAGCTGCTAGCTGTTAGCTGAAGATGATAGTGATTTTTCTTAATGTTATAAATTGCCCTATTTATTCATGTGCATGATTCTTTCCTCCCCCCCCCCTTTTGACATATATAATATATAATTTTTGCCCCATTTTATTTCTCTGTATCAATGTCATACATGTATATCTATATGTATCACACAAGCTTTCTTTATCAAATTGGTCAATATTTAGTTGTTATATACTCCTTATGGTTCTTATTATAAGGCACCAACTAACAATTATATTTGGTCCTTTTTATAAGACACTTGCTTGTTTCCAAAATGCATTAATTTTTTTTTTCATGTATGCCCATAATTAATAAGGTAATGAGTGAGAGTAATAATTAATATAATATTAGAGTTTAGTGCAATTAGTAGGGTAATATTGGAAGTTACTTAAATTGTAGGACAACTTTATTGATTTGAACTGTTTTTATTGGTTTGTGACAATTGTTAGTTGGTGCCTTATAATGAGGACCAAAGGGTGTATCTTTTAAGTTATTGGGAAAATGACATTAAAATCTCAACTAAGAAAAATAATATCAGAAAAGTCTCAAAACTTGTTATGGTAGCTGTTCCACTTATCAATAATTGCTCTTTCACTTGTCATTAATAAGCTGAGACTTTTTTGATATTATTTTCCTTAATTGGGACCTTAGTGTCATTTTCCTTAGGTTATTTAGTAAGTAAAACCCTACACAGAAGATATGAATTACTCCCTCGCTCTGGCTCCTTTTATAAAACGTCCTCTAAAAATTATTTTTTTGGTTTCTTTTATAAGATATCTTGACAGTTTCAACGAGTATTAATTAATTTTCACACACACATATTCATATTTAATTAGGGTATAGTGAAAGAAAGTAGAAACTAATTAATATGCCGTTAGAGTTTTGTATGATTAATAAGGGTGATATATTGAAAATTACCTAAATTTTATGACAAATTTAATTCTTTTAACTATTTTTATTGACACGTGTGAATTAGTTTATAACGTTTTATATAAGGATAGGAGGGAGTACTCTGATAACTTTTTTTTGGGGGATGTAAATGAAACGGTACATTTTTGTCAACAAGACATGTTTGAGTCGTTATTACTCAAATCAATATCGACATCAACACCTTGTTATGGCCTTTGAGAGCTCCCATAATCCAACTTACCTAAATTCAAAAGGGGAGAAAAACAAAATTCATCAGCATCCAAAGAAAACAAGAAGATATATTTACGGCTGTTAAAAAAGGTACTCGTTCAAAGAGAAATGATATGTATACTATGCATATATATTGTCGTATCTCAGAATAAATTTATCATAGATACAAAATAATTAATAGGCATTTGTCTATATCAAAACTCACCTTTTTAATTTATTTTTTAGTACAATTCAGAATCTTCAAACAACTGCATGATGAAATATATATATAGCTGAGATAAAAACTTGGAGATAAAATTTGATATTCGTGACTAGAGAGATTAGATATTCTTTGAAGTTTAGAAGACCCTAAAATCTCCTACGTACAAAGTGAGTAAGGTTAGTCTTCGTATTCGCATTAAAATGGACTGAATAAAGACTATACGCTTCGTGATGTTTCATCATAGTTCGCAAAAAAGTCAAGAGATGTTCTTTAAAAGAACAAGATAATTCCATATGGATTACTAGGGTAAAGGAGCAATAAATACACATATTCTCTTTTTCAAAAAGAGCTCCTAGCACCATAATCAAACCTGCGTCACATTCATCACCATTGGAGGAAGATAATGATGATAGAGAAGAAATTGTCACTCATACACCAAGATCTGGAAGAACAAAAGTTCTAAATCGTCACCTTCATAATTGCTTTACATTGTTGCATAGCCGCTGTCATATTTGTCTTCAATTATTCAATCAGCCTCAAATTTGAGGAAGGGAGGTTCATTGATGAAAGACGATGAAGAAAGGGTTTTGCCAAAGGAAGTAGAAAGAGGAGAGGTTTGGTAATTAAAAAATGATTAAATTGTTTAACAAAATTGAATTTTAAAAGATTTTTTTTTCCTTAAAAAAAATGACATTGGAGCTCAGAACTAGGATTAAAATTAGGGAAAATCCCCCTAAGAGCCTAGGTAACCAAGATATTGTCAAAAAAGACCCAAAGAAAATTCATATGTTAGAAAAGGCCCTAGTTGTTAACGTATACCGATTTAGTTAATGTTGTACTAATATGGTTGTTAACGTGTACTAATTTAATTGTTAAGATATAATTGTTAACGTGTACTGATTTAGTTGTTAATGTTGTACTGATATAGTTGTTAACGTTTCGAAATAATACCAAAAAGGCCCTAGGGCCTTTTCTGACATGTAACTTTTCTTTGGGCATTTTTTGACAATATCTTGGTTATTTGGGACCTGAGGGGGATTTTCCCTTAAAATTAAGTGAGCTGTCGTGTTCTGACAGGTCAGAGTGCAGATAAAGTGGCACATTATGAATGCCCAATGATGATGGAGACAGGCTTGATTAAAATGGTGGAGAACTCACTGGAGGAGGCGAAGAAGGTTAGAGAAGAGAAAGAGAAATTCTTTTATTAAAAAATATTAAAATTAATTAGAAGGGATGTAATTATAGAAAAGAGAGAGGTAACATGTAGGCTTAATATGATATAGGCACTTTTGCACCTAGGGTTTAATTATGGTGCCAGCAGCACTTTTTTTTTTTTGTAAAGATGATGGGTATTTTTGCACCAAAACAAATGTTTTGAAAAATGGACGTTTAACAGAGTTAACGGAGGTGACATTTTTACTCCATTTTGAAAAGTTCAAAAGTATTTCTGCACCTGAGATTTGATTATGGTGCCAGTAGTAGCACTTTTTGAAAAAGATAATAGGTGGATTACTAAGTTGAGGGTGATTATTACAAGCTTGAAGAATTTGACTTGTTCACGTGTATATATTAATAATACGTATATATGGATGAACATGAAGGAGTACAAGTTGGTGCGGGACCAATCAATCATCGTACAGAATTTAATGGTGAGTCTGAATAATATATGGTGCTAGGGTTTTTAAACCGTCCAACCAATCTTTTTTGTGGAAGCACATCGATGGCGTTTAGCCTCGATTTGTACTTCTCTAAAAGTAAACTAATAAAACCTAAACGTGTCCAAACAAATTAAACATATCATTCTTGGCTTTTCTTCCACACGTTTATCTGCTACCAAGTGGCTTCAATCTTGTCTTGATAAAGACAAAAAACACCGCAAGTTAAATGAACCTAACCCTAATTCTTCATTAAGTTCTCATTTTTCAATCCTCTTTTGTCGGAAACCATACAGTTGTTTCTTCCGAAATGTGATTTATTCTTGCCTTAACTCAATGGTTGGAAGACAAAACTCTCACATATTATCTCGTATAAAAGTACTTTTACTTCAAAACTAGGTATTTAAAAGTACTTATTGGGAGTGAGAGCCCCTTACAAATATAAATTAAAGTTTACTTCATTTGTGTGATTTCCCAAGGTTAAACTCATAACAATGCGTTTTCATGATTATGACATTTCACTCAACCTCTTGCTGGTCAGAACCCACTTCATGACTATGGTTTTCACTTAGCCTCTTGCTAATTAGAACCATCTATGGGCGGCCCTCTTCATGACCATGGCATTTCATCACTCAGCCTCTTTGCCATTCAAAACCCTTCATGAGTAGCTCTCTTAATTTGTGACATCGGCATCTGATCAATCAAATCACCAATATCATGAATACAAGTCCAAATGGAGAACTCATTCTAAAAAAAAAAGGAAAAACTAAGCCTATTAAGAGAATAGGATGTTTCATGAGAATTAAAATAGAGACTTAACAGATTAATTAACTCATGAACCTAGCTAGATATACATGATGTTTCAGGAAGGACCTCAAGTAGCTATAAAAGCCACTTGTCGACAAATTTTTGATCTTGCAAGGTTTGAATGTATATTAATCCAGTCTTATAATTAATGTTCATGTTTGAATCGATCCTCCTATCTACTTTAGCTAGCTTTACCTATGTTCAATTAATATATATGTTTCCTTGAGGAGTTTTCCGCACATATCAATACTCAACAGATGATTATGATGTTTTGTTTCTTTTTAGCAAATCTTGAACTTTAATTTGATAGTCTTTAATTACAACTCTTAATGAGAGGGATCTTTCCATTGTTTATAATATGGTCAAAATCTACTCTTGAGGAAAAAGTACAAGTGAGATATTATCTGTCCACTAATAGACTTGTGCCGACGATACTGTTCTTTTCATTAAGGTGGGGAAGGGGGCCAGTAATGAAGGAATTAGAATCAGTTTCAGTTCTTTTTTGGTAAGATGTACTAATCGATTTCTGAAAGTTTCATTAAATTATGACTAGTTTAGATCAAGCTGAATTAGAGGTTGATATTTAAAATAAGACTAGAATCTCAAAGAATAGCAAACTAAATTTTTTTACAAAGCAAATAAAAAAAATAAAAAATAAAATAAAATTAAGAATGAGATTCTAATATCTATAACACATAGTTGGTGGAACAAATTAAGAATGAGAATGAAAGGAAAAAAGCAAAGTACTGTGTAATAATAGTATATGTTTATTGAAAACTTACTGTTTTGATTGTTTAATATTTTATATAGGTCTAAATGTAGTTTAGTTAGTTATTGTGTTAGTTTTCCTAAAATACTACCTTTAATTAATCATTGTCCCCATGGATAAAAACCAATTTAATATATATATATAACAAACAATATAGCTTGAGCAAAAAATTATAAATTTGGGAGATAAAAAGGATTGAGCTCTTAGATTTAGGGTCAAAATATCCCTAGACTAGCTCTTATATTTAGGACCGAATGGAGTAATTAATATGCATAAGCTAGAGAAAGTCAAAGGAAGATATGAATTTTATGATTCCCCCATCTCCAGGTTTAGTTTACTCATTCAATATAACTATCATAATTATTGTTCACCATGTGTTTGATATATCCACCACATATATGGTGCATGCGCGTGTTATTTATGAAGATGTATTTAACTTTTCTTTTTAAGAATGTTTGTGTGTGTGTGTGTGTAAGATGGACAATTAATTAATTTCAACTTCATTCAAATAGTTTACCTCGTGCATTAATTTGATCAAATTAAAGATAAATCATTGCAAAACACTTGCCAAAAAAAAGTACTCCTTGTTAGTTTATGTGCTTGCTTGTATTCACAAAATGTTTCTAATTAGTACTCCTCCAATCCTTAATATAAAACATATTTAGAGAGTTAATCTTGGTCATAATTATAAAACATAGTTTTCATTATAATTGTCATTTTCCCCCCAATTTACTCATATTCATGCTCTCTCAATAATAACTAAGGAGGAGAATGAATGAGGAAATTAAGGATAATGACTAGGGTGTTTTAGAAAATACATGTCATATTAACTAACTTAACTAATTTTCTTAATTTACCAAATTAGGTAAATATTTTTTATATGAAGGACAAGAGGAGTAATGTTATCAACTTTTCAAGTAAACCTTCTGGGCTATAAAATACCCCCTCCAATTCTAATTATAAAAGGTAGTACATGTATCTGCCTTGATCTTAAATATATATAAGACTTCAATTCATTTTTGTCTCACAAATTTATAACTTTTTCCCTAAACTATCTCTAATGATTATTGTACATATTAAGTGATGAGTTTTCTTTAACAAAGTGGTATTCAATGCAAATTATTAGAATGTGTGTATTTTAGAGAAACTAATTTTCTTAATTAATAGTTGTAATTTAGTTATCTAGCTTCTATATTAAGGAGAATAGTCAAATGGTCATACAACTATATTTTTCAATTTAATATACTTTTTGGCATTATATAAAAAGATTTATATAAATGTATAATACTCTGTAATAACAAGATGTCCCATTCACATACACATCTAAATATCTATCTTGTAATGAGAGAGAGAGAGAGAGTTAGAGAGTTAGTTAGTTAGTTAGTCTTTAGGGTTTCTTTTATATATGAAACCGCATATATGTGGGGTTTTATTACTTTATAAGATTGGGAGTATATATCTTCTGGCTTCTACTAACGATAGAAACGCCTTACATTCATTATACTCATTTAATTAGGTTTGTTTTGAACTAGGTCATTTTCATTCATTTACTCTTTTTTTCAATTTACCACACATCAGGGTTTTCATTTAGTATTATTACAATATAATGCTTCACCTTTAAATGCTTATTCCTTCATACCCAGTGCATCAAAATAAATATGAATTCAAATAAGCATATGCATGCATACAAAAATTGCATAAATTTCTCGAAGTAGTATATACATGGATGAGATTAAAAGATACTCCCTCCAGTTTTTTTTTTAATAAAAACCCGACAAGAGTTGTATGAACATTAAATGAGTGCTTTTTTTTTTCTTATTAAACCCGACAAGAGTTGTCTGAACATTAAATGAGTGCTTTTTTTTTTTTGCCTTTCATTAATTATATAAATTTCATTGATTAAAATGTTGGTGATGCCTATATTTACTCTATTTCTCTCTTATCTTATAAATAAAAGCATGCTGGGAAAAATGTTAATTTCAGGCGCAATTATTATTTTAAACTAATTTTAACCATTTTCTTAAACTGTGTAATTTGGTTATTGGGCTCTTATAAAAAGGAACGGAGGGAGTAAGAAAAATGGGAAACGCCTTCCATTATTATTTGGGTCTGAGAATTCAGTTTGAACAAAAAGGAAGGACAATCATACACACACATATACATACACATACGTATTATGAATCCCCACACACAAATAATGTAAAAATAAAGTAGTGAAGCATATCATTTTCGAAAGAGTAAAGGATCGGTGGAGTTTGGTAGTGCAATAAAGTGAAGAGTGATGGGTGATTCCTCTGGTTCGTTGTGTGTGTGTGTGTGAGTTACAACCACTTTGCCCCACACAAACTTTAATTTTGTGAAGAAGCCAAATGGATCCACATATCTTCTTCAAACATGAATATGTCAGAAGGATCTCTGACCATAAGAAACTTTCAGATGGATGCTCTCATCAGAGACCTGTCAGATATGCTATGTCCAAAGACTCGTGCATATATCGATTCCTCTCAGATTTTTATTATGTCTATCTTTATAAACACACTAATTATTCCCACGATCGAGTTCACGTACAGAATTTGGTTACATATTGTGTGGTGTACATGTGTGTGTGAGGTATCATGTAGCGAATTCATCATTTACCAATTGTTACGTTGTTGAAGATTTTAGAGTTTGCATTAATCTCATCTAAAGGCTTATCACTTAAACCAAAATATCTCAAACTATATATGTACTCTCTTCGGTCCTTAATATAAGATCAAATTTGATTTTAAATATAAGACTTTTTTCTGATATTTGTCAATATTTTTCTAATTTTTTCCTATTGATACAATAATAATCAAGAAGTAAGATAGATGAAAGGAATTAAGAAAGATAATTAGGGTGTTTTAGGGAAACATATCATATTAACTAACTCAACTAACTACTTAAGGGTTTTGGTCTAATAGTGGATCAGCTAGACTACAAAGTGAGTGAAATGAGTTCAAATCTCACATTGTTCAAAATAAAACCCTGGGGAGAGATGTCTCCATTGAAAATCCTTGATCCGGATTAGTTAGTTGCTTGAATCCATGCAATAAGATCCAGAAAAAGCAACAGACACAGGGTGGCCCAAAGGGTTATAACTTATCTAACTTTCGTAATATAATCAAATTAGATAAATATGTCTTATCTTAAAGACTAGAGGGTTTACTTTGGAAAGGCTCACAACACACTTATAAAGTAGAGTTTGTTTTACCACATTCAAAGTAGCCTTTGAATGGATTCACCGCACATTTATATATAGGTGTGCATGATTAATCTAATCACTCTATGTGGAACTATCATACATCTAATGGAATCAAGTGAAAGGAATTTGATTACCTTAAGATACGTGGCTGGTTCGAGTCCTTATAGAAGGAAAATAAATCACATTAAAAAACTGGATCTATTAATGCTTGAATTTAATAATTTGCGCACCATAAATTTGATTAGCTTAATAAAAAATAAAATGATAAATTAATTTATTTTTCCACACTCTTCTTTCTTCAAAATGAAAGACGGGTTCCATTATAAGGCTCTGCTTTGATTGATTAAGAGAGGAGTAAAAACGAATCTTCCTTTTTTTATTCAGATTTACATATTACTGGACTTGAAGAATAATATTTCAATTTTTTGGTATGTATTTAATATTATAAATATAAACATAGCAGTAAGTTAAAAAATTAATACAGGTTAAAAGAAATTTTTCGGTATCATTACGTATATCCTTGTCTTCACACACACACACATCTTTGTCTTTGATCGATGACATAATTAATGTAATACCCCGAAATTTGAATTAGGGAATTTAAGGGCCAAAGTGCCAAAATGACGAAATTGCCCCTAAGGGACATAAATGACTTAGAAAAATTATGGAAAATACCCTTGTAAATTATAAAATAATGCATGAGGCATGGAAATTCTAATGTTAAGGCAAAAGTTTGAAGATAAAGGAGTGTCTTAATTAAGAAAATTATCAACAAGTGATAATAAAGTAATTAAGTAATATTGAGCTAATTACTTAAGCCTGAGCAAAGAAAATTATGAAATAATTAGGTAAAGCTCAAAAATTAGTGGTTTTTGGCCAAGAATTAGTAAAAACATATTTGCTAATTAATTAGAAATTTTTGAGGAAAATGGATGAGTTTAGGTATTTTTGACCCTAAAAACAAGTATGGACCAATAGGGAAATTTTGTAAAAAATTATATAAAAATAATTATTAATTAATTATTTTATATAATATTAATTAATTAAATAATTAAATAAAAAACGAAAAATAAATTAAAAAGGACCAGAATATGGACCGCGGGGAAAATGGTTGGGCTAGGGCTTAAAGCAAGCCAAGTCACCATTTTGGACCAATGGGAGGCTGCCACATCAGCAAGGGAGGTCGGCCAAGGCATGAAAAAGCAAGGGCAAAAATCCTTTGGAATTGTTGGACATGAATAGTGTAAGACAATTTGGAAAATTCCAACCTTGTCCCTAAAAATTTTCTATAAATAGGCCATTCCTCTCTTCAAAATTCTGCACATCACTCTTCACTTCTTTGAGCTCCTTTGGCCGAAAATCCTAGGGAGAGAAAGAAGAGAGAGAAGTTCTGGCGGAAGCTCGCGAAGTCTTCAACGGGTAAGTCTTTCGGGTTTTAGTCTTTAGTTTTTAGTTTAGTAGTTAGTAGAATTGTTAGTTAGATTTAGAAAGTAGGTGACAAGATTCCTACAAATGTTTTAGAGCCTTGTTTGCGTTGAAAAAATATGCGGAGGTGTAAACATAGTAGGGATCGAGTCGCTGAAAAGTTGTAGTTTTTATAGCTCTTTTAAAGGTTAGGGGTAGTAATAGCCTTTAAATTTTCAAGTATGATTGGGTATCATATGGGAGGGCTATTTTAGTCTTTATTTTCGAAAATCATAAATGCGTCGAAGTTCGAAACGTTGATTCTGCTGCCGTTACGCGCCGACGTGCATTGTTTCACGATTTTCCGTAAAAGTACGATTTTAGTAAACGTGCTAGAAATACCGTAATCCGTCAACGAAGGTACGTTCGCGTCTCGTAACCTTAACTCGATGTTTATTGTATGCATATGTGTATATTGTCATGTGTCATGCGATTGTACTTTGTCTCATACTCGATTGTACTCCGATTGTACTCTGTCGTACCGTTGTTCGTCATGCCTATTGTACTATTGTTCTGTACTTTGATTGTACTATTGTTCTGTACATCCGACTGTACTATTGTCTGTACATCCGACTATACTATTGTTCTGTACATCCGACTGTACTATTGTCTGTACATCCGACTGTACTATTATCTGTACAGCAAAACATGTTACCATGGGTATTTTAATATATATATCAGTTACTCAATCGCTCCGGTGCACTACTCTGATCATTTTGAAATGATATTTGAAAAAAAAAAATTATACTGCTTTAGAAAAGTCGGGTTGTTACATTTGGTATCAGAGCCGTAGTCCTGGCATGAATTTAACTATGTTATTACGGACAGTTTGGTGCCGAAGGCAAGGCTAGTCTACGTGGGTGTGCCAATCAGTCGCGAGTGAACTCGGTGAGGCCCCCATGGTAAACACTTACCCGGCCATTCTGTTCGGTTAACGGAGTTAGGTTCTAAGCCTTTTCAAAAGTTTGGAGCATATTTTGAAAATGAGTGCGATATAGCCACGAGTTGGTGTACCACCTCATTTCGGTGTACTAGTTTGAACCGGTATACCATTACGAACCGGTGTACCACTTTACGTCGGTATATCAATTCGATAATCCCGATATCGTTTCGATAACCACGATATCGTCTCCGATCATCGATAACTCGATATCTCGATATCCCACGATATCGGTCTCGATAGCTCGATATCGATCTCGGATAGCTCGATATCGGTCTTTGATAACTCGATGTCTCTAATAACTCGATATCGTCTCGATCACTCGATAATCGCTAGTGTTGGCTTTGGACGGTGATTCTTTCCTAGCATCGAGCTTACATGCGATGATAGGCCACGCCGGATGAAACCCGAGACCAATAAAGATAAGTACATGCGTATTTGACTCATGTAGAGGAACTTCCGATACGTTTCCCCATACCCGTTTCTAAGAAGAACGAACCAACGAAATTCCGAACGAGGGACATGTTCTTTGGTGTCTATTTGTTAGTAGTATAGATATGAAGTGCGATAGAAATTGTGATATGATCATCGTTGTACTCCGAGTATAACTAGTGTTTTCCTAATGAAGGAAAAGAAAAAAACAAGACATGACAAATCCGAGAGGAGCTAGGAGCTCCCGAGAGGCCGAGGCGAGGCCGTGGTGGAGGACGAGGTAGACAACCTCGGGTAAATCCGGAACCAAACCAACCGGAGCGAGAATGAGATGCGGGAGATGAGGAGAACCTTGCAAGAGCAGCGAGCTCTCATCAATACACTTCGGAGAGACAGAATCGACAAGACCAAGAAGCCGAGAGACAACTAGAAAGACGACGAGAATGAGGAAGAGCATAATAATGAAGAAGAGGAAAACGAGCAAAGTGACGGGCACGATGAGGAATCGAGAGGATCGAAAGGTCCCAATCACCTCCACGACGAGGAGAGGCATGCGAGACCACACAACAATGGGTCACACAATTTTGCAAGCTCAAGCCACCTACTTTTCATGGAAAGAACGAGTTGGCGTAAGATTGGTGATGAGCTTAGATAAAATCTTTGAAGTAATGGAATGTCAGGGAACTGGAAAGCTCAGCTGGCAATTTACAAACTCGATGGTGACGCACACAGATGGTGGAAGAGTGTTTCCACAACTTTACAGAGCCCTGTTACTTGGGAGATGTTCTTGGAGCAATTCAATGAACAATACTTTCCTTCCTCGATACAGGTAATCAAGGAAGAAGAGTTTCTGCAGATTCAGCAGGGAAATGAAGAGTCATTCGACGACTACTTCGCCCGTTTTACAAGAATGAAAGTGGAAGGCTAACCGACCGGTAACCGGGCTGAAATATGACATAAGGGCAAGGTGGTATCTCGAAATTTTCTAAAATGGCCAAAGCAAGTGGAATCCTGCAGAAGGACTGAGCGCAACCTAAAGGAATTACGTATATTACGGAATCAAAATAGTAGCCGTACCAATCATAGCGAGGGCAACCGTGAAAATTCCTCACGGAAGAGAGAAGCACCCTGGAGTGACTCTCAAGGAGAAAGCAAGAGGCCAGCCCGATTTAGGCAGCAGTATAACCCAGGAACATCAGGACCCGACCATGTCCAAAATGCGGGAAGTATCATCCACAAAGTACGGTGCGATGGGAAGCTGATATGTTTCAAGTGTCAAAAGCCGGGGCACACATCGGTGTGTCTTGTCCGGAGAAAGCTGCAGCGTCAAGACCGCAGAACCGGGCCGAATGTACGCGCTAACCGATACCATGGACAAAGAACTTCCAGAGAGAGTCCAAGGTACCATCTCTTAAGGAATTTTTCCTCTGTACGTTAACTATGTGTTAGTTATGCAACTAAATCGTATGATACGTGAACCATCTTCGTGACGTATTCCATGTTTCCTCGTTACTATATTTCGACCGTGATCATGTCATTGAGTAGGAGGTATCTTATTTTGTCATGGTGTATGGGCACCATGGTGACATGTATGATATTTTGTGTTGTCATGGTGTATGGGCGCCATGGAGACATTTTGGTATCTGTAGTGTTGACCGCGGTGTATGGGCGCCTCGGGAGACACTATATATCAAAATACGATATGACAAGATCTTTGCGGTCAAACCAAACCGAATTTTCGAGCACCAAGAGGAGCAAAAGGAAAACGAAGCAAACATTCGACGCGTATGGTCCAAAGTCCGAGTAGGACAGAGTTTAAGTGGGTAGAGTGCAAATTTCGAGGACGAAATTTTATTTAACAGGGGGAGAAATGTAATACCCTGAAATTTGAATTAGGGAATTTAAGGGCCAAAGTGCCAAAATGACGAAAATGCCCCTAAGGGACATAAATGACTTAGAAAAATTATGGAAAATACCCTTGTAAATTATAAAATAATGCATGAGGCATGGAAATTCTAATGTTAAGGCAAAAGTTTGAAGATAAAGGAGTGTCTTAATTAAGAAAATTATCAACAAGTGATAATAAAGTAATTAAGTAATATTGAGCTAATTACTTAAGCTCGAGCAAAGAAAATTATGAAACAATTATGTAAAGCTCAAAATTAGTGGAAAATGGTTTGAAATTAGTAAAAATATGTTTACTAATTAATTGGAAATTTTGGAGAAAAATAGTTGAGTTTAGGTATTTTTGAGCCTAAATACAAGTTTGGACCAATAGGAAAATTTTGTAAAAAATTATGTGAAAATAATTATTTAATTAATTAAATAATTAATTAAATAATTAAAAAAAAAACGAAAATTAAATAAAAAAAAGGACCAGAATTTTGGGCCAAAGAAATGAAAATGAAATGGAAAAATAAATATGCAACTTGCAAATATTATAATAATATAATTAATTAAAGTTAAAAAGGATGAATAGTAATTTGGAAATTAGGAAACGGATCCTATCTAGAGATCTAGGAATAGGAATCCCAAGGTCAAGGTAAAATATTGATCAGTGAGTTTTTACCTTTAAGTGACCTCTTCCGGAAGTTAATTCCAAGGCCGTTTGTGCATTTTCCTAATAAAACAAAATAGGGAAAAATGCATATAGGCATAATTTTGGAAAAGAGGAAAATAAATTCTAATTCAACATTTAGGAATGGGTTTGAATTTATTTAGACATATTTGGAGTCAGTGAATTATTTCGAAGAGATTGATATCTCCGAAAACGAATTCCGACACCGGACGCGTTCGGACACGTTTTTCGAGAAACTTCAGCCGGACAGTTGGAACCCTGTCTAAAGTCAAAATTCAAGTTTAAATATATATTATTGATGAGGAAGAGAAGGTCTTCAAAGTTGTAAATCCATAATTTTGTAAATTCTCCGAAATCACGCGAATCGGGTACCGATCGGGGAAAATGGTTGGGCTAGGGCTTAAAGCAAGCCAAGTCACCATTTTGGACCAATGGGAGGCTGCCACATCAGCAAGGGAGGTCGGCCAAGGCATGAAAAATCAAGGGCAAAAATCCTTTGGAATTGTTGGACATGAATAGTGTAAGACAATTTGGAAAATTCCAACCTTGTCCCTAAAAATTTTCTATAAATAGGCCATTCCTCTCTTCAAAATTCTGCACATCACTCTTCACTTCTTTGAGCTCCTTTGGCCGAAAATCCTAGGGAGAGAAAGAAGAGAGAGAAGTTCTGGCGGAAGCTGTAGAAGTCTTCAACGGGTAAGTCTTTCGGGTTTTAGTCTTTAGTTTTTAGTTTAGTAGTTAGTAGAATTGTTAGTTAGATTTAGAAAGTAGGTGACAAGATTCCTACAAATGTTTTAGAGCCTTGTTTGCGTTGAAAAATATGCAGAGGTGTAAACATAGTAGGGATCAAGTCATTTGAAAAGTTGTAGTTTTTATAGCTCTTTTAAAGGTTAGGGGTAGTAATAGCCTTTAAATTTTGAGTATGATTGGGTATCATATGGGAGGGCTATTTTAGTCTTTATTTTCAAGAATCATAAATGCGTCGAAGTTCTGGCGAAATTTTGGGAAGAAAATAGCCTATGTAGCGGAAGCGTTGGCGAAATTCCGCCAAGTAGGGTTATAGGGGCAAAATGGTAATTTTTACCTAAAATGCCGCTTATAATGTCAAATTACTAATGGAAGTGACATTATTCTCATAGGATATCTGAAACGTTGATTCTGCCGCCGTTACGCCGACGTGCATTGTTTCACGATTTTCCGTAAAAGTACGCTTTTCCGTAAACGTGCTAGAAATACCGTAATCCGTCAACGAAGGTACGTTCGCGTCTTGGTAACACTAACTCGATGGTTATTGTATGAATATGTGTGTTTCCTCATGTCATGTGTGTACTCCGATTGTACTTTGTGCGTACTCTGATTGTACTTGTTGCATGTACTCACGACCGTATCGTTGTTGTCATGCCTGTACATCCGATTGTACTATTGTTACGTACTTTGACTTGTACTATTGTTACGTACATCCGATTGTACTATTGTTCGTACTTTGATTGTACTATTGTCTCGTACATCCGATCGTACTATTATCGTACATCCGACTGTATCGTTGTCTATCATCCGATTGTATGAAAGTCTCGTCATCGGATCAGTATCGTTATTGCTATACATATCGATATGTATACCCTATGTCGACCGTAGTATGTGTTGCCAAAGTCTATGAATGTACATTGTACATATATGATGTATGTAATCATGAGGTTAACCGTTACAGGGTTCGTTGCATGGACCTCGGCTCTTAACATAGCGTCGGGTTCGGGAGGGAGGGGGCAAGCCGAGGATCGAGGAGAAGGACAAGCATAAGCTTACTCAACGCCTAGGAGTAGCGGTGAAGACTTCTTTCTGTTATACTTTTGAAACACTCTTGTCAATTGTTTATTAACAAAATTAAAGAAAGACATGCTACCATGGGTATTTTAATATATATATCGTTACTTACTCAATCGCTCGTTCTGGGTTTGACACTACTCGATCATTTTGAAATGATATTTGAAAAAAAAATTTATGCATCACGCTTTAGAAAAGTCGGGTTGTTACATTATGACTATATAACAATATAACAAAAAGCATATAGGGACAAATTTGAGAAAATTAAGGAAGTTAAAAAAATCATTTAATTTTAGTATATATTACATGATATCTCTAAAATTCTTATATATATCATGAGATTATATCAATGTATAAGTTCGTAAAATTAATTTTAAAAAATAAAATAAATATTTTTAATTAATTTATTTAGCTTCATAAATCTTCTCAATAATAGTAATTTAAGGCTTAAAGTGAGAGCACATTAGGGGAGTGTACTGTGTAATCGAGAGCAGAAGAGGCATTGGTGGGGCCCACAAACAAAGTGTTGGATAAAAATAATTAATGAAAAAAGAAGAGACTAGTCAAGGGTTTGACCATCTCATGCCCCCTGACCACATGTTGACTCTCTGACTCTGCATTTATTTCTTCATCTTTTTGTTTTGTTAACATGACTTCCCAACCAACCTCTCATTGCGTTGTTCTGGTTCTCTCCACACTTATTTAACTTTAAATATAATATAATTAAGCTAATTATTATTATCTGCTTTATCTACAAATGTTACGTTATTCATTTATAACGTAATTTTGTGTCACTACATGCATGGTTGGCCAGAGGAGCCAAAGGTAATATATATTGAAGGACTTTAATTTGACCCTAGCTATGAAACTTAATTGTAAATTTTCATGGTTACGTTGATTCCTGTGGACTATGAATGACTAAAGTTTTCACAATAACAGACAATTATCACACACACACATACGTGTGTTTGTGTGTGTGTTAGAGGTAGGGTTTGTTTGGTTGGAGGATCGTGTACTGTGGGTGGTGGGACTTGCATTGCTGATAATGAAGAGGACCACAATTAAGAAGAGAGGGGGCAGGCATCTCGTGATCCTCTTTACGAGCTTGACCATCAACATCATCTTCCTTCTTTGACTTATTGCTTCCTTGTTTGTTTCTTCTATATATATATATATATATATATATATATATATATATATATATATGTTTTATAATCTATAATTTTAGAAAATACACACGCGCACACAAAATTATTGCCTACCTATCCTATATATTATTTATAAAAAAAATATCTATCTCTCCATAATTTCATGCATGATAATAGAGTCGAAATCTTTTCATATCAACCATCTAAAAATGTTCATTCTCGATTACGTTGGCTAATTTAGTAATAATTAATCAAAGTATCATATTTTCTGTGATGTAAACTGAGCTTGCATGATGAGCTTGAAAGATACAAATTAAATAATAATAATAAAAAGAAAAAGAATTAGTGTGGGGTGTGTGGGGAAGATAGAGTAAATGGTGATGTTGGGAATAATATATGTAGCGGTGGAGATAGTCAGAAGACCAGTTTTTATTATTAATGTTTGTACTCTTCTTTTGTATATGTATAGCGGTGCTATAATATTAATGTTAATGCATTCTTTGTCTCTTTCTCCCAACCCTTATTTTCCACCATACCCAACTTAATTGGTGTGTGTGTGCGCGCTATAAAATCAAACTACCCACTCCGGTCCTAAATATAAGATAAAGTTAATATTTTTGGAGAGATTAAAGAAGCCAATTAAATTACTTTAGAGTATTTATATTTATATTTTTTGGGGTTAAGTAGCAAATCTTCCTTGGAAGTATAGACACAGAAACAATGTTGCCCTGAAAGTTTTTCTTATCTCAATGTTGTCTCGGAAGTTTCAAAACCTAGCAATGTTGCTCTATTCCGTTAAAAAACTAACGTTGACCGTCAAAAAATTTACATTGACCGTTAACTTTTTAACGGAAATGGGCAACATTGCTATGTTTTGAAACTTCCATGACAATATTGAGCAAGAAAAATTTCCAGGGTAACATTGCTCCTCAGCGGAACTTCCAGGACAAATTTGCTACTTAACCCTATTTTTTTCTCCAAACTAATTATTTTGACTAATAAACTAATATATAATTCAAACATACACAACATATGGTTTGATTAAGTAATTTATTTAGCTTCCTTAATCTTCCCAAAAAAAGTCAACTATGTTTTATATTATGACCGAATGGAGTATTTTCTATAGAGAAATATGTATACGTTTTCACATTATTTTAACATATATTTTTTGGCTCAAGATTGTTCCCAGAATATTAATGTTACTATGTATTGTATCACTTCCTTCCCAAGTTCAATTTCATCCCGGGATTATAGAAAGGTCAACATAATTAAATCTACTCTCTCTCTCTCTCTCACTCACACACACACTCAGTAGGGTTATTGAGCATTGAATTATGCTCAACTATATGAAGGTTGAAGGTCAAGTGTGAGATGAATGGTATTTTTTTTTTTTTTGATATAAAGTGTGAGATGAATGGTAGTAAGAAACAAAAAGCCGTTTATTCACTTTAAGTCACCATCCCATTAGCCCATGGGTCGTTGGTCCATTTGTAATGGGTTACAAGCCCAATTATTCAAGTTGGGCCTTATAGCGGAAATAAAGAGGAACGAGAACACAAGCTTCATTGTAAAATGTGTAGCAAGACCAACAAGTGTTAGGTTTGCCGGAAGAGGCTAGTTCCTTACAATAAGACGAACCAAGGTTTGGATCCTTGTTAAGAAAGGTGCCCACATATAGTTCCCAACAGTGCCTTGAAACTTCTAACAAAAGGATACATGTGCTTAAAAAAAAATGGTGTGGCATGTGAGGTGAGTGTTCATTTATGTTTATATGTCATGACTTCAGGATTTTGTATGTTTGTTAAGTTCTTGTGGAATATGGTATTTTTATACTTTTAGGAACTTAAGGTCCATTTCGATTAGCTTTAAAAAAGTATTTTGTGTTATATAAAGTAAATATATAAGAGTTTTATTCGATGAAATGATTATGGGTTGAGCCATATGTTTGAGAATCATTAGAAATGAGGGTTGTTATCATTTAAACTGACTTAATAGATATTGTTAGGCCAAGGCAAACCTTTAGTGAATTTTATTTACTTAAAAGGAATGATATGTGTCAAATGGATGTGCAAGAGTTATGTCTGGATTTGTCGAATGTTTTAGTAGCCTACGCCTCAAAGTTTCCTAAGCTCATTTATTGTGTATATTATATATGTCATTGATTTGCTTTTTTAGGGATACAAGACTTTCCAACCTTGGTAAGAGGCATTAGGTTGTCTCTTTCTACCGTTATTGTACATTCATTTTGTTTCTTGAATTTCATTTAATTATGATAGGCCTTGAATGCTAAGCTTTATCTTTTTTCTACCCAAAACTTATGATGACCTGTTTGGTTTAGCGATAGAAACTGCTTTTACAACGTAATTTACGGTGTACGACGTAAGAACGTACTTCTTAAAAGTGAGATTGACAGCTTTTCACTTTTTAGGATGTGTTTAGTGTAATACCCGGATATTTATCTGAAATATTATAAATAAAAGTTGGATATTTCTGATAAGTGAAATTTCAATCTCCGGTCTTGTATAAATACAGTCAATTTTCTAAGTAGAATTTCTGCAAGAAATTAGGGAGTTTAAGGGCCAAAGTGCCAAAATGACCAAAATGCCCCTAAGGGACATAAATAATTTAGGAAAATTATGAAAAATCCTAAAAAGCAGTAAAATGACCAAGTGAAGTAGGAGAATATATTTTCTCTAATTATGGTAATTTAATAAATTATGAACTTGGAGAAATTGTACAAGAATGCTCAAAAAGAAGTAAAAGACCAAAATACCCTTGTAATTATGGAATAATGCAAGAGGTATGAAAATACTAATGTTAATACAAGAGTATGAAGGTAATGAGGCTTTGTAATTAAGAAAATTATCAACAAGTGATAATGAAGTAATTAAGTAATATTGGGCTAATTACTTAAGCATAAGCAAAGGAAATTCAGTAATAATTATGTGAAGCTCAAAAATTATTGGAAATTAGTGGAATATTAGTAAAAATGTATTTACTAATTAATTGGAAATTTTTATGAAAAATCATTGAGTTTAGGTATTTTTAGGCCTAAATACAAGAATGGACCAATTAGATAATTTTGTGGAAATTTTGGAAAATTAAATAAATAAATCATTAAATAATTAATTAAATAAAAATAAATATTTATTAAAATAATTAAAGGGCCAACCGAAATTTTGGGCCAAATAAAAAGAAAAAAATGAAAATGAAATAGGAACAACTTGTGCAACTTGCATATTAAAATAATAATATAATTAATTAAAGTAAAATATGTGAATAGTAATTTAAAAATTTGGAAACGGATCCTATCTAGAGATCTAGGAATAGGAATCCCAGGGTCAAGGTAAAATATTGATCGGTGAGTTTTTACCTTTAAGTGACCTCTTCCGGAAGTTAATTCCGAAGTCAAGTTTGTGCATTTTCCTAATAAAACAAAATAGGGAAAAATGCATATAGGCATATTTTTGGAAATAAAGAAAATAAATTCTAACTCAATATCTAGGAATGAGTTTGAATTTATTTAGACATATTTGGAATCAGTGAATTTTTCTCTAGAGGTTGGTGATTCCGAAAACGAGTTTCATAATCGGACCCGTACGGACACGTTTTTCGAGAAACTTCGGCTGAACACGGAATGCCCTGTATGGAATCAAGGTTTAGATTAGAATAGACATTTCTAGTAAGTAAGAGGAGATCTTCAAAGTTAGTTAACAGAATTTTGAGATTTCTCCGAAAGTACGCGATTCTGACATCGATCGGAAACTTATCGGTAAGAAGATGCCTTCTTGAGGAAGTAAGTGACATCACCACCATGACATCATGGCTTTAAATGATGATGTCAGCTGCCAAGTGGCCCGGTGAGGATCGTGACATGTGGCAAAGTGCGATCCGCGGCCGATATCCGATATGAAAAAGTAGTGAATAAGTGTCACATTTTCTTCTATAAATAGCCAAGTTTCCTCTTCATTTCTCACACCATTTTGAAGAGCAAAACCGATTCTAGAGAGAGGATTTTAGAGAGAGAAGCTCGGGAAAATTACAAATAAGCTCTGGGTAAGTTTTCCCATGCGAGCTTTAAGCTTTCATAGTTCTTTCAATAGTTAGTAATGCTAGAGTAGTCTTTATTTTTATGATTGGATATCATATGGGAGGGCTATTTTAGTCTTTATTTTCAAAATCATGATGGCGTCGAAGTTCGGCAAAATTTTGGGAAGAAAATAGCCTATGTAGTGGTTACCGCGAAATTCCGCCAAGTAGGGGTATAGGGGGCAAAATGGTAATTTTTACCTAAAATGCCGTTATAATGTCAAATTACTAATAGAAGTGACATTATTCTCATAGGATATCTGAAACGCTGATTCTGCCGTTCTGTTACGCCCGACGTGCTGTTTGTAGGACTTTTGCACGTTTCTCCGTAGAAAGTACGTTTTCCGCCGGTAGTACCTAACGTTGCCAACGAAGGTACGGACGCGTACTGTAACACTAATCTTGCACATCTTAAATACTTATATGTCAATGATATGTTCGTAGACCGTTATACAAACAGTTATACGGGTTATAGTTTTGATAACGCCGTTTTGTTTTCCTAGCGGCCGAGGACACGACTAATTATCGTGGCACTGGTGAATAGTGCAAGCTGTTGTTGTTATTTACCTTATGGGGCTTTACATATTGCTCTGTGCTTATGTTTTGTCGGCATAATGATCATGCATCTCTAGTATGCTTATGATATACTGATGTATTAGCTCTTGAATATCTGTTGGCCATATATATCGTGTTGTTTGGGTATGAGGTTAACAGCTACCGAGATTCAATGCGTTGAATTGAATCTCATTGTAGCTTCGTGGTCGGAGGACCACGGTTCGTGGATAGAGGCAAGTACCGGAGTAGGTGTGCAGCTGAAGACTATCTCTATCTTATCGTATTTTGTTATTACACTATTTCCTTCCTAAACCTTAGGATTACGTAATCATTACAATGTTACACAATGGTTGATGTTTTGGCTAAGAATCCAATTACTCTTTCGCTCTATTGCTCTACTCTGATTGTTTGTTTAAAAAAAAAAATTTCCGCATTTCAAACATGGGATGTTACATTTAGGGTTTAAGTGGCTTATTTTCTTAAGCCATTGTGGCTACTCACAATTTTCAGTTGAAAAAAAAGCCGAATTACCTTTACAAGCATTAAATGCTTGATTTTAAAATTTTACCAAACCTCGTATTATTTTTCTCTCTTCTCCCTCTTATCTCATGCGACATCACGCAGACTCAGCTCTAGTGACGATTTTTTTCTCCCTTATCCTCTCGGCACCACCTCCGGCTTCTTTTCCCTGAACTTTCCTTCTTTTGTTTCCAGCATCTCTTTCCTCTTCATCTTGGGGTCAGTTCTCTGATTTTTCGCCGGTGGCTATGATTTTGTGTTCCGTCTCGCTCTCTTTGGCCGTGAGTGTTGAAGTCAGCGTCTCATCTTGAAGTTCGGCGGAGCCTTGTGGTGTTTGTGCGGAATCTTTTCGCTCTTATGCTAGCCAATCTGTGCATGCAAGGCACTTTGTGGTTGCCTAGCTTTGAAGTGTCAATCTAGTCTTTGATCTGATTTGCTTGTCAATCTCTTGTCTGCTGGTGGCTTCTTTTCCGTGGTAAGCTTGAAAGCTTCATTTAACCCAGATTTCTCCTTTTACCTAAAGTTCCATACCTGTTCCTTTTATGTTTTGATTAGTTAGAATGAAATGACCTATACTCTACTCTAGTTTCCAATCTGTCCTCTGCGGTTGGTTTTATTTTGGTCATAAAATTATGTTTTGAGCTTTTGCTTGTTCCATCAGAGGGAAGCTCGCCATGGGATGTGACTGCTCTTATTGGCGTCTTGCTTATCATGGTTCAGTACCAATCTTCCTTTCTTGAGAGCTGGTTCTTTTAATATGATTTTGAATTTTGCTATGCTTGTTTGTTTTTTAAGAGGTATGATTTTCTAGATAAAGTTCGGGGTAGTGGGTAGTTTGGAGAGTTTAATAGTAAATGTTTAATATGTTAGAATTTTTGAATTAATATTTAGATATTTAGAATATTTGAATATATTTTATTTAATTCTAAAATTCATTTAGTGATCCACCCACTTTATTCTCAATTGACCCATTATCTTAGCACGATAGACTACCACTTCTTTGATGGGAAGAAGTGGGATTAGTCCATGCTTCTCTATACATATAGTCCCCTAAGTTTGCTCACACAATGACTACGAAAAACGTACGACTAAAGTTTACACCATCTAAAGAGTTTGAGTGAGGACTTAGAAGGACCATAGGTTTCTTCTTTCAAATTTCGAATCAATGGCTGGAGGTATTTCAGTTCCTTATTTTCTTTATTCCGCATTGATCTAATTGCTTATTTATGTAATTAGCATGATTAGATCGCTATAATTCCAACATACTAATTATACTTTGTTTAATTAGAGACGAAATTTTACAGGAGATGTGATCAGATTGATGTAATATTATTTTATGAAAAACTTTAAGTTCTATGATTTCTAATTTATATGCATTTTTATTCATTAACTATATTTAGGAAAAATTATAATAAAGGACCTAGCATAAATAATATTTATTAAGAAGAACTAATTAAATGGTAATTATTTTGAAGGACCATAAATTAAAATATTAAAATAAAAAGACTTAATCCCCTCTAGATTCTCTTCCTCCTAGTCTTTGCCATTTCGGCAATAAAGTTTTTTAAGTGCGGGGTTATCGTTGATACGGGGCAACTATCAAAGAGAATCAATTATTAATGCATTATCCAAGAGTGATTCAAATGCTATTCAAGTATTTACTTTATGCACATAATGCAGAATCAGATAGGCACATAATGCTTATTGCTTTTTTCATATCAAGTGAAAACAATATATTGATTGTGGGATATAATAACAAACTTAAAAATATGGCTATTGAAGATTAGAAAAGAAACGAAAAAATATTATGATCGATAAAAACGAGAATGTTATTGGGAAGAACTCTTCTGGGAGGTGAAGAATTATGAGTCACACACTTAGATGCAAGATATCAATAAAAATGAACATGTTAATGTAGATTCCTTTCAAAAAGGCCCTCTCTTTGTGATACAGTTTTACAGATTATTCTAATGAAACCACTAGTATGTTAAAGGTGAAGTCTCCTTGATTTGTAAGAATGAGGTAATTTGAATTGATATCTACTTGTTATTAATCATCAATCACTTCAAACCCTTAGTAAAAAAAAAAAAAAAATCACTCCAAATTTAGTTAGAGAGAAGATAAAAAAATTTGGCTAAGGGCAAGATAGTCTTTCTATTTTAATTTCTGGTCGTTCTTAATAAATATTATTTATCCTAGGTCTTTTATTATAATTTTCCCCTATATTTAATTATGTATCTTAGCAATGCCAAATTTTCCAAGTTAACTTTTTTCACTTTTTTATAATTTTGATTTTAATTTTTCTTTTACAATTATTACAAAAGCCACTTATGCTGCCGTTAATCTAAAAAGTTTCAGTTTCAAAAAAGTCACTTATGTTATCACCAATCCAAACATAAATTACATTACACAATCTGACTTTTACTCAATCTTAAATTTGCATAAGCCAGATTGCAAAAAAGTCACCACTTTTCCCACCTCTATCCCCAACACACACAAAGATGTGATTCAATTATTTCTACCATGGTTGAGTCAAATGCTTCAAGAAATGTTCTTAGTTTAACAGATTATAAGAAGGCGTGTTACAGCCATTTAGTGATTTAAGCCTATGGCCAAAACTTCTGTTACTTACCAACCATTGCTTTTTCATTAACTCTCACATTCAAGTGTCCATCCAAAACCCCTAGTGATTGAAGGGTTGGACAAGCTCACTAGAGTGACTTCGATCCTTGAGACCATCATGACACTAGGGGCATCCCATACCCAAGTAAAGCATGAAATTTAGGTTAATTCCCATGTGGTTAATGCTCTACCGCAATCAATGACTTAGGCACATCGAGGCTACCCAAAGGGTAGTGTGTGAACGACAGGTGATTGGGTTATCGTGACTGGGCAAAGGCCTTGCCCTTGGCTTATGGGTGAACCTAATCTCTCACCTAAAATTTTTATATCAAAAAACCAAAGAGTACCCATCCAATAAATTATATCCAAGCATCAAGACCATCTTCATACAATCAAAGCTTTTAAAAACAAAAACAGAGAAAGCTTTCCTTTCAATTGCAGTTCCATCTTCAATCTCTCAAGCTAAATTTAAACCATGCTCAATCTCAAACTAAAAATTATATACAATCAATTCAATCACCCTTTCCCTTTTCTATTCTTCTTCTTCTTTGGCTAAACAAAGCAGTCCTCAAACATGAAAAAAAAGACTTGCATAGGCTCAATCTTTGGATTTGGAAGCACTGCACCTGCATCAAGGGATTCATTGCTGTAAGGATGACGAGAACTTCCTTTACTAATATCCTCATAACTAGCTGACGTGGATGCTGATTCAGCATTAGGGTTAGCACCAGCCAACAGCAACAAGTTTTCAATCTCTTTCACCACATTACTCATTGGATCGGAGGCCTGTCAGAACCTGACTCCTCCACACACTTCATTGCAAGACTCACATACTGCTCAAGACCAATCAGTGTTGACCCTAAATCCATGGTGGGGTCCAGGAATTCATAAAGGCCACACAAATCTTTCTTCTTATCAACTGCACTCTTGATCTCTTTTACTATATATTTCCCTCTTTCTATAGGTTCTCTCGCAGTTATCAGCTCCGGCAATACCACTCGGAAGCTGTAAACATCACTCTTCTCTGTTAATTGTTGAGACATATAATACTCTGGATCCAAATAGCCCTGAAACAAGAACAAAAATCTGTTCCCATCAATAAAGTTGCACGTATATGTATGTGATAGAACTAAAGTTTCCACAATAGATGTTACTACTGACATTAATAAATCCTTATGGGCAGGACAAAACTCAAGCCAATTGGTCAAGCCTAGGCCTGGCTCTTCTCTCTTTTTGCTGATACAGTTAAACCATTAATAGATAACATTCTTTCATAATTTGATTCAATCTCTGAAGGAAGATTATTATTTTGTGAGAGTAATGATTGGATTAGTACTTAAATCTATTCAACAGGGACACAGTAAAACACACACTACCATTTCCATCCCATAATTAAAATCCGATGTCATCTTCTCATAAGTAATTATGTAACTTTCTTTGGTCAACAGTAAGGATTTAATTTAAAAGATACTATACCCGCCATTGTTCCATTAACTTGAGTGGTTATATGGTCTTTTTCAGTATCAACCATAGACTTGGAGAGACCAAAATCAGCAACCTTTGCATTCTCATCCAGTAAAATATTGTTTGATTTGATGTCCCTGTGTATGATAGGAGGGTTGGCATGTTCATGAAGATAAGCCAAACCCCTGGAAGTACCGAAGGCTATTTTTAGCCTTCTGATCCAATCCAATTTAAATCCTGATCTCCCTGCAAGACCGTAGTTATATTATCAGTTACAAGAAATTATATACTTTTTTTTTTTTTTTTATATAAGCAAGAAATTATGTACGAATCTTCATGGTTTCAGCCAAAAAATCTTTTCTTGGTATTAAAGATTTCACGACAAGGATGCAAACATGTTGGAAAGACATTCGCTACTCCAACCTCACCGTAAAATTTTGTAGATCTTCTGTTATATTCAATACTATTATCTCTTATATTGACATTGTATCCACGATGCCAAGAAATTTGATGATGGAAGTGCACCGGAAGGCTCGAAAATTATACTGTGATATGCGATTATGTTGTTCTATATTGTCTTTTTGTTTTTGGGTAAAAAAAAAAAAAATGTTAGAAAACTTCATTTCTCATGAGGTAGAAATTAAAGGCAAATAGTTCTATGTTGTCTCAGTTTTGAAGCTTCTTATTTAACCCTTTAGCACACTTAAACTCTAAGGAATATATAGACAGGCCAATTTACAATATATGTATTTATTTATTTTAGTGTTTACGTGATTATTTTTGTTTAATTAATGGATTTGGAAACTATTGCTGCTGTTGAATTACCATATGCAATTTGAATATAATATTTTAAATTCTTCACAGAGGAAAAGTCTACTTTGAATCAAATCACAAAGAGATCATCAATAAATTCTAATATAAAAAGCCGCAAATATATATGCACTTGAAGCACACCATATATAATTAAGTCAAACACAGTTCTATTAATTGATAATCAAAGACAATTAATGTCATGCATATACACGAATTGTTAATATTTTTTTTTTTTATAAAAAACACCTAATAACAACTAAAAACCCTTACGTTATGTGCCACACATCACACATCAGTACATAATGTTAACACTTGAAATTATTAACATTTACTTGTAGATCATAATTAATTAAGTACTACTGTCTCTAATCTCCAAACATTATAAACAACAATGTATGTGCAGGTCACAGAGGGTTATCATCATCATCATTATTATAATATCACAAATGCAGAGAGAATAATAATATATATAAAAGTAAGAATATAATTACTTGAAGGACATGTTGCTGTACTCTCTGTTACTACTTGGCTCAGGGATGAGATTATTCCACTCCCACAGTTTATTATCAGAGATCAAGTTGGTTGTGGTGCTTGTCGTTGTGGTCGGCGTGGTCGTTAATGGAAGCGAAGAAGTTGGCAGGGACAATGAGGAAGAACTGATCATCAGAGGTAGTTGAGGTTGCACCAGAAAATTATTAGACAACTGCTGTTGATAATGGTGATGATGGGTTGGAGCATTGTTGGTGTTGAAGTATTGTTGCAGCTGATTATAACTCAAGAGCCTATTGAGATCTTCCACTTTGGATGAAGAAGCTGAAGAAGAATTATTATTGTTACAATAAGTACCAGAGCCTGGCGGTGTGAACAAGAAGGAGGAAGAAGAAGCTTGAGCTTGCTTCATCAACAATGGCTGCGTTGCCATATTTGTGAGCATCAGTAAGTCTTCGTCCTCAATGAGTGGAAATGGAGGATCCGCCATTAATGTTGAAGTTGAAGAATTATTAGGGTTAATGATATTGTTGCTTTGTTTTGAAAGCCCAAGAGCTATAGAGACCCCTTGATAATTATCTGAAGAGCTTTTTCCTAATAACTGCTCATGATCCGTTCGATGATGATGATTGTAGTCGTTCATCATCATCTTCGTCATCGTACTTTGTCCCCCAAATTCTACTTTGTTGTTGTTGCTGCTCTGATGATGAAACGTTTCGGTGTTGCGCTTAGTGATGCTTTTTTCTGAAGAGTGTGAAGAAGCTCTTGAAGAAGAAGATGGCCTCGTTGGCAGAGAACGAGGAAGTGAAGGATGGTCTTCTACTCCTGGTCTCTTGTACACTCTACACAGCGATATCTCAGCCTAAACCAAAAGAAAAAAAAATGAAATAACATTAAGAACCAAAATAAAAATAAAATCAAACCTTGTACTTTTCAAAGCAACATCGATCACGCGACTCTGATACGAAAATTGAAGTTCTGAGAAAATATTATTAACTAGTAAAGTTCTGTAATGGGGGTTTTGATCACACAGAATTTAAAGCTTTCATGCATGTAGTGAGGGATTTCTGCAACAACAAAAGAATACGATAAGGGATATTTAATTTAATTTATTACAATAATTGTTAAGCAAAAGTACATCTTTATTAATTATTGTTGTCCACGAAGAAGAAAGTAAATGCTGGGACGGTGGCCAGTTTTTTTAAATTTTCCTCCCAATTCCTTCCTTTAAATTTGAATCCACATCCCATTATATCCATCCCAGATACAATTAATTACACTACAGCATTGGATCCCTATATATGTGTAGGAACGTTATATAAAACAAAATTGTTTATAAAATTTAAAAAAAAAAATAGTTATTGAAGAGAGTATACTCTCCTTAATCATCTTGTCTCGAAACATTATTATTAATCTTCTGGATGAAAATCATATTGGTCATTCTTTGAAAACTGAGAAGTAATAACAAAAGGAGTTCTTTATATCTATTACAATAACTTCTCAAATAAGACACATGTAACCAGAGAACTTGATGAAATTGATATAATTAACTATATGAACATTAGAGTACCTTTTGGTATCGTTCGGTGTCGTGGTGAGGCAAGCGATATTCGTTCATGATCCAACTGGTTCTGACGCCTTTAGGAGCTTTACCAGTGTAGAAAACTAGGGTTTTCTTGAGCCCAATCGACCTGAAATTCTCAGTCCTGACCATTCTATCTGCTCCGGTGGCTTTCCAGTACCCTGACGTGGTTACTCGATTGGGACGATCGCCGTTCCGATACTTCCGATCTCTGGGCACATAGAAGTACCACTCCTTCTCTCCAATCGCCGCCATCGCTGCTCATATAGAGAAAGAGACACACACACCACGATATAATATATATATCAGAGAATTCTCTCGTGTTCTCATATCTTGTGAATTTCGTAATTATGAATCTTAAAAGAAGAAGAAGAAGAAAAATCTTTCTGAGAGATTTCTCTTGAACATGTGTTGACGGGAAAAACTAAAAAAAGTCACATGTGTTTTTTATAAGAATGTGATTGAGAGGAGTTCGACGTTTCTTAGGATTAAAAAGCAAAGCAAAGCGAAACATTGCTTGAAGAGAAAGGGAATAGTATTATAATAATATTTGTGTGTGTGTATTGTGTAGTAGGCTTACCAGGAAGCTCCCAGGGGTCATAGCTGTAAAGATCAAGGAAAGTGATTAGCTCAACATTGAAACGTTTTCCCTCAACCTTACGGCGAAGGTAGAATTCCACGAGTTCTTCTTCCGTTGGGTGAAATCGGAAGCCCGGCATCACCATGTCAAGCTCGTGACCGTCGTCGAGCTTCGTGGCGGCGGCCATGGTAGTGGCCACGGTGGTGGTGTCGTCGTCGTGGCTGTGGCTATGGCTGTGAGTCTGACTCATGGTGGGTGTGGGTGGTGAAGATGAAGAAGATCGAGCTTCCTCCTGCTAAATCGATGAAACTACCACGAAATTATGTGTATATATAGTTATAATATATATATAACAAGAGATTGAGACTGGTATGTTTAATTTATATATATTCCACAGAATGGAAGAGCAATTTGTAGGATTTGGGTGGTGAGGATGAGAGATTTGATAGTTAAAGATTATGGGCTAGTACAGAGGAAGAGAGTGTTCATGTGTTGTTAGTCTCCCTCTCTAGAAAATGCAGATGTGGGTTAATTAAAGTGAGGAAAGAAGGAGGAGGAGAGTAAATAGAAAGATCTACATAGCTTTCAGGGAAGAGAGAGAGAGGGGAGGGAGGGAGAGAGAGAGAGAAGGATGTTGTGTTTTAAAGGAAGAAAATGACATTTCAAAAAACAGTACAGGGTGGCCATACAATTACAACTCCATTGCGGTGCACTTGGACTTTCTCCAACTTCATTGTTATTGCCACAAAAATACTTTGTTTACATTGTTTTTCTACCTCCAAAATATATATATATGGGGTTATCGTTTGTCATGTCACTTGACATATATATATGGGGTTATCGTTTGTCATGTCACTTGACATAAGGTTATGTCAAGTCACTCCAAAACTACGTCGTTTTGGGGTTAATTAGAGAAATTAATGAACTCTCAAAACGACGTAGTTTTGGGTCAGTGGAATTAATGACGGATCTTTTAGTAAAATTCATATAATAAATACTAAAACAAAAATACAAAAACACCCTTCATTAATTTCCTTAACTCCCAAAACGATATAGTTTTGGGCTCACTTGACATAATCTTATGTCAAGTGACATGACAAACGATAAACATATATATATATATATATATATATATATGAATTATCTGTAACAAATCGTATTTTATGATTGATTACTCAAAATGTGAACATATAGTTTGTTTCTCGAGCTAAAAGTTAAGAGATTTTAATTAATAATCATAAAAAGATCATTATTAGCACCCATCCATATGTATACTGTAATTTTTCGTTGATCCATGTAATAAAGTTTCAATGAAGTTGTGCATGAGCTATTACAAATAGCTTTTGAGGGCTTAACTAGGGGTGAAAATAGGTTAGGCTTTATCTAAATAGGCATGAGCCTGCAATAGAGATTTAAAGCTTGCGCAAGGGCTTGATCCTAAAGGCATAACAAGGTTTGAAGCCTGTTTAAAGACCTACTTAAAATTATTTAGATGATATTATATATAGTTATATAATGGAATAAATTTTTTTTAAAAAATCAAATAGGCCTGGTCGGTAAGGCTTAGCATTGTTAACGTAACATAGGCCTGACTCTTTTATATAAATAGATAAAGCAATAGACTTGAGTCCGAGCCTGACCTATTTACTAAATAGGTTAAGCTAAACTTTGTATAGACTAGATTTTAGGCCATTATTAGGGGCCTAGCCTATTTTCATTCCTAAGTCTAGCACAAACCCTCTCTCTCACTTATCTAGGTTTGATATCAGCTAGTATAAAACATGGATAGAGTTAACATGAATCAGTAAGTTGATATAAAATCTGAAATCTACGATAAACTATCAATTAAATTGTGAATAATTAATCCAACCCATTGATTAGATTCTATGTAAATGTATAAAAAATTATGCAATAAATTGTATAGAAAATTAAAATAAGATGATTATAAGTATTATTCTTTTCTACCCCTAAATATCGAAGTTAGTTAAAAGAATTTATTTTTGTTTATTTATAAAGCTTCCGTCTTTTGTCTACGTCATTAATTAATTTTTCCCAAATCATCTTTATTTGTCAATAATTTTTTGGGAAAACTCATTTGCAGTTACCTATACTTTCCTTCAATTTTTAATTTATTAGTACAAGTATATTTTTCTCTCGTAATTATATATTTTAATTTTGCTTTGTTAGTGCCATTATATTAACTCTTGTGTAAAGGGTAATAATGCTAATAGAGCGAAGTTGCTAAAGCTAACGGTGTTACAAATAAAATTAATGATTTAATTAAAAGAGAAAAACGTATTGGTATCAAATTAAAAATTGAGTGAAAGTATAGGTACTGCAAGATGGTTTTCCCTTTTAAATTGATGGAGGAGTATTTTAGGAAAATTATCACAAAATTTTGACACATTAATGATAAATAACAAAATTATTTTTTAATATCCTTGTGAATTTATTAACTAAGCTCATGAGCAGTGGCGGAACCAGGAAATTATTTTAGTCCGGGCCAAAAAATAAATATATTGAATTATTTCCTAAATAATATCACATAACATTAAAAATACAAATAAATAATAACCGACAATTTAAATCAAAAGAAACAAAATTCTATGATGTTTGGAAGGAGACTCATTACAAGGTGCATGACTTTCAGAAATTATTTTCTTAGAAATATTACTTTTTGAAGTTATTTTCTTCTTAAAAAACACGTCTATGCTTTTTTATTTATCCTTACTCAATTTTTTCAACCTACAACAAATTTAGTGACCCATAATATATATTGATGTCAATGTTAATTAGTATCTTTAATTTTGTCAAAACTCATAAATCCAAAACGATTAAAATTAGTCATTAATCATCCTCTACATATATATAGTCATCTATTGTCAAAACCAAAGCCTCTTCTAAAATCATAACCTGAAAATGTTCACTAATCAACACAATATTACCCTCATTATAAAGAGAAGAATATGTAGAATAACTTTTATAGAATGAATGAGGTGAAAAGAAGTGATTTTGAGTACTTATGTAGTCCTTAAAATGAAGATGAATAACACCTGATATAATATGATACTAACATTTTCAGTAAGTATCTCAAACAAGAATTTTATTTTTCTCTCACAACCCAATGAGTAATGAGCAAAACATTTTCCTACTAAAAAAAGAGTATATTTATAGAAAAAATAAGATATTAATTATCTGGGGCCACCAAATTAGTGGTCAAAATAAAATATTGTATAATACATATATATAAATACATAAGATAAGAGAAGGTCAGCTGGGGCTGAGGCCCCAGCTGGCCATCATATAGTTCCGCCATGCTCATGAGTATATGATATCTATATGAGGGGTATTGTTTTATTAACATAATATTATATTAATTTTTTTTTTTTGATACATTTATAGAATTTGAACCTTTTTATGTTTACCTATATCCTACTCCAGCAATTTCCTTTTAATAAATAACTTAATTACTTTTATCCTTTCAAAACAAGAGGCATTATAATGTGAAAAAAAAATGATACAATAGTCTAGCCTTAATTATGCAATGCAAATTTAACTTCAAATAGTTGAAGAAGTTAAAATTACTTAATCACTCAAATGTTTTGACTATGAATTTTAAAGGTCTATCATATTTAGATGTAATATATAATGAGTATTCCAGATTACGAATCACCTTATCTCAACCTATTATTGAACCCTCGTGTGCTGTTTTTTTTCCCCAATAAAAAAGAAAAAAGAAAAGTGTCCTCGTTTCCACCTAGCTACTATCTCCTTTTGTCTCTTTCGAATATAGTCAGATTATCATTATTAGGTGTAAAGTCAAACTATTTTAACTAAAAGTAGCTGATTCCCGTGCCCTTTTAGACCTAATTATACAATAATAAAGTTAATTAACTTTACTGTTCTTGATTAAGAAATAATAGTTACACTCCCCGGTCCCATATATATATATATATATAATAAGTGACTTTTAACCAACTCATCCCAGTTAATATGAGTTAGTGGTTAAGGTAGTATCACTCTGGTCCTATTTATAAATCCAAATTAACTAACTCTCATATACTAAGAAAAGTTAGTTAACTCATTAATTATAGGCTAAATTTTCAATTTTGCCATTGTATATGATTGGTTTCCAAAGTCAACATGAATAAATCCTAATTATACAATCATAAAGTTAATTAACTCTACTGTTCTTAATCAAGAAATAATATGAGTTAGTGGTTAAGGTAGTACCACTTTGGTCCTATTTACTGAATAACCCATTAGATGCTGCATCAAAAGATAATAAATGACTTAGATTAAGGATTATAGCTTCCTTCTATGTAATACCCCAAAATCTGACTTAGGGAAAATATCATAAATGGGAGATGTACCTATTGAAAATAGGTGAATATGAGGTTTCAAACACCTTGTATTGAGTTTACCTTGTTGTTAAGGTAATTTCTCTTGAAATTAGATAGTTTGCAATTTGGTCCCTAAAACGTTTGGGAATTTGCAAATAGGTCCCTAAACATATTATGGGTTATAAATACCCTGTGAAAGCTATAAAAGAAGCAAGTAAAAATCTATTTGAAATAGGGAAGGATATTGTCCCTAATTTAGGTAATTTATTAAGTTACAAACTTGGAGAAATTATAGAAGAATGCTCAAAAAGTGGTAAAAGACCAAAATACCCTCACAAATTCTAGTATAATGAAAGAGGCATGAAAACACAAGTGTTAATGCAAAAGTATGAAGGTAATGAGGTGTTCTAAGTAAGAAAATTATCAACTTGTGATAATTAAGTAATTAAGTAATATTGGGCTAATTACTTAAGCATAAGCAAAGGAAATTCGGAGATAATTATGTAAAACCCTAAAATTAGTGGTTTTTGGCCAAGAATTAGTAAAAACATATTTACTAATTAATTGGAAATTTTTGAGAAAAATAGATGAGTTTAGGTATTTTTAAGGCTAAATACAAATTTGGACCAATTGGAAAATTATGTAAGAAATTATATAAAATAATTATTAAATAATTATTTTATATTAAATAAAATATAAAAACGAAAATTAAAGAAAAGGATCAGATTTTTGGCTGGACAAAATCTTAGAAATGGAAGAAGATAAGAATTTTAATCAATGTAATATGCAAGTTGTAATATTTTATTAATATAATTAATTAAAGCAAAAAAATGTGAATAGTAATTTAGAAATTAGGAAACGGATCCTATCTGGAAAGTCAGGAATAGGATTTCCAAAGTCAGGATAAAATATTGATCAGTAGAATTTTATCTTCCGTTAAACTCTCCCGGAAGTTAATTCTGAAGTCAATAGGACTTTTTCCTAATAAGACGAAATAGGAAATTCTGAGAAAATGGCAGATAGCCAGGTTGGAAGTAAAGACTTCAAAATTAGAGTTGTGACAACTGAGAAAGAATTGGGAATTTTTATGGACATATTTGAAATCAGTGCATCTATGTCTATAAGCTGGAATTTCCGGATTTTCGTTTCGAAACCGGACACGTTCGGACACGTTTTCGAGAAAACTTCCGTCAATCCGGAAATGGCCTAGGCAGAGTCAGAAAAATAGTTGGAATAGACATTTCTAGTATGGAAGAGAAGGTCTTCAAAGCTAGTTAACCGAATTTTGAGATTTCCCGAGATTACGCGTTTGGACACCGATCGGAGACTTTATCGGTATAAAACTTCTTGAAGAAGTAAGTGACATCATCAAAGTACATGGATGACATCATGGGGATGATGTCATATGGAGGAAAGAGAAAGGGTTGGATGGCCAAGATTGTGCCACCTAATCTGTGTGCGATCCGACCACGGAATTCATCCGGTAAAGTGTGAATAGTAGCACAAAATCCTCTATAAATAGGACCTTGCTCCTTTGGAAATTTCACACCACTTCCTTTGAGCAAAAACCGAAAATAGAGAGAGAAAGAAGAGAGAGGAGCTCTGGGGAAATCTGAGCGAAGCTCGGGTAAGTTTTTAGATGCACGAGCTTTAAGCTTTCGTAGTTCTTTCGGTAGGTAGTAAAGCTAGAGTAGTCTTTATTTTTATGATTAGATATCATATGATAGGACTATTTTAGTCAATATTTTCGAAAATCATAGTTATGTCGAAGTTCGCAAAATTTCGGGAAGAAAATTTGTCGAGTAACGTCTTTGGCGAAATTCCGCCAATTAGGGGTAGAAGGGCAAAATGGTAATTTTTACCTAAAATGCCGTTATTGTATCAAATCACTAATGGAAGTGATATTACTCTTATAGGACGTCGAAATCCTAATTTGCTGTCGTTACGTTACGCTACCCGACGAGCCGTTGTTGGAGATTTCACGATTTTCCGTAAAACGTGCTAGAAATATCGTAATCCGTCAACGAAGGTACGTTCGCGTACTGTAACACTAACTCTGATGGTTATTGTATGCATATATGTGTTTCCTCTGTCATGAGTGTACTCCGATTGTACTTTTGTCTCGTACTACGATTGTCTTGTTGTCTGTACTTGACTGATCTTGTTGTGCGTTATACATCCGACCGTATTATTCTCGTCATGTCATACATCCGATCAGTATCACTATCCATTATGCCTTAACCTTACATCCGACCGTATTGTTCTCGCCGTGCATATCCGATTATGTACATTCCTCATTGTGCTTTAACCCTACATCCATTGTATTGTTATTGCCATACATATCGATTATGTATTCCCTATGTCCGATCATAGTAAATGTTGCCAAGATATTTGAATGTCTGTCGTACATATATGTTGTATATAAACATGAGGTTAACCGTTACTTGAGATCCAATGTGGTAAATTGGATCTCGGCTCTAACATAGCGTCGGAGTTCGGGAGGACCAAGGATCGAGGAGAAGGACAAGCAAGACGCTTAGGAGTAGCGACCGAGGACCTCTTTCGTTATACTTTTGAAACACTCTTGTACCACTGTTTAAACAGCAAGACATGCTACCATGGGTATTTTAATATATATATCAGTTACTCAATCGCTCCGGTGCACTACTCTGATCATTTTGAAATGATGTTTTTTTAAAAAAAAATTTATACTGCTTGTGAAAAGTCGGGATGTTACATTCTAGAACGTGCCTATTATATAGGATCAGGTATGTTTGATTTTGTAAAAAATGTATGACTTTCTAATTTTTTTTCCCCTAACTGAAATTAAGAACATAAAAAATAAAGTGTATAATCGTATATAGCTAGAAATTAAGGTCTCATTTGGTTCAATTCCATCACACCTTGCAATGCAATGCAATATTGATAATAATGATAGTGTTTGGTTTGACTTTTAAGTAAAGTGAAATAAGTTACTCCTATCAGTCCTTAATATAAGACATATTTATCTAAGTCCAATATATTGATTTAAGCTCTTTGGATCCTCCCAGCAAACCCCAGCCATTTTAAATTTCTAAAACGTCATATCAAATTTTCCTTTTTTATAAAAAGGACGTCCTCCATAATTTTTAATTATATATCGTGAAATAGTTTGTGAGTTTGAAAATACTAATAATTGGTTGAAACTTGAAAGTCTAAATTTTCTAGAGAGTTCTTCTTAATAAAGTTTTCTTTTAGAATTTATAGAGAGGGAAAAAAAGTGAGAAGTGTAAAAGAAGTGAAGTGAACTCCATACCCAAGATCTCTGTGTCATATAAATACACTATTAGAGCAAATTAAATCAAAATATTTTTTTGATAACAAATTAAATCAAAATATTAGTAGAAGGTAAATCAATAAGAAAATAACTAATAGTTCTATGAAAAACGACAAGTATTTCAATAATAAATTGCTAAAATGATAATTTTATTTTATTTTTGTTATGTCATGAAGGTTTAAACTATTGACACCTGGTACAAGTCTTTGAGAGAAAAACCACAAAAACTAGCCATATGATGTGAAACTCATGATAATGTAATCCTTTGAAAATGTAGTCCTTTGAAAGGAGTTTAAGACACTATCGGATACTAAATGCGAGTACATCTTCCAACGGAGATTTAAACCTTAGTTTATGTTATCAGTGAAGCCTTTTCCACTAGACCCAACTTAGTTGGTGGTTATCTTAATTTTATTTAATACATATATATAACTTTTTACTGCTCTCTCTCTCTCTCTCTCTATATATATATATATATATATATATATATATATATATATATATATATATATCCAAATATAAAAAAATTAATTAATATTTTATAAAATTGACAAGGTTTAGTGTACGTTAACTAAGAACGTGAAATCTCGTTACAGATGAATCATTCTCTGTTGTAATACCATAAAAATCTATATCATAATTTGGTAAAGTTAAACCTATAGAAAGTAGGTGAATATGAGATATCAAATATTAAGTTATAATTATTTTATTTTCTAAAGGAAAATCTCTTGGAAATTAGAGAATTTAAGGGCCAAAGTGCCAAAATGACAGAAATGCCCCTACGGGACATAAATAACTTAGGAAAATTATGAAAAATCCTAACAGGCAGTAAAATGTCCAAGTGAATTATGAGAGTATATTATCTCTAATTATGATAATTTAATAAATTATGAACTTGGAGAAATTGAATAAGAATGCTCAAAAAGCATTAAAATGACTAAAATACCCTTGTAAACTATAAAATAATGCAGAAGACATGGAAATGAAAATGTCAGAGCTAGAATTGTGAGACAATGGGGTATTCTAATTAAGAAAATTATCAAATTGTGATAATTAAGTAATTAAGTAATATTGGGCTAATTACTTAAGCATAAGCAAAGGAAATTCATGGATAATTATGTAAAACCCAAAAATTGGTGGTTGTTGGCTTAAAATTAGTAAAAATATATTTGCTAATTAATTGGAAAGTTTTGAGAAAAATAGATGAGTTTAGGTATTTTTAAGCCTAAATGCAAGAATAGACCAATAGGAAAATTTTGTAAAAATTATGTAAAAATAATTATTTAATTAATTAAATAATTAATCAAATATATAAAAAAACGAAATTAAAAAAAAAATGGGCAGAAAAAAATAAGAACAAAAAAATGAAAATAAGAACAAAAAAATAAATATAATATTTTGAAAAAGTTTGATTATTATATAATTTAATTTAATTTGGTGAATAGTAATTCAATAATTAGGAAACGGATCCTATCTAGAGATCTAGGAATGGGATTTCCAAAGTCAAGGTAAAATATTGATCAGTGGGATTTTATCTTCCGTTAGACTCTTCCTAAGTTAATTCGAGTCCGAATGTGCATTTTCCTAATAAGACGAAATAGAGAAAAATGCAAATAGGCATATTTTTGGATATGAAGAAAATAAATTCTAACTCAACATCTAGGAATGAGTTTGAATTTATATGGACATATTTGGAATCAGTTAATTTTTTTCTAGAGATTGATGATTCCGAAAACGAGTTTCGTAACCGGACCCGTACGGACACGTTTTTCGAGGAACTTCAGACTGACTGTTGGAGCCCTATATGGAATCAAAATTTAGGTTAACTTGGACATTTCTAATAAGTGAGAAAATGTCTTCAAAGTTGTAAATCCAGAATTTTGAGATTTCTCTGAAATTACGCGAATCGGGTACCGATCTGGAAATTGGTCTGGAAAGGAGCTGGAATGGACACATGTCATCATGCAATTGGTTCACCTTTGGCTTGGAGAAGGGGCAGCACGTTTTGGAGCTTTCTATGGCCAAGAATCACTCTTCAAAATATTAAAGGGAAAATTACAACTTTGGACCCAAAATTTGAGAAGGGAAAATTACACTTTAGGACGCAAAATTTGCCTATATAAAGGCATGCCATGCTCTTGAATTCTCACACCATTTTCTCCTCCTTGGACGAATCTAGAGAGGGAAAGAAGAGAGAGAAGCTCTGGCCAAAATTGTGCAAAAGTCTTCAACGGGTAAGTCCTTCGGTCCTTAGTCTTTAGTTCTTTCGGCAGTTTTAGTAGAACTGTTAGTTAGATCTAGGAAGTAGGAGATGAGATTCTATTCTTGTTTTTAAGCCTCATTGCATTGAAAGATGCCCGACGAGGTAAAAACATAGTAGGGATTGAGTCTCGAAAGTTGAAAGTTAAAATAGCGAGCTTTAAGCTTTCGTAGTTCTTTCAATAGTTAGAGTAGTACTGCTAGTATAGCCTTTAATTTTTCAAGCATGATTGGGTATCATATGATAGGGCTATATTAGTCTAGAATTTCAAAAATTTATCATTGGGTCGAAGTTCTGGCAAAATTTTGGGAAATCGGAGCCAAAGTAACGAAGTGCTGGCGAAATTCCGCCAATTAGGGGTATAGGGGCAAAATGGTAATTTTTACCTAAAATGCCAGTTATAATGTCAAATCACTAATAAAAGTGATATTACTCTTATAGGACATCAGAAACTCTGATTTGCTGCCGTTACGCTGTCCATCGTGCCGTTGTTGGACGTTTCGCCGTTCTCCGTAAAACATGACATTTCCGTCAAAAGTACCGAAGTACCATCAAACGAAGGTACGTTCGCGCATCGTAATAATACGACTCGATGCTTATAGTCCGCTTATATTTGATACGGATAGTTTCATAAGCCATGAGCGGGACTCTGTTCGGGTCATGCAAAATGACTAAGGTAATAAACTTAGATAATCACTATTACGACTTCACGGGTTATGGTTTTGATAATACCGTTATGTTTTCCTAGCGGCGAGGACACGACCGATCATCGTGGCACTGGTGAATAGTGCGGGCGGATAACTTTGCTTGTAGGGTAGTTGTTATTAAATGATCAAGGATGCTGTAATTCATTTTAGAAATATTTGTTGATCATATACTGTTATATAAGCATGAGGTTAACCGTTACCTGAGATCCGATGGGCATTGGATCTCAGCTCTTACTATAGCATCACATCAAGGTCTGGAGAGAGGGACCAAGGACGGAGGATAAGAGTAAGCAGAGCGGACAAAGACACATGAAGATGAAGACCACGTGAAGACCGAGTAATGATCTACGAGAAGATTTAAAGTCGTAAACAGATAATGTATTAATCTTTATGAACATGCGGATACACCACTGTTATTGTTATAATCAGTTACTCAATGTTTTTATTCCGATGCTCTACTCTGATTGATTTTAAAAAAAAAAAAATTGGCTCTGAAATTGGGATGTTACATCTGTCATCAATGTATACAGTCTAAATACGATAAATTTTAGATTATTTAATTTTTCATACAATAATTTCATTATGGTTATGATTTTACTTCAATTTATGCAATTATAAATTTAAAGAGGTTAGGTGAAAATTAAATAATTTTTTGATAAAATTGTTAAAAATTAAAATTCAACTAAGAATAAAATGTACATTTGAAATCATTCAGGCATGACTTTGTGTGGTCTAGTGGGCACCAACAAATAAAGTGAATTGAAAATTAAGAATATTCAAACCTAAAACTAATTATTAATTTAGTTAATCTCTGTTAGCGAACTAATAGTTGTGAGTTGTACCATAAATTAATGAAGAGGTGGAGCTTCATAAATTTAGTCAAGGCAAGAATTTAATGTATATGCTGTCACGTAATTAATAGTTCATGTATGTGTGCTTGAAGATATTTTATATCTATATAGATATAAAATCTTTTTGTGAGATATTGAAGTGAGAGTGAATTGATCGCAATTTCATTGATATATTAGAGGCATATAAACACATGCTAGTACATGAGTGTCCTAATGGAGAGTATCATAACAACAATATCTTCATATTAATATTACGTCTAGGACTCAAACTCAATACCCAAAGGGATTTAGTGGGGCCTTACACTGTTAGACAACTCTATTTGGGTCAAACAACATCAAACTTTGATATATATAATATATATACATATCTCTTTATCACGCACACGCTCTCACACGTACATATACCAGCAAGTTGGTATTCTTTTGTATGATATATGATGGGCGTAAATTTATATCATCCGTGCTAATAATATACTCCTTCTGGTTCTTAATTATTATAAGGCACCAACTAACAATTCTCACAAACCAATAAAAATAGTTAAAGTCAATAAAGTTGTCCAACAATTTAAGTAACTTCCAATATTACCCCTACTAATTGCACTAAACTATAATATTATATTATTACTTTCATCCACTACCCTTATTAATTATGGGCATACATGGAAAAAAATAATTAATGCGCTTTGGAAACAAGCATGTGCATTATAAAAATGACCAAATACAATTGCTAGTTATTGCCTTATAATAAAGACTAGAGGGAGTAGCTTTCACACTAAATATTTAATTGTATATATACCTAGATGCTAGCTGAAGATGATAGTGATTTTTTCTTAATGTTTTAAATTGCCCTATTTATTCATGTGTATGATTCTTTCCTTCTTTTTTTTGACATATATACTATATAATTTTTGTCTCATTTTATTTTCTATGTATCAATGTCATACATGTATTTATATATGTATTACACAAGCTTTCTTTATCAAATAGGTCAATATTTAGTTGTGTGTGTGTGTATATAAAGTTATTGGGAAAATAACATTAAAGTCCTAATTAAGAAAAATTATATTAGAAAAGTCCCAAAATTTGTTAATTGTAGTAGTTCCACTTGTCAATAATTGCTCTTTATCTTATCATTAATAAGCTATGAGACTTTTCTGATATTATTTTCTTTAATTAGAACTTAGTGTCATTTTCCCTAAATTATTTAGTAAGTAAAACCCTACACAGAAGGTATGAACTACTCCCTCTAGCTCCTTTAATTTTATAAAACGTCTTCTAAAAAGTTTTTCCTTTTTCTTTTATAAGATATCTTGACAGTTTCAACGAGTATTAAATAATTTTCACACACACATATTCATATTTAATTAGGGTATAGTGAAAGAAAGTAGAAACTAATTAATATGATGTTAGAGTTTATTATGATTAATAAGGGTGATATATTGAAAATTACCTAAATTTTATGAAAAATTTAATTCTTTTAACTATTTTTATTGGCACGTGTAAATTAGTTTGAAACGTTTTATAATAAGGATGAGAGGGAGTAGTCTGATAACTAAGGGGGAAAAACAGCACCGAATTGAAGTCATTCCAGTATATGTAAATGAAACGATATATTTTTATCAACAAGTCATGTTTGAGTCGTTTTTACTCAAATCAATATCGACATCAACTCCTTGTTATGGCCTTTGAGAGCTCCCATAATCCAACTTACCTAAATTCAAAAGGGGAGAAAAACAAAATTCATCAGCATCCAAAAAAAACAAGAAGATATATCTACGGCTGTTAAAAAAGGTACTCGTTCAAAGAGAAATGCTATGCACTATACATATATATTCTCGTATCTCAGAATAAATTTATCATAGATACAAAATAATTAATAGGCATTTGTCTATATCAAAATTCACCTTTTTAATTTATTTTGTTTAGTACAGTTCAGAATCTCCAAACAACGGCATGATGAATTATATATATAGCTGAGATAAAAAACTTCGACAAAATTGGATACTCGTGACTAGAGATTAGATTACCGATACCATATTAGTCCTACATATCACCTTATCTCTCTTATCTATAATTTCACCATTTCTAATTAATTTTAATGTTTTTTAAAAATAATTTCTCTTTCTCTTCTCCTAATCCTCTTTGCCTCCTATTATGAGTTCTCCACCATCTTCATCAAGCTCTCCTCCATCATCACCATCCTCCTATTCTTCGTCGCATTCATCACCATTGGAGGAAGATAATGATGATAGAGAATAAATTGTCACTCATACACCTAGATCTGGAAGAATAAAAGTTCTAAAATCGTCACCTTCATAATTGCTTTACATTGTTGCATAGCCGCTGTCATATTTGTCTTCAATTATTCAATCAGCCTCAAATTTGAGGAAGTGAGGTTCATTGATGAAAATACGATGAAGAAAGGGTTTTGCCAAAGGAAGTAGAAAGTGGCGAAGTTTGGTAAAAAATGATTAAATTGTTTAACAAAATTGAATTTTATAAGATTTTTTTTTATAAAAAAAATGACATATGAGCTCACCACTAGGATTAAAATTAAGTGAGTTGTCGTGTTCTGACAGGTCAGAGTGCAGATAAAGTGACACATTATGAATGGCCGATGATGATGGAGACAGGCTTGATTAAAATGGTGGAGAACTCACTGAAGGAGGCGAAGAAGATTAGAGAAGAGAAAGAGAAATTCTTTTATTAAAAAAATATTAAAATTAATTAGAAGGGATGTAATTATAGAAAAGAGAGAGGTGACATGTAGGCTTAATATGATATAGACACTTTTGCACCTAGGGTTTGATTATGGTGCCAGCAGCACTTTTTTGGTAAAGATGATGGGTATTTTTGCACCAAAACTAAAATATGTTATAAAAATGTAATGGATGTTTAACTGAGTTAATAGATGTGACATTTTTACTCCATTTTGAAAAGTTCAAAAGTATTTTTGTACCTGAGATTTGATTATGGTGCCACTAGTAGCACTTTTTGAAAAAGATAATAGGTAGATTACTAAGTTGAGGATGATTATTACAAGCTTGAAGAATTTGACTTGTTCACGTGTATCTATTAATAATACGTATATATGGATGAGCATGAAGGAGTACAAGTTGGTGCTGGACCAATCAATCATCGTACAGAATTTAATGGTGAGTCTGAATAGTATATGGTGCTAGGGTTTTTAAACCGTCCAACCAATCTTTTTTGTGGAAGCACGTCGATAGGGATTAGCCTCAATTTGTACTTCTCTAAAAGTAAACTAATAAAACCCAAACGTGTCCAAACAAATTAAACATATCATTCTTGGCTTTTCTTCCACACGTTTATCTGCTACCTAGTGGCTTCAATCTTGTCTTGATAAAGACAAAAAACAACGCAAGTTAAATGAACCTAACCCTAGTTCTTCATCAAGTTCTCATTTTTCAATCCTCTTTTGTCGGAAACCATACAGTTGTTTCATCCGAAATGTGATTTATTCTTGCCTTTAATTCAATGGTTGGAAAACAAAAATCTCACATATTATCTCGTATAAAAGTATTTTTACTTCAAAACTAGGTAATTAAAAGTACTTATTGGGAGTGAGAGACCCTTACAAATATAAATTAAAGTTTACTTCATTTGTGTGATTTCCCAAAGTAAAACTCATAACTAAGCGTCTTCATGATTATGACACTTCACTCAGCCTCTTGCCAATCAGAAGCCTCTTCGTGACTATGGTTTTCACTAAGCCTTTTGCTAATCAGAACCATCTATGGGCGGCCCTCTTCATGACCATGGCATTTCATCACTCAGCCTCTTTGCCGATCAAAACCCTTCATGAGTAGCTCTCTTAATTTGTCACATCGGCATATGACCAATCAAATCACCAATATCATGAATACAAGTCCAAAGGGAGAACTCATCCCCAAAAAAAGTGAAAAACTAAGCCTATTAAGAGCATAGGATGTTTCATGAGACTTAACAAATTAATTAATTCATGAACCTAGCTAGATATACATGATGTTTCAGGAAGGACCTCAAGTAGCTATAAAAGCCACTTGTCGACAAATTTTTGATCTTGCAAGGTTTGATTGTATATTAATCCAGTCTTATAATTAATGTTCATGTTTGAATCGATCCTCCTATCTACTTTGGCTAGCTTTACCGAGGTTCAATTAATATATATGTTTCCTTGAGGAGTTTTTCGCACATATCAATACTCAACAGATGATTATGATGTTTTGTTTCTTTTTAGCAAATCTTGAACTTTGATAGTCTTTAATTACAACTCTGAATGAGAGGGATCTTTCCATTGTTTATAATATGGTCAAAAGCAACTCTTGAGAAAAAAGTACAAGTGGGATATTATTTGTCCACCAATAGACTTGTGCCGACGATAATGTTCTTTTCATTGAGGTGGGGAAGGGAGCCAGTAATGAAGGAATTAGAGTCGGGATTTTACGGATACAATCTTAAGAGTTTCAGTTTCAGTTTTATTCTGGTAATATGTTCTAATCGATTTCTGAAAGTTTCATTAAATGATGACTAGTTTAGATCAAGCTGAATTAGAGGTTGATATTTAAAATAAGACTAGGATCTTAAAGAATAGCAAACTAAAGTTTCTTACAAAGGAAAAAATAATCCAGTGAAGCCTGGCCTTGGCGATTCTAATATCTATTACATATAGTCGGTGAAACAAATTAAGAATGAGAATGAAAGGAAAAAAGCAAAGTACTGTGTAAAAATAGTACTCTATGTTTATTGAAAACTTACTGTTTTGATTGTTTAATATTAATATAGTCTTAAATGTAGGAGCTAGATAAGTAATTTAAATATATTAAAAAATTTAGTTTAGTTAGTTATTGTGTTAGTTTTCCTAAAATACTCCTTTTAATTACTCATTGTCCCCATGGATAAAAACCACTTTAATATATATATATATATATATATATATATATATAACAAACAATAGGTATATAACTTGGGAGATAAAATGGATTGAGCTCTTAAATTTAGAGTCAAAGTATCCCTAGACTAGCTCTTATTTAGGACCGAATGGAGTAATTAATATGCATAAGCTAGAGAAAGTCAAAGGAAGATATGAATTTTATGATTCCCCCATCTCCAGGTTTAGTTTACTCATTCAATATAACTATCATAATTATTGTTCACCATGTGTTTGATATATCCACCACATATATGGTCGCGCGTGTTATTTATGAAGATGTATTTAACTTTTCTTTTTAAGAATGTGTGTGTGCGTGTGTTGCGTGGATAGGTTGGATTTGTGAGTGTGTGTTATCATTGCATACTTAATAAGTTTTTATATAACTTCCCCCTTTTAATTCAGTATATATATGTTGTGCTTGGTGTAAGATGGACAATTAATCAGTTTCAACTTCATTCAAATAGTTTACCTCTTGCATTAGTTTGATCAAATTAAAGATAAATCATTGCAAAACACTTGCCAAAAAAAAAAAGTACTACAAAATACGGACATCTTGTTAGTTTATGTGCTTGCTTATATTCTCAAAATGTTTCTAATTAGTACTCCTTCGGTCCTTAATATAAAACATATTTAGAGAGTTGATCTTGGTTCTAATTATAAAAACATAATTTTCATTTTTTCATTTTTTCCCAATTTACTCGTATTCATGCTCTCTCAACAATAACTAAGAAAGAGAGTGAATGAGGAAATTAAGGATAATGACTATGGTGTTTTAGAAAATACATATCGTATTAACTAACTTAACTAATTTTCTTAATCTAACCAAATTAGGGAAATATTTTTTATATTAAGGACAAGAGGAGTAATGTTATCAACTTTTCAAGTAAACCTTCTGGGCTATAAAATACCCCCTCCAATTCTAATTATAAAAGGTAGTATATGTATCTACCTTGATCTTAAATATAAGACTTCGATTTATTTTTGTCTCACAAATTTATAACTTTTTCCCTAAACTATCTCTCATGATTGTACATATTAAGTGAGTTTTCTTTAACAAAGTGGTATCCAATACAAATTATTAGAATGTGTATTTTAGAGAAATTAATTTTCTTAATTAATATTTGTAATTTAGTTATTTAGCTCCTATATTAAGGAGAATAGTGAAATGGCCATACAACTATATTTTTCAATTTAATATACTTTTTGGCATTAATGTCCAGTTCACATACACATCTAAATATCTATATTGTAATATGAGAGAGAGAGTTAGTTTATCTTTAGGTTTTCTTTATATATATGAAACCGCATATATTTGGGGTTTTATTACTTTATAAGATTGGGAGTATATATCTTCTGGCTTCTACTAACAATAGAAACGCCTTACATTCATTATATTCATTTAATTAGGTTTGTTTTGAACTAGGTCATTTTCATTCATTTACTCTTTTTGCAATTTACCACACATCAGGGTTTTCATTTAGTGTTACTACAATATAATGCTTCACCTTTAAATGCTTATTCCTTCATACCCAGTGCATCAAAATAAATATGAATTCAAATAAGCATGTGCATGCATACAATAATTGCGTTAATTTCTCGAAATAGTATATACATGGATGAGATTAAAAGATACTCCCTCTAGTCTTTCTTATAAGAACCCGACAAGAGCTGTCTGGAGATTAAATGAGTTTTTTTTTTTTTTTTTTTTGCCTTTCATTAATTATATGAATTTCATTGGTTAAAATGTTGGTGATGCCTATATTTACTCTATTTCTCTCTCTTATCTTATAAATAAAGGCATGCTTGGAAAAAAAATGTTAATTTCAGACATAATTATTATTTTAACTAATTTTAACCGCTTTCTTAAACCGCGTAATTCAGTTATTAGGCTTTTACAAAAAAGAACGGAGGGAGTAAGAAAAATGGAAACACCTTCCATTATTATTTGGGTCTGAGAATTCAGTTTGAACAAAAAGGAAGGACAATCATACAGACACACATATATATATACATACACATATGTATTATGTATTCCCACACACACAAATAAAGTAAAAATAAAGTAGTGAAGCATATCATTTTCAAAAGAGTAAAGGATCGGTGGAGTTTGGTAGTGCAATAAAGTGAAGAGTGATGGGTGATTCCTCTGGTTCGTTGTGTGTGTGTTTGTGAGTTACAACTTACAACCACTTTGTCCCACACAAGCTTTAATTTTGTGAAGAAGCTAAATGGACCCACATATCTTCTTCAAACATGAATATGTCAGAAGGATCTCTGACCATAAGAAACTTTCAGATGGATGCTCTCATCAGAGACCTGTCAGATATGCTATGTCCCAAGACTCGTGCATCGATTCCTTTCAGATTTTTACTAAGTGTATCTTTATAAACACACTCATTATTCCCACGAGTTCACGTACAGAATTTAGTTACCTATTGTGTGGTGTACATGTGTGTGTGTGTGTGAGGTATCATGACGGGAATTCATCATTTACCAATGGTTGTTGAATATTTTAGAGTTTGCATTAATCTCATCTAAAGGCTTATCACTTAAACCAAAATATCTCAAACTATATATGTACTCTCTTCAGCTCTTAATATAATATCAAATTTGATTCTAAATATAAGACTTATTTCTCATATTTGTCAATATTTTTCTAATTGTTCCTATTGATACAATAATAATCAAGAAGCAAGATAGATGAAAGGAATTAAGGAAGATGATTAGGGTGTTTTATGAAAAAAAATATATATATCATATTCACTAAGTTAACTAACTACTTAAGGGTTCTTGGTCTAATAGTGGATTAGCTAGACTACAAAGTGAGTAAAATGAGTTCAAATCCCACCTTGTTCAAAAAAACCCTTGGGGAGAGACGTCTCGAACGCAAATCCTTGATGCGGATTAGTTAGTTGCTTGAATCCATGTAATAAGATCCAGAAAAAGCAACAGGCACAGGGTGGCCCGGTTGTAAAAAAATAATTTATCTAACTTCCTTAATATAATCAAATTAGATAAATATATATTATCTTAAAGACTAGAGGGTTTACTTTGGAAAGGCTCACAACACACACTTATATAGATTTTTTATATGATTAATTAATTCTAATCACTCGATGCGGGACAATCATAGATTGTTTTTGTTTTTTCTTATTTGGTATTGCCTTCAATACTATAATATAGTAGAGTTTGTTTTACTACATTCGAAGGAGCCTTTGAATGGACTCACCGCACATTTATATATAGGTGTGCATGATTAATCATCTAATCACTCTATGTGGAACTATCATACATCTAATGGAATCAAGTGAAAGGAATTTGATTACCTTAAGATACGTGGCTGGTTCGAGTCCTTGTAGATGGAAAATAAATCACATTAAAAAACTGGATCTATTCATGCTTGAATTTAATAATTTGCACACCATAAACTTGATTAGCTTAATAAAAAATAAAACAGTAAATTAATTTATTTTTCCCACACACTTGAAAATATTACACACTCTTCTTTCTTCATAATGAAAGATGGGTTCCATTATAAGGCTCTGCTTTGATTGATTAAGAGAGGAGAAAAAACGAATCTTTTTATTATTATTATTCAGATTTACATATTGCTGGACTTGAAGAATAATATTTCAATTTTTTGGTATGTATTTAATGTTATAAACATAAACATAGCAGTAAGTTAAAAAATTAATACAGGTTAAAAGAATTTTTTCGGTATCATTACGTATATCCTTGTCTTCACACACACACACACATCTTTGTATTTGATCGATGACATAATTAACATATTCTGAATTAACATTGCAACTGCAAGCATTTTAAGGAGACACAAATGCACAGAGACCTGTCAGACAGTAATATTTGTACTGCCAATTAAAGTGTGTTATTAGGACAAGATTAATGTGCAGAAACTTGTCACCTGCACAATACATGATCAGATGCGGAGTGTACTGTGTAGTCGAGAGAAGAAGAGGCATTGGTGGGGCCCACAAACAAAGTGTTGGATAAAAATAGTTAATGAAAAAAGAAGAGACTAGTCAAGGGTTTGACCATCTCATGCCCCCTGACCACATGTTGACTCTCTGACTCTGCATTTATTTCTTCATCTTTTTGTTTTGTTAACATGACTTCCCAACCAACCTCTCATTGCGTTGTTCTGGTTCTCTCCACACTTATTTAACTTTAAATATAATATAATTAAGCTAATTATTATGGTCTGCTTTATCTACAAATGTTACTGTTCTGGTGTAGAACACAGATGTCCAGCCGCGTGTATGGGCTGGTGATTTGATATAGGATCAAGTGTCTCGATCTGGGTACCAATGTGATAGCACACAGACAGAGAGAGGATCACTGAACACAACCTGGCGCTTGGCCGAAGGAGTCCGGGGTATATGTTGTTTTTATAAATGTCATCCGTGGTGTTACCCATTTCCTGACGTCTGCGTCGGGCTAGGATTTGTTGAGTTCATTTCCCTGGGTACGTGGTAACGGTTCGAGGGTCGATGAGCCGGGGTGTCCCTCAATCTCTCATGTGATGTCGTGCTGGCGCCTTGTGGTTTGCAGGCGGTTGGCCGTGGCTGCTGGCATTTCTCTTTTTGCCCACTTTTTCAATTCGCTCACTCTCCCCCACACACGGGAATTCTTCCGCGCAAAGTCAGAATTCTGTTCTTAACTTCCAGTGTCTCAGAATACTCTGAAGAATCAAAGCTTCTTTCTTGTTCGGAATTGTTCATCTACCTTCGTTGTGTCGATTTTCTGCAAGGTTCGCGTATTCAGGTATTTTATCCTTTTATATTGTTCTAGCCTTTTAATTCTCTCTCTTCCCCTTTTCTTTCTTTGGTGTGCCCCGTGTTCTCGGTTTTTCGGGCGGAGTGTTTATGAGTAGAGCTATCGAACCCATAGGTTTTGTCCTTTTGAGTGTCGTTCTTAGTTGTTTCCCCCTCCTTCTTACCCTTATGTTGGTTGTATAGGTTTGAGCTCTTGATGGATAGGGAAAACATTCTTCGTCTTCTCATCGGCCTTTAGATCCTAACGACGATGAGGTGCTTCGTGAGCGTTATCCCTTTTTAGTTATTGGTCGCTAGGGACCTCCTTATCCGAGGAGGAGAAACGGCCTTAGCCCTCCGTGGTCGGGTCGGGTGCGCGGCGCCGGGAGGCCCGGCACTGTGGGTCCCTGGACCCGTCAATCGAACCGGCCTTATTAGGCCGATTTTCATAGTTTATCGCATCGAGCCTCTTTTAGCCGAGCCGATAAGCGCCTACCAAACGCATCGTCCGTCCGAGCCGGGGTCGTTACCAGCTGGCTATCACGGTCCCTGTTGGGATTGTGTTGCCGAGAGCTCTTCCCTTATTGCGAGTGGGCAAGACCGTATGGCCGAAGTCATCCTGGGCTCGTGTCGGCATAATTCGTTAGCCGAGCTCGTGCGACTTCAAGGGTCTTCCTTTCTCATTTGTCGTCATCGTGTATTCGCCTAGTTTCGACTTGCGTTTTATTTCATTTTGTTGTAGGTAAATGGAGTCTACGTCTTCCCTCGTCTTTTAGCTTCCGAACCGGAGGCGGACTCCGATAGTCCTTCACCGGCCTGCGTTCCAAGTATCCCTGGGTGACTAGCGAAATGCTAACCATACGTTCGGCGATGACCAAGACGGATATGGATAAAGTGGGTCTCCGGGTCATCGGGATGTCGTCTTTCCTCCCGAGGAGGATGAGCCGATCTGCGCCATTCGGGAACCGAGCTCTCCTAATTTCTTTCTTTTCTATCGGGATTATATGACCCGCTCGGTATTCGCTTCCGTTTACCGGGTTCCAAATGTCCGTCCTACACTACCTTCATCTGGCTCCTTCTCAGCTTCACCCGAACGGGTGGGCTTATCTGGCGGCGTTCGCCTATTTATGCGGGACAATGGAACCCGCTATTCCGTGTACCGCCGCCTTATTCCTTCATTTTTTCTCCCCTTTCACCCCTCGGTCGGGTAGGGAACCGCCCTCTCTGAAAGGGCTAACTTCTCTTCGTGCCGAGGCGGACCTGAAACTCATGAATGCTTTCTCGAGACTCCTTTAAGCATTTCAAAACTCTTTCTTTAAAGTTGTCGCAATCCCAGGGAAGTGCCCCGGTTTCAAAGCCGCCGAGGGTCCGGGCGTTGAATGGCGCTTCCCTTTATTGGTCCTCCGAGCACCATCACTTCTCCTCTTCCACCTACCAATTTTCGTTAAAAGACCTCTCGAAGACGAGAGAGAGTATGCCGCTCTACTGGTGTCTTATGTTGCCGAACATGGTGTCAAAAGGGCGGCCTTCTATATTAAGAAGGCCGTGAGTCATCCGGCTCGGCCTCCGCATGGCTTTATTGTTGTGAATTCTGTTTTTCGCTCGCCTTTGTTATCTTACTAGCATCCGACTTTAGATTTATGCTTCGTAACAGGTCAAGTTGCTATGAATCTGAACCCCGATTATCTTGAGTATACCTTGCCGGCTGTTGGGAAGCCGAGAGAGAAAGCTCCCAGGAAACGTCCAGCTGCTGAGCCTTCTAAGAAGCGAGCTCCCGCAGCTTCTATGGTCCCAAATCCTTCTGCGTCGAAGAGGGCCAAGGTCGGGGATTCGACCGCTACCGCTTCGACTGCTCCCGAAGTGTTACCTTCTTCTTCTCCGTCATTGATAGCCGAGGCGGAGGTAGTGCCTTCTTCTACGCCAGTCTCTACTGCTGCCGAACATCTCCACGTTCCGACCCATCTCCTCCATCCTTGGAAAAGGCGAAATGGTTCTTGCCTCCGATTCTCGTTTCTCCTTTGCGCCCATCGGCTACCGTTCCTCGACCAAGTGGCTTCAAGCGGAGCCAGGCTGGAGTGGGACGTTTCGAGGGATCGGCATGGCCTTCTTTCCGCCACGTCGGCTTTTGTCTCCTCAACCTCTTTCGACGAGGACCTTCATGAACTCCGAATATGTCCCAGTCATCTTGGCGGGGCTCTTGGATTATCTCAGCCCGGCCGCATCTCCATGGTTATTATGCTCGAGCTTCATGAGTCCCGAACTCGAAGGAAAATTTAGAGTCGGGTGAGGAAAAAGTGAAACAGTGGCGGAAGAGAAAGAGAAGGTTGAGGCCGAAAGGGAGGAGCCGAAGACGGAACTTAAAAGCTCCCAAGCCGCCGCGGACAAAGCGGCGAGGATCTTCTCGTCGACCCACCCGGCGCCGACGCGAGCCCATGCCGACTCTGAGGCGGACCCGTGAATCCCCGGCGGAGGTTAATCATAAATTGGCCGATGCCAACTCTCGTCCGGTCGAAGCCGAAGCTAATCGAGGGAACTGAAGTCCTCCCACACTATGTCTATGGATGCGGTCAAACAGCTTACGCAGCAACGTAGCGAGTTATGTACGCAGCCTGCAGCAAGTCCGAGGCAACCTGGCGGAGGAGAAGACCGCCCGTGAGAAGGCGGTGGCGGCGGTAAGGAAAACCGCGTCGGATTGCTTCGAGATGGCCCTAGCCCAGATTGAGTACTTAAACCCAGGGGTAAAACTGAATGTGGCTGGGTATGGATGTCGCTCCCGCTTCCAAGATGGTGTTCTTATTCCTCCGCCTTTATCTCCTGAAGATAGGTCGGCCTCAGATGCCGAAGTGAGCGGCGGTGAGCAAGCCGCGAAGAGGCCGCATCCGGGCCGGACCTAATGGCGACGAGGCCGCCGGGCGAGGGGGCCCCTTAGCTTTGTTGTCTTTTTCTGTTTTGCTTTCTTTGTTTTCGGCTTTTGATGCCGATTGTATATTGTACCTCCGAACTTTCAACTTTATGAATGAACATTCAATTAAGTAGCTCGTTACGTACTTTTACCTTCATGCGTACAGTGCACATGGGATAGTTTTTAGACCGGGCTGTGGTCTTTTAAGAATTAGAGTCCGCTTAGTACTCTTTCGGTGTCGAAACCAGTGCATGAGTAGGGGTGTCTATATATACCGCGCTACGAGGTTCGGAGTCGTATTCGGGAGTTTTAACCAGGGGTAAGGGTGAATGGTCACATGCTCATCCGTGGTCGTCGTTGTGACACACTTTGACCATGTGGACCGATCGTGGTCCGTTATGACCATTCACCTTCTTACTTAGGTGTCAATTTCGATGCATCAAAATATTTACCGGTGTATAGACCTCGGTGTGCATGTCGCTTATTTAACGAATCATTTTGACCCTCTTAAAATTGAACATTTGGTCAACAAACCATGGGCCCTAACTATAGTAGACCCTTAATTTGTCGCCATTCCATGTCCTCTTGACGGATTTTCTTGTCAGTGTTTCGAGAACATACGCTCCTTTTTCCAACTTCTCCTTGACTCGGTACGGTCCTTCCCAATTTGCGGCGAGCTTGCCGTCCTGGGCGTTCTTGTTACCGATGTCGGCCCTTCTTAGGACCAGGTCGCCCCGGTCAAATGCCCTGGGTTTGACCTTTCTATTGTGTTTCGCCGCCATCAGTTGCTTGGTTGCTATGTCTCGGCAATGGGCCGTGGTTCGACTTCATCTACCGGCTCCATCTCGGTTGCCAACGCCCTTGAATTCGACGGTTCTCCTTCCTCCGGGGTTCCGAGCCTTCTCCAAGATGGCCGACCAACTTCGGCCAGGGATCATGGCTTCGCATCCATATGTCATGCGGAAAGGCGTCTCTTGGGTAGGCGATTGGATAGTTGTGCGAACTCCCATAAGACGTTATAAAGCCGTTCGACCAACAGTGCGGCCTCTTGCATCTTTTCCGAAGTCCATCGAGGATTACCTTGTTTGCCGCTTCGCTGTCCATTTGATTGTGGGTGTTCGATCGATGCAAAATGATGTGTGATGCCGAGGTCCACGATCATTTCACGGAAGTTCTGTCCGTGAACCGAGTGCCATTGTCTCGTCACTATCTCGGTAGGGATTCGAAGCGGGAGAAGATACTCTGTTGGATGAAGCGCCGGACCCTAGCCGATGTGATGGTGGCGAGCGGTTCGGCCTCAATCCACTTGGTAAAGTAGTCCACCACCACGATTAGCCATCGAAGTTGTCCGGGGGCCGGTTTAAACGGACCGAGTAGATCCATTCCCCATTTAAAGAAAGGCCATGGGGCAGAGATATATTCCATGTCTGATGGAGGGGACCAAATGATTTTGGCGTGTTTCTGGAAACTATCACATGCCTTCACAAATTCGCTTGCGTCCGCTTGCATGGTGGGCCGTAGTACCCGCCCTAAGTGCCTTTCTCGCTAATGCTTTTGCACCCATATGTTGCCCGTTAATCCCTCCATGGGTCTCGACGAGGACATATCTACTTTCGTGAGTGCCCGAGCACCTTAACATCGGTGTATGCAAGCCTTTTCGGTAAAGGCGATCGTCTATCATTGTGTATACCGCGGCTTCCCGTATCAGTTTTTGGGCATTCGCGGTTCCAAGGGGAATAATTCCCCTCTCAATGTAGTCCTCGAGCGGCTTCCTCCAATCGGTGGCATCGGATATGACCATTACGCAGGTCGGCTCTTCCATCTTTTGTTGTATGACGGTTACGTGGTTGGTCGTCCCTTTAGTGCTAGCCAGTTTGGAGAGTATGTCCGCTCGGACATTTTCCCTCTTGGTATATGGGTAACCTTTACTTCTTCGAACTCGGCTGGATATTCTTGACTTTGCTAAGATACTTAGCCATTAGAGGCCCTTTAGCCCGATATGTCCCATCTATCCGGGCGGCGGCGAGTTGTGAGTCGGTGAAGACCGAGACTCTTTGTGCGCCGAGCTCCTTGACTCGTTGGAGTCCGGCCAGGAGCGCCTCATATTCGGCCTGATTGTTTGACGTCGGGAAATCTAGTTGTAGGGAGTGTTCGATCGTCACTCCTTCGGGGCTCTCTATGATTATTCCGGCTCCGCTTCCTTTAGAGTGGGACGAACCGTCGACATATACTTTCCAGAGGTCGCCGTTGCCGGGTCTTCGTTAATTGGAGTTAGTTCTCTCGAGGAAATCCGCGAGAGCTTGTGACTTAATAGCATGTCGTGCTTCGTATGTGATGTCGAATTCGGATAACTCAATAGCCCAACCGATCATTCGGCTGCCGAGTCCAAACTTATGGCCTGCATGTCTAATACGGCCTTACACTTATCAGGGTTTGCCTCGATTCCTCGACTGGTAAGCAAGAAACCGAGGAATTTTCCTGCAGGTACTCCGAACGCACATTTTGCAGGATTCAGCCGAATCTGATGCGCCCTTAACTTGCTAAATGTTTGCTCAAGATCTCGGATGTGGTCATTGGGATCACATGATTTGACAATCATGTCGTCGATATAGACCTCGATGTTATGGCCTATCCGGTTCTCGAAAACCTTATTCATCATCCTACGGTAGGTTGCCCGGCATTTTCAAGCCGAACGGCATGACGTTGTAGCGATAATTTCCCTTCTCCGTTATGAAGGAAGTGGCTTCTTGGTCATCGGGGTGCATGGCGATCTGGTTGTAACCCGAATACGCGTCCATGAACGACGAAGTTGATAGCCGGATGAGTTATCTACGAGCTGATCAATGTTCGGCATTGGATAGGCGTCTTTAGGGCATGCTTTGTTCGAGTCGGTATAGTCGGTGCATACTCTCCATTTGCCATTTGGCTTTGAAACCATCACCACGTTGGAAAGCCACGTGGTATATTGTATCTCCACGACGAAACCGGCCTCCAATAGTTCGTCCACGTGTTGGTTCGGCGCTACACTGCCTATCCGGGGCCCTCGCTCTTTTCTTAAGGCTACGGGGTTGACCCGGCCGGATGGCCAATTTATGACAGCAGAAATTGGGGTCTATGCCCGATACGTCGGCGCGCTCCATGCAAAAACGTCTCGATTGTTGGCCAAAAACTCTTCTATCCTCAATCGCGGGTCGGGGTCAAGGCCCCGCCTACTTTCGTACTATGGTTTGGATTGATTCCAAGTACGAAATCTTCTACCTCTCCTTCCGGTTACGCCGAGGTGTCCCCTTTTCTTCTCGTAGGTCTAATTCGATCATATTGATCGGTTCTTGGATCTTTTTGTGCTCTGGATCCGTTGTTCGGATCTTGCTTTTACGTTGATTGCTGATGCTTAGTAGACACCAGCATGTCCCAATTGTGGATTGTTGGTCTTCCCAGGATGATGTTGTAAGGGGATGGGAAATCAGCCACAATAAATCTTACTCGCTCGGATTTAAAACCTTCCTTCGTTCCAAGGGTGAGTCGTAGGTCTATATATCCCTTTGGAGGGGATAATTCGCCATTAAATCCTACGAGAGTGGTTTGGCATGGCTTCAGTCCTCCTCCTGGTCGAGATTCATTCTCTTGAAGGCATCCCATATGATGATGTCTGCCGAGCTCCTTGAGTCTATAAATATCCTCTTGACTCGGCAGTTGACCAGGGTTCCAGTGATTACGAGGCCGTCTTGATGGCCGGGGAGTACGTCGGCCAAGTCCTCTTTTGTGAACATGAGCTGAGGTCGTTCAATTTTGTCGGTCATGTGTGATTCTTCTTTAAACTTTGGTCGGTCCCTTATTGAAAGAACTTCCCTTAGATATTTTCTCCGTTGGCTCGGTGTATCTCCTCCTCCTCCGAAGGCTCCGCTAATAACGTTGCAATCGAACTCTGTGTCGGGAAATCCGCGTCTTCGAGATGCCGGCTTCTTCCTCTTGCCCTCTCTTCTATTCTCGTGGTCCGGATCGTTTGATCGGTCATTACGCTTTCGCTTTTCTTTTGTGCGTCCTGTGTTTTTATTACGTATTGACGCAATTTTCCTTCTCGAACGAATTTCTCGATGGCTTCGCGAAGTTCATAGCATTGATCCGTGGTATGCCCTTTACAATCGTGAAAAGAACAATAACGGGACCGGTCCGTGTTGGACCGTTTCCCGAGGGATGAGGTTTTCGACCTTCCTCATCTCGGTCGACGCTACTTCCTCCATAGGCGGGACCGGGAACATTGAGGGGGGTATAATAGTCAAATTTATTCTTCAAGTCTGTCCTTGGTTTATATTGCTTATTATCACTTCCTTTCCATGGCGGTCTTGCTTGCGGCCGTCGGATGGATTTTATCCCTTGGCGGGGTGTTCTTGTCCGGGTCCTTCGCGCATTCGCTTGGCGCATTTGTTCCACCTCAAGATATTTCTTCGACCTTGTCATGAAGTCCTTTAAGCTCTTAGCCGGCTCTTTGAAAAATGATTCGGCGAGTCGGCTGAAGCTGTCCAGGCCATCGGCCGAGGAGGTGGGCGTGCACTTCCTCCTTTAATTTCGGACTTGCGGTGGCCGCATGATTAAAACGATCCAAATAGCTTTGGAGTAATTCGCCAGGGCCGTTGCCCGATTTTGGATAAGGTATATTGAGACTTCTGTTTCTTACTAGTTGCGAATTGTAACTCGAAAACCTTTGCCAAGTCATCAAATTTAGTTATCGACCACGGAGGCGGTGGTTAGTAACCACTTTAGGGTGGCCCCTTTAGTGTTGTGGCGAAAACCCTACTTATGATTGGTTCTCCGAGGCCTCGGCACATCATGATCATCTGAAAGTCGTCCACATGAGTTGTGGGATCCTGCGAACCGTCGTATTTACTAAACTCGGTGAGGTTCGGCTTTCCCGGGAACCGTGCTCGAGGATTTTGGGTGAAAAGGGGCTGTCTCGCTTTAGCCTCGGCATATCTTCCTTGACGAGAATCGTGTGGGGGATGTCGGGTCGACCCTTCGCTCCGGAGGACTTCCCTTGCGATTCTTTGGTAGAGGAGGCCGCCCTTTTAGTATTGTCTATTGTCTTCGCCGACGGAACTATGACCTTCCCGGTCGGGTTCCCACGTTTTGTCATCCCGATCATATTTGGTGCTTTTAGGTTCCCTTCTCCAGGTTCCGCTCGTCAATGCGATGAAATTGTAGAGTATAACGTTTGTCCATATTCTCGATGCGTTTCATCATGGCGAGCTGTCCGTTATGGAGTGTAAGGAAGTCCGGATTCTGAACCGGGGTCTCCTGACTTACTACTGGATTGGACCTCTGTGGCTTACGGTGATGTCCCCGCGCTGCCGATGAACCCGTCTCGACTCGTTCCCTTTCAAAGTTGATCTTGATTCGGCCACGAGGTTCTTCGAGGCTCTTCCGGCCGTGATAACCGGTCTTCATTGTCCCGCTCATTGCCACCGATAGGGTTGGTTGATTGCTCGGTGTCTTTGTGGTTGCGCGGGTGGTTGACGTTGCTCTCAGGTTGTTCGAACCATCTCCGCCGCTTCGGCTTGTACCGCGGGTGTTAACCCTCATTGGTCAAGGGAATCGAAATTTATCGTTCCCCACGGACGGCGCCACTGTTTCAGGTGTAGAACACGAGATGTCCACCGCGTGTATGGGCCGGTGATTTGATATAGGATCAAGTGTCTCGATCCGGGTACCAATGTGATAGCACACGAGACAGAGAGAGGATCATCGAACACAACACGGCGCTTGGCCGAAGGAGTAGGGTGTGTGCTCGGTGTGACGGTATGTAGATTAGTCTAGGTTTAGAGCGTGTGTACCTTAGGCCGTTGCTTGGGTATTTATAGGACCTACCCGGAGCGGCTTTGGCGTGATTCCGTGCCTATTATCCGAACTGCCTATCCATATGCGGATGTATTCCTAGATATCCGGGGTAGTTGAGATATTCCAGGGTTACGGATATGACGGATCTGATGCGCCTACCCTTGGTTGGGCCTCCATGTGATTGGGCCTTATCTAGGTCCGTAACAGTTACCTTATTCATTTATAACGTAATTTTGTGTCACTACATGCATGGTTGGCCAGAGGAGCCAAAGGTACGTAATATATATTGAAGGACTTTAATTTGACCCTAGCTATGAAACTTAATTGTAAATTTTCATGGTTACGTTGATTCCTGTGGACTATGAATGACTAAAGTTTTCACAACAAGGGACAATTATCACACACACACATACACATACGTGTGTGTTTGTGTGTGTACATGTTAGAGGTAGGGTTTGTTTGGTTGGAGGATCGTGTACTGTAGGTGGTGGGACTTGCATTGCTGATAAAAAAGAGGACCACAATTAAGAAGAGAGGGGGCAGGCATCTCGTGATCCTCTTTACGAGCTTGACCATCAACATCATCTTCCTTCTTTGACTTATTGACCACAATTTTTTTTTTGCCAACCTTTAATACTCATATATAGTAATACCGTTAAAAACCGTTGTGTGAGCAACCATTTTATGAGAAAATAACATGTCAATGAATCCCATTTACTTTGATACCAATAGATATCAATATCTATATTTATTACCCTCTTTTGTCTATCATAATTATTTATTACCCTCTTTTATAATTTAATATCAATAATTTATATTTTATATCCATAAATTATTAGTTGACCCCATGATTTAAGGAGCTACTCCCTCCGGTCCTAATTATAAGAACTATTTACCAGAATTTGGAGAGATTAATGAAAGAAGTTAAATTAGTTAATTACAATTACTTTCCAAAAATACCCTGCTTAAAATTAAAAAATTACGTGGCAAGATGCATAATATTCTGGAAGAGACTATAACAGCGCTGCATAATCTTATATAAACATTTCGATCAACCCATGACCTTAACATGGTATGACATGGCTGCTTGTGTTTATGATCTTTAACAGGGGCGAGGAAAATACTAAACAAACCTCAAAATCAATTAACATTGCTCCCCCCTTCCTAATTATTGTGGAAGAAGTATTAGTAGGGGTGATATGGAAAAAATATAATAAAAATTGCTCAAAATTATTTTATAATACAAAGTATAATTGAGGTGTATATGACATTAATGAGTTGCATATTTTATAAAATATATAGGTGTATTATTAAACTGTTATTGTTTTTAATTATTATTAAGAAAGTATAAATAGGGGTATTATAAGAAAAAAATTGACAAAAGTTAAAACTTGTTCTTATAATTAGGACCAAAACCAACTCCAAAATGTGTTTTTATAATTAGGACCGGAGGGAGTAATAATTAATCAAAGTATCATATTTTTTGTGATGTAAACTGAGCTTGCATGATGAGCTTGAAAGATACAAATTAAATAATAATAATAATAATAATAATAATAAAAGAAAAAGAATTAGTGTGGGGTGTGTGGGGAAGATAGAGTAAATGGTGTTGTTGGGAATAATATATGTAGCGGTGGAGATAGTCAGAAGACCAGTTTTTATTATAAATGTTTGTATTCTTCTTTTGTATGTATAGCGGTCCTATAATATTAATATTAATGCATTCTTTGTCTCTTTCTCCCAACCCTCATTTTCCACCATACCCAACTTAATTGGTGTGTGTGCGCGGGCTATCAAATCAAATTACTCACTCCGGTCCTAAATATAAAATAAAGTTGATATTTTTGGAGAGATTAAGGAAGCTAATTAAATTATTTTAGAGTATCTATATTTATATTTTTTTGGGTTAGTAGCAAATCTTCCTCGGAAGTATAGACAAAAAAACAATATAATGTTGCCCTGAAAGTTTTTCTTGTCTCCATATTGTCTCGAAAGTTTCAAAACATAGTAATGTTGCCTTATTCCATCAAAAAATTTATGTTGACCGTTAACTTTTTAACGGAAACAGACAATATTGTTACATTTTGAAACTTTTAAGGCAATATTGAGACAAGAAAAATTTCTAATGTAATATTGCTCCTCAGCGAAAACTTCCGGGACAAATTTCTATTTTTTAAGGCATAGTGCCCAACACATGTATGTATTATATAAATGAAATAACTCATTAATTTTTTAATTACCTTAAGAATATGGGTTAAGATATGGTGTTAAACCCACTTATATGCATGTGCTTATTTCTTTTAAGCTAACTGGATTCTCTCTCTTTTCTGCATGTTTCTTAGGCAAAATACAAGAATTGAGACTAAAAAAAAGTTTACTAGAAATAAAGAAAATTCGAATGAGTAATAAGAATTACTATATTCTTTTGTTATGTATTTATTTGAAACCAAATGGACACCTTGGACACCTTCAACTATATGAAGGTTGAAGGTCAAGCGTGAGATTTTTTTTTTTTTTTTTTATTGATAGGAGGGTCAAGCGTGAGATGAATGGTAGTAAGAAACAAAAAGCCGTTTATTCAATTTAACTCACCATCGCATTAACCCTTGGGTCGTCGGCCCATTTGTAATGGGTTACAAGCCCAATTATTCAAGTTGGGCCTTATAGCCAAAATAAAGAGAAACGGGAACACAAGCTTCCTTGTAAAATGTGTGGCATGACCCCTCGTCTTTAGCTTCAATTGACAAAGGGGTCGGATACTCTTACCAAAAGGAGGGGATTTGATCCTGGAGTTGGTAAAGGTGCTGGGAGAGACATCTTAGCTCCTGGGTGTCTAGGTAAACGTCTGAGGGTAATAGACAGCTCACCCTGCTCGACATTGGTATCACCTAAGAGGAAGAGAGATTTCGCCCTGCCATTGGATTGTGGGTGAGCCCAACCCCTTTCCTAAAATTTTCTTATAAAAAAAAAAGTGTGGCATGACCAACGGGTGTTGGGTCTACTGGAGAAAGCTAGTCCCTTATAATATGACGAACCAATGTTTGAATCCCTATTAGAAATGGTGCTCACATACAATTCCCAATAGTGTCTCGAAACTTCCAAAAGAAGGATACATGTGCCTAGAAAAAAAAAATTTGTGTGGCATGTGAGGTGAGTGTTCATTTATGTTTATATGTCATGACTTAAGGATTTTTTTGTTTGTTAAGTTCTTGTTTTTTGAATTGGTAAGATATGGAATATGGTATTTTTATAGTTTTTGAAACTTAAGGCCCATTTTGATTAGCTTTAAAAAAGTATTTTGTGTTATATATATAAGTATGTGAGGAGAGTTTTACCTTATGAAATGATTGTGAACTGAGCCATATGTTTGAGAATCATTAGAAATAAGGGTTGTTATCATTTAAACTGGCTTAATAGATATTGTTAGGCCAAAGCTAACCTTTACTAAATTTTATTTACTTAAAAGGAATTATATATGTCAAATGGATGTACAAGAGTTAAGTCTGGATTTGTCGAAATTTTTTGTGTATATTATATATATATATCATTGATTTGCTTTTTTTATGGATATAATTTTCCCCTATATTTAATTTTGTATTTTAGCAATGTCAAATTTTTCAACTTAACTTTTTTTCACTTTTTATAATTTTGATTTATTTTAGGAAATGACCTAAGATTAATAATATTTATTTAGAAGGACCATAAAAATAATAATTATTTTAAAGGACTAGAAATTAAAATATTAAAATAGAAATACTAAATTACCCTTAGTCAGATTTCCTATCTTCTCTCTGACTGAATCTGGAGTGATTTTTTAACTAAGGATTTTGAGTGATTGATGATTAATAAAAAGTAGATACCAATTCAAATTACGTCATTCTTCCAAAACAAGGTGACTTCACCTTTACAGACTAGTGGTTTCACTAGAATAATCTATAAAATTGTATTACAAAGAGAGGGCATTTTGTAAGGAAATCTGCATTGACATTTTTCGTTTTTGTTGATGACTTGCATCTAAGTGTGTGATTCCCAACTCTTCATCTCCCAGAGTTTTTCCCAGTAACATTCTCGTTTTTGTTGATCTTAATTTTGTTTCTTTTCTAATCTTCAATAGGCATATTTTTGCGCTTGTTATTGTATCCCATGGTCAATATATTGTTTTCGCCTAATATGAAAAAAGCAATAAGCATTATGTGCCTATCTGATTCTGCATTATGTGCATAAAGGAAATACTTGAATAGCTGGATTGCTTTAATAATTGATTCCCTTAGATAGTTGCTCCATATCAGCGAAAACCCCGCACATGAAAAATCTTCCTGCCGAAATGGCAAAGACTAAGAAGAAGAGGATCTAGAGATAACACAGGGACAATTTAGTCTTTCTATTTTAATATTTTAATTTCTGATCCTTCAAAATAATTACTATTTTTATGATCCTTCTTAATAAATATTATTTATGCTAGGTCCTTTATTATAATTTTCCCTTGATTTTAATTTTTCTTTTACAATTATCACAAAATCCACTTATACTGTTGTTAATCCAAACAAGTTTTAGTTTCAGAAAAGTCACTTATACTACCGTCAATCTAAACATAAATCACATTACACAATCTGATTTCTACTAAATCTAAGGTTTGCATAAGTCAGATTGCAAAAAAAAACCACTTTTCCTACCACTATCCCCATCACACACAAAGATGTGATTCAATTATTTCTATCATGGTTGAGTCAAATGGTTTAAGAAATGTTCTAAGTTTAACAGATTATATAAGAACGGGTGTTACCGCCGTCTGGTGATTTACACCTATGGCCAAAACTTGTGTTACATACCAACCATTGCTTTTTCATTAACTCTCACATTCAAGTGTCCATCCAACAACCCCTAGTGATTGAAGGGTTGGAAAAGCTCACTAATGGGAGTGAGTTTGATCTTTGAGACCGTCACGGCACTAGGGAAGTGGCATCCCATACCTGAGTAAAGCACAGAATTTAGGGTTAATTCCTATGTGGTTAATGCTCTACCGCAATCAATGACTTAGACATATCGAGGCTATCCAAAAGGCAATGTGTGACCAACATATGACTGGGTTGTGTATAATTGGGCAGACGCCCTGCCCTTGGCTTGTGGGTGAGCCTAATCCCCCACCTAAAATTTTTATATCAAAAAACCAAAGAGTGCCCATCCAACAAATTATATCCAAGCATCAAGACCATCTTCATACAATCAAAGCTTCTAAAAAGAAAAACACAGAAAGCTTTCCTTTCAATTGCAGTTCCATCTTCAATCTCTCAAGCTAAATTTAAACCATGCTCAATCTCAAACTAAAACCTATATACAATCAATTCAATCAACCTTTCCCTTTTCTATTTTTCTTCTTCTTTGGCTAAACAAAGCAGGCCTCAAACATGGGGGAAAGACTTACATAGGCTCAATCTTTGGATTTGGAAGCACTGCACCAGCATCAAGGGACTCATTGCTGTAAGGATGACGGGAACTTCCTTTACTAATATCCTCATAACTAGCTGACGTGGATGCTGATTCAGCATTAGGGTTAGCACCAGCCAACAGCAACAAGTTTTCAATCTCTTTCACCACATTACTCATTGGAGGCCTGTCAGAACCTGACTCCTCCACACACTTCATTGCAAGACTCACATACTGCTCAAGACCAATCATTGTTGCCCCTAAATCCATGGTGGGGTCCAGGAATTCATAAAGACCACACAAATCTTTCTTCTTATCAACTGCACTCTTGATCTCTTTTACAATATATTTCCCTCTTTCTATAGGTTTTCTCGCAGTTATCAGCTCCAGCAATACCACTCCGAAGCTGTAAACATCACTCTTCTCTGTTAATTGTTGAGACATATAATACTCTGGATCCAAATAGCCCTGAAACAAGAACAAAAATCTGTTCTCATCAATAAAGTTGCACGAATACGTATGTGATACAACTAAATTTTCCACAATAGATGTTACTACAGACATTAATAAATTCTTATGGGCAGGACAAAACTCAAGCCCATTGGTCATGCCTACGCCTGGCTCTTCTCTCTTTTTGTTGATGCAGTTAAACCATAAATAGATAACATTCTTTCATAATTTGATTCAATCTCTGAAGGAAGATTATTATTTTGTGAGAGTAATGATTGGATTAGTACTTAAATCTATTCAACAGTGACACAGTAAAACACACACTACCATTTCCATCCCATAATTAAATCAGATGTCATCTTAAGTAATTGTGTAACTTTCTTTGGACAACAGTAAGGATTTAATTTAAAAGATACTATACCCACCATTGTTCCTTTAACTTGAGTGGTTATATGGTCTTTTTCAGTATCAACAATAGACTTGGAGAGACCAAAATCAGCAACCTTTGCATTCAAGCGCGCATCCAGTAAAATATTGTTTGATTTGATGTCCCTGTGTATGATAGGAGGGTTGGCATGTTCATGAAGATAAGCCAAACCCCTGGCAGTACCAAGGGCTATTTTTAGCCTTCTGATCCAATCCAATTTAAATCCTGATCTCCCTGCAAGACCGTAGTTATATTATGAGGTACAAGAAATTATATATGAATCTTCATGGTTTCAGTCAAAAAATCTTTTCTTGTTATTAAAGATTTCACAAGCAGCATGTAAACATGTAGGAAGACATTCGGTACTCCAACCTCACCCTAAAATTTTGTAGATCTTCTGATATATTCAATACAATTATATCTCTTATATTGTCATTGTATCCACGATGCCAACAAATTTGATGATAGAAGTGCACCAGAAGGCTCCAAAATTCTACTGTGATATGCGATTATGTTGTTCAATGTTGTCTTGTTTTTTTTTGGTAAAAAAAATGTCTTAGGAAACTTCATTTCTCATGAGGTAGAAATCGAAGGCAAATAGTTCAATTCATCTGTTAAAAGAGGTCCAAATTCATCTTTTAGTAAGAAACAAAATTAATTGAAGTACCTGAGAGAGTATCCTTCAGACTCCCATTTGGTACATACTCATAGACAAGCATTTGTTCTCCCTTATCAAAGCAGAATCCTACAAGACTAGCAAGATTATTATGGTGGACTCTAGATAGAAGTTCAATCTCTGTTTTAAATTCAAATGCTCCTTGCATAGATTCTTTTAGAGCTCGTTTTATGGCTATCAGTTGTCCATTTGGAAGAGTTCCCTTGTAAACCTGTGGATATGTTTGGAAAACAATGAAAAAGGGAGAAAATAAGCTATTGAGAAAAACATAAAAGGAGAGAAGAAAATCTTCTCCCAATCCAATGTTTGGCTAAATGTCTACATCACAAGAACATGTTTAAAAACCCAAAAACAATAATAAGACCTTCCCATAGCCACCAGTTCCAATCTCGTTAGCTTTAGAAAAATTTGTAGTGCACTTTTTAATTTCTTCAAATGAGAACTGCTTTGCACCTTTCAACTGAGGGACACCACCACTCTCACTACCCCAGCGTCCTACATTCATGTAATCAAACGTATTAGTTGACTCAATTTGAAGTGAATACTGATTAGAAGTACAGGAACCAAATATAATATTATCATACTGAAAGGATTGTTGTGGTCAATTGCTCTTTCTGCTCTCTTCTTTTGGAAGCAAGCATAAACACCAGCGAGGAGTAACAACACCAGCAGGATTGAACCACCAATTGTTGCTCCTATTATGATGCCAATGTTTGATGATTTACTGATCTTCGCAGATTCTAAATTATGAAAAAAAAGAAAAGAAAATGTAGCAAAAGTTATTTTAAAATGGAGCAATCACAATAATTAATATTATCACTGCTGCCTGAAAAACATTTTTACCAAAGTGTCCATATTTGTCTGCAAGAAAGTAAAACGGTCCAAACCCTTGAGGAGGCGTAAATATCTGATTATTTAGAATAAACCCAATGCTAGAAGTCCCAGTTCGATTGAAACGATCTTGACTTGATGAGAAGACTTGTAAGGTCAATACAAGATACTGACTTGAATCCTTGATTGGATGGCTCAGAGAAACTGAATCTACAGGAAGATAATGAAATTGAAAAGAATGTATAAGAGACTCCTCGAGGGCTGTATAGTGAGTCGTGTTTCCCAAGTCTGAGAAGGAAGGTGCTCTGAAAAATAAAGTTCCTGTATATGGATAAGAGCATTGGCAGTTGGGGCTAGGAAGCTGTTCTACAGTACAGGCACCAGGCTCACAGTTGTTACATGGTGTTTTATATAGGTTATCACTGGGTTGGGAATTGGAGCAGTAATTCTCTGATGCCATTCCATTTTCTTCACAAATTGGGTTATCTTTGAGTCTGCAGTAAGAAAAATGCAGTTAAAAATAACATGGCTAGGAGTCGGAGGAAAATAAATTATGGAAATGTTTAATATTTAAAGTAAACTAAATTGGATCTCAACCGTTTGCATAAGGTCAGAGATGAGTTGCATAGTTTATGGCTTCACACCTTGTGAATGATAAATATTTCCACAACTTTTATAGATATATTGATGATACTGATATTGATTATATGGGCTTTTCTTAGGTTTTTCTGAAACTGCATAATGCTCTTTCTATTGCCAAAATTTACTTTGAACTCTCCTTCAAACAAAACGTACATTACAGTTTACACTGATACATATCTCTCTTGATTTTTGTTTATATTAAATAGACCTTACTTTTATTTTTAAAACATAAACAGATCTTTTATGAAAATAGAGTAGATTTCACAAATTTCCTTGGGAAAAAAAGGCACAAATTTCCCTTCTATTCTAAGGGGAGGTTAGAGTAAACTATAAAAATGAAGTTTTGATGCATGTAATTCAACAAAACTCAATGATGGTTTGTGTGATTTCTGGCCAAAAATGGGTTTGTTTGATTTACTCTATTTTTTTGGGATAAAAATATACTTTTTTTTTACTTCAAACGTCATTTGTATAGGCTTTAAAAATAGAATGGAGGGCGGCCTAACGCACAACGCTCCCACCAGGTGAGGTTTGAGAAGGGATAGATGTACACAGTTTTACCCCTGCAAGCAGAGAGGTTGTTTCCAGGATTTAAACTCGTAACCTCTAGGTCACATGGTAGCAACCTTACCGCTACGTTGAAGCTCACCCTCTTAAAAATAGAATGGAGGTCAGTAGAATTTCAGTAAAATTCAATAGAGGTTTGTATTAATCTTAAAAATAAAAAAGGTTTGAGTTATTTTAATAAAACTCAATGTATATTATTGTAATTTACTCAATATTTTATAGGAAGTTAATTAAAGTTCTCAGAAGTAATTGAATCACCAATTCTACATATGGAAAGATAGGAAAAAAATTTCAACAAAAAAAAAAAGATAGGAAAGAATTATCCAGATAAGGCTTACATTATCTTGACCTTGGGGACTCCACCATTTGGGTCAAGACGTTCAATTTTATTACTCTGCAAGTCAATGAGTTGCAGCTGGCTGCTGGAGGATGAGCCAATGTCCAAGGTTCCATTTAGTTCATTACGTTTTAAGACCCTATGATCACATCACAGAACGTTCAGCATGAGATGTCTTCATCCATTTTATTGGAACTATCACTGGTAAAGACAACCTGCTACTCACACGGTCCGTAAATTGGGAAGGACAAAAAAAGAAGAAGAGATCTGTCCTTGAAGTTGTGTGTTCTCCATCTTTCTGCAATGCAAGTATAAAACCATTGCATAACACACACAGACAGGGTACTCAGGGTCAGGGGTCAAAGAAGTTTGAAAAGAAAGACATACAACGTTGTTAGGGACAGCGTGGTTGATAACCATGATGGAAAATCCCATAAATTGAAGCTATTGTTGCTGATATCCCTACAAATGGACTCAACAAAAATCAGGCATTGTCACAAAGTAACATTGACATAGAATGACAATGAAATAATATTAGTGTTAATTATTAAACAGAAATGCTTTACTGATTACATGTAGCTGAGGACTTTCATTCCTGCAAGGTTTGGCAACGATCCTGAAAGCTTATTGTTGAACAAGTAGCTGACAAATGTAAATGTAAAACCTCTATGAACAAGGTTCAATTTTCAAGAAACAATCCACTTTGGAAAAAGAATAAAAATGTATTTGGCTTGCTCCTTATCTCTGCTTACATCTGTTGAACATTCAGAAGGTTTCTGATGTTTGAAGGCACCGGCCCGCTTAAACCATTACTGTCGAGACGCCTGCATCCAAAGCAGCAGATTAAAGCAAAGGGCAATCACAAAATTACCTCTGTTTATGCTTTTTTTTTTCAAGGATATAATTTAGACACTCACACCACCTCCAGACTCTGAACAAGTCCAAGTGTAGATGGGATGCTTCCACTGAGTTGATTACTTTCAAAAAGCCTGCCCATGAAAGATATCCAGGCAAAAGGACACATCATCTGACTTGGAAGGGCAAGACAATGAAGAAATCCTTAAAAGTTTAATTAATTTTACCATTTTTGAAGTGTTTAGTTTAATGTCACCTTCATCTAGGTATCTAAGATACTTGTGTTTGATATATTGGTATGCAAAATGCTTGGACGCAAACAATGTCTCCATTTTGCTGGCAGCTCACCCAGAAAAATTCTTCGGCTCACACTGATGACTCTATAACTTATCAACTCTTTAAAGATTTAATGTGTAAGTTCTTCAATAATTTAGTAGTCATCTCAAACATCCATGAGAATTATAAATATTCTGGTATCTGACTGATACCATGGTATCCAAGATAGCATGCAAAATAAGATAGCAGTGTAAGAAGTATCTCCTGTGATTTTTTTAGTCTTTTTGCTCTCCCTATTTGCATGTATTCACTCTCCACTACTTTCTTTGTCCTTCAATGGAAAGCTACCACAGTTTACTTACATATCGTCACCACTTCCATGACAAAAGAAAGAAGTAATGTTATATAAGAAAATCACAGTGACTCATGAATGTATAGTTAACAAGTTCGTGCCCAATTTTCAACGTTTTAACATTCTCAATATATGGGTAGTAACATTATATTTATGTATATGCTGCTTTCTCTAATACAAATGAGTAGGTAAAAATCACCAAGACAGTTCTTAAACTTACACGTGAATCAAAGTCATTTTCGAGCTAAAAAGTTTAGGAGGAATGGGGCCTGAGAGCTTATTGTTGCCACAATGACTGTAAATAATGAAAAATTGAAATAGGTTAGATGGATACCGAGTGGAAATCTAAGCCAACTATTGCAGAATAAGTTGACGTACAAATGCTTTGCATGATAGAGCATATCAAGACCAGGCTTACTGCCACTAGATACTGGGATGGGTCCTCCAAGCTGATTATCAGATACATCTAACCAATGAAGTTTAGATAGATTACCAATAGAAGCTGGAATTTGTCCAACAAACTTATTGGAATTTAAAGATCTGCAATTGAAAGTAACTGATTTAGGCTACAATCATATGCATCAATACCGAATCTTGAATGTAAAAAAATTAAGTAAATTAAGCTCCCATGAGTCTTGTTGAAATTACATGGATTCTCCTTTATTTTTCAAACCTACATAAATTTCTCCTAAAAAATGGTAAATTCCATGAAATGAGTTTTGCTAAAATTATAGGCATCCCTTCTACTGTCAAAACTTACATGAACCTTCCCGAAAAACAAAAATAAATCACACAGAGCTCCCTAAAATTTTGCTGAAATTACACAATTTTTCCTTTTACTTTCAAGAATGGTTTGTGTAACTCATGCTATGTTTCAGGGGAGTTGTTGCCATACAATTGTAAAGGAGGGACACACAAACAAAGCAGATAAATATAAGTTTTAAAAATAAAAGGGATGTTTATGTAATCTTAGTAAATTTGGATAGAGATTTCTTTTGTTATAAACATAAATGGGAGGTCTTTGTAATTCAAAACTTGAGATTAAATTTAATTAAAAAGCATAAGTCAAATAAACTATTATTAGAAAGTCCCATCTTTTTTTTAACCATCCATTAGAAAGTCCCATCTAGAATATGCCAAAAACATATAACATGTCACCATAGATCACTTGAATTTCAATTAGTTTGAATAGAGTCTTTCCATCTACCTTTACAAAATAACAGAGTTAAAATTGCTTACAGGAAGAGGAGCTCCCGCAGATTTCCTATTTCTTCTGGGATAGGACCATTGAAACTACAACCAACAAGAATTCTGGAAGATAAAGGAGAAAACAACTATTTTGTTAGAAGCATTGGTTAAACGAACGCAGATTTAAATTATTAAATTAAACAGTCAATAATGTCTTACAAGGTTGACAGATTCTTCAAATTTCCAATGGTTTGAGGAAGAGATCCTGTCAAGCCCTTGTTGTTCGACAAATCCCTATTAAAAGAGAATAATCAAGAACAAAGAGACCAATTATTGGAATATGGTTTCCCAGTAAGGCTAAGATAATGAAGGGCTGAAAGTATTGCAGTGTTGTGCTCTTCTTACTAGGATGAGGTGCAATTGGTTAGTGTAAAATGCAAAAATATCCGGACAGCAGTTTCTGCATGTTAATCTTCTTTGTCAAAGGATTGTTCTCCTGGCTTCTTGTGATTTTTGTGCTCAGTTATTCAAGTTCATGGAAATAGTATTTCTTTGTGTGATATGCAAAGGGATTAGAGATGTTTTTTTAGCATAATATTTCCCATTTACCTTTTTTTATTTGAGTTTTCTTTTTGTTTTAGGAAGATACCTCTTCCTACATTGTTTTCTTCTCTTTTTTTAAAGATTTGCTACAAGCATGTTGGGTAGACTAGTTGATCTAAAGAACTCTGACTATTGATAGAAGATAAATAATAAACAGAAGCTAAGTGTTTCACAAACTCTAGCAGTGGAATAAATATTAGAAGATAATACTAAGGGCAAAAAAGTTACAAGATCTCTAATTCAGATAGTGATCCAATATCTCCAGAAAGTTGGCCTGCCAAACCTGTGCTTGATAACGATCTGAAATATTAGCAAGCATGTTAATACCTTAAAAAGTGAAATCCAGGAGAAGGTAGCAAGCAAACAAGCATAGCACTTAGAAAGAGGCACTACATGGAAATAACGTGTGAATTGGTGCATTTAATTCCATCCCAATGATTACAAGGATCAGATCCCACCCAGTTGGGAGGTGTGTTCTGCCAGGTATCCATAAGAGACCTCAGAGTGGTCACTGCAAGATGTCCCAACAATAACATTTCAGTCAACAGAAATCCCATTGAAGATGTGCAGAAAGAAAAACTAAAAACTGATGTATAATAATTTGAAAGCTCGAGGAAACAAAATTGATTGTCTTCTACATTCTTTCTGCCAACAAAAGCACTTTCAGTGCTTCTGGTACTGAAATTCCTACAGATTGAGTTCTCATTATATGGATTCTAAACACCCAATGAATGAACATTATAGTGAAGACAGCATTCAGATCTCAAGAAAAATATCAAAGAGATAGAATATAGCCTTAAGGTTGAACTCACAATCCTCAGGGGCAGTTTCTGCTACGGCTACCTGCAAATAATTGCAGACAAGCAGGAGGAATACCAGTGTTCTTCCACCCATCATCAACTATAACCAGCATTCAAAAGCTCACCACTCTGATAATTTTTCTATACTGAATAAGAGAACCCTTTTGTTATCAACCTTTTACGCCTAAGTCACTCACCACCCCAAACGCCAGTGAAGGAAAAGTCAATAAAGAGCAAAAAGAAAAGGGAGAATCACACTCAGGTCCCAAGGAACACAAAAAATTACAATAAGGTCCCAGCAAGAATTCACATTACAAAGAAGTCCCCAGGGACTTTTTTGTTAATAATTCATCTTAAGAAAAGTCCTTATTGCCCTTCCTACATTAGAAAGGAAACAAAACGTGCTGGAATCAAAACGTGCTGGAACAAAACGAAAAAGTGGATAACAGGGAAAACCATGCGCACGAGCTGGAATGAGAAGTGGAAAATCGGAGCAGGGGAAAAATGGAGCCACACGTGAGCAGCGGTGAATCGAATCTCCACGTTGAAGGCATTGACATTTTCATATCTTGGGCAAAGCTTAGATTGTAGCCGTCATCTTCTCTTCTCTGTTCGAATTCTATGGGTGTATGTTCAGGGTTGATGAAGGGTTGAAGTTTGAGCTCATTAGTGGACTATAAGCTCCTGATGCCCCGACAGTGACACATATGTTAACACAAACATTCTTGGAGCCTCCCATTACTACAAGGCCGTCAGGGAGACCAAAAAGAAAACGCATTGAATCTCAATTTCAAAACAAGAAGGAGTATCATTGTGGGAGATGCCATGAGTTTGGACACACAGTGAAGACATGCAAAAATCCAAATCCCAAGCGAAAAGAATATGTACATGCTTTTGGTGACTTAAATGTTTTGTCATTTTGTCTATATACACCTAGGGCAAGTGACTTCATGTAACCCCTTTTTGTATTTTGATGGGTGGGAAAGAAGTTGTAATTATAGCATACACCTAGGGCAAGTGACTTCATGTTTCACCCCTTTTTGTATTTTGATGGGTGGGAAAGAAGTTGTAATTATAGCATACACATGGAAGTCAAATTATATGATATTAAGTTCAATGAGTGGGTGCAAATAGCCACTTACTCATACAACTTAATACTTTGAAATTATATGAAATTATATTCTTTGTCAAAATTCTCAAATTTGTTGTAAATATATACTTTTCAGTTGTAAATTTATACTTTTTGTGTTGTAAATAGCCTCTGGAAGTCACAATGGAAAAAACGAAGGTTTTCATATTTGTTGTAAATATATACTTTTTCAGTTGTAAATCTATACTTTTTGTGTTGTAAATAGCCTCTGGAAGTCACAATGCAAAAAACGAAGGTTTTCATATTTGTTGTAAATCTATACTTTTTCAGATGTAAATCTATACTTTTTGTGTTGTAAATAGCCTCTGGAAGTCACAATGCAAAAAACGAAGGTTTTCATATTTGTTGTAAATCTATACTTTTTCAGTTGTAAATCTATACTTTTTGTGTTGTAAATAGCCTCTGGAAGTCACAATGCAAAAAACGAAGGTTTTCAGATTTGTTGTAAATCTATACTTTTCGGTTGTAAATCTATACTTTTTGTGTTGTAAATAGCCTCACGGAAGTCACAATGCAAAAAACGAAGGTTTTCAGATTTGTTGTAAATCTATACTTTTCAGTTGTAAATCTATACTTTTTGTGTTGTAAATAGCCTCTGGAAGTCACAATGCAAAAAACGAAGGTTTTCAGATTTGTTGTAAATCTATACTTTTGCAATTGTAAATTTATACTTTTTGTGTTGTAAATAGCCTCTGGAAGTCACAATGCAAAAAACGAAGGTTTTCAGTTTACTCAACATTCAAAATAGTCAGATCTTGCATTGCTTTCAACATAGATCTTGCTTTCATACATTCAGTTGCCATATACATTGTCAAAATAAGCCTATTCTCAATGCAAACAATTTCAACTATTTTACAATAACATCTACAACTTTATTTCTTCTTCTTCGATTGTTGGTTGCACAGCGGTCGGGACAACACCTTCTCGCGCATGTGTGTTATTCTCATGCGATACAAGCCACCATAAGCATTCAACCTTAATCTGCTCCAGTTGTTCTTGTGATAACTTAGGCATGGTATACCCTTCTTTGTCTGGGGAGAGCCATTCCATCCGTGTAACCATGATAGAACATGGATACCAAAAGAATGCCTGAAATGAAAATGTCACATACCAACCAAAAATTTCAAAGTGATGAACAACAATGAACCCAAAATACTTACGTATCATTTTGCAAATGCACTTTGGCCCAGTTTACTTGGTCAGTAATTTGTCTTCCTTTGGCAAATAGTTCTGGTTTCACTCTTCGAAGTATTTTATGGAAGCAATCTCTCTGTATGAACATAAAAAATGTTTCAGGTCACCATAATCGCTTAGTTACCATAAAAATGTATGAACACGGGATAGCATCAAGTATAAAACATTACCATAGTTACGATGATGATTTAAGCTATAGATGTAAAAGTGAAAGCTTTCAAAATAATATAACCAAGGCATTTAGTACAACTACAACTCGTTTCATATTTAAAACAAGCTCAATTAAACATATATTTATGCTCATAACAAGACGTAAACAAGCTCAATTATTCATCATCTTTGGTTTGAAGTAAAGCCCATGCATTCATTAACATAGTTTGTTGTAATCATCCTAAATTTAAGATTTACTATTTCTATGTTGATGCAATAACAATGCAGAAAGGAATACAATCTCCATTTAACAAAAACGGGGCCACACCTAAGGGATTAATGGCATCATACAATGTTGTGACTTCATAAAAGTTCAATTTCAAACAAGTTAAAAATTAAATTTGACTCTGATTTTCCCCCCTTTTACTCTCAAGGACATAGTCAATTAATTATATCAAGTTCATTCAACTAAAGAAAGTTCTCAACTCAATTGATTGTGGAGATGTTCATAAAAGCAGGTTACAAACACAAGATTATATAACCTAGTACACCAAGGAATTGCGAAAACCAAGTAGATTCACATCAAGACAATTTTAAGATAAATTCGAGAGAATATGAACTTTGAATTCAAAAGGCAATGACTTCAGCAAAATGAAGTTCAGTGGCTCAAATTCCTTCAGGAAAAAGTTGAATGAATTGCATATGATCCCACTTTCTAATTCAACTCAACTCAATCATGTTTTGGCCTTCTTTACTTCAGATAGATTAAAAGAAAAATGCAATTCCACCCAAAAGTTTAAGTTTTTAAGCTCTATTAAGTTGCGGCATCCAACAATTCCGGTTCCAATTCCAATGAACTAAGTAGTGTTTAGTCACAATGAAGCAACTTAATTATTCGGACTAAAGCAAATATCATGAAACTCGTTACTTACATTTGTATAGGGAGGAAGAACAAAACCGGGGTAGGTATTATATAGGGAGGGAAAACTTGGCTAAAAGGGCCTACTACTAAAAGCAGGTGTGGAAAAACAAATGATAATGGCTATAATCCTTATAAACCTTAGATTATCATTCAGAACATTTCATCAAACGAACATAATAAATTTAATGTTCCAATTCAAACATCAAAGCAATGAGTTTCTGGATTTCATCAATCATTTTCTGCACAATGTGGTATCTACGCACAAGTTCCTGCAAAATGTGGTATCTACGCACAATATCCAGTTATCCACAACCTCTGAGAATCAATGGCGATGATAACAAATCCTAAGAGTCTAAGACCTTCAAGAGCAATAACAAGAAAGAGTAATAAGAGGGGAAAAAATCATCGGGAACATATTAACTAAAAATTTTACGCATAGCTTTGTCCAATCTCATTCTTACCCACTCGAATCCAGATTAGTTTTGCACAGCAATGAAGAAATGGTTTATAAATTCGTTTTGCTAAGAGTAATAAGAGGAAGGAAGCGAAAATTAAAATTTCAAATAACCCTAAAAAACTACCGGCGAACAACTCACTTACACGATGCAGGGAGTCTCGCGCAATCCCACCGGCGACGAACAAGGAAGGGGGAAGAAAAACAAAGACGCTAATTTCACTGTCTCTCGAACGCTGTCCCAGGTCTCTCGGTCGAATGGACGGCGTCGAAGAAGGCTGCTCGGGCGACGGCGTCGAGGAAGGCTGCTCGGGAGACAGCGTCGAAGAAGGTGCTCGGGCGACGGCGTCGAGGAAGGCTGCTCGGGCGACGGCGTCGAAGAAGGTGCTCGGGCGACGACGTCGAAGAAGGTGCTCGGGCTCGGTCGAATCTGATGGAATGAGAAGGTGCTCGTGGATTATGTGTGTTTTCCCCTTGTCCTTAATGGTCATTTTGCATTGACATATAATTACACAGAAGTCCCTAGGGACTTTTGTGTAATGTGAATTCTTGGTGGGACCTAAATGTATTTATTTGTGATCCTTGGGACCTGAGTGTGATTCTCCCAAAAGAAAATACTCCCTCCTATCTTAAATGTGACTTTTTTTTTAGAGATTAAGGAAACTAAATAAGTTATTTAATGTAGATTGTATATTAGTTTATTAGTTAAACTAATTAGTTTGGAAAAAATAAAAATACTCTAAAATAATTTAATTAATTTCTTTAATTTCTCCAAAAAAAAAGTCAACTTTATCTTATATTTAGAACCGGAAGAGTACTATATTAGAAGTCTTCTAGTGTCTGGCACATTTAATTTAGTTGCATAAATAGAAAGGCCAAGTGGCCAACAAGCTCTAGGCTCCATAGACCACGGTAAAACTCAGACTAGTAAACTAAGGACATGTTTTGTACGCACAATAGGTGGGAAAGGAAGGGAAGATAAGTAAGTTCCCTTATTTAGTACACTTTTTGTGTCCAATCTTCCTCCGAACTCAAGTTCCCGGGCCACCAATCTTCCTTTAAAGGTGGGAAGATAAGATCCCACCAAAATTGGTGGGAACTCAAGTTCCCATATGAATAGGGACGCTTTTGGACATATTTACCACTCATAAAATGTTTTTTTCTATAATGCAAAAAAGATATGATTAAATTCGAATTTATTCGATAAATTTGAATTTATGCGATAAATTCGAACTTATGCGATAATTTCGAACTTGGCCAGAGAATATTTTAGACAAGTTCAAACTTGACGAGAAAATATTATAGACAAATTCAAACTTAGTAGGAAAATATTTTAGACAAATTCAAACTTAGCGGGAGAATATTTTAGACAAATTTGAACTTGGAGGAAGAATATTTTAGACAAATTCGAATTTGATAAGAGGATATTTTTTAAAATATATATATTTTAGAAAAAAAAATGTATTTTTCCTTTTCATTTTGAATTAATTACTTTTGAAGAAAAAATAGGTATTTCTTGATTCTTTACCAACTGTCAACCTTTCATTTTCTTCCTACCAAACAACTCAACCCTCAAGCCATCTTCTCCCATCCCTCAAAATCTTCCCTTCCCTTCCTTTCCCTCCTTTAATTTTCTTTCCCTCTTCAAATCTTCTCCGTACCAAACGACCCTAAGATAATCACTTTGAGATACCAAAACAAGTCGGTCATATTTTCTAGTGGGGCCCACCGATGTGCTCAAATAACTCTCCTTTTTTCCTTTCTTGAACCAAAAGTAACAAAGAATCTCTCCAAATTCTAAAATGATCAGTGATTCCAAGTTCAGTTAAATAAGACACCAAAAGAATGGCCAACAAAGTTCAACATTTCACAAGCCAATCACTAGCAGACAGGGTAAAAGGATACAAAAGAAATGAAAAATCACGAGTCAATGCATCGTGGGGTACTGGGGTGGAAGAAATGATACCAATACATTTGGAGAAACTACTCCATTGGGTATTGAGTATTGACCCGTCCTTCTCACTTCTCTGAGCAGACGATTGTGGAGTGTGGGGGACGGCAGTGAATGAAAAGATAAGGCCGTAGTTAATGCCCAATACCCTAGTGGAGTAAATTGACTGTCTAAAAGCTTTTAATTCTCAACAATAACCAAGCTATCATACTCCATTGCTATTAGTTGACAAGACAGTCAGAAACCTAACCTTGTACCGCTGTATTTCGATCTCCATCACCGTCATCATCGCCGTCGTCGTCCTCTGCCTCTAATACATACGCGCTCGCAGCTAGGTTTCAACTAGCTATACCTGACTTTTTCAAATTCGTAAAGGTCGTTAGTGTGACCGAGTAATTTCTGTAATAGTTTGTGATAAGGGAGAAGAAATACGGGTTTTCATATACAGTTTACGTCAAAAATCTCATCCCTGCTCGGCTGCTCAAGTGACAGGGTCAGAGTGAGGCCGTTAGATATTTTTCCCGCTAAATTATTAATCATTCCCTTAACATTTACCTTTTTTTTTCCCGCCAACCTTTAATACAAAAGCGTTGTGTGAGACTGTGAGGAGCCACCATTTTTTGAAAAAATAGTTGTGTACGGCTAGTAAATTCCGTTTACCTTAATACCAATAGATATCAATATCTATATTTATCCCCTCTTCTGTCTATCATAATTATTTATCACCTTCTTTTATAATTCAATATCAATAATTTATATTTTATATCCATAAATTATTAGTTGACCCCATGATTCAAGGAGCTAAATAGTACTCCCTCCGGCCCTAATTATAGGAGCAAATTTCAGAGTTGGTTTTGGTTCTAATTATAATAGCAAGTTTTAACTTTTGTCAATTTTTTTCTATAATACCCCTATCTATACTTATTATTAGAAGCATTTATATATATGTATGTGTATATATGTGTGTACACACACACACAGACACACCCACCCACACACACACACACACACACACACACACACACACACACACACATATATATATATCTTTTTTTTTTGTGCGCGTGTGTAGATAGATCTATATGTATACATATATACACACATATATGTTTATATAGTAAGACCATTATTTCAATTAGAAAGCGTGTGAAAAGGAAAATTGGTCGGAAAATATGTGGTGGGGTTGTAATTCACTTTTACTTATGTCATTTTAAATTTATATAAGGGCATTTTAGGAAAATGAGTAAAATTAACTAATTTAACTCCTCTCCTTAATCCCTCCAAAATCGGTTAAATTGCTCCTATAATTAGGACCGGATGGAGTAATAATTTACCCCATAAGTCAAAGAGTTATTATAATTATAATTCAAACTAAATTTGTAAGAAACTTAATTTTTAAGAAATATAGTTGGTCCCATGATTATTGTAATGCTAATATATTAACATTGTTAATGTATTCCATTTTATGTTCTCCATTCTTCATTGTTAGTGATCTCAATTCTTCATCCCTAATATCATGACAAGTAAGCCGGCCTTATGAACTTATTAGGGATATTGACGATCACAAAGCAATCATCAAAAACATAACAATAGAAAAATGAGTTTTCATGTGTTGTTTTGAGTATTTGAATGCATCATTTTAATAATATAGGCTTCAAGTCTACTTTACTTTCAACTGTGTTCGACATTTTCACCTTATATTACGCTATACTCTTATAGTGTGATATTTTTAGACCCATGATGAATAATTCTTTTTTGGTTGAAATTATATTGATTACTAATTCTAAGTATGTAATATGTTAATTGAAATGTAATTATGTGAATATTTAATGAAAATTGATTTGGGTCAAATACGAGGACGCGTAGACACTATGCTTGAATTAAGAAATGAGAAAACAGATGCTTTAAATAAAAGGGAAGAATCACCAAAATCAACAAAGAAAATGTAATGTAAAAACTAAAGCTAATTACAATCAAAATGTTAAAGTTAACACTTCATGAAATATTTTTAAGACAATGAGAAATATTTTTTTAGTACCAGTTAGTATTAAGTATCTTTTTAGTACCTGTCAGCACCTTGAAATATTTTTTCAATATCCTAAAATAAATGTTCAAGATCATGAAGTATTTTTTCAGTATCCTTAAGTATCTTTTTAGAACCCATCAGTACCCTGAAATATTTTTTCAATATCATTCATTACCTTAAAATATTTTTTTTATATCCTAAAACAAATTTTTAAGATCATAAAGTATTTTTTTTAGTATCAGTCAATACCCTTAAATATTTTAATTTTTTACACAAATTTATGTATTTTTTGGTATTTATTATGAAATATAAGATTTATAATATTTAAAATACAACTTTATCCTTTATATACAATTATACCAAAAACTAATGTTCTTTTTGGTAAATTTAACCTTGAAAAAGCTATTACGATAACAATATCTAAAAACTATCATTTTTATTCAAAAGCCATTTTCATCTCATAAATCTCAAAAGCCATTTTTACCTCGTAAATCTCAAAAGCTATTCTTCAAAAGCTAAATCCAAACGGATCCAAAACTCAAAGATAGAGTACAATTTTAGCCATAAAAGACTAGTAAACTAATGGCCTGTTAGTACCATGGAAGAATTGAGGGGGAAAATGAATTTAGATGAAGAAAAGGAAGAAAATGGAAGATTTTGAGGGATGAAGGAAGATGAGTTATTTAGTAAGAAGAAAATGACGGGATAACAGTTGGTAAAAAATCATGAAATACCTATTTTACCTTAAAAAGTAATTAATTCAAAATGAAAAAGAAAGATGTATTTCTTTCCATAATTCAAATTTGAAATCACCAAATTACACAGAAGTCTCTAAAGACTTTTTTGATATTATTTGTATTAACAACAGGAAGTGTCATATTTACAATAGAAAGTGCCATATTTACAACAACATTTAAACACTTGACCATTTACAACAGAAAAAGTCATATTTACAACAGAAAGTGTTGTATTTACAACAACATTTAAACACCTGGATTTTGTTTCAAATTTAAGTCCCTAAACGTACAGAGGTCATTTACAATAGAAAAATGCTAGATTTACAACAGGAAATGTTATATTTACAACAAAATTTAAAATCTGGCTATTTACAATAGAAAAATTCATATTTACAACAGGAAGTGTCATATTTACAACAAAATTTAAAAACCTGGATTTTGTTTCCATATAAATAATATAAAAAAAGTCCCTAGAGACTTTTTTGATATGTAAATTTCTTTTGGGACATTTTTTGCTATTTTTTATGGTCCTTGGGACCTTGCTGTAATTTTCCCATAAAATTTCCAACTAAAAAGCATATTCTCTCTACCGCTGGTCTTTATTATAAGACACCAACTAATCATTCTTATAAACCAATAGAAACAGTTAAAGTCAATAAAGTTGTCCTAAAATTTAAATAACTTCCGATATTACCCATACTAATTGCACTAAACTCTAATATCATATTAATTATTACTCTCACCCACTAGCCTTATTAATTATGGGCATACATAAAAAAAGATAAGTAATGCTCCTTTTTTTTTTTTTGCTCGAATGCTTCTTAAAAAACAAGCAAGTGTCTTTTAAAAATGATCAAATAATACATTTACTAGTCAGTACCTTATAACAAGAATAAAAAAAATGAAAAATCACGAGTCGTGGGTGGAAGAAATGATCCCAATACATTTGGAGAATCTACTCCATTGGGTATTGACCCGTTCTCACTTCTCTGACCAGACGATTGTGGAGTGTGGAGGACGGCATTGAATGAAAAGATAAGACCGTAGTTAATGGAGCAAATTGGCTGTCTAAAAGCTTTTAATTCTCCACAATAACCCAGCTATCATACTCCATTGCTATTAGTTGACAAGACAGTTAACAGTCAGAAACCTAACCTTGTGCCCACGGGTGGATTCAGAAAGAAAATTTATGGAAGGTAGGCATCAGTTGTGGGGGGAGGTTAGGAAATGCATTCAAAATATAAAAGAATATAAATAAGAAAAAAAAATATCAAAAAAATATTTATGAAATCAAGAATATAATTCCGTTTGAATCGAGTATGAGTTTCGTCCACAAATTCGGTGAGTTTTTTTTGTTCATCCTTAGATCTAGTATCGTCGGCCATGAGTAAGCTCAATGAAAGCACCAATGTTATGATTGTAATTAGATTAATATAGAAATAGTATCTTCTATCTGAATATTGCAATCATATATTGAAGATCATTCATCAAATACATGGAAGTGGTAACTGTGAATGTCAGTAGATCCTTACAGCACACAATAACAGAAAATGTAGAGAATATAGAAGGAATAAAGGGTAGGGAATCACAGAGAGAAAGAGGTACAGGTAAGGGAAACACTCCAATAATAATCACACCCCTCTCTTCCCAGTTTTGGCCCTTTTATATTTCCTCAGAATCCAATTCCCTCAGCTTCCAAGTCTTCTTCTTAATTCTTCTGCTCTTCCGTGTGGGCCTGGCCCTGCTATTTGATAATGGGTTATTCTCAAACTGGGCTATTTCGTTATTATCCATAACATACTGATGATATAATAAGAGAGACAGTTATTTTATAAATCTGTCATTTAGAAAAGTAAAGTTAAGTTCTGTTAGAAATGCAGCTACATAAATTACAAAGAAGGGTGAGCACTCAATAAGTTCTAGTACATATATTTTAATAACAAAAGTATATTACAATAAAAATAATTACAATGTCATCCTTCTAGGCCTTATTTTTTGGAATTCCATCATAGTTGTCTTATTATCAATGCTATCAAATACATCTTTTTCAAAATAAGGCACTAAACAATCATTCAATCATTCATGCCCCATCTAATTATGAAGTGCGGTCTTAATGTATTAAGGATAAACATGTAATTTAAGGGTAGACAATTATTCAAACATATATTAATCTTTTTAACAAAAAAAAAAATCTCTAATTCAAGGGTGAGCATTTATCTCTTATACGTGGGTCCACCATTGCTTGTGCCACTGTATTTCGATCTTCATCACCATCGTCGTCACCATCGTCTGCCTCTTGTACATATGCGCTCGCAGCTAGGTTTCAAAGTCAGGCGGTTAGCTATTTTTCCCGCTAAATTATTCATCATTCCCTTAACATTTGGTGTTTTTTTTTCTAACCTTAACATTTGGTTATTTATAAAGTTAAGTAGTAAATCAGTCTCGGAAGTATACACCTAGGAGTAATGTTGCCATAAAAAAAATTTAAGTTTAATGTCAGCCCGAAAATTGTAAAATGTAGCAATGTGACCCAATACTGTTAAAAAACTGATGTTAACAGTTAACAGTTAACTTTTTAACAGAAAATGACACTAAGCTTAAAAAACTTCCAGAGTGATATTGCACCTGAAAAAACTTTCAGGGCAACATTACTCCTAAGCATATACTTCTAAGACAGATTTTGTAATACCCTAAAAATCACACTTAGGGTAAATATCAAAATTGGGAAATATACCTATTAAAAATAGGTGAATATGAGGTCTCAAACACCTTGTATTGAGTTTACCTTGTTGTTAGGGTAATTTCTCTTGAAATTAGATAATTTGCAAATAGGTCCCTAAAACAAATAGAAAATTTGCAAATAGGTCCCTAAGCACATTGTGGGTTATAAATACCCTGTGAAAGCTATAAAAGAGGCAAGTAAAAATCTATTTGAAATAGGGAAGGATATTGTCCCTAATTTAGGTAATTTATTAAGTTACAACCTTGGAGAAATTGAAGGAAAATACTCAAAAGTATTGAAAAGACCATAATGCCCCCGTGAATATTAATATAATGCGTGAGGCATAAAACACTAATGTCAGTATAATAGTTGTGAGGTAATGAGTATTTCTAAATAAGAAAATTATCAACTATTGATAAGAAGGTAATTACTGGCTAATTACTTAAGCATAAGCAAAGGAAATTCAGAGATAATTATGTAAAACCCTAAAATTAGTGTTTTTTGGCTTAAAATTAGTAAAAATATATTTGCTAATTAATTGGAAAGTTTTGAGAGAAATGGATGAGTTTAGGTATTTTTAAGCCTAAATACAAGAATAGACCAATAGGAGAATTTTGTAAAATTATGTAAAAATAATTATTTAATTAATTAAATAATTAATTAAATAATTAATCAAATATAAAAAAAAAGAAATAAAAAAAAAGTGCAGAAAAAAAAGAATAAAAATAGAAACTTAGTTTGCAAGTTGTAATATTTAAATAATATAATTAAATATGATGAATAGTAACACAAAATATGGGAAACGGATCCTATCTAGAGATCTAGGAATGAGAATTCCAAATTCAAGGTAAAATATTGATCAGTGAGTTTTTACCTTCAAGTGACCTCTTCCGGAAGTTAATTCCGACGTCGATTGTGCATTTTCCTAATAAAACAAAATAGGGAAAAATGTAGACAGGCACATTTTTGGATCTGAAGAAAATAAATTCTAACTCAACATCTAGAAATGAGTTTGAAATTATCTGGACATATTTGGAATCAGTGAATTTTTGTCCAGAAGTTGATGATTCCAGAAATTCGTTCCGTAGCCGGGCACGCTTTTCGAGGAACTTCAGACTGACAGTTGGAGCCCTATATGGAACCAAAATTTAGGTTAACTTGGACATTTCTAATAAGTGAGAAAATGTCTTCAAAGTTGTAAATCCAGAATTTTGAGATTTTTCCGAGATTACGCGATTCGGGTACCGATCGGGGAACTTTTCGGGCCGGAGGCAAAAAGCAAAAATGGTTTGATGACTCATCTTTGCTTGGAGGAGGGGCTGCACGTTTTTGAAGCTTTCCATGGCTGCAAATCATCCACCAAAACCCTAGAATTGCATGGTTAAAAATAAGGGGAAAATTACAAAGTTGGAAGGGAAAAATTACACATGTTGGCACATTTTTTTCCTATAAATAGGCAAGCATTCCTCTTCATTTTTCACACCATTTCCTTTGTGGAATTCGAAAGTTAGAGAGATTTTTTAGAGAGAGGAGATCTGGAGAAAAGCTGTAGCGAAGCCCTGGTAAGTTTTTCGGTACTTAAGCTTTCGTAGTTCTTTCGGTAGTTAGAGTATAAATGCTAGTTTAGTCTTTAATCTTCCAAGTATGATTAGATATCATATGTTAGGGGTATTTTAGTCATTATTTCAAAAATTATCATTGGGTCGAAGTTCTGGCAAAATTTTGGAAGATTTTAAGGTCAAAGTAACGGAGTGCTGGCGAAATTCCGCCAATTAGGGGTATAGGGGCAAAATGGTAAATTTTACCTAAAATGCCAGTCGTAATGTCAAATCACTAATGAAAGTGATATTACCCTTATAGGATATCAGAAACTCTGATTTGCTGCCGTTACGCTGGGGGCAATACATATGCATGGGTTGTGATAGAGTGATGTTAGTATTGTTAATGTCTGCTGTCTGTATACATAAACATGAGGTTAACCGTTACCTGAGATCCGGTGCGGGTCTCAGCTCTCAATATAGCTTCAGGATCGGGAGGGCCGAGAGCTGCAGAGAGAGACAAGCAGCCTGCGTAGAAACTCGGCGGGAGACTTGCTTGAAGATCCGGCTGAAGATTTCTTTCTGTTGTTATACACTTTTGAACCACACGGTTTCTATACCGCTGTTGTATCCAGCCAGACTTACGGCACTTTATATATACATATCAGTTACTCAATTGCTCCGTTGCTCTACTCTGATCATTTTGAAATGATGTTTGATAAAAAAAAAAATTTATACTGCTTTTAAAAGTTGGGATGTTACAGATTTGTTACTCAACCATTGTTTATATGTAAACTACTCTTACTGGCGAAAATCTTGCAACCAACCCCCAAATTTGTATAATTACCATATTTATTTCTTATATTACTTTTTTTTTCCAGTATTTCTTATATTACTTTGAAACACTAAAATAGTGTAGTATGACATGAAATTTATTTATATGAGTTAAAATGTATGAAAATATTCTTCACTTTACAAAAATTTATTTAAAGGGTTAAAATATATGTTTGGTCTTCTAAATTTCAGTTTTATCTTTTAAATTTATAAAATATATTTTCAATCTCATGTATAAAAATTCGTTGTTAACTAATTTCATTCTATGTAAAAGTTTGATTGTCAAAAATGACTCTTCTCTTAAAATCACATGTCAATGTGTCATTATTGCTTGGGACTATTTATTGAACACGCCTCTACCACCACCAAAGTTTATTTTTGGTCAGGTCAATATTACCTTTGGTCTCTTAAATTTTTTCTCATTTTAATTTTAATCCCTCAAATTTTAAATAAGAGGTTTTAGTTCTTCAAAAGGTAAAATGATCCAAATTTTACTTAATTATAAGGATAAATATTTTAAAGGGAATAAAACTTAGGGACCAAAACCTCTTAATTAAGAGACAAAAATAAAAAAAAATGGTAAATTTAAGGAACTAAAGATTATATTATCTCTTTTGGGACTGTTGGTTAGCGGTGAGAGCAGTGACTTATTTTCTATCTGACTTTTTTAGAAGTCTGGTAGGAAAAAAAATCAGGTTGTAATATGATTTGTGTTTGAATTGATGGTTGTAGAAGTGGCATAATTCACATAAAAAAGCTGAGAGCTTTTTTGAAAAAGTTGCCCCATGGAGCTTTTTCTTTAACTGACTTTTAGGAGCTTTTTTAAAAAAAATTCCAGTAAACTTAAAGTTGAACCTAAACACTTCACCTCTGACTTCTTTCCTAGTGCTATTTTTTTTTAACTTTAAGGTGCTTAAAACTCTCTCCAAAGAAACCCTTTATCTTTTTTCCTTGAATGATTCGTGGTTTGGCTCCTTTTTAAATCTCCTTGTTTTTCTAATGTCATTCTGTACTTTTCGTTTTTTTTTGCCAACGTTGTACGTATTGAACTATAACACCCTAAAGTATGTATTTAATTTTTAATTTTAACTAATTAACGTAACATTGCCATTAATTTTTGTAATATAGCATATGGGTCAGAAAACTGAAAAAATTACAGATACTTGTCGTTTAAAAAATGATTAGTTGGGTTAATAAATTTACTATCCACTTATTATTTATTCTGCAAACATGTCATTTTTTGTATAATTATCGGCAAAGTGCAATATAATTTTAAACCATACTAATCCTTCAGTTTTTTGACCAATTTGCCCATAATTAAATAACTAAATACCGAAATGTCTCTGTTTGGAAACTATTACGTGGGGCCTTCTTTTTTTTTTTGAATTTCCCCGTGATGTAATCGACTAAGCTACCGTGCTTAGTCGATTACATCGCGGCAGAGGGGTTTTTTTAAAATCCCATTTGCCCCAACCGAACCCTAATACTCGATTAAACCTCCCCAAACCTCTCCCCCTTTGATTTTGTCACCAAAATCTTGCTGAATCCGTTGGTGGGTTGCGAAGGAAACTTCAATCTAGTGCTATTTACGTCGATTTCGGTATGTTCTCATCTCCATTTCGAATTTCGGTATGTTGTGAACCTTTTTTTTGTTTGTAATCTGAAACTCTTCCTTTTGCAGCTCCCAAATTCTGGTGTGACGGATGAGTTCAAGTTCAAACACGCACGTTACTGTAATCTACCATAGTGGCAGGCATTTTGAAGGTCCCGATGGTGTTCAATTTGAAGGAAAAAACGAAAATGATGAAAATCAAACGGGGCACTACGTACAACGAGCTCAAAGAAAGAATTTCCCAAAAATTGGGGCTACATGGAAGCCAATGCATTCATCGGATAATTGCCAAAATGGAGACTATAGTGGGTAAGGATAGTGTATACTACATTAGTAACGATGTATGTGATGATGAAGACGTAGAGTGTGTCATAGATGCATTTGTGAATCGGAAATCACAAAATTTTATTGAGATATATGTTGAGCTTGAATCTGATGAATCATCATATGTACCCATGCATACAAGTTCTCCACAGTATGTTGGTCAAGAAGAAAGACCTGTCGGTTTATCTGCACCTTCACAAGGCTTAAGTGAGATAACATTGACGAAAGAAGAGGAGGATGAGGAAGATGATAATATGGACAACGATGAGGAGGACGAATATGAGAGGTTTATTTCACTAGGTGACAGCTCAGATACTGATGTGGAGGGTGATTTTGAAACTCGCACGAACCCTGTAAACCTGAGTACCGCAACAATGCCACCGCTGAATGTTCACCTAGTTAGCAGTGGTAAGTTAGTAAACTTGTATTTGTATTTGTAATTTTGATTTAGTGGTTATGAGAAAAAGAACATTTTGACAAATGTAGGGTCTGAGACTGAGTCATTTTGGAACGAAAGCCCGCACTATTCGTTTATTAATTGGGCACACTGTGATGATGACATAGAGATGTTGTATGATGATGATGACTGATAATTGAATATTTAATACACTTATTTTTATCTCTTGATCAATATTTAGGACTCGTTAGTTAATAAATAATGGCTTTTATGTGCATTTAGGCTTTGGGCCTTAGATTGTAATTTTAGCCATTTTTATCGATAAAATTCCAGTTTTGTATTGCTTCACTATTTTTACCATAACTCTTGAACCAGACATCGGATTTGACTCATTTTTGTCTCATATTTCAGATGATTCAGAGAGCTACAATTGTTATGAAGACATAAAGAGCCAATTCGGACAAGAAGGCGGTCAATTTTGGAGCCAAAGTCAGATGAACAATTCTGGATTTTAATTGGGCTCGAATTTTGTAATTAAAGCCCATCTTTATTTTATTTTCGTTTTGGGCTGAACCATTAGACCTAATTCGTTTTTAGGTTATCTTTAAGTGAGGCAGCCGTCACACATTCATTCTACGCATTAATTCATTCACATTTTACACAGTTTTGGATTAAAGACGAAGTTTTAGTTTTCTCTCAAATGTTCTTCATGTTCTTCGTCTTTTCTTCTTCTATTCCAACCATGCTCGGCTAAACTTCTATGATTAATCCAACGTGAGGATTCCATGATTCGTCCGAGAGAGCCTAGGCTTAATCGGATTAGGGTTTCTCGATTCTGTTTTCATCTTATCGATCGATTTCCGAAAATAGTTCGAATATTAGATTTAATATTCGGTTTGGTTCGTCCCAAGGACTGAGTTCGGACTAGGTTTAAAGTGTTGCTGTGCGATCGTACAATGAGACGCCACTGTTCGAATAAATGCTAGGCGATCGTCTAGTCGAGGGAATTTCTGGACGGATGCAGAGATCTCGATTCGTCTAGAACCAAACGCGAGTTCGTTAATATTTCGCTCAAGGATGGATGTTTCTGGGAATCTAAACGTTGAGTTGGTCGTTTTTAATCTATTTCAGTTTATTAACGTTTTTCTATCTGTTTCTCAAAATTTCGTTTATCTCTGTCTATTTCGTTTTAGTCTGTTGAATCACAAAAATCCCCCCTTTTTCACCGTTAGGGTTTCGTCGTTGTTGTTAATCAAGCCCGTTGCAAGTTCGTTGGGAAACGATCCAGTTCCCTATTACTGCAAATCTTTTATTGAATCTGGTTATTTTGAGAGGCACGGCAAATCTCTTTCAAAATTTGGCGCCGTTGCCGGGGAATTTGCATCGGTTTGATTAGTAACAGTATTGGAAATTTTTTATTATTATTATTTTTTTTTTTTTTTTATTTTGATTTGATTTGATTTTTTTATCTTTTATTTTATCTTTTTATTTGATTTGATTTGATTTGATTTGATTTGATTTGATTTTATTATTATTTTTAAATAAAAAAAAAATTATTTTTTTTTAAATTTATTTATTTAAAAAAAAAATCATTTGATAGTATTTCTGATAATCTTGTTGTTTTCATTAATTCTAATAGCAATTTTGCTAACTCAGACGTTATGGCAGAAAGACAGGCAGATCATGCTACTTTAAAGGAATTGGGTGCACCTGATGTTAATTATCAACCTTTGTGCATCCAATATCCTAACTTGTCGCTAACTTTGAGCTTAAATCTGGTCTAATACACTTGTTGCCTAAGTTTCATGGTCTTGCAGTGAGTGCCCCATTAAGCATTTGAAGGAATTCCATGTAGTGTGCAAGACAATGAAACCACAAGCCATTGATGAGAATCATATCAAGCTGAGAGCTTTTCCTTTCTCATTGGTTGGTGGAGCTAAGGATTGGTGTTGTACCTTCACCCTCATCTATTGGGAGCTGGACTGATATTCGAGGTTATTTCTAGACAAATATTTTCCTTCATCAAGAGCAATGCGATCAAGAAGGAAATTGGCAACATTAAACAGGTCATTGGGGAGACTATGCATGAGTATTGGGAGAGATTCAAAAGGTTATGTGCAAGCTGTCCACACCATCGATAAATGAAAAGACACGATTAACAGTTTCTATGATGGTCTTGCGGTAGACAAAGGATTGGTGGATGCTTCTAGCGGTGGTGCTATGAGCAACAAGACACCTGAAGAGGCTCGGGACTTGATATCCATTATGGCATATAACTCTCAGCAGTTTGGCACCAGGGCCAATAGTACCCCTGTTTACCATATTCAAGCAGCACCGCCAAACCAGTATGATTCCCGAGAGATTAGAGACTAGACTTGATGATCCGACCTCCCTTGTGAGGCGGTTAGCGATAACACGAGACAGTGCGGTCTTCACCTCCTCGAGTGGGTACTCCCGTGGGTTTTGTTCGACCCATATCATTCTACTAACTCATGCCCTACCTTGCATGATCCGCTTACCAAGACCAGTCGGTAGCTTCGGTGGGCGTTTTTCGGGAAGGCCACAATACCAACGAGAATAATGCCTTCTCCAATACTTATAATCTGGTTGGAGAAATCACCCTAACTTTCGTTGGAACCAAAATCAGAACCAGAGTAACCAGTATCAACAGAATTTTGGGAATTACCGGCGAGAGACAGTACATGCCACAGACTTTCCGCCAACAGATCGCACCCCCTTTGCCTTTGCAAGCGCCACCTCCTCGACCGACCATATGTCCACCTCCACGGGCGGCACAACAAAGAGCTAGTAGTAGTGGTGGTGGTTCCTCACTTGAAGATATGATGAAGCAATTTGTCATGACCAATATGCGGTTCCAACGAAACAACCGACACTTCCATTCGAGTTTGCAAACACAGTTGGGCAATTGGCAACATCATTGAACCGGCTTCAACCTCGGGGATCCAACTCCCTTCCTTCACAAACAATTCCCAATCCTAAGGAAATGTGAGTGCTATATCACTACGGTGCAGGCAAGCAATTGGAGGAACCTAAGCACGCTACGAGATGTGACTTCCACATCGGGAAACGAGTCGAAATGTGAAGATTGACTCGAAAAGAAAAAGGCGATACGGCAAGGTGAAGAGGAAGACATTCCTATTCCTCTTCCCTTCCCTCAGAGAGCAATTCAGCCCTAGAAGTTGGCAGGTAAAGCACAAGAGAAGGATATACTTGAGACATTCGAGAAGAGTACGAGATCAACATTCCTCTCTTAGATGCGATCAAACAAATTCCTAAATATGCCAAGTTTTGAAGGAGTTGTGCACCAACAAGAGGCGGCGAAGGGAAATGAACGAGTGAGTTTGAATCGAGAATGTCTCGGCACTCATCCAACCTACTATGCCTCGTAAATGCAAAGATCCAGGGACATTTTCTATCCCTTGCCTCATTGGTAACTATAGATTTGATGATTGCATGCTAGATTTAGGTGCTTCTATTAATGTCATGCTGCGCATCTGTTTATAGATCTCTTGGTCTTGGTCCTTTGCGTCCTACGGTGTTATTGTTCGAGTTAGCTAATAGAAGTAGTGCTCATCCTTACGGTTTAGTTGAAGATGTATTAGTCAAAGTTAATGACTTGATATTTCTGCTGATTTTTACATCTTAGATATGGAGGGTGAGTCTCCTAGTAGTAGGTCACCAATCATTCTAGGGAGACCTTTCATGAAAACGGCTAGGACTAAGATAGATGTGCATTACGGTACTCTTTCCATGGAGTTTGGTGATATATACGTGAATTTCAATATCTTTGATGCCATGAAATATCCTAGGGAAGAGCATTACATTTTACGTATTGATGTGATTGATGATCTTTGTGGATGATGTTCTTGCTTGATTGGTGTCTTGCTTACCACGATTTTGCATCTATGAGTGATTCTCTCATTTGTGCATGTGCTAATAATGAATGGTGTCCTATTTGCTTTGAAATTAATGATGCATTATTTGGTGATTCGACTTGCTTAGTGATTCTGCATTACTTGTCGATTCGATATCGATTCGAGTTTGAGCTTCATCCCGATCTAACGTGCATCCGATTCGATTTTGATGAGCTTACTTGATTTTGATGAGCGAATTCGATGTTAACATTGAGCTGTATAGACACAGTCCTTTTGCTTGTGCTTCTTTGAATGTGGTTTCGGGGATTTCTAGTGTGATGACATCGAGTTGTTACCACCCAAGCTTCTTCCCTCCATTGAGAAACCGCCCAAACTAGAGTTGAAATCCCTCTCAGATCACCTAAAGTATGCATTTACGGAGGTGAATGAGCGATTGCCGATCATTGTGGCAAATAATCTTTTGCACGATCAAGAAGAGAAGGATGCTAAGCTTATTGAGGGCGAACAAGAAGGCCATTGGGTGGACATTAGGCTGACATAGTTGGCATCAGCCCTTCTATGTGCATGCATCGTATTCATTTGGAAGAGGAATCTAAGCCTGTGAGGCAACCCCGGAGACGCCTTAATCCTCTTATCCTTGATGTGGTAAAGAAGGAGGTCACTAAGCTCCTGCAGTTGGCATCATCTATCCCATTTCGATAGCAGGTGGGTTGGCGGTCCAGTCGTTCCTAAGAAATCCGAGTCAACTGTGGTAGCCAATCGGAAGAATGAGCTCATTCCTACTCGAGTTCGAGAATAGTTGGAGAGTTTGCATCGACTATAGGAGACTCAACCAAGCCACTCGCAAGGATCATTATCCTCTGCCTTTCATTGATCGGATGTTAGAGCTTTTGGTGGTAAGTCTCATTCTTGCTTCTGGATGGCTACTCGGATATTTCCAGATCCATATTGCTCCCGAGGATCGGGGAGAAGACGACCTTCACATGCCCCTTTGGGACATATGCTTACCGAAGAATGCCTTTTGGCCTTTGCAATGCACTGGCACTTTTCGGCGTTGTATGGTAAGTATTTTCTACGAGTTTCTAGAGGATTGCATGGAGGTTTTTATGGATGACTTCACCTGTATATGGGTCTAGTTTTGATTCTGCTTGGCTAATTTGTCTAGAGTTTTGCATAGATGTCCGAGTCTAATCTTGTCTGCTGAATTATGAGAAGTGTCACTTCATGGTTGAGTCGGTATAGTCTTGGGACACATAGTGTCTAGGAAAGGGATTGAGGTAGACCACTGCTAAGATAGATGTAATTCTTTGCGTTGCCTTACCCCGCTTACGTGCGGGAAGTTCGTTCTTTTCTTGGTCATGCGAGGTTTCTATCGGCGTTTCATTCAAGATTTTAGAAAGAGCGCCCGACCCTTGTCCAAACTTCTGCATAAGGCGCTGAATTTGTATTTGATGATACTTGCAAGGCGGCCTTGATCATTTGAAGCGTTGCACGACTACGGCCAGATGATTAAGCCCCCGATTGGTGCCTTCCTTTTGAGTTGATGTGCGATGCTTCCAATTATGCGGTTGGTGCTATCTTGGCACGGTGGGTAGGCAGAGCATCTCATGTCATTGCATATGCCTCCAAGACATTGGATTACGCTCGATCTAATTACACCACTGAAAAGGAGTTGTTGGCCATTGTATTTGCTTTTGATAAGTTTAGGTCATATCTGCTAGCTAGTAGAGTCATTGTTTTCTTTGACCATGCTACTTTGAAGTTTCTTTTGAAAAAGGCAGATGCTAAGCCACGACTCATCCGGTGGATGTTTGATAATTGAATATTTTATACACTTATTTTTATCTCTTGAATAATAATTTAGGACCCTTTAGCTAATAAATAATGGCTTTTATGTTTATTTGGACCTTGGGCTTTTTATTGCATTTTAGCTATTTTTAATAATAAAATTCCAGTTTTGTGTTGCTTCACTATTTCTACCATAACTCTTGAACCAGACATCGGATTTGCCTCATTTTTGTCTCATATTTCAGATGATTCAGAGAGCTACAATTGTTATGAAGACATCAAGAGCAAATTCGGTCAAGAAGGAGGTCAATTTTGGAGCCAAAGTCGGATGTACAATTCTGGATTTATTTTGGACCCGAATTTTGTAATTTAAGTCCTGTTATATTTTATTTCTGTTTTGGGCTAAAACTATGAGAGCCCATTTCGTTTTAGGTTATTTTTAAGTATGGCAGCTGCCACAAACATATTCATTCACGTTTTTAACATTAGAGTGGATCAAAATACAAGTTTTCATTTTCTCTCATCTGTTCTTCATGTTCTTCGCGCGTTCTTCGTGTTCTTCGTTCGTTCTTCGATTTTCCCAGCCATGATCGGCTAAACTCTTGTGATTAACCCAACGATGAGGATTCCATGATTCATCCAGAGAACTCGTGCCTAATCGGTAACTACTCGATTCTGTTTTCATCTTATCGGATTCGATTTACGGAAATAGTTCGAATATTAGATTTAATATTCGGTTTGGTTCATCCCAAGGACTTAGTTCGGACTAGGTTATAGTGTTGCTGTGCGATTGCACGGTGAGACGCCACTGTCCGGCAGATTCTAGGCGATCGTCTAGGCGAGGAATCTCCGGATGAATGCGAGAGATTTCGATTCATCGGAACCAAACGTGGGTTAGTTATATTTTCGTTCAATGATGGAGGTTTCGGAATCAATTCGTTGGGTTGATCATCTTTAATCTGTCTCTGTTTATTTGATTCTCGTTTGACTCGTTTATTGCATTTTGGTTATGTTATTTAGTTTTGTTCTATTCTGTTAAACCAAACCCCCCATTTTATCATTCTGTTTCACTATTGTTATTAAACAAGCCCGCCGCAAATTCGTTGGGAAACGACCCGGGTTCCCTAGTTCGCAAATTAATTACGAACTTGGTTTATTTTGGAAGACACGGCAAAAATCTTTCCAAAAATGGCGCCCATTGCCGGGAATTTGCATCGGTTTGATTAGTAACAGTATTGTAAATAGCTTAGTTTAGGTAGTTTAGGTGGTTCGGGTGGCGGACAGAAATTTTCTGACTCCGATCACTCAAACCAGGTCTTATTCACAAGGAATTGGGTGTTTTAAGCAAAAGTCACTTCCTAGGAGGAAGTGAGGTCTCACTCATTTTCCCCAAATTCCAACGTTTAGACCACTTTTTTTCACTGTTTTAAGTTCTGCTTTTTGATTTCCAACGGGACCATTTTTTTAGTATCTCGATTGAGTTGAAATTTGGTACGGTGATAGAAAATGGTGAATCGTTAGACCCACATCGAAAATGTTCCATTTTCCATGTGGTATCCTCCGTTTCGCCAAATTCCATCGTTTAGGCCACTTTTTCAATTTTTGAAGTTTTTTATTCCATTTTGAGTCCCCCAATAGTCTAGGAGTTGCCCTGTCCAAGTCCCAAAAATTTTAAAAATCATTTGATACTGTTTCGGACTTGTTTTGGTCAATTTCTAGCATAGGTTTTTGCTTTTGTGTGTTTTGTCTCTGTGTCTTTTAGTGTTTTTCCACTTTTCACCACCTCTAGTGGCATTTTCGTAATTCTGATTTTCTGGTGGCATCTTTGTCATTCTGAGTACTTGCCAACTCTGCTTTGTGTATATTTTGCATGAGTACCAGGAATACTACTAATCCAGAAGATTTGTTGCCATTTGATCCTGAAATAGAAAGAACAATTCTTACTGCTAGAAGAGTTGTTAGGCTAAGTCATAACATTAATACCGAACTGGATACTCAATTAGAGTCTGATTCTGGCCATTCTGATTGTGTCCATTCTCCCCATTAAGCATTTGAAGGAATTCCATGTAGTATGCAGCACTATGAAACCTCATGCCATTGATGAAGATCATATTAAGCTGAGAGCTTTTCCTTTCTCATTGGATGGTGGAGCCAAGGATTGGTTCTTTGTACCTTGACCCTCATCTATTGGGAGCTGGGTGATATTCGAGGTTATTTCTCGAGAAATATTTCCCTTCCTCAAGAGCAACCGCAATCAAGAAGGAAATTGGCAACATTAAACAAGTCACTGGGAGACTATGTATAAGTATTGGGAGAGGTTCAAAAGGTTATGTGCAAGCTGTCCACACCATCGATATCTGAAAAGACTTGATCAACTCTTTCTATGATGGTCTATCACCTAGACAAAGGGTTGGTGGATGCTTCTAGCGGTGGGGCTATGAGTAACAAGACACTGAAGAAGCCCGAGACTTGATATCCATTATGGCGAGATAACTCTCGCGAGCTTGGCACCGTGGCCAATAGTACTCCTGTTTACCAATGGGTGTTTTTCCAGGAAGGCCACAATACTAACAGAATAATGCCTTTTCCAACACTTATAATCCTGGTTGGAGAAATCACCCCAACTTTCGCTGGAACCAAAATCAGAACCAGAGCAACCAATACCAAAATCGAATCGAGTAACTAGTATCGAGCGAATTATGGGAATTACCGGCAGAGGCCGTATGGACCACGAGACTTTCCAAAGAATCCGCACCCCCTTTGCCTTTGCAAGCACCACCTCCTCGACCAGCCATATGTCCACCTCCACAGCGGCGCAACAAGAGAGCTAGTAGTAGTGGTGGTAGTGGTTCCTCACTTGAAGATATGGTAAAGCAACTTGTCTCAGCCAATATGCAGTTGCAACAGCAAACTGACACTTCCATTCGAGTTTGCAAACACAGATTGGGCAATTGGCAACATCATTGAACCAGCTTCAACCTCGGGGATCCACTCCCTTCCTCACAAACAATTCCCAATCCTAAGGGAAATGTGAGTGCTATATCACTACGATCTGGAAAGCAATTGGAGGAACCTAAGCAAGCTGCAGATGTGACTTCCACATCGAAAACGAGTCAGAAATGTGAAGATTGACTCGAAAAGAAAAAGGCAAGAAGCAAGGTGAAGAGGAAGACATTCCTATTCCTCTTCCCTTCCCTCGAGAAGCGATTCGGTCAAGAAGTTGCGAGATAAAGCACAAGAGAAGGATATACTTGAGACATTCGAAGAGTAGAGATCAACATTCCTCTCTTAGATGCGGTCAAACAAATTCCTAAATATGCCAAGTTTACGAAGGAGTTGTGCACCAACAAGAGGCGGCGAAGGGAAATGAACGAGTGAGCTTGAACCGAATGTCTCAAAGACTCATCCGGCCTACCATGCCTCGTAAATGCAAAGATCCGGGGACATTTTCTATCCCTTGCCTTATTGGTAACTATAGATTTGATGATTGCATGCTAGATTTAGGTGCTTCTATTAATGTCATGCTGCATCTGTTTATAGATCTCTTGGTCTTGGTCCCTTGCGTCCAACCGGTGTCATTGTTCGGTTAGCTAATAGGAGTAATGCCCATCCTTCGGTTTAGTTGAAGATGTATTAGTCAAAGTTAATGAATTGATATTCCCTGCTGATTTTTACATCTTGGATATGGAGGGTGAGTCTCCTAGTAGTAGGTCACCAATCATTCTAGGGAGACCTTTCATGAAAACAGACTAGGACTAAGATAGATGTGCATTCTCGGTACTCTTTCCATGGAGTTTGGTGATATATCCGTGAATTTCAATATCTTTGATGCCATGAAATATCCTAGGGAAGAGCATTCATTTTTCGTATTGATGTGATTGATGATTTGTGGATGATGTTCTTAATGGTTGGTGTCTTGATTATCCTTATTTTTCATCGAGAGTGATACCCCCATTTGTGCATGCAATGATAATGAATGGTGCTCGTTTGCACTAATTTGGTTAAAGATGCATTGTTTGGTGATTCGATTTGCTTGATGATTCTACATTACTTGTAGACTCGATATTGATTCGAGTTTGAGCTTCATCCCGATCCTAACGTGCATCCCGATTCGATTTTGATGAGCTTCATTCGATTTTGATGAACCGAATTCGATGTTAACCTTGAGTGTATAGACACGATCCTTTCGCTTGTGCTTCTTTGAATATGGTTTCGGTATTCCTAGTGTGATGACATCGAGTTGTTGCAACAACCACCCAAGCTTCTCCATTGAGCAACCGCCCAAACTAGAGTTGAAATCCCTTCCGCACCATCCGAAGTATGCATTTACGGAGGAGAATGAGCAGCTTGCCATCATTGTGGCAAATAATCTCACGCCTGATCAAGAAGAGAAGCTGCTAAGCTTATTGAGGGCAAACAAGAAAGCTATTGGGTGGACATTAGCTGACATAGTTGGCATAAGCCCTTCCATGTGCATGCATCGGATTTTGTTGGAAGAGGACTCTAAGCGGTGAGGCAACCCCGAGACGCCTTAATCCTCTTATCCTTGATGTGGTGAAGAAGGAAGTCACTAAGCTCCCGCAGCCGGCATCATCTATCCTATTTCGATAGCCGGTGGGTTAGCCTATCCAGGTGGTTCCTAAGAAATCCTGAGTCACTGTGGTAGCCAATCAAAAGAATGAGCTCATTCCTACTCGAGTTCGAATAGTTGGAGAGTTTGCATTGACTATAGGAGACTCAACCAAGCCACTCGCAAGGATCATTACCTCTACCTTTCATTGATCGATGTTAGAGCGATTGGTGGTAAGTCTCATTATCGCTTCTTGGATGGCTACTCGGATACTTCCAGATTCATATTGCTCCTGAGGATCAGGAGAAGACGACCTTCACATGCCCCTTTGGAACATACGCTTACCGGAGGATGCCTTTTGGCCTTTGCAATGCACTGCACCTTTCGGCGTTGTATGGTGAGTATTTTCTCTGAGTTCCTAGAGGATTGCATGGAGGTTTTCATGGATGATTTCACTGTATATGGGTCTGATTTTGATGCATGCTTAGCTAATTTGTCTAGAGTCTTGAATAGGTGCATTGAATCTAATCTTGTGCTGAATTATGAAAAGTGTCACTTTATGGTTGAGTCAGGTATAGTCTTGGGACACATAGTGTCTAGGAAAGGGATTGAGGTCGACCCTGCTAAGATTGATGTTATTCTTGCTTTGCCTTACCCCGCTTCGTGCGGGAGGTTCGCTCTTTTCTTGGTCATGCGGGTTTCTATCGACGTTTCATTCGAGATTTTAGCAAGACTGCTCAACCCTTGTCCAACCTTCGCATAAGGACACCGACTTTGTCTTTGATGATGCGTGCAAGGCGGCCTTCGATCACTTGAAGCGTTGCCTTACTACGCCCCCTGATCCAGCCCCCGATTGGCTCCTCCCTTTTGAGTTGATGTGCGATGCTTCCAACTATGCGGTTGGTGCTATCTTAGCACAACGGGTTGATAGAGCTTCCCATGTGATTGCATATGCCTCCAAGACTTTGGATTACGCTCATCTAATTACACCACCACCGAAAAGGAGTTGTTGGCCATTGTATTTGCCTTCGATAAGTTTAGGTCATATCGCTAGCTAGTAGAGTCATTGTTTTCTCGACCATGCGGCTTTAAAGTTTCTTTTGAAAAAGGCAGATGCTAAGCCACGACTCATCCGGTGGATGTTGTTGCTCCAAGAGTTTGATGTGAGATTCGAGATAGAAGTGGAGCACAAAACCGGGTAGCCGACCACTTGAGTCGTATCACTCATTCTCCCTCTCACCCCTCTTCTATTCGGGATGATTTCCGATGAGCGGCTTCACAGCTGCAAGTTAAGACCCCATGGTATGCTGATTTAGTTAACTACTTGGTAGCTAGTGTTTTTCTGTAGAATCCACTAGGGCCCAAACCCTTAAATTGAAAAGTGAGTCTAAATATTATGTTTGGGATGACCCTTATCTCGTGGAAATTTTGTAGTAACCAAGTAGTTAGGAGATGTGTGCGATTGTGAGTTTCAATCTATATTGCATTTTGCTCATGCTTCGCTGTGGTGGTTACTTTGGACCCCAAAGAACTGCTAGGAAGGTGTTAGAATGTGGTTTGTTTTGGCCTTCCTTGTTTCATGATGCCCATTTGTTTTGCAAGTCATGTGATAACCGTCGAGAGCAGGAGTATTTCCGTAGGCATGAGATGCCCCAAAACCCTATATTGTTTTGTGAGATCTTTGATGTTTGGGGTATTGATTTCATGGGTCCATTTCGCTTCATATGGTTACACTTACATCTTACCGGGTCGTTGTGGTGGTGGATTTTGTTAGGTCTAACATTTTCTACAGGTTTGGCATTCCTAGAGCTATTATCAGTGATCAGGGTTCCCATTTTTGCAATAGAAGCATGGGTGCCTTGCTACGCAAGTATGGAGTGCTTCACAAGGTCTCCACAGTATACCACCCTCAGACCAATGGTCAAGTCAAGTCTCAAATAGAGAGATTAAGCAAATCCTTCGAAGATCGTTAACTCTACCCTAAAGATTGGAGTAAGCGATTAGAGGATGCTTTGTGGGCATATCGCACCGCCTACAAGACTCCGATTGGGATGTCTCCTTATCGGATTGTCTTTGGTAAGGCATGTCATCTTCCGGTTGAGTTGGAACATCGAGCCTATTGGGCCATTAAGCGGTGTAACATGGATTTGGCTCGATCTGGGATGGAGAGAAAGCTACGTTGCAAGAATTAGATGAGTTGAGATTGGATGCCTATGAGAGTTCACGGTTGTACAAGGAGAAGACTAAGGCATTCCATGATAAGCATATTCGAGGAAAGAATTTTCGTGGGCAGAAAGTTCTTCTATTTAACTCCCGTTTGAAGTTTATGCCGTAAGCTTCGATCTAGATGGGATGGCCCTTTTGAGATCACTAACATTTTTCCATTTGGTGCTTTGTTGAGCTATGTGATCCAACCACAGAAGTACCTTTAAGGTTAATGGGCATCGCCTCAAGCCATTTCATGAGGGATCCCCACAGCGGCTGAGGAAGCGAGACTCTCCTCATTGACGCCATCTATCCTCCATAAACCCTTGGGAGGATTCTTCTTTCTCCTCCATAAACCCTTGGGGAGTATTCTTCTTCCTTCTCCCTCTTTCTCTCTTATTTGTTTTCTTTCTTTTTTCTACCTTGATTTTGAAAAAAAAAAAAAAAAGTCTCTCTTTCTATGATTGCTACATATTATGAACGTGGAATTAGACTTTGGTTTTAATGGATCATTCTGGTTGGTCTACAATTCTTGACTCTTCGATTACAAGTCTTGATAGTTGATTTGATGTTGTTGATTGCCTAAGTTGGTATTGACCTTGTGAGGTTTTGGGCCTGCATGAATGTAATTCATCTTTTGCCATTCTTTCTTTCATGTGTGCATCTCTCATGATTTTTGTTCTCTAGAACTTGCTCCTTTTCTTTTGAAACTACATTTTTCACTTACGTGCATAAGTATGATGGAAGCTTGTTTTCTTTCTTTTATTTTCCTCACTTTGGCCAAATAGCTTTCCCTTGCATTATGATTCCCTTGCTAGCCCCTTTGTGCCTTTTGACCCATTCTTTTCTAAGCCACATTACAAGCCTAAGCGTAAAACCATTTTATTCCGCACCTTGAAGATTTATTGAGCATTGGTTTCAACTTGTTTTGTGTTTAAGTGTGGGGGTTGCTCAGGAGTGCAACAGTTTAAGTGTGGGGGGGAGATATTTGATTTTGACATTGTAATTACGTATACAATGAAAGGAAAGAAAAAAATAAAAAAAAAATAAAAGAAAATAAAAGAAAAAAAAAAGAAGAAAAGAAAAAAAAAACAGAGAAAAGAGAAGAAAAGAAAATACATAGAAAGAAATGGATAATTAGTAGAATAAAAGTTTCATACATAGAGAATGATTGTGTTAATCAGTGCTCTTCCTTTTGATTTCTTTGGTGCTTAGCCTCTCATTCCATACTATTACCTACCTTCACCCTAGCCCCGTTACAACCTTTAATTACAAGCTCTCTTGATTTGTGCATGTACGTGTTGCGAGTAGTGGAGACGTAGAAGTTGAGCAAGCTTATGGTAGAACAATTTTCTTGAGTAGAATTTGAGCGATACACTTATTTACCTTAAACACTTGAGAGACTGATTGATTGAGCGCATCATTTGTGAGACCATCATTTGTGATTAGCATCATTGATTGAGACTACCATGAATTGTAATTTGAGATGAAGGGATTTTGGTCTTGATTGATTGGTCTTTTGGAACTTTTTGTCCCTTGATTCACTTTTTGCATTATTAGCAATTATTAGTAAAGAAGAGTTTTTCCTTTTAGTCTTTTTCTTTAGATTTTGCTCAGGAGTGCAAAAAGATAAGTGTGGGGGAATTTGATAATTGAATATTTAATACACTTATTTTTATCTCTTGATCAATATTTAGGACTCTTTAGTTAATAAATAATCGCTTTTATGTGCATTTAGGCTTTGGGCCTTAGATTGTAATTTTAGCCATTTTTATCGATAAAATTCCAGTTTTGTATTGCTTCACTATTTTTACCATAACTCTTGAACCAGACATCGGATTTGCCTCATTTTTGTCTCATATTTCAGATGATTCAGAGAGCTACAATTGTTATGAAGACATAAAGAGCCAATTCGGACAAGAAGGCGGTCAATTTTGGAGCCAAAGTCAGATGAACAATTCTGGATTTTAATTGGGCTCGAATTTTGTAATTAAAGCCCATCTTTATTTTATTTTCGTTTTGGGCTGAACCATTAGACCTAATTCGTTTTTAGGTTATCTTTAAGTGAGGCAGCCGTCACACATTCATTCTACGCATTAATTCATTCACGTTTTACACAGTTTTGGATTAAAGACGAAGTTTTAGTTTTCTCTCAAATGTTCTTCATGTTCTTCGTCTTTTCTTCTTCTATTCCAACCATGCTCGGCTAAACTTCTATGATTAATCCAACGTGAGGATTCCATGATTCGTCCAGAGAGCCTAGGCTTAATCGGATTAGGGTTTCTCGATTCTGTTTTCATCTTATCAGATCTCGATTTGAAAATAGTTCGAATATTAGATTTAATATTCGGTTTGGTTCGTCCCAAGGACCGAGTTCGGACTAGGTTTAAAGTGTTGTTGTGCGATCGTACAATGAGACGCCACTGTTCGAATAAATGCTAGGCGATCGTCTAGTCGAGGGAATTTCGGACGGATGCGAGATATCGATTCGTCTAGAACCAAACGCGAGTTCGTTAATATTTCGCTCAAGGATGGACGTTTCTGGGAATCTAAACGTTGGGTTGGTCGTTTTTAATCTATTTCAGTTTATTAACGTTTTCTATCTGTTTCTCAAAATTTCGTTTATCTCTGCTTCTATTTCGTTTTAGTCTCGTTGAATCACAAAAATCCCCTTTTTTCACCGTTAGGGTTTCGTCGTTGTTGTTAATCAAGCCCGCTGCAAGTTCGTTGGGAAACGATCCAGGTTCCCTATTACTGCAAATCTTTTATTGAATCTGGTTATTTTGAGAGGCACGGCAAATCTCTTTCAATGACGAGCAAGGTGGTTGGCATTTAGGTGATCCATTATATTTGTATCAGCAGTTTCCTTCTAATTCTGAAATGCAACATGCCATGAAAGTATATTGCATGAAATCTCATCATACAACCAAAGTTCAAAAAAGCGATGAGCATAGGTTTATGATGAGGTGTCGAAACCATGCTGACGGTTGTCCCTGGTATATGAGGGAAATTTTCCCCAAGGAACCGGGCCAGCATCAGGTACCTCCTCCTCAACAGTAGTGTATTGTCACACGCCATGACGAATAGCCCACATAACAGGAATGTCACCCTCCAACACCCTCGAATGATTGTAAGGCCGAGGGAACAATATGTGGGTGATGGCGTAGTAAATGATATAAGCATCAACAGTCAGCTGGCCTACCGTAAATATAGCTCTATGACCTCCTGGCCTCATGCACAGCCTCATCTCGCTGAAATCCCTCTATGGGTGCAGTGCTATCCCCATCATACTGAACTGTATCCTCTGCATCAAAATCATACCCTAGCAACTCCGTCCAGATAGGAGCCGTCATCAATATGTCAAACCCGCAGACGCGAGACTGCAGATAACCATTTATGTAGCTCAGGTTATGGTAGAAAGCTCTCACCATAACCTCTGAATAAGGCGAAGTCATCTCCGCCAATCCTCTCAAATACGAAGCCTCCAAAATCGACACAATCTCAAAACCCTCCTTCGCAAAGAATGCGATATCCAATGACTCCAGCTTGCATATGGGTCTAGTAGCAAAATTCGCCATGAATCGTGTATGCTCTGCTACATTATTATCAACCAGATAACCATAAGGGAGATAAACAGCGGGCTCAGGCTGCTGTGGCCTAGAGGAGGATGCCCCGCGGCTCGCCCGTTGCTTAATCCGCCTCCCACGATCATTGCTGGTGTTAGAAGGAGCTTCTTTACGACGCATGATGACAACAACAACCTACAAAGGGACATTACAAACCATCAACAAACAAGAAACATTCATCATTTTCACAAACAAACACAATCAACATAAACAACAAACATTCAAAGAGATGAGTTATTCGAAAAACTTAATGTTTAAGCAACATAAACAAACATTAATCAGTATAAACAACAAACATTCATCATTTTTTTAAAAAAAAAACACACAATCAACAACAACAAAAATTGATGAAAACCGAAGTGAAATTCGTCCAAAAATCAAAAAAATCTCAACCGATGTAAATCTTTTCACTTTCACATGTACATTCATCGTTTTCATCCATAAATACGAATGAAATACTCAAATCAATCAAACATACACAACAAAACCACTCAATCAAAGCACAAAACACAAAAACGACGGTGGAAATTCAAAATAGAGATGAGAACATATCGAAATCGACGCAAATGGCACTAGATTGAAGTTTCCTTCGCAACCCACGGACGGATTCAGCAAGGATTTGGTGAAAAAAAACATAGGGGGAGAGGTTTGGTAGTCGATTAGGGTTTGGATTTCGTGATTGGGGTTTTTAAAAAACCCCTCTGCCGCGATGTAATCGACTAAGCATTGTAGCTTAGTCGATTACATCACGGGGAAATTCAAAAAAAAAAAAAAAGAAGGCCCCACGTTTTAGTCGATTACACCCCAAGGTGTAATCGACTAAACAGGGGCAGATGGAAAAATAGTTTCCAAACAGAGGCATTTCGGTAATTAGTTATTTAATTAGGGACAAATTGGTCAAAAAACCCTAATCCTTCCTATCAAATAATATTTTATCAATTATCTCAAAGTTGAGGTAATTCATCATCTATTGTAGGTTCAAAAAAGAAAATTTACCTGTTTTTTTCACGAAAGGCACAAACCATTTTTCCAAATTAAATGAAACCATTTAATCTCCTAAAAGAGATTCTAAGATCAGTTCTAAAGTGTCCATCAATAAAGAAAAAAAAAACATAATATCAGCTTGCTACAAATTCTCCTAACAAGGGCATTAACAGCTGCACACATGCTAGTAGTTTAAAAAAGGGAAAATTACATTTAGGTCACGAACAAGAGAAAATATGATAAAATAGTCATTTGAAATCTCAAAATTATATTTAAATCTCATGAGACTTTTTTGTAATATATTTCAATTATCAAATACCTATGGACTTGTCAATGGACGCTCACAGACTTGTCAGTGTAAGCATTCATAGAATTGTCGGTGGACGTCCCTGAATTTGTCAATGTAATTGAAATTTATTACAAAAAAGTCTCCCCGACCTAAATGTAATTTTGAGATTTCAAATGACCATTTTTATCGTATTTTCTCTTATCCAGGACATAAATACAATTTCTCCTTTAAAAAATGACTAGTTGAGTTAATTATGTGATGTTTGAAATTTACTATACGCGTATTATTTATTCTGCATCTTTGAATCAATCAAATAAAATAAGAAATAATTAACTATATATAAAGAATGAACAGTAAGCAAAATATATTCAAAATATTTGTGAGCTATCAATTTCCAAACCAATAAATTTCAAATTCTTGAATTTTTATAATCAACAAATTGGAAAATATATGTTTACCATAAAAAAATTAATATGAAAATATAAAGCCGCTAAGCATGATCAAATCGAAGAAATTAATAGAAGTTTAAACTAAATCAATATGAAAATATAAAGCCACTAAGCATGATCAAATCAAAGAAATTACAGTAGTCATGAGTTTACCAATTACTTGACTCGATTTTGTAAATTAGAAATATAAAAATGATAAAATCAAAAAGTCAACTCGTGAGTTTGACAACAATAATAATATCATTAAAAACCATCGTCTGAGCCACCGTTTTTAAGAAAATAGTTGTTTTTAAGTTAACACTGTTAGTGAATTCCGTTTATTTTGACACCAATAAATATCAATATTCACACTTATCACCTTTTTTTGCTATTATAATTATTTATCACCCCCTTATTTTATATTTTATGTCCATAAATTAGTAGTTGACCTCCATGATTCAAGGAGCTATAATAATAATAATTCAGCTCATAAATCAATGAGTTGTTATAATCATAATTCAAACTAAATTTGCAAGAAGCTTAGTTTTCAAGAAATATAATTGGCCCCATGATTATAGTAATGCTCATATATTAACATTGTTAATGTATTCTGTTTTGTGTTCTCCGTTCTTCATTGTTAGTCATCCCAATTCTTCATCCCCAATATCATGGCATGTCAACCTTATGAACTCATAAGGGATATTGATGACCACAAAGCAATCATTAAAAACATAAAAGTAGAAAAATGAGTTCTCATTTGTTGTTTTGAGTTTTTGAATGTTTCATTTTACCAGTATTGGTTTTGAGTCGACTTTACTTTCAATTGTGTTTGGCATTTTCACATTATTTTAGGCTATACTCTTATAGCGTGATATTTTTGGATCCATGATGAATAATTCTTTTTTGGTTGAAGTTATATTGATTAATAATTCTAAGTGTGTCATTTAATTGAAATGCAATTATGTGAATATTAATGAAAATTGATTTGGGTCAAATACAAAGACGCGTGGGGCACTATGCTTGACTTTAGAAATGATAAATCGTCTGCTTTAAACAAAAGGGAAGAATCACCAAAATCAACAAAGAAAATGTAATGTAAAAATGAAAGCTAACTACAATCAAAATGTTAAAGTTAACACTTCATGGGGGAAAAAAGTCAAGAGAAGGGGGCATGACTTTTTTATATAATTGAGTAGATTATCAATATAAAGAGAGGGGCATGAACTGGTATAATTTCTTAATACATACATACATGATTTATCGTTTGTCATGTCACTTGACATAAGATTTTGTCAAGTCACCCAAAAACTACGTCGTTTTGGGAGTTAAGGGGATTAATGAATTGTTTTTGTACCGGTATTTATTATATGAATTTTACCAAAACACACTCCATTAATTCTCCTAACTCCAAAAATGATGTCATTTTGGTGTTAGGGGAATTAATGAAGGTTGTTTTAGTATTTTTGTTTTTGTATTTATTATATGAATTTTACCAAAAGACCCTTCATTAATCCCCTAACTCTAAAATACGTCGTTTTGGGAGTTAGGGGAATTGATAAGGGTGTTTTGGTATTTTTGTTTTTTGTATTTATTATATGAATTTTACCAAAATATCCTTTATTAATTCCCCTAACTCCCAAAACGACGTAGTTTTAGGATGATTTAACAAAACCTTATATCAAGTGACATGACAAACGATAAACTCATATATATATATATATATATATATATATATATATATATATATATATATATATATATATATATATATATATATATATAAAAGAAGTAAGAAAATCTTAGGAAATAATAATCTATAATGTGCAACGATGATATCACTATTTCTATATAAAATCATCAAATCAGTAATTTGCATCAATAATAAATGAAATTTGTCATGTGTTTTGGCAACAACAAAAAAACTATAATTTTAAATTATGATAACTCCTTAATTTATTGACATGATTTTGAATTATGATAACTTCTTGATTTAGACTAAAAAACTGAACACTAATTTAATTTACATTTGAGAGTGTTGCATATTTCCGACTGTTTTATTATATTCACTTAAGTAAGTATATAAGGATATATTGTTAGAATAATATAGTGATTTCTTGATTATGAGATATTTGTTATATATACAAAGAGTGAGTTGCTTTTTATTAGAACTAAAATGAAATGACTAGATTTATAATCTCCCTAAGTGAGGAAGCACACAAATATTTACAACACAAGGAGATATTTAGGAGTATTGATGCATCATCTTATTGACTTGTACCAATTACTAAATTTTGTGAAGAATCTGTTGTTGCTAATTAGTAATTACGATGTGGCTATAATACATCATCTTTTGTTGTATTAAGGATGAACACTTAATTTAAGGGTAGACAATCATTTAAACATATATTAATTTTTTTAACAAAAAATCTCTAATTCAGGGTGAGCATTTACCCCCTTCTTTTATACATGGGTCCACCATTGCTTGTGCAGTTGTGCCACTGTATTTCGATCTCCAGCACCATCGTCGTCACCATCGTCTGCCTCTTGTACATATGCGCTCGCAGCTAGGTTTAAAAGTCAGGCCGTTAGCTATTTTTCCCGCTAAATTATTCATCATTCCCTTAACATTTGGTGTTTTTTTTTTCTAACCTTAACATTTGGTTATTTATAAGGTTAAGTAGTAAGTCGGTCTCGGAAGCATACACCTAGGAGTAATGTTGCCATAAAAAAAAATTAGTTTAATGTCAGCCTGAAAATTGTAAAATGTAGCAATGTGACCCAATACCGTTAAAAAACTGATGTTAACAGTTAACTTTTTAACAGAAAATGGCATTAAGCTTAAAAAACTTCCAGAGTGATATTGCACCTGAAAAAACTTTTAGGGCAACATTGCTCCTAAACGTATACTTCTAAGACAAATTTGTTACTCAACCATTGTTTATATGTAAACTACTCTTACTGGCGAAAATCTTGCAACCAACCCCCAAATTTGTATAATTACCATATTTATTTCTTATATTACTTTTTTTTCCAGTATTTCTTATATTACTTTGAAACTCTAAAATAGTGTAGTATGACATGAAATTTATTTATATGAGTTAAAATGTATGAAAATATTCTTCACTTTACAAAAATTTATTTAAAGGGTTAAAATATATGTTTGGTCTTCTAAATTTCAGTTTTATCTTTTAAATTTATAAAATATATTTTCAATCTCATGTATAAAAATTCGTTGTTAACTAATTTCATTCTATGTAAAAGTTTGATTGTCAAAAATGACTCTTCTCTTAAAATCACATGTTATAAATATTCCAATATTGGTGTGAATGTCCATAACCTTTCAAGATGAGACTTTTGGAATTCTACACTTAAAACCATATAACCTATGACATGAATGACTTAGTGGGAGTTTTGTATGATTAATGTAAATAACTTACAAAACTTCATGTTATACCATTATGTAGATTTACTCTCTTGTATATAATTCTTGTAAAGGAAGTTAAGGATTCATTGCCTATATATAGTAGGCACAAAAGTTGTAGATGAAATAGAAAGAAGAATCACTCTCTCCTTATTCTCCATTTCTCTCTTGCATTTCTTCATCTCCCTCATCTTAATCCCTCTTGTATTTTACATAGTTTTATAACACATGTCAATATGTCATTATTGCTTGGGACTATTTATTGAACACGCCTCCACCACCACCAAAGTTTATTTTTGGTCAGGTCAATATTACCTTTGGTCTCTTAAATTTTTTCACATTTTAATTTTAATCCCTCAAATTTTAAATTTTGGGGGGGTCGACGCTGGAAATTTCTATGGTTAGGCGATACCTCGTCCTAGCATTAATGACGTTGTTGAGATCCGTTAAAAGGCTCGTGTTCATGTCAGAGGATGACGTTCCAAGACCACGGGTTATGAAGTCTCCGACAGAGCAAGGGAGAAACCAGCTTTGACTTTAAGGTGCATGTGCTATGCTAATGAAGCTCATCAAACCGTGGTGTAAAATGCTTGCGAGTTTTTTCAAAAAAAAAAATGCTTGCGAGTTTTCGTGGTAGTGCCTACTCGTGACCTTGCTTCACAGGTCAAAGAAGTCTTTGATGCCATCGCGTTTCCATTAGATGATGAACAGGTGGATGGGAAACCTGATTTATTCGGTGAGGATATGTCTTCAAGAAAACAGCTTGTTCTTGGAATTGCCGCTGCTCATTGGCGATGCTGAATCTGTCTATCTCGACAGAGTCTATCTCGGCAAAGTCTTTCGATATGACACCAAAGACAATTTCATTGGTGGCGCTGCCAAGAGATCCAAATGTCGATATAGTAATGTACTGCGCTTCGGTACTGCACTTATGAAATATTTGGAGCCCTTCGTGTCTCTTTTTGGCATCTTCGGTGTCTTATTGCAAATGGCAAAGCTCAATTGAGTATGTCTTTGGTGCTTACCAGAGCAACATTGAGTTGTTCTCTTAATTGACCAACAGACGAGATGCAGGAGCGCTTGGAAATACCAGGATATGAGTCTAAAGTAAATATGGGCTGTTTCTGAATTTTTGGTGTGGCAAGAAGGAAAGAATAGAAATACCGGTTGAACAGGATTGTTTCTGTCATCTGTTCCATGCCTTTCGGAATTGTTTTAATCTATGGTCAGAAGATGAAATTTCTGACTACATTGCAAGAGGCAGCGTATTGTAATTTCTGTTGGATTGTAGAATCCTTTAGAGATGTGGAAAGAAGGTCAACAATCAAAGCCAGAATTCACAGTGGAAGGTCCTGTCTGGAAAGTTAGAAAAATATGTTGGCAATTTGTTAAAGATATCCACATCCTTGGCTTGTCAAAATGCTTGAAGAACCTTACTGCAATGATTCAAGAGAATTATTCTTGCATATAGAGTGAGTTGCTGCAGATATATTCTCCCAAAAGAATTATTCTATTTTAGCAATAATGCTGCTACACACATGTCTCTTGAAAGGATGAGCTACCATCCACGTTGCTTGGATTAAAAAATTGTTTAGCTCCATGCATACCCACCAAACAAGACTTTGCATTTTTTGCAACTTCCATGATGCTATTCAAGGGCTCCCACGTGGGAGATTTTCCTTTCCATAACGCAGAATTTTTCTCAGAAGTTTCATTAGGCACTTCTTGCTGGTTCAGATATGGTTCTAAGGAAGTCTTCAGGGGATTTCCTGATGCCACGCTGCTCTTATCAGAAATGCTTGAACAAAATGTTCAACCTGATGCATACATTTATGCCACATTGATGGATGAGTTTATTAGAAATGCATTGGCCAATTTGATAGATAATCTGAAGTCAAATTCAGAGAAATCAAAATCAAACAAGCTAAGATGGCAACAAGGGGAACTGGAAATATGATGATCTTCATTATATATTCTTGAGAAACCACTCATCGGCCTTGGAGGATCTTTTCAAAGGAATTGCCTCAGAAGTGGATTCATTAATTAATGATCTTCAAAGTAGTCTCCACAAACGAGAGACCAAGTTAACCGCTTATGTGCGGTATTGTCTCCTTATAGAGGCTGAGTATTACCAGCCGCCACAAGCTTCCTGCACGTCTTGAAGAAATTAGAAGATGAAAACCAAACGATGGTGTAAAGAAGGAGAAGTTGAAAGCAGGTTTGCTTTCTCTTATTCCTGCACAAGGTCTCCACAAATGATTCAATTATTGTTGGCATTATCAATGGATATATATAACTTCACTTCTTGAAGGACAAAGTGGTGAGATATTCTCCTCGTCAGAGGTATCTCATCCCCCACTGTTAAAGTTGTTGCAGAAAGAATTCCAAGTGCTTCACCTCTTGTGAATATAGTGCAGTAGAAAAGTCAAGGCGATATTGGCCTGCAAATGGCAGGCACTTCTGAATGGGTATGTTGCTCACTAACCTCATGAATATTGCAGCTTCTTTTATAGAATTTCTTCTGATATGTCAAAAAAGAAAATAATGATGGCTACTTCAGAATGTATAGTCATTTATACAACATGTAATTCTATTATGCCAAAGCAAGTAATTCTTGCCTATTGATATTTCCATTTTCTAGGGGGATCTCCCCAGATAGAAAGTATGGGTATAAATATATAGTAGTATTGGGCCTGAGAGACTATCGAAGCCTGCTTTGATAATTCATAGTTGCTTCAACTGACTTATTAAAATAAAGCTTTCTTGGTGAGGCCCGGAAAAGATAGAAAGCGGACTCTGGTTAGACCGAATCTGGTTATAATCCCGGTTCCGTGTACATTTTCGAAGCCGAACCCGATTTTAACTGAATCTAGTTTAAATCAGGGATCCGTGTTAATTTTTGCGGCATAAGGGATGAAGGCGGACCTCGGTTTAACTGAATATCCGGGATCCGTGTGTTTTTAAACATGTATGAATTCTGAGTAAAGAAACTCGTTTTCGAAAATCATGTCGAGTTAAATATGCAGGAATCCGAGGTACATAAACCCGTTTTCGAAAATCATGTCAAAGCTAAACATGTAGGAATCCGGGGTACATAAACTCGTTTCTGAAAATCATGTTAAAGCTAAACATGTAGAATTCAGGGTAAAGAAACCCGTTTTCGAAGATCATGTAGGAATTAAACATGTATGAATTCTGAGTAAAGAAACTCGTTTTCGAAAATCGTGTTCAGTCCAAACATGTATGAATTCTGAGTAAAGAAGCTTGTTTTCGAAAATCATGAAAAAGCCAAACATGTAGGAATCTGAGGTACATAAACCCGTTTCTGAAAATCATGCTCAAGTTAAACATGTATGAATTCTGGGCAAACAAACCCGTCTTCGAAAATCATGTCCAGTTCAAACATGCGTGAATCCGAGGTGCACAAACCCGCTTTCATGAATCATGTCAAGTCTGTTTTATACGATTAAATCCGTGCTCCTTAATTGGATCCCGGATAGATTGTGGAGTCCGTCCTTACGAAAGGAATGAAAGCGGACCCCGGCTTCACTGAATCTGGTTGAAATCCGGGCTCCGCAAAAATAACGGTTAAAACGTACATCCTCAACAAAGTGGATTATGAGTTGTTAGTGGAGAAGCATATTATCAACAACCGAGGTTAGTGCAAACTCGACAAGCATCCGGAATCTCGGTGTTACAGTTTATAACCCGAAATCTCGAGGATTCAAGTATGTAACCCGGAATCTCGGTGTTACAGTTTATAACCCGAAATCTCGGGGATTAAAGTATATAAACCCGGAATCTCGGGTCAACACGCATGAAAGCAATCCCTGCAATCACGAACACCTGATCCGAGTTGGGAAATCAGCACATCCTAGCAGCTCAGAGGCCTGAACTACCAGGCTGGGGGACAACAGAGTGGACAACGATTTGTTAAGTGGAAAAGCGTGTTATCAATAACCGGCATTAATGCAAACCAGAAAGTTTAATGCAAGCTCGGACAAGTTTATTGTGATTTGCTTACATGTTATTAAATGCAGGAATATAAACCAGACAATTAGCCCGGGAAAATTGCTACGGAAGCAAATTCAGATTCAGGGGATCTCGGAAAGCAGTCAGTTAATCTCGGCAGCTCAGAGACCTGAACTACCGAGCTTGGGGGCAACTGTTATGGAATAAAATATTAGGCTCATCCAAGGTGTGGCCCAACAGGAGACATCCAATACACTTGGGCTTGGAGGCACAAGAGGCCCAACAAGTCCAAACCCTAACCCTAAGGTAGCCTCTATATATAGTTGGTTAACCTAAAGAGGTACACATATTCTAAGCTCTCTCTCAATTTCATATACTGCACACATAGCACACACACCACCCCCTTGGCTAAACGCCTCCAGTATCATCGAACTACGTGGACTTTGATCCCTCTTTAGGGTACGTAGTAGGCCCTAGGTATCTCACCTAGGTCAAGTCCTGGTGCTCTGTGATCTCCAATCCTCTTAGGTATCTCATCCATAGATACTTGGGGGAGAGCTATTTGATCCTATATCTACATACTAGCCCGCCTAGGGTTAGACACTTATGTTCTACAAAAGAACATGTATATTTTTATCAACAAGACATGTTTGAGTCGTTATTACTCAAATCAATATCGACATCAACACCTTGTTATGGCCTTTGAGAGCTCCCATAATCCTTACCTAAATTCAAAAGGGGAAAAACAAAATTCATCAGCATCCAAAAAAAAAAACAAGAAGATATATTTACGGCTGTTAAAAAAGGTACTCCTTTGTTAGTATATGAATGTTGTAATATTATAATATTTATAAATATTGTATTATTATGATTGTATTCATGATGATTGTAATTGTCAATTGTCTTTAGTTAGTTAGTTAGTTAGGAACAATTGTCTATAAATAGGCTTGTACACACATAGTTTTCTTTGCAAATTATTTTGGGATATGTAAAACTACTATATTCATAATAAAGAATATTTTCTCTTTTCTCTGCCTTTGCCTCTGGATTTTCCCCTATTGAAAGACAATCGGGGAGAAGTAATTCAACATGGTATCACAGCAAAGGTTCCTCCATAGATTCATTTGAGTCACTGTGATATAAGGGCTGTTTGTCAAGAATTGACCCAAGAAAGATATCCAGCACCAGATCCATGGGACATTGTGATTGAGGCATGGGCTATTAATCAAGAATTGGCCCAAGAACCCATCATCCAAGATACCTGGACCCTTTTTGACCTGATCCGAGACCCAACTCCTGGTGAGAGAGCGATCAACCTATCATCCAAGCTACCTGGACTCTTTAACCCGACCCGAGAGCCAATTCCTGGTGATAGAGCGATCACGAGTTGATTCGAACCATCAACAGTGCCTCGCTCCCAAATCACCACCAGTGCTCTCGCGATTGCTCTCCAAAAAGTCTCACCATCACTTCCGCACAATCCACCGTGTTCTTCACCAGAAATTCCATGGATGACAAGGACGCTTCCGCCAAGACCAACCCTAGCTCGATTCCTTTCTCCCATCCATTATATCTTCACCCATCGTGTAACATCTCATTTTCAAAAGCTGAATAATTTTTTTCTTTCATTAAAACATCAGAGTAGAGCATCGGAGCAAGAGAGTAACTGATACTTATATTCAAAATGCCAACTGGCTATTGCAGTAATGGTACATTGATCCGAGTGTTTAACGTAAACGTAACTAAAAAATAACTGAAAGTGTTCAGCCGCTTCTCTATGCGTGCTGCCCGCCTTTATCCTCGATCCTTGGTCCTCCCGACCCTGAAGCTATGGTAAGAGTTGAGGTCCAACGCACCGGACCTCAGGTAACGGTTAACCTCATGCTTACATATACAATATATGAATTACAGATATTCACAACATTAGCAGTATATGAGCATGCAACCAATGCAAATGTATCGCCCCTAGCATGCAAACGTATCGCCCTTAGCATGCACATGTATCGCCCATAGCATGCATATGTATCGCCCATAGCATGCACATAGTTATCTTCTATCATCTATATGCACTCAAACAACATATCAGCTATACGCATACAATACACATAGCACACATACGCATACAATAAACATCATAGCTAGTGTTACTAGTACGTGAACGTACCTTCGTTGACGATATACGGTACGTGTGGCGATGGTACGTGATCACAGATATCCTATAAGGATAATAACGTATTCATTACTCAATCAATATCCTAACAGATATTTTAGTCACAAATGACTATTTTACCCCTGGCTTTGCTAATCGACAAAATTTCGCCAGAGCTTCGTTACTTTGACTCTAATCTTCCAAAATTTTGCCATATCTCTTTCTCCAACATATTTTCGAAATAAATATCATATTTAACCAAAAAACATGATATCAACAATATATTGGAAGATCAAAGATCAAAACAACATAAGCTATGAACTTAACCTAGAACTTCAAGAACTAGGAACTGAAGAACTTACCCAGAACCTTGCTCTCCTTCCCAGAGCTCTTCCTTCTCTCTACCTTCTCTCTAGATTTCGAATTGGCTAAGAAATTTGGTGTGAGAATTCAAATGGAAGGTGAGGCCTATTTATAGAGAAAGTTCAAAGGTAACCATGGTAACTTTGGCAACCATGGTTAAATCTCATCCTTCTTCTAAACCATTAGATCAAAACTTAGTGAAGAAGTTTTGATCTCAACCATCCATCCTTCCTTCTTTCCTCCATATGACATCATCCATATGATGTCATCCATGTGCTTCTTTATGAATTCTACCGATAAATTCCCCTGTTCGGTGCTCTAATCGCGTAATCGTAAATAATCTCAAAAATTCATTAACGTAGTCTTGGAGGTCTATTCTTCCTCTTGAGAAATATTTGGGTTAACAAAATTTATGATCCCATTAAGGGTATTTCCTAGCATGTTAACCATTTTAGGATAAACGCCGTCAGTTACGGAAATGACTTCGGGTAACACCAACTTCGGGACAAAAATTCACTTGTTCATAATATGTCCAGATGTTTTCTACTTAATCCATGGATTTCAAGATAAGATTTAATTTCTATCGGTTCTCATATATCCTATTTGCTTTTTACCAAAATATCTTTCTACTTTTCATTTTTCTTCAATCCACAACCCTTTTCACACATGTATATTTACACATCTTTTTCTCTTCTATTTCTTCCTCATTTTCAAAAATACATGGTCCCTTTTTGACAAAAGATGTTGCTTTTCACAAATTTACATTATCTTCTAATTATCTTATATTAATTAGCTAGAAATCCTCCCATTGGTTGATTCATTTTCACATGGATTAAGGTTCAATTAATTAGAACCATTAGATTCACCTTATTAGATTAAATCTTGACCTTTCATTGGTTACTAATCTTTAATTAGGTTTTACACATAATTAACTTCAAACATCTCCTTTATTCCTGCTTAAACAATTAGCCATTAATTATTTATTTAATCACTTACTAATTGTTGATAATTTTCTTAATTAGGATTAATCATTTTCTCACAACTATTGTACTGATATTGGTATTTTATGCCCCATGCATTATATTAAAAATCATAGGGTCATTTAGGGTTCCCAAAATAATGTTTAATTTTTCCTCTTTTATTTCCAAGGGAAATAATTTAATAAATTACCAATATTAGAGACAACATACTTTCTAATTTTTAATAATTATTTAATTGCCTCTTAGGATTTATCATAATATTCTTAGGGTATTTTATGACCCATAGATTCACTTAGGGATTTTGGCACTTTATATCTCCCAATTTCAAGAGAAATTACCCTAGGAACAAAGTAATTACTCTACAAAATTTGAGACTACATATTCACCTATTTCTAGTAGGTATTATTTACTAAATTATGATGCTTATCATAAATGAGATTTTTAGGGTATTACACAACGGATACACAAGGCTCTTCGATCATCGCCCACACCCTGACTGGTTCCGAGAATTATATCATTTGGATTCGTGGCATGAGCATAGCCTTGCTTGGCAAACACAAGCTGGGCTTCGTTGATGGATCTTGCCGCAAAGAAGATCAAGATCCTCCCCTGCGACCTCAATGGGAACACTGTAATGCAATGGTGATCTCTTGGATTCTCAATTCGATCAGTAAGGAATTGGCCAATGGTGTCATATTTTTCCAGAATGCCCATCACATTTGGGTCGATCTACAAGAACGATTTGATAAAAGAAATGGAGCTCGAATTTTTGGACTCCATCGTGAAATCTCCCTACACTCTCAAGGTACCACCTTCATTTCCCCTTATTTTTCTAAGTTGAAGGAATTGTGGGAGGAACAATCTGCATTAACTACACTACCATCTTGTACTTGTAATACCTTAAAAGCTTATACTGACTTGGTACAAGAGCAGAAGCTTTTGCAATTTTTAATGGGACTTAATGAGTCCTACAATCAAGCTCGTGGTCAGATTCTTCTTATGACTCCGATTCCATCTGTGAATGTGGCTTACTCCATGGTCATTCAAGATGAGACACAGAGATCCATTGCTGACCAAGGCCACCTACCAGAAGGCATTGCCATGATTACTAAAGGTAAGGGACGTAGGAGAAGCAAAGGCAGAGGGGATTTGTCCATTGAATGCACCTACTGTCACAAAAGGGCCACTTGCATGAACAATGTTTTCAGTTAGTAGGCTATCCACTTAGCTTCAAAGGGAATAAACCCAAGCAAAAGGAATCTGGTCAATTGGGGATTGACTCTGCTGATGATTCAGACCTACATGTCAACACCACAAACATGGTGACCACTTCCCTGTCTAAAGAACAATATGAGCGCTTGCTTGTTATGTTACACAAGGATGAGGAGTCAACTGTGCATGCGTTGACTGGTGCAGTGTAATACCCTAAAATTTGACTTAAGAAAAATATCATAAATTAAGAAATAATAACTATTAAATAGGTGAATATGTGATATCAAATTTAAAGGGGAAAAATCTCTTGAAAATTAGAGTGCCAAAATGACAAAAATGCCCTTGTAGGACATAAATAACTTAGGAAAATTATAAAAAAATCCTGAGAGGTAGTAAAATAATTATTAAAATTGAGAGAATATATTGTCTCTAATTTTTGTAATTTAATAAATTATAAGCTTGGAAGAATTATAAAATAACAATTATAAAGTATTTGGAGATTATAACTAACTCCATAATTATTGATATTTTACATGGGAGATAAAATAGCAATGTTAGTTCAGATTCTGAGAGGAACTAATTAGTTCTAGATAAGAAAATTATCAACAAATAATAAGTGATTGATTAAATAATTGTTGGTTAATTATTTAAGCTTGAACAATGGAATAATTGTGATAAATTATGTAGAACTCTATAATTAGTGATTTATGGCTAGAAAATTAGCATAAATATGTTTTCTAATTAATTGGAAAAGATGAAGAAAAATAAATGAGATTAGGTAATTTTAAGCCTAAATGCAAGAATGGACCAATAAGAAAATTATGTAAAAAATTATATAAAATAATTATTAAATAATTATTTTATATAATAATTAAATAATAAATAAATAAATAAAAATTAAAAACAGAAATGTGTGTGTGTGTGCCGACATGAATTAGTGAATAAGTGAAAAAAATAATTAGAAAGAGTATAAACTTAGAACTCTTATATTAAATATTAATTAAAGTAAAATAGTAAAAAATAATAATTATATATAGGAATCGGATCCTATCTAGAGAACCAGGAACAGGATTTCTAAAGTCAGGATATAATATTGATTAGTGGATTTTTATCTTGAAGTGGTCTTTTCCGGAAGTTAATTCCGAGATCGGTAAAAGAAGTTAGTAATAAGACGAAATAGGGGAAATCTGAGAGATAGGCAGATAGTCACAGATTAAGAATTCGAAGAAAATAAATCATAACTCAACATCTGGGAATGAGTTGAGAATTTCCTTTTTCGAGAAACTTCGGCTGAACCGTTGGAACCCTGAATGGAATCAAAAATTAAGTTAACCTAGATACTTTTGAATAGAAAGAGAAGGTCTTCAAAGTTGTGAATCCAGAAATTTGAGATTACACGATTCAGGTACCGATCGGGGTTTTATCGGTATAAAACCTTCTTGAACAAGTTGATGACATCATCATTGATGATGCAATTTTGTGCCAACTAGGGGCTGCATGTCGACCAAGAGAGAAAGAAGAGAGAGAGAAACTTGTTTGAGAAGTTTTCAAATAAAGGGAAAAATTACAAGTTTGGAAAGGGAAAATTACGAAGTTGGACCCAAAATTTCTTCTATAAATAGGACCCTCTTCCCTTCACAAATCTCACACCATTCCTTCTTGCCTATTTCGAATTCTAGAGAGAAGTTAGAGAGAGGAGCTCTAGGGGCAAAATGGTAATTTTTACCTAAAATGCCTGTTATGATGTAAATCATTAATTAATATGATTTATATTTCGAAAATGATGTTGGAGTAAGAGTTATGTTGAAATTTTGGAAAAATCGGAGTCAAAGTAACGAAGTGCTGGCGAATTTCCGCCAATTAGGGGGTCAGGGGTAAAATGGTCATTTTGACTAAAAATGTCTGTCGTAATGATAGATCCTTAACAAGTACGTTGTTATGTTAATAGGATATCCCTGATTCCGTTTTGACCTACTGTCGTGCCGTATACCGACAGAAACACCGTTTACCGACAACAAAGGTACGTCCGCGTCCTGTAACACTAATCTGATGTTTATGGTATGCATGTATGTGTTAGGTGTATTGTATATGGTAGTTGATAGCTCTGTGATATGTTTATATACTGTTGATATGTTTACGTTTGCTAGGGGCGATATATCTGTATGCTATTGGGCGATATATGTATACATGCTATTGGTGATATATGTATGCATGCTCTTGGGTGATGAGTGCACATATACTGTTGTTGAAATGATTGTCTGTAGTTCATATGTTGTGTATGTAAATATGAGGTTAACCGTTACCTGAGATCCGGTACGGATCTCAGCCCTTAACATAGCGTCAGGTTCGGGAGGACCGAGGAGAGAGGCAAGCAGCCCGAGTAGAAGACCCGGCCCGGCTGAAGACTTCCTTTTTGTTGTTCAGCGGAAGCCTTTCTTTTGTTATATACTTCTGAACCACGCGGTTTCTGTACCGCTGTTGTAACCAGCCAGACTTACGGCGTTTTATATATACATATCAGTTACTCAATCGCTCTGTTGCTCTACTCTGATGAAAAAAAAAATTATACTGCTTGTGAAAAGTTGGGATGTTACATGCAGGTTTGAATTCATCTCCACTTTAAATTCTGTTAATTCATATTGGATTCTAGACTCAGGAGCAACTACACATTTAATCAATGATATTTCCTTATTAGATAAGTGTACTGCATATAATGGGCCTATTAAGTCAATTAAAATCCTAGATGGACAACGAATCCTTGTTACACATATAGGTTCAATTACTATAGCCCTAACATTACATTAACTGGTGTACTGTATTCTTCAAAATTGAAATTCAATCTTATATCAGTCTCCAATGTCACTAAAGCGCTTGAATGTATGGCTTGCTTCTTCCCTGACCATTGTGTTTTACAGGACCTTCTACATGGAAGGACAAAGATGACTGGTAGAATGATAGGTGGACTTTACATTGCTAGAGTTCCTAACATTTCTCATGTAATGAATGTTGCATAAAATCACACTACATAGAAACACAATAATAATTTGACATTTGCTGATGTATGTTTGTGGCATAGGAAATTAGACCATGCTCCTTTTTCTGTAATGAAGCGTTTGAATTTTGAAATTAGCGACACTGAATTGATAAATCACAGTTGTGATGTATGTGTTCAATCTAAGCAAACCAAGTTTCCATTTTCCTCGTCTTGCATTAGAACTACTCACTGTTTTGAGCTCATACACATAGATATATGGGGCCCATATAGGATGCTCACTCATCAGGGATTTACATATTTTCTCACAATAGTTGATGACTATTCTAGGGCTATGTGGGTATTTCTGATTAGACATAAATCTGATTCAATTACTTATATTCGTCATTTTATTATTTATGCAATGACTCAATTCAATGTGAAGGTTAAGAAGATTAGGAGTGATAATGGGAGTGAGTTTCTAAGTAATTCCTTTAAAATGCTTATCCAAGAAAAAGGTATTGTGCATGAGACAACTTGTCCTTATACACCACAACAAAATGGAGTTGTAGAACGTAAGCATAGGACGATTATGCAAGTTACTAGAAGTTTGATGTTGCAGTCAAACCTTCCAGTTCAGTACTGGGTTGAATGTGCAAAAGCTGCAGCATATTTGATTAACAGGTTGCCCTCTAAAGTTCTTGATTTTAAATCCCCATTTGAAAAGGTTTATGGACATAAGGCATACCTCAAACATATGAGAGTTTTTGGCTGTCTTGCCTATGCCACAGATCTTAAGATTCATGATAAGTTACAACCTCGTGATCTTCCTTGTGTGTTTCTAGGCTATCCAGAAAGTCAAAAAGGTTATTTGTTGTTAAATCTGAAATCTAACTTGTTATTTGTAAGCTGACATGTTAGTTTTGCAGAACCAATATTTCCTTTTAGGCATACACACTCACAACAGCAGCAGGCAATACATCCCACTATCAAGGAGATGTTCTGGTTTGAATCTGACACACCTTATATAAAATTTTATTTGACACATGATAAGTATGATCGTTCACAAATACATGATACAGAACAATCCTATCAGGAAGTTCTTGATCAGGTTGTTGATAGTCCAAGTAATTTAGATCAATCATGTCCCGACCACTGATTTGGTCTAGTGATTATGTGTGTTCGCTTTTAGTTTCTGAAACAACTGCAACACATGTAATCAAATGCTCCTATTCGATGAGTTAGTTTGTTTCTTATGATGGTATCTCTGCTGATCATTTGGCTTTTCTGTCTTGTATTGATGCAGTTCTTGAGCCCTCTACATACAAGCAGGCGGTTAGCAACCTTGAATGGGTAAAAGCCATGAAGGCTGAAATGGAGGCTTTGGAACAAGATCAAACATGGGAGCTGGTGCAATTACCCAAACACAAGCGGGCAATTGGTTGTAAGTGGGTATATAAAGTTAAATATAATTCTGATGGTAGCATAGAAAAATACAAAGCTAGGTTAGTAGCAAAAGGATATAGTCAAAGAGAAGGGATTGACTACCATGAAACTTTTTCACCTGTTGTAAAAATGTTTACAGTTAGGATGGTATTGAAATTGGCATCTATGCATTCATGGAATCTCTATCAAATGGATGTCTATAATGCCTTTTTGCAAGGTGATCTTCAAGAAGAGGTGTATATGAGATTACCTCAAGGTTTCGAAGGTAAGGGGGAGAGTGTTGTGTGTAAGCTAAAGAAGTCTCTCTATGGACTTAAACAGGCTTCCCGCCAATGGAATCAAAAATTGTCTCAAGCCCTTATTAAGGGTGGTTTTGTACAAAGTAAAAGTGACTACTCTCTGTTTACTATGGATTGGGATAACTGTGTGGTATTTGTCTTAGTATATGTGGATGATTTGTTAATTACTGGTAGTTCTGAAGAATGAATTAGTTATGCCAAGAGTCTACTGCATGATAGTTTCAGGATTAAAGACCTAGGACATATGAAATATTTTCTAGGCATAAAGATAGCTAAGTCTGAAAAAGGTGTGGTTCTATCTCAACGAAAGTTTGTATTGGATTTGTTATCTGATACAGGAATGAGTGGATGTAGACCATTGAGTACTCCAATGGCACAGAACTTGAAATTAATGCCCTTCCAGGAAGGTAAAGATAATATACAGGATCTATGCAGCAATGCAGAACAGTATAGTTGTTTGGTTGGAAAGCTGATTTATCTAACCATGACAAGATCACCTGATATTTTTTTGTGTGTGCAAACATTGAGCCAATTTATGCAAAGGCCAACTAAGTCACACATGGTAGCAGCTAGAAACGTTCTTAGATATCTAAAGGGTACCGTTGGACTTGGTATAAAGTTGAGTTCTGATGGTAGTTCTGACCTAGAATGTTTTTGTGATTCAGATTGGGCTTCGTGTGGGATTACGCGGTGCTTGATTTCTGGATACCTGCTGAAGTTCGAAGGTTCTCTTGTAATGTGGAAGACAAAGAAGCAAACCACGGTGTCTAAGTCATCTGCAGAGGCTGAATATAGGGCACTCAGCATGGCCACATCTGAAATAGTTTGGGCACTTGGGTTGCTTCGTGATTTGCGGATCCCACAAAAGAAACCAGTACCAATCCACTGTGACAGCATTGCAACATTACACATCGCTGCAAATCCAGTTTTCCATGAGCGAACGAAGCACATCGAAGTGGATTGCCACTTTATTCGTGATAAGTGGCGAGAGAAAGTGATAGACCTTTTGCATGTTCGTTCTCATGAGCAAGAGGCTGATTTGTTAACTAAATCAGTGTCAGGAGACGTGCAACGCAAGTTATTGAGCAAGTTAGCGTCTACTGATATATTTGCGCCCCCAACTTGAGGGGAAGTGTTAGTATATGAATGTTGTAATATTAGAATATATATAAATATTGTATTATTCTGATTGTATGCATTATGATTGTAATTGTCAATTGACTTTAGTTAGTTAGTTAGGAACAATTGTCTATAAATAGACTTGTACACACATAGTTTTCTTTGCAGATTATTTTGGGATATGTAAAACTACTATATTCATAATAAAGAATATTTTCCCTTTTCTCTGCCTCTGGATTTTCCCCTGTTGAAAGACAATCAGGGAGAAGTAATTCAACATCGTTCAAAGAGAAATGATATGCACTATACATATATATTATCGTATCTCAGAATAAATTTATCATAGATACAAAATAATTTATAGGCATTTTTGTCTATATCAAAATTCACCTTTTTAATTTATTTTTTTAGTACAATTCAGAATCTCCAAACAACTGCATGATGAATTATATATATAGCTGAGATAAATCCTCGGAGACAAAATTTGATATTCGTGACTAGAGAGATTAGATATTATTTGAAGTTTAGAAGACCCTAGCTATAATCTCCTACGTACAAAGTGAGGAAGGTTAGTCTTCGTCTTCGCATTAAAATGGACTGAATAAAGACTATACGCCTCGTGATGTTTCATCATAGTTCGCAAAAAAGTCAAGAGACATTCTTTAAAAGAACAAGATAATTCCATATGGATTACTAGGGTAGATGAGCAATAAATACACATATTATCCTTTTCAAAAAGAGTTCCTAGCACCATAATCAAATCTCTGGTGCAAAAATATACATGAACTTTTTAAAATGAAGTGAAAATTCCAGCTCCGGTAACTCTGTTAAACATCCTTTACTTTTTCAAAACATGATTTTGTAAAGGTGCAAAAATACTTATCATCTTTTTCAAAAAGTGTTGCTGGCACCATAACCGAACCCTGGGTGAAAAGTGCTGATACCTTATTAATCCTACATGTCACCTTATCTGTCTTCTCTAAAATTTCACCACTTCTAATTAATTTTAATATTTTTAAAAAAATAATTTCTCTTTCTCTTCTCCTAATAATCTTCTTTGCCTCCTATTATGTGAGTTCTCCACCATTTTCATCAAGCTCGCCTCCATCACCACCATCCCCCTATTCTTCGTCACATTCATCACCCATTGGAGGAAGATAATGATGATAGAGAAGAAATTGTCACTCATACACCTAGATCTGGAAGAACAAAAGTTCTAAAATCGTCACCTTCATAATTACTTTACATTGTTGCATAGCCGCTGTCATATTTGTCTTCAATTATTCAACCAGCGTCAAATTTGAGGAAGGGATCGAGGTTCATTGATGAAAGACGATGAAGAAAGGGTTTTGCAAAAGGAAGTAGAAAGAGGAGAGGTTTGGTAAAAAAATGATTAAATTGTTTAACAAACTTGAATTTTAAAAGATTTTTTTTTTATATAAAAAAAATGACATATGAGCTCCCAACTAGGATTAAAATTGAGTTGTCATGTCCTTCTGACAGGTCAGAGTGCAGATAGAGTGGCACATTATGGATGCCCGATGATGATGGAGACAGGCTTGATTAAGACGGTGGACAACTCATTGGAGGAGGTGAAGAAGATTAGAGAAGAGAAAGAGAAATTCCTTTATTAAAAAATATTAAAAATAATTTGAAGGGATGTAATTATAGAAAAGAGAGAGGTGACATGTAGGCTTAATATGATATAGGCACTTTTGCACCTAGGGTTTGATTATGGTGCCAGCAGCACTTTTTTTTTTGGTAAAGATGATGGGTATTTTTGCACTAAACCAAAAATATGTTTTGAAAATGTAATGGATATTTTACGGAGGTGGCATTTTTACTCCATTTTAAAAAGTTCAAAAATATTTTTGCAACTGAGATTTGATTATGGTGCCAGTAGTAGCACTTTTTGAAAAAGATAATAGGTAGATTACTAAGTTGAGGATGATTAGTACAAGCTTGAAGAATTTGACTTGTTCACGTGTATATATTAATAATACTACTCTGATCCTATTTATAAGTCTATCTTGACAAAATCTCACATACCAATGAGAGGTAGTTAACTCAATGATTATAGGGTAAATTTTTAACTTTGCCCTTATTTACGATTGGGTATTTTTCAATTGTTTCTTTTCTCTTTATCTTCACGGATACAATTAATATGAGTAAAATTGTTACAATATCATTTATTATATGAAACTGGACTTATAAATAGGACCAAATTTTTTAGTCAAAATGAACTTATAAATAGGACCAGAGTGATACGTATATATGGATGAGCATGAAGGAGTACAAGTTGGTGCTGGACAATCAATCATCGTACATTCGTACGTACATACAGAATTTAATGGTGAGTCTGAATAATATATGGTGCTAGGGTTTTAAACCGTCCAACCAATCTTTTTTGTGGAAGCACATCGATGGCAATTAGCCTCTATTTGTACTTCTCTAAAAGTAAACTAACAAAACCTAAACGTGTCCAAACAAATTGAACATATCATTCTTGGCTTTTCTTCCACACGTTTATCTGCTACCAAGTGGCTTCAATCTTGTCTTGATAAAGACAAAAAACAACGCAAGTTAAATGAACCTAAACCTAGTTCTTGATCAAGGGGAAAACCACCAAAGTAGCAACTTTTAACAAAAATTATACCTAATTGGAGTAGTTTCCAAAAAAATTTCTAAAATAGAGCAGTCAAAGGCGTCAGTCAACTGACGCCTCTGACGGCGTCAGAAAACTGACGCCAGCTCAGCATTTGGCGTCAGGCAACTGACGCCGTCAGAGGCGTCAGTTGACTGACGCCTCTCCATGGGGAAGGGGCGCCGGGGTGTGTTGGGGGGAGGGGGCGTGGGTTGTGTTGGGGGGGTGGGGTCCAGAGGGGGGTAGGACGTGTGTGTTTTTGGGGAAGTGGGGGATGGGGTCCAGTAGGGGGGCGTGTGTGTTTTGGGGGAGTGGGGGGTGGGGTCCAGCAGGGGCAGGGGGTGACGTGTGTGTGTTGGGGAGGGGGTAAATAGGCAATTTTTTTATTAAGTAAAATATGTAAATAGACAAATTTTTTTTTTTAAAATGGATAGTTAATATATACCACTATGGTCTTATATATAAGTCTAGTTTGATAGAAAAATTTGGTCCTATTTATAAGTTCAGCTTGATGTAATAAATGAAATTGTGAAAATTTTACCCATATTAATTATACCAATAAAGATAGAGAGAGAAAAACAGGTTGAAAATACCCAATCATTTATGATTGGGTAAATATGCAATTTTTTTTATTAAGTGAGTAAATTTTCAATTTTGCCCTCATTTATGATAAATGATTGGGTATTTTTCAACTGTTTCTTCTCTCTCTTATTGGTATAATTAATATGGGTAAAATTTTCACAATCTCATTTATTACATCAAACTGGACTTATAAATAGGACCAAATTTTTTTGGTCAAACTAGACTTATAAATAAGATCATAGTGGTATATATTAACTATCCATTTTTTTAAAAAAAAAAATTGCCTATTTACCCCCTCCCCAACACACACACACACGTTACCCCCCTCTGGACCCCACCCCCCAAAACAAACACGCCCCCCCCTACTGGACCCCACCCCCCACTTCCCCAAAAACACACACGTCCTACCCCCCCCCCCCTCTGGACCCCACCCCCCCAACACACCCCACGCCCCCCTCCCCCCCAACACACCCCGGCGCCCCTTCCCCATGGAGAGACTGACGCCTCTGTGCTGAGCTGGCGTCTGAGGCGTCAATTTTCTGACGCCGTCAGAGGCGTCAGTTGACTGACGCCTTTGACTGCCTTATTTTGGGAAAATTTTTCGAAACTACTCCAATTAGGTATAATTTTTGTTAAAAGTTGCTACTTTGGTGCTTTTCCCCTTGATCAAGTACTCATTTTTCAATCCTCTTTTGTCGGAAACCATACAGTTGTTTCATCCGAAATGTGATTTATTCTTGCCTTAATTCAATGGTTGGAAGACAAAACTCTCACATATTATCCCGTATAAAAGTACTTTTACTTCAAAACTAGGTAATTAAAAGTACTTATTGGAAGTGAGAGCCCCTTACAAATATAAATTAAAGTTGACTTCATTTGTGTGATTTCTCAATATGAAACTCATAACAATGCGTCTTCATGATTATGGCATTTCACTCAGCCTTTTGCCGGTTAGAACCCTCTTTGTGACTATGGTTTTCACTTAGCCTCTTGCTAATCAGAACCATCTATGGGCGGCCCTGTAACATCCCAATTTCAAAGCCATTTTTTTTTTCAATCAGAGTAGAGCATCGGAATAAAACATTGAGTAACTGATTATAACAATAACAGTGGCGTAATCGCCTGTTCATAAAGATTAATACATTATCTGGTATAGTGATTATCTAAGTTTATTACCTTAGTCACCGTGCATGGCCTGTAATGTAGTTCCACCCATGGCTTATGAAACTATCCGTATCATATATAAGCGCACTATAAGCATCGAGTCGTATTACAAAGACGCCGCGAACGTACCTTCGTTTGATGGTACTTCGGTACTTTTGATGGAAATGTCACGTTTACTTAAAAACGGCGAAACGTCCAACAGCAGCACGTCGGACAACAGTAACGGCAGCAAATCAGAGTTTTTGATGTCCTATAAGAGTAATATCACTTCCATTAGTGATTTGACACAATAACTGGCATTTTAGGTAAAAATTACCATTTTGCCCCTATACCCCTAATTTGCGGAATTTCGCCAGCACTTCGTTACTTTGGCTCCGATTTTTCCCAAAATTTTGCCAGAACTTCGACCCAATGATAATTTTTGAAATTCTAGACTCATATAGCCCTATCATATGATACCCAATCATGCTTGAAAAATTAAAGGCTATACTAGTAGTACTACTCTAACTACTGAAAGAACTACGAAAGCTTAAAGCTTGCTATTTTAGCTTTTCGGGGACTCAATCCCTACCAAGTTTTACCTCTTTAAGCATCTTTCAATGCAATGAGGCCTAAAATAATAGTAGGAATTTCACTCCCTACTTACTAAAACTATCTAGCAATTCTACTAACTACCGAAAGAACTAAAGACTAAAGACCGAAGGACTTACCCGTGAAGACTTCTCGAATTTCTCCGAGCTTCTCTCTTCTTTCTCCCTCTAGGATCAGCCAAGGAAGGAGGAAATGGTGTGAGAATTCAAGAGGCAAGGCCTCTTATTTATAGAGATTTTTGGGTCCTAAAGTGTAATTTTTCCTTCTCGAATTTTGGGTCCAAAGTTGTAATTTTCCCTTTAATATTTTGAAGAGTGATTCTTGGCCACACAACACACCAAAACGTGCTGCCCCTTCTCCAAGCCAAAGGTGAGCCAATTGGATGATGACACGTGTTCTCATCCAGTACAATTTCCCCGATCGCACTCCGATTCGCGTAATTTCTGAGAAATCTCAAAATTATGGATTTACAACTTTAAAGACAAGTTCTCACTTATTAGAAATGTCCAAGTTAACCTAAATTTCGATTCCATATAGGGCTCCAACAACACTCAAGTTCCTCGAAAACGTGTCTCAGACGGTCCGGCTCAAACTCGTTTCTAATCACCAATCTCTAGAGAAAATTCACCGATTCCAATATGTCCAGATAAATTCAAACTCATTCCTAGATGTTGAGTTAGAATTTATTTTCTTCATATCCAAAAATGTGTCTATCTGCATTTTTCCCTATTTCGTCTTATTAGGAAAATGCACAAACGGTCTCGGAATTAACTTCCGGGAGAGGTCACTTGAAGGTAAAAACTCACTGATCAATATTTTACCTTGACTTTTGGATTCCCATTCCTAGATCTCTAGATAGGATCCGTTTCCTAAATATTAATTTACTATTCACTCTATTTTACTTTAATTAATTATAATATATAATATTAGCAAGTTGCATAATTTATTTTTCCTTTTCATTTTCATTTTCATTTTTTTCTCTGCCCTTTTTTTTAATTTCTTTTTTTTTTAATTTAATTATTTAATTAAATAATTATTTTTACATAATTTTTTTACAAAAATTTCCTATTGGTCTATTCTTGCATTTAGGCTTAAAAATACCTAAACTCATTCATTTTTCTCAAAAATTTCCAAATAATTAGTAATTATATCTTTACTAATTTTAAACCAAAAACCACTAAATTTAGGGTTTTACATAATTATTACTGAATTTCATTTGCTTATGCTTAGTAATTAGCCCAATATTACTTAATTACTTGATTATCACTTGTTGATAATTTTCTTAATTAGGATACCCTATTACCTTGTAATTCTTGCACTGACCTCTCTGTTTCCACGTGTTCTCGCATTTTTTAGAAATTACAAGGGTGTTTTCGTCATTTCAATACTTTTTGAGCATTCTTATTCCATTTCTTCAAGTTCATAATCTATAAAATTACCATAATTAGAGATAATATACCCTCTCAATTTTAATAATTATTTCCTCGCCTTTTAGGATTTTTCACAATTTCCCTAAGTATTTATGTCCCTTAGGAGCATTTTCGTCATTTGGCACTTTGGCCCCTAGATTTCTCTAATTCCAAGAGATTTTCCTTTAGAAAATAACTTAATATTTGATATCTCATATTCACCTACTTTCTATAGGTTTAATTTTTACCAAATTATGATACGGATTTTTGGGGTATTACAGGCCCTCTTCATGACCATGGCATTTCATCACTTGGCCTCTTTGCCAATCAAAACCCTTCATGAGTAGCTCTCTTAATTTGTGACATCGGCATCTGATCAATCAAATCACCAATATCATGAATACAAGTCCAAATGGAGAACTCGTTCTAAAAAAAAGTGAAAAACTAAGCCTATTAAGAGGATAGGATGTTTCATGAGACTTATAATAGAGACTTAACAAATTAATTAATTCATGAACCTAGCTAGATATACATGATGTTTCAGGAAGGACCTCAAGTAGCTATTAAAGCCACTTGTCGCCAAATTTTTGATCTTGTTACTACTAGAAAATGCCAACATAGCGACGGAATTTGTGACGGAAAAAAATCCGTCGCAAATTGTGACGGAATTTGCGACAGAACACGGATTTTATTTTCCGTCGCAAAAATCGCAAATTTTAAAATCCGTCGCAATTTGTGACAGATTTTATTTTCCGTCGCAAAAATTTGTGATGGAAAATAAAATCCGTCACAAAAACCCAAAAAAAAAATCCACTTTTTGCGACGGAAAATAAAATCCGTCGCAAAAATTCAAAAAAAAAATTTATTTTTGCGACGGAAAATAAGATCCGTCGCAAAAAGCAAATCTCGAAATATAGACAGATTTAAGTCCATTTCAAGTCCGATCTGGTAGTCCTCTTTGCACGTCTCTCACCTCCAGCCCTCCGCCCGTTTGTCTCGCAACTCCGGCCCTCCGCTTGCTCGCCTCACGTCGTCCGACTGTCCGCGTGCTCCCTCACCCTCCCATCGTTTAAGAGGCTTGGAGAACAGATTGCATCTAAGCTTTCCTATTGTGCTGTAATAGAGAAGGTAAAAGTATGTATATTCTTTTCCTTCCTCCTCAAAATTTCTATTATAACATTAATATTCTTCAATGGAAAAAATGGGTATAATTGCTGTTCCTCTAAAAGCTTTTCCCGTTTTAGAAATTGTGTTGAATTTTTTTTCACGTTGAATAATTTTAATCTTGCTTGCTGGCAGGGTGCTGTTAATTTTGCTTTGATGTTGTCTCAAATGGACGGAGGTTGCCCAGTTGACTACAACACAATAACAGATCTCTTTCTTCAGGTTCATTTAGAATTTACCTTCAATTTTTTATAAATGGGATTGCTATTATATAATTTGTAGTTTGTTTAAAAGTGTCAATGTTGTATTCAACAGTTTTTTGTTCCTTTTCTGAAATTACGTTGTTTTTAGTTTATAATTTTTTTAAAAACTGCTGGTACTTGAGCCATATTTGCATTGAAAATCATACATAAGGAGTTTAAGGACAAATAATCTTTTGAAAAATAAATAATTTTATTTCTCATTTAACTAAAATTCAATAAAATTGGAAGACTTGTAAAATACTTTAACACATGGTTAGATATTGATTTTTGATGATTTTCTTGCCCGAGTTTAGATATCCCTGTAAGTATTTTTTTTATTGCTTAGTACAGCTGCTCTGTTCTTTTGGGTCCAAAGTCCAAACATAAAAATTTCAATGCATTTTGCTTTGCTTCTAAGCTGATAAAAATTTGTAGTCCTAGCCTTTTGATATAGTGCTTATCTGGTTGTCATCTCCTAACTCTTGATGAAAAAATATTAAGATGATTCTCTCGTGGTTTATTCTTTGAAGAGCATGGAGCCAATATGGTTTTGTCAGACTCACTCATTTTACACTGAAGAAATGTCTACACATTTAATCCTAAAATTCTTGTTATTGCTTTCCCTGCGCTTTTCACTGAAATGTTGATGTTCCAATTGTAACAGGAATCTGATAGAAATGACTGAAATTCTGTATACTTGAACTTCTTTGTAGCCATTTCCCTTTTCTTTTTATCATTTGCTGGAGCAAAGTCTACCGCTCTACAATATGCTTCAGCGCCATGTGAAGAAGAAGTCATCCCTCCTGACTCCTCCTTTACCTCCACCTGATCTTCCAGTTCCTGCAAATGAGAAGCTTCTTGCTTGGGTTGGTGATGAGATTGAGCCACGTGAGAGTGCAAAGAAACACAAGGGTTCGGGGTCGGCTCCTGGTGATGATAACCATGCCGGTGATGATGATGATAATCACAATGCTGATGTTTAGACTACTTTTTAGTATTTGCTCCTTACAACATTATTATATATATTTTGTTTTCTCTATGTAAACTCTTTTTATTATATTCATGATACTTTTGCAATCAATTTTCAAGAAAAAAAATTTAAAAAAATGAAACAAATTAAAATTTAAAAAGATTCAAAAAAATTAAAAAAAATATTTATATTTTTTTAAATTTTGCTACGGAAATGGTTTCCGTAGCAAATTCTCAGAATTTGCTACGGAATAACATTCCGTAGCAAATTGCTACGGAATTCAAATCCATAGCAATTTGCTACGGAATAGCATTCCAAAGCAATTTGCTACGGATTTTAAATTCCGTAGCAATTTGCTACGGATTTGAATTCCGTAGCAAATGTTGCTACGGAAATTAAAATCTGTAGCAATTGCTACAGATTTTCCAATTTCCGTAGCAATTGCTACGGGGTTTTTTGCTACGGAATTTTGGCATTTTTCCGTAGCAAATTCGATTTGCTACATGTAATACCCCGAAATTTGAATTAGGGAATTTAATGGCCAAAGTGCCAAAATGACGAAAATGCCCCTAAGGGACATAAATGACTTAGAAAAATTATGGAAAATACCCTTGTAAATTATAAAATAATGCATGAGGCATGGAAATTCTAATGTTAAGGCAAAAGTTTGAAGATAAAGGAGTGTCTTAATTAATAAAATTATCAACAAGTGATAATAAAGTAATTAAGTAATATTGAGCTAATTACTTAAGCTCGAGCAAAGAAAATTATGAAATAATTATGTAAAGCTCAAAAATTAGTGGAAAATGGTTTGAAATTAGTAAAAATATATTTACTAATTACTTGGAAATTTTGGAGAAAAATAAGTGAGTTTAGGTATTTTTAAGCCTAAATGCAAGAATGGACCAATAGGAAAATCTTGTAAAAAAGTTATGTAAAAATAATTATTTAATTAATAAAATAATTAATTAAATAATTAATTAAAAAAAACGAAATAAAGAAAAAATATGCAGAAAAAAAAAATGAAAAAAAAAATGAAAATGGAATAATAGACAAGTTGTGCAAGTTGACATTTAAATATTAATATAATTAATTAAAGTAAAAAAATGTGAATAGTAACTTTAAAATTAGGAAACGGATCCTATCTAGAGATCTAGAAATGGGATTCCCAAAGTCAAGGTAAAATATTAATCAGTGGGATTTTATCTTCCGTTAAACTCTTGCGGAAGTTAATTCTGAAGCCGTTTGTGCTTTTTCCTAATAAGACGAAATAGGGAAATTCTGAGAAAAGACCAGATAGCCAAGAGGACGAAAAGGTTATGTTGTGACATTTGGAAAAGAATTGGGAATTTTCATGAACATATTTGGATTCAGTGAATTTTTCTGAAGAGATGGGTGTTTCCGAAAACAAGTTTCGACACCGGACGCGTTTGGACACGTTTTTCGAGAAACTTCGGCTGAACACGGAATGCCCTAGATGGAATCAAGATTTAGATTAGAATAGACATTTCTAGTAAGTGAGAACTTGTCTTCAAAGTTGTAAAACCAGAATTTTGAGATTTCTCCGAGATTACGCGATTCGAGCACCGATCGGGAACTTATCGGTAGGAAACTTCTCAAGCAAGTAGATGACATCACCACCATGACATCATGGCTTTAAATGATGATGTCAGCTTCCAAGTGGCCCGGTGAGGATCGTGACATGTGGCAAAGTGCGATCCGCGGCCGATATCCGATATGAAAAAGTAGTGAATAGTGTCACATTTTCTTCTATAAATAGCCAAGTTTCCTCTTCATTTCTCACACCATTTTGAAGAGCAAACCGATTCTAGAGAGAGGATTTTAGAGAGAAGCTCGGGGAAAATTGCGCGAAGCTCTGGGTAAGTTTTTCAAGCACCGAGCTTTAAGCTTTCGTAGTTCTTTCAAGTAGTAAGGGTAGTAATGCTAGAATAGCCTTTAATTTTTCAAGTATGATTGGATATCATATGGGAGGGCTATTTTAGTCTTTATTTTCGAAAATCAAGATGGCGTCGAAGTTCTGGCGAAATTTTGGGAAGAAAATTAGTCAGAGTAACGAAGTGCTGGCGAAATTCCGCCGATTAGGGGTATAGGGGCAAAATGGTAATTTTTACCTAAAATGCCAGTCGTAATGTCAAATCACTAATGAAAGTGATATTACTCTTATAGGACGTCAGAAATCCTAGTTTACTGCCGTTACGCTGCCCGACGAGCCGCTGTTAGAGATTTCATGATTTTCCGTAAAACGTGCTAGAAATACCGTATATCGTCAACGAAGGTACGTCCGCGTACTGTAACACTAATCTGATGTTCATGGTATGCATGTATGTGCTATGTGTATTGTTATGGTATGTTTATTGAATGCAAATATGTTAGAACAGTTTGGTGCCGAAGGAAAGGCTAGTCTATGTGGGTAAGCCATTAAGTCGCGTGAACTCGGTGAGGCCCCCATGATAGACACTTACCGGCCATTCTCGTTCGGTTTACGAAAGTATGTACGTGCGCGTCTTGGTAACCTTAACGCCGATGTTTATCGTATGCGTATATGTGTTAGGTGTAGGATATGTGATAGAAGATGACTTTATGTCTACTATATGTTTAGGTAGTGTTGGGGTACGTACGTTCGCGTACTGTAACACTAACTCTGATGTTTACTGTATGCGTATTTGTGGTTGAGAGTCTGATGATATGTTGTGAGTAATGTTATGAGCTTTTGAATACATGCACTACGTGTGACACATCTACATGCACTACGTGTGACCCATCTACATGCACTACGTGTGACCCATCTACATGCACTACGTGTGACCCATCTTTATGCACTCCGTGTGACACATCTTATTGAACCGCCTTTGTAATCAGCCAGATACACTACTGTTGGCTTTTTGAATCTATATATCAGTTACTCTTCCGCTCAAATGCTCTACTCTGATGTTTTCAAATGATGTTTGTTTGCAAAAAAAAATTATACTGCTTTTGAAAAGTCGGGTTGTTACACTACAGATTATTTCCGTAGCAAAAATCAATTTTTTTTGTTGTAATTTGATTGTTTATTAATCCAGTCTTATAATTAATGTTCATGCTTGAATCGATCCTCCTATCTACTTTAGCTAGCTTTACCTAGGTTCAATTAATATATATGTTTCCTTGAGGAGTTTTCCGCACATATCAATACTTAACAGATGATTATGATGTTTTGTTTATTTTTAGCAAATCTTGAATTTTGATAGTCTTTAATTACAACTCTGAATGAGAGGGATCTTTCCATTGTTTATAATATGGTCAAAAGCAACTCTTGAGAAAAAAGTACAAGTGGGATATTATTTGTCCACCAATAGACTTGTGCCGACGATAATGTTCTTTTCATAGAGGTGGGGAAGGGGGCCAGTAATGAAGGAATTAGAGTTCAGGATTTTATGTATACAATCTTAAGAGTTTCTGTTTCAGTTTTATTTTGGTAATATGTACTAATCGATTTCTGACTGTTTCATTAAATTATGACTAGTTTAGATCAAGCTGAATTAGAGGTAGAAATTAAAAATAAGAATAGGATCTTAAAGAGTAGCAAACTAAAGTTTCTTACAAAGGAAAAAAAATAATCCAGTGAAGCCTGGCCTTTGCGATTCTAATATATATATATATATATATATAGCTTGGGCAAAAATTTATAAATTTGGGAGATAAAATGGATTGAGCTCTTAAATTTAGAGTCAAAGTATCCTAAACTAGCTCTTATATTTAGGACCGAATGGAGCAATTAATATGCATAAGCTAGAGAAAGTCAAAGGAAGGTATGAATTTTATGATTCCCCCATCTCCAGGTTTAGTTTACTCATTCAATATAACTATCATAATTATTGTTCACCATGTGTTTGATATATCCACCACATATATGGTCGCGCGTGTTATTTATGAAGATGTATTTAACTTTTCTTTTTAAGAATGTGCGTGTGTGTGTGTGTGTAAGATGGACAATTAATTAATTTCAACTTCATTCAAATAGTTTACCTCGTGCATTAATTTGATCAAATTAAAGATAAATCATTGCAAAACACTTGCCAAAAAAAAGTACTCCTTGTTAGTTTATGTGCTTGCTTGTATTCAAAAAATGTTTCTAATTAGTACTCCTCCAATCCTTAATATAAAACATATTTAGAGAGTTAATCTTGGTCATAATTATAAAACATAGTTTTCATTATAATTGTCATTTTCCCCCCAATTTACTCATATTCATGCTCTCTCAATAATAACTAAGGAGGAGAATGAATGAGGAAATTAAGGATAATGACTAGGGTGTTTTAGAAAATACATATCATATTAACTAACTTATCTTAATCTAATCAAATTAGGAAAATATTTTTTATATTAAGGACAAGAGGAGTAATGTTATCAACTTTTCAAGTAAACCTTCTGGGCTATAAAATACCCCCTCCAATTCTAATTATAAAATGTAATATATGTATCTGCCTTGATCTTAAATATAAGACTTCAATTCATTTTTGTCTCACAAATTTATAACTTTTTCCCTAAACTATCTCTCATGATTGTACATATTAAGTGAGTTTTCTTTAACAAAGTGGTATCCAATGCAAATTATTAGAATGTGTATTTTAGAGAAACTAATTTTCTTAATTAATATTTGTAATTTAGTTATCTAGCTCCTATATTAAGGAGAATAGTGAAATGGCCATACGACTATATTTTTCAATTTAATATACTTTTTGGCATTATGTGTGTGTGTGTAATAACAAGATGTCCAGTTCACATACACATCTACATATCTATCTTGTAATGAGAGAGAGAGAGAGAGTTAGTTTGTCTTTAGGGTTTCTTTTATATATGAAACCGCATATATTTGGGGTTTTATTACTTTATAAGATTGGGAGAATATATCTTCTGGCTTCTACTAACGATAGAAACGCCTTACATTCATTATATTCATTTAATTAGGTTTGTTTTGAACTAGGTTAGTTTCATTCATTTACTCTTTTTTTCAATTTACCACACATCAGGGTTTTCATTTAGTATTATTACAATATAATGATTCACCTTTAAATGCTTATTCCTTCATACCCAGTGCATCAAAATAAATATGAATTCAAATAAGCATCTGCATGCATACAAAAATTGCATAAATTTCTCGAAGTAGTATATACATGGATGAGATTAAAAGATACTCCCTCCAGTCTTTTTTATAAGAACCCGACAAGCACTACAAAAAAAAAGACTTTTAGTGGCGACTTTCGGCAGCGACATTTAATGTCGCCGCGGAAAGTCTGACTTTGGCGGCGACTTTTAATGTCGCCGCGGAAAGTCAGACTTTCGGCGGCGACTTTCCATGTCGCCACCGAAAGTATGCCTTTCCGTGGCGACAGTTATTTGTCGCCGCCAAAATGGTGTTTTGGTGGCGACTTTGTGTCGCCGCCAAAAGTCTAATATCAAATTTTAGTTTTTTTTTTTTTTAATTTTACTACTTTCAGTGGCGACAGTTCTTAGTCGCCGCCAAAAGTGTGTTTTGGTGGCAACTTTTTGTCGCCGCCAAAAGTCTAATTTAAAATTTTCGTTTTTTTAAAAAAAGTGTAATACTTTCAGTGGCGACAGTCATATGTCGCCGCCAAAAGGGTGTTTTAGTGGCGACATTGTGTCGCCGCCGAAAGTCTAATTTCAAATTTTAGTTTTTTTTTTAAATTGTACTACTTTCCGTGGCGACAGTTCTTAGTCGCCGCCAAAAGTCTAATTTAAATTTTTTTTTTAAAAAAAAATTGTAACACATTCAGTGGCGACAGCTATTTGTCGCCGCCAAAAGTGTGTTTTGGTGGCGACAATTGTCGCCACCGAAACCCTACTTTCAGTGGCGACAAAATGTCGCCACTAAAAGTCTACTTTTGGCGGCGACAAGAAGTCGCCACTGAAAGTCTACTTTTGGCGTCGACATTAAAATGTCGCCGCCAAAAGTATTCGCGACAACGGTATAGGTGGCGACTTTTTGTCGCCACTGAAACACTTTCAGTGGCGACTTTTCGACTTTTAGTGGCGACTTTTGTCGCCACCAAAAGTCAAATTTTTTGTAGTGAAGAGTTATCTGAAGATTAAATCAGATTTTTTTTTTTTTTTGCCTTTAATTAATTATATGAATTTCATTGATTAAAATGTTGGTGATGCCTATATTTACTCTATTTCTCTCTCTTATCTTATAAATAAAAGCATACTTGGAAAAAATGTTAATTTCAGACACAATAATTATTTTTAACTAATTTTAATCACTTTCTTAAACTACGTAATTCAGTTATTAGGCTCTTAATACAAAAAAGAACGGAGGGAGTAAGAAAAATGGGAAACACCTTCCATTATTATTTGGGTCTGAGAATTCAGTTTGAACAAAAAGGAAGGACAATCATACAGACACACATATATATACATACACATATGTAAAGTAGTGAAGCATATCATTTTCAAAAGAGTAAAGGATCGGTGGAGTTTGGTAGTGCAATAAAGTGAAGAGTGATGGGTGATTCCTCTGGTTCGTTGTGTGTGTGTGTGTGAGTTACAACTTACAACCACTTTGTCCCACACAAGCTTTAATTTTGTGAAGAAGCTAAATGGACCCACATATCTTCTTCAAACATGAATATGTCAGAAGGATCTCTGACCATAAGAAACTTTCAGATGGATGATCTCATCAGAGACCTGTCAGATATGCTATGTCCAAAGACTCGTTCATCGATTCCTTTCAGATTTTTATTAAGTGTATCTTTATAAACACAATCGTTATTCCCACGAGTTCACGTACAGAATTTAGTTACCTATTGTGTGATGTACATGTGTGTGTGTATGTCGTATCATGAAGGGAATTCATCATTTACCACTTCAACTAAAATATCACTTCAACCAAAATATCTCAAACTATATATGTACTCTCTTCAGTTCTTAATATAAGATCAAATTTGATTCGAAATATAAGACTTATTTTTTGTATTTGTCGATATTTTTCTAATTTTTCCTATTGATGCAATAATAATCAATAAGTAAGATAGATGAAAGGAATTAAGGAAGATGATTATGGTGTTTTAGGGGAGGAAAACATATCATATTAACTAACTTGACTAACTACTGAAAGGTTCTTGGTCTAATAGTGGATCAGCTAGACTACAAAGTGAGTGAAATGAATTCAAATCCCACCTTGTTCAAAAAAAAAAAAAACTGGGGAAAGACGTCTAGATCGCAAATCCTTGATCTGGATTAGTTAGTTGCTTGAAGGATTAATCATCTAATCACTTTATGTGGAACTGTAACAATCCGACTTTTCAAAAGCAGTATAAATTTTTTTTTTTTCAAACAAACATCATTTGAAAACATCAGCGTAGAGCATTTGAGCGGAAAAGTAACTGATATATATTTATAAAGTGCTGTAAGTCCATTTGGATACAACAATGCAGTACAAATGACCGTGTGGTTCAAAAGAAATGTACAACAAAAGGGAAGGCTTCCGCCGAACATCGAAAGGAAGTCTTCGAACGGAGCTTCTACGCAGCTACTTGTCTCTCTCCTCGGTCCTCGGTCCTCCCGACCTTGACGCTATGTTAAGAGAGCGAGATCCGCACCGGATCTCGGAGTAGCAGTTAACCTCATATTCATATATACAACATATGCATTACGAGATAATCATACAAACAAACAAGCATATCCCAACAAAGACATAACCCCTTTGGCAAATGTGTCACACCTAGCTATCGTGTCACACTTAGCAGCCGTTTCACACCTAGCAATCGTGTCACACCTAGCATTTCACACCTAGCAATCGCATCCCAATACCCCGCAAGCATAACAACAGTACATGAACATAACACAGAGCTAACAACTACCTCACATAAGCATACCATATACATAGCACATACACGCATACAATAAACATCGATTAGTGTTACAAGACGCGAACGTACCTTCGTTGACGGTGATTCGGCACGTTTACGGAAAACGGTCGCTTTGACGAGAAAACAAATAAACGTCCCGTCGGACGGCGTAAGAACGACAAAGAAATCGAGTTTCGACGTCCTATAAGAGTAATATCACTTCCATTAGTGATTTGATACTATATCTGGCATTTTAGGTAAAAATTACCATTTTGCCCTTCTACCCCTAATTGGCGGAATTTCGCCAGCACTTCGTTACTCTTAAAAACTTTCTTCCCGAAATTTCGCCAGAACTTCGACGCAACTATGATTTTCGAAAATAATGACTAAAATAGCCCTCCCATATGATATCCAATCATACTTGAAAATTTAAAGGCTATTCTAACATTACTACTCTAACTATCGAAAGAACTACGAAAGCTTAAAGCTCTGCATCGAAAAACTTACCCAGAGCTTACTGCGAATTTTCCCCGAGCTCCTCTCTCTAAAACCTCTCACTAACTTTCAAAATCCACAAGGAATGGTGTGAAGAATGAAGAGCAATGCCCCCCCTATTTATAGAAAAAGATTGGGCAAACTTAGGTAATTTTCTCCAAAACTTCCATTCAATTACAACCATGCATTTTAGGGTTTGGGAGGTGGCTCATCCTCCTCCAAGCAGCCCTTGCACGAAATTTTGGCCCCAAAAGTCAAGGGTTTGGCCAATGGGAGGTGGCCATGTGTCACCTTCCAGAAGCTTTCACCGATTTCTCCGATCGGACGCGATTCGCGTGATTTCGGAGAAATCTCAAAATTCTGGATTCATATCTCGAAAACATATTCTCACTTAGTAGAAATGTCCAATTTAATCTATATTTTGATTCCATACGGGGCTCCAACGGTCCGGTTGAGTCTTTCTCGAAACGTGTCGGACGCGTCCAGTTTCAGAATGCATTTCGAAATCACCAACTTCTTGAGAAAAATTCACCGATTCCAAATATGTCAAAATAAATTCAAACTCATGCCTAGATGTTGAGTTAGAATTTATTTTTATTATATCCAAAATATACCTATATGCATTTTTCCCTATTTTGTTTTATTAGGAAATGACAAACGACTTTAATTTTCTCCAGGAAGAGTATAACGGAAGACAAAATTCCACCGATCATTATTTTTCCCGACTTTGGAAATCTCATTCCTAGATCTCTAGATAGGATCCGTTTCCTAATTATTAAATCACTATTCACATTTTTTTGCTTTAATTAATTATAATACTAAAATATTACAACTTGCACATTACATTGATTAAAATTCTTATCTTCTTCCACTTGCAATTTCGGTCAAAATCTGATCCCCTTTTTTTTCGTTTTTATTTAATTAATAATTATTTAATATTATATAAAATAATTATTTAATAATTATTTTTATATAATTTTTACAAAAGATCCCTATTGGTCCATACTTGTTTTTAGGCTCAAAAATACCTAAACTCAACTATTTTTCTCCAAAATTTCCAACTAATTAGTAAACATGTTTTTACTAATTTTAAAACAAAAACCACTAATTTTTGAGCTTTACATAATTATTTCATAATTTCATTTGCTCAGGCTTAATTAATTAGCCAATAATTACCTAATTACTTTCTTATCAACAGTTGATAATTTTCTTAATTAGCATGCCCCATTACCTCATAACTTTTGTATTGACATCTTTATTTTCATGTCTCCTGCATTATCTTAGCATCTACGGGGGCATTTCGATCATTTCCTTACTTTTTGAGTATTCTTCTACAATTTCCCCAAGTTTGTAACTTAATAAATTACCTAAATTAGGGACAATATCCTTCCCTATTTTAAATAGATTTTTACTTGCCTCTTTTATAGCTTTCACAGGGTATTTATAACCCACAATGTGTTTAGGGACCTATTTGCAAATCTTCAAACGTCTTAGGGACCTAATTGCAAATTATCTTTTTTCAAGGGAAATTACCCTAAGTCAGATTTGAGGGTATTACATTTCTCCCCCCGTTAAACAAAATTTCGTCCTCGAAATTTGTACTCTACCTGAATTTTGAGACAAAAAAGCCCCTCTGAAATTATAAAACCACATGCTTCTCGCCTTCTTTCCCAGATTCAGCGTCACCATTCTTCTTTTCTTCCTTCGACCACCACAATCGACGCTGCCTTGTAGGCATGAGGGATCGAGCAGTTTTTTGTGTTTCCTCTTCCTTCTAGTCGCATCTGTGTGCGTGATTGTGGCATGGGTTTTGGCTAATTTTGTTTTTCTTCTTCATCATTTCTGCTAGATGTTGTGGGTATGTGGATCTGCGTTTTCCTTCCCCTATTTCGTTGTTGTGTGTGATTCGGAGAATTTTCGTTTACTTTTGCTCCTCGGCTCAATAGATGTGGGTGGGTGTGGAGGTAGATGGCTTTTCCGGTGTAACTTGTTGTCGGCGCTTTGAGACTGCACGCAGGGGAGATTCATGGAGCAAGGTTCTTGTAGAAAGTTGAGAGATTGTGTACATGTTTATTTTTCACTTACCTCCTTAATTTTCTTGTCTTGGTTGACATTTTGTGTTGTGAATTCGAACTTGACTGTTTGGTTCGAACTTGATTGTTTGGTTCGAACTTGAATGTGTTATTTTGCAACTTCAGTGCGTAACTGGTTTTATTTGTAGGCTATTTTCGCATATCTTATATTTGTTTCATGGTCCAGATCCCTTCGAGGTCTTCAAAAATTTTCTTTCTCCATCAAGACGCGATTTGATTTGCCTTTGTTTCTGTACAATTCACAAAACAAAACAAAACAAAAAATATGTTTTATGCCTTTTTTTGGGGGGCATTGTGGGAATTTTACCTAATCTTCCTACTTAACCAACACCCAATTCTTCTTACCAAACAGTTTATCTTCCCTCAACTTACTTAAATTCCCATGTCTACCAAACAGCTCAACTTTTTAAAGTTCCCTCTCAATATTCCCTTCCCTTCCTTTAAGTTCCTTTCCCTTCTTTAAGTTCCTTTCCCTCCTTAAATGTTCCCTGAACCAAACGGGCCCTAAATGTTTCCATGGTTCCCACACACCATGATAACACAAAATACCTCCTACTCAATGACATGATCACGGTCAAATATAACTAAGAAACATGGAACACGTGTCTAACATCTAATTCGTAATACGGACTATACATTCACCTCGTCCTCTTCTTCGGCCTCTGCCTCGGCCTCTGGGAACTCTGGCTCCTCTCAGATTCGTCATGTCTTGTTCTTTTTCTTTATTAGGGAAAACGTTAGTTATACAAGGAGTATAACGATGATCATATCTCACTTCATATTTCTACTACTAACGAATAGATACCCGCAACATGTCTCTCGTTAAGAATTTCGTTGGTTCGTTCTTCTCAGAAACGGGTACGTAAATACGTATCGGAAGTTCCTATACATGAGTCAAATATACATGAGTCAAATACTACACGTACTTATCTTTATTGGTCTCGGAGTCTCATCCGGCGTGGCCTATCTTCGCATATAAGCTCGATGCTAGGAAATAATCACCGTCCCAGCACAAATTGGTGATTATCGAATGACCAGGCGATATTAGAGTTATCGAAATATCGAGTTCGAGTTATCGGAGACATCGAGTTATCGAGTCATCGAGGCCGATATCGAGCTATCGGAGGCGATATCGAGCTATCAAAGCTATCGAAGCCGATATCGAGCTATCGAGCTATCGGAGGCGATATCGAGCTATCGAGCTATCGGAAGCGATATCGAGCTATCGAGCTATTGGAAAGCGATATCGAGCTATCGAGCTATCGGAGGCGATATCGAGCTATCGAGCTATCGGAACCGATATCGAGCTATCGAGCTATCGGAAGCGATATCGAGCTATCAAAGCTATCGGAAGCGATATCGAGCTATCACAACTATCGGAAGCGATATCGAGCTATCAAAGCTATCGGAAGCGATATCGAGTTATCGAGTATCGAGGCGATATCGGGGTTATCGAAGCGATATCGGGATTATCGAGGTGATGTACCGACAGAAAGTGGTACACCTGATCAGAATGGTATACCGGTTCAAATTGGTACACCGAAATGAGGTGGTACACTGACCTTGGGCTATATCAGTACTCATTTTCAAAACATGCTCCAAAATTTTGAAAAGGCTTAGAACCTAACTCCGTTAACCGAACAGAATGGCCAGGTAAGTGTCTACCATGGGGCCTCACCGACTTATACGGTGACTTATGGCACACCCACATAGACTAGCCTTGCCTTCGGCACCAAATTGTCCGTCATAACATAGTTAAATTCATGCCAGGACTACTGCTCTGATACCAAAAAATGTAACATCCCAACTTTTCACAAGCAGTATAAATTTTTTTTCAACATCTTTTCAAATCATCAGAGTAGAGCATTTGAGCGGAAGAATAACTGATATATATATATTCAAAATGCCCACTGGCTAGATACAGAAGTGGTATAGTACCCAAGAGTTTTCAAAAAGTAAAGGACAACATCGGAAAGTCTTCAGCCGGATCCCTGAACTTGCAGCTTTCCTCTCTCCTCGGTCCTCGGTCCTCCCGACCTTGACGCTATGTTAAGAGCTGAGATCCGCACCGGATCTCAGGTAACGGTTAACCTCATATTCATATATACAACATATGCATTACAGATAATCATACAGCAAACAAGCATATCCCAACAGCACATAACCCCTTTGGCAAATGTGTCACACCTAGCTATCGTGTCACACTTAGCAGCCGTTTCACACCTAGAAATCGTGTCACACCTAGCATTTCACACCTAGCAATCGTATCCCAATACCCCGCAAGCATAACAACAGTACATGAACATAACACAGAGCTAACAACTACCTCAAATAAGCATACAATATACATAGCACATACACGCATACAATAAACATCATATTAGTGTTACAGTACGCGAACGTACCTTCGTTGACGGTATTCTGGCACGTTTTACGGAAAACGGTCGTTTTGACAGAAAACAGCGAAACGTCCTGTCGGACAGCGTAACGACAGCAAATCAGAGTTTCTGACGTCCTATAAGAGTAATATCACTTCCATTAGTGATTTGATACTATATCTGGCATTTTAGGTAAAAATTACCATTTTGCCCTTCTACCCCTAATTGGCGGAATTTCGCCAGCACTTCGTTACTCTTACAAACTTTCTTCCCGAAATTTCGCCAGAACTTCGACGCAACTATGATTTTCGAAAATAATGACTAAAATAGCCCTCCCATATGATATCCAATCATACTTGAAAATTTAAAGGCTATTCTAACATTACTACTCTAACTATCGAAAGAACTACGAAAGCTTAAAGCTCGATGCAGAAAAACTTACCCGAGCTTATTGCGAATTTTCCCCAGAGCTCTTCTCTCTAAAACCTCTCACTAACTTTCAAAATCCACAAGGGAATGGTGTGAAGAATGAAGAGCAATGCCCCCTATTTATAGAAAAGATTGGGCTGACTTAGGTAATTTTCTCCAAAACTTCCATTCAATTACAACCATGCATTTTAGGGTTTGGGAGGTGGCTCATCCTCCTCCAAGCAGCCCTTGCACGAAATTTTGGCCCCAAAAGTCAAGGGTTTGGCCAATGGGAGGTGGCCATGTGTCACCTTCCAGAAGCTTTCAGGCCGATTTCTCCGATCGGTACCCGATTCGCGTAATTTCGGAGAAATCTCAAAATTCTGGATTCATATCTCTGAACACATATTCTCACTTAGTAGAAATGTCCAATTTAATCTATATTTTGATTCCATATAGGGCTCCAACAAGTCCGGTTGAGTCTTTCTCGAAAACGTGTCCGAACGCGTCAGGTTTGAATGCATTTACGAAATCACCAACTTCTTCAGAAAAATTCACTGATTCCAAATATGTCAAAATAAATTCAAACTCATGCCTAGATGTTGAGTTAGAATTTATTTTCCTTATATCCAAAAATATACCTATATGCATTTTTCCCAATTTTGTTTTATTAGGAAATGCACAAACGACTTGAAATTTTCTCAGGAAGAGTATAACGGAAGACAAAATTCCACTGATCAATATTTTTCCCTGACTTTGGACATCCCATTCCTAGATCTCTAGATAGGATCCGTTTCCTAATTATTAAATCACTATTCACATTTTTTTGCTTTAATTAATTATAATACTAAAATATTACAACTTGCACATTACATTGATTAAAATTCTTATCTTCTTCCACTTGCAATTTCGGTCAAAATCTGATCCCTTTTTTTTCGTTTTTATTTAATTAATAATTAATTAATATTATATAAAATAATTATTTAATAATTATTTTTATATAATTTTTACAAAATTTCCCTATTGGTCCATACTTGTTTTTAGGCTCAAAAATACCTAAACTCAACTATTTTTCTCGAAAATTTCCAACTAATTAGTAAACATGTTTTTACTAATTTTAAAACAAAAACCACTAATTTTTGAGCTTTACATAATTATTTCATAATTTCATTTGCTCAGGCTTAAGTAATTAGCCAATAATTACCTAATTACTTTCTTATCAACAGTTGATAATTTTCTTAATTAGCATGCCCCATTATCTCATAACTTTTGTATTGACATCTTTATTTTCATGTCTCCTGCATTATCTTAGCATCTACGGGGGCATTTCGATCATTTCCTTACTTTTTGAGTATTCTTCTACAATTTCCCCAAGTTTGTAACTTAATAAATTACCTAAATTAGGGACAATATCCTTCCCTATTTTAAATAGATTTTTACTTGCCTCTTTTATAGCTTTCACAGGGTATTTATAACCCACAATGTGTTTAGGGACCTATTTGCAAATCTTCAAACGTCTTAGGGACCTAATTGAAAATTATCCTTTTTCAAGGGAAATTACCCTAAGTCAGATTTGAGGGTATTACAGGAACTATCATACATCTAATAGAATCAAGTGAAAGGAATTTGATTACATATTTAAGATACGTGGCTGGTTGGAGTCCTTATAGATGGAAAATAAATCACATTAAAAAACTGGATCTATTAATGCTTGAATTTAATAATTTGCGCACCATAAACTTGATTAGCTTAATAAAAAATAAAATGATAAATTTATTTATTTTTCCACACACTCAAAATATTACACACTCTTCTTTTTCAAAATGAAAGACGAGTTCCATTATAAGGCTCTGCTTTGATTGATTAAGAGAGGAGAAAAAACGAATCTTTTTTATTTTTTATTTTTTATTCAGATTTACATATTGCTGGACTTGAAGAATAATATTTCAATTTTTTGGTATGTATTTAATATTATAAACGTAGCAGTAAGTTAAGAAATTAATACAGGTTAAAAGAAATTTTTCGGTATCATTACGTATATCCTTGTCTTCACACACACACACACACATCTTTGTCTTTGATCGATGACATAATTAACATATTCTGAATTAACATTGCAACTGCAAGCATTTTAAGGAGACACAAATGCACAGAGACCTGTCAGACAGTAATATTTGTACTGCCAATTAAAGTGTGTTATTAGGACAAAATTAATGTGCAGAAACTTGTCACCTGCACAACACATGATCTTGATCAGAAGAATTGGTCGCATCAATCTGCCTCTTTTTGTTACTGTTAGGAAATAATATATTAGTATTAATGTATATATCTGAAATCATGGGATTGCAATCAGATCCCATATAATTAGGGATTCCACATATAATCATCATTATGAGCCATTATGTATAGGCTTCTCTCTCTTGTATAAATACCCATACGATTATCATGAATAATACAACTTTCTTATTCATTTCACTACATGGTATCAGAGCTTAGGATTGTTGTTAGCCAATTTTAGTTTTTTCCTGCGGCCACTGTTACTGTAGCGTGAACAGTAACAGTGGCCAGTCTCTCGTCTCTGGCACGTGTGTGTCGATTTTTTGTTGTTTTTTGTTTGTACTGTTCCTTTTGTTGTTTTGTGAACAATGAACCATGTCATCACCAGGGGGAGAGACAGTGTGAGAGAAAGTGTGTACCTCGTTTGGTTGTTATGCTTTCTCTGATTAGATGCTAGAACTTGTTCAGGGTTGTCTCTTCTACCTGTTTAGTTACCACATGGGCGGCTGGCGGTGGTGTGGAGGGAGAGAACCGATGGTGGAGCCTCTGTTTGGTCTTGTAATCTCAAGTGAAATTGTTCTGTTGTGACTAAAGAGGTTTCTGTTATAGAGGTTGTTGATACCTCGTTTGGTTGCTATGACCATTTTATGGTCATGTTTTGTCTTACAACGTCGAGCCTTCATTTCCGGTATATGTAGGCCGGTTCTTTGCTTCGAAGGTACCTCGTTTGGTTGCTATGACCATTTTATGGTCATGTTTTGTTCTACAACGTCGAGCCTTCATTTCCGGTATATGTAGGCTGGTTCTTTGCTTCGAAGGTTGCGTTGTGAGACTGGGTTTCCATTATTTCAGCATGGTCGGCATTTTGTTTCATGCACGTTGTAATACCCTAAAATTTGACCTAGGGTAAATATCATAAATTAGGAAATAATACCTAATGAAAATAGGTGAATATGTGGTTTCAAAGAATATGTTAAATCTATTTTATTTTCTAAGGAAAAATCTCTTAGAAATTAGAGAATTTAGGGGCCAAAGTGCCAAAAATGACAAAAATGCCCCTATGGGACATAAAGAACTTAGAAAAATTGTGAAAGATCCTAAAAGGCAGTAAAATGATTATTAAAATTGAGAGAGTATATTATCTCTAATTTTGGTAATTTAATAAATTATGAACTTGGAGAGATTGAATAAGAATGCTCAAAAAGTATTTAAATGACTAAAATACCCTTGTAAATTCTAATATAATAAAGGAGACATGAAAACACAAATGTCAATGCAAATGTTATGAAGTAATGAGGCATTCTAATTAAGAAAATTATCAACAAGTGATAATAAAGTAATTAGGTAATTATTTGCTAATTACTTAAGCATAAGCAAAGGAAATTCATGAATAATTATATAAAATCCTAAAATTAGTGGTTTATGGTTCAAAATTAGTAAAAAACATGTTTACTAATTAATTGGAAATTTTGGAGAAAAATAGTTGAGTTTAGGTATTTTTAAGCCTAAATACAAGAATTGACCAATAGGGAAATTTTGTAAAAAAGTTATATAAAATAATTATTAAATAATTATTTTATATATTCCTAATTAATTAAATAAATAATTAAAACGAAAATTAAAATAAAAAGGACCAGAGTTGACCAAAATTTGGCCAAGAAAAAGAAATAAGGACAAGAGTTGGTAAAAATATCATGGTGCCTTACCTTGCAAGTTAAAGTGTAATGTTGTATAAAAGTACAGTGAATAGTGATCAGACTTATAGGAAACGGATCCTACCTAGAGTACCAGGAATAGGCTTTCCAATGTCAGAGTAAAATATTGATCAGTGAATTTTTATCTTGATTAGCCCTAATAAGACGGAATAGGGAGAAATGCAGATAGTCACATTTTAAAGATCTGAAGAAAATAAATTCTAACTCAACATTTGGAAATGAGTTTGAATTTATCTGGATATATTTGGAATCAGTGAATTTTTGTCCAGAGATTGATGATTCCGAAAGTTCTTCAAAGCGGCACGCTTTCAGTAAACTTCAGGTGACTTTTGGAGTCTGGATGGAATCAAAAATTAGTTTAGATTAGACATTTCTAATGAGAAGGAAAGGGGCTTCAAAATGGTGATTAGGATTTTGAGACTTTTAGAGATTACGCAATTCGGACACCAATCGAGGTTTTATCGGTACAAAACCTTCTTGAAGAAGTAAGTGATGTCATGCATGACATCACTTTTTGAACACCTAAGGGCCAAAGGACAGCTGCCAAGTGTCCGGTGAGGATCGTGACACTTGTCAAAGTGCGATCAACGGTCAGAATCCGTCGATAAAGTATGAATAGTGCACCCAACTTTCCTATAAATAGCAAGCCCCTCCCTTTGTATTTTTCACACCAAAACCATTCTCTCTAGTTGAGCTTTCCTAGAGAGAAGTTAGAGAGGAGCTACGGAGGAGGAAGGAGCAGGGGAATTTTGCGTGAAGCTCTGGGTAATTTTAGGTCTTTAGCTTTTAATGCTTTCGGTAGTTTTAGTAGTAATGCTAGATAGATCTTTAGCTTTATTTTAAGTATTAAATTCGAAAATCATGGTGGGGTCGGAGTTCTGGCAAAATTTTGGAAAGTCGGAGCCAAAGTAATGAAGTGCTGGCGAAATTCCGCCGATTAGGGGTATAGGGGCAAAATGGTAATTTTTACCTAAAATGCCCGTTATAATGTCAAATATTGATAATGGTGATATTATCATTATAGGATATCGAAACCTTGATCTGCTTGTCGTTCTGTTGTCAGACGTGCATTGTCGACCACTTGTTTTCCGTCAACGTGCAGTTTTCGTCAAAACGTACCAGAAATTCCGTATATCGTCAACGGAGGTACGGACGCGTACTGTAACACTAATCTTGTGCTGCTTAAATACATATATGTCAAAGATACGTTCATAGACCGTTATACAGACAGTTTATACGGGTTATGTCATAATAATGCCGTTATGTTTTCCTAGCGGCGAGGACACGAGTGGTATCGTGGCTTTGGTGAATAGTGCAGTTTGTTGTTGTTTGTTTGTTACCCTATGGGGCCTTACATATTGCTATGTGCTTATGTTACGTCGTCATAATGATCATGCATCTATTGTATGCAAATGATATCTTGTTGTATTAGCTCTTGAATATACATTGTACGTATCTTGTATTGTTTGAGCATGAGGTTAACAGTTACACGAGATTCAATGTGGTAAATTGAATCTCAGTTGTAGCTTCAGTCAGGAGGACCGAGAGTTGGAGAACGGGGAAGCGGCACGAGTAGATCGCTAGCAGGGAAATTTGTATCTCGCTTTTGTACCTTCTTTTGAAACAGTAGGATAACTGTATTATCCATACAATGTTACACTATGGTTTTTATTTGAATATGTATCAGTTACTTTTTTGCTCCAATGCTCTACTCTGATTGATTGAAAAAAAAAAAAATTTGCTTTAGAAAACGGGATGTTACACACATTCACTTATCTCTAGTGGCTGGGTTCTTCGTTTGTTCCGTTTTCCAGCACGTTCGTGAAGTGCTCTTTTGTCTTGAATGTTGTATTTGTGGTTGGGTAATTTCGTTGGCCCGTTTGTTGCTTTGCCTCCGATGAGGTGTTTGTCTCAGGTGAGACAGTTTGGTGGTCCTTGTGTGACTCGTTCGTTGTTTTGCCTCCGGTGAGGTGTTTGGTCTCTGGTGAGACGTTTGAAGTATTATTTGGTCCCTTATGAGACTGTTTGCTGCAGCTTCTACTTTAGTTTGGTACTCTTTGTTATTCGAACTCTTAGTGAAGTTGTTGGATCATTTCTTTTGAATGTTCCCGGTGTGACATTTGGTTGAACCATTCTTGGATGTGGTCGAACTTGTTGGTGGATTCAAGATCTCATGATGAAGAAATTTATTTTGTTTGGATTTATTTATTTTATGTTTTATTGTAACAAGTTGAGCATGATTAACATTTATGCTCCAACTTGAGGGAGAGTATTAGGAAATAATATATTAGTATTAATGTATATATCTGAAATCATGGGATTGCAATCAGATCCCATATAATTAGGGATTCCATATATAATCATCATTATGAGCCATTATGTATAGGCTTCTCTCTCTTGTATAAATACCCATATGATTATCATGAATAATACAACTTTCTTATTCATTTCACTACAGCTACTTACTGGACAATTCAATAAGCTTATTAGTTACGTTCTGGGTTTGACAGATGATCTCTCTCTCTCTCTCTCTCTCTCTCTCTCTCTCTCTCTCTCTCTCTCTATATATATATACACACACACACACATTGACTCAAATTCAACGCAGCATTTGATTTAAATTCAGTCTAAAGTTATCGACAACATCTCAATCTTTCATTTTGATTAGTATCACTTAATTATTGCATCACGTCTTCCATTGGACTTCAATTTCAAACCGATACTAGCTTTATTTACAAATGATCACACATATGACTATATACATAATTAATGGATCAGAATAGATTATAGATCCAATTTTTCTGTGATAACAAGATTCAAATGAAAATTAATTCATTAACTACACTGATCAAAGCATTGCTACCTCATATCATTACTGTCTACCCTTTTAATCCAAAAAATAAAGCATACAGGGTATTACCGTTGAGTGGGTGCCACTGGAAAAGACTTTGACCGCTTAAAAAATATGAGGTCTCTACTTGTGTGAGAACTATTTCCAATTGTGTCACACAATACTTGAATTTGACACAATTAAGGAAGCTAAAAAAATCATTTAATTTTAGTATATATTACATTATATCTCTAAAATTCTTATATGTATCATGAGATTATATTAATTAATAAGTTTGCAAAATTAATTTTAAAAAAAAATAAATATAAATATTTTTTTAACTAATTTATTTAGCTTCTAATAAGGCTTGAAGTGAGCGGTGCAGTAGGAGCGTGTACTGTGTAGTCGAGAGAAGAAGAGGCATTGGTGGGGCCCACAAACAAAGTGTTGGATAAAAATAATAAATGAAAAAAGAAGAGACTAGTCAAGGGTTTGACCATCTCATGCCCCCTGACCACATGTTGACTCTCTGACTCTGCATTTATTTCTTCATCTTTTGTTTTGTTAACATGACTTCCCAACCAACCTCTCATTGCGTTGTTCTGGTTCTCTCCACACTTATTTAACTTTAAATATAATATAATTAAGCTAATTATTATGGTCTGCTTTATCTACAAATGTTACCTTATGGACTTTATAACGTAATTTTGTGTCACTACATGCATGGTTGGCCAGAGGAGCCAAAGGTACGTAATATATATTGAAGGATTTTAATTTGACCCTAGCTATGAAACTTAATTGTAAATTTTCATGGTTACGTTGATTCCTGTGGACTATGAATGACTAAAGTTTTCACAATAACAGACAATTATCACACACACACACATACGTGTGTTTGTGTGTGTGTTAGAGGTAGGGTTTGTTTGGTTGGAGCCTTGGAGGATCGTGTACTGTGGGTGGTGGGACTTGCATTGCTGATAAAAAAGAGGACCACAATTAAGAAGAGAGGGGGCAGGCATTTCGTGATCCTCTTTACGAGCTTGACCATCAACATCATCTTCCTTCTTTGACTTATTGACCACAATTTGTTTTGCCAACCTTTAATACTCATAGTAATACCGTTAAAAACCGTTGTGTGAGCAACCATTTTATGAGAAAATAACATGTCAATGAATCCCATTTACTTTGATACCAATAGATATCAATATCTATATTTATTACCCTCTTTTGGCTATCATAATTATTTATTACCCTCTTTTATAATTTAATATCAATAATTTATATTTTATATCCATAAATTATTAGTTGACCCCCATGATTTAAGGAGCTACTCCCTCCGGTCCTAATTATAAGAACTATTTACCAGAATTTGGAGAGATTAAGGAGAGAAGTTAAATTAGTTAATTACAATTACTTTCCAAAAATACCCTGCTTAAAATTAAAAAATTACGTGGCAAGATGCATAATATTCTGGAAGAGACTATAACAGCGCTGTATAATCTTATATGAACATTTCGATCAACCCATGACCTTAACATGGTTTGACATGGCTGCCTGTGTTTATGATCTTTTTCAGGGGCGAGGAAAATACTAAACAAACCTCAAAATCAATCCACGTTGCTCCCCCCTTCCTAATTATTGTGGAAGAAGTATTAGTGGTGATATAGGAAAATATAATAAAAATTGCTCAAAATTATTTTATAATACAAAGTATAATTGAGGTGTATATGACATTAATAAGTTGCAAACATTATTTATTTTATAAAATATATAGGTGTATTATTAAACTGTTATTGTTTTTAATTATTATTAAGAAAGTATAAAAGAGGTATTATAGGAAAAAAATTGACAAAAGTTAAAACTTATTCTTATAATTATGACTAAAACCAACTCCAAAATGTGTTCCTATAATTAGGACTGGATGGAGTAATAATTAATCAGAGTATCATATTTTTTGTGATGTAAACTGAGCTTGCATGATGAGCTTGAAAGATACAAATTAAATAATAATAAATAAATAAAAAGAATTAGTATGGGGTGTGTGGGGAAGATAGAGTAAAATAGTAAATGGTGATGTTGGGAATAATATATGTAGCGGTGGAGATAGTCAGAAGACCAGTTTTTATTATTAATGTTTGTACTCTTCTTTTGTATGTATAGCGGTGCTATAATTTTTTTTTTTTGGATATAAAAAAGTTTTGGAGGGGTTCGACATCAGTCCCCCACCAAGGCCAGGGCACGGCCCCGGGCTCTATGAGCACTTACTGGGGACTTACGAGATCGCCTACCAAAGGAGTCCCAGCGACGGCAGAGGGGATCGAACTCACGACCCAATGGCCTAATCCTGGATCCCTTACCATCTATGCCAACTCATATTGGCGGTGCTATAATATTAATGCATTCTTTGTCTCTTTCTCCCAACCCTCATTTTCCACCATACCCAACTTAATTGGTGTGTGTGCGCGCTATCAAATCAAACTACTCACTTCGATCTTAAATATAAGATAAAGTTGATATTTTTGGAGAGATTAAGGAAGCTAATTAAATTATTTTAGAGTATTTATATTTATATTTTTTTGGGTTAAGTAGCAAATCTTCCTCGAAAGTATACACAAGAAGCAATGTTGCCCTAAAAAATTTTCTTGTCTCAATGTTGTCTCAGAAATTTTAAAATGTAGCAATGTTGCCTTATTCATTATTTTAAGGTTTTGAGGTTAAGATGTGGTGTCAAGCTTACCTTTATGATATTCTTAACTCTTTAAGGCATAGTGCCCAACACATGTATGTATGATATAAATGAAATAACTCATTAATTTTTTAATTACCTTAAGAATATGGGTTAAGATATGGTGTTAAACCCACTTATATGCATGTGCTTATTTCTTTTAAGCTAACTGGATTCTCTCTCTTTTCGGCATGTTTCTTGGGCAAAATACAAGAATTGAGACCAAAAAAAAAAGTTTACTATAAATAAACAAAAGGAGTAATAAGAATTACTATATTCTTTTGTTATGTATATAGATACATGTATTTATTTGAAACCAAATGGACACCTTGGACTCATATTTTTTTTTTTAGCTATACAAATTTTAGGAAAGGGGTTGGGCTCACCCACAATCCAAGGGCAGGGCGCTTGGAGCCCAGTCCGCAGGGCATATTGGACAGAGAGTACACATGCCTCCACCTCTACCAGCGTTTCCACTGCTTCCCAGACCCCTAGGATGCCTCCTATTGAATAACGATGATATATGAAGGTTGAAGGTCAAGTGTGAGATGAATGGTAGTAAGAAACAAAAATCCGTTTATTCACTTTAAGTCACCATCCCATTAGCCCATGGGTCATTGGCCCATTTGTAATGGGTTACAAGCCCAATTATTCAAGTTGGGCCTTATAGCCAAAATAAAGAGAAACAGGAATACAAGCTTCCTTGTAAAATGTGTGGCTTGATCCTGGAGTTGATTAAGGCGCTGGAGGAGACATCTTAACTCCTGGGTGTCTAGGTAAACGTCTGAGGATAATAAACGGCTCACCTTGCCCGACATTGGTATCACCTAATAGAAAGAGAGATTTCGCATTGCCCTTAGATTGTGGGTGAGCCCAACCCCTTTCCTAAAATTTTCTTATAAAAAAAAAAAAAACAGTGTGGCATGACCAACGGGTGTTGGGTCTACTGGAGAAAGCTAGTCCCTTATAATATGACGAACCAATATTTGAATCCCTATTAGAAAAGGTGCCCATATGCAGTTCCCAATAGTGTCTCGAAACTTCCAACAGAAGGATACATGTGCCTAGAAAAAAAAAATGTGTGGCATGTGAGGTGAGTGTTCATTTATGTTTATATGTCATGACTTAAGGATTTTTTTTGTTTGTTAAGTTCTTGTTTTTTGAATTTGTAAGATATGGAATATAGTATTTTTATAGTTTTTGAAACTTAAGGCCCATTTTGATTAGCTTTGAAAAAGTATTGTGTTATATATATAAATATGTGAGGAGAAATTTACCCGATGAAATGATTGTGAACTGAGCCATATGTTTGAGAATCATTAGAAATAAGGGTTGTTTTCATTTAAACTGGCTTAATAGATATTGTTAGGCCAAAGCTAACCTTTAGTAAATTTTATTTACTTAAAAGGAATAATATGTGTCAAAGATGTACAAGAGTTAAGTCTGGATTTGTCGAAATTTTTTGTGTATATTATATATATCATTGATTTGCTTTTTTAGGGAAATAATTTTCCCCTATATTTAATTTTGTATTTTAGCAATGTCAAATTTTTCAAGTTAACTTTTTTTCACTTTTTTATAATTTTGATTTATTTTAGGAAAGGACCTAGGATAAATAATATTTATTAAAAATAACCATAAAAATAATTATTATTTTAAAGGACTAGAAATTAAAATATTAAAATAGAAATACTAAATTGCCCTTAGTGAAATTTCTTATCTTCTCTCTGACTGAATCTGGAGTGATTTTTTTTTAACTAAGGATTTGGAGTGATTGATGATTAATAACAAATAGATATCAATTCAAATTACGTCATTTGTAACATCCCGTTTTCCAAAAGCAGTATAAAATATTTTTCATCAGAGTAGAGCATTTGAGCGGAAGAGTAACTAATATATATTTATAAAATGCCGTAAGTCTGGTTGGATACAACAACAGTACAATAACCGTGTGTTTCAAAAGTATATAATAACAGAAAGGAAGGCTTCCACTGGAACAACAAAAGAAAAGCTTCACGAGCAACGAAAGGAAGTCTTCAAACGGAATTTTTACTGGGTGCTTGCCTCTCTCCTCGGTCCTCGGTCCTCCGGAGCTGATGCTATGTTAAGAGCCGAGATCCGCACCGGATCTCGAGTAACAGTTAACCTCATGTATACAGACACACATATGGTTACACAACAACATCAACACAACATATAAACCACACCCAACCAATGCACATGTAACGCTCCCAGCATGCAGATATATCGCTCCCAGCATTATAGATGTATCGCTCCCGGCATTACAGATGTATCGCTCCCAGCCCTACAACTATATCACTCCCAGCATGCATACAGTTATTTTCTAACATAATACGCATTCTAACAACACATCACATATACACATACCATCATACCATACACACATCACATACACGTATACTATATCCATCGAGTTAGTGTTACGAGACGCGAACGTACCTTCGTTGACGGTCGTCGGTATTTCGACGGAAACGGAAACGGAAAATTGACAGCGTTACGACAGCGATACGTGCTCACAGATATCCTATAAAGATAATATCACATTTATTAACTTTTGACACATTTTAGTCAAAAATGACTATTTTACCCCTGACCCCCTAATTGGCGGAATTTCGCCAGCACTTCGCTACTTACAACTCCAACTTTTCAGGAACTCGATCCCTACCAAGTTTTTACCTCGTCAGGCATTTTTCAATGCAAATGAGGCCTAAAAACAATAGTAGAAATCTCACTCCCTACTTACTAAATCTATCTAACAATTCTACTAACTACCGAACTAAAGAGCTAAAGACCGAAGGACTTACCCGTTGAAGACTTTCGCAAAATTTTTCCGAGCTTCTCTCTCTAGAATCCTCTCTCTAGGTTCGGTTTTGAGCTCTCAAATAAATGTGAGAAATGAAGAGCAAGCACTTCTATTTATAGAAAATTCTAGGGACCTAAATGTCATTTTCCAAATTGATCATAACCATGGAAAATCAATGTTAAATGGTGTTAAATCCTTGTCCATGGAAGCATGCTGGTCGACATTCAAGGCTGAGGTGGCAGCCTCCAATTGGTCCAAAAAATTGATGACACATGCCACTTTATACCCGGTCTGATAGAATTTCCCGATCGGTACCCGATTCGCGTGATTTCGGAGAAAACTCAAACTTCTGGATTCATAACTTTGAAGATCTTCTCTTCCTCATCAATAATATCTAATTTAACTTAGATTTCAGTCCCTTACAGGGTTCCAACAGTCCAGTTGAAGTTTTCTCGAAAAACGTGTCCGAACGCGTCCGGTTTCAGAACGCATTTCTGAAATCATCAACTTCTTCAGAAAAATTCAATGATTCCAAATATGTCCAGATAAATTTGAACTCATTCCTAGATGTTGAGTTAGAATTTATTTTCTTCATATCCAAAAATATGCCTATCTACATTTTTCCCTATTTTGTTTTATTAGGAAAAATGCACACACGGCTTCAGAATTAACTTCCGGGAGAGTCTAACGGAAGATAAAATTCCACTGATCAATATTTTATCCTGACTTTGGAAATCTCATTCCTAGATCTCTAGATGGGATCCGTTTTCTAATTTTTAAATTACTATTCATCCTTTTTAATTATATTATAAAATAATGCAAGTTGTATTTTAATGTCTAGATATATTCTTATCTTCAATTCCACTTGCAAATTTCGGCTGCCCTTATTTTAATATTAGTAAATGTTTATTTTTTATTTAATTAATGATTTAAAGATTTATTTATTTTAATTTTTCCAAAATTCCACAAAATTACCTAATTGGTCCATTCTTGTATTTAGGCTTAAAAATACCTAAACTCAACTATTTTTCTCCAAAATTTCCAATTAATTAGTAAACATGTTTTTACTAATTTTAAAACAAAAACCACTAATTTTAGGGTTTTACATAATTTATTTATGAATTTCCTTTGCTTATGCTTAAGTAATTAGCCAATAATTACCTAATTACTTTCTTATCAATAGTTGATAATTTTCTTAATTAGCATGCCCCATTACCTCATAACTTTTGTATTGACATCTTTGTTTTCATGTCTCCTGCATTATCTTAGCATTTACGGGGGTATTTCGGTCATTTCCTTACTTTTTGAGTATTCTTCTACAATTTCTCCAAGTTTGTAACTTAATAAATTACCTAAATTAGGGACAATATCCTTCCCTATTTCAAATAGATTTTTACTTGCCTCTTTTATAGCTTTTACAGGGTATTTATAACCCATAATGTATTTAGGGACCTATTTGCAAATTTTCAAACATCTTAGGGACCTAATTGAAAATTATTCTTTTCAAGGGAAATTACCCTAACAACATGGTAAACCCAATACAAGGTGTTTGAAACCTCATATTCACCTATTTTCAATAGGTATATTTACTCATTTATGATATTTTCCCTAAGTCAGATTTTAGGGTATTACATCATTCTTCCAAAACAAGGCGACTTCACCTTTACAGACTAGTGGTTTCACTAGAATAATCTATAAAGTTGTATTACAAAGAGAGGGCCTTTTGTAAGGAAATCTGCATTGGCATTTTTCGTTTTTTTTTATGACTTGCATCTAAGTGTATGATTCTCAATTCTTCATCTCCCAGAGTTTTTCCCAGTAACATTCTCGTTTTTGTTGATCTTAATTTTGTTTCTTTTCTAATCTTCAATAGGCATATTTTTGCGCTTGTTATTGTATCCCATGGTCAATATATTGTTTTCGCCTAATATGAAAAAAGCAATAAGCATCATTTGCCTATCTGATTTTATCTGATTCTGCATTATGTGCATAAAGGAAATACTTGAATAGCTGGATTGCTTTAATAATTGATTCCCTTGGATAGTTGCTCCATATCAGCAAAAACCCCGCACATGAAAAATCTTACTGTCGAAATGGCAAAGACTAAGAAGAAGAGGATCTGGAGATAACACAGGGACAATTTAGTCTTTCTATTTTAATATTTTAATTTCTGATCCTTCAAAATAATTACTATTTTTATGATCCTTCTTAATAAATATTATTTATGTTAGGTCCTTTATTATAATTTTCCCTTGATTTTAATTTTTCTTTTACAATTATCACAAAATCCACTTATACTGTTGTTAATCCAAACAAGTTTTAGTTTCAGAAAAGCCACTTATACTACCGTCAATCTAACCATAAATCACATTAAACATAAAACACTTAAGTTTGCATAAGTCAAATTGCCAAAAAAAACCACTTTTCCTACCACTATCCCCATCACACACAAAGATGTGATTCAATTATTTCTACCATGGTTGAGTCAAATGGTTTAAGAAATGTTCTAAGTTTAACAGATTATATAAGAACAGGTGTTACAGCCGTCTGGTGATTTACGCCTATGGCCAAAACTTGTGTTACATACCAACCATTGCTTTTTCATTAACTCTCACATTCAAGTGTCCATCCAACAACCCCTAGTGATTGAAGGGTTGGACAAGCTCACTAATGGGAGTGAGTTTGATCTTTGAGACCGTCACGGCACTAGGGAAGTGGCATCCCATACCTGAGTAAAGCACAAAATTTAGGGTTAATTCCTATGTGGTTAATGTTCTACTGCAATCAATGACTTAGACATATCGAGGCTATCCAAAAGGCAGTGTGTGACCGACATGTGACTGGGTTGTGTATAATTGGGCAGACGCCCTGCCCTTGACTTGTGGGTGAGCCTAATCCCCCACCTAAAATTTTTATATCAAAAAACCAAAGAGTGCCCATCCAACAAATTATATCCAAGCATCACGACCATCTTCATACCAGGGGCGGAGGGTGGTCCCCGCCCCCCTAAAATTACATAATTGGACCAAATATTTTTAGAAATTATGGTGTAGTCTGTTAAAAATTTTAATCTTTTCATTTTAGTTCCTATTTAAAGTGTCATAAAGGGACTAAAATGAAAATATTGAAATATTTATAAGGTCAAAGCATAATTTCCTAAAATTTTGGGTCTAATTCTGTAATTTTCGCCCCCTAATTTCAAATACTGACTCCACTGGGTTTTATTCTGTAATTTTCGCCCCCCCTAATATTCATTCCTGGCTCCGCCCATGCTTCATACAATCAAAGCTTCTAAAAAGAAAAACACAGAAAGCTTTCCTTTCAATTGCAGTTCCATCTTCAATCTCTCAAGCTAAATTTAAACCATGCTCAATCTCAAACTAAAACCTATATACAATCAATTCAATCAACCTTTCCCTTTTCTATGTTTCTTCTTCTTTGGCTAAACAAAGCAGGCCTCAAACATGGGGGGGAAAAAAAGACTTACATAGGCTCAATCTTTGGATTTGGAAGCACTGCACCAGCATCAAGGGACTCATTGCTGTAAGGATGACGGGAACTTCCTTTACTAATATCCTCATAACTAGCTGACGTGGATGCTGATTCAGCATTAGGGTTAGCACCAGCCAACAGCAACAAGTTTTCAATCTCTTTCACCACATTACTCATTGGAGGCCTGTCAGAACCTGACTCCTCCACACACTTCATTGCAAGACTCACATACTGCTCAAGACCAATCATTGTTGCCCCTAAATCCATGGTGGGGTCCAGGAATTCATAAAGACCACACAAATCTTTCTTCTTATCAACTGCACTCTTGATCTCTTTTACAATATATTTCCCTCTTTCTATAGGTTTTCTCGCAGTTATCAGCTCCAGCAATACCACTCCGAAGCTGTAAACATCACTCTTCTCTGTTAATTGTTGAGACATATAATACTCTGGATCCAAATAGCCCTGAAACAAGAACAAAAATCTGTTCTCATCAATAAAGTTGCACGTATATGTATGTGATACAACTAATATGGTCTCATCAACTTTCTTTGGTCAACAGTAAGGATTTAATTTAAAAGATACTATACCCACCATTGTTCCTTTAACTTGAGTGGTTATATGGTCTTTTTCAGTATCAACAATAGACTTGGAGAGACCAAAATCAGCAACCTTTGCATTCAAGCGCACATCCAGTAAAATATTGTTTGATTTGATGTCCCTGTGTATGATAGGAGGGTTGGCATGTTCATGAAGATAAGCCAAACCCCTGGCAGTACCAAGGGCTATTTTTAGCCTTCTGATCCAATCCAATTTAAATCCTGATCTCCCTGCAAGACCGTAGTTATATTATGAGGTACAAGAAATTATATATGAATCTTCATGGTTTCAGTCAAAAAATATTTTCTTGTTATTAAAGATTTCACAAGCAGCATGTAAACATGTAGGAAGACACTCGGTACTCCAACCTCACCCTAAAATTTTGTAGATCTTCTGATATATTCAATACAATTATACTCCCTCCGTCCCTAATTATAGGAGCAAATTTTGGAGTTGGTTTTGGTCCTAATTATAAGAGCAAGTTTTAAATTTTGTCAATTTTTTCCTATAATACCCCTATTTATACTTATTATTAGGAGCATTATATATATGTGTGTTTACATATATATGTAGATTTGTGTTTATGTGTGTCAATATGTGTGTTTACATATATATGTAGATTTGTGTTTATGTGTGTCAATATATATATGTGTGAACACACACACACATATATAAACATATATATATATATGTGTGTGTGTGTGTGTGTGTGTGTGTGTGTGTGTGTGTGTGTGTGTGTGTGTGTGTGTGTGTGTGTGTGTGTGTGTGTGTGTGTGTGTGTGTGTGTAGATATATGAGTGTGTGTCTCTATGTATGTAGATAGATCTATATGTATACACATATATATATACACACATATATGTATACACATGGCTATATAAAAAGCAACTAATATACATGTATAAACTAATATGTCATGGATATCTAACGTAAGGAAAATTAGAAACACTTATAATTAGGGCAACTTGTGTCATTTTAAATTTATATAAGGACATTTTAGGAAAATGAGTAAAATTAACTAATTTAACTCCTCTCCTTAATTCTCCCAAAATCGGTTAAATTGCTCCTATAATTAGGGACGGAGGGAGTATCTCTTATATTGTCATTGTATCCACGATGCCAACAAATTTGATGATAGAAGTGCACCAGAAGGCTCCAAAATTCTACTGTGATATGCGATTATGTTGTTCAATGTTGTCTTGTTTTTTTTTTTTGGTAAAAAAAATGTCTTAGGAAACTTCATTTCTCATGAGGTAGAAATCGAATGCAAATAGTTCAATTCATCTGTTAAAAGAGGTCCAAATTCATCTTTTAGTAAGAAACAAAATTAATTGAAGTACCTGAGAGAGTATCCTTCAGACTCCCATTTGGTACATACTCATAGACAAGCATTTGTTCTCCCTTATCAAAGCAGAATCCTACAAGACTAGCAAGATTTTTATGGTGGACTCTAGATAGAAGTTCAATCTCTGTTTTAAATTCAAATGCTCCTTGCATAGATTCTTTTAGAGCTCGTTTTATGGCTATCAGTTGTCCATTTGGAAGAGTTCCCTTGTAAACCTGTGGATATGTTTGGAAAACAATGAAAAAGGGAGAAAATAAGCTATTGAGAAAAACATAAAAGGAGAGAAGAAAATCTTCTCCCAATCCAATGTTTGGCTAAATGTCTACATCACAAGAACATGTTTAAAAACCCAAAAACAATAATAAGACCTTCCCATAGCCACCAGTTCCAATCTCGTTAGCTTTAGAAAAATTTGTAGTGCACTTTTTAATTTCTTCAAATGAGAACTGCTTTGCACCTTTCAACTGAGGGACACCACCACTCTCACTACCCCAGCGTCCTACATTCATGTAATCAAACGTATTAGTTGATTCAATTTGAAGTGAATACTGATTAGAAGTACAGGAGCCAAATATAATATTATCATACTGAAAGGATTGTTGTGGTCAATTGCTCTTTCTGCTCTCTTCTTTTGGAAGCAAGCATAAACACCAGCGAGGAGTAACAACACCAGCAGGATTGAACCACCAATTGTTGCTCCTATTATGATGCCAATGTTTGATGATTTACTGATCTTCACAGATTCTAAATTATGAAAAAAAAAAAAATGTAGCAAAAGTTATTTTAAAATGGAGCAATCACAATAATTAATATTATCACTGCTGCCTGAAAAACATTTTTACCAAAGTGTCCATATTTGTCTGCAAGAAAGTAAAACGATCCAAACCCTTGAGGAGGCGTAACTATCGGATTATTTAGAATAAAACCAATGCTAGAAGTCCCAGTTCGATTGAAACGATCTTGACTTGATGGGAAGACTTGTAAGGTCAATACAAGATACTGACTTGAACCCTTGATTGGATGGCTCAGAGAAACTGAATCTACAGGAAGATAATGAAATTGAAAATAATGTATAAGAGACTCCTCGAGGGCTGTATACTGAGTCTTGTTTCCCAAGTCTGAGAAGGAAGGTGCTCTGAAAAATAAAGTTCCTGTATATGGATAAGAGCATTGGCAGTTGGGGCTAGGAAGCTGTTCTACAGTACAGGCACCAGGCTCACAGTTGTTAGATGGTGTTTTATATAGGTTATCACTGGGTTGGGAATTGGAGCAGTAATTCTCTGATGCCCTTCCATTTTCTTCACAAATTGGGTTACCTTTGAGTCTGCAGTAAGAAAAATGCAGTTAAAAATAACATGGCTAGGAGTCGGAGGAAAATAAATTATGGAAATGTTTAATATTTAAAGTAAACTAAATTGGATCTCAAGCGTTTGCATAAGGTCAGAGATGAGTTGCATAGTTTATGGCTTCACACCTTGTGAATGATAAATATTTCCACAACTTTTATAGATATATTGATGATACTGATAATGATTATATGGGCTTTTCTTAGGTTTTTCTGAAACTGCATAATGCTCTTTCTATTGCCAAAATTTACTTTGAACTCTCCTTCAAACAAAACGTACATTACAGTTTACACTGATACATATCTCTCTTGATTTTTGTTTATATTAAATAGACCATACTTTTATTTTTAAAACATAAACAGATCTTTTATGAAAATAGAGTAAATTTCACAAATTTCCTTGGGAAAAAAAGGCACAAATTTCCCTTCTATTCTAAGGGGAGGTTAGAGTAAACTTTAAAAATGAAGTTTTGATGCATGTAATTCAACAAAACTCAATGATGGTTTGTGTGATTTCTGGCCAAAAATGGGTTTGTTGATTTACTCTATTTTTTTGGGATAAAAATATACTTTTTTTTACTTCAAACGTCATTTGTATAGGCTTTAAAAATAGAATGGAGGGCGGCCTAGCGCACAACGCTCCCACCAGGTGAGGTTTGAGAAGGGATAGATGTACACAGCTTTACCACTGCAAGCAGAGAGGTTGTTTCCAGGATTTAAACTCATAACCTCTAGGTCACATGGTAGCAACCTTACCACTACGCCGAAGCTCACCCTCTTAAAAATAGAATGGAGGTCAGTAGAATTTCAGTAAAATTCAATAGAGGTTTGTATTAATCTTAAAAATATAAAAGGTTTGAGTTATTTTAATAAAACTCAATGTATATTATTGTAATTTACTCAATATTTTACAGGAAGTTAATTAAAGTTCTCAGAAGTAATTGAATCACCAATTCTACGTATGGAAAGATAGGAAAAAAATTTCAACAAAAAAAAAAGATAGGAAAGAATTATCCAGATAAGGCTTACATTATCTTGACCTTGGGGACTCCACCATTTGGGTCAAGACGTTCAATTTTATTACTCTGCAAGTCAATGAGTTGCAGCTGGCTGCTGGAGGATGAGCCAATGTCCAAGGTTCCATTTAGTTCATTACGTTTTAAAACCCTATGATCACATCACAGAACGTTCAGCATGAGATGTCTTCATCCATTTTATTGGAACTATCACTGGTAAAGACAACCTGGTACTCACACGGTCCGTAAATTGGGAAGGACAAAAAAAGAAGAAGAGATCTGTCCTTGAAGTTGTGTGCTCTCCATCTTTCTGCAATGCAAGTATAAAACCATTGCATAACACACACAGACAGGGTACTCAGGGTCAGGGGTCAAAGAAGTTTGAAAAGAAAGACATACAACGTTGTTAGGGACAGCATGGTTGATAACCATGATGGAAAATCCCATAAATTGAAGCTATTGTTGCTGATATCCCTACAAATGGACTCAACAAAAATCAGGCATTGTCACAAAGTAACATTGACATAGAATGACAATGAAATAATATTAGTATTAATTATTAAACAGAAATGCTTTACTGATTACATGTAGCTGAGGACTTTCATTCCAGCAAGGTTTGGCAATGATCCTGAAAGCTTATTGTTGAACAAATAGCTGACAAATGTAAATGTAAAACCTCTATGAACAAGGTTCAATTTTCAAGAAACAATCCACTTTGGAAAAAGAATAAAAATGTATTTGGCTTGCTCCTTATCTCTGCTTACATCTGTTGAACATTCACAAGGTTTCCGATGTTTGAAGGCACCGACCCGCTTAAACCATTACTGTCGAGACGCCTGCATCCAAAGCAGCAGATTAAAGCAAAGGGCAATCACAAAATTACCTCTGTTTATGCTTTTTTTTTTCAAGGATATAATTTAGACACTCACACCACCTCCAGACTCTGAACAAGTCCAAGTGTAGATGGGATGCTTCCACTGAGTTGATTACTTTCAAAAAGCCTGCCCATGAAAGATATCCAGGCAAAAGCACACATCATCTGACTTGGAAGGGCAAGACAATGAAGAAATCCTTAAAAGTTTAATTAATTTTACCATTTTTGAAGTGTTTAGTTTAATGTCACCTTCATCTAGGTATCTAAGATACTTGTGTTTGATATATTGGTATGCAAAATGCTTGGACGCAAACAATGTCTCCATTTTGCTGGCAGCTCACCCAGAAAAATTATTCGGCTCACACTGATGACTCTATAACTTATCAACTCTTTAAAGATTTATTGTGTAAGTTCTTCAATAATTTAGTAGTCATCTCAAACATCCATGAGAATTATAAATATTATGGTATCTGACTGATACCATGGTATCCAAGATAGCATGCAAAATAAGATAGCAGTGTAAGAAGTATCTCCTGTGATTTTTTAGTCTTTTTGCTCTCCCTATTTTCATGTATTCACTCTCCACTACTTTCTTTGTCCTTCAATGGAAAGCTACCACAGTTTACCTACATATCGTCACCACTTCCATGACAAAAGAAAGAAGTAATGTTATATAAGAAAATCACAGTGGCTCATGAATGTATAGTTAACAAGTTCGTGCCCAATTTTCAACGTTTTAACATTCTCAATATATGGGTAGTAACATTATATTTATGAATATGCTGCTTTCTCTAATACAAATGAGTAGGTAAAAATCACCAAGACAGTTCTTAAACTTACACATGAATCAAAGTCATTTTCGAGCTAAAAAGTTTAGGAGGAATGGGGCCTGAGAGCTTATTGTTGCCACAATGACTGTAAATAATGAAAAATTGAAATATGTTAGATGGATACCGAGTGGAAATCTAAGCCAACTATCGCAGAATAAGTTGACGTACAAATGCTTTGCATGATAGAGCATATCAAGACCAGGCTTACTGCCACTAGATACTGGGATGGGTCCTCCAAGCTGGTTATTAGATACATCTAACAAATGAAGTTTAGATAGATTACCAATAGAAGCTGGAATTTGTCCAACAAACTTATTGGAATTTAAAGATCTGCAATTGAAAGTAACTGATTTAGGCTACAATCATATGCATCAATACCGAATCTTGAATGTAAAAAAATTAAGTAAATTAAGCTCCCATGAGTCTTGTTGAAATTACATGGATTCTCCTTTATTTTTCAAACCTACATAAATTTCTCCTAAAAAATGGTAAATTCCAAGAAATGAGTTTTGCTAAAATTATAGACATCCCTTCTACTGTCAAAACTTACATGAACCTTCCCGAAAAACAAAAATAAATCACACAAAGCTCCCTAAAATTTTGCTGAAATTACACAATTTTTCCTTTTACTTTCAAGAATGGTTTGTGTAACTCATGCTATGTTTCAGGGGAGTTTTTGCCATACAATTGTAAAGGAGGGACACACAAACAAAGCAGATAAATATACGTTTTAAAAATAAAAGGGAGGCTTATGTAATCTTAGTAAATTTGGATAGAGATTTCTTTTGTTATAAACATAAAATGGGAGGTCTTTGTAATTCAAAACTTGAGATGAAATTTAATTAAAAAAGCACAAGTCAAATAAACTATTATTAGAAAGTCCCATCTTTTTTTTAACCATCCATTAGAAAGTCCCATCTAGAATATGCCAAAAACATACAATATGTCACCCTAGATCACTTGAATTTCAATTAGTTTGAATAGAGTCTTTCCATCTACCTTTACAAAATAACAGAGTTAAAATTGCTTACAGGAAGAGGAGCTCCCGCAGATTTCCTATTTCTTCTGGGATAGGACCATTGAAACTACAACCAACAAGAATTCTGGAAGATAAATTGTTAGAAGCATTGGTTAAACAAACGCGGATTTAAATTATTAAATTAAACAGTCAATAATGTCTTACAAGGTTGACAGATTCTTCAAATTTCCAATGGTTTGAGGAAGAGATCCTGTCAAGCCCTTGTTGTTCGACAAATCCCTATTAAAAGAGAATAATCAAGAACAAAGAGACCAATTATTGGAATATGGTTTCCCAGTAAGGCTAAGATAATGAAGGGCTGAAAGTATTGCAGTGTTGTGCTCTTCTTACTAGGATGAGGTGCAATTGGTTAGTGTAAAATGCAAAAATATCCGGACAGCAGTTTCTGCAAGTTAATCTTCTTTGTCAAAGGATTGTTCTCCTGGCTTCTTGTGATTTTTGTGCTCAGTTATTCAAGTTCATGGAAATAGTATTTCTTTGTGTGATATGCAAAGGGATTAGAGATGTTTTTTTAGCATAATATTTCCCATTTACCTTTTTTTATTTGAGTTTTCTTTTGGTTTTAGGAAGATACCTCTGTTGGAAATTGTTCCTCCATAAATGCATTGTGGGGTTCCAAGTTTGACTATTTGACTTTATTGAAATTGGGAATGACTCTTCCTAATTTCTAGAAAGTGGGTTCAAGACTCGAGGTTGACTGTATTGAAATTGGGAATGACTCTTCCTAATTTCTAGATTGTGGGTTCGAGACTCGAGGATGACTTTATTGAACTTAGGAAATAGGAATGACTCTTCCTATTTTCTATATTTGATTCCTTTATTGCTTCTCTTTATATATTGTGTGTGACTCTTGAAAAATAGAGAGATAGAGAGAGAGAGAGAAAGAGGAAAAAAGCCAGAGTGCAAAAGGAAAAAGAGTCCGAGAACTCGAGAGTTTGAGTACCACCATTGTTGGTGAAGCTTGAGTTTTCTAGAGGAAGTCTAGAGATTGAATGATTGACTGATTGTACCCATTATTTTCATAGTGGAAGTTTGATCTTGGACTAGTGTCCCGTGGGTTTTTTCTTCTTCACCTTGAGGAAGGTTTTCCCACGTTAATCAAATCTGTCTGTGTCCTTCTTCTTCCCTACTCGATTTATATTTCCGCAACAACCTCTTCCTACATTGTTTTCTTCTTCTCGTTTTTTAAAGATTTGCTACAAGCATGTTGGGTAGACTAGTTGATCTAAAGAACTCTGACTATTCTACATGAGTATGATTGAACACCTCAACACCTACAAAGGTATTGTGAATCAACTGTCGAAGGCTGAGATGAAGGTGGATGATGAGATGCAGGCTCTTCTGCTGTTAAGCTCATTGCCAGAAAGCTGGGATACTCGGTAGTAACTTTGAGCAACTCGACACCGAGATGGAAAATTGACTATGGATGTTGTGGCAAACAGTCTCCTAAATGAAGAATCCAGGAGAAAGGAAAGAGGTGTGAGCAGCGCGTCGAGAGGCAAACGTTGTTTGTGCATAAAGGAAAATCAAAACCGAGGTTGAAGCAAGAACCAGGGTCATGATAACCGGATAAGTCCAGAGGCCGGTCTAAGAAGAAATACGATTTGAAATGTTTCTATTGTGGAAAGATTGGCCATAAGAAGGCAGACTGCGGGAATCTTCTGAAAGATGAGAAAAATGACGAGGTAAAACCGGATCAGATAGTACCTAAGAAGAGAGAAGATAAGAGCACCTCTGCGGTGATTGCTAATGCTGAGGCCGAGATCTTCTTACTCGGAGATCATCTTTTGAACGTTATCTATGATGACTGTACTTGGGTGGTAGACTCCGGTGCCTCCTTCCATGTCACTCCTCAAAGAAGTTTCTTCTCGTCTTACCGAAATTTGGTGAATATGGTGTTGTAAAGATGGGAAATCGGGTAACTAGCAAGATTCTTGGTGTTGGAGATGTAACCTTGACCACGGATGTCGGTACTGTCGACTTGTGTTGAAGGATGTAAGGCATGTGCGACATGCGGTTGAATCTAATCTCGGTAGGCAAGCTTGATGATGCCGAGTTAATGAATTACTTTGGAAAAAGTCAATGGAAATTGTCCAAAGGAAATTTAGTTGTGGCCCGAGGAAAGAAAGAAGGTTCCTTGTATGTGATGCAGGAAAAGATCAATGGCGGTGAAGCCAATTCTGTCCGAGATGGTTCCAGTCTAGAGATATGGCACAAGCGTCTCGGTCATATGTCGGAAAAAGGGCTACAAATTTTGAAAAAGAAAGAATGTTTGACTGGGTTGAAAGGTCAAGTACTTGAAAGTTGCACGCACTGCCTAGTTGGAAAGCAGCACCGGGTTTCTTTTGCGAAACCGAATCAACCAAGACGACGGAAGAATATTCTTGACCTAGTTCATACCGATGTCTGCTCAATGTCGGAAAAGTCTCTAGGCGGAGCTCAGTATTTTGTGTCTTTCATAGATGACCACTCTCGCAAAGTGTGGGTCCATTTGTTGAAAACTAAAGACCAGGTTCTCCAAGCATTCAAAGAATTTCATGCTATGGTGGAACGAGAGACTGGCAAGAAGCTGAAAGCGATCAGATCTGACAATGGTGGTGAATATTGTGGTCCATTTGATGCTTATTGTCGAACGGTAGGGATCCGACTTGAAAAGACGCCCCCCAAAACTCCTCAACTAAATGGTGAAGCAGTAAGAACCGCAGTTGATTTAATCAACTTATCACCATCACGGCCACTAGAGGGAGAAATTCCTGAAGAAATCTAGACAGGGCGAAAAGCGACCTATGATCATCTAAAGGTGTTTGGATGTCGAGCTTTTGTGCACATTCCAAAAGATGAAAGAGCTAAGCTTGACACAAAGACGAAGGAATGCATTTATCTCGGATCGCCGAGATGTGAGTTCGGGTTCCGACTTTGGGATCCAGTGAATAAGAAGATAGTGAGAAGCCGAGATGTGATCTTTCATGAGCTGGAGACCATTCGTGACATCTCGAAGCCCAAATTCCGGGTTGTTGTCCGAGAGGAAGAACCAAACACTCCTGTCCGAACTGAAGCAGGGGGAGAGAATAATGACCAACAAGTGCCAACTGTAGAAGTTGATGCCGAGATCTGAGATGAGAATGCTGAATCGAATTCTCAACCTGAGGAACACACTAGAAAGTCAGCACGTGAGAAAAGACCTTCTACAAGGTATCCACCAGATGAGTACATTGTACTTGCAGAGGAAGGTGAACCTCAAAGTTATGATGAGGCTATAGCAAGCCCTGACAAAATTGAGTGGGAAAAGGCAATGCAGGATGAGATGTCGTCCTTGCATGAGAATCAGACTTATGAGTTGACCGAGTTACCCCAAGGAAGAAGAGCTCTTAAAAACAAGTGGGTATACAAGATTAAAAATGAAGAAAATGGACAGAAGCCGAGACACAAGGCCAGGATTGTGGTAAAAGGCTGCAATCAGAAGAAAGGAGTTGATTTTGAAGAAATTTTCTCTCCTGTCGTAAAGATGACTTCGATCCGAACAGTGTTAGCTATGGCAGCATCAATGGATCTTGAAGTTGAACAAATGGATGTGAAGACGGCATTTCTTCATGGAGATTTGAAAGAAGAAATATATATGGAGCAACCAGAAGGGTTCCGAGTTCCAGGAAAAGAAAATCTGGTATGTCGGTTGAAGAAGAGTCTATATGGCTTGAAGCAAGCACCTCGCGATGGTACAAGAAATTTGAATCATTTATGACTGATCATAAATTTGAGAAGACAGATGCCGACCACTGTGTATTTGTTAAGAGATGTGAAGCTGGAGATTTTCTGATCCTGATGCTATATGTCGATGATATGCTTATTGTAGGACAAGACAAGACAAAGATAATTGCTTTAAAGAAGACTTTAAGCTCGTCCTTCGCAATGAAGGATCTTGGTCCTGCAAGACAGATCCTCGGAATCAGAATTATCTGTGAAGTGGATCTTCAAGTATCTCAGAGGGACAAAGAATTTATGTCTCCGATTTGGAGGAAGTAAAGCCGAGCTGCTAGGCTTTACGGATGCTGATTTAGGGGGAGACGTTGACTCAAGAAAGTCAACATCCGATTACTTGATGATTTTTGCAGGAGGTGCAGTCTCCTGGCAATCTAAGTTGCAGAAATGTGTGGCACTCTCGACAACTGAGGCTGAGTATATAGCTGCTACCGAGGCTGTAAGGAAATCTTATGGATGAAGAATCTGCTATTGAAACTTGGTCATAAACAAGATCGTTACAAGCTGAGATGTGACAATCAAAATGCTATTCATCTGGCGAAGAATTCAACTTATCACTCCCGCACTAAACATATTGACGTGAGGTATCACTAGATACGGGATGTGATAGAAAATGGAGAACTTGAACTCGTCAAAGTTCACACCGACTTGAATTGGTCCGATATGATGACTAAGTCGGTAACAACACAGAAATTTGAAGACTGCTGTAAAGGAGCCGGGATGAAGACACCAATGCATTGAAGTCGGAAGGGGAGATTTGTTGGAAATTGTTCCTCCATAAATGCATTGTGGGGTTCCAAGTTTGACTATTTGACTTTATTGAAATTGGGAATGACTCTTCCTAATTTCTAGAAAGTGGGTTCAAGACTCGAGGTTGACTGTATTGAAATTGGGAATGAATCTTCCTAATTTCTAGATTGTGGGTTCGAGACTCGAGGATGACTTTATTGAACTTAGGAAATAGGAATGACTCTTCCTATTTTCTAGATTTGATTCCTTTATTGCTTCTCTTTATATATTGTGTGTGACTCTTGAAAAATAGAGAGATAGAGAGAGAGAGAGAGAGAGAGGAAAAAAGCCAGAGTGCAAAAGGAAAAAGAGAGTCTGAGAACTCTGAGAGTTTGAGTATCACCATTGTTGGTGAAGCTTGAGTTTTCTAGAGGAAGTCTAGAGATTGAATGATTGACTGATTGTACCCATTATTTTCATAGTGGAAGTTTGATACTGGACTAGTGTCCCGTGGGTTTTTTCTTCTTCACCTTGAGGAAGGTTTTCCCACGTTAATCAAATCTGTCTGTGTCCTTCTTCTTCCCTACTCGATTTATATTTCCGCAACAACCTCTTCCTACATTGTTTTCTTCTTCTCGTTTTTTAAAGATTTGCTACAAGCATGTTGGGTAGACTAGTTGATCTAAAGAACTCTGACTATTGATAGAAGATAAATAATAAACAGAAGCTAAGTGTTTCACAAACTCTAGCAGCGGAATAAATATTAGAAGATAATACTAAGGGCAAAAAAGTTACAAGGTCTCTAATTCAGATAGTGATCCAATATCTCCAGAAAGTTGGCCTGCCAAACCTGTGCTTGATAACGATCTGAAATATTAGCAAGCATGTTAATACCTTAAAAAGTGAAATCCAGGAAAAGGTAGCAAGCAAGCAAGCATAGCACTTAGAAAGAGGCACTACATGGAAATAACGTGTGAATTGGTGCATTTAATTCCATCCCAATGATTACAAGGATCAGATCCCACCCAGTTGGGAGGTGTGTTCTGCCAGGTATCCATAAGAGACCTCAGAGTGGTCACTGCAAGATGTCCCAACAATAACATTTCAGTCAACAGAAATCCCATTGAAGATGTGCAGAAAGAAAAACTAAAAACTGATGTATAATAATTTGAAAGCTCGAGGAAACAAAATTGATTGTCTTCTACATTCTTTCTGCCAACAAAAGCACTTTCAGTGCTTCTGGTACTGAAATTCCTACAGATTGAGTTCTCATTATATGGATTCTAAACACCCAATGAATGAACATTATAGTGAAGACAGCATTCAGATCTCAAGAAAAATATCAAAGAGATAGAATATAGCCTTAAGGTTGAACTCACAATCCTCAGGGGCAGTTTCTGCTACGGCTACCTGCAAATAATTGCAGACAATCAGGAGGAATACCAGTGTTCTTCCACCCATCATCAACTATAACTAGCATTCAAAAGCTCACCACTCTGATAATTTTTCTATACTGAATAAGAGAACCCTTTTGTTATCAACCTTTTACGCCTAGTCACTCACCACCCCAAACGCCAATGAAGGAAAAGTCAATAAAGAGTAAAAAGAAAATACTCCCTCCTATCTTAAATATATGACCGAATTCACTTTTTTTTTTAGAGATTAAGGAAACTAAATAAATTATTTAATGTAGATTGTATATTAGTTTATTAGTTAAACTAATTAATTTGGAAAAAATAAAAATACTCAAAATAATTTAATTAATTCTTTAATTTCTACAAAAAAAAAAATCAACTTTATCTTATATTTAGAACCGAAAGAGTACTATATTAGAAGTCTTCTAGTGTCTGGCACATTTAATTTAGTTGCATAAATAGAAAGGCCAAGTGGCCAACAAGCTCTAGGCTCCATAGACCACGGTAAAACTCAAAGACTAGTAAACTAAGGACATGTTTTGTACGCACAATAGGGGGAAGGGAAGGGAAGATAAGTAAGTTCCCTTATTTAGCAGTAAACTTTTTGTGTCCAATCTTCCCGAGAACTCAAGTTTCTGGGCCCACCAATCTTCCTTTAAAAGTGGGAAGATAAGATCCCACCAAAATTAGTGGGAACTCAAGTTCCCATATGAATAGGGACGCTTTTGGACATATTTACCACTTATAAAATGTTTCTTTCTATAATGCAAGAAAATATGATTAAATTCGAATTTATTCGATAAATTTGAACTTATGCGATAAATTCGAACTTATGCGATAAGTTCGAACTTGGCCAGAGAATATTTTAGACAAGTTCAAACTTGACGAGAAAATATTATAGACAAATTCGAACTTAGTGGGAAAATATTTTAGACAAATTCAAACTTAGCGCGAGAATATTTTAGACAAATTCGAACTTGGAGGAAGAATATTTTAGACAAATTCAAATTTGATGAGAGGATATTTTTTTAAAAAAATGTATTTTTCCTTTTTCATTTTGAATCAATTACTTTTGAGGAAAAAATATGTATTTCTTGATTCTTTACCAACGGTCAACCCTTCATTTTCTTCCTACCAAACAACTCATCTCCCCTCAAGCCATTTTCCCCCATCCTCAAAATCTTATCTTCCCTTCCTTTCCCTCCTCAAATCTTCTCCATAACAAACGCCCCTAAGATAATCACTTTCAGATACCAAAACAAGTCGGTCCATTTTCTAGTGGGGCCCACCGATGTGCTCAAATAACTCTCTCCTTTTTTCCTTTCTTGAACTAAAAGTAACAAAGAATCTCTCCAAACTCTAAAATGATCAGTGATTCCAAGTTCAGATAAATAAGACACCAAAAGAAGAATGGCCAACAAAGTTCAACATTTCACAAGCCAATCAGTAGCAGACAGGGTAATGAGGTGAACAATGTTGTCTTTATAGAGAAGACCATGAAATTTCCAACTAAAAAGGATACAAAAGAAATGAAAAATCACGAGTCAATGCATCGTGGGTGAAAGAAATGATACCAATACATTTGGAGAAACTACTCCATTGGGTATTGAGTATTGAACTGTCCTTCTCACTTCTCTGAGCAGACGATTGTGGAGTGTGGGGGACAGAAGTGAATGAAAAGATAAGGCCGTAGTTAATGCCCAATACCCTAGTGAAGTAAATTGGCTGTCTAAAAGCTTTTAATTCTGAACAATAACCCAGCTATCATACTGCATTGCTATTAGTTGACAAGACAGTCAGAAACCTAACCTTGTACCGCTGTATTTCGATCTCCATCACCGTCATCATCGCCGTCGTCGTCTGCCTCTAATACATACGCGCTCGCAGCTAGGTTTCAAATAGCTATACCTGACTTTTTCGAATTCGTAAAGGTCGTTAGTGTGACCGAGTAATTTCTGTAATAGTTTGTGATAAGGGAGAAGAAAGACGGGTTTTCATATACAGTTTACGTCAAAAATCTCATTCCTGCTCAAGTGACAAGGTCAGAGTGAGGCCGTTAGATATTTTTCCCGCTAAATTATTCATCATTCCCTTAACAATTTGCCTTTTTCTTTTTAATTTTTTTTTGCCAACCTTTAATACTCATAATAATACCGTTAAAAACAGTTGTGTGAACAACTATTTTTTGAGAAAATAACATGTCAATGAATTCCGTTTACTTTGATACTAATAGATATCAATATCTATATTTATCACCCTCTTCTGGCTATCATAATTATTTATCACCTTCTTTTATAATTCAATATCAATAATTTATATTTTATATCCATAAATTATTAGTTGACCCCTATGATTTAAGGAGCTATAATAGTAATAATTTACCACATTAGTTAAAGAGTTATTATAATTATAATTCAAACTAAATCTGTAAGAAACTTAATTTTTAAGCAATATTGTTGGCCCCATGATTATTGTAATGCTCATATATTAACATTGTTAATGTATTCGATTTTATGTTATTCATTCTTCATTATTAGTGATCTCAATTATTCATCCCTAATATCAGGGGCGGAGCCAGGATTTGAAATTAGGGGGCGAAAATTAAAGAAAAGAACACAGTGGAGCCAGCATATGAAATTAGGGGGAGAAAATTATAGAATTTGACCCAACATTTTAGGAATTATATTTTAGCCTCATATATATTTCAATATTTTCATTTTAATCCCTCCATTAAACTTCTACTAGGGACTAAAGTGAAAATCTTAAAATTTTTATAAGGCTAAAATATAATTTCCTAAAACTTTGGGTCAACTTCTGTAATTTTCTCCCCCTAATTTCAAATGCTGGCTCCGCCCCTGCCTAATATCATGGCAGGTAAGCCTTATAAACTCATTATGGATATTGACGACCATAAAACAATCATAAAAAACATAACAGTAGAAAAATGAGTTCTCATGTTATTTTGAGTTTTTGAATGCATCATTTTAACCGTATAGGTTTCGAATTTACTTTACTTTTAATTGTGTTCGGCATTTTCACACTATATTAGTCTATACTCTTGTAGTGTGATATTTTTAGTTGAAGTTATATTGATTAATAATTCTAGGTGTGTAATATGTTAATTGAAATGCAATTATGTGAATATTTAATGAAAATTGATTTGAGTCAAATATGAGGACGCGTGGGGCACTATGCTTGAATTAAGAAATGAGAAATCATATGCTCTAAACAAAAGGGAAGAATCACCAAAATCAACAAAGAAATTGTAATGTAAAAGCTACAGCTAATTACAATCAAAATGTTAAAGTTAACACTTCATGAAATATTTTTAAGACTATGAGAAATATTTTTTCAGTACCAATTAGTATAAAGTATCTTTTTAGTACCTGTCAACACCCTAAAATATTTTTCAAGATCAGTCATTACCCTAAAATATATTTTTAATATCCTAAAATAAATTTTCAAGATTATAAAGTATTTTTTTTCAGTATCATTAAGTATCTTTTTAATACCCATCAGTACCTTGAAATATTTTTTTAATATCATTCATTACCCTGAAATATTTTTTTAATATCATAAAATAAATTTTTAAGATCATAAAGTATTTTTTAGTACCAGTCAATATCCTTAAATATTTTAATTTTGTATACAAATTTATGTAATTTTTGGTATTTCTTATGAAATATAAGGTTTATAATATTTAAAATACAACTTTATCCTTTATATACAATTATACCAAAAGCTAATATTCTTTTTAGTAAATTTGACCTTGAAAAAGCTATTATGATAACAATATCTATTTTTATCCAAAAGTCTTTTTTACCTCGTAAATCCTAAAAGCTATTCTCTAAAAACTATTCTTTAAAATTCATTTTTACCTCATAAATCCTAAAAGATATTCTCCAAAAGTTAAATCCAAACGGACCAAAATGATCAGTGATTCCAAGTTCAGTTCAATAAGACACTAAAAGAATGGCCAGCAAAGTTCAACACTTCAACACTTCACAAGTCAATCACTAGCAGACAGGGTAGTGAGGTACGATGTTGTCTTTATAGAGAATACCATAAAATTTCCAACTAAAAAGGAGACTCCTTCTTGTTTTTATTATAAAACACTAACTAATCATTCTCACAAATCAATAAAAATAGTTAAAGTCAATAAAGTTATCTTAAAATTTAAATAACTTCTAATATTACCCCTACTAATTGTACTAAACTCTAAGATCAAATTAATTATCATTCTCACCCACTAACCTTATTAATTATAGGCATACATAAAAAAAGATAACTAATTCTTCTTGGGAACAAGCAAGTGTCTTATAAAAAAAATCAAATACATTTGTTACTCCCTCTGGTCTTTATTATAAAGCACCAACTACCACTTTCTCGCGGACCAAGGAATGAAGGTTAAGTCATTAATTAGGTCTAAAAGTAATAAATGTTTCCAACTTTACCCCTACTTTAATGATGTAGGTTTAAATGAGTTAGTTAAAAATGAGGGCATAATGGAAAAATAGTAATAAATGAGTTAGTTAAAGTAACTTGGTGCCTTATAATAAGGACCAAAAAATGTTGGTGGTTGGTGCCTTATAATAAGGACCAGAGGGAGTAGTTGATACTTCCTCTGGTCCTTATTATAAGGCACCAACTAGCAAGTTTATTTGGTCTTTTTTATAAGGTACTTGCTTGTTCCCAATGAGCATTGATTATTTTTTTCCTTGTTTGCCCTTTATTAATAGAGGTAATAGGTGAGAGTAATAATTAATGTAAATAGTTTAGTGTAATTAGTAGGGGTAATATTGGAAATTACCTACATTCTAGGACAACTTTATTGATTTTAACTACTTTTATTGGTTTGTGAGAAAAGTTTGTTAGTGCCTTATAATAAAGATTAGAAGAAGTACCATTTATAACAAGGACAAGTGAGAGTATAAAAGAAATGAAAAATCACGAGTCGTGAGGTGGAAGAAATGATACCAATACATTTGGAGAAACTCTTCCATTGGGTATTGACCCGTTCTCACTTCTCTGACCAGACAATTGTGGAGTGTGAGGGACGGGTTGAGTTTCTCTCCTAATCCTTTTTTCATTATCCCTCATCATCTCTAAATCATATTCGTCCAATCAATCACAATACTACATTAACATCTCTCTCATCTTCTTAATCAATGGCTCAGATGCACTGATGAGAGAAAATGAGAAAAATGATAAGGAGAATATCATCTTCCGTGGGGGACGGCATTGAATGAAAAGATAAGACCGTAGTTAATGCTCCATACCTAGTGGAGCAAATTGGCTGTCTAAAAGCTTTTAATTCTCAACAACTACCCAACTTCTGAGCAAAAAAAAAAAAAAAACAACAACAACCCAACTATCATACTCCAGGTGCTATTAGTTGACAAGACAGTAAGAAACCTAACCTTGTGCCCTAGGGGGGTTCCAAAAAATTTATGAAGGGTAAGCATTTATGGCGGGGGATTTTGAGGCAATGCCCCTGAATTTTTTTTTTTTTAAGGAAAGTTATAAATACATTAAAAAATAAAAGAATATAAATAAAAAATATCAAAAAAATATTTATGAAATCAAGTAAATACTGATGATATAATAAGATATACATTTATTTTACAAACCTGTCATTTAGAAACAATGTTAAGTGCTATTAGAAATGCAGCTACATAAATTACAATGAAATATGGATACTCAATAAGTTCAAGTACATATATTTTAATAACAAAAGTATATTACAATAAAAAATAATTACAATGTCATATTTCTAGGCCTTATTTTTTGGAATTCCATCATAACTGTCTTATTTTAAATGCTATCAAATACATCTTTTTCAATATAAGGCACTAAACAATCATTCAACCATTCATCCCCATCCGATTATGAAGTGAAGTCTTGATGTATTAAGGGTGGACACTTAATTTAAGAGTGGACACTTACCCCACTTCTATTATACGTGGATCCGCCATTGCTTGTGCCGCTGTATTTTGATCTCCATTACCATCATCATCGCCGTCGCCATCATCTACCTCTTGTACATACGCACTCGCAGCTAGGTTTCAAAGTCAGGTCGTTAGCTATTTTTCCCGCTAAATTATTCATATTCGCTTCACATTTGGTGTTTTTTTTCCAACCTTAACATTTGGTTATTTATAAGGTTAAGTAGTAAATCTGTCCTGAAAGTATACACCTAGAAGCAATATTGTCATGAAATGTTTTTTAAGTTTAATGTCAACCCGAAAATTTTAAAATATAGTAATGTGACCCAATACCATTAAAAATATGATGTTGACAATTAACTTTTTACCAAAAAATAGCACTACATGTTAAAACTTCCAAAGTGATATTGAACCTGAAAAAACTTTCAAGACAACATTGCTCCTAAATGTATACTTCTAAGACAGATTTGTTACTCAACCATTGTTTATATGTAAACTACTCTTACTGGCGAAAATCTTGCAACCAACCCCCAAATTTGTATAATTACCAGATTTATTTCTTATATTTTTTTCCCAGTATTTATTATATTACTGACATGAAATTTATTTATATGAGTTAAAATGTATGAAAATATTCTTCGTTTTACAAAATTTTATTTAAAGGGTTAAAATATATGTTTGGTCTTCTAAATTTCAGTTTTATCTTTTAAATTTATAAAATATATTTTCAATCTCATGTAACGTTGTTAACTAATTTCATTCTATGTAAAAGTTTGATTGTCAAAAATGACTCTTCTCTTAACTTCTCTTAAAATCACATGTCATTATTGCTTGGGACTATTTATTGAACACGCCTCCACCACCACCAAAGTTTATTTTTGGTCAGGTCATTATTACCTTTGGTCTCTTAATTTTTTTCTCATTTTAATTTTAATCCCTCAAATTTTAAATAAGAGGTTTTAGTTCTTCAAAAGATAAAATGATCCAAATTTTACTTAATTATAAGGATAAATATTTTAAAGGGAATAAAACTTAGGGACCAAAACCTCTTAATTAAGACACGGAAATAAAAAAGATGGTAAATTTAAGGAACTAAAGATTATATTATTTCTTTTGGGCCTCTTGATTAGCGGTGAGAGCAGCGGCTTATTTCCTATCTGACTCTTTTAGAAGTCAGGGGAAAAAAGTCATGTTGTAAATATGATTTGTGTTTGAATTGATGGTTGTAGAAGTGGAAGAGTTCACATAAAAAAGCTTAGAGCTTTTTGGAAAAAGTTATCCCATTGAGCTTTTTCTTTAACTGACTTTTAGGAGCTTTTTAAAAAAAATTCCAGTCAACTTAAAGCTCAACCTAAACGCTCTACCTCTAACTTTTTTCCTACTGCTAAGATGAGGGAAGATGACTTGAGTTGTTTGGTAGGAAGAAAATGAAGAGGTGGTAGTTGGTAAAGAATTAGGAAATGTCTATTTTACCCTCAAAAGAAATTAATTCAAAATAAAAAAGAAAAATATTTTTTTGCTAAAATATATTATTGTTAAGTTCGAACTTGTGAAAAAAAAAAAAATCGCCAAATTTGAACTTTCCCGCCAAATTTGATATTTCCCGCCAAGTTCGAACTTCCCGTCAAATTTGAATTTTAGGGGGTAAATCTGTCAAAAAACCATTTTCCTGGGAAGATGGCAGCTTTCCTTCCATTTTCGGATGGAAAGCATCTTCCCTCAAATAAAGGAAGATGAGAACTCACTGGAAGATGCTGACTGGACTTTCTGTGTAACAAACACCCAAAATTCATGGGAAGATTGAAATCTTCCCTTTCTCTCCCCACCAATTCTTTGTAACAAACGGGTCCTAAGTTAATCTTCCCTTTCTCTCCCTACCAATTCTCTATAACAATCGGTCGTAAGTTGTTTAAAACTCTCTCCAAAGAAACCCTTTATCTTTTTTCCTTGAATGATTCGTGGTTTGCTTCCTTTTTAAATCTCCTTGTTTTTCTAATGTCATTCTATACTTTCTTTTTTTTGTTTTTGCCAACGTTGTACGTATTGAACTACTCCATTGGGTATTGAGTATTGACCTGTCCTTCTCACTTCTCTGACCAGAAGATTGTGGAGTGTGGGGGACGGCATTGAATGAAAAGATAAGGCCGTAGTTAATGCCCCATACCCTAGTGGAGTAAATTGGCAGTCTAAAAGCTTTTAATTCTTGAAAATAACCCAGCTATCATACTCCATTGCTATTAGTTGACAAGACGGTCAGAAACCAAACCTTGTGCCCCCAGGTGGATTCAGAAAATTTATGGAGGGTAGGCATTAGTGTTGAGGGGGTTTGGAGGTTCGGAAATGTATTCAAAATACAAAAGAATATAAATAAGAAAAGAAAATATCAAAAAAATATTTATGAAATCAAGTGAATACTGATGATATAATAAGAGATGCAGTTATTTTACAAATCTATCATTTAGAAAAGTAAGGTTAAGTGCTGTTAGAAATACAGCTACATAAATTACAATGAAGGGTGAGCACTCAATAAGTTTAAATACATATATTTTAATAACAAAAGTATATTACAATAAAAATAATTACAATGTCATCCTTCTAAGCCTTATTTTTTAAAATTCCATCGTAATTGTCTTATTATCAATGCTATCAAATACATCTTTTTCAATAGAAGACACTAAACAATCATTCAACCATTCATCCACATCCAATTACGAAGTGCAATCTTGATGTATTAAGGATGAACACATAATTTAAGGGTAGGCAATCATTCAAACATATATTAATTTTTTTTTAGAAAAATCTCTAATTTAAGGGTGGGCACTTATCTCTTCTCTTATTCGTGGGTCCACCATTGCTTGTGCCACTGTATATCGATCTCATCACCATCGCCATCGCCCGCCGCCATCGTCTGCCTCTTGTACATACGCGCTCGCATCTAGGTTTCAAAGTCAAGCCGTTAGCTATTTTTCCCGCTAAATTATTCATCATTCCCTTAACATTTGGTGTTCTTTTTTTCTAACCATTTGGTTATTTATAAGGTTAAGTAGTAAATCGGTCCCGGAAGTATACACTTAGGAGAAATGTTGTCATGAATTTTTTTTTAAATTTAATGTTTGCCTGAAAATTGTAAAATGTAGTAATGTGACCCAATACCATTAAAAAACTGATGTTGATAGTTAACTTTTTAACAGAATATGGCACTAAGCGTTAAAAAACTTTCAAAGTGATATTGAACCTGAAAAAACTTTCAATGCAGCATTGCTCCTAAGTGTATACTTCTAAGACAAATTTGTTACTCAACCATTGTTTATATGTAAACTACTCTTACTGACGAAAATCTTGCAACCAACCCCCAAATTTGTATAATTACCATATTTATTTCTTATATTACTTTTTTTTCCAGTATTTCTTATATTACTTTGAAACACTATAATTAGAGTCGGGAAATCGGGTCGAGCCCATTGGGCCAGCCCGTTTAAACCCGAGCCCTGCAGGGCTCGAACTTGAAAAATAAGCCAGAAATTTGAAATTGGCCCTGCAAGGCCGGCCTTGTAGGGCCTCAGGCTTAAATGGGCCGGCCCGTTAGGCTCATTTAACTGTAGCTTTTTTTAAAAATAATAATAATAATTACCTAGACTTCCACTTAATAAATGTGTTTATTTGTAATTACTTAGATTTTTTTAGTTTAAACTATAACTCTTTTTTATATTTTTTATTATTCTGTATTAAAACACATAATTGGTTATTATAAATTTTAAAGAATGGATGTTTTCATATTAAATAAACACATACTTTGGTATTACAATATTATATAAGTAATAAATTATAAATATATTTTGTGTAAAATAAGTATAATTATTTTTACCTGTCAGTAAAATCATGCATAAACCGAAGGAATCTACAGACACACACAAAATTACGAGAGGGAAAGGCATTTTGTCGTGGGCATACATAAAACAATATCTTTGTTTAATATTTTTGAAAAAAAAAGGAAAAAACATATTCTTTGTGTTTTTTTGTTACGAATTAATGAAGGTATTTATCTGTTGAATGATTTATATTGTTTAGATATTAATGTTGATAACATTTATTTGATAGATTATAACTTTAATGGTTGCAATTTACTAATTATATTTCTTTGAAAAAAATCGAAGGAAAAATAGTTAAAATTTGGAATAGTAATTTTCAGGCCTTGGTACTATCGGGCCGAACTTTGAAAAACAGATGTTTTCCTTACTCTAGGCCCTATAGCAGCCTTGGCCCTGTAGGACCGAGCCGGCCCTGATTCCTAGCTCTAACTATAATAGTGTAGTATGACATGAAATTTATTTATATGAGTTAAAATGTATGAAAATATTCTTCACTTTACAAAAGTTTATTTAAAGGGTTAAAATATATGTTTGGTCTTTTAAATTTCAGTTTTATCTTTTAAATTTATAAAATATATTTTCAATCTCATGTATAAAAATTCGTTGAAAACTAATTTCATTCTATGTAAAAGTTTGATTGTAAAAAATGACTCTTCTCTTAACTTCTCTTAAAATCACATGTCATTATTGCTTCGGACTATTTATCGAACACACCTCCACCACCACCAAAGTTTATTTTTGGTCAGGTCAATATTACCTTTGGTCACTTAAATTTTCCCTTATTTTAATTTTAATCCCTCAAGTTTTAAATAAGAGGTTTTAGTTCTTCAAAAGGTAAAATGATCCAAATTTTATTTAATTATAAGGATAAATATTTTAAAGGGAATAAAACTTAGGGACCAAAACCTCTTAATTAAGAGACAAAAATAAAAAAAATAAAAAGACAGTAAATTTAAGGAACTAAAGATTATATTATCTCTGGCCTGTTTGATTAGCGGTGGAAGCGGCTACTTATTTTTTGTCTGACTTTTTTAGAAGCCTGGTAGGAAAAAAGTTAGGTTGTAAATATAATTTGTGTTTGAATTAATGGTTGTAGAAGTAGCAGAGCTCACATCAAAAAGTTGAGAACTTTTTGGAAAAAGTTATCCCATTGAACTTTTTTCTTAACTGACTTTTAGGAGTTTTAAAAAAAAAAAAAAAAAAACCCAGTAAACTTAAAACTCAATCTAAACACTTCACTTCTGACTTTTTTTCTACTGCTATTTTTTTTCTGACTTTAAGTTGCTTAAAACTCTCTCCAAAGAAACCCTTTATCTTTTTTCCTTGAATGATTCGTGGTTTGGCTCCTTTTTAAATCTCCTTGTTTTTCTAATGTCATTCTGTACTCTCTCTCCTTTTTTTTGCCAACGTTGTACGTATTGAACTATAACACCCTAAAGTATGTATTTAATTTTAAATTTTAACTAATTAACGTAACATTGCCATTAATTTTTGTAATATAGCATATGGGTCAGAAAATTGAAAAAATTACAGATACCTGTCGTTTAAAAAATGATTAGTTGAGTTAATAAATTTACTATCCACTTATTATTTATTCTGCAAACATGTCATTTTTTGTATAATTATCGGCAAAGTGCAATATAATTTTAAACCATACTAATCCTTCCTATAAACCATACGGACGGATTCGGCAATGATTTGATGAAAAAAACAGAGGGGGAGAGGTTTGGTAGTCGATTGGGGTTTGGAGTTTCGCGATTGGGGTTTTTAAAAAACCCCTTTGCCGCGATGTAATCGACTAAGCACTGTAGCTTAGTCGATTACATCCCGAGGAAATTCAAAAAAAAGAAGGCCCCACGTTTTTGTCGATTACACTACACCGACTAAATAGGGGCAGATGGAGAAATAGTTTCCAAACAGTGGCATTTCGGTAATTAGTTATTTAATTAAGGGCAAATTGGTCAAAAAGCCCCAATCCTTCCAATCAAGTAATATTTTATCAATTATCTCAAAGTTGAGGTAATTCATCATCTATTGTAGGTTCAAAAAAGAAAATTTACCTGTTTTTTTTCACGAAAGGCACAAACCATTTTTCCAAATTAAATGAAACCATTTAATCTCCTAACAGAGATTCTAAGATCAGTTCTAAAGTGTCCATCAATAAAGAAAAAAATATATAATATCAGCTTGCTACAAATTCTCCTAACAAGGGCATTAACAGCTGCACACATATGCTAGTAGTTTAAAAAAGGAAAAATTACATTTAGGTCACGAACAAGAGATAATATGATAAAATAATCATTTGAAATCTCAAAATTATATTTAAGTCTCATGAGATTTTTTTGTAATATATTTCAATTATCAAAAACCATGGACTTGTCAATGGACGCTCATAGACTTGTCAGTGTAGGCGTTCATAGAATTGTCGGTGGACATCCCTGAATTTGTCAATGTAATTGAAATTTATTACAAAAAAGTCTCCCCGACCTAAATGTAATTTTAAGATTTCAAATGACCATTTTATCATATTTTTTCTTATTCAGGACATAAATACATTTTTGAGATTTCAAATGACTAGTTGAGTTAATTATGTGATGTTTGAAATTTACTCTCCGCGTATTATTTACTCTGCATCTTTGAATCAATCAAATAAAATAAGAAATAATTAACTATATATAAAGAATGAACTGTAAGCAAAATATATTTAAAATATTTGTGAGCTATCAATTTCCAAACCAATAAATTTCAAATTCTTGAATTTTTATAATCAACAAATTGGAAAATATATGTTTACCATAAAAAAATTAATATGAAAATATAAAGCCGCTAAGCATGATCAAATCAAAGAAATTACAGTAGTCATCATATTATCAATGACTTGACTCGATTTTGTAAATTAGAAACGTAAAAATGATAAAATAAAAAAGTCAACTCGTGAGTTTGACAACAATAGTAATATCATTAAAAACCATCGTGTGAGCAACCGTTTTTAAGAAAATAGTTGTTTTTAAGTTAACACTGTTAGTGAATTCCGTTTATTTTGACACCAATAAATATCAATATCCACACTTATCACCCTTTTTTTTGGCTATTATAATTATTTATCCACAAAGTTCTCCAGTTCCCTCAATGGGGAGCCTAAGCCAAGAGCTGGGTCAAGAATTTCTTGAAGGTCATCATGCAAGTTATTTTCCTTACCAATTGTACTCCTAAATACTTTCACAACATGTTTCCCTCCTTGTATTGGCTTTCTTGCAGTTATCATCTCCAACATTAGCACTCCAAAGCTATAAACATCACTCTTCTCAGTCAATCGTTGAGTTGTGTAATAATCCGGATCTAAGTAGCCCTGTGTGAAGAACATTGATGAGTTTGCTAAGATCCAAAATATTTTTGAAGAGAAAACTTATAGCTATCTAATTCTCCAGTAAAATTATGTTACCTGATATCTTTCACAACTAAAAACTACATTATTGGTTCTTTCCAAGACTTAGGTAAGTATATAAGGATATATTGTTGGAATAATATAGTGATTTCTTGATTATGAGATATTTGTTATATATACAAAGAGTGAGTTGCTTTTTATTAGAACTAAAATGAAATGACTCTAGATTTATAATCTCCCTAAGTGAGGAAGCACACAAATATTTTCAACACAAGGAGATATTTAGGAGTATTGATGCATCATCTTATTGACTTGTACCAATTACTAAATTTTGTGAAGAATCTGTTGTTGCTAATTACTCCCTCCGATCCTAATTATAAGATAACATTTGAGAGTTGGTTTTGATCCTAATTATAGGACAACATTCTAATAATTGTCAATTTTTCCCTAAAACACTCCTATTTTATTCTCTCAAGTGTGTTTGATTTTTTGTGAGTATATGTATGTGGACGTGTATACTCTTCCAGTCAACGAAACTTTTAGATATATGTGTGTGTGTGTATATGTGTGTCTCTACACAGAAATATCTATAGACACACACACATATATGTGTGTGTCTACATATATGTATGTATGTATATATGTGTGTGTGTCTACACACATATATTTTGTGTGTGCGTGTGTGTGCGCACATAAATGTGTGTGTCTACATATATGTATGTATGTATATATGTGTGTCTACACACATATATTTTGTGTGTGTGTGTCTATACACAAATATATGTGTGTGTGTGCGCGCACAAATATATATAGACACACACACACACATATATGTGGGTGTATGTACTGTGTGTGTGTACATATATGTATATTTGTGTGTGCCCGTCAATATATGTGTGTGTACAAATATAAACACACACATATATACATGTACATCTTTGTGTGTGTGTGTGTGTGTGTGTTTATATGTGTGTGTGGGTGTGTGTGCCTATATATGTCTGTCGATATATGTACACACACATGTGTGTGTGTGCGCGCGCGCCTATATGTGTCTGTCGATATATGTACACACACACACACACACACACACATATATATATATATGTGTGTGTGTGTGCGTGTTTGTGTGTGTATCTATATGTATACACATATATATGTATATATAATTAGACTATTATTTCAATTAGATAGCATGTGGAAAAAAAAATTTCGGTTGGAGAGGCATGTGGTAGGAGCTATTGATTTACTTTCACTTAGGTCATTTTAAATTTATATAAAAATAAACTAGAGCCAATGAAATCAATCACTTTCTACCCTGTGCTTTTTTTTGTTCGTATAGTATAAAGGTTGAAAAGGATATTGTACCAACCAGCGTTCCTTTAACTTGTGTCGTAACGTGATCTTTTTCACAATTCTCCATAGGCTTGGAAAGACCAAAATCAGAAACTTTGGCATTCAAGTGTTCATCCAGCAGAACATTGGTTGATTTAATGTCTCTATGTATAACAGGAGGATCGGCATGTTCATGGAGATAAGCCAAACCCCTAGCTGTACCAAGGGCAACTTTTAACCTTCTAGTCCAGTCCAATCTTATACCAGATTTCCCTGCATAGAAAATTTGCATTGAAAGAGTTTACAATAAGAACTATTAATGAACCTTCAAGTACCAACTTTAGCTTTTGATTTAATCATGTGAAAAAGGGTTATGAACTGATCATGTCTCTTCTATTGAACCATAGTGAGGTCTAATTATGATTGTTACATGAGAGATGCTTGAACTAGGTAAGGATTGAAGAAAATGAGAACGCAAAATAATCTATAAGTGCTCGAGTTAAATGGCATCTAAACTACAGTTCATTTCAGGTACGCGAGATTAGAAGATTTTCAAACTGAACTAAACTAATTAAACCAATTCAATTTGAACAAAACCAAACAGAATTGAAGGCGGAAAAAGGAAACCGAAATCAGTTTCCCTCATGTTAAAACTAAATTTAATCAGTTTAATTGTCAGGTTCTCTTTGTTATATTTGTTTAAAACCGAACCAATGGTGATGTGTGTGTGAGAGAGAGAGAGAGAGAGAGAGATTGAAGAACACATTGAGCTAATAATGATATGATATTCTTGAGTTTTCTTCTACCAAAATTTTCTTGAGATTGATTTGTATACCCTATAATAGCATAAAGTCTAAATGAAATTATTTTAAAAAAATTGAAAAAATAACACTAAACTGAACCAAAACAAACTAAACCAATCAAAATCCAAAACAAAATAGAGAAGTCGAGGAGTTCCTTTTTGCAAAATCAGTTATGTTCATCCAACTTAGTATTGGTTCAGAATCAAACGATATCAGACCCATGAACCCTCTACCTGAGATGCTATCCTTCAAGGTTCCATTAGGAACAAATTCATAAACTAGAATTTGTTCTCCTCGCTCAAAGCAGAATCCCACAAGGCTAACCAGATTCTTATGGTGGACTCTTGAAAGGAGTTCAATCTCAGCTTTAAACTCAAGTTCCCCCTTGATTTGATTGTTTCAGAGCTCGTTTTATTGCAACCAGTTGTCCATTGGGAAGAGTTCCCAGAGAAACCTGTGGACATTCATCTATTACAATGTAGGCACAATAACGTAGTCACCAGCTTGTTCATATAACTTGTCACCCAAAAAAAAAACTTGTACATATAATAGTTCCTACTAAAAGACTGCCATGTTTCCTGAGCCAAATACAGGAAGTATCATTGATTGTATCATCACAGTTAATTTGTTCACAACAATTTTCCAATGTTATTGTAAGTATATTGAGAAGATTCCAAATCATGATAACTCCTTTTTGTGTATTACATTAGGGGTTTCATTAGATTTTGCTAAAACCAAATTTCCTCTCCGGAGAGAGGATGCAATCCTCAAAATTGACCTAGTATATATTTAGGTGGTTATTCTCTCAGTACTCTCTGGAGAGCTTAAATTCAAATTAGTGAGAAGAGATAATGTCTGATGTCTCTCCTTAACAACTAAGCTAACTCTTTAGGATTCAAATCTTATACTCCCTCCGGTCCTAATTATAAGACCAAGTTGACTTTTTTTAGAGAAATTAAGGAAGCTAATTAAATTACTTTAAAGTATTTTTATTTTTTTCTCCAAACTAATTAGTTTGAAGAATAAACTAATATATAATCTAAGGATACACAACATATGATATGATTAAGTAACTTATTTAGCTTCCTTAATCTCTTCAAAAAAAGTCAACCCGGTCTTATAATTAGAACCTGAGGTAGTATAATTTAGAGATGATTTCAAGGACCTCCCATAAGTTTTATTGAAATTACACGGATTTCTCTTTTGTTCTCAAAACCAACATAAAGATCTCCTAAAAACAAAAAGTAAATTATCGGACTCTTCTTGTGTTTTGTTCAAACCTAAAATTACCCATACTTCTCTTATATCTACAAGACATACACAAACAACCTTTAAATAAAAAGTAAATTATATAGACATTCGGTGAGTATTCTGAAATTAAACAAACCTCTCCTAGTTTCAGAAATATTTTTTGTGCATTTAAATATAAATAAATTGGAAGCCTGTGTGATTTCAAAAAAGCTCATGGAAGGCTGTTTAGTTTACTCTTCGTTATTGGAAAGACTTGTGTGGTCTTGAAATTGAGGGGAAGTTTGTGTAATTTTTAACTTCTTTTAAAAAGAGAAGGGAAGTCTGTGAAATGTTGACAAAATTTGAAAAAGTCCTCATAATCTACTGGATTATATATGAAACAAAGCTGCAATATACCAGTCCCAAAATTTAAGAGACAAAGGAACTCTAGAATTGAAGAGGCTAGAGTCTATTTCTTAACAAGAAAAAGATCATTACCTTCCCATAACCCCCAGATCCTATCTCATTGGCTTGTGAAAAATTGTTCGTGTATTCCTTAAGTTCTTTGAAAGAGAACCTCCTTGCTCCATGTAACTGAGGTTTGGTGCCACGGTTGTTACTTAGATCCCAGTGTCCTGCATGTTGTGAAATCAGACATGCAGATAAACCTAAATTACACATAGATTAGTAGCAATTAAGGAGCTGAGTAGAACAAAGCTATCTGACCAAATGGATTGCTTTCTTCAATTGCCTTTTCTGCTCTTCTCGTTTGACAAAAAGCATAAACACCTGCTAGGAGAAATAGCACAAGCAACACAGAACCACCAACTGCAGCTCCAATTCTGATTCTGGTGTTTGACGATTTACTTGAACTTTCAATTCCTTACAAATTGCAAGATACTGTCATAAAATAGTCTGGATAGAGAATTACCAATACTCTTTGCAATATGAAATTATATGTTTTAATTATTCTGTTGGTACTCAAAGTTCTAATCAGTTCTTAGTTTGGTCCTCCCTATCATTAAACTGTCATTCGAGGGTCACGAAAGTCTGTAGACTTGCCTGACACATTGAATATTCAAGATTCACCCTAATTCAGTCTTCTGGAATTAGAATAGGGGCCACTTTCTCTTCTATCTATCTCTCCCTTTAGAATCCCTTCTCAAGCTCTTAATTTCATAAGATTCAAATCTCATCACTGCCGTGGGCTGAGTTGGCATAAATCTTACATATTTAAATGCTATGATGATACAATGTTGACCAAGAAAACGTTTTTTTTTCATGGCCTGTCACAAATAAGGGCCAAATTATTACGTTTTGAAATTATGTGGACTTATATAAAATTTTGTGGAACTCTAGAGATTATCAGAGTAATAAAACATAAATAAAACCAATGTTTGAAAGTAGTTAACATTACCGAAGTTATCAAGACCACCAAGGAAAGTAAACGGTGAAATTGTACTGAGGTGACTTAGCAGCACGCTTATTGTAGTTATCATTGTTCGATTGAAGTGGTCTTGGTCTGAAGGGAAGATATGTACAGTGAATTCAAAACACTGAAATGGAGAGCAAGGTGGATTGATCACAGAAACAGAGTCCACAGGTAGATGATGGGATTGGAATGTTTTCACAAGATATTCCTCAAGGTCAGTTTTGTTCATAAAAGAAGGAGCTCTGTAATATAAAGTTCCTTCATACGGAAGAGCGCATTTGCAATTGGGACTAGAAATCTGATTTGGGGCCCTGCATCTAAGAGCCACACAGTTCTTGGGCGATTCCACTGGTGGTTTATCATGAATGTTGCAGAGAGTGCTTGTTTCAGAACCTGATTCAAGACAAGCAGCGTTGTCCACAAGTCTGAAAAAAAATGCAGTTATTACTCATCCATGCAGGCGCATGAAAGAAACAAAAGATACACGTTGTGAATACCAATTCATTCCAAAAGCACAATCTGTTTATAGTATGAGAGTATATTACATGGACCTCTCACAATTAGTCTTGAAATTACTGCGACCTTAATTTTATTTACAAGCCGACAAAGAGCACCCTTGACCTTTGTTAGAATTACACAGATATCTCTTTCATTTTCAAAATTTATACAAACCCTCCCTTAAAATAGAGTAAATTACAAAAATTTCTTGAATTTGGATCAAATTACAGGCTTCCGTAGCTTTTTAAAATAGAGTGCATGTCTATGTGTAATGTCAACAAAACTTGAGGGTGATATGTATATTCTGCCTTTTGTTTCACAAGTCATTTGTATGTCTTTTAAAATATAAGGGAGGTGCATGCAATTTTAGCAAAATTTAGATAAATTTACATTGATTTTGAAAATATAAAAGACGTCAATTCAACTTCAGCAAAATTCAGGGCAGCTATATGTAATTTATTTTGCGTACATAATTTAATGTGTATACATACTTTATTCTTAAAAGAAACTTGTCAGATATAATCAAATGACCTATGCAACACAAGATTGAAAAATGACTAGAACCACTAACAACTATGCTTACATTATTGTGATCCCAGAGGCTTCGTCTATTTTGTTAAAATCCTCAATATTATTATTCTGCAAATCAATCAGTTGAAGTTTTTTGCTGTAGTTGGTGCCAATGTCCAGGTTTCCACTGAGTTTATTGTCTTTCAGAACCCTAAGATCAGTGCAGAATATTTGTCATAGATGGCACCATTCCTATGATGAACAGAAGTATCACTGGTTTAGATAATTTGGCACTTACACAGTCATTAAATTGACTAGGCTAAAAAAGGCAGCAGGAATCTTCCCTTCAAGACTTGTGTTTTCCATTATTCTGTTGTAAAAGAATAAGAGCCAACTGCATTTGAGTGTTGAAAATTACACACACACACAGAACTGATGTGAGAAATAAGAAAAACATACAGTGTTGTTAAATGCGGCAAGTTTTGAAGCCATGATGGAAATTCAGATGGCTCAAAGCTATTGTTGCTCATGTCCCTACCCCAATGATTTCAAAAACTTAAACCAATATCACAAAAATATGTGAACTGACATTTTGGTCCTCAAGTAAATCTGGTTTCATATCAGTACTTCAAAGAGTACTTTATCTTCAATATTGTCCTTATGTTAAACCCAATCAATGGAGAAGAGAACCATCACCTAATGTGAAGATAATGCAAACGTTAGGTGCTCAGCTGCCATTTAAACTTACCATGGTAGAGCATCAACATGAAGAAAAAATACTCTTGAGGACTAAAATGAGATGATACAACTTTGAGGAACCAGATTCGATAGTATCAGTATGCATCACTAGAGAACCAAAATATAAACACAAGAGACATATGCTTTACTTACAAGTACTGGAGAGCACTCATTCCACTGAAGTTTGGAATGGTACCTGACAGACTATTGTTGGACACAATCCTGACAAACACAAACAAAACTAAGAACCTTGATGAACAATGACAAAACTTCAGCTGCAGATGCTAATAATACACATGAAATGAGCACGATTTGATTTGGCAAGATGCTTATGTCATCTTACAGGTCTGTAACATAGTGGAGGTCTGTCAGGATCTGAGGTACAAAGCCAATCAAAAGGTTATTTTCCAAGCGCCTGTAGCAGCAAAGGAATGTTATTGCAAAAATGCATTGAGAATATTTCTGTCTACGGATTAGTTTGAGCAGGTGGTAATATGGACACTTACACCACTGTAAGATTTTGAGCACGTCCAAGTGTATCAGGAATGTTGCCAGTAAATTTATTTCTATCCAAGATCCTGCCAATAAATATATGTTTTTTAACTTGGCAGGCTAACAAAAATAAGGCATCCTCATAAATTTTGATTCATTATTTTGCTACTAGTCTCTAGTTTTCACACCCTGTTTTTGTATTATGTAAGTTTTCCTTCCCCTTTCTTCTTTCCTGCCACTCAAGTTTTCTGGGGTAAGTTACATAGTTTGCAAAAACAACAGCTAGGTGCACAATTAGCAAAACTGATGCGAGGTCTTTGCAGTTTGATTTATGTTTTGAGGGAAGATCACTGTAGTTTCAGGAAAGTTCAAAGGAGTACCCTGAAATGCAATTTATTTATTAACAATGGATCAGGAGGGGGTAAAAGAGGAAAATAAAAAGATTGTTATCCCAAAAAGTACTATAGTGATCCTTTACTTTCTGACATGTGCATCTTATAGTTAGAGAAACTGAATACCAACTTTTTTAGGTAGTATCTAATTGTTACATTGAGTATTTATAGCCAAGACCCAAGATGACAAAAATTAGGATGGTTCTTATGTTAGAATAGTAATATTGCTCGTGAGTCTTCAAGTAATAGCTTAATATTTTTAACTGAAATAATTCATTACTATTTTTAACTGAAATAATTCTTCACGTAGTCTAGAACCTATGATTGGTTTAAAGTAAGACTCTTGCCGCATCCCATTCTCTTGAAATTTTGCTTGAAAATAAGGTATAATGGACCTATACTTTTGTTCACACTTTGAGCCAAATGGGCCTTCGAATGAAAGATGCATTTGAAATTATAGTAAAATTATCCATGAACCTTCACTTGACAGTTGAAAATTTTAAACTGAAAGAGTTATTATTGACACTTACAAATGTATCAGAGCCATATTTGGGCTGAAAAGTTGTGGAGGAATAACTCCTGAGAGGATGTTGTTTCCAAGGTGACTTTTGGCAAAAGATTTATGTTAGATACATCATACAAAATGGACCATTATTGTGTAAAAGAGAACCATAAACAAACTATTGCAGAGGAGAACTGACATACAAGTGCTGTGCATTGAGTAGCTTATCTAAACCGGGAGTAGTTTCATTTGATACTGGGATAGGTCCAACAAGTTGATTATCAGTTAAGTCTAGCCACTGCAGTTTTGATAGATAGCCAATGGAAGCTGGAATTCTTCCACTAAAGCTGTTAGAGTTTAAAGATCTGCAACACGAAGTTGCTGGTTTAATTTGTATAGCTTGACAACCATATCCAAATGTCATAGGAGAACAATAATAATAATAATAATAACAACAATGAAGACATAGTTTTTACAGCTATGAAGATGAGAAATGTCAACAGAATATATGTTTCCTTCAGTTAGTAGTGAACTACAATCCCTAACCTCAACTATTGGCAGAGAGAAAACATAAAATCAAATTGTACAGATTTTTTACGTGTATCTATCTCTTAATTATACTTAGAAGGATTGTAATTAAGATTTCTTATGAGAACTGACAATTTAACATATTACTAACTAACAACGTAACAACTTCTCACTTATTTAACCTCAACAGTGAAGTATAGCCCTTGAAAGAATTTAAATATAAAGATAACAAATTCAAACTCAACTCATGCCCTACAGCCCTACTTTTAATAGGAGCCCCATGGCCAAAATCAAATTAAAATTTTGATGTTCAAGGCTCAACTTGAGTCAATAAATATAGTGTTTAAATTTATCAGGTATAGAAAGCTTGAAGCGAAACCACTTAACATACAAACCAACCTTGATTGGATGAAAATTAAGTATGCCAGAAAGAAACCTACCTTTCACATAATCTTTGTTATATAACAGAATGATAAAATAAATTCTTACAGAAAGACAAGCTCTGGCAATGATCCAATTTCATCAGGAATAGAACCAGTGAAGCCACAACCAACAAGAAATCTGGAAGATAAATGAGAGACCACCAATTTCTTAGTACTTAATTACTTCTTGTTAAACAAATCCAAGTTTGTCTAATAATCCTAATAATAGTCAATACTTCCTTACAAATCTTGCAGCTTTTTCAAATTTCCAATTTCTTTTGGAAGTGGTCCTCCTAGGTTCTTATTATAAGAGAGATCCCTACAAAATAGAAAAATAAGGAGTAAGACATATACCTGACCATGCATTAAAAGTGATTACTTCTTTAATACACACAGGATAGAGTTAAGATCAATACGGATAAAAAAATAGACATAAAGTGTAAGAAGGAGTGTCAACAGCCATGGTAGTGAAAACGTAGATTTTATCTGAAAACGGAAGGAGAATGAAAAATCGTAAAACGTAAAATCGTAACGTAGTAAAAACGTAAAAAAATCGTAAAAACACAAAAGCGTTTGGAAAATTAGTAAAATCGTTTTAATGAAAAAAAATCGTAAAAACGTAAAATCGTAGTGATAAAACGAGTTTTTAACTACCATAGTCAACACCCGCAATTATTCAACATGTCCATCAGCAGATAAAAAAGAAAATAAAAAAAAAAAATCATATCATAACTTAATAATGTCTACCAAGCGGAATTGTTTATATGCTCTTCAATCTCCATACAATGCACATGACCCAATTGAGTTATGGTGATAAATACAATCTGAAACCAAATAAAAAAAAAAAAGAACAATACCATTTTGCAGCAATATTTTTCGGACATTTTTAGTCAAAACAAATTAAAACTACAAAAAAGTTAAACTAAGCTAAAATCTTTATTTCAAAGATATTAAAAACTCTATATAATTTCAACGAAGTGATGATCTCAGTGTTCAAATTATTGGAAATAACAAATCATGGGCAGTGGATGATGATAGAGGTTGGAATTGTTGAGTCTGTATTAGCATGAGTTCAGTAAGTTTGTAGGTGTTGCTTCCTACTAGATAGATATGAGTAGAAACATGCTCCTCGTGTTTCAAAGAAATGCTAATACAAGCTTGTACGCTTAGTTCACAAAGAAGCGCGAAATGAGTAGAAACATGATCATTGTGCAATTACATTGACATTTTAACCAAGAGTGAAAGACTTACAAATCCTGTAACTCAGAGAGCGATCCAATATCTGCAGAAAGCTGGCCATTTAAATCCATGCCTGCTAATTTTCTGAAATACTCGCAATGAAGTTTCAGTTTCACAAGAAGTCAAGCCGGGAAGGAAGTTCGAGTGAGGAATTCGAAAGAGAAGAGAGACAGTACATGGAAGTGACTCGTGATTCAGTGCAGGTAACTCCCTCCCAGCCATTGCAAGGATCCGAACTCTCCCAACTTTGGGGTACATTTTGCATTAGGTTCCTCAGAGAATTTAGGCCCCTCACTGCAATTACAATTCTCAGTCAAGAATTCAAATGTAAGTTTCCGTCGTTGATTCTTGACAATGCTTGCAAGATGGTGAAGGGGAATAATTTCCTTCAAATTTTTTTTCCTTTGTTTTTTTTCTGGTTTTGACTTTGGCATTGACCTTAGTCAAACCGTACATGGTCCAAATCTGTGTTTTTACTTCTTTTTTTTTTTTTTTTACTCCATTAATCTTATTTATATAAAAGTAAAGTACTAAGTATCTCTTTAACCAATATATTAGTAAAATGACAGACTCAAAACATTAAAATAAAAAACAAAACGGTTATGAAAGAAGGATAATATAGAAGGTGGTTACACATTATTTTATAAATTAATAATGGAAATAGTAGGTATAAAATATTTAGTAAATATTTAATTTAATATTTTACTTATTTTCCTTAGAGATCTAAATAAAAAATAAAAAGCAAGGTGATTATAAAATATGGATAGCAGGGAAAATAGTTATACAACATTTTGTAAATTAATAATAAGGTGGTAAGTACTAAATATTTAGTAAATATTTAATTTAATATTTTGATTATTCTCTTAAAGATCTAAATGATTTTTAACATAATAACACGTTAATAAATATATGGCTTCTTACCCGCGCATCGTGCGTGCCTTCCTTCACTAGTTTCAAACAATTTTTTATTTTGTTCTATTAATTTTATAAATAAAAAAGACCTGTGAATTCATCAGAACCTGTGAATCAGATAATATTTAAATAAAAAATCAAATCAAATTATTAAAAAAAAAAAACAAAGAAGCCTGAAATAATCCAGGAAGCTCTTAACACTCGCATAAAAAAGATGTTAATCGATCCAAATTAATAAACTTTGTTGAGATAACCATCTATGTGACAAAAGGAGAAGAATTTGATGTTAGAGAGGAAGGAAAAAACTAGTTTTTTTTTTTTTATATACAAAAAATTTTAGGAAAGGGGTTGGGTTCACCCACGATCCAGGGGCAGGCTGAAATCTCCCTTCCTACTAGGTGATACCGATGTTGGACAGGGCGAGCCGTCTATTACCCTCAGGCGTTAATCTAGGTACCTAGGAGTTAGGATGTCTTCCTTAGCGCCTTGACCGACTCCAGGATCGAACTCCCTCCCTTTGGTGAGAATGTCCGACCCCTTTGCCAGTTGAGCCCAAAAACGAAGAGGGTGGAAAAAACTAGTTTTGTCTCTTATAAAGTATGTATATACTTTTTTAAAACAGGTTTATAATCTCAAACACTGTAGTTCTTTGTAAGCCATGAAAGGCATCCATTTTTATTTATCAAGTTCAAATCTCCGATTAAGTTTGTTGAATACTTTTAAACTTTAGTTAACATTCTATCAGTTTTATGTGAAAGAAATTGTCCATAAAAGAGGTTCTGAAACAGAGTTCTGAAAAATGAATAAGGAGGGCTTGTTTTGTTTATAAATTCATGTTTGAACTGGTTTTCTGAAATAAGTGAAGACAAAAATATGGAATCAAAGAAAGAGAAAAACTGATAAAATAGGACTTACCATCTTCCATGGATGCTGATTCTGCAAATGGAAGAAGTAACAAGAAGTTGAGAAGAAGAAACAGAGAGAGCCTTTCATGAACCCTTCTCTCACCCATTTTCCACATAAAGCAACAAGTTCCACTTGCTCTTCACTCTCATGACATTTTTATATATTAAATGAAATATATAAACCTTGTCTCCTTATACGGAAAAAACAATTATTTTTGAAAAAAAAAATTGTTGAAAAGTACTTGTTTGAAAATTTTATTAGTAGTAAAGACATAAATTTGAGTCACATAATTTTTATGTATGAATCCGTATATAAACCCCCTCTTTAATTTATTATTTGTGAGACAAGCCTAAATAATTTTAATCATTTTTAAAAGCTTAACAATATTTCACACTGGTAAAGAAAAGAACACAAATTCAAATATTGAAAAATACATTTTGTTGAGAGAGATGAAATCCCTTTCCGTTCTAAGTTTTGAAAGGAAAACCCCTTTATTAAAAAAAAAAAAAACCACTTAACAATAAATTATTTAAATTCTTAATTATAGTGAATAATCTCATGTCAACAAAATTCTCATAGCCCTTTTTCCCCTGTTAAATAAACTCAAACTCAAACACCATTTAATGAAGATTCAACTCCCTACCCTAGGATTAAAATGAATCTTACACCAACAAAGGTTCACCCAGTTGGTAAAGGGGTTGGATCATAATTATAAGGTTGTGGGTTCAAATCCTATTGATGTGAGGACTTTGTTGGTGGAAGAATTGTAAATATTTCTGTAAGTGCTCTTTGAGCCTGGAAGCATACCCTTTTTTGGACCCCGATGATCCCCAGAATCCAACTCACCTTTTGAGCTAGGAGTAGGCATGGAAATAGGTCAGGTCAGGCTAGGCTTTGGCTAAACAGGCCTAAGCTTATAATGGGGGCAGAAGGCCTGAGCCTAAATTCAAGCTTTTTTATAGGCTCAGGCCTAAGTCTTCATTAGGCCTGGTCGAGCCTGAAGCATTTTTAAAGGCCTACTTAAAAAGTAGGCCTTTAAAAATGCCTCATATTACAGGCCTTTGAGGCCATAAATAGGCTTTGTACACTTTAAGTATATCAAAACCTATATAAATAAAAAAAATACCGGCACTCCTTGTAGTGCAGTGGTATTGGGATTTATTTCCCCCCCTTAGGTCCTTAGTTCGATCCCCCCTTCCCTCGCCTTATATCAAAAAAAAAAAACCTATATAAATATAACTTGAAATTAGAATATAAGAATGAAAAATAATAAATATTATGTTATTTATATGATATGAATATAATTATATTTATTTATTATGTAAACAAGTCAGGCCTTAATAAAATAGGTCTGACCTATTTATATATTTAGGCCTTTAAATAGGTCTTAGCCTGACCTTTTTAACGAATAGGTCAGGCCTGACCAGGCCCTAAACAGATTAGGCTGTAGACCGCCTGATAGGGGTCCGGCCTATTCCCACCCCAAGTCAGGAGGTATGCCCTGCCCAAGCCTTGATGATCCTCATATCCAATTCACCTAAACTTTTTATTATTAAAAAAAAAAAAAAGATTTTGAAGAGTTGGTTATGGAGTTTAGGATACTAAATCCAATAATCCAAATATTTTATTCTCTCTAGTCCTAAACAGGAAGTTATGGGGTTTGTTTTGATTTTGAATGTAAAACCTTAATATCTTTTATATTTCATATTTATTATTTTTTCCTTAACTACCATGTAATTAGATTATAAATTATGTTGATAATACTTAACAATACACACTTTTTTTTTTTTTTTTATAAATAACCGGCTCACATAATTTCCTCAATCTATGTAAATCGATTATCTATATCCTACTTGTAAAACTCAAGAGGGTATATGTTAATCTAATATCTAAAATGACAAATGCATGATATTTTTATTTTAATTAAATAAGGAACGGTTGTTGTTATTATTATTATTATTGGTTAAAGGATCTTAATTATTTTTCATAAACCCATATGTGATATTTAGCTGAGTCAATTTAGCGATATTGAACAAAAAAACCAGCAAAGTAACAAGAGCCAACATTGCCCATATACTTTAACATCGTCATTGATTAAATTGAAGGTGATAGAGCACTATGATCAATAAATTCATTCAACTACTAACAATAAAATCATTAATAAGACAAACTAAATAAATAGTACATGCACAAGATTTGAATCAATCTTATATTTTTATATGTTCCATTTGGTGCTTTTTATAAGAGCTTAAAATTTAAATATCTTTTTTTTAAGACTTCAACAAAAAATGTCTGAAAATTTAATGATTTTTTTTGGGTTAAGGTGTAAAAAATATACATGTGGTTTTTTAAAAAAATGTGTCTAACACCAAGTACTTTTTGTGGGTGCAAAAATGACTATGTGGTTATAAAAGTGGAACAAAAGTTACATATTCCGTTAAAGTGGCTGTGGGCCCCATCAACATAAAGTAACGAAATATGTGACTTTTGCTCCATTTTTGTAACCACATAGTCACTTTTACACTTAAAAAAAATATTTGGTGTTGAACGCACTTTTGGAAAATTCACATGTGTATTTTTGCACCTTAACCTTTTTTTTTTTCATTTTTATCCATCATTAATTATATGTATTAAATTAATTAAAAGATTGATGATACTTATATTTACTTTTGTAACATCCCATTTTCTAAAGCGGAATTTTTTTTTTTTCAATCAGAGTAGAGCAATGGAGCGAAAGAGTAACTGATCATAACAAAACATGAACCATAGTGTAACAGAGTATTGATACAACATCCTATTGTTCTCATAGGTAATTACGTAAAACGATAAAGTGACAACTCCGTCTCAGAGCTCACTCGTGCTACATGCCCTCCAACTATGAGCTTACTCGTGCAGCTTGCCTCGATCTCCAATCCGTGGTCCTCCTGACCCTGAAGCTATAGCTGAGATTCAATTTATCGAATTGAATCTCGTGTAACAGTTAACCTTATGCTCAAATAAAACAAGTATACGGATGACAGATATTCAAAACATAACAAAGAAGATATCACTTATGCATATAGCGAGATGCATGATTGCATGATTGTGACACGTACGTAACATAAGCGTTAAAGCGTATGTATAAGTCCTACACAATAATAGCTTGCACAAAACCAAGTGCCACGATGATCGGTCGTGTCCTCGGCGCTAGGAAAACTCTAATGGTATTAATATCTCTATAACCCGTGTGAATCGTATGTATAATCAGTAACCACCAACGAGTCTCTAACCGTGAATGTATCTCGGTGACCCCTAACAGAATCTCTATCCGTGAATGTACCTATCACATATATGTATATGAGCAGCACTAGATTAGTGTTACAGTACGCGAAGAACTTCGACGCAATTATGATTTTCAAAATTCTAGACTAAAATAGCCCTATCATATGATATCTAATCATACTTTGAAACATAAAGGCTACTCTAGCATTACTACTCTAACTATTGAAAGAACTACGAAGATTTCAACTTTCGGGGACTCAATCCCTACTATGTTTTTACCTCGTCAGCATATTTTTCAATGCAATGAGGCCTAAAAATCAATAGTAGGAATCTCACTCCCTACTTGCTAAAACCATCTAACAATTCTACTAACTACCGAACTAGAAAGCTAAAGATTAAAGACCGAAAGACTTACCCGTTGAAGATTTCTACAGAACCTCCCCCAGAGCTTTTCTCTCTACTTTCTCACTCTAATTTCGGTAAGAGCAAGGGAAATGGATGTGAGAATTTGAAGACCCCCTCCCCTTATTTATAGGCAATTTTTGGGTCCAAAGTTGTAATTTCCCTTTCTTTCTTTGTAATTTTCCTTTTCATTTTAGAAAACTTCTTGAACAAGTTTTCTCTCCTTTCCCTCTCTTGGTCGACATGCAGCAGCTGATGTGGCAGCAAGGGAGTGGTCCAAAATGGTGATCACCTTACTTTATGCCCTGCAGGTGGATTTCCCGATCGGCACCCGATTCGCGTGGTTTCGGAAAAATCTCAAAATTCTGGATTTACAACTTTGAAGACATGTTTTCACTTACTAGAAATGTCCAAGTTAACCTAAATTTTGATCCCATATAGGGTTCCAACATCCATTGACGTTTTTCGAAAACGTGTCCGAATGCGTCCGGTGTTGAAACGTATTTCTGGAATCACCAACTTCCTCAGAAAAATTCACTGAATCCAAATATGTCCAGATAAATTCAAACTCATTCCTATATGTTGAGTTAGAATTTATTTTCTTCATATCCAAAAATATGCCTATATGCATTTTTCCCTATTTTGTTTTATTAGGAAAATGCACAAACTACTTCTAATTAACTTCCGGAGAGGTCACTTGAAGGTAAAAACTCACTGATCAATATTTTACCTTGACCTTGGAATTCCTATTCCTAGATCTCTAGATAGGATCCGTTTCCTAATTTTAAAATTACTATTCACAATTTTTACTTTAATTAATTATAATATTAAAATAATGTTGCCAGTTGCACAACTTGTGTTCTATTTCATTTTTCATTTTTTTTTTCATTTTATTTGGCCCAAAATTTCGGCTGGCCCTTTAATTATTTTAATAAATATTTATTTTTTATTTAATTAATTAATTAATTAATTAATTAATTAATTTTTCCAAAAATTCCACCAAAAATCCCTAATTGGTCCATTCTTGTATTTAGGTTTAAAAATACCTAAACTCAACTATTTTTCACCAAAATTTCCAATTAATTAGTAAACATGTTTTTACTAATTTTAAAACAAAAACCACTAATTTTAGGGTTTTATATAATTACTTGTGAATTTCCTTTGCCTATGCTTAAGTAATTAGCCCAATATTACTTAATTACTAAATCATCAAGAGTTGATAATTTTCCTTCTTAGGACACTTTATTACCTTCATATTCTTGCATTAACATTTGCATTTCCATGCCTCTTACATCATTCTATAATTTGCAAGGGTATTTTGATCTTTTATTACTTTTTGCACCTTATTATACAATTTCTCCAATTTAATAATTTACTAAATTACCATAATTAGAGATAATATATTCCCCTAATTCACTTGGCCATTTTACTGCCTTTTAGAATTTTTCTAAGTTAATTACCCTTTCCAGGGGTATTTTCGTCATTTTGGCACTTTGGCCCTTAAACTCTCTAATTTCCAACAGAAATTTACTTAGAACAATAGACTATATTTCCACGAGTCTTACGATCATAATTTCACTTATGAGAAATAACCCATTTATTTATCAAAATATAATATTTCAGATAAATAAATATGCGGGTATTACAACTTTATTCCTCTCTCTTACTTGCTCTTCATAAATAAGGGCATACTTGAAAAATAAATTTTATTGACATACTTATTATTATTAACTAGTTTTAACTGTTTTCTTAAATCGGATAATTTAATTATTAAGCTCTTATAAATAGAATTAGAGGAAGTAATTAATAACAATGACTACGACAGTTCTGTGACTTCCACTAAAAGACTATAAGCACCTTCTTGTTTACCAGAGATGATGCTAATCCATTTAGAAATCAACAACCAATTGAATTGTGTCTTCTTTGGAAGTATATTTTAGAGTAAATATCCTTTCTGGTCCTTGACAAAAAACAAGGACACCATTTTGGTCCCTGATAAAAAAACTGACCCTTATTCATCCTTTTTATGGGACTAAAAATGACCTTTTGAACATTTGTGAGAGATCAAAATGTCCACCAATCGACCCTTATTCGTCCTTTCTATGGACTAAAAAGGACTTTTTTTTTCAGGGACCAAAATGTGGTCCATGTTTTTTGTCAGAGACCAAAAAGGGTATTTACTCTATATTTTACCATTCAAATTTATTTAATTTAAACTTCTGACACTATCAGATCCCATTCTAATATAGTATACTTGATTTTCATTAAATTAATTGAATTTAATCTTTTCTTTTTTTGTGCACGACGAATCCTATTTTATTTATATTGGGTTAGATTATTGATTACTCAAAAAATTGAAAATAAATAATAAATGAACAATTTAAATGCATGCATAACATTGGTAAACATATATTATTCTCTGATCAATACTATTAAGCTTAGCTCAAGTAATTAATAAAAGTTTAGTGTAAGTGATGTTAATAGCTCAAAACTTCAAATCCTCTTTTACAATAATATACTCATTTATTTATAAAACAGTTCTTTTATATTTTTTATTTTAAAATAAAAAAGAACATTTCAAATCGTTAGTGTGTGTGTGTGTTTAAAATTTTTATGAAGTGCATCATCTATATCTAAGTTATACACAATTTAAAATGCATGAAACTAACATCGTTTTAATCTAAATTTAAATAGTCTCCATTAATAAAAAAAAAAAATATGTAATCAAGAATTAACTTTTATAATTTGGTTTAAGGTGTAATTTTACCCTGTAAGTTATACCCATTCAAGAACTTTAAGTATTTTGAAGTTTTATGAAGAGAAAATTTGCTCATAAGTATTAGAAAGGAGCAAATTTGCCATAACCGTTAAAAAATTAACGTTAACTATTAAAAAATTGGTGTTAAACATTAACATTTTTAACTATACGAGGTAAAATTACTACGTTTTTGATATGCAGTACTTTTGAATGATTAATTTTAGAATTTATCTGCACCTTAACCCTTATAATTTTTTCTGAAAAATACTTATTATATTTTATTTTGTGAATTAATTACTATTTTATTTTTCCTTTTGACTCTTCTTTTACAATGACAGAGGTAGACTCATATCAAATGGGGGAAGAGTTTTGACCAAGTCAAATAAAAATGGGCATTAAATTACCCTTTTGAACTTACTGGTGAAAGCTTCAATGCCGTTGAAAGGGTGTGTGTGTGTATAATTGACTTGTTCTCCACTTAATATAACCCACTTGGAGAATTTAAGTCGAAAGTATTTTTAACGGCCGAAGGTTTTTTTTTTTTTTGGTAAACAAAAAGGGTATATTTATGCATAAAAATACTATATTCGATCCTAATTATAAGATTAGGTTGACTTTTTTTGGAGAGATTAAGGAAACTAAATAAGTTACTTAATCATACTATCATATGTTGTGTATCCTTAAATAATATATTAGTTTATTATAAATTATTGAATACTGCATATATATATATATTAGTTGTATATATTGTGGCAATTGAAAATAAAAATAAAAATTTCAATTTGATAAAAAAAATTAAAACTTTAAAGTACTTAATTAAATATATTCTAATGGATAAATTAGAATGCATACAAATGTATATTTAATAGTATATTATTTATTGGATCATATTTCTCTAACATTTATTGAAAAAAGTCATGCCAAAAGCTGAAAAAAGTAACTTTTATCGGAAGTAGTTGGTTTTTTTTTTTTTTTAGAAGCCTATCAACTATTGAAACTATCATAAATGGTTCAGATTAACTTTTTTTTTTTTTTTCTTGCGCTTGACTTAGTTCACTGTTTGCTGGTGGGAAGGAGATACTCTCCTTATCATTTTTCTCATTGTCTCTCATTGGCCACATTTTGACAATTGATTGGGAAAATGAGAGAAAAGTGAAAGTAGTATTGTGTTGATTGGACGGATGTGATTTAGAGATTATGAGGGATAATGAGAAAATGATGATGAGAGAAACCCAACCCTTGATGGTGATGGGCTTTTGGGTGTTCCAGAGGTTTGCCAAACAAACTCATATAGCTGCCAAAGAGAGTTGGCATAGATGGTAAAGAATGTAGTCAAGTTCCAAAAGGATGTGTGTTCGATCCCCGCTGCCGTCGATGAGACTCCTTTGGTAGGCGATCTCGTAAGTTCCCATTAAGTGCTCAAAGAGCCCGAGACCGTACCCTGGCCTTGGTGGGGGACTGATGTCGAACCCCTCCAAAACCTTCTTGTATAAAAAAAAAAAAAAAAAAAAACCCTATACAGCCGCAGATTAGCTTGGGGTACATAACCACCATGTTTCAAATGTTTTATATGAATTTCTATAATCTGACTAGTAAAAATGTCACCAAAATATTATTTAGCCCCAGCGAATTTATTTTAGTTTTCTAGTCTCCTGCTTATTAATTCCTGAATTCCGGTTGCTTATGGACAAGATCTTCATCAAAAGTCTTAGCACGTAGACTTAATCATCACTATGAACATCAACATTAATAGCACATCATATCATTGTTAACATCAACATTAATAATTGATATAAAATATAAATTCTATAATAAATCATACTTTTCACAAATCATAATTATACGTCAACCACTTCCTAGACTGCATACAATGCATTAAAAACTCCACACACTTAGACGCAGATCAATGCATAAAAATCCTACCAGCTGATGTTTGGATATAAATAGACGTACACAACTTTAAACTCACAAATAAAAAGATTGTTTCTAAGATTTGAACTTGTAACTTTCATGCCCACACACTAAATATAAAGTTTACAGTAATTTTCATTATTTATAAACCATAAACAGTACAAACCATAAGTCTATAGCAAAAGAAGCCCTGGTCAAGTTCCATCCTTGAGTCTAAGCACTGTTTCTCAGTAATTCAGGGGCTGAAAAAAAAAATAGTCGGTTTTGCCATTAGAAATTTAGAATGAATGGAGAGTCTCTCCGTAAACTCAACCATATTACACTCTCCCATCAGGTGAAAACTGGAGTTTTCAAAGCACATGCAATATGGATTGGTTGGTACACACTTGTTAGTATAAAATTAAAATAAAATAAAACCAATATTAAAGGACAAGAAAATGACAATAAATTTCAGTACTCCCTCCGATCCTTAATATAAGACATAGTTCACTCTTTTTTAGAGAGATTAAGGAAGTTAAATAAATAAGTTAATCATAATATATGTTGTGTATCATTGTATTACATATTAGTTTATAAGTCACACAAAATAGTTTGAAAGAAAAATAATAAATATAATTAATCTAAACCAATTTATTTAGCTTCTTTAATCTTTTTAAAAAAGTCAACTATGTCTTATATTTAAGACCAGAGGTAGTACCATCCACTTTGGTCCTATTTATAAGTCCCTTTTGACCAAAAAATTTGATCATATTTCTAACTCTAATTTTAGAGTAGTAAATGAGATTGTGACAATTTTACTCATATTAATTGTACCTATGAAAATAGAGAGATAAGAAAGAGTTGAAAAATATTCATTCATAAATGAGGGCAAGGTTGAAAATTTACTGCATAATCATTGAGCTAACAACCATATGTGATTTAGTTAAAAGAGACTTATAAATAGGACCAGAGTGGTATATACAATAACATAAATTAATCTTATAAAAAAAAACATAAATTAGAAATAAAAATAAAAAACTGATGTTCCCTGCACCACAAAATCCAGGCCACGTCTTGCCCTTGTAAGACCTTGAATGTTAAGTCTTCCACAAAACATTCTTGAAGGCATCAAGTCATGTCAACATCAAACACTACTATAAAAAACAATAATAGCCATGGAGAAAACACCTTGTGTCCTTCTCAAGATGGTTTTCCCTAGTGTAGAAGGTAATGACAAAAAAAGGGAAGATAGGTTCACCTTTCAAGATGAACAAGTCAAAAGGAAAATATAAAACTATTAAGTATGCAAGAAAAAGCGCTACAAATAAAATGAATTGGAAGCAATAAAGCATTACCTCTTTTGCAACAGAAGAGTAAGATCTGAATAGGAAAAAAGGTAAAGCGAAGGGTCTGCAAAATTGTCCCAGTACTATAATGAAACATACATAGCTAAGGTGGGGATGAGACAATAGAAGTATGCAAGAAGAAGCGTAATACTTCACATCTTTGTTTGAATGTTTTACTTGAAGAAAAGTTAGTGACAAAATATCCCAAGATCAAAAAAGAGGCATCCATGGTAATGGTACCATATATGACATGACCATTTACATATACAAATTTACCTTCAAGTGAACAAGAATTTCTTGCAGGCAACCGCAAATGAATATGCAGAATTTGTGATTCTGGAACTAGAAATTTAACAGTCACCAATAATCACCACACGAGCAGGTCCCATGCTGAAAATGGTGAAACCGATTCATATCTCTGATAATAATATCTCGCTGCACGATTTTGGAGATCAACTTCATCACAATGTGGCAATCTACACATATACGGAGATTTTTTATGATATGTATAGGGCAACCATGTGGTAATCGAATCAGTCCAAACGCCAGAGCTAATCTTTCACTGTGAACCCACAAGAGACGTGCCTTTTCAATATCCTCCATATCGAGCAAAACAGCATCGATATTGGGTAAGTATCCTTCCTCCCTAGTTTTAATGTTTAACCATTCAAGCATTGCATTGATAAGTTTAATGTCAGGATGACTAGTGTTCCCTGCAGTAAAATAGTGAACCACACCTTGATCCTCAATCCAACTTAACCCAGGTTCCTTCCTGACTCTTTTTGTGTGCATAATTTTCCTAATAGAAGCAACACTGTCCCATCTCCTTGCTGTGGCATACATGTTTGACAGAAGTATATGGGTTGCATCGTCATGTGGATCCATCTCAAGTACACGTTGGGCACAAACTCTTCCAAGATCAATATTATTGTGGATGACGCAAGCACCAAGCATTGCCCGCCACACCATAACACTAGGCTGAAATGGAATTTCACCAATGAGTTTCACTGCTTTCTCAAGATGGCCTGACCTTCCAAGAAGCCAAACCATACAAGTATAATGTTCTATACATGGCTCGATGCCATAGTCTTGCATCATTGACTTAAAGAGCGCTTGTCCTTTATCTAGCAGTCCAGCATTGCTACATCCAGATAGGACACCAACAAAAGTTAGTTTATTTGGTTTACAATTAGACTGTTGCATCATTTCAAATATATTTAGAGCCTCCACTCCTAGGCCATGCATGGAATATCCACAGATCATAGCATTCCATGAAACTTCATCTCGTTTTCTCATCCTATCAAATACTATTCGGGAATCAAGAATGCTACCACATTTGGCATACATATCAACTAATGAATTGGCAACTACAGTGTCCTTATCGTATATGGTTTTGACAGTTAAAGAATGAACCTGGTGTCCTTGCTTCAATGATGTTAAACTTGCACAGGCACGAAGAACACTTGAGTATGTCACTTCAGTTGGCAGTATGGGATAAGCAAGCATGGATACAAACATATTTAGTGCCTTCTCCTCATCCCCTAACTGCACATAACCAACAATCATGGTATTCCAAGTCACGTCATTATGCTCAGGTGATTCCACAAATAATTTCATAGAGTTCTCCATTTCACTACACTTGGCATAAACATCCATGAGGGTATTAGACACAAACACATTTGAGTCAAGACCAACTTTCAGGACACAAGAATGAATTTGCTCTCCCAAATTTAATGCAGGTAAAGTGGCACAAGCTTGCAACACACTAGCAAATGTGAACTGATTAGGGACAATAGATGATTGCCTCAAACGCTGGAACAACTCCAAAGCCTCTCTACTTTTGTCACTCTGAGCATACCGGGCGATCATTAGACTCCAAGGAATAAGATCATTTTTAGGCATTTCCTCAAAAAATTTCTGTGCAGCATCAAGGTCTTGGGACTTGCTATACAATTCCAGCAATGCAAGCCCAACATAAAGATCCTGTTCATAATGAGTTTTCAAAGCACATGCATGAATACTCATCCCAAGGCGAAAGGCCTGTAGGCCAAGGCAGGACTTAAGAACTGCAGTGATGAGAAAGTTATTTAGTTTGTAACCTATTAGCCTCATGTGGGAGAAAAGTTGTAATGAAGGGTAAAAGCAGTCATTCTCAGCATAGCAAGCTACCATGCCAGTCCAAGTGACCATGTCCTTATAAAGAATGTCATCAAAAACATTTCTAGCAATATCAACACATCCACATACAGAGTAGGCATCAATAAGAGCAGTACCAACAAATGCGTCAGAGTGATAACCAAGCTTATAAATACATGCATGAATGGCAAAACACATCTGTGCACTGTCCATACTAACAAGCAACTTGAGAATGGATGTGAAAACAAAAGGATTAAGCTGGTGACCTCCTCTGAATAACCTAAGGAATAAGTCAAGAGCTGCAGGGAATTGAAGTGTACGCATATAACCCTGAGCCAATGTAGTGAAAGAGACAGTATTACTACTGGGCATTTCGTCGAACAGTTGAGATGCATCATACAAAGAATCAGATTTTACATACAGATTAAGAAGAACATTGAACGAAAATAAATCCAAAGGCACGCCTGTCTTAATTACGTAACAGTGAAGGCGTTTTCCGGCGGCGTAGTCGCCGTTTTGTATGCATTCTTGAAGTGTAGCTGCGTAGAGATGGGAATCGAACTCCACAGAAGCTGTGGATTGATAATGGTGGTGGTGGGTTAATTGAGAAGAAACAGAATGTGTTGACAGAGTGATACATGATCGAGTGGTAAAGTTAGTGGGACGGAACAATCTGATCATGCGCCACCACTATTGCCTACTGCAACTCCAAAACTGGGTCCGTTTGGTTCACTGATTTGAGTCTTTGGGCAAATGGAAAGGAAACCAAAATCAGGGCTCTGAGTCTGAATCGTCTAATTTGAAGAAGTTATACAACATTCCTTTCTCGCCGGAAAGATTATGGCCGCATATGGAGAGAATCAGAGATAGGATGATGATAATGATGAGGTTGAGGGGCCCCACAAGTGGAGTTGTTGAAAAGATTTGATAGGGTGGGTTCGTGACTCAATGCGGCCGAACTCAGCACTGAAGGCGGCGGTGGCCGATGTGCTGTTGATTGAGTGGTGGCTTTACGCAGAGGAGCAAAACTGGGGAGGGTGGAGAAAGAAGCCGCCAAAAAAAAATATATAAGAAGCTTTTTTTAAAAAAAATAAAAAAATAGAAATCAAAACACGTATTAAGAAAAATAAATAGGATATTGTCACTATCATTTTTTGTTACTACCAATGTCACTACTACTTTTTCACCGTTAGATCAGAATCTATTGAGATTCTGATCTAACAGTGAAAAAGTGATAGTGACAAAAAATGGTGGTGACAATATCTGATCCCTAAGAAAAAATACTTCAATGTTCCTGTGTATTGTTAAAAATTATTGCAATGGCAGGAATTGAAGGAATAAACGGTAGATTATTCCATAACTTTATTTTAAACTTTATGGATAATAATTTTGGTCTCGTAATTCTATGTATTTTAGTTCTATTCGTTCTCTTAAAACACTTCTCATACCATACAAAGGCTTCTTCTTTTTGGTTAAATACTGATTGATGATTTTAATTTCAACTTACAATTTTTATCAGATTGAAACTTAAGTATCTGTTAAATTTTTGGGTTGAGGGATATTTTCCAAAAGGTTAAAGAAAGACTAATTTTAAAACGACGGAGAAAATTAATCGATTTATAGAATCGAAGACTCATGTGAATTATAATTAAATGATATTTTTAGAGAATATTATCACTTGGAAAATATTACCAAATCTAAAAATAACTATTAAAATGTATGTTTTGAATACAAATTGGAAAAAAAAAAAAAGAGGAAGAAAAGATTAACTTAAAATGATTTATTTAAAGATTTGACAAAATTTATGAAAGACAAACAAAAATGATGTATATATAGCCTGGGCTTTGCACATGGATGTTACGATATGGGTAGGAGTTGGGCCTGGCCCATTATTTGTCTGAGGCCTAACAGTGTACCCATTTAAGTTAGCGGTAGAAACTATTTTTTCAACGTAGGTTACGATTTATAAAGTAAATGTGTAAGAAGAGTTTTATCTTAATTTATGTGAACGTGTTTTTCAAACATCAACTCAATCAGGCTACTCAGAGAGTTTGTGGGTAAGAATATAGTTCAATGTATACCAGTGAGCACTAAAAACTTGTCCCCTTTGGAAAGGAAGTTTGTACTTTTTTTAAAAAACTACTCCTCCGGTCCTAATTATAAGACAACATTTGAGAGTTGGTTTTGGTCCTAATTATAAGACAACATTCTAATAATTGTCAATTTTTTCCTAAAACGCCCCTATTTTATTCTCTCAAGTGTGTTTGATTTTTTGTGAGTAAATATATGTGGACGTGTATACTATTCCAGTCAACGAAACTTTTAGATATATATGTGTGTGTATCTATGTGTGTATATATGTGTGTGTCTACACACAAATATCTATAGACACTATAACACACACACATATATGTGTGTGTCTACATATATATATGTATGTATATATGTGTGTGTCTACACACATATATTTTTTGTGTGTGTGCGCGCGCACATATATGTGTGTATCTACATGTATGTATGTATGTATATATGTGTGTGTCTACACACATATATTTTGTGTGTGAGTCTATATACAAATATATATGTGTGTGTGCACACAAATATATATAGACACACACCCACATATATATATATGGGGGTGTGTGTACTGTGTGTGGGGTGTGTGTGCATATATGTGTCTATATGTACACACACAAACACACACACACATATATGTGTGTGTGTGTATCTATATGTACACACATATATATGTATATATAGTTAGACCATTATTTCAATTAGATAGCATGTGAAAAAAAAAAATAGGTTGGAGAGGCATATGGTAGGAGTTATTGATTTACTTTTACTTAGGTCATTTTAAATTTATATAAGGACATTTTAGGAAAATGAGTAAAATTAACTAATTTAACTTCTTTCCTTAATCTCCCCAAAATCGGTTAAATATGTCTTATAATTAGGACCGAAGGGAGTATATTAGAAACATTCGAGATGTTATAATACGAGGTTGAGTTGTTACTTTCTACCAAATACTCCTTCTGGTTCTAATTATAAAATTAAGTTGGCTTTTTTAGAGAAATTAAGAAAGCTAATTAAATTATTTTACAATATTTTTATTTTTATTTTTTTCTCCAAACTAATTAGTTTGACTAATAAACTAATATATAATCTAAGAATACACAACATATGATATGATTAAGTAATTTATTTAGCTTCTTTAATCTCTTCAAAAAAAGTCAACCCAATCTTATAATTAAGACCAGAAGTGGTAGTTTTTTTGGATGATGAAAAAAAGCAGCATTTTAGCTTTTTTTTGTGACTTTTACTTTTTTTAAAAAATATCATCTAAACACATAAATTAATTTTTTTTGAATTAAAAAAAGTGATTTTTTTATGAAAAAAACCCATCCAAAAGGGCCCTAATACCAAAACACCATTGCAACCTTTTACATTGAATATTATATTTTTCCAGTTTCAAAACCTAGAAAAAGCTTTCTTTCCCGTAAAGAAAACTCAACAACTTGCAAATAAAAACAAAAAGTAAATAACTTGCAAAAATAAAATAAACCCCACATGCTTTCCCACTTACAAAATAAAGTAATAATCACACTTGCAAACTAACCAAAATAGATTAAAACATCAATTTCTTCTATGATAAGTCTTCCCATATTTTTTTATCAGAGCCTCATTATGTTCATCCATAAGTACAAATTCTTTTCAAATACCTAGGAAATTGAAAAACAAGCATTTAGAGTCTCTCTTAACAAACAAATATCAGCTACACAATCCCAAGGTTAAAAGGAAAGATAGATCAATCAAGACAGCCCTATGTTTAACCTATGGCCTGAAAAGTTCCTTGCTTTATAATTCTAAACTGTACATACGACTTACTTAGGCTCAATTTTTGGTTGCAGGGGTACTACACCTGAGTCAAAGGATTCATTACTGGAAAGATTCTGAGAAGTCCCTCTTGTTATCTCATCAAAAGTAGATGAAATAGATGCCACTGAACCAGAAGTGTTGTTGAAACCAGCTATCAGCAAAATGCTTTCAATTTCTTTTACCACATCATTCATTGAAGGCCTATCACCACCTGTCTCTTGAAGACACTTCATTGAAAGATCCACAAAGTTCTCTAAACCCTTCAGTGTTGATGACTCTGAACCCATCACTGGGTCAACAATTTCTTCAAGACCATACAACTCCTTTTCTCTATCAATTGAATCCCTAACCACTTTCACTATGTATTTCCCTCTTTCTATAGGTTTTCTTGCAGTTATCATCTCTAGCATCAGAACTCCAAAGCTGTAAACATCGCTCTTTTCGGTCAAACGTTGAGTCATGTAATACTCTGGATCTAAATAGCCCTATATCAAAAGTAAATAAAAACATTCTCATCAAATCAGTTTAAAAAAGCTTTACATTATCTAAGAGATTTCTAGATATTAGGCTTTGCAAAAGGTACTAAAGTAGGATGGCCAACCCTACCCCAAAAGCTAACTATTGAAGTGAGAGAACCAACATACTTAAATACCCCATTGCGCATCTCATACTACTCAATGTAAGACTTAGTATCCTATACTACAAAGTCTCCATCAGATTTTGTAACCAAAAATAGAATTGCACTATTGGGACTGTAAGTTATAATTTAATGGTAGAATGAAGCAACCAATCCCCAATCAATTTGTACAATAAGCTGAAGTTTTCTCATAAGTCATAATTATTCTGTTGTACCCTGTAGTGTGAAAGGATTTAGAAGGTACCAAACCTACCATAGTTCCTTTAACTTGAGTGGTGATATGATCTTTGTCACAATCAACCATAGTCTTGGAAAGCCCAAAGTCAGCTACTTTGGCATTCAAGTGATCATCCAGCAATATGTTACTTGACTTGATGTCCCTATGTATGATACAAGGATTCGCATGATCATGCAGATAAGCTAAACCTTTAGCAGCACCAAGGATTACCTTTAGCCTTCTAGGCCAATCCAATCTAAGTCCTGATTTCCCTGAATATAGTCACAGATCACATCCGTGTTATTTGTAAACATTTTTACCTTTTAAACACAAAGTTAGTTATATAAAGATGTTTGAACAAGGAATTCCTAGTTTTTAATGGTCTAGTAATGGGGATGAAAATTTTGGTCAGCTTGTTCGTACTCAAATCCTATCATATTCAATTCATATCATTTATACTATCTCTTATACTTAATATAGGATTTAGTTATGCATTATAAACCAAATCTTATATTAAGAACTAGAGGTAGTAATCTATTATACTCCCTCTGATCCTAAATATATAGGGGGGTTTACTTAGGTCCTAAATATAAAATCTTAATCGTCTTTGTCTCTCGAATTTATGATTTTTTTCTCCAAAGTATCCTATTGATTTCACATGTTAAGGAATTTTCATCAAGGGGTAGGTCCTATGCATATAATTAAGGAGGGTATTTTAAGAAAACCAACACAAATGTTACAAATAAATAATTTAATTAATTTTCTTAATATTTACAAATTAGTTATCTAATTCTTATATTAAAGACAAGATGCAGCATAGACATACAAACTAATCTTAAAAATCTGTCTACTCTGCCCCATTATGGTTCCTATTTCTTAATCATACAAAAGCTGTAATGGGTAGGCTTTAGGAAACTGCATTGTGCCCAAAAGCTGAATTTAGAAACCGAAAAAGATCCATATAAATTTTCTGAAGACACTTGAACATATACGTTAAGTAGTTAGTGAAAAGTGGATAGAAATATCCGAGATGGTATCATATAAAGTTCCATTAGGGACAAACTCATAAACCAGCATTTGTTCTGCTCGCTTGCTCAAAGCAGAACCCCACAGGGCTCAAATAGAAATTGCATCTCTATTTACATTTACATCTTTTCGTATAGGACAAGTCTTGGGATAGGAAATTGTGGTGATTGACCACAATGGTGTCGGGAGGGGTGAGGAACGGTGAAGGGGAAGAAAAACACAATGGTGTAGTTTTCCTGGGAAGATGGCGGCGGCAGGAGTGAAGCTTACCTAGGACCCATTTGGTACACGGAACTGACGAGAGTTCCTGAGAACATAACAGATAACAAAGTTCTTACAGCAAAACACATTTGGCGCTCAGTCTTCCCATCAAACCGAGTTTCCGCCTGACACTATCTTCCCACAAACGGATCTTCAAATCTTCCGAGGAGAGTGAATAATTGGGACAAAAAAGCCTCTATAAACCAGATGCGAGTGAGGATTTGGAAGAAGGAGGAGCCGAAGAAGCTTGAAACGACAGTGGAAGCTTGAATCGAAGGACTAGGCAAGGAAGGTCGAATTGAGGTTCGATCTGCTCGATGGTGATGGTGGTAAGATGCAAGAGGGCGCCAGCAATGGTGGATGAAGGAGAGGGCGCCGACGATGGTGGATGAAGGAGTGGGTCAAATCGAGGTAAGAGGTAATGTGTTTTTATTGTTCGAGCCGATGCTTGTTTCTTTCACCTAGGGACACAAACACAGATAGTTTAAGGCACCGTCAGTTTTTGCATTCGAACGCAAATGTTTAGTTACATGTTATGTTCAAACTTACGTTTTTCGTTCGAACCAAGCAAGACATTATGAGAATTTTATTTCACCTTCCCACTTAACCAACACCCAATTCTTTTTACCAAACATTTTATTTTCCCTCAATTTAAGTTCCCTTCTCATGTCTACCAAACAGTTCAACTTTTTAAGTTCCTTCTCAATCTTCTTCTCCATTCCCTTCCCTCTTCTAAATTTATTTCCCTCCTTAAATCTTCCCTGTACCAAACGGGCCCCTAGTGTAAAGGAGAGCAAAAAAGGGTTTTTGGGCAATTTAGCGCCGGAAGCTTGAAAAAGGGAGCAATTTTGTTTTGGTTGTCCTGGTTAATTTTGATCATTAGTTGACCAAATATGCTGAGAGTCCACATGTCATCAATGTCATTTTTGTTAAGATGCAAATTTGCCCCGGAAGTTCATTTGTCATCTACTTCATTTTTTCTCTAAAGTTAGATTTAAATCATTTTGAGCAAATTTGCATTCGAACAAAAAAGAACGATGTGGATGACATGTGAACTATTAACTATGCAAATTTGGTCAACTAGTAGTCAAAATTAATTGGGATAACGGCTAGGGCAAAATTGATCTCTTTGTTACACTTCCAAGAAAAAATTACTCCTTTACCCAAGCTGAAAATAAGGAGTCATTTGGCCCTAATGATAAACCATATTACTTGTGCACTAATCTTGCCCCTAATGTCTAGATTTCTGTCCAGTTTAGGAAATTTTACTCAAATTCAGTTGGGCATTTATTTCTGGATTGTTTTTTAAATGTTTAAATATTAAAGTGAATATTTGAATGAAGTAGTAAATATTTAATTAATATCTTTAATATCTACAAATTAATTATCTAGCTCTCTTTTTTTGTGATATTATTATTACTCGGAAAATGATTCTCGGGTGGTAAGAGTGAAGCTTACTTAGGTAAGGAGAGAAAAGGAAAGTGGAAAATAAGGATGTTACAAATAGTAACAGAGTCAGACGGTGAGATGTTACAATTGATATTAGAGCTAGGTGCTAGAATGTAATTATTAGTCAAAAAATGGTTCTCTGGTAGTGGTAGTAAAGCTTACTCAAGTAATGAGTGAAAATAAAAGTGGAAAATAAGAAGTGATTTGGCGGTTCCTATCTCCCTCTCACTAATGATAAACCCGGTTATTTGCGTGCTAATTTTGCCCTTACGAGTTAGATTTCTATCTAGTTTAGGAAATTCTAATCAAATTAGTTGGGCAATTACTTCATGATTGTTTATTAAATGTTTAAATAATCAAAGTGAATATTTGAATGAAGGTTAGCAAATATTTAATTAATATCTTTAATATCTGTAAATTAGTTATCTAACTCTTTTTCTCTAATATTGTTATTAGTTGGAAAATGATACTCTGGTGGCGGGAGCCAGGAGTGAAGCTTATTCATGTAAGGAGCAAAAAGGAAAGTGGAAAATAAGGAGTGATTTGGTGATTGTCGTCTCCCTCTCACTAATGATAAACCTTGTTACTTGCTAGCTAATCTCGCCCTAACAGCTAGATTTCTTTCCAGTTTAGAAAATTCTACTCAAATTCAGTTGGACATTTATTTCCTAATTGTTTAAATAATCAAAGTGAATATTTGAATGAAGTTTAGTAAATATTTAATTAATATCTGCAAATTAGTTATCTAGATCTTTTATTATTATTATTATTATTATCTGGTATCTAGTTTGGGTTTGTGGATCCCTTTCTAACACAAATGTCTCATCTAAAACTCGAACTCGAGACCAAGAAGGATCTCTAACTCTTTAATTAAGGACTTGAGGGAGTATAGACATATAAATTGATATGAAAAACCTATCTACTCTACCCCATTATAGTTCCTGTTTGTTAATTATGCAAAGGATCTTCTTGGTAGGTTTTAGGACACTGAATTGTGCTCAAAAGCTGAATTTAGAAGCCAAAAAAGATCCATATAAAATTTCCAGAACACACTTGAACAAATATGTTAAGTTGTTAGTGAAGAGTGGATAGAAATACCTGAGATAGCATCATATATAGTTCTATTAGGGACATACTCATAAACCAGCATTTGTTCTTCTCGCTCAAAGCAGAACCCAACAAGGCTTACAAGATTATTATGGTGAACCCTTGACAGAAGTTCAATCTCAGCTTTAAACTCAAGCCCTCCCTGCTTTGAATCTTTTCTAGCTCTTTTTATGGCTACTAGTTTCCCATTGGGAAGTGTCCCTTTATAAACCTGTCAACAAAGACTTGCCAAATGTGTAATTATGAATATGACCACACACAAAAAATCCCTGTGGACTACATGACAGTATTAGTGATAGTCATTGTTCAAAGTTGAAGGGATAAATTGTATAACCTCCTCTGTTAAGGAATGTTATTTGCATTTTGATCCCTTTTTTGAAGAGATTAAAGGGCACAAAATAAGTTAGTTTAAAGTATTTATATTTGTCGTTTTTCTCCAAACTAATTTGTTTGACTTATAAACTAATATATAATTTAATAACATACAACATATACTATGATTAAGTAACTTATTTTGCTTCCTTAATCTTTCCGAAAAAAGTCAACTGGCTCTTATATTTACTATAGCAGTATTATAGTGATAGTCATTGTTCAAAGTTGAAGGGTAAATTGTATAACTTCCTCTGTTAAGGAATGTTATGATCCCTTTTTTAACCAGTTATATATATTAAACCACATGGAATTGAAGATGAAGATGAGAAATGACCTTTCCATAACCCCCAAATCCGATATCATTATCTTGAGAGAAATTTCTGGTGCATTTCTTAATCTCTGCAAAAGAGAATTGCCTTACTTCTTTCAATTGAGGAATCTTGATTTTGCTGTCCTTGGAAACCCTTTGTCCTGCATATTATATAGAATCAAAACAATTTCCCAACTCAATTTTATTAGATTGTCTAGAAATTCTGGAGCTATGTGTAGAAATTTATAAATAAAATAATAACTTCAAAGGATTAAGGTGCAAATTTGCCTCGAAAGTTTTTACTAAAGAACAATATTACCTCATAAGTTTTTTTAGGTTCAATGTTGCCCTGGAAGTGTTAAAATGGAGCAACGTTGCCCCTTACCGTTAAAAGGTTAACGGCTAACGTCAATTTTTTAATAGTCAATGTTAGTTTTTTAACGGTATGAGGTAACATTTCTACGTTTTGAAACTTTCGGGGCGACGTTGAACTTGAAAAAACTTCCGGGGCAACATTGCTCCTCAGTGAAAACTTTCACGGAAAATTTACACATTAACCCTAACTTATAAACATCTCCCCTGAAACATAATAAATAAATAAAAAAAAAATTATACAGGCCTAATTCAAGTTTGACTAAATTGAATAAACCTCTACTTTTTTTTTTTTCCTTTTTTTTTAAGAAAATATATGGAGACTTCCTCTAGAAAAGGGAAAACATGGGTAGGCTCGCGATTTCAACAAAACTCAAGGGAAGTCTTTGTAATTTACTTTAGTTTAGGAGATGTATATGGGTTTTTGAAATAGATAGGAGGTCTATCAAATTTCAACAAAATTGAGAGAAGCTGTATGTTATTTTGAACTAAACTAGGAGAAATTTTGTGTAATTTACCTCTCATAAATATGTCTTACCATAAGGATTGCTTTGAGCAATTGCTTTTTCTGCCCTCTTCTTTTGGTAGAAAGCATAAATGCCAGCAAAAAGTAGCAAGACCAGCACAACCGAACAACCAACAATTGCTCCAGTTACAAAAGCAACATTTGATTTTTTACTTGATTCCATAGGTTCTTCCAAATGACATGAAAGAAAGGGGAAAAAAATTAATATGAAGCAATAACTAACTATGATGAATGTCTCACACAAAGTGTAAAATAACAGGGAAAAATCCATTTGCCGGTATCCATACTTTTCTTTAATTTTTAATTTGGTACTTGTATGTTTTTTTCTCATAATTAAATACTTTAAATTTTGCTCCATCAGTACTGTTATAAAAGCTAATGATGTTAATAGAGCAAAATTAATGATTTAATTAAGAGAAAAAAAACACACATGTACCAAATTAAAAATTGAGTGAAAGTATAAATCCTGACAAATAAGTTTTCCCAAATAACAGGCTAACCAAAGTAGTTACCATAGTGTTCATAAGGGTATGGATAGAAATAGAATGGATAATTGGTCAGGTTGCTCAGAAGAGAAGTTATACTAGAAATCTCAGTTCTGTTGAAATGATCTTCCCTTAAAGGGAACACTTGTATGCTCAATTCAAAATCTTGAAATTGATTCAGAGTCAGATTTTTCAGAGAAACTGAATCTACAGGGAGATAATTAGCTTTAAAATCATCCATTAGCTTTTCCTCAAAATGAACATAGTTTTGCCAGTCTGGGAAGGAAGGTGTTTTGAAACTTAAACTTCCCATTAATGGATATGCACATTTGCACTTTGGACTGAGATCCTGATATGATCTACAGGTAAAAGGAGAGCAGGAACTTGTTGGTCCTGTATATGTTACATTGTCTGGCACATCAGAACAGTAACTTTGTGTTTTTCCCTCTTCATGGCAAATAGGATTGTTCACCAGTCTGAAAAGAGAAAAATAGATGAAATTGTAAAATATACTATGGACTGAGACTGAGTATTAGATTTTAATGAACTAGGTATATGTTAGGTTTGTCTATCTATTAAAAATTGCTTAAGCCAATTTGAAAGGACTCACATGAACGTTATATACATTCAATCTTTTTTGTCAATTAGTCAATGTGGGACTTTTCTTAATATTCTAATACTGAGAAATAAGATTCCTTTGAAGCAAACAAATTGCCTATCCTGTATACTGCTAGATGTCAAAGAAACCAATAATCATTAAGATTGTACATCTTACATTATCTTGATGTTGGAGGCAAGATCTTGTTGATCAAATTTGTCAAATTTGTTATCCTGCAACTCAATTCGTTTCAGTTTCTTGCTGTAGTTTGTGCCAATGTTCAAGGAGCCATTGAGATTATTATTGTTCAGCACCCTATTGTCACATGTCAGAACATGTTAGCAGAGATTAATATGAGAAATTTCTTCTTTCTTTCCTGTTTGGATTTGATCATTCATTATATAAGAACCTTACACTAGTTTAAATACTCTAATAAATTGGATTTTCTGAAATCTGTGACAGTCGAGGTTTCAAATTTCATGGTACTGAACTAATTCCTCTATTACTCACACATTCTGTAAATGAGCAAGACTGAAGAAAGTAGCAGGAATCTCCCCTGTAAGTCGAATGTTCTCCATCTTTCTGCCATGGGAAAACTTGTCAAATTCCAATGTTGTTGAAGACATACAATGTTGAAGTGCGAAAAAAATAAAAGACATACAATGTTGTTAAATTCCATAGAGTAGGAAGCCAAGATGGAAAATCTGAAGGATCGAAACTATTGTTACTCATATCACTTCAAAACCAAAAAAACAAAGTCAGCCACTATCATAGGAGCAACATTCTTTTCTTCACAAATTTTATTTGATAATATCAATATGATTTTCATAAAATTCATGCATTGCTAAATAATTTACAGGTATGTGAGTAAATTCATTCCCCTCAGGCTGGGCATAGGACCAGACAGCATATTGTTGGACAAATACCTGCAAGCCAAAAATAAAACACAGAACCTTGATCAAAAGTCAAATTTTCCATAACAATTACCCAATGTCAGCTAAGAATAAAGCTTTTTCTGGTAATTAATTAATCTCTGCTTACACTTCCTGAAGATTCTTAAGAATGTTGATGTTTTGAGGCACTTGTCCATTTAAGGAATTATTGTCAAGTCGCCTGTAGCCATAGAAGGATTATTGAGCCAGAAAGAATCTAAGTTGAATTCTAACATGTTTCAAATAAGTAACATAGAGACACTTACACCACCTCCAGACTCTGAACAAGTCCAACTGTTGAAGGAATGTTACCTGTAAGCTGATTGTTATCCAAAATCCTGCATCAAAAGATGTTCAGGTACAAAAGATAATCTTGGTCCTTAATATAAGAAGTATTTTTCATATTTGTAAATCTTTTCCTCATATACTCCTATAGATTCTCCCTCGATAATAATTAAGAAGGGAATTAAGGAAAAAGACTAGAGTGTTTTAGAAAATGCATGTCATATTAACTAACTTCCTTAATCTAATCAAATAAGGTAAATATGTCTTATATTAAGGATCAAAGAGAGTAAAACATTGTGTTGGTTACTTTTATATCATTGACATCTTTCCTCTACTTCTTCTATCCCCAGTTTCTATGCTAGCCTAGCATCATAAAAATATCCATTACCTATTATCTCCCTCCTTTTCTTTTTTGGTAAAATTAATCTTTTGTTACCTGTAGTTTTGACTTGGCTGTAGCTCAGCCTTAAATTTTGACTTGGTGCAACTCAGTCCATACAATTTTAACCATGGAAACTTTAGTCCCTAATCTTCATGAAATACATAATTTTATCATCTAAAATATAGTGACTAAAGTTTTAAATAGTTAAATTATAGGGATTAGGTTGTATTGAGTTAAAATTCACGAACTGAGTTACAATCGAGTCAAAACTATAGGGATTGGTTGTACCAAGTTAAAGTTTAGGGATTGAAATACAATTGAATCAAAACTATGTGAACTAACAGATTAAATTTCCTTTTTTTTTTTCATTTCTTTGCTTGTTCTTAGTTTACACATAGAACTACTGATGCATACAGAGGTTTATATTGGGGTAATATTTTTAGCCTTGCTTAGCTTCAATATGAGTAGGAAATCTACATACTTTTCTATATGTCAAATACTTACAGATGTATCAGAGTCATTTCTGAGCTAAAAAGCTGAGGGGGGATTTTTCCTGAAAGCTTGTTCTTTCCAAGATGACTGTAGGAAATGGAAATAGGGATCGACTCATGAAAGATATTCAATGGTGGATGAAAAATGGTAAATATTGCAGAAGAGAGGGTTAGAGTACAAGTGTTTTGCATTGAGAAGCTTATCAAGACCAGGCATACTTCCACTTGATACTGGGATTGCTCCTTCAAGATCATTTTCAGTTAAATCTAGCCAAGTAACTTTTGACAGATTTCCAATTGAAGGAGGAATTTTCCCAGAAAAACTGTTTTTGTTCAAAGATCTGAAATAAATAAAAAACAAAAACAAACATGATTTAGAGTGCCACTTCAGAAAGTAGTACACCGACAAAATATATAGACTGCAACAATGGAATATGAACAGATACTAAAACCAGATTTTCTGTTAGTCAAAATGTAAAGCTTTTTCATTATTCTTACAAGAAGACAAGCTGCTCCAGGGATCCTATATCATCTGGAATAGGACCAGTGAAACTACAATCAACAAGAAACCTGAAAATAAGAAAGCATCTTTATTTGTTGAGAATCATTTGATATGAACTATTCCCTCCGGTCCTAAATATAAGAGCTCGATAAAAATAAAGGGTTTGCTTTAATTCTAAATATAAGATATTAATTAACTTTGTCTCCCAAATTTTGTTATTTTTTCCCTAAAGTATTGTTATTGATTGCACGTATTAAGAGGTTTTCATCAAGTGGCAGTTCCAATGCACAAGATTAAATGGAGTATTTTAGGAAAACTAACAACATTTGTTACAAATAACTAACTTAACTAATTTTTTTAATATCCACACATTAGTTATCTAGCTCTTATATTAAGAACCGGAGATACTATTTGAGATTAGGGTTGCGTCTCAAAAGAAATCAATACACTCTTACAAGCTGGACAGTTTCTGCAAGTTTCCAATTTCTGGTGGAAGTGAACCAGTTAAGGCCTTGTTGTAAGAGAGATCCCTATCAAAGGACAAAAATCAGGAAGAAATTGTGACAATTTTAGAGAAAACAGTTTCCAACAAAAATCATATAAACTTTTAAAACATATATGAAGTGCTGTGTCATGTCTAATAAAAGAGATAGATGCATATCAAATACAATAAGAAAATACTAAAAGCAAATCATCACCTACAATGTTTCTAGTTCAGAAAGCAAACCAATATCTCCTGATAGCTCGCCTATTAAATTTGTGCTTGATAATTTTCTGAAATGTTAAGAAGCAAGTTCATCTCACAACATAAGACAACATAGTAAAATCCAAGAAACTTCACATGAAAATCCACAAACAAAAACTACATCGAAGTAACACGAGAGTCGGTGCACTTGATTCCACCCCAACTATCACCACAAGGATCTGAACCTGACCAACTAGCAGGAGTGTTCTTCAATATATCCATAAGAGACTTTAGAGCTATAACTGCATGAGAAATTACAAACACTAAGGTACAGATTTTGATTGCACTGAAAAAATGCAGAAGGAAGGTGGAATAAATAAAGGCTTCATTCTTTTAAGTACATGACAAATCATGAGTTTAGAATATACATATATGAGTATCCAACTCTGGATTACATAGAAAATAAGCAGAACAGAAGGTCAAATCATGAAGAGCTTCAAGTTTCATTCTTTATTAGTGCACTAAAGTTAAAATTCAAAAGTCTGAAGCTAAGACCACCTGCTAAATCTTGAACATACACAGGTTTTGCATATCTTCTGGTTTAGAAGATTATATATGCAGAAACATGTGTAGTAGTTCAGAAGTTATTTAGAAATCAAGGAAGTGATATAATACATGACTTGAAAACTGAACTTACAATCCTCATGAGCTGTTTCTGCTTCTGCAACCAGAAAAAAGGTGAAAACAAGAACCAGCAACACTAATACTCTTTCACCCATTATCTAGTTATGGTGGAACTGTTTGAATTATCAAATCTTTTGTTATCTACCTATCATCCCTATATACTGATATAGGAATAGTTAAAGGCAATATTCTAAGATATTTTCCCCCAAGTTTTGTAACATTTTCCAAAGATATTTTAGAAGTGTACACGTGTCCAATACGGATGTGTTAAAAGCGTGTATATTTATACTACAAACTTTGTCTTATAATTAAGATCGGAGGTTGTAGTATTTTTGTGTTCCTATTTTTATATCATGCCATGTATCCAAGTTAATATTATGGTTGGATTTTTTTTTTTTTTTGGATTAATCAACCGCAATCCGGCACTACTAACAACCGACTAGTCCGGTTCACAGGAATGTAGGCCCACTATGAGGGGCATATTGCTACCTCCAAGTACTTTGGCTCTATACCTGAGTTCGAACATGAGACCACTGATTAAACTAGAACAACCTCTTTATCTATTGATCTAAGTGCTTGGTGGTTATTATTGTTGGATTTAACACTTACAGTCAGGACAATAACACAATAGCAATCTTTTTACTTGATTGAATCAGTTCAAATACTGAACGAGACTTTTTGATTAACAATTTATCTAAATATTTGGCGCATGGCTTGGATAATGTTAGGTTAGGGCGGCTAAAAAAAAAAAGCCAGTTGGATTAAAAAATAATGTTTGTGATAGTGCTAAAAACAAATGAGTTTTTTTTTTTTTTCCCTTTTCCCAAAACCTACGTTAGAGTAAAAGCAACTTTTTTTTATCTTTTGAGTTTTATGATTTGAATATTCTGAAAGAGACTATTTTATAAAAGTCTATCTAAACATAAATCACACTGTATCAATTGACTTTTATCCTAACTTTAATTTATAAAAGTTAATTAGGATAAAAGTCAATTTTGCAAATATGTTCCCTCTGATCCTAATTATAAGTCCTAGTTGACTTTTTTGGAGAGATTAAGGAAGCTAATTAAATTACTTTAGAGTATTTTTATTTTTATTTTTTCTTCAAACTAATTAGTTTAACTAATAAACTAATATATAATCTAAGGATACACAATATATAAAACAATTAAATAACTTATTTAGCTTCCTTAATTTCTCCAAAGAAAGTTAACTAGTTCTTATAATTAGGACCGGAGGGAGTAATACAAACAAGGTAGTTACAACTTGCTTAGACTTAATCCACCTAGTGGAGTTAAAGTTTTTGTTGTAGTTGTTGACCTCGACTACTCAATTCAAATAACATCTGACTCGACCTTTTACTAAGTCTTATTATCAAGAAAGGGTGGTTAATTAATCATCTAGTATAGAAACCCAACATTGGCCATACATTTCTAAATCATAACACATAAAAGGATAAGAAAATGACAATATATAAAATCTCAGTTCCATGCATATAAAACAATATAAAAGCTGATGTTGTTGCATGTGCCAGGGAAATCAGGGCATGTCTTTCTCTATGGAAGACCTTGAACGTTGAGTCTTGCACAAAAGGTCATATAAGGCATCCATCACGCGTTATATTGAACGTACTGCGTACACATGAGATTTTGAGAAAAAAGTAGAGTAGACATCGAAATGGGTTCACATTATATGCTTGTTACATGCTTTTATCTTTCTAATTAGAGAGATGAGACATTTTATTTTATATTTTATTTATTTAACTTAAATTATATGATGTTTTTGAAGAAAAAAATTACACCATTATCTCAAATTAATTATTTTTCAGGATACTTGTGTTACATGACAAATATTTCTAAATGTAGGATTGTAAACTAATTAATTTCAAATGTTGAGTGTAAAAAAACATTTTAGAAAGCAACATATAATTTAATCTAAAAAAAAAAAGTCTTTATTGTAAATGTAAAATACAATGTTAATTAATTCACTTGTATATCACCAGTTAGTCTCTCCCCAAATCTGTAGCTAATTTAATTAGATGCAAAAAAACATTTTAGAAATCAACATATAATTTAATCTAAAAAAATTTAAAAAATGCCTCATCCCTCTAATTAGAGGGACAAGCATGTAAGAAGCACTAAAGGAAGAAGCACCTTATGTGCTTCCCATGGAAACGTAGAGAAAGGGAAACATGTGTGGTTCTCGGGTCTCTCATCATCATTGTCTCATCATCTCTCGTAATCTCTAAATCATTGTCGTCCAATTAATCCGAAAGGTCATAATACTACTTTGATTTTTCTTTTATTTTTCCAATCAACGGCTCAGATGGACTGATGATCATGAGAGATGATGAGAAAAAATAATCAGGAGAGGATCTACTTTCCGTGATTCTCAAGGTTGGCTTCCCTACGTACTGTGGAAGGCAGTGACCAAAAAGATAAGAAGCTCACAGTCATTGCATGTACATCATAAAAAAAAAGATGACTCCTTAGCTTGAAAAAGTTCTTGGTTCGAGTCCTTCTGGAGTCATGCGTCAATATGTTGTAGACTAAAACTTTGAATATAAGAATCCTGCTCTAGGCAGTTCACATGTAAAGTTGGTTTGTCTCAATTTATAGCCTAATTTAATCGTCTCTACCTAGTTGTCCCTAGGGGTTGAAACATGTCAGGCCAGACCATGCCTGTTATGCAAGGAAGTGGCCTGAGCCTGACCTGTGACCTGTTACAGGCTAAAATTTTGGCTTGGCTTGAGCCTGGCCTGTTAAAGCCCTGGCCTGTGGCCTGTTAAGAGGCCTGTATTTTTTACAGACCGAAAATAGGCCAAATGCAAACAGGCCTATAGTATACAGGCCGACAACAGGCCTAATGTAAACAGGCCGGAAACAAGCCTACAGTATACAGGCCTAATGTAAACCGGCCTACAGTATACAGGCCAACAACATGCCTAATGTAAACAGGCTGGAAACAGGCCTACAGTATACAGGCCGACAACAGGCCTAATGTAAACAAGCCAAATGTAAACAGACCGGAGGGATATTAATTAATGTTTTTTATAAAAAAAATAATTATTCTTAACAGGCCGGCCTGTCAGACCTAACAGGCCTATTTGGAGGCCTAGGCCTGGCCTGTTAAGAGAAAACAGGCTTTGGCCTGGCCTTTTAGCCTGACAGGTCAAGCTTGACCAGGCTTTTAATAGGCCAGGCCACAGGCCCCTGGCCTATTTCCACCCCTAGCTGTCCCACAAAAAAAACAGATAGGTTATGGTGCAAAAATACTTACTAATTTATACAAAAAGTGCACCTAATACCATTAACTCTTTTTATATGCATAAGTACCCACAAACATTCAAGATCAGAGCAAAAATGACATAGCCGTTAAAAGGAGTTAACTTCCGTTACTTTTTTTACTGGGCCTACTCTATTTTTCTTAAAGTGCCAAAATGTCTCTGGCTCAAAATGATAAAGGTGCAAAAATATCCATAAACTTTTACGTATAATGCGTTAAACATCGTATGTTTTTTAGAAGTACAAAAATGCCCATGAACATTTAAAATAGACATGGAAGTACTAAAATACCCTCAAGTAAAAAAAAACACATAAACGGTGAATATATTTTATGAAATTATTAATATGTATTTGCAAGGTGCTCTAGCTCCGTTTTTCCTTTTGTTTAGTCTAAGGATTTTGAATCTAGCTTAGTTTAATGACTTGATTCATTTTTTAACTAAGTCAGTTTTATATTCCGGCCACTTTAATTTTTTTGACATACAATAATATGCTCCTCCATAATTATTTTCTTATGTTTTTATATTTCACACCTTAAATGTAATTTTTAAAAAGTTCTTAAAAAATGAAATAGAAAATTTAAGTATATTAATTGTAAATTAATTTCTATAAAAAATTTAGAAAAAAAATATAGTTTAATAGTATGTACTTCATCTGACATAATGTACATTATAACGTCCAATTGCAAAATTATCACATTCAATTACTTGGAGTTGATTGTATATTAATTAGGGATAAAACTATAAATTTTTAAGTTTAAAGATAGAATTAATGAAGTTTAAGATTTTTCTTAGTTATGATAAAATATGTTAGAAGTAACTCATAAATATGAGTATGTGAATAGATAATACTCCCTCTATTCCTAATTATAAGACCTAGTTGACTTTTTTTGAAGAAATTAAGGAAGCTGATTAAATTACTTTAGAGTATTTTTATTTTTTTCTTCAAACTATTTAGTTTGACTAATAAACTAATATATAATCTAAGGATATACAACGTATGAAATGATTAAGTAACTTATTTAGCTTCCTTAATCTCTCCAAAAAAAATCAACTAAGTCTTATAATTAGGACCGGAGGTAATAGTAATTTATTTGTTAATTTAAAGTTATGTATAAAATTTCTCATTATGTTTATAACAATGGCATAGAATTTGAATCGTTAGATAAATAAATTTGTTTATAAATTGGAGATATTTTAGTACTTTGAGGTTCATTTTGAATATTCATAGGTATTTTTGAACCTCTAAAAAATATACGGTATTTGACACACTTTGAGTAAAACTTTATGGGTATTGTTTCACCATTACCATTTTTGAGCCGGGGATATTTTGGTACTTTCGGAAAAATAATATGGGTCTACTACAAAAAGTAACTGATGTTAGCTCATTTTAACAAAGGGTTAAGTACCAATTTTGCCCCTGAAGTACGCGCCCAAGAGCAATTTTGCCCCTTAAGTTTTAGGCGGAGCAATGTTGCCCCTGAAGTATCAAAACGGAGCAATGTTGCCCCTCCGTTAGAAGCCCTAACGGTCAACGTTAGTTGACCTAACGTTGACCGTTAGGGTTTCTAACGGAGGGGTAACATTGCTCCGTTTTTGATACTTCAGGGGCAATATTGCTGTTGCCCCTGAAGTATCAAAACGGAGCAATGTTGCCCCTCCGTTAGAAACCCTAACGGTCAACGTTAGTTGACCGTTAGGGTTTGTAACAGAGGGGCAACATTGCTCCGTTTTGATACTTCAAGGGCAACATTGCTCCGCCTAAAACTTAATGGGCAAAATTGCTCCTATGCGCGTACTTCAGGAGTAAAATTGGTACTTAACCCTTTAACAAATTAGGGGAATAAAAACCTAACAAGAAGCTAAGAGAAAAATATGTAGCAAGGATCAGGGAAAAGATATTATTATTAAAATAATATTATTTTAATCAACCTCTCACCCTCCCAACGCCACTTCACTCCCTGTCACAGCTTTGAGGGTGTGCATCTTTGTTTTTCTCGCCTCTTCACTTCTCTTCTCCATGCCATTTGCCTACGTTGAAGTCAACAATGTCTTGTCAATCATTCTTCTTCACTTTTCTTGCGAAAATTTATTTCAGGGCTCTTTTAATAAGGGAAATTATAAAAAAGGCTCTAAGATTCTGACAATCCCAAAAAAGGCCCTAGGACATTTTTTGGGATTGTCAGACTCTTGGGTGAGTTGTTAACGGGGTTGATATAGTTGTTAACAGGGTACTGATATAGTTGTTAAAGGTACTGATTTAGTTGTTAGAAAAATATTGTTAACGGGACTGATTTAGTTGTTAAAGATCTACCCGTTAACAACTATATCAGACCCGTTAACAACTCACCCAAGATTCTGAAAATCCCAGATTTATGGGATTGCCAGAATCTTGGGGCCTTTTTTACAAATTCCTTTATTAAAAGGGCCCTGAAATGAATTTTCCCTTTTTCCTTCCATCTACAGTACTCTTTATTACTCTTACAATTTTAAACACAAGTTAGAGTTGATTTTTTTGGGAAAATTAAAAAAATTACTTAATTATATCATATGTTATATATTATTATATTATATATTAGTTTATAATTTAGGAAAAATAGTTTTGATAAAAATAATAAATATAAATATTTTAAAGTAATTTAATTAATTTTCTTAATATTTCCAATAAAAAAATCATCTCCATTTTATATTTAGGACAGATGGAGTATTTTGCTTTGGTCTGTATTTCATTTTCATTCTTCACAGGCTACTCTCCTTTTTCACTGTTGGCATTGGTGGACAAGTGCCCCCTTAAATTTGGAAAACTTAACAAAAAAAAAAGTAATACATATTTAAATGATTGTATGATTGTTTAGTGTCTACTTAATACATCAAGATTGTACTTCATAATCGGATGTGATATGAATGGTTGAATGATTGTTTAGTGTCTTATATTGAAAAAGATATATTTGATAGCATTGATAATAAGACAATTACGATGGAATTCCAAAAAATAAAGCTTAGAAAGATGACATTGTAATTATTTTTATTGTAATATACTTTTGTTATTAAAATATAAGTACTTGAACTTATTGAGTGCTCATCTTTCATTGTAATTTATATAGCTGCATTTCTAACAGCACTTAGCCTTACTTTTTTAAATGACAGGTTTTAAAATAATTTCCCCTTTTATTACATCATCACTATTCACTTGATTTCATGAATATTTTTTTGATATATTTTTTTGTTTATATTCTTTTATTTTTTAATGCGTTTAAAAATTCCTTTAAAAAAATTTTCAGGGGTGCCTCGAACCCCCGCATCCCCTACCAATGGTGCCCTCCCTTCACTATTTTTTGAATCCGCCCCTGACTGTTGGTGCGTAATTTGTGAGTGGTTTGATTAAGGCTGTGCATGGCAACCATTCTGTTCCCCAGCACAGTTTTTGAGATGGAACAGTTTTTTCTGATTCTGTGCCTGGGAAGAGTTCTGAGAATCAGAATTACATTTGTTAACTCATTTTATTTTTACTCCGAGAATCAGAATTACGTTTGTTAACACAATTTTTTTTTTCATTCCGATAATCAGAATTACGTTTGTTAACACATTTTATTTTTATTTCTGTAATTTTTATATTCAAAAAATTATTTATGTGGTGGTGGCAGTGGTGGGGGCAGTGGTGGCGGCGGCGGAGACGGCGGCGATGGTGGTGGTCGTGGTGGCGGTGGTGATGGCAGCGGCGGTCGTGGTGGTGGCAATGGTGGCGGTGTGGCGGTGATGGCTATGAGGTGGGGGTGGCGGCGGTGGCGGTGAGGTGGGGGTGGTGGTGGCGGTGGCGGTGGCGGCGGCGGTGACGGTCGTGGTGGTGGCGGTGGTGGCGATGAGGTGGGGCGGCGGCGAGGGTGGTGGTGGTGGTGGCGGTGGGGATGGTTGTGGTGGTGGCGGCGACGGTTGTGGTGGTCGTGGTAGTGGCGGTGAGGGGGGCGGCGGCGGCGGTGGTGGTGGGGGCGGCGGCGGCGGCGGCGGTGGCGGGGTGGTGCGGTGGGGGTGGTGGTGGCGGTGAGGTGGGGGCGGCGGTGAGGTGGGGGGGCGGCGGCGGCGGCGGCGGCGGCGGTGGTGGTGGGGGCGGCGGCGGTGCGGTGGGGGCGGTGGTGGCGGTAGGGGTGGTGAGGGTAGTTGACACTGCGAAAGGTTTTCGAGAGAAAGAAGAGAGGTTGTAGGTTGGGGAATAAATTCTGATTTTGTGCCCAGAAATAGAAAAGCATGAAATTTCTGCTTTTTTTTTTTTTCTATTCCCCAGCACAAAAATTGAACCGGTTCATCCCGGGAACAAAAAAAAAACCGGATTTACCAAACAGATTTCTCATCCATTTGTGTTCCAGGGAACAGAAATTAACAAAAAAACACATTCTGGGAGCGTTGTCATGCACACCCTAACTTTTAAAGAAAAGGTTTTACTATTTTTAAATATGCAAGTGAAGTTTTCCATTTATTTTTGTATATATCCACGTACACGTATTTTCGTTTTATTTCCGCACTACCCCACCTTCCATCCCAACCATTTGTGATTGGGTGTGCATATTCTTTTTTTTTTTTTGTCCATCCAGTATTCAGAGCTTCACCCTGACTAATCCAGATCCGACCCGGGTCGCACACCTGACTATGGTAGGTAAGTCTCCGACCAGGACTTTTCTGCATTCACAAGGCTCGAACTCGAGACATTGCTTAAACGACACGGCCGCTTACCACTTGTACCAACCCTGTTAGTATTGTGTGTGCATATTCTATTACCCAAGCTTCTTCCTTTTGCGCACAGTGTGTGATTGTGAGTGTGTATTACACATTATTCATACTTCAGCATCCTTTTTTTTTTTTTGAAAATTCCTTTAAAGTCTCAAGGGAGAAAAAATTCTGATATAAAAAAGGTCTAAAAGAGTTGTTAAAACTACTTACAGATGATTATTAATCCCCTACTGAAGAAGTATCAATTGGACCTTTTTTATATCAGAATTTTCTCCGCTACTTTTTTGACATTTTCTTAGTCCCTTGGGACCTTAAAATAACTTTCCCTTCTTCTTCTTTTAATATTTCCTTTATGTATATTTATTGACTTCCTCCTTCCTTTTTCTAGTGCGTGTATTTATTTATTTTATCACCCCATGTGACCCTTCATCGTCTCTTATGGTGTGTTTGGTTTTCGGGAAGATGATGGGATGGGGTCTAAAGTTAGAGGCTAATATTTAAGTTTTTTAAGGTCTCCTATTCCTTCCCTCAAACCAAACACACCTTACACGTGTGCCTTGTGAACCTATTTTTGTGTACTTCCTACTGTGAAAATATATATACATATACAGCTTCCTATATGTATAGCTTCTTTTAAAATTTTAGTGAGGCCATTTCACAATTATTTTCTCATGTGTGTTTCAGTTCTATTTTCTTCCTCCTTTATCTAGATCAATACAATACTGCCTTGTAAGCAATGTGTTTTCTCTTTATTCCTGCGTCATATTGAGCCTCGGAGTTTTCTCTCTTATGTTGATATATGTTGAAGAGCCTGTGTCTTCCTTATCAGGTTCTTAATTCCTTTGAATTGCTCTCACACAGCTTTAATATAAACACGTGTCTATATATAAATATATGTACATCAGTACATGGTATATCAGGAATGTAGATTTATTAAGAATTGAATGCTAAATGATAGCTTTTAAGGCATAGAGTAGGCTTATAATATTCTTTTGAGTAACTCTAAAATAGTTTTGACTTATATATTAATAGATATTTATGTTTGTAGCAATGTAGACTCTCTTTTAAAGCTTTGAAGTAACTTTGTGTGATTATTTATTAGTTAAAGAGTAACATATAACTCTAAATATTTTTTTATATACTTGTGAATTGTATATGATTGTGAATGACAATCTTTTATTAAAAAAATTGACTGAATTATATGTATATGTGTATGTGCTGTAAATTCTCAAGTAAGTAACATTACAAGTAAATTCCTTTATAACTCACTCTTTTTTTTAGTTGCCTATCCGGTATCCAGAGTTTCGCCCTGACTAATCTGAATCCGACCTGAGTCACGCACCTGGTTATGGTGGGTGAGTCTCTCAGCGGGGCTTTTCTGCATTCACAAGGCTCGAACTCAAGACCTTGCTTAAGCGACACAAGTCACTTACCACTTGTGCCAACCCCCGTTGGTCTTTTATAACTCACTTTCTTCACATAGTTAATAATTTAATTGTAACTAATGTATTGTTGGATTATTGTTTCCTTTTAGGCATGTTTGAATATGTGATAATATTTTACATGAATAAAAGCCTGATTTATTGTACCTTGTCTTTTAATGTTGTTATATGTATTGGTTATTGAATATAATTGTCATAACGGTTACATTTTGTGATGGGTTGGAGTAAATGATAATTTTTATGGTGAAATCTTTTATTATGTGGTATGTCAACACTCGGTGCATAGTGGATAACACTTGTCAACACCCCACTGCCAGCGGCCGACCACCACCGCCGGTGGGTCGGCCGGTCGCCGGCGGTGGGGGGCCGGTGGTGGGGCCCACTAGGGAAAATTTTAGTTTTAGTTTTTTTTTTAAAAAAAAAAACTTAGGGCAAAAGGGTTATTTCACCTAAAACTAAGGGCAAAAGTGTAATTTTACCCGCGTTAATGTTCACTTCCATCCAAGTTAACGGTCAACTAACGCCCGTGGTGCTGGGTGCTCCCAAAACGTAACTCCGTGTGTACTTTTGCTTCAGAAAAAACTTTGTGGTGCTGGACGCTCTCGGGGTAAACTTCATATGTAAAATTGCACCTTTACCCCAAATATCTATATGCATTTATAAAATAGTAGAAGTTATTAAAATTAATATAATTCAACAATAATAAACCAAATTGTAAAATAATAGAAGTTATTAAACCAAAATGGAAAATGTCTATTAGGTGATTGTGCTTTAGGATCCATAATTTTGGTATAATTTTTAATATCTCGATTAGTAATATCGCAATTTTAATTGTTTGGATATTGATATTCTAATAATTACAATTTCATCCCTATTACATATTGTGTGTTTTTCTTTTTCAATTTCAATTTACTTTATTACATTATTAAGGTAACTCTATTTTTTTTTTTAATTAACGATGCTTCCATGTGAAGCACTTTCCGAGTGTACATGTAAAATTATAGAACATGGTTTTTTCTCACAGATTAAATTAATAATGTGAAATTAACTGTCTATCAAATGCGAAATTAATCATTAAGCCCAAATTTGCTCATATTAATATAATTTATTGCACAAATGACCTAAGGTTAAAGTATACTTTTAATCTATTAAATTTCACATGAGGTATACTTTTGGTCCCTTAACTTTATGAAGTATATTTTTTATCTTATATTTCTAACACTGTTAATATTATTAACGGATAATGTTGACACAACAAACTTCAGGGATGATTATGCAGCTGGAAAAACATATTTAAGTTTTATTTTTCTATATATAATACATATATATTATTAAAATAAAATAAACCATACAAATAAAATTTAGGTTTTGTATTTATATTATTAAAATATTTTTTTTAATAAATTCAAGGTTTTGATACTGGTTTCTTCATTAGGTTTTTAGATATTTTTTAATTTACACATATTTTAAATTTAATATTGATAATATTTAATTACACCGTCATCAATTGAGTTAGTTGTATCAATATTTTCCATTAGCAACATTAACGATGTTAAAATTAAAGGACAAAAGTATACTTTATAAAGTTAAAAGATAAAAAGTATACCTCATGTAAACTTAAAGGATTAAAAGTATACTTTAGTCATAATCTAATAAATGAAGATTATGATATTCTATACTGTAGAAAATGATTAGAGATCCCTATAATCATGAATATAAAGTTCTTAGATATTTGTTGTCTATTTTTTAAGTTCAATCAAATTTAATTCATGATGTAATGTCTATTTTCAAATACAATCTACTGTATTACCTTTCTTCAAGCTACAATAATAAAAATTGCGAATTAAATAGGTATTATCCCAATAAATTTGAATAACTTGGAAACGGAATGTATAATTTTAATCGCAGTTATTATTGAATAGATTAAACTTTATAGAGTAAAGGGAATTGTCTATATTAGAGAATAATTTGTAATATTTTTTTCAAAAAAAAAAATTACTTTAACAGGTATTAACTAAATAAGTGAAAATATAATTACGCATGGATTAATTTAGTAATGTAATCACCCGACCTGTTTTTAGCTAAACAGGTTTTTAAGCGGGTTTTACTCCATGTCCAATGTTGTCAAATACTAATTTCTATGTAAACACGGAAAGGGGTGGTAGAAACGTAAATCGTAGAAACGACACGACACGTAAAGTTTTTACTTTCTATTACTTAAGGTCAGAGCTCAAAATTATATATCTATGCATGGAAAAAAAATCATAAATCAGTAAATAACTACTCAAAATTCAATGGAAAAAAAATCAAAAATCACTAGTTCACTAGTAGAACCTGGTAAGTCATATAAACATATACATAAGTCCAAATACACAAGTCCAAAAACATCATAATAATAAATAATAAAGTTTAACAACTCCTAAATTATAACAATTCATTCAAATCAAATACATCATCTTGAATATCATCAATGTTCTCTTCTCTTGCTCTTACAAGTACATTTGCAAAGTTAGAAATAGGGTTTTCAATTCAACTTTTCCTTTTCTTGGTTGCTTTAAGTGAAAACGGTGGACTCGGTAAAAACTTGCGTCTTTACCGAGTTTACGTTTTTACACTCCATTTCTACCCGTGTTTGCTCCAGGGCGACTTTACCTGCGTTTTAACACGTTTAGGCCTAGTAAAAACGTAAAAACATACGTTTTTACACTAGTTTTTGACAACACTGTCCATGTCTGTTCTCCTTTTTCTAATGATTCTTTTTTTTTTAAAAAACATGAGTATATACTTCAATTGGAGACACTTTCAGACGCTAATTTTGGGCACTTCTTTTGGCGGGGATTTGAACATTGGTTTGTCACGTTGTGTGATACTAGCCTCTTCCACTAGAACCAACCCCCATTGGTTTTTTCCTTATAGTATCATCCTGTATTCGGTTTAGGGTTGTGGCTGCCCCTTTAGCCACAAGTGTCTTGAACTCGAGACTCAAAGGAATCTAGTAAGGCTTTACACCACTAGACCAACTCTATGTTGGTTTTATTTTTTGGTTAAGGGGCGAATTTTTCTCTGAGGGGCAATTTTTCCTTGGCCATTATCTTGATTAATTTTGATCGTTAATTAACCAAATATGTTGAGCTTGCCACATGTCATCCATATCATTTTTGTTAAGGTGCAAATTTGTCCTGAAAGTCCATGTGGCAATTGCTTCATTTTCCCCCCTAAAGTTAGATTTAAAACTTCTGTTGGGATCCGTACAACGCAGCGGAATAAAACTCTTACGAATCCCTTAGGCGGATCGCTCAATAGCGTTTAAATCTGGATTTAGGATTTCCGAATCATACCTTTGTCGAACAATTTGAACTGGTGGGCTACCTTCTCGTGCTTCTTGATCACGTGGGCTAACGCCTTCTTGTTCGATCGACAGAGCAGACTACGCGTGTCCTCTCCCTCTACCGGTATCCACACGAACGGCCTTCAACACTGACGGCAGCGTGCTAGCGCCTCAGTATTCTTGCGTCTCTCTATTTTTTGGCTCTAGGGTTTTTCGCGGCTTTCTAATACGCTCGACTAAAAGTCCCGTAGGTTTTTCTAAACCTAGCAGGCGTATTATATTCAAAACAAATTTTGAATCTGGATTAAAAATATATTAATTAAATCTATCTTTCAAATTAAATCTGATATGCAATATCTTTATTCGAAAATTAAATCTGAGATACAATATCTCAATTTATTTATAGTTATTTAATTTATCAAATAAATTAAATACTATATATAATAATATTATTATCAATAAATAATATCATTATTATTTTCGAATAATATATTTATATATGTATGTGTGTGTGTGTATATATACACACACACACACACACACACACACACACATACATCCTAGATTAAATAAGTATTCATTAAATCTTAAACACATTTAAGATTCAATGAATCTGGACACTCTTGCTCGTGTTGGGTCATTCTTGTGTGCGACCCTGCAGGCCCATATGAGATTGGCAGCGGGCCAATCGCACCAGCCCACAAGTCGCAAGCGGCCTCTAGCAAGACATTGCGACTACCCAATTCATATGGGGATCGTTGATAAGTACAATGACTTGCCCCAGGGCATAATTTCCAACAGACTCCCACTTGCACTAGGTGCAATCATTAATTACTTTAATTCCCATTGCCCTAACATGACGCTCATGTTTTACTTGTGCAAGCGGCTTAGTAAGAGGATCAACGTCATTGTTTATGCGATATAACCTATCGTACAACCATGTCACGCGATAATTTGGTCAAGGATGAGGCATGGAAAATGTCAACTTCTTGTTCTTGACCACTACTTTCTCAATTCTTGAGTAGTCTAACAATTGAGATGGAAACTCTTTTCCATCGTAGTATGACCATACATTTCTCAGACTCACTCATCGAGGGGCCCAGTATTATCTCTTTACAAATGTGAGGGACAAATTCCATCTTGACCATTCACATTCCTCTGCATGAAAACCACTAATCCCGATCCAAGCCTTTATCATCACCCGGTCAAAGGTGACTTTTGACTAGGTCAAAGACCAGCGACTCATCATGTAGGAATCCATGATGATCTCAAGTCAAAGGGCGTTGCGACGCGGTTATACATGAGAAAAGCTTATGACTTATTCCATGCAGCTTTCTCATAGTGGGTCGGTCCAGCACCTTGTACTCTTACAAGTACCTATGACTTTGATTCGTATCTCCATACCTCATCAAAGTCACACTGGTCTTATCTCATCTTCGCTCCGCGTGATGGTGACGATGACATTTAGGATAATCTATTAGATATATCCAGGGATACAGTTATCAATGTAAACATGCAAGCAAAATGATAACAAAAGAGAATACTTTAATCGTCTAAAGTATAATGACTTGCTTTCTCCTGGTACTTTGCATAATAATTTTTTTGTATCATCTCTATCATTGATTTCTCTGATAAGATGAAATCGCTTGAGTATATGGTTGGTCCTTTGTTGTGACCTAGGCTCCTTGGTCTGCGCAATAGTGCCGCTATTGTGACAGAGCAAGTCTATTGGATTTGAGATGGTAGGAGTCACCCCTAGTTCATTAATGAACTTACTAATCCAAAAGGCCTCCTCAGCTGCATCTGATGCTGCTATATACTCAGCTTCTATTGCAGAATCAGCTACAGTGCTCTGCTAAGAGCTCTTCTACTCACCGCACCACCATTCAACAGAATACATACCCGATTGCGATCTTGAATCATCTTGGTCAGTTTGAAACTCGCATCTGTGTAACCAGTCACATAGAGCTCATATTCCAAGCCACCATATACCAAGAATAAGCCCTTAGTCCTTCTTAAGTACTTAAGGATATTCTTGACAAGATCCAGTGACCCTCATCGGGATCTTGTTGATATCATTGGTCATACTCAAGGCAAATGACACATCTGGTCGAGTACATAACATGGCATACATGATAGATCCAATGGCGGAGGCATATAGAATCTTACTCATGCGGTCTCTTTGATCCTGTGTACTAGGACACAGATTATTACCGAGATGGATGCCATGAGACATGGGCATATTACCCCTTTTGAATCCTGCATACCGAATCTATGCAGTATCTTGTCTATGTGTGTGCTCGACTTAGGCCTATCACCTCTTAGATCTATCTCTATAGATCCTAATCCCAAGGATGTAAGTGGCTTCGCCTAAATCTTTCATTGAGAAAGACTTTCCTAACCAAGACTTGACACTCTGCAAGGTAGGAATGTCATTCCCAATGAGTAAGATGTCATCAACATAAAGCACTAGAAATACAAGCTGTGCTCCCACTAACCTTCTTGTAAACACAAGGTTAATCTATGTTTTGAATGAATCCAAACTCCTTGACTACTTCATCAAAACGATGATTCCACTACGAGATGCTTGCTTCAATCCATAAATGGATCTTTGAAGCTTGCAAACTTTACTAGGGGAAAATGTTTCATCATAGTCCATACCATGATTTTGAGTGAATCCTTTTGCAACCAGTCGTGCCTTGAAGATATTTACTTTGCCATCCATGTCAGTTTTCTCTTTGAAAACCCACTTGCACCAATGGTTTTTACACCTTCAGGTGGATCGACTAAGGCCCATACCTCATTGTCGTACATGGATTGCATTTCAGACTTCATGGCACTAAGCCATCTTTCGGAGTTGGGTCCCACCAGGTCCTCAAGATAGGTAGTTGGCTCATTGTGCTTAATGAGCAAAACATCACGGCTTCCAGTAATCAGAAATCCATATCTCTAAGGCTGTAGCCGTGTTCTATCGGACCTTCGTGGGTCTTGTGTTACGTGAGTAGGCTCAACAACTTGTTGTGAGTCTTCTCCGGTTTTCATCCGTGGTTCTACATTGTCCTGTGACTCTCGAACTTCTTCGAGGTTCACCTTACTCCCACTGGTTCTTTTAGAGATAAACTTTTTTTTTTTTTTTCAAAAAGATACCATTCCGAATAACAAACACTTTGTGATCGGTGGGATTGTAGACATAATATCCTTTAGTTTCCTTAGGATACCCCATAAAAAGGCATTTTGAGGATCTGAATGATAATTTATCAGAGGCTTGTTGTTTAACATAAACCTCACATCCCCAAATTTTTAAGAAATGACAAATTGGGCTTCTTCCCAGTCCATATCTCATATGGTGTCTTTTCAACTGCCTTTGACGGAACACGATTTAATGTGAACGCAACTGTTTCTACGGCATGGCTCCAAAAGGAAGGTGGAAGATCTGTTTAACTCATCATAGATCGAACCATATCTAATAGAGTTCGATTCCTCCGCTCAGAAACACCATTCCATTGAGGTGTTCCTGGAGGAGTAAGTTGCGAGACGATCCCACAACTCCTAAGATGGTCAATGAACTCTTGGCTCAAATATTCACCACCCCGATCGGATCGAAGGGCTTTAATTATTTTGCCAAATTGGTTTTGCATTTCATTTTGGAATATTTTGAACATTTCAAAATATTCCGACTTATGTTTCATTAAATAAATATATCCATATCTACTGAAATCGTTTATAAATGTAATGAAGTACAAATGACAGCCTCTGCCAAATGTATTCATTGGTCCACACACATCAGTATGTATGAGGGCCAATAAATCGATGGCTCTCTCACTGTGTCCAGTAAAAGGTGCCTTTGTCATCTTTCCCAATAAACAAGACTCGCATGTATCAACCGATTCAAAATCAAATGAGTTAAGAAATCCATCTTTATGGAGTTTGAAATGCGTTTCTCATTTATATGGCCTAGACGACAATGCCATAGATAGGTCGGATTCAAATCATTTGATTTGATCCTCTTAGTAGTTATGTCATAGATTCGTCCATTCAATTTTCTACTGTCCTTGAGACCCTTGCATTTATTCAAATGTGAGATCCACATGTAGTATCCAATACCCATGTTGAGGAAGTAGAAAAGTGAATATCTATGACATAGATACTTGAAGCGACAGCCCCGCTATCCTTCTTGTTCTTCTCCAGATCTTGGGGCAAATTTTCATCTTAACAAAAATGACGTGAATGACATGTGAACTGTTAGCTCAACATATTTGGTCAACTAAAGGTCAAAATTAATTGAGGTAATGGTAGGGACAAATTGCCTCCATTTTGACACTTCTAGTGCAAAATTGCCTCTCGGAGAAACTTTCGGGATAACATTGGCTCTTAACATCCTTTATTTTTTAATTTTTTTTTGATACAAGGCGAGGGGAGGGGGGATCGAACTAAGGATCTAAGGGGGAAAACAATTCCCAATACCACTGCACTACTAGTAGTGCTGGTTATTTTTTAATGAATTGAACTTAGCTCTAAGCTTAACTTAAGCCCAATTCCCTTAAACAAAAGAGTAAATACCCTTTTTGGTCCTTGAAATAACACGCGCTACCCATTTTGGTCCCTGAGTAAAAAAAATGTCATTTTTAGTCCTTAAACAGTAAAAAAAGGTCCCTTTTAGTCCTTTTAGTCATTTTTGTGGGCATTTTAATCCCTCACAAATTCCCAAAAAATCATTTTTAGTCCCTAAAAAGGACCGAAATGACATTTTTTTTACTCAGGGACCAAAATGGGTAGAGCGTGTTTTTCCAGGGACCTAAAAGGGTATTTACTCTAAACAAAATCTTTCTCAGGCCCAATGTCTCCAGGCCCAAAAGAAGTCATGTATCTAGATTCTTTTTTTTTTTTGAGAGAGTGTATCTAGAATTTGGATTCTCCAAGCAGTTTCCAAGTGCAGCCCAAGTTCCAAAATGATGATGATTCATGGTCCAACAAATTTAGAATTATTTTTGAGGCATAAAAGAAAATAATTATTGGGAAATATACTTCTCAGGACTGAATCCTCATGTCATAAATACTTCGTTTTCTGAGTTTGAGTTATCTTTTAAAAAATAGATATGGGTCCCACCAATTCATGTGTGTATAAGAATTTTCTTCTTCTCATACAATATGAGAAGTTTAAACCCCATAATTATTTTAGCATAACATAAGTTAGAAGATTTGAACATTTTTTATATTTAAATAAAATGTATTGTTTTGTTAGCTTTTAGTTCAAAAGGCGAATTTATTTATTATTTCCAATAGACTAATCATGGATCTAATACTCTCTCCGGTCCTAATTATAAGACATAGTTGACTTTTTTGGAGAGATTAATGAAGCTAATTAAATTACTTTAGAGTATTTTTATTTTTATTTTTTTCTTCAAACTAATTAGTTTAACTAATAAACTAATATATAATCTAAAGATACACAACATATGAAATGATTAAGTAACTTATTTAATTTCCTTAATCTCTCAAAAAAAAAGTTAACTAAATTTTATAATTAGCATTGAGAGAGAAGGTAGGATATTGTTTTCTTAAACCAAACCAAAAATGAATAAATAGATAAGGAAACAAATAGCATTGAAGTTGCTACTTGCGATCACCAACGGCTATATTTGTGGGTCAATTGATAACTAGGACCGTAGGATGTGTCTTCATGGAAAACTGAACTATAAAAATGCACAATGACGAACGAGAAAGGAAAGCTCTCATGTAACTGGTCCGATACCAAAAACGACGTCGAAGAGGAAGGTAGAAGAATGGGAAGTGGTCGTCCATGGCGGTGGTGCGAGTTGGAGCTTCCACTGGGGATATCAGCGGAGGCATTTCAATTGGAGAAAGCTGTGTGTAGCCATGGCCTCTTCATGATGGCTCCTAACTATTGGGATCCTCTCTCCCATACTCTCACGCGCCCTCTCCGTCTACCTCTCTCCGACGATCGCTCCTCTTCTTCTTCATCTCTCCCTGGATCTGTCATAGTCACAATTTCTCAGCCGTCGCGCCGTCCTAGCTCGCTCACTCTTCGAGTTCATGGCACCGAAGCCGGCTCCATCTCTGCTCAACAACAACACGCATTACTGGTATCACCACCGATCAATCCTCTTGAAAATCACTTGGGAAATACTTCTTTGAATTTGTCGCCCTTTCTATTTGATCGGAAAAAATTGATTCTGACTTGGGTTTAGGGTTACGCGTGAGTGTCAATCTTTTTTATTCATTGCAAAATTTAATTTTTTTTAGCGAAATTTGATTGAAATTAAAAATAAATAAAAAAGATTTGTAATCATCATAAGTTTTCTTGATGTGGCCAGGCTCAGGTGTCGAGAATGCTGCGTCTGTCAGAGACGGAAGAGAAGGTTGTGAGAGAGTTTACAAACATGTCCATCTATGGCGAAGATGATCAGAATAAAAGCTTTAAAGGAAGAGTCTTTAGGTCTCCCACATTGTTTGAGGATATGGTCAAGTGCATCCTTCTCTGCAACTGCCAGTGAGTCTATTTTACTGTCTTTCATGTTCTGTATACTGATTCTATCTTGGTGACTGGCACACCATGTGTTTTATGTAATGCCAAAATGAAGATATTAAAACTTATTCTTCAAGCCTTTTTTTTTTAAAAAATTTAATGAAGGGTTCTTATTAACAAAACACAGATTTCCTTAATAAATAGTGGGAATATATCTGATTTAGATCCTGAAGTTGAAGTGCTTTCTGAGATGAAAGATATTGCGATCCAAGATGTGAAGTGTATATGGAAGTTGCCTCTTATCTTCTCTATCTTTCTTACTTGATAGAAACTTTACAAGATCCTAATTTCAGAGGATTTAGATCTGAAATAATCACTGTCCATCTTTTTATGAAGCTTCTGAATAATGGAATAGAAACTGTGTCTATTGATTACTTGACTCCAATCTCTTCAGAAATCCTAAACTAACTACTAGAAAAATTCAGGTGGTCGAGGACTTTGAGCATGGCTCAGGCACTTTGTGAGCTTCAGCTGGAACTGCAAAATGGATCCTCCATCCCCTCGGTTGTTGAAGGGGGAGCCACAGTTTCTATAAGTCAAAAAGAAAAAGTTGAGAATGAAGACTACATTCCAAAGACACCAGCAACAAATGAAACAAAGAAAAAACATAAAACCTCTGGCTTTTCCTCAAAAGGAAAGTTTCTTAAGAAGGAACTTGAGTTCGAAGGAGATGGAAATTCGCGGGAAGACCATGTCGTTGCAATGAGTTTGAACTCAAACTTGCCTCCAACTGATACTGATGCAAATCTGTGTCAGCGTTCTGAATCTTGTGAGGAGTTTAGTGTAGATGACGAATCATTTCTTGGGTTCTCTAATGGAAGAGACTATTTTGCTAATGGGGTTATTGGGAATTTTCCATCCCCAGAAGAGCTAGCAAACCTTGACGAGAGTTTTCTGGCGAAGCGATGCAAACTCGGTTATAGGGCAGGTCGTATTGTAAAACTTGCTCGAGCCATTGTTGAAGGTAGAATTCAATTAGGACTGCTTGAAGAACTTTCTAAAGATGCAAGCTTATTGAGCTATGACCAGCTAACAGACCATTTGAAAGAAATTGAGGGATTTGGTCCTTTTACTCGTGCCAATGTTCTTATGTGCATGGGTTACTACCATGTTATTCCAACCGATTCTGAAACGATTAGGCATTTGAAACAGGTGTTGGTTTCAAACATTTCCTATTTTCTTTGTCCATTTTTGGAAATGCTCTTGATATTAATGAGATGTATTAACGCAGGTTCATTCTAGAAAACCCACAGCTCAAACAGTTCAGAGAGATGTTGAAGAAATTTATGGAAAGTATGAGCCGTACCAGTTCCTGGCATACTGGTAAGTAACAAGAAGGAAAGCAAAAACTAAAATAACATGGTGACTGCCATGAAGCATAGATGCACAGATTTGTGTGTATAAATTTTTAAAATACGGAACAAAATAGGGAAAATCGTTGTATAGTCCCAAGTTAAAAAAGGTATGAGTATGATTAACTGTCTAAAAACTCTCAATGATTTAGATTCAAATTATGAAATTATCAGTTTGCCCTCATTGCCAATATGACACATAAACTTGTCAACGGTAAGACTATGACTTGTATGACACATAAACTTGTCAACAACAACACTAATTTCTCAATATGATGCATACATTTGTCAACAGATGTACTTGTCAATGGTAATACTGACTTTTCAATGTAGGCAAACAGATAATTTCACAATTCTAATCTTATACCACTGAGATTTCTTGGGAGTTTTTAGATAGTGATTCATAAACTCAGACTTTTATATATATATATTTGTTTCTTGAGATCATCCTGCCATTTTCCCAACAAAATATGAATTTAGGCCATGTTATTTAGAGATGGTTTTTTGGGTTTCTATGATACAATGGACTCTTCCATGCAAGTTTCCTAACCTGATTCTCCTATGGGCCAGGTCTGAAGTATGGGACTTCTACGAAAGAAGATTTGGGAAAATGAATGAAATGTCTTGCTCTGATTATAAACTCATAACTGCTAGTAATATGAGAAGTGAAGGTAGAAGCGGTAGAAAGAAGAGGAAACGAGTACCTTAGTATGCCAAAGCCAACAGCAGTGAGTTTCTATATTATTTAAATGAGCTCCTCATGCTTGTTGCCTGTGAAAGCTTAATTGGAAAAGAATATATTTGTGCGTAATGTAGAACTCATATATTGTTCAACGTTGATTATAACTCCATGCATATTGAAGATACGTCCCGTAGGGCCACATACTCGAGCAACAACTGAACGTAAACAGTAAACTAAGATACACAAAAAGAGGTATTAAGGTTTTGCGGGATGACCTCTTAAACACATAAATGCGATGGGCACCTAATGCCGACCCTAATAAGATTGTGCTTGTGTGGGGTCTACTTAGTGTGTTTTAGCCTGTTTGACATGATTGCAAAGGGGGAAAAAGCCGTTAGAGAAGGCAGTCAGAAGTGAGAGAAGCAAAACGGAGAAAAACGTTTGAGATAGGGAGCAGCTAGCCAGCTATGTTCCACTGCCAAAAAATGCTTAATAATTTACAGCATGAGGTACACATACCGCATGCGGTAAATTATTAGGTATTTTTATTAGGTAGAGGAGGGCAACGGATGGTCCACTGCAGTGGACCGTAGCCGCTCCCTTTCAGATAGCTTCTGTGAATGATGATGGGCTTCTCCAAAAAATTGACTTTTCTAGAAATCATTTTTTTTAACTTTTGGTATGACTTTTTTTTAGCTTATGGAGAAAAATATTAGAAATAGATAATATAATAAGCAATATACTATTATTATACATTTTTATGCATTCTAATTTATCAATTATAATATATTTGATTAAATACTTTAGAGTTTTGTAATTTTTTTTAATAATACTTTTTTTTATCAAATTTAAATTTAATTTGTTATGTTCAATTATCACAGTATATACAACTAATATATATATGTGTGTACACATATATATACACGTGTATACATACACATATATATGTGTGTGTGTTTGTGTGTGTGTGTAATGTTCAATAAAATTCATATCATTTTTAGTTATTTTTTATCTCAAATAATCATTCAAACAAGAGTCCATTTAGAAAAAAAGTCACTTTTGTTACCACCATCCCAAACACAAATGTGTATAATTTGACTTTTCTGGAAAAAAACCCATCTAAAAAAAATACACCTTTACCACCACTATCCCAAATAGGCTTAAAACTGTTTTAATCTCCAGTAACATATCTTTATGTGGGTTTCATCTAAAAGCCAAGAATTATGTTCCTGAAAAAACCAAATATGGAATCTATTAATTGCTATTTAATTAGAGCATATAAAAATTACTACGTTTCAATTTAAAAAATAAAAGCCCAATAAACAATTAATAAGGGTGTAAATCACCAAAACCGTTAAACTTCACCAAACCCTATGTTTGGTTTGAGAGAAGGGGAAGGGAGGGGAAGAATTTTTTTCTCTCATCTTTACAAAATTGTCCATAGATAATTTTCAATATTCCTAAAATATATTCTCAACAAAAAATAATATTCCCTTCATTGATGGCAAAATGGTCAATGTCTTCCCAAAAGATTTTTTCCCCTCCCTTCCCTCAAACCAAACATAGTCTGTTTGGTTCGACGGAGGGGAGAGGAAGGGGGAGATTTTAATGGAGGGGAGAGGAGGGGAGAGATTTTAATATTACCTTGTTTGGATTGATCAGAAGGAAGCGGAGGGGAGGGATTTTAATGTTACCTTATTTGGTTCAGGAGGGGAGGGGAGGGAATTTTTTTTCACATTGACAACTTTACCCTATAAACACGCCTATTTCATATGTTTGTTCCCTTGTTTACAGTCCACTCAGGATGAACGGGGTAATATAGTAGCTTGTGAGGTTTGGAAATTTCAGCTATTAATAATCGAGGGCTTCCTAGAAATTGAGAATTTAAGAATAGTTTGCTGAGTTGAATTATTAGCTATAATTGTGACATGTAGTTAATGCTTGCTAGGTGTAGCTTTGGTTAAATCAGGGTTTTTATTTTTTAAATATCTGTCTGATACCTTGCATTAGTTGTTGCTAAAACAGATGAAAGAAAGCAATCAGTAATATTTAAAAAAAAAAAAAAACTCCCAGACGATGCCGTGAACGTCAGTGATAACCAATGTCTGGTTCGGTCGATCAGATTGTAAATCCAATGGCGGGAAGATGGAGTCGACACGAGAACCTCGGGCGAGAATCCACTGAGAATCCACCACCATTGTTGGCGTCAGAAGTCAGAAGGCGTGAGAACCTTGGTAAACGACCCCACATTGTCATCGCCCTGTACTTCCGCGCATTCGCCGACGAGATGAAAGTGGCCATAAGGGTATTTTCAGAATAATAAAAAAACTCTAGGGGTATCTTAGTCCACTGACACATCACTTTTTATAATCCCTCTAAATCTGTCCAATTTGGGGGGTGACGTTTTGGAGGGGAGGGAGGGGAAAATTTTAAAAAATTTCCCCTCCCCTCCTAAAAAATATGATTAGCCAAACGAGGGGAGGGGACCAAAATCTCTTCATCCTCCTCCCCTCCGATCCCCTCAAACCAAACAGACTTTCTTTTATAATTTAACGGCCATTTGGTCAAATTTAACAGTTTTAGTGAATTTGCACCATTTTGAATTGTTTATTGGTATTTTTGCCCCCACCAAAACTTATTTGTGACAGACACTCCTAAAAAAATTGTTGATAAAATTACACTTTAACCCAATTTTTTTATCAGAAGTTTCCTTAAATTCAATTTCATGAAGAAGACAAAAAAAATCTCTGAGTGTTATCAATTATAAGAAATTATTTGGTTCCTAATGAGTTTTGAACTTAAGATTTTTTTTTCTTTTCAAAAACCTATATTGGTGTATTATTGTCAAATTTATGAGTTGACTATCCGAATTTTCTAGCTTTACGTTTTTAGCTTACAAAATCGATTTTGTTTGTTCTTAACCTTGACTACTGAATTGACCACTCATATTGCTTGCGCCATCATAACCTTGACCACGAATCTTTGAAAAGCTTGATGGTGCAAGCAATATGAGTGGTCAATTCAGTGGTCTGAAAAGCTTGATTTTGGTTGAAAGTAATTCTGCTTACTATGTTCACTGCTTTGCACATCAACTTCAGTTAGCTCTAGTAGTTTGTGGGCACCAGTGGGGGGACTAGAGGGAGCTATCATTTTGAGATTCTCTGGGACATTATTCAAAGATACATTATTTACCTCCTCATTGCTTTCACAAAGGATTTTTACAAGCTCCACAAAATTTCCCTGATTCATTGAAGCATCTATCTCATCATGTCCCCGAAAAGCCAAACCTTGTCGTATGAGATATCAAATAGAACCATTTAGACAAATACGATAATCCTGTTTGGCTTTGTGAGAAATGCCAGACATAACAATGTCAATATGTTGATTTTGATTCATCAAATCTTTGGCAGCACTGAAGCACAACTTATGAATGCTTCCAACTTTCTCAATATGTTTAAGAAGTCGTTGTTTGTCCTTCAAATTACTAAATCATTCTCCCGCAAATGAATCATGACCACCCATTCCATCACCATGCTCACAATTAAATAGATAACAATGCAAGCAAAATACAACATCTTTTGATTCACTATACTCCAACCAAGTGCCAAACTCATTGTATCATTGAAGATTAAATCTACGCATTTTACCCCAATTAAGGAAAGTTGTCAAGTTTTGGTTGACAAGGACCATTTGTTAGGTAAATTCTTCGAATCATTTCCCTTTCTTGAGCACTCTTCGCAAATCTCATAATAGGAAGTCGTTTACCCGGATCAAGAACATACAAATCCGGTGGCTCTTTTACTGTTGGTTTGTTTTGACTTGAGGGAGTAGCACATTTTGTTTATCTTGAAATAAATCAATAGATGAAGATTCGGATCGAGAATGTTTAGTACTACTACCACTTGACTTTGTAAAAAAAGAACCTAAATACCTTTCCATCCTAAAAAATAGCAAATGACAAAAATGAATCAATAAATAATATATCTACCAAACAAACATATTGAAAAACAAAAGTTACATAATAGCAAACACACCAACAACACATACACATTAAGCAAAATTATAACACATTCCTGGAATATTTACAAGCAAATAAGCTTTTATGGAATGACAATCTTCAGCAAATTAACTGCTAGAAAAATTTGCATGTTAGCTGCTAGAACACAATTTGCATGTTAACGGTTAGAAAAATTAACTTCTAGAACACAATTTGCACGTTTCAATCAAGGACAATCAGATATGAAAATGAAATTAAATAAAAAACACATTAGCTTCCTAACAAGCAATTATCGGACTGTAAGTTGTAACTATAAGTCTGAGTAAATTCAAAAATGACAGAGACCCAAATCGCAGAAATCTGAGATACGATTGAAGAGGAATAGAGAGGGAAAAAATACCTGAAATTTGAAGAGCCTGAAATCGATGACGATGCAGAGAAGAAGAATGAAGGTGGTCGGTTGGTCACTGGTCGTTAGTCTGGTCAGACGTCGCCACGTCAGAGACTCGCCGACTCGGACTCGCGGAGGAAGAGGGAGATTGAGAGTGGAGTCGTGGAGAGTGAAAGTGAAGGAAATCACCAAGAGGGGGGTGAATTGGGGATTTTAAAATTCTTTTCAAATCACCCTTATACCAGATGCAGCTGGATATAAAGTAGAGATAGGGAAGAAGAGCTTGACACAGAATTTATACTGGGTTCGGTCTTAACTCTTGACCTACGTCCAGTCCCCTGTGCTCCCGGGATTTTCTACTATCACTCAATTCGGATACACACTCGTACTCAAGGATTATCCTCTCTCTAGGATACACTCCCCTTACAAGTTGTAATCGAAATCCTAATCTCCAAGTCCCCTTGACTTGAGATTCTTACAATGAATGAAATACAAGTATGTAAAATCTCTTACAGAGTAAATATTGATAAACACTGAAGTTCTAAGTATCAAAAGATACCGCACGTAAAGAGAAGCGAAATAATAGAGAAGTATTGAGCTTTGTTTTTGTTTCTGCTTGTTGTGTTTCTTTGTATGTTTGTATGCAACTCTATATATAGCAGTGAGTCTTCTCATGACTGTTGCTTCTTTATTCGAATTCTCTCCATTCGAATTTCTTGTTGTTTGTGGACTCTAGCCGTTGGGTTCATAGTCTTTCGATTTTCGGATGATTGATTTGCAATGAAGGTCTTTTAATGTTCATCAATTGATTTGAATAACGAATCATTTCAGGTAATCGTTGTGGCAATCATTTCCAAGTGAGGAATTCTTCTTTATGACAGAATCTCTGATTTGTCGCGTGAGATCAATGCTGTCAATCAATTGTGGATCCGACACGAGCTCGAGTTTTCAAGTCTAGGCTCGAGTTCGCAAGCCATCTGGGATGTCAGGTTCAGCTTCTGTGAAGTGCGAATCGGAGGTTCAAAGGCAAACTCGGAGTTTGTAGTTTTTCTTCGAGGTGAGCTCGAGTTCATGGTAGCGAGCTCGAGTTCGAGCACGTAGGTCATTTGTCGCGAGGGCCATCTGAAATCAAAACTTTACATAATGGCAAGCTCGAGTCCGTTAGTGAGCAGGCTCGAGTTTGACATTCTTCATGTCAGACAAACTTGAGGTTTAAAATATGAACTCTAGAGTTGGTAAGGTAACTTTACTCATATCAAGGATTAGGCTCGAGTTCAAAAGACTGGGCTCGAGTTTACTGCAAATGGATGAACTTTGTAATTAATTGGCCAGAGGCAAACCTGAGGTGTAAAACGTCAGGCTCGAGTTTTTAAAAGATGGAAAGTTCGAATGCTCTCTGCCAAGGGCAAACTCGAGCTTGCAGACGCAGGCTCGAGTTTACATATTTTGTAAACTCTTTTATGTCTTTCAAACTATAGAGTAAACTCTACACAACAACCATAGGCTCGAGTTTATTTATTTAAGCTCGAGTTTGTAAGATTTGTAAGTTAGCAAACTCTACTCAAAATACAAACCGTGGAGTTTGAAGAAATGATTTTCAAATGAAAAGTTTTCCCTCCGAGGCAAACTCGAGCTTGCTTATGCAGCTCGAGTTTACTCATTCGTAAACTCTTTCAAAACCTTTTCTGGAGCTTTTAGGCTCGAGTTCAAGAACACAGACTCGAGTTCAAAATGCAAAGATAAGCCAGTCTTGCTCTCTGTTAGTGGCAAACTCGAGTTCACTTATCTAGGCTCGAGTTTGACGCTGACAAAATGTTTTTGTCTTTAAATCATATCATTTAGCTTGTCAAAAACATTCGCACTTGTTTACAATTGTCAGTTATCATCAAAAGACATTGAGAACTAACATTCTCTCCCTTTTTAATGATGACAATACTTGTAAACAGTTAACTCCTTTCAAAAGTAGGATTTGATCATTTAAACATAATTAAGGGTAGCTTGTTTAAGGCATATGCAAACTCTTTGACTCTCCTGATCTATTTCTGTTTAGGCAAGGAAACAAATGATTGTTCTCATATCAATTTACTGGAAGGCTTTCTTTTAAGTTCAATTGCATATGATTAAATATTGAAATTGCAATTAGAGCCAGAATGGGAGTAGAAGTCAGATTCAGAATACAAGTTTGAAACAAACACAGAATCTGAATTTGCATCAGAGTTAGCAGCAGAAAGCAAATGAAACATTAAGTAGACTGCATATCTTAGAACATATTACAGAATGATAGTAGAGTTTAAAAAGCAAATATGATTAAGATGATAAAAAACATAAGAAAAATGATCTTGATTGCTCTTTCACTTCAATTCTTCTCCCCTTTGTCATCGGCAAACAAGGGTGGATCGGATGGGGTAGAAGATGGTGCAATAGCGAGGATCGAAGTGGTGGAGGCGTAGGGATGGATGGTTCGGGGCTATGGAAGATGTGGGTATGGTGGAAGTTGGTTCAGGGATAATGGGAGGAATTTCTGAACTAGGACCAGCAGAGGTAGAAGTACCCAAACCAGAAGTAGACATGGACTGATGTTGCAATATTTTGTCCATTTTGTCACTGAGACTAGCCATAGTTACCAAAAGAGTGGAGATGCTTATGGATTGTTCTCCAATCTGACCACTGAGGTTTTGAACTTTTTCCTTTAGAATTTCATGTTCAAGAGTCAAGTCCTCTTGGGCATCTGTCATTGATCACTACCTTCATCAAAGCTGATTCTCATAAGATTCAGGATGTGCCTACCAAACTTCTGGGGTTTTTCTGGTTGCTCGTTGGCAGGAAGATACCAGATCTTTTCATGGAAGAGAATGACAGAAATGAGGCTTGCAAAAGGAATTTGGGATGATTTTCAACCAGTGAATCGAAATCAAGCCATTTCTTTGAAGATCCAGTGCCCAATATTGTGAGGCACTTGGTCAAGAATAGAAGCAAAGATAGGGAAATCCTTCTTTGCGAAATGGGTGAAATTTCCTCTTTTTTGAATGAGATTCCTAGTATAAATATAACAGGCAGCTCTTTGCTTAGGAGGCATTGAAACTGGAGTAAAATTTAGAATTTCCAATGCATCAGGGATAGGTTCATTGGGTTTAAGCATTGAAAATATCTGCCTATCAGTATAATTTAATGATGCAACAGGTGGGGGGTTATGAATTTGAAGAAGGGAATTCAAGGAGGAAGGTGATATGGTGATATTTTTCCTCTAATGGTTGTGGTAATCCTCTCCTCAACCAAATCCTGTCAGTATCCAGGAGATTATCACTTTGCATGTAATGATAAAATACTTTGACAAGAGTTGGACTGTAGGAGGCTTTTATGGATATCAAAGGCTCAAATTGGGCAAACCAGGGGTTGAGATCAAGGTTACAGTCTTCTTTTAGGTGAGCTAAATCCACATGTACAGCAGGGCAAAAGACTTTATGCTCATAATTCTCCTTAAATCTAATTGCATCCTCACCAGATAATCTCACAACCTCATTGGAAAATCCTCTAGGTATTGAAGAGTGTTTGTAAATCTCAGATAGAGCAGGGGTCTCTTTAGATACCTGAGGCACAGATTCCTCTCGTCATTGAGAGGTAGATTGAGCTTGAGAGCTTGCTTGTCCAGCTGTAGGAACATTCTTCTTGGTTCGTTTGGATTGGTAGGTCTCAGTTACCTCTGGAACTTTATCTTTTCCTCTACTAGTCGCTGTTTCTGTGTCTGTCTGAGTTTGAGCTGAGTCCTCTTTGGAAGGAGAAGAGTGAGTTGTAGGAACACCTGGGATTCTTCTATCAACTCCATGTTTGTATCGTTTGGGGAATGATTTTCTTCTTGGAGGTCGAGGAGGTACATTGTGTGGGGGAATTTGTTGTTTTCCATGGACTGGATTGGGTGTTTCGTCGGTTGCAGGTCGTTTGGAGGCCATTTCTCAGATTTTCGTGGAGGGAGATGAGAGGAATTGAGAGATTTTTAGGTTTAAGCTCGAGGGTGAAGTGAAGTGAAACGAAGCAATCAAGTTTTTAAAATAATTTTATCGCGACAAACTCGAGTTCACAGGTGTAGGCTCGAGTTTGTGTGATTTTGTACTAACCTGGACTTCAAGAGTGTATGTGTGAACCCTTGAAATTTCCCTTAGGCTCGAGTCTAGTCACTTACAGGCTCGAGTCTGTGAAACTCTCAGAACTGAGTTGCTCTCTATCTCTCGCGAACTCGAGTTCGCCAACTAATAGGCTCGAGTTCGTCTTTCAGCAACAACTTCATTTCCTTTCTGACTCCCGCGAACTCGAGCTTATCAACTAATAGGCTCGAGTCTGGCTTTTTCTAAAAGATTTCATTTCCCTTGATTCTCTCGAGCTCGAGTTCGTCTTCCTTGACAGCAAACTTGCAGTTTATGTTTAGTGATGTTGATCATAATAACCATCCTGCAAAAGACATGTCTACATACTCCGAAGCTTAAGTTAGTTAAATAATAATCATCAAACACATAACTAACATTGGATAGAGGTTACTTACAACTCATTGGGATTTACCATTCCCAATTCTCTTCTTATGAACACAAATTGTTCTTTTGCTAATGGTTTGGTGAAGATATCAATAAATTGCAAGTGAGTTGGGATGAACATGACTTTGACATCTTTCTTTTGAACATGATCTCTTATGAAATGATGTCTAACATCAATATGCTTGGTTCGAGTATGGTGCACTGGATTCTTGGCCAAGCTTATTGTGCTTGTATTGTCACACGAATTGGAATTTCTTTAAGATGGATTCCAAGATCTTGAAGTTGTTGTTTGAGCCATAAGACTTGTGCACAACAACTTGATGCAGCAACATATTCGGCTTCAAAGTGGATGACACGCCTATCGTGGTCTGTTTCTTCTTTGAACCAAGATACAAGTGATCCTCCAAAGAACTCACATTGACCACTGGTGCTTTTTCGTCGGTTTGTAGCCTGCATGATCCGAATCGTATAGGCTACCAGATGCTCATGTTGATCTTTGGGAAACCACAATCCAAGAGTCTTTGTATCAGCAAGATATCTGAAGATCCTTTTGACATGTTCAACATGAGACTCCTTGGGGGCAGATTGGAATCTAGCACACATTCCAACACTGAATTGAATGTCTGGACGACTTGCAGTAAGGTAGAGTAATGATCCAATCATTCCTCTATATTTAGTAATGTTGAAATCAGTGCCTTTTTCATCAACATCCAGTGTTGCAGTTGAGCTCATTGGAGTGTTTGCTCCATTACAATCTTCTAAACCATATTTCTTCAATAGATCTTTTAAATACTTAGTCTGGGAAATGAAGATTCCATCATGGCGTTGCTTGATTTGAAGACCAAGGAAGAAATTAAGTTCTCCCATCATAGACATCTCAAATTCTACCTGCATTGTCTTAGCAAATTCTTCACACATAGCGTTATTAGAGGCACCAAATATAATGTCATCAACATAAATTTGAACTATTAATATATCTCCAAGTTTATTCTTTTTAATAAAGAGAGTTGTATCTCGCTTTACCTCTAACAAATCCTTGATCAAGAAGGAAATTGCTTAATCGCTCATACCAAGCTCTAGGGGCTTGCTTAAGTCCATACAAGGCTTTCTTGAGATGATAAACATGATCTGGATGATGTTCATTTAGAAATCCTGGAGGTTGTTCAACATAAACTTCCTCTGTATAAAACCATTTAGAAAGGCGGATTTCACATCCATTTGGAAAAGTTTGAATCCTTTGACACAGCAAAGGCTAAGAGAACTCTTATTGCTTCCAATCTAGCCACTAGAGCATAAGTTTCTTCATAATCAATTCCTTCTTCTTGATTATAGCCTTTTGCAACTAACCTTGCCTTATTACGAATGATTATGGCGGATTCATCACGTTTGTTCTTGAATACCCATTTAGTGCCAATGACTGGATGGTCTTTAGGCCTAGGTACCAAGTCCCAAACTTGATTTCTTTCAAATTGGTGTAACTCCTCTTGCATTGCTATAACCCAATCATTGTATGAAAGGGCTTCATCAATTTTAGAGGGTTCAATTTTAGAAATGAAAGCAGAAAAAGTAACTTCATTTAAGGTGCTTCTTCTGGTTCTTACTCCTTGATTTGCATCACCTATCACTTGATCCAGAGGATGACTCCTACTGTATCTCCATGATTTTGGTTGAGTTTGAACACTGTTTTCACAAGCGTTTTCACAATGGTTTTCGGTTTTAATCCTTTTGCAAATCTTTTCGGTATTTGTTGAAACAAGTTGCTTTTGAGTCGGAGTTGATTTGAAATAGGAAAATCATCATCATCCAAGGACTTGTTAGATTTGGTTTCACGAATACAACATGCATAGATTCTTCAACAATGTGAGTGCGGGTATTATAAACTCTATATGCTTTACTTCTACTTGAATAACCCAAGAATATACCTTCATCAGCTTTGGGATCAAACTTACCTAAGCTGTCCTTACCATTATTGTGGATGAAGCACTTACATCCAAAGGTGTGCAAGTGAGCTAAGTTGGGTTTTCTTGCCTTGTAGAGCTCATAGGAGTTTTGTTCAATTTCTTTCTGAGATATGCCTGTTTGATATGTAACATGCGGTGCTCATAGCATCACCCAAAACACTTGAGATGTTTGATTTTCATTTAGCATTGACCTTGCCATTTCGGTGAGCACTCTATTCTTCCTTTCAACAACTCCATTTCTTTGTGGGGTTCTTGGAGCCGAGAAGTTATGATTGATTCCCATACTATCACGAGAATTCTCCAAAGGCATGATTCTCAAATTCTCCACCATGATCCGTACGAATACCCGCAATAGAGAATCCTTTCTCGTTTTGGACCTTCTTGGCAAACACAACAAATTGATCAAATGTTTTATCTTTTGAAGACAAAAGAATGACCCAAGTAAACCTTGAGAAATCATCCACTATAACCAAGGTATAAAGATTGCCACCAAGGCTTTTTACTCTATTTGGTCCAACTAAATCCATATGGAGTAATTGAAGAGGTCTATTAGTTGATATTTCAGTCTTTGATTTGAAAGAAGATTTGGTTTGTTTACCTTTTGACAAGCATCACAGATCATGTCATTTTTAAAAGAAAGTTTTGGTAAACCAATAACCAATTCCTTTTCTCGTAGCTTATCAAGTTGAATCATATTAACATGTCCTAAACGTTTATGCCATAGCCAACTTTCATCCAAGTTACCAACAAAACATTTTTCGAATCGAATTGTTTTCAGATAGATTAAGAGTGTAGCAATTACCTTCTCTTGGAGCTCTGAACAATGCTTTGGATTTAATGCCATCTAAGGAGAGAATATCCTTACTTACAATCAAACATTCTTCGAATCAAAGATGACTAAATTTCCTTTGTCTCGTGCTTTGACTCACACTAAGGAGATTGTGACATAATCCATCCACAAGGTAAACATCTTTGATTTGTGGTCCATTGTTGTTTCCAATTTTACCAATACCAAGAATTCTTCCGGATGATTTCCACCAAATGTTACCTTGCCACCTTCCTTATGTTTGATTGAAGCAAACTTGGATTGGTCTCTGTCATGTGTCTTGAGCATCCACTGTCAATGTACCATTTATTGGGATTTGATGCTCTAAGACAAACCCGCATAAAAAGGGACATCATCTTTTAGGTACCCATTTTTTCTTGGGTCCTTTTGGGTTAGTCTGTGTCTTAGGAATCATATAGGATCCCTTAGGCACCCATTGATAGTTTCCTATAGGTTTAATCGTTCTATCCTTTTTATGAAAACATGAAGAGGTGGCATGACCTTTTCTATTGCAATAGTTGCAATGTGCAAAAGGATTTGAAGTATGGACAGATTTTCGAAAGTAATTCATGTATGATATTTGTCCATATTTCTTTTTGCCTTTCTTTTTATCACAATCAGGTTTGTAACCAATTCCGATTTGTCATTTGTGAATCTTTGTTGTTTCAAAATGATTTCAAGCATTTCACTCCCTCTAGTGAATTTTTCAAGAGTCTTTGTAAGATATTCATTTTTCTTTTCCGAATAAGACATTCATCACATATGATATTTTTAGGAAAATAAGAATTTTCGCTTCTTTGTTCAAGTGTTGTATTCTTATTTTTCAAAACAACATATTTTTCAGCAAGTTCATCAAACTCATTTTGAACAAGATTATACTCAGCAAACAATTCATCATAAGTTGGTTTTGCACCATGATTAGGACAAGCAGAGTTTTCCTTATTTGTTTCACAAACAGAAATAGGTGTAGGAATGGTTTGAGCTTGTTCTTCTAATGACTTAATTTTTCTTTTTGAAAATAGAAATTCTTTTGCAGTTTTCTTAAATTCAGTGAAGAGAGAATTGTATGCAGAAGATAGTTCATCATAAGGCAAATTAGAGTTACTTACCTCTTCGTTATCTGATTCCTCTTGGGCCACAAGACAGAGATTTGCACTTTCTTCTTCTTCTGCCTCATCTTCATTGGATGAGCTGTTGCCCCATATAGCTGACATGTAAGCTCTTTTCTTGAACTGGAACTACCTTTGTGAAACTTTCTGTGTGATTGGTCCTTTTTGTAAAACTTCTTGAATCTTCGGACCATCATGCCTAGCTCACCATCTTCATCTTCATCATCTGATTTTACCTCTTTGACAGTCTTGAGAGCCATTCCCTTGTTCTTGATATTGATCTCATCAAGTCCTTTCTTGAATTTGATCTTCCCTTCATATTCGAGAGGCCGCCAAACAATGTTGCTACAGAGGCCATTGATTCACCACGAGCTTCTTCAATTGCAGTGACCTTGGCTTCCCATTCCTTGGTGAGAATGTTTAGTATTTTCCTCACTTGGGCAGGTTGTTCATATTCTTTTCCCAATGCAGTGAGTTAATTAATCAGATGAGTGAACTGAGTTGAAATTCACTAATAGATTCTCCGGACTTCATACGTAGTAAATCATATTCATCATGAGAGTATTAATGCGATTTTCTTTGATTGCAGTTATTCCTTCATGAGCTATTTCAAGAGCATCCCACATTTGCTTAGCGGATGGCAAAGTGCGGATTCGAAATATTCCTTTTGGCCAAGAGCACTTTGCAGCATGTGGATTGCTTTCATGTTGAGTGTGACTAATTTTTTATCATTGTCATCATACTCTTCTTCTCGCTTGGGGGTTCTGACATCAGCTTGTACTGAGGATGGAACATAGTTACCTTTCTCAAAGACCTTCCAAAGACCATACTCAGAGGCCAATACATAGACCCTGAACTTAGCATTCCAGAAAGAGTAGTGTTCTCCATTGAAACCTGGTGGTCTGTTGATTGAGGCTCCATCGGGTAGAATTCCTTCCATTTGATCTTTTGTCTAGGATGTTAATCCTTCAAATAAACAACCGGGCTCTAATACCAAATGAAAGTGAAGGAAATCACCAAGAGGGGGGTGAATTGGGGATTTTAAAATTCTTTTCAAATCACCCTTATACTAGATGCAGCTGGATATAAAGTAGAGATAGGGAAGAAGAGCTTGACACAGAATTTATCTTGGTTCGGTCTTAACTCTTGACCTACGTCCAGTCCCGTGCTCCACGGGATTTTCTACTATCACTCAATTCGGATACACACTCGTACTCAAGGATTATCCTCTCTCTAGGATACACTCCCCTTACAAGTTGTAATCGAAATCCCAATCTCCAAGTCCCCTTGACTTGAGATTCTTACAATGAATGAAATACAAGTATGTAAACTCTCTCACGAGTAAATATTGATAAACACTGAAGTTCTAAGTATCAAAAGATACTGCACAGAAAGATAACTGAAATAATAGAGAAGTATTGAGCTTTGTTTTCGTTTCTGCTTGTTGTGTTTCTTTGTATGTTTGTATGCAACTCTATATATAGCAGTGAGTCTTCTCATGACCGTTGCTTCTTTATTCAGAATTCTCTCCATTCGAATTTCTTGCTGTTTGTGGACTCTAGCCGTTGGGTTCATAGTCTTTCCTGATTTTCAGATGATTGATTTGCAATGAAGGTCTTTTAATGTTCATCAATTGATTTGAATAACGAATCATTCTGGGAAATCATTGTGGCAATCATTTCCAAGTGAGGAATTCTTCTTTATGACAGAATCTCTGATTTGTCGCGTGAGATCAATGCTGTCAATCAATTGTGGATCCGACACGAGCTCGAGTTTGCAAGTCTAGGCTCGAGTTTATTTATTTAAGCTCGAGTTTGAAAGATTTGTAAGTTAGCAAACTCTACTCAAAATACAAACCGTGGAGTTTGAAGAAATGATTTTCAAATGAAAAGTTTTCCCTCCAGAGGCAAACTCGAGCTTGCTTATGCAAGCTCGAGTTTACTCATTCGTAAACTCTTTCAAAACCTTTTTCGGAGCTTTTAGGCTCGAGTTCAAGAACACGGACTCGAGTTCAAAATGCAAAGATAAGCCGAGTCTTGCTCTGTTAGTGGCAAACTCGAGTTCACTTATCTAGGCTCGAGTTTGACGCTGACAGAATGTTTTTGTCTTTAAATCATATCATTTAGCTTGTCAAAAACATTCGCACTTGTTTACAATTGTCAGTTATCATTAAAAGACATTGAGAACTAACAGAGAGCACTCAATCAGAGTAGAGTGAGACGTGGAGGAAGAAGAGGAAGCGTGAGTCGGAGGCTAAACTGGTGTGTTGAGGAAATCAGAGACGAGGGGGGAAACAGAGAAGGGCATTTTCGTAATTTCACATCAGATTTTAAGGGTGGGCATTTTCCCCCTTCTCATACACGTGCGTCCGCCTCTGGTGAGAGAAGCAAAAAAGAGACATTTGGGATAGCTTCTGTGGGTGATGGGCTTCTGCAAAAAAAAAAAAGACTTTTTCCAGAAGTTACTTTTTTTAGTTTCTGGAGAAAAATGTTAGAGACATGTGATCTAATAAGCAATATACTATTAAATATACATTTGTATGCATTTTGATTTACCATTATAATATATTTAATTAAGTACTTTAGAATTTTGTAATTTTTTAATAATAATTTATTTTTTTTATCAAATTTAAATTTAATTCAATTATCATAATATATACAACTAATACACACACACACACATGTAGTATTCAATAAGATTCATGTCATTTTTAGTCATTTTTCATCTCAAATAATCATTCAAACAATAACCCATATGAAAAAAAAAAATCACTTTTGTTACCACTATTTCAAACACAAATCATATCTACAATATGATTTTTCTGGAAAAGGCTCATCTGAAAAAAGGACATTTTTATCACCGTTATCCCAAATAGGCTTAAAACTGTTTTCATCTCAAGTAACATGTCTTCATGTGGGGCCTTTCAAAAGTTTTTCAATGACTGAAACACATTTAAATGAAACTAAGTAAGCCTGAAACCATCTAAAAGCCAGGAATTATGTTCCTGAACAAACCAAATATGGAATCTATTAATTGATATTTAATTAGAGCATATAAAAATTGCTACGTTTCAATTTAAAAAATAAAATGCCAATAAACAATTTAACAAGATGCAAATTCGCTAAAATGGTTAAATTTCATGCATTGCCGTTAGGGTTTTATTCTTTTATAATTTAACGGTCGTTTGATCAAATTTAACATTTTTTGTGGATTTGCACCATTTTAAATTGTTTATTGGTGTTTTTACCCCATCCAAAACTTATTTATATCTTACGCTCCTCGGAAAAAACTTATTGATAAAATTGCACCTTAACCCAATTTTTTTATCAAAAGTTTCCTTAAATTCAGTTTCATGAAGAAGACAAAAGATAAGAATAGAGAGAGAGAGTATTGACACAGAAAATTGTAAAATGGCCGGTTGAGAATAGAGGTTCTTTTTTAAAAAATAAAAAATGTAAAAATTGTTTCGAGTTTTTTTTTTTTTTTGGTTTTTAAAAAACATATTTCAATTTTTTATAAAACACTTGATTAAACGTTAACAGCCAAACAATTTTTTTTTTCTTTCTAAAATAAAAATATTTTCCAAAACAAGAAAAACAAAAACCCCATAAATTCAACTTGTTTGATTTTGTATCACCCCAACAAGGAAGTTGAAACTATTGTTTCCTAATTATAGCTTGCTAGATAATACTCTCTCCTGTCCTTATATGACCTAAGTAAAGAGTTTATATTTATCTTTAATGTAAGACCTATTTTTCTTATTGGGTTAAGGTGCAAAAATAGACATGTGCTTTTGTCGGAGGAGCGCCCAGTAGCAAATACTTTTTTTAGGTGCAAAAGTGACTATGTGGTTACAAAATAGGGGCAAAAGTCACAGTGACCGTTAGAGGGAAGAACGTTGACCGTTAAGTTGGAAGGTTTGACTAAAATTGATGACGTGTATGCTGACTAGGACTGTATAGATGCTGAGTAATTGATGACTTGGAAAAAAATGATTTAAGAAAATATAATTTCTTTATCTTTTATTTATCTAAAAAATGTAATCCCCAAAATCTAAAAGATGTAATCCCCCAAATCATTCCAAATCAAACTTTCATTTCCTGAATGTTCATCCTGATGCAAGGGAAAAAAGTTATTTCTCATTTCCTGAAAGTTCTTTCTCTCAGTTCATTCAAATGAGAAAAAGTAAAAGAGGGAAAAAACAGATCATTAAACTGCAAGCTCATACCAACAAATTTTCGTTCTTCCATCAGATATCAGAAACTAAGAATAACAGAGCATCGATTGAAGCCCAAAAAAAAACTACTTGGATCTGGGGGCCAAACAAAGTCGTGAAGCAAAAGCAATGGTGGGTGTCGAAGGTTCCAAATCTCAGATGGAAAAATCAAACCAGATTACAGTTCCAAAAGCTCAAATCAAGAAACGAATAGGTCCAAATCTCAGATGGAAAAACCATATCAATGACCCAAGGATCACGGATCGAAGAACATAGATCAATATTACAGATCAGGAAAAAAAAACCAGATCGAAGAACAGTAGAACACCGTCCGTTCCAGATCTCAGATGGAAAAATCGAACCAGATTACAGTTCCAAAAGCTCAAATCAAGAAACGAATAGGTCCAAATCTCAGATGGAAAAACCAGATCAATGACCCAAGGATCACGGATCGAAGAACACAGATCAATATTACAGATCAGAAAAAAAAAACCCAGATCGAAGAACAGTAGAACACTGTCCGCCAGAAATCAAAGAAGAGACGGAGCAAACGGACAGAGAACACTGACTTGAGAGTCGACACCACGGATTGCAGATCGAGAAGCTCAGATGGAAGAACACAGATCGACAGATCGACGAAGGCTGAAACCTCAAAACCAGAAGATCGACCACCGGAAACAAAGAGCAAGCAAAAGCTCAGGCCGGAAAAACGCAGACCGAGGGTCGCCGGAGATCGAAAGGGGATTAGCAAGGAAGACGAGCAAAGATGAAGAATTTGGGGAAGAGTCGAATTTGGGGAAGATATTAGGAAAAAAAAAAACCTATCATGTTATTTTGATTTTTTAAAAAATACAATGTATCAATATAAATTAAATTATATTTTGGGCAGATAAATAAATTTTATTTTTTTAGATAAATAAATTATATTTTTCCTAGTCATCAATTACTCAGTCATTTAAGTTCCACTTGTTTCTTACACAGTCCTAATCAGCATACACGTCATCAATTTTAGTCAAACCTTCCAACTTAACGGTCAACGTCCTTCCCTCTAACGGCCATTGTGACTTTTGCCCCTATTTTGTAACCACATAGTCACTTTTGCACCTAAAAAAAGTATTTGCTACTGGACGCTCCTCCGACAAAAGCACATGTCTATTTTTGCATCTTAACCCTTTCTTATTTATCAATTTTTTTTTTCTGATTTACCCTCATCGATACTCTCTAAACAATAGTCAAATAAGAGAGATTAGAAAATTAAGGAATATGATTAGGATGTTTTTAAAAAATATGTTATATTAGCTAACTTATCTAATTTTCTAATTTAATTAAATTAGGTAAATAGGTGTTGCATTAACTATTCGAGGAAGTAATTTGTAACTAATATTCATTTTATTTAAAATTAAATTGGTCGATTTTTTTTGGGTAAAGGAGCAAAAATACACATGTGCTTTACCCCCGGGAGCGCCTAGCACCATATGCTTTTTTTTGGAGCAAAAATACACACGTTGTTACCATTTTTTAGCAAAAGTCACATCCCACCGTTATGTTACTGTTCACTTAAACTCTTTCTCTCTCATCACGATGAACAGTAACATAACGGTGGGATATGACTTTTGCTCCAAAATGGTAACCATGTGTATATTTTTACTCCTTTACCTTTTTTTTTTTTTTGGTTAGTGATTGATAGACTCTCACAAAGATTTTAGTGACCTTGGTGGTGGACTGATCAAAAGCCATTTGTTTTCACTTATGTGTATATGTGACAGTGAGAGTTTAATGGATGTAACTATATAAGAAACTATAGTATTTGCCTATTCGGTATGTATGTAAAGCCATTTGGATGCGACAATCAACCTTGTGACTAGTGGCATGTAATGTAAGCTTTTTATACAATTGGGAGTTGTGGGTCGGATTTTACTAGTAATCTCAAACTGTCAATTAAAAAAAAAAAAAAAATCTCTATCCGTTAATAGTTATAAGAAACTATTTTGTTTTAGACCTAACGAGTTTCGGACTTAAGAATTCTTTTTATTCTTTTTTTTTTAAGAATCTTATAGTGGTGTAATTCGTTGTGAAATTTGTGAGTTGACTTTCCGAGATTCCCAACTTCACGTTTCTAACTTACAAAATCGAATCTATTTGTATCAATATTGTTAAACTTGTGAGTCAACTCGTCAAATTTAACAAGTTTGCGTTTTTACCTTTGGAAAACGCGTTAACTCGAATATAAAATCGTTTTAGACTTAAACTTGGGTCAAACTTGTTAAACTTACCAATTTGAAATCGAGTTGTAGATCTAGATAGAGAAAAGCTAAAAATCGCAAAAAGAAAAAAAAAGAATTAAAAACATATGAAGTTAAAATGAAACTAAATATTAATTATTTAGGTGTTCTATTTTAATCTTGGGAACTTTGTATCGCTGCCACCATCTTTGATTTTTTTTTTCCTAAGTTCCCATCTTTGGTTTTTCTTCTTATTTGAGCCTCTGCCCGCAACTCTACTTGTTGTATTCTTCGTTTCTCCTTAAAATGGAGATTTGAGACAAAGGGATGGAGAGAGAGAGAGAGAGAGTAAAGAAGGCTTGGTAAAACATCAAAAAGGTGAGCTTTAGTCTTGAAAGAGGATAGTGACAGATTTACTCATGTAACTTTTATTGTAATAAAAAATTACTACAACAGTACAAGCTGATTTTTATTTTTTCGATAGAAAAAAAGCAGCCCACAGAATTAAGCACTTGGATATTTTTTTAGATAACTCAAAATAAAAAATGGTGGTACAGTGAAAAAAGAAGCTCCATCTGCAACTGCAATGCCCAAAGCTTCCTTGGCGAGAATATCAAGGGTATTCAAATAAAGAAGAAGAAGCCAGGGTATTAGGTATAGAATAGAGTAGACTATGGCGGTATGGTGGTTGTTTGGCTGAGTTGTTTTGTTGGCCTTGGATTTATTTGTTTTGATAAAGCTCCAATTTGAATTTTGATTTAGATAAAAGTATGAATCAAAAGTAAGTTGACCTCTATTGCTTGGGTGACTTTGTTCATGTTTGAATTAGTTTTTGGAGAATAGTTTTTACAATTTACAAGATAAGTATGTGAGAGGAGTTTTGTCTTCGCTTGCAGAAAAAGATTTCTGAAACCACGGTTTGGTAGGAAAACTCTAACTAAGGGGATTTTTTTTTTTTTTTTACCTTGAGATATTAGATGTCTTCTTTGGTTGCCTATTTTTTATTAATTTGAGAATTTCTTTTTAATGCTTATTAATTAGGTAGTATATTAAATTGAAGATGTATTCAAGCGTAAAGGAAAATACTAAAAAATTATTGTCATTTACGTTAAGTATGATAAATTATGAATGTTAATGAATCTAATTTCAATTATTTGGATTTGAAATATATTTAAACCAAATTATTGTCATTTTTAGCATTTTAATTATTTTATCATAAAATTCTAATTTATTAACAAAGGTAAACATTTATGAGTTTATGTCCCTCTCACGAGTTTGTTTAAATCACGAGTTTGACAACATTGGTTTGTACTTAAACTTGTGCTAGCCATAAACTTGATTAAATTTGCGAGTTTACACACCAAGTTTGTCATTTTTACCATATAAAATTGTGTAAATCCACTCTTAAACTTGTGTTAGTTTGTTTGTTTTGATCATGTTCAATGCCTTTACATATGAATTTTATAGATTTTTTTTTGGATCAAAATTATAAATTTTGATAGATTTAATTTTAATTATTCATAAGCAAAATATATTTAAAATACATTATTATTATTTTGTACTTTTAGCATCTATTTATAAATAAAAGTAAACTCTTATGAGTTCACGATCGGTGTTCATATTCTTGTCACAATTTTTGCTTAAACTCTCAAATTCGACAACCTTAGGTGATACTATTATATTTAATTACCATTAGTTATTTGCGTCCTCATGCATTGCATGGAAAGTAAAAATCTAATTTTTAACTATCTTGTATTATATAGGAAGATTGTTATAAATATAAAGATCTAAGATAGAGATAGAGAGCAAGAGTAAGAGAGAATAGAGAAATTCAAGAGAGAAAGAGGGAGTAATTCTCATTCACTTGTGTATCTAATACTTGTACAATGCTTCTATTTATAGACCTCCAAAGGTCATCACCAAAGGTCACCACTAAGTTACAATAAACGCATTAAAATGTTCAATCATTGTGTATCGACTCCCCCTCTTGATGACATAAATTTTACTCCCACTGATGACAACATTTCTTCCAATGTCTACGTATTGGTGAAGAACTATATTTTGCTAATAAGCAAGATACATTAGTGTTCCTAGGGGACCAGATTGGACCGGGTTGGGGGTCAACCCGAGGTCTGGTCCAGGAGGGACCTCGGGCTGGACAGTCCAGGACCTATTTCATTTTTTTTAGTTTTTTTTTCCTACTTTTTTGGACCAATAATTAAACATATAAACATGCAAACATCTTAAATCCAATCATACACAATTATACATATAAGAATATCCAACAACATTGAACAAAAATACAAAATAACAACATTCTATTGGGTCAGACCGAAGAAGAAGGGAAGAAGAAGAAGACTGAAAAGGGAAAAAGACTCTGAATATTTGTTTGGCCAAAGAAGAAGACTCACTAATGAGTGATGAAGAATCATAAAGAAGACAATAAAGAAGGACAAAGGGTTAGATTAAGTTGTGATATTTTTTTTTTATAAAAAAAAAATATATAATATATTTTTCTAGCCGGACCAGACCAGTCCAGGGGGTCTTAGACTCTGGACCGAAGGCTGGTCTGACCCGAGCAGACCAGTCCGGTCCGCCTCATATGGTCCCAGACCAAAAAATTTTCCCAGAGACCGGGTCGGGTCGGACCGAACCACCTGGACTACCGGGTTTTTTGGACATCCCTAAGTGTTCCCATAGCACTAAATTATGGTACTTCAGGACCAAGTAGTTTTTCTTTAACTTCTTTTCTAATTACTCAAGGTTGGAATGGTTCTTTATCCGCCTGTAAATACCTTATAATCATTGGGGTATATAATGGATGTGACTTATCCATATAAAATCGCTCTAGGACCTTTTTTGTATAAGCTTCTTGTTATACAAAGATCCACTATTTAGATACTCAATCTCTGAGACAAAATTTTGTTCTTCCCAAATCATTTTTGGAATTCTTTCTTCAAACAATTAATTCTTGGAATTCTTTATACAAACAATTATATTGATGATGCCTTGCAGTGTTTTCATCGTCTACTTCCAATACACTGCAAATCATCTCCTTTTCTTCCCATTCGTCTTGATTTGTGGCTACCGTCCACTTTATTGTCCCTTTACAAACCTGGCATTCATCATAAATTTGACTTGATTTATCAATTCGGTACTCCAAAATGTCATTTTCTTCCTAAAAAAATAGAAAGGAAATATGTTAGAACATTGATAAAAAGACCCTTAAAAACAGAATTCAAGGTTGAAGAAATTTAACATATATGATAAATAAAATATACTTGAACATCCAAGCCAGATTTGAGTTGATTTATAAATAAATGGTATCAGAGCCATGTCAATTTACAAACAAATGGTATCAGAGTGAGGTCGAGTCATTTACAAACAAATGGTATCAGATCCATGTTTGGGTCAATTTACAAAAAATGGTATCAGAGCCAAGTTCGAGTCCATTTACAAACAAAAGTATTTTGATTTTACCATCATTTATCAATTTATTAGCCTCCCATATCAATTCATTGGCTGTCTTTATCAATTCATCGAATTTTTTGCTTAAATTTAAATCTTCAATTTTCTTTTTATTGTTCCTTTTAGCAATTGCAACACCCTTTTCACTTTTCTTCCCTTACTCCCTAATATCTTTTTATCAAATATCTTTTAGCATTTAGGGAATAGTTTCTGCAAAATGAGTTTGTTATCATATTGAATATTGAAAAATGAAAGAAAAAAGTATTTTGATTTTACCATCCTTTATCAATTTATTAGCCTCCCGTATCGATTCATTAGCCGTCTTTATTAATTCACAGTCCTTCTTTTTGTTGGCATCCTTTTCTGCTTTTTCAGAATACATGGCTTCATTGTATCGCTGCACAACTTTGTGAATCTTCCTGCAACACAATCAAATGAGGGTTATAAATCAATAAACAAAACAGTAAAATTAAATATGAAAATGAAAGGAAAAAATGTAAAAATTACCCAACAGTTATGTAATCTTCCGCATCACGCTCCTGTGATAACATATCTGTATCGCTGTCAAATTATTTCAAAGCATCTATACTAATTAAGGAAAAAATTCATTTAAATAATTATATATGACATGTGAAAACTAATTGACAAAGCATCTGGTATTAGAACAAGGTTTGGGTCAATTTACAAACAAATGATATCAGAGCCACGTATGGGTTGATTTACAAATGGTATCAGAGCCAGGTTCGGGCCGATTTACAAACAAATGGTATCAGAACCAGGTCGATTTAAAACCAAATGGTGTCAGACCCAGGTTTGCGTCATTTACAAACATTCATTCCTAGTTGCTAAAATCAAAAAACAAAAAATTCTACCAACGTAATAGTTTTGTTTATTATATTTCTAACTTAGTAAAGAACTGAAGAACTCAAATTTACTTGAGTGTAACACAAATTTATTTCTAACTACATCTAGAACTTCATATTGCTCATTTGTTATGTCCTCAGTATAAGGCTCACCTTCATCACCAGAAGCTTCTTTTTCGTTATTTTTCTCTATAACAATAAAACATAGCAATAGTTATCAAACTAATATATTTTCATGGAAGAGTCACTTGAATTTAAAACCAATGAAACATACAATCACCTGTGTCGTAAAAGGTTTGTTCTTCAATTTTGTTGCTTAAATTTAAATCTTCCATTTTCTTTTTATTGTTCCTTTTAGCAGTTGTAACAACCTTTTCACTTTTCTTATCCTGCTTCCCAATATCTTTTTCTCCAAGATCTTTTAGCATTTGGGGAATAACTTCTGCAAAATAAGTTTGTTACCATATTGGATATTGAAAATTGACAACAACAAAAAGTATTTTGATTTTACCATCCTTTATCAATTTATTAGTTTCCTGTATCAATTTATTGGCCGTCTTTATCAATTCACAGTCATTCTTTTTGTTGGCATCCTTTTTTGCTTTTTCAAAATACATCTTAGCTTCATCGTATCGCTGCACAGCTTTGTGAATCTTCTTGCAACAAAATCAAATGAGGGTTATAAATCAATAAACGCAAACAATAAAATTAAATATGAAGATGAAAGGAAAAAATGTAAAAATTACTCTGCAGTTATGTAATCTTTCGCATCATACACATGTGATAACATATTTGTATCGTTATCAAATTATTTCAAAGCATTTGGACCAATTAAGGCAAAAATTCATTTAAAGAATTATATATGACATATGAAAACTAATTGACAAAGCATCTACTATCAGAACCAAGTTCGAGTCGATTGACAAACAAATGGTATCAGAGCCAGGTTCGGGTTGATTTACAAACAAATGATATCAGAGCTAGGTTCGGGTCCATCTACAAACAAATGGTATCAGAGCTTGGGCCGATTTACAAACAAATGGTATCAAAGCCAGGTCAATTTAAAAACAAATGGTGTCAGACCTAGGTTTGCGTCATTTACAAACATTCATGCCTAGTTGCTAAAATCAAAAAACAAAAAATTCTACCAACGTAATAGTTATGTTTATTATATTTCTAACTTAGTAAAGAACTAAAGAACTCAAATTTACTTGAGTGTAACACTAAAATTTATTTCTAATTTCATCTAGAACTTCATATTCCTCCTTTGTTATGTACTCAATATGAGGCTCACCTTCATCACTAAAAGCTTCTTTTTCGTTATCTTTCTCTATAACAATAAAATATAGTAACAGTTACTAGATTAATGTATTTTCATGGTAGAGTCACTTGAATTTAAAACAAATGAAACATACCGATTTTTTTGCTTAAATTTAAATCTTCAATATTCTTTTTATGATTCCTTTTAGCAGTTGCAACCCCCTGCTTCCCAATATCTTTTTTCTCAAATATCTTTTAGCATTTGGGGAATAGCTTCTACAAAATAAGTTTGTTACATATTAAATATTGAAAATTGACAGAAAAAAAGTATTTTGATTTTACCATCCTTTATCAATTTATTAGCCTCCCGTATCAATTCATTGACCGTCTTTATCAATTCACGATCCTTCTTTTTGTTGGCATCCTTTTTTTTCTTTTTCAAAATCTATCTTGGCTTCATCGTATCACAACACAGCTTTGTGAATCTTCCTGCAACAAAATCAAATGAGGGTTATAAATCAATAAACGCAAACAGTAAAATTAAATATGAAGATGAAAGGAAAAAAAATGTAAAAATTACCCAGTAGTTATTTAATCTTCCACATCACGCTCTTGTGATAACATATTTGTATCACTCAGAGTAGTTAATAGCGCCCAATAGCGGTGGACTAGAGCATATCAGTCTCTGACCATCACAGTCAGTCCTTCGCAGTGTGTTTTTGCATCACGAAGGTTGTGCCAGTTGCAGCCTGGCTAGTCGCGCAACATCGCTGTTAAATTATTTCAAAGCATTTGCACCAATTAAGGCAAAATTTCATTTAAATAATTAGCTATAACATGTGAAAACTAATTGACAAAGCATCGGGTATCAAAGTAAAGTTCGGGTCGATTTACAAAAAAATGGTATCAAAGCAAGGTTCGGGTCGATTTACAAACAAATGGTATCAGAGGTAGGTTTTGGTCGATTTACAAATGGTATCAGAGCCAAGTTTGGATCGATTTACAAACAAATGGTATCAGAGCCAAGTTTGAGTTGATTTACAAATGGTTTCAGAGCCAGGTTCGGGTCGATTTACAAAAAAATGTTACCAGAAGCAGGTCGATTTACAAATAAATGATATCAAAGTTAGACTCACGTCATTTATAAACAAATGGTATCAGAGCCCGGTTTGCGTCATTTACAAATATATAATATCAGAGCCAGGTTCGAGTCATTTCTCAACCACACATTAAAAAATTATCCACCAAACTTCAAACCTTCACATTCCCTTATCAACATCATTATCCTCCCTCCGATAACGAAGAACTTGAACCGGACTCCCCAATGGGAGCACGCATCGGTTTATCAAACATTGTTGACTTATATAAATGTTGTAATAAGATCAAATATACCAACATAGAAATTTTGTTCTCATAAGAATTGATCTAGTCATATGTGAGGACTTTAATACATGATTTTCGGATCGTATAATCTAGAAATTGTGCGCTTAATTTATTCAAACATTCTTATAAACTTCAGGTTGTAAGCAAATAATCTCACATGTAACCATCTTATAGATGCATCTTTCAAATTTGTATGATTTATATGCTATTTCGATGGGCCCATATAATACTGTTTGATATATTTCCAGAAATACTAAGATTCATTACTGATCATGACCAAAAATATTTTCATAGACAATTTGTTTTTTTAGAACAAACAGCACATAATTCATAAATAATATTCAGGTTATTCATGAAGAATCTTCTGGTTCTTCAATGGATGTCAATACGTAATCTTATTTGCATTATATATATATATATATATATATATATATATATATATATATATATATATAGGGTTTATCGTTTGTCATGTCACTTGACATAAGATTATGTCAAGTGAGCCCAAAACTACGTCGTTTTGGGAGTTAAGCAAATTAATGAAGGGTGTTTTTGTATTTTTGTTTTAGTATTTATTATATGAATTTTACCAAAAGATCCTTCATTATATATATAGGTTTATCGTTTGTCATGTCACTTGACATAAGATTATGTCAAGTGAGCCCAAAACTACGTCGTTTTGGGAGTTAAGGAAATTAATGAAGAGTGTTTTTGTATTTTTGTTTTAGTATTTATTATATGAATTTTACTAAAATATCATTCATTAATTCCCCTAACTCAAAACTACGTCGTTTTGAGAGTTCATTAATTCTTTTAACCCCAAAACGACGTAGTTTTAGAGTGACTTGACATAACCTTATGTCAAGTGACATGACAAACGATAACCCATATATATATATATAGGTCGATCATGAATCATAAATGAAGGGGATATTAAACATACATCCAATAATTTATAATAGGAAATTAAATTTGGCCATATAATAATAAATTAAAGAGATATGACTTATGGTCATATATATTTTTAGAATAAGAAATCAGATATATATGACTCTCGGCCATACTAAAATAAAAATATCAATAATATAAAAGAACTTAGAAATAAGATCAAAATGAGATGTAAAAACAACAATAATCTCCAATATTAACCATGGAACACGATGTATAAAAAAATCGGCAAAAATAATCTCTTTAATTCCATATAGTGGCTAAAATTATCTCAGATAGATAAAATAAACATATAATGAAATCATTAAAAAGACGATGAGAAAAATATATCTTCATTAGAGCTTTCGTGCTGATAACGTGTTATAAATATAAAGATATATCTAGGATAGAGATAGAGAGCAAGAGAAGAGAGAATAGAGAAATTCAATAGAGAAAGAGGGAGTAATTCTCATTCACTTATGTATCTAATGCTTGTACAATGCTTCTATTTATAGACCTCCAAGGGTCATCACCAAAGGTCACCACAAAGTTACAATAAATGCATATAAATGTTCATTGAATTGCCTTTTTAGTTTCCCAATTGATATTCATGAGTGGTGACTAGAATGTGGAAGGTCAAGAGTCAATAGACATCCACATAATTAATATATTCATAACAAAGATAGTTTTATTTGAGAAAAATAAAATGATACACAAATTATCGGCCTTTTTTTCTGGGCCAACCAAACTATTGGCCCTTTACAAACATGTTTCGTACAAGGGGTCCATGTAAAAGAACTTATAGAAACAAACGGAACGTAATACATAATCACATTACAACTTTATTGCCACAGAAGCATATTACGTGCTTGTAGAAGATTGAACCAGAAGCTAAACAGGACGATCCTCAAGCAATTCCAACTAGGTTCCAGGAGAGGGAGCATCTGGCTGGTTCTCCGGTGAAGCCTCTCGGATCACCAGGACCTCATTGTAAGTTTCCATCAATCTTGCTAGAACAGGAAACTCCGACTGCATGTATGATGAAGTCTTAGCTGCTGAATTTAATCCATGCAATTCAATATATGATTGAAGATTATGGAAGGAACAGAAGAGATCAGATCAACCTTCTTTTTCTTTGGTTCCAGGGTTACTCATAAAGGAAAATTAAAGTATATATAGGTTAATTACTATAAAAAGAAGATCAAATAAGCAGATAAAAAGGAAAGTCTGGAAAATATTAATTGGCTATTACGAATTACAAGCTGATAACATAGAAAAGGCTTTAATCCGGACCAGACTCATAAACCTTCATCACCTCCTTTTGTTCTTGATTGAATGGCCTATGACTAATTAAATATTTATATTTTATAACCTTGGTGGCATTACAAACTTATAAATGGTCAGCAAGTGGCAAAAGGCTTGTAAGTCACCAAAATTAAGTGAAAACCTAACAATGAGATATGAGGGGACATTAGAGAAGGACTGGTCTCACTCATCCAAAAACCACTCCACCAGTATCCAAAAGCTATGGGATAAAACATCCTTTATGTTAAATTTTAAGAATGGGGATGGTGATAGGGAAGAACGATTACACCTCTAGAGCACTAAATCAAAGAGGCAGAATTATTACAGAGTAATACCACTCAGATACTTTAATACCACCATTCCACTCTTGGCCAAAAAGAGGGTATTAATGCAACAACAATGTACAGAACATTACCATGTCAACATTGAACCTTGTTGCAGTATACAATTGAGGTGCTAAAAACACATCTGCCTGCAAATGATAGTCAATTTGTAGATAGTCATGCAACACAAAGTCAAAAATTAAACTCAACAGATATATAAAGCTACTCCACATGGCTCTAGCTAATCCTATTGTCATTTGCAGTCAGTGATTTGGGAATGAAATAAACCAGACCGAATGACAGAATTACACTGAACATATTATATCAGTATATCCTGTTGCGAGAAGGATGAAAGGTATTACTTTTACCCGAGGTTTGGATCTCCTAGAACTAGGCAAGGGAGTTATGACTTTCTCATTAGATATTATGGACAAAACCTTCCAGGAAAAAAAGCCTCTGTTTAGAACTATATCAAGCATTGAATTTAGGCCGTCCATGTTAATATATTTAGCTGAAGAAAATTTGACAACCAATCCAACTGTATCTATGCTCAATTGAACTGTAATAGTAATATAGAATCCTAGTTTTACAGTAAGTGCAAAATGCATAGACTAACGTATTAATATCTACACATGAAAATAAATGGAGCAGAGATGCGTACCAAGAAAAGTTCATCTCCAGTAGCATATCTTCCTGTGTGGCCTTTCAATAGTTTTTCGATAGCTGAAACACATTTAAAGGAAACTAAGTAAGCCTGAAACCATCTTAAGCCAGGAATTATGTTCCTGGACAAACCAAATAACTATATTGCTATTAGAAGGTGTAAAATACAAAATGCCCAATGTTAAAATAAATTCCTTGAAATGTGACATTTATAACAATAAGCATGACCTGTTAGTAGGCAAATAAGACTTAAATGCTTGGTATAACAGAAATTCTTTTCCTAACTAAGTAAAAACTCACCAGTGAAGCCTTTTCGTATAACACCATGGACCCAAGGAAGCTTTTCATCAGGGCTGACTTTTTCCCCAATATAGTTCTGTTAATAAGAGAATGCAGGATAACTGTAAACATATAACATGGATTCTAGCATCCAAAAAAGGTTGCAAGTTGAATCATAAACTCATAAGGGGAAAAAATTGCTTAACCATACCAATACGTTCATGTTTTGCAAGGGCTGTATACTGGAGGCAACAATATGTGCAACCTATGGACCACAGTGTCAGAAGAAAAGCATGTATCAGGGCCTAAATTATAGCTTTAAAATCAAACTCCCATCCCCTAGGTTTCTCTTCATTCATTTTGATGGAGGGAAGAATCAAAAGAAGACAGAAACACAACTGAATCACAGAAAAGGAGAAAGTAATACATTTGCAAACAACCGCCATGTACTTAGAAACCTGGATAATAGACCTGTATTATAGCTAGCTTGAGAGCTGACCCCTCCTCATTCTTCTAAAAACTACCATTGACGAATTTTCAAATCCGAATCCACATTATCAACTAATAAGCCATGATTTGATTTTGTTTTCAAACCCTAATAATTGCATTTCTGATTTGGAACCTAGATACTTTTTTCCCCTAATTGCTGGTCACAATTTCGTTCAAAATTTCACTGCTTAACCTTGAATATTTTGTTTGGAATCCCAAAGCTAAACGCCCTTCTTATCCCAAATTCCATTAGATAATCTCCAAAACGGAAAATGGAACATTATGCTCCCAATTTTGCTGTGGTATAAAGGAATCTATCATCTGGATTTCATAGTACATGGTAAATGTTTAAAGATGAGTCGAAGTACATGGATTACTTGTGAATTTTTCCCAAAATAAAGCAATTTATACCTGGAAATTGATTGTTCTTTTCTGTAAATCAGAAGGCAGCAATGGACGCTGAGTAAACTTATCCTCCAGATACTTCAAGTGTGTTAAATCCATAAAAAAATAAAGACGATTTAGGAGCAATGAAAGAGGTTATAGAAAGAATTTGCATTTCGAAACTCCGAAGGAAAGCAGATAATCACCATAATGATGGCAAAAGAGTCAGAAATTACAAGGTTCCCATCCACGAGGACAGGAACAAAACCGACAGGATTGAGCTTCAGGAAATCTGAAATGCCAAAGCAAAACAGCAACAAATTAAACTACCATAAACCCACCCACCCATTATCAAGGACCAAAATGGAGCAACGAAACAGGACAAAACAAACCAGGGTCAGAGTGTTCGCCCTTCAGCAAATTGACTGGTCTGTACTCATACTTAATCCCTGAAATCAAAACACACATTCGAGCAAGAGGGACTTATCCACACAAGACATTTACCTGACGAATTCAACCGGGGGGAGTCATGTGTTTATCCAGATTCAGTACCTTTGAGGTTGAGAGCAATTCGAGCTCGAAACGAGCATGAGCTCCTCCAATACGAATACAGCTGAACCTTGTTATCGCTACTTTCAGTTGCCTAATGACACAAGAGAAATCAAAGGAAATCAGCGCATGTCTCAGGCAGGATTTCAGAATGAGGGATTGTTGGTATGAAGAAGCAGAGGATACCATAGTGATCAGTGAAGAAGTTAAGAGCCAAGACGAGTATATCCGATCCGGACGAAGCTATGGTTTGCCAACTGCATTCGGAAGAATCAATCGCCAACCATGTATATTTGCGGAGAGGTCAGCTTGGAGTCATCTTCTTTCTCTATAATGATAATTAAAACAAGGCGTTGGAAACGTAGAGAAGTGAGTCACGAAGTGTTATCAAAAAAAAAAAAACCATTGTAAAAAACTAAAAAAGTTCCGTTTTTACGTCTTTACTAGGTCATACTTACTAAAACGTAAGTAAAAACTGTCATGAGCATGGTAGTTAAAATCTCGATTTATCACTATGATTTTAAATTTTTACGATTTTTTTTCATTAAAACGATTTTACCTATTTTTCAAACACTTTTATAATTTTACGATTTTTTTACATTTTTACTACGTTATGATTTTTCGTTTTACGATTTTTTGTCCCTCTTCCGCTTTTACGTAAAATCTCGATTTTAACTACCTCGGTCATGAGTAGAAACTGGTAGAAACTCTGCTTAAACACTTAAAAACTGTAAAAACTTACACAAAAAAAAAAAAGGATGAAAAGTTTTTTTTTCCCTGAAAAAGGATGAAAAGTTGAAAACTCTATTTCCATCGTGCATCTTGGACTCGGGATTACTGGAGAGTTGAGACTGGATAGTTATATATAGTTTTTAACGTATTTCCATAGTTATAAACGTAAGTTTTTTTAACATAAGTTTTTTTTTAATGTTTTATATAGTTATATGACTTATATCTTTTAAATATAAAGTTGTTCATTAAATTTTGAGTAGTGATTTATAATTTTTTTCCATGTATATATATATATAATTTTGAACTCTGCCTTAAGTAGTAGAAAGTAGAAACTTTATGTTTCGTGTCGTTTCTACGATTTATTTTTCTACTACCCATTTTCGTGTCTGTAACATCCCAAATTTTCAAGCGGAATTTTTTTTTTTTTTTCAATCAGAGTAGAGCATTGGAGCGAAAGAGTAACTGATCCATAACAAAAGATTAACCAAAGTGTAACATAGTAATGATTACAGTAATCCTAGGGTTAGGAAAATAAATAACAGAAAGCGGTAAAGATAACTTCGGCCGCAAGCCTACTCATGTTGCTTGCCTCGATCTCCGATCCGTGGTCCTCCGGATCCTAAAGCTATAGCTGAGATTCAATTTACCACATTGAATCCCAGGTAACAGTTAACCTCATGCCCAAACAATACAGTATACAAACAACAGATATTCTAGACAATACAACAGTATATCACTACATAAGCATACAGCAGATGCATGATTATTATGCCGACAGAACATAAGCACAGAGCAATGTGTAAAGCCTCATAAGGTAACAACAACAATAATGAGTGCACTATTCACCAGTGCCACGATACCACTCGTGTCCTCAGCGCTAGGAAAACATAACGGCATTATTATGACTATAACCCGTGTAAAACTGTCTGTATAACGGTCTACGAACGTATCTATCACATATATGCATTTAAGCAGCACAAGATTAGTGTTACAGTACGCGTCCGTACCTTCGTTGACAGCGTAGGTACTTCTGACAGAAATCGTACTTTTACGGAAAATCGCGAAATGTCCAACAAATGCACGTCGGGGCGTAACAGAGAGATCGAGTTTCGATATCTTATAAGAGTAATATCACTTTCATTAGTGATTTGGCATTACGGCTGGCATTTTAGGTAAAAATTACCATTTTGCCCCTATACCCCTAATCGGCGGAATTTCGTCAGCACTTCGTTACTTTGGCTCCGATTTTTCCAAAATTTTGCCAGAACTTCGACCCAATCATAATTTTCGAAATTCTAGACTAAAATAACCCTATCATATGATATCTAATCATACTTGAAAGATTAAATACTAATCTAACATTACTACTCTAACTATCGAAAGAACTACGAAAGCTTAAAGCTCGGTACCGAAAAACTTACCCAGAGCTTCGCTACAAATTTCCCCGGCTTTCTCCTTCTCTCCTCCTCTCTCTAGATTTCGGCTAGGAGCTCTCAAAATTGTGTGAGAAATGAAGAGGATTGCTTGCCTATTTATAGGGAAAAAAAAAGTGCCAAATTGTGTAATTTTCCCCTTCCAACTTTGTAATTTCCCCCTCATTTTTAACCATGGAAAAATTATGGTTTTTGAAGAGTCATTTGTGGCCACTCAACACACCATTTCGGACTCTTGCTCCCCAAGCCAAAGATGAGCCAATAATATGATGCCACATAGCACATTCCAGAAGCTTTCCGGTCGAATTCCTCGATCGGTGTCCGATTCGCGTAATTTCGGGAAAATCTCAAAATTTCGGAATTACAACTTTGAAGACATTTTCTCACTTATTAGAAATGTCCAAGTTAACCTAAATTTTGATTCCATATAGGGTTCCAACGATCTGCTTGAAGTTTTACGAAAAACGTGTCGATTCGAAACGAATTTCCGGAATCATCAATCTCTGGACAAAAATTCACTGATTCCAAATATGTCCAGATAATTTCAAACTCATTTCCAGATGTCGAGTTAGAATTTATTTTCTTCAGATCCTAAATGTGACTATCTGCATTTTTCCCTATTTCGTCTTATTAAGAAAATGCTCTACCGGCTTCGGAATTAACTTCCGGAAAAGTCTAACTGAAGATAAAAATCCACTGATCAATATTTTACCTTGACTTTGGAAATCCTATTCCTGGTTCTCTAGATATGATCCGTTTCCTATTTATTTTTTAACTATTCACTTTAATTAATTATATAATTAAATATTACCACTTGCATGTAAAATATCATGATATTTTTTACTAATTCTTATCCTCAATTTTTGCCTCAAATTCGGCTGGCCCTTTATTAATTATTATTAAATATTTATTTTTAATTATTTATTTATTTATTTATTTCAATTTTCCTAAAAATTTCACAAAATTCTCTTATTGGTCCATTCTTGCATTTAGGCTTAAAAATACCTAAACTCATCTATTTTTCTCAAAAATTTCCAATTAATTAGCAAATATGTTTTTACTAATTTTTAGCCAAAAACCACTAATTTTAGGGTTTTACATAATTATTCATGAATTTCCTTTGCTTATGCTTAAGTAATTAGCCAATAATTACTTAATTACTTTCTTATTAATTGTGGATAATTTTCTTAATTAGAATGTCTTATTACCTCATAACTTTTACACTGACATTTGTGTTTTCATGTCCCTTCCATTATATTATAATTCATGAGGGTATTTTGGTCATTACAATACTTTTTGAACGTTCCTTCTCAATTTTTCCAAGTTTATACTTTATTAAATTACCAAAATTAGAGATAATATACTCTCTCAATTTTAATAATTATTCTACTGCCTTTTAGGATTTTTCACAATTTTTCTAAGTTATTTATGTCCCTTAGGGGCATTTTCGTCATTTTGGCACTTTGACACTTAAATTCTCTAATTTCCTACAGAATTCAACTTAGAAAAATAGACTATATTTACACAAGTCTTGCAACCATAATTTCACTTATCGGAAATAGCCAATTTATTTATCAAAATATAATATTTCAGATAAATAAATATACGGGTATTACAGTGTCTACGTAGAAACTCGATTTTGACAACATTGGTCACGAAATTTATAAACAGGATAGGCAAAGGAAGGAAGTGGGCTCCGTATTGGACCTGCGAGTTTGAGGATAGAGACTGGATAGCCTGGAGATTAGGCCGCCATACTGACCTTATTTCGTGCATTTGGGCCCACTTGGGACTTTATTGACTTTTTGTTTCCTTAAATTGAGTTTCATGAAAAACAACGTTGGGAAAATTCAGGTCCAAGAGATTAAGAAAATATTAAAAATGTCCTAAAAAATCAGATTTCAAAAAAGTCACAAAGAGTTGTTAATCCCACATATAGATGTTGTTAATCCTACATAAGGGGTTGTTAATGGGATTTTCCTAACAACTGAATTTCCTTTAGGACTTTTTTAACATTTGTTTAGTCCTTTGGAACCTGAAAAGAATTTTTCCAAAAATGTTAGTCCCAGCTGTTTTTAATTTAAGAAAAAAATATTACCTTTGAATGCTTAATATAAGAGTTAGTATTGTTAAAAAAGAGTTAGTTGACTATTCAAAATTATAACATTGATCATATGATTTCTCTAAAATTCTTGTGTATATACTTAGATTATATAATCTATTATTTTATATATTAGACAAATTAGTTTGAAAAAAAATGATAAATATAAGAGATAAAATACAAAAAAAAAAAAAAAAATTGTTTCATATTTAGAATCAAAATTCACTTCTAAACTAATAGCTCTTATACTTAGGAGAGGAGGTAGTATTACTTTTGATTTTTAATATAAGACATATTTAACTAATTTAGGTAAGTTAAAAAAGTTAGTTAAATTAATTATTTTTTAAAAGTTGTATTGGTTTTTCTAAAAGAAAAATACTTATGTCAAGTTTTTTATTTAAATGTAAGTTTGGTCTCTTCTAAAACATCTCTTTCAAATCATTTTTGAAGGCTTTGTTATTGTTATGGTAGTTATTAAGCTAAGAGAATGATCAATGAGTTACTCAGCTAGAGTTCTTCTTTAGTAAGTTATCCCATTCTTGTTATTTAAATGCAAATTCTTCTAACATGTTTATTTTGTATCACTCCAAGCGAGTTTGTTCTAATATTTCCTTACTTATAGCTTCCTCGATAATCATTTGCAGCTAAGATTTCTTTCATTCAACTAGAAGAATGAAAATTGAATTGGTAAATTTTTTTTATTAGTCATAACTGCTATAAAGATTTTGGTGACCTGTAAGGATGCAAGAAAATTCTCACTCCCTGACGCCAACTCAAACAAGCTCTTGTGTGTAGAAGTAATTTTGTGATGAAAGATTAGCAGCATCATTTTTGTATTTCTAAATTTTTATTTTATTTTTGGTATAACTGTCATTTCATGTTGAGTATGGGCTCTTATGATTTTCTTGTTTCATCACACAGGGTAAACCATACTTGGTTGAAATTATTCAAATGCTTCAACAAACGGAGGCAAGGAACAATCTATGCAATCTGATGTGAATTTTGCTATCACCTATCATGAATACATACTTTCATATCTTGTCCATACACTTGCACAGTCCTAAAATTGATGTGTGCAAGGATGTTGAAACATATGATAATTAGTCACAAGGATAAGCATGTCAGAGCTTAAACTAAGTTTGATATTAAAGCCCGGACAAGTTCTCCAGTCTCCCATGACTTTATGGGACACTTGCTTGAAGCCAATGAGTACATACTTTGATACATGATTATGCACTTGCACACAATTCCTGTCCCAACATTGATAAGTGTAAGGATGTTGAATACAAAGTTCCATACCTTGTCCATGCACTTGCACAAATCATGAATACATACTTCCATACTTTTTCCATGCACTTGCACCTGAGCCAACAAATCATTGGGTTAGAAAGTGCTAGCAGTCTCACTTAACTTATGAGAGATGTCATTTCTCTTAAAACATATGATAATTAATCATAAGAATAAGTGTATCAGAGCTTGTATCAGAGCCCACACAGGTTTACCAAACTTCTATAACTTTATGGTCACCTAGTCGAATCTAATCCACACTCCTCCCTGAGACATATTATTCTATCAGTTTCATCATCGAACATGTTCTATGGAAATGAGATCTGAACCCGTCTTCGATATCACTTCAATACCAAACCTTAAAAACAAGTATTCCAAAGGCTTCCACGTTCTTACCTTTTATCCTCACACAAGTAGATTGCTAGGACTAAATTGTTTATAAAATATCACTTTGAAAATTTTGTTTTTTCCACCTTTGCAATTATGTAAAGAATCATTTGAATTCATCCCACCTCTATTTTTAAAAATTCCTTACCTTACAAGAAGTTTCATGTTATCATGTGTAACATTAAGATCGGACTGGTCATTAAACTGGTCGAGGTGCTGGGTCAAGGAACAGTGGGTCAGACTGCAGCTAACTTGAGGCAAAACCAATGAGAAAATGAAGATTTCAGGGTTATTAATATAAAATTATATATTAAAAAAAAAAGCGATTTAAAAAACACGTTGTGGGGGAACTTGGAAGATAGTTATGAAAGATAAATAATAAGGAAGATAATTACACATTATTTTGTAATTTAATAATGGGGGAGATAGGTACAAAATACTTAACCATTATTTAATTTAATATTTTGATTATTTCCTTTGAGATCTAAGTGATTTTTTACATAACTACATATTAATAAATATATGGCCTTTCACCCGTACGTCAGGGGGCCTAAACTAGTTTATTAGTAAAAATAAACTCTTACGCATTTACAATTTAAATTCACTTTTTTATCACAAGTTTGTTTAAACTCGAGTTTGACAACATTAAGTGGTACTATTATATTTAATTACCATGATTTATTAGCGTCCTCATGCATTGCATGGAAAGTAAAAATCTAATTTTTAACTATCTTGTTTTATACAGGAAGACAGTTTTATTTAAGAAAAGTAAAATGATACACAAATTATTGGGCTTTTTTTTTTGGGGCCAACCAAACTATTGGCCCTTTACAAAAATGTTTCGTACAAGGAGTCCATGTAAAAGAACTTATTGAAACAAACGGAACGAAATTATACATAATCACATTACAACTTTATTGCCCCAAGAGCATATTACGTGCTGGTAGAACTTTTTTTTTTTTTTTGATATAATGGTAGAACATTGAACCAGAAGCTAAACAGGACGATCCAGCAGCAATTCCAAGAACTCTATTTCAGTGATCAATAAAAAGATAAGCAAGCAATGACATGTTTTTTCAATGCACGCAACATAATGAATGCAAGCTAGCATAGTCATTAGTATACAATACCAAAGGGGTCAGACACTCTCACCAAAGGGAGGGGATTCGATACTGGAATTGGTAAAGGCGTTGGGGGAGGCATCTTAACTCCTAGGTGTCTAGGTTAACGCCTGAGGGTAATAGACAACTCGCCCTGCCCAACATCGGTATCACCTAGGAGGAAGGCAGATTTCACTCTGCCCTTGGATCGTGAGTGAACCCAACCCCTTTCCTAAAATTTTTGTATAAAAAAAAAAAAAGAAAAAAAAGTATACAATATGCTCGGGTCATTGAATATTTACCTCAAGTGATTCAGGGACCACCACTTAATACTTCCACATCATTGATCCAACTAGGTTCCTGGAGAGGGAGCATCTGGCTGGTTCTCTGGTGAAGCCTCTTGGATCACCGGGACCTCATTGTAAGTTTCCATCAATCTTGCTAGAAGAGGAAACTCCGACTGCATGCATGATGAAGTCTTAGCTGATGAATTTAATCCATGCAGTTCAATGTATGATTGAAGATTAAGGAAGGAACAGAAGAGATCAGATCAACCTTCTTTTTCTTTGGTTCCACGGTTACTCATGAAGGAAAACTAAAGTATATATAGATTAATTACTATAAAAAGAAAATCAAATAAACAGATAAAAAGGAAAGTGTGGAAAAAATTACTTGGCTATTACGAATTACAAGCTGATAACATAGAAAAGGCTTTAATCCGGACCATACTTTTGTTCTTGATTGAATGGCCTATGACTAATTAAATATTTATATTTTATAACATTGGTTGCATTACAAACTTATAAATGGTCAGCAAGTGGCAAAAGGCTTTCAAGTCACCAAAATTAAGTGAAAACGTAACAATTAGATAAGGACTGGTCTCACTCATCCAAAACCACTCCACCAGAATCTAAAAGCTACGCAATAAAACATCCTTTTTGTTAAATTTTAAGAATGGTGATAAAGAAGAAAGATTACACCCTAGAGCACTAAATCAAAGAGGCAGAATTATTACAGAGTAACAAGACTCAGATACTTTAATACCACCATACCACTCTTGGTCAAAGGGTGGGTATTAATGCAACAACAATGTACAGAACATTACCATGTCAACATTGAACTTTGCCGCATTATAGAATTGAGGTGCTAAAAACACATCTGCCTGAAAATGATAGTCAATTTGTAGATAGTCATGCAACATTAAGTCAAAAATTAAACTCAACAGATATAAATCTACTCCACATGGCTCTAGCTAATCCTATTGTCATTCGCAGTCAATGATTTGGGAATGAAATAGACCAGACCGGATGACAGAATTACACAGAACATATTATATCGGTATATCCTGTTGCGAGAAGGATAAAAGGTGCTATCTTTACCCGAGGTTTGGACCTACTGGAACTAGGCAAGGTTGTTATAACTTTCTCATTACATATTATGGTCAGAAACTCCCAGGAAAAAAAGGCTCTGTTTAGAACTGTATCAAGCATTCAATGTAGGCCGTCCATGTTAATATATTTAGCTGAAGAAAATTTGACAACCAACCTAACTGTGTCTATGCTCAATTAAACTGTAATAGTAATATAGAATTCTAGTTTTAGAGTAAGTGCAAAATGCATAGATTAACATATTAATATCTAGACATGAAAATAAATGGAACAGAGATGCGTACCAGGAAAAGTTCATCTCCAGTAGCATACCTTCCTGTGTGCCCTTTCAATAGTTTTTCGATAGCTGAAACACATATCAAGGAAACTAAGTAAGCCTGAAACCATCTTAAGCCAGGAATTATGTTCCCGGACAAACCAAATAACTAAATTGCTATTAGAAGGGGTAAAATTGAGAATGCCCAATGTTAAAATAAATTCCTTGAAACGTGACATTTATAACAATAAGAATGATCTGTTAGTAGGCAGATAAGACTTAAATGCTTTATATAACAGAAATTCTGTTCTTAACTAAGTAAAAAACTCACCAGTGAAGCCTTTTCGTATAACACCATGCACCCAAGGAAGCTTTTCATCAGGGCTGACTTTTTCCTCAATATAGTTCTGTTAATAAAAGAATGCAGGATAACTGTAAAAATATAACATGGATTCTAGCATCCAGAAAAGGTTGCAAGTTGAATGATAAACTCATGAGGGGGGAAAAATTGCTTAACCATACCACTATGGCCGTGTTTTGCAACGGCTGTATACTGGAGGCAACAATATGTGCAACCTATGGATCACAGCGTCAGAAGAAAAGCATGTATCAGTGCCTAAATTATAGCTATAATATCAAACTCCTGTCCCCCCAGGTTTCTCTTCATTCTTTTTTGATGGAGGGAAGAATCAAAAGAAGACAGAAACACAACTGAATCACAGAAAAGGAGAAAGTAATACATTTGCAAACAACCGCCATGTACTCAGAGTCGGAAACCTGGATGATAGACCCCTGTATTATAGCTAACTTGAGAGCTGACCCCTCATTCTTCTAAAAACTACCGTTGACGAATTTTCAAATCCAAATTCACAATATCAACTAAAAAGCCATGATTTGATTTTGTTTTCAAACCTTAATAATTGCATTTGTGATTTGGAACCTAGATACCTTCCTCCCCTAATTTCTGGTCACAATTTCGTTCAAGATTTCACTATTTAACCTTGAATATTTTGTTTGGAATCCCAAAGCTAAATGCCCTTCTTATCCCAAATTCGATAATCTCCAAAACGGAAAATGGAACATTATGCTCCCAATTTTGCTTTGGTATAAAGGAATCTATCATCTGGATTTCATAGTACATGGTAAATGTTTAAAGATGAGTCGAAGTACAGGGATTACTTGTGAATTTTTCCCAAAATAAAGGAATCTATACCTGGAAATTGATTGTTCTTTTCTGTAAATCAGAAGGCAGCAATGGACGCTGAGCAAACTTATCCTCCAGATACTTCAAGTGTGTTAAATCCATAAAAAAGGAAAGACGATTTAGGAGCAACGAAAGAGGTTATAGAAAGAATTTGCATTTCCAAACTCCAAAGGAAAGCAGATAATCACCATAATGATGGCAAAAGAGTCAGAAATTACGAGGTTCCCATCCACGAGGACTGGAACAAAACCGACAGGATTGAGCTTCAGGAAATCTGAAATTCCAAAGAAAATTAGCAACAAATTAAACTACCATAAACCCACCCACCCATTATCAAGGACTAAAATGGAGCCATGAAACAGGAGAAAACAAACCAGGGTCAGAGTGTTCGCCCTTCAGCAAATTGACTGGTTTGTACTCATACTTAATCCCTGAAATCAAAACACACTAAACTAATAAAGGATTCGAGCAAGAGGGATTTATCCACACAAGACATTTATCTGACAAATTCAACCGAAGTAGGGGGAAAAACAAAGGAACAGTCATGTGTTTATCCAGATTCAGTACCTTTGAGGTTGAGAGCAATTCGAGCTCGAAAGGCGCATGAGCTCCTCCAATACGAATACAGCTGAAGCTTATTATCGCTACTTTCAGTTGCCTAATGACACAACAGAAATCAATGGAAATCAGCGCATGTCTCAGGCAGGATTTCACAATGAGGGATTGTTGGTATGAAGAAGCAGAGGATACCATTGTGATCAGTGAAGAAGTCAAGAGCCAAGACGAGTATATCCGATCAGGACGAAGCGATGGTTTGCCAACTGCATTCGGAAGAATCAATCGCCAACCATGTATAATGTATTTGCGGTGAGGTCAGCTTGCGAGTCATCTTCTTTAAAACAAGGCGTTGGACCAGCGAGTTTGAGGATAGAGACTAGAGAGCCTGGGCCGCCATACTTACCTTGTTTCGTGCATTTGGGCCCACTTGGGACTTCATTGACTTTTTTTTTCTGCCTTAAATTGAATTTCATGTTTTTAGCAAAAAAAAAAAAAAATTGAATTTCATGTAAAAAAACATTGGGAAAATTCCTTTCAGATGACCACGATCAAGAAAATATCAAAAAAGTTAAAAAAAATCAGATATCAAAAAAGTCACTAAAAGTCGTTAATCTCACAGATAGAAGTTGTTTATCTTACCGAATGAGTTGTTAATGAGACTTTTCTGACATCTAAATTTCTCTTAAGACATTTTTAACATTTTCTTAGTTCCTTGAGACTTGAAATGAATTTTCCCAAAAAATTTAGCCCCGACTATCTTTAATTTAAGAAATAAATATTACCTTCGAATGCTTAATATAAGAGTTAGTTGACTATTTAGAGAAATTAAAATAATTAAATAAATTATTTAATTATAACATTAATTATATGATCTCTCTAAAATTCTTGTGTGTAGACTTGGATTATATAATCTATTATTTTATAAGTCAAACAAATTAATTTGAAGAAAAATGATAAATATAAGAGATAAAAAAAATGATTCATATTTAGAATCAAAATTCACTTCTAAACTAATATTACCTCCGATCCTAATCATAGTTTGCACTACAAAAGTGTTCATATAATTAGAACCGGAGGGAGTAGCTCTTATACTTAGGAGAGGAGGTAGTATTACTTTTGATTTTTAATATGATATATTTAACTAAAGCATCTCTTTTAAATCATTTAAGTCTTTGTTATTGTTATTGTAGTTATTAAGCTAAGAGAATGATCAATGAGTTACTCAGCTAGAGTTCTCCTTTAGTAAGTTATCCAATTGTTGTCTTTTAAATGCAAATTCTTCTAACATGTTTATTTTGTATCACTCCAAGCAAGTTTGTTCTAATATTTCCATACTTATAGCTTGCTCGATAGTAATTTGCAACTAAGATTTCTTTCTTTCAACTAGAAGAATGAAAATGGGATCGGTCAATTTTTTTATTAGTCATAACTATTATAAAGATTTTGGTGACCTGTAAGGATGTAAGAAAATTCTCACTCCCTGACTTCAACTCAAACAAGCTCTTCTTTATAGAGGTAATTTTGTTATGAAAGATTAGTGCATCATTTTTGTATTTCTAAAATTTTATTTTATTTGTGGTATAACTACCATTTCATGTTAAGTATGGGCTCTTATGATGTTCTTGTTTCATCACACAAGGTAAACCATACTTGGCTGAAATTATTCAAATGCTTCAACAAACGGAGGCAAGGAACAATCTATGCAATCTGATGTGAATTTTGCTATCACCTATCATGAATACATACTTTCATTTCTTGTCCATGCACTTGCGCAATCCTAAAATTGATGTGTGCAAAGATGTTGAAACATATGATAATTAGTCATAAGGATAAGCACGACAGAGGTTAAACTAAGTTTGATATTAAAACCCGCACACGTTCTTTAGTCTCCTATGACTTTATGGGACACTTGATTGAAGCCATGAAGCCAGTGAAGCCAGTGAGTACATATTTTGATACCTTGTTATGCACTTGCACACAATTCTTGTCTTAACATTGATAAGTGCAAGGATGTTGAATACATACTTCCATACCTTGTCCATGCACTTACACAAATCATCAATACATATTTCCATACTTTTTCTATGCACTTGCACCTGAGCCAACAAATTGTTGGATTAGAAAGTGCTAGCACTCTCACTTAACTTAGGAGAGATGTCATTTCTCTTAAATATATGATAATTAATCATAAAGATAAGCATATCAGAGCTTGTATCAGAGCCCGCACAGGTTCACTAGTCTTCTATAACTTTATTGTCACCTGGCTGAATCCAATCCACACTCCTCCCAGAAAAATATTATTCGATTAGTTTCATCATCAAACATGTTTGATGGAAATGACATTTGAATCAGCTTCGAAACCACTTCAATACCAAAACCTTAAAAACAAGTATTCCAAAAGCTTCCACGTTCTTACCTTTTATTCCCACACAAGTAGATTGCTATTTGCTAGGACTGAATTGTTGTATAAAATACCACTTTGAAAATTTTTTTTTTTTTTTCCACCTTTGCAATTATGTAAAGAATCATTTGAATTCATCCCACCGGTAAGACTGTTTGGGAGAGCTAATTTAAAAAAAATAAAAAAAAAAAAAAAAACTTACAAATGTATCTCCTAAAATCACTTGAAATTAACTACATAAATTGAAAAGAAAATCTCTCTCAGGTCCTAAGGAACATAATTTCAAAAAAACCTCTAAAATAAGTCATGTCAGAAAAGTACTAAGGGACTTAATGGGTATTGATTGAAATGATAAAACCATACTATTGCCTCATATTTAAAAAAAAAAAAAAAAAAGGAAAAGGAAGGGCATTATATAACAACCTCCTCTCTCCTTTCCCAATCTACTTTTCGGCTTCTCTGTCTCTTTTCTCAGTTACTGACTTACTTCTGCTTGTGAAAATGGCGTCTGCGTTCACAGAAAACCTAACTAGATCAGTACATGTACCTAGCCAAGCTCACTGAGCAGGCCGAGAGGTATGAGGAGATTCGAATATGATCCCGTCTGCTTCAGCCAGCGAGTCCAAGGTCTTTTACTTGAAAATGAAAGGGCAATTTTTTTTGTTCATACCAGTGGTCTTCTCTTAAACCAAATCATACAAGATAATATTACATTGAAGTTTGAAATTTCTTGAGTGAAAGGGAAAATATCCAATCTAAGAGAACATTGAGAGGGGAGCAGAGAACAAGATAGCTATTGTTTCTTTTTAAAGATGAATTTAGTTCAATTGAATTTACTTCTGGACTTTACTGTAACCCTCAATAACTTGATGCTAGTGTAATCCTCAATAATTTGATGCTAGGTTTCTAAGACTCGTGGCTATAATTTACATGAGCTGTGTAACCTTTTGCTTTATTGTTGATAAGAAGAGCATAGCACTGTTTTATACCAGCATAGCTGAGATTTTTAATTTTGTGAAAACAGTAACTGATTTAATTGATTGCAGGATGGTGTCATGCAGATCCATGATAAAGAAACTAAGAAAAAACAGGGATGTGTCATTTCGTGTTAATTCATTCAAGCACCCTTCTGTTTCCTCACCCATAAAATTAAATAAAAAGACACTGTCGGTCTTAAATTTATCTTGTGCAATGTTAAATTGTTGTCTGCCTTAGTATTCAAGAAATATTTGGCTGATTGTTTGTGCAGTTAAAAACAATGCCGTTCTACTCTATGGAATCTGAAATTCTGAACAAAAGGCAAGGTGACGATGGATACACAATGTCTTTCTATTCTATGAAAGAACTTCGTGAAATGAAGGTCGGCTTCTTGTGGTGGTTGGTCACCCATCCTCATAACAGCGATTGAGAAAAAGTGTTGTCTTTGATTGAGGAGCCCCACAAGTAAAAGATGAGACATTAGGCAGCAAACTTGTTAGGTAGATAGGCTGACTTGTTATGGGTGAAAACATAACTTTGATTGTATTTATGACACATTATATTGGATCCATTGTTGTGTACACGTGAATTTGTATTTATGACAAAGTTGTAAAGAATTTGTTTTTATGAGAATGTTCATTTGTACTGATGAAAATGATCTTCATGGTTACTTGTCATTTTAATTTCAATGACAATAAGAATTTATTCCAGCCTCTATGCTCTTTAATAATGGTATGTGAAGAAGCAAAATAATGGAAAGTAATTTGTTTGGCAAGCTCTTTGTTAACAACATTAGTAGGTGTTAACAACCCTATCAGTGACTTTTAGCAACTACATCAGTGGGTTTTAACAAAAAGTCAACAACATCAGTGCATGTCAACAACTCCATCAATGGCTTTTGACAACTACATTAGTGGGTGTTAACAAGTTCATCATATAATATAAAAGCCAAGATTGTGCATGGGTCCCACATCTTTATATATTATATTATATAATATAATATACAGGTGACAGAATGTGAAAGGTTAGGAGTCAATAAACATCCACATAATTAATATATTCATAACATGTGTGTATATAAATATACTTTGTTTTAAAAAATTCCTCACCTTACTAGAAGTTTCATGTTATCATGCGTAACAATGAAGGTTATTAAAATTGAATCGGTCACTGAACTGATCAGAGTGTTGAGTCAGTGGGTCAAATCAGAGCTAACTTAAAGCAAAACCGATGGGAAAATAAAGATTTTAGGGTAACTAAAATAAAATTATAAAGAAAAAAATGCAATTTAAAAAACATGTTGTGGGGGAACTTGGAAGATAGCTAGGAAAGATAAATAATAAGGAAGATAGTCACGTAATATTTTATAAATTAATAATGAAGGAAGTAAGTATAAAATATTTAGCCAATATCTAATTTAATATTTTAATTATTCCCTTAAAGATCTAAGTGATTTTTTACATAACTACACAATAATAAAACATGACTTCTCACCTGCACATCAGCAGGCATAGGCTAGTTTATTAGTAAAAGTAAATTCTTACGAATTTACAATTTGGATTCACAATGAGATCACATTTTTATCATGAATTTATTTAAACTCGCGAAGTTTAACAACATTAGGTGGTACTATTATATTTAATTACCATTAATTATTAGCGTCCTCATGCATTGCATGGAAAGTAAAAATCTAATTTTTAACTATCTTGTTTTATATAGGAAGAAGGTTTTATTTAAGAAAAGTAAAATGATACACAAATTATTGGCCTTTTTTTTTGGGCCAACCAAACTATTGGCCCTTTACAAACATGTTTCATACAAGGAGTCCATGTAAAAGAACTTATTGAAACAAACATAACGAAATTATACTTAATCACGTTACAACTTTATTGCCCCAAAAGCATATTAAGTGCTTGTAGAAGATTGAACCAGAAGCTAAACAAGACGATCCTCCAGCAATTCCAAGAACTCTATTTTCAGTGATCAATTAAAAGATAAGAAAGCAATGAAATATGTTTTTTCAATGCACGCAACATAATGAATGCAAGCAAGCATAGTCATTAGTAAATAATATGCATGGGCCATTCAATGTTTACCTCAAGTGATTCAGGGACCACCACTTACTACTTCCACATCATTGATCCAACTAGGTTCCTGGAGAGGGAGCATCTGGCTGGTTCTCTGGTGAAACCTCTTGGATCACCGGGACCTCATTGTAAGTTTCCATCAATCTTGCTAGAACAGGAAACTCCGACTGCATGCATGATGAAGTCTTAGGTGATGAATTTAATCCATGCAGTTCAATATATGATGAAGATTATGGAAGGAACAGGAGAGATCAGATCAACCTTCTTTTTCTTTGGTTCCACGGTTACTCATAAAGGAAAACTAAAGTATATATTGGTTAATTACTATAAAAAGAAGATCAAATAAACAGATAAAAAGGAAATTCTGGAAAAAATTAATTGGCTATTACGAATTGCAAGCTGATAACATAGAAAAGGTTTTAATCCGGACCATACTTTTGTTCTTGATTGAATGACCTATGACTAATTAAATATTCATATTTTATAACATTGGTTGCATTACAAACTTATAAATGGCCAGCAAGTGGCAAAAGGCTTGTGAGTCACCAAAATTAAGTGAAAACCTAACAATTAGATAAGGACTGGTCTCATTCATCCAAAAACCACTCCACCAGAATCTAAAAGCTATGGAATAAAACATCCTTTATGTTAAATTTTAAGAATGGTGATGGTGATAAGGAAGAAAGATTACACCCTAGAGCACTAAATCAAAGAGGCAGAATTATTACAGAGTAATACCACTCAGATACTTTAATACCACCATACCACTCTTGGTCAAAGGGTGGGTATTAATGCAACAACAATGTACAGAACATTACCATGTCAACATTGAACTTTGCCGCATTATAGAATTGAGGTGCTAAAAACACATCTGCCTGCAAATGATAGTCAATTTGTAGATAGTCATGCAACAGCTACTCCACATGGCTCTAGCCAATCCTATTGTCATTCGCAGTCAGTGATTTGGGAATGAAATAGACCAGACCGGACAACAGAATTACACAGAACATATTATATCGGTATATCCTGTTGCGAGAAGGATGAAAGGTGCTATCTTTACCTGAGGTTTGGATCTACTGGAACTAAGCAAGGGAGTTATGACTTTCTCATTACATATTATGGTCAGAAACTTCCAGGAAAAAAAGTCTCTGTTTAGAACTATCTCAAGCATTCAATCCAGGCCGTCCATGTTAATATATTTAGCTGAAGAAAATTTGACAACCAACCTAACTGTGTCTATGCTCAATTAAACTGTAACGGTAATATATAATTCTAATTTTAGAGTAAGTGCAAAATGCATAGATTAACATATTAATATCTAGAAATGAAAATAAATGGAACAGAGATGCATACCAGGAAAAGTTCATCTCCAGTAGCATATCTTCCTGTGTGGCCTTTCAATAGTTTTTCGATAGCTGAAACACATTTAAAGGAAACTAGGCAAACCTGAAACCATCTTAATCCAGGAATTATATTCCTGGACAAACCAAATAACTATATTTCTATGCCCAATGTTAAAATAAATTCCTTGAAACGTGACATTTATAACAATAAGAATGATCTGTTAGTAGGCAGATAAGACTTAAATGCTTTATATAACAGAAATTCTGTTCTTAACTAAGTAAAAAACTCACCAGTGAAGCCTTTTCGTATAACACCATGCACCCAAGGAAGCTTTTCATCAGGGCTGACTTTTTCCTCAATATAGTTCTGTTAATAAGAGAATGCAGGATAACTGTAAAAATATAACATGGATTCTAGCATCCAGAAAAGGTTGCAAGTTGAATGATAAACTCATGAGGGGGAAAAAATTGCTTAACCATACCACTATGGCCGTGTTTTGCAACGGCTATATACTGGAGGCAACAATATGTGCAACCTATGGATCACAGCGTCAGAAGAAAAGCATGTATCAGGGCCTAAATTATAGCTATAATATCAAACTCCCGTCCCCCCAGGTTTATCTTCATTCTTTTTTGATGGAGGGAAGAATCAAAAGAAGACAGAAACACAACTGAATCACAGAAAAGGAGAAGGTAATACATTTGCAAACAACCGCCATGTACTCGGAAACCTGAATAATAGACCCCTGTATTATAGCTAGCTTGAGAGCTGACCCCTCCTCATTCTTCTAAAAACTACCATTGACGAATTTTCAAATCCGAATCCACATATCAACTAAAAAGCCATGATTTGATTTTGTTTTCAAACCCTAATAATTGCATTTGTGATTTGGAACCTAGATACCTTCCTCCCCTAATTTCTGGTCACAATTTCGTTCAAAATTTTACTGTTTAACCTTGAATATTTTGTTTGGAATCCCAGAGCTAAACGACCTTCTTATCCCAAATTCCGTTAGATAATCTCCAAAACGGAAAAAGGAACATTATGCTCCCAATTTGGCTGTGGTATAAAGGAATCTATCATCTAGATTTCATATTACATGGTAAATGTTTAAAGATGTGTCGAAGTACAGGGGTTACTTGTGAATTTTTCCCAAAATAAAGGAATTAATACCTGGAAATTGATTGTTCTTTTCTGTAAATCAGAAGGCAGCAATGGACGCTGAGTAAACTTATCCTCCAGATACTTCAAGTGTATTAAATCCATTACAAAATAAATACGATTTAGGAGCAAAGAGAGAAGTTATAGAAAGAATTTGCATTTCCAAACTCCAAAGGAAAGCAGATAATCACCATAATGATGGCAAAAGAGTCAGAAATTACAAGGTTCCCATCCACGAGGACAGGAAGAAAACCGAGAGGATTGAGCTTCAGGAAATCTGAAACGCCAAAGCAAAACAGCGACAAATTAAACTACCATAAACCCACCCAGCCATTAAGTATGGAGAAACAAACCAGGGTCAGAGTGTTCACCCTTCAGCAAATTGACTGTTTTGTACTCATACTCAATCCCTGAAATCAAAACACACTAAAACTAATAAAGGATTCGAGCAAGAGGGACTTATCCACACAAGACATTTACCTAACGAATTCAACCGAAGTAGGGGGAAAAAAGGAACAGTCATGTGTTTATCCAGATTCAGTACCTTTGAGGTTGAGAGCAATTCGAGCTCGAAACGAGCATGAGCTCCTCCAATACGAATACAGCTGAAGCTTATTATCGCTACTTTCAGTTGCCTAATGACATCAGAAATCAAAGGAAATCAGCGCATGTCTCAGGCAAGATTTCACAATGAGGGATTGTTGGTATGAAGAAGTAGAGGATACCATTGTGATCAGTGAAGAAGTCAAGAGTCAAGACGAGTATATCCGATCAGGACGAAGCGATGGTTTGCCAACTGCATTCGGAAGAATCAATCGCCAACCATGTATAATGTATTTACGGTGAGGTCAGCTTGCGCGTCATCTTCTTTCTCTATATTGATTAAAAAAATCTAAAAAAGAATTAAATCGGGGAAAAAATTGGTTAAGAATTTCCGCATAACAAAATTTATTGGCTAAAATAACTAAAGATCATGTACTCCCTTCAGCAGACTTGTTTACCTGATTGGCCTAAAGGAAATTAGTGAACTTAAGTGAATATGATATGCATTATTATCAACTTCATGACTGAGTTTACTGTTTTTAATTTTTAATGATATTAAATCTAGTAGAGTTATTGAGAAACTCGTGTCAACTATAAACTCGATTAAACTTACAAATTTATACATATAGTTTACCATTTTGACGTTTCTAGCTCACAAAACCTTGTTAACTTACTTTTAAACTCCTGTTAACTTTTTCAATTTTGTCATTATCAACGGCTTTATATATGAATTTTATAGAAATTTCTTTGTTAAATATAATAAATTATGAATGTTGATATATTTAATTTTAATTATTTGGATTTAAAATATATTTAAATCAAATCGTTATCGTTGTCATTTCTTATATTTTAATTATTTAATTATACACTGTTAATACCTATTTAATGATAAGAGTTTACTCTTACAAGTTTACGATTCAAGTTCACAATACGAGTTTACATCACTATCACGAGTTTGCTTAAACTCATAAGTTTGACAACTTTGATGATATGTACTCTTTTCGGTCTTTTTTTATAAGAAACTTTTATCCTTATTACGTAAAAAGAACCAACGGTTAAGATTAGTATAAAACAATAAATATGTTAAAGGAGCGCGAATGAGTAATAAATACGAGAGAATATAAGTATACAATATGAGAGGGAATGTGTAATAAATAATTAAATAAAAGAGAATTAATGGTGGGTGGAGGATAATTAATATAAAGATATATTTAATAGGGGTAGAAAAGGAAAATGTAGTTTAAATTTTGAGACACAAGGAGAAAGTTGCTTATAAAAAGAATCCGCCCCAAAAAGAGAAAGTTACTTATAAAAAAGATCGAATGAAGTATTTTATAAAACACTTTAGTCATTTTTCTTAAGTCTCACGTTCCCTCTTACCATTAATTATTGTTGAGTAAGTATCAAGATAGGTAAATTAAAAAAATATTGATAAATATAAAAACTATGTCTAATGTTTAAAACTAAAAGGGTAAAGGAGCAAAAATACACATGTGCTTTACCCCAGTAGCGCCCAGCACCATATGCTTTTTTTGGGAGCAAAAATACACACGTAGTTACCATTTTGGAGTAAAAGTTACATCCCACCGTTATGTTATTGTTCACCATGATGAGAAAGAAAGAGCTGAAGTGAACAGTAACATAACGGTGGATGTGACTTTTGCTCCAAAATGGTAACCAAGTGTGTATTTTTGCTCCCAAAAAAAGCATATGGTGTTGGACGCTCTCGGAGGTAAAGCACATGTGTATTTTTGTTCATTTACCCAAACTAAAATTAATTTCTTAAATATGTCTTATATTGACAGGGATGTATTACATAGGTGAACATTTGGGTAATAAATTTTGCTAGAGAGAATTTTTCAACCATTGTATACCTTTTTTTTTTTTTTTTTTTTTTTTTTTTTTTTACAATTTTGACCATAATAAAACAAAGCATTGGAGACGTAGAGAAGTTAGTCACGAAACTGGGGAAGCACATAAGGTGCTTGTCCCTTATGTGTTTTTTATGTGCTTGTCCCTCTTATTAGAGGGACAAGCGCATTTTATTTAATTTTTTTTATTTTTTTTATATTTTATTTATTTAGATTAAAATTATATGTTGTTTTTTGTTTTTTTTTTTTTTGCACCCAATATCTCAAATTAATTAATTTTCAGTTCTGCACAAAGAAATATTTTTTCTATAACACCAGTATCCTGGAAACTAATTAATTTGAGATACTGGGTGCAAAAAAAAATTCAGAAAGCAACATATAATTTTAATCTACATAAATAAAACATATAAAAAAATTTAAAAAATAAAATGTGTTTGTCCCTCTAATTAGAGGGACAAGCACATAAGAAGCACATTAATAAGTGCCAGGATGTTGAAGCCATGAAGCCAGTGAGTACATACTTTGATACCTTGTTATGCACTTGCACGCAATTCTTGTCTAAACATTGATAAGTGCAAGGATGTTGAATACATACTTCCATACCTTGTCCATGCACTTACACAAATCATCAATACATATTTCCATACTTTTTCTATGCACTTGCACCTGAGCCAACAAATCGTTGGATTAGAAAGTGCTAGCAGTCTCACTTTTTTTTTCGTAAACAGGGGGCAATCACCCTTCTCAATTCATAACAACAAGTATGGGCAAAGCAGCCCCTACACAATCTATAAACAGAAACGGAACTAAGAAATGAGGAGGATCATCAAAAACAACTTTGAACTCCCCATGTGTACATGCGAAACCAGCCATGGCATCAGCACATGAGTTCCCCTCTCTAAGCACATGAACAAAATTAACTCTACTAAAACTACTTACAGCCATACAAATATTAGCCACCAGCCGTGACTTAGTGCCATCAGTCCCCTACGAATTAGACAGTAGATGAACAACAGACGCAGAATCACTTTCAACTATAATACTACCAAGTCTTTATCTAGCAGCAATCTCCAGCCCAGTAAGGACTGCCCAGAGTTTAGCTTTTATAGCAGAATTAACTCCTAATCTTCTTGAGAATCCACATAGGAACCTGCCGTCACTACCCCTTATAACGCCCCCACAGCCTGCAACATTTGTTCCACCCTTAAAAGCCCCATCAACATTGATTTTGAACCACCCCTCTTGTGGAGCATTCACCTGACCTGAGCCTCCATTCTAACAACATGTGTTTTCCCAAAATCCAGTCTTGCTTTCTTTATTTCATACACATACTAGTAAACAACCCTACTTCTATTTTCTAGCATAACATATCCTTCCTCAAACCGCCGTCTATTCCGCCACTGCCACAACAGCCAGCATGCAACACCAAAAATCAGACACCAGTCATCATCACCGTTGGCAATATTAGCACCAATCCATTCTCTATCCTGTAAACATACAAAATCAGGATCAACCCTCCCACCCATTAGGTCCACCCACAGCTCCCTAGCTATGACACAATCTCTTAACACATGCATCAAGTTTTCACACTGCCCATTACAATTTTGGCAACAAGCACTAACCCCCAAAAGTCGAGAGAGTCTAGCACCTGTGAGAAGCCTATCATGCCTGGCCTTCCATAAAAATAGTTGAACTCTCTGCGGGCCCTTCCATCTCCACAAGATACTCCACCCCCTCTCACCCAACTGATCTTCCTTGCGTAGAGAGTGATAGAAATCAGCACCCACAAATCTGCTAAGAACAGATGTGGCCCATTGGATAGTGTCCTCCCCATACTCATCTATTGGGGGTTCCACCGCAAGAATTTTAATTACTCCTTCGCTGGTTACCCACCTTCGAATCTTTTGGACGTCTCAACCACCATTCAGTCCTACCATACTTCTCACTGAACAGGTTTTATCCACATCTGCTATGTGCCCATTACAAAATTCAGCTAGTACTCTCCCATCACCAAGCCACTTGTCAAGCCAAAAATTGGTCACGTCCCTATTCCCTAACTCCCAATTCACCTTATCTAAGACACTCGGCCATAATCTAACCAAGTGTTTCCACACCTCCGAATCAACCCTCATAGCTACACATTCTCTTAACAACTCCTTTTTTCTACCATATTTGCCCACAAGAACCCCAGAGCATAGACTCTCTGGATTAGCAAGAATATTCCAGGCAAGTCTAGCAAGCAACGCATCATTCATAGCCTCAAGATTTCTTAGCCCCAACCCCCCATTCCTCTTATCTTGGCAAATCTTCTTCCAACTCACAGCATGCAACCTCTTCTTCCCTTCCTCACTTCCCCATAAAAAATTCCTTTGTAATTTTTCCAACTGATTTCGAACACCCACAGGGATATAGGAATGTTGCATATAAAATATTGGCAGCTGGTTGGTTACTGATTGTACTAGAGTTACTCTACCAGCAAACGATAGGGTCTATCTCTTCCAACTACTCAGCTTGTTCTGCATTTTATCAATCATATGTTGGAATTTACATCGGTTCTCACCCCCTTTCATCAAAAAAGCTCCCAAATATCTTCCCACATCCTCCACTCTTCTAAAACCAGAGTACAAACAGATCTCATTTTGCCTGCTTCTTTCCACATTCTTCGAAAAATATATACTTGTTTTTTGAATATTCACATTTTGTCCAGTCATGGCATCAAACTCCTCCAGAATTCCCATAACAACACAAATATTATCCATGTCAGCCTCACAAACAAGCAACAAATCATCCGCAAATAGCAAATGTGAAATCATAGCTCCATTTCTACCCAAACGCATGGGCTTCCACTTACCACTACACAGACAATCCTCAATTAGATGAGTTAACTTCTCCATATCTAAAACAAAAAGGTAAGGAAACAATGGGTCACCCTGTCTCAACCCTCTAGATGGCTCAAACACCTCACGTTTAACACCATTCCACATTATAGCCATATTAGTTGAAGAAATACAGCCCATAATCACCTTCCTAAAATGCTCTTCAAATCCAATCTCCTCTAACACATTATTGATAAAATCCCAACTCATCCTATCATACGCCTTTTCAATATCAATTTTGACCACCATATACCCTTTCCGACCTTGCAATTTACTCATAGAATGCACCAATTCCTTGGCTATTACTATGTTATCATGGATACTCCTACGAGGAACAAAGCTAGTTTGGTAAGGGGATACCAAACTATCTATAATTGGTTTCAACCTGTTTACCACCAATTTCGATAGTCCTTTATAGATCACATTACACAACATAATAGGCCTAAACTGACTCACCATCGCTAGCAGTCTCACTTAACTTAGGAGAGATGTCATTTCTCTTAAAACATACGATAATTAATCATAAGGATAAGCATATCAAAGCTTGTATCAGAGATCGCATGGGTTTACTAGTCTTCTATAACTTTATGGTCACCTGGCCGAGTCCAATCCATACTCCTCCTAGAAACATATTATTCGATTAGTTTCATCATCAAACATGTTTGATGGAAATGACACTTGAATTGACTTTGATACCACTTCAATACCAAACCTTATAAACAATAAAAATAAGTATTCCAAAAGCTTCTACGTTCTTATCTTTTATCCCCACATAAGTAGATTGCTAGGACTGAATTGTTGTATAAAATATCACTTTGAAAATTCTTTTTTTTCCACCTTTGCAATTATGCAAAGAATCATTTGAATTCATCCCAGCTCTAAGACTGTTGGGGAGAGATAATTAAAAAAAAAAAAAAAGCACCTTACAAATGTATCTCCTAAAATCACTTGAAATTAACTACATAAATTGAAGAGAAAATTTCTCTCAGGTCCTAAGGAACATAATTTCAAAAAAAAACCTCTAAAAAAAAGTCACATGTCAGAAACGTCCCAAGGGACTTAATGGGTATTGGTTGAAATGATAAAAGGGTTAAGGTGCGATTTGGCCAATAAACTATTAGCCCAGGAGCGTCCAACACAATTAACTATTAAGTGGACCAAAAATACCAACAAACTTTTAAAAAGGAGCGTCCAACACAACAAACTTTTTAAAAAAAGGGCCCAGCACAACGCCGTTAGAAAAAAGTTAACGTCCGTTATCTAATGTGCAGATTGACCAATAAACTTTTACTCCAGGAGCGCTCAGCACAAAAAAGTTTTACTCAAGAGTACCCATCACAAAATTCTAAATTTTACTAAATTAAATGATTTTTTTTCTCAATTATCTATGGACAAAAATTACTCATTCTTCAATTTTGTCAAAATTATAATTTGCTAAAATAAACAAAAGTTTTATATGATTTAAATAAAACTCAAGGTGTTTTATAGTTTATTATATATGTTAAACAAAAAAAATTATATGATTTATTTTTATTTTTATTTTAGAAGAAATTTATGTGAGTTAAGAAATTCATTTAATGTTAATAAAATTTAAAAAATCTAAAAAACCTATTATATCCTGAAAGAAATGGAATGTGTTTAATTTTTATTTTTATAAAAATAGCTTAATGAATATCAACGTTGATACTTAATAATATAAATCGAGCAATTTGGCCTACGAAAGTCTCATATCCATATAAGCAATAAATCATTTAATTAAAAAATATATCATCAAGTTTCCAGATTTATATTATTAAGTATCAACGTTGATATCTATTAAGATTTTTTATAAAAATAAAAATTAAACTTATTTCATTTCTTTCAGGATATAATAGATTTTTTAGATTTTTTAAATTTTATTAACATTAAATAAATTTTTTAACTCACATAAATTTCTTCTCAAATAAAAATAAATCTTTTTTTTTTTGTTTAACATATATAATAAACTATAAAACACATTGAGTTTAATTTAAATCATATAATTATACTTTAAATTAAAATTTTTGTTTATTTTAGCAAATTATAATTTTAACAAACTTGAAGAATGAGTAATTTTTGTCTATAGATATCTATACAAGTAGTTTTGAGTAATGACAATTGAGAAAAAATATTTAATTTAGTAAAATTTAGAATTTTGTGCTGGGCGCTCCTGAAGGAAAAGTTCGTTGGTCAATCTACACCTTAGATAACGGACGTTAACTTTTTTCTAATGGCGTTGTGCTGGGTGCTCCTTTTTAAAAGTTTGTTGGTATTTTTGATCCACTTAATAGTTAATTGTGTTAGATGCTCCTGAGCCAATAATTTATTGGTAAAATCGCACATTAACCCATAATAAAATTATACTATTGCCTCTTGTATCAAAAAAAAAAAAATTATACTATTGCCTCATATTAAAAAAAAAAAAGGAAAAGGAAGGGCATTATATAACAACCTCCTTCTCTCTCCTCCCCCAATCTACTTTTCGGCTTCTCTGTCTCTTTTCTCTGTTACTGACTTACTTCTGCTTGTGAAAATGGCGTATGCGTTCACAGAAAACCTAACTAGATCAGTACATGTACCTAGCCAAGCTCACTAAGCAGGCCGAGAGGTATGAGGAGATTCGAATATGATTCCGTCTGCTTCAGCCAGCGAGTCCAAGGTCTTTTACTTGAAAATGAAAGGGCAATTTTTTTTGTTCATACCAGTGGTCTTCTCTTAAACCAAACCATACAAGATAATATTACATTGAAGTTTGAAATTTCTTGAGTGAAAGGGAAAATATCCAATCTAAGAGAACATTGAGAGGGGAGCAGAGAACAAGATAGCTATTGTTTCTTTTTAAAGATGAATTTAGTTCAATTGAATTTACTTCTGGACTTCACTGTAACCCTCAATAACTTGATGCTAGTGTAATCCTCAATAATTTGATGCTAGGTTTCTAAGACTCGTGGCTATAATTTACATGAGCTGTGTAACCTTTTGCTTTATTGTTGATAAGAAGAGCATAGCACTGTTTTATACCAGCATAGCTGAGATTTTTAATTTTGTGAAAACAGTAACTGATTTAATTGATTGCAGGATGGTGTCATGCAGATCCATGATAAAGAAACTAAGAAAAAACAGGGATGTGTCATTTCGTGTTAATTCATTCAAGCACCCTTCTGTTTCCTCACCCATAAAATTAAATAAAAAAGACACTGTCGGTCTTAAATTTATCTTGTGCAATGTTAAATTGTTGTCTGCCTTAGTATTCAAGAAATATTTGGCTGATTGTTTGTGCAGTTAAAAACAATGCCGTTCTACTCTATGGAATCTGAAATTCTGAACAAAAGGCAAGGTGACGATGGATACACAATGTCTTTCTATTCTATGAAAGAACTTCGTGAAATGAAGGTCGGCTTCTTGTGGTGGTTGGTCACCCATCCTCACAACAGTGATTGAGAAAAAGTGTTGTCTTTGATTAAGGAGTCCCACAAGTGGAAAATGAGACATTAAGCAGCAAACTTGTTAGGTAGATAGGCTGACTTATTGTGGGCGAAAACATAACTTCGATGGTATTTAGGACACATTATATTAGATCAATTGTTGTATACACGTGAATTTGTATTTATGATAAAGTTGTGAAGAATTTGTTTTTGTGGGAAGATTCATTTGTACTGATGAAAATGATCTTCATGGTTACTTGACATTTTAATTTCAATGACAATGAGAATTTATTCCTGCCTCTATGCTCTTTATTAATGGTATGTAAAGAACCAAAATGATGGAAAATAATTTGTTTGGCAAGCTCTTTGTTAACAACATCAGTGGCTGTAAACAAGTTCATCATAAGGTGTTAACAACTCCATCAGTGACTTTTAACAACTCCATAAGTGGATTTTAACAAGTCAACAATATCAGTGCTTATCAACAACTCCATCAAAAGGTGTTAATAACTCCATTAGTGACTTTTGACAACTACATCAATGGGTTTTAAGAAGTTCATCATATAAGGGTTAAATACCATTTTTGCCACGAAAATATTGGTTAAGGGGCATTCAGCATTCGAAAGTTTTTTGGTATTATTTTTGCCCCGAAAGTTTTTTTTAGGAGCAAATTTGCCCCGAAAGTTTTTTTGTGAGCAAAATTTTGTAAACTTCTAGGGCAAAAATGATCAATCCAACAATCAAGATCAACCGATGGGTAAGATTGCTACGTTTGTAAACTTTCGGGGCAAAAATGATACCAAAAAAACTTCCGGGTGCTGGGTACTCCAAAACCAAAACTTTCGGGCCAAAATTGGTATTTATCCCATCATATAATATAAGGGTTTAATGTTTCTATATTTGCTGTAGAAACATTTTTTCTGCCACACTCACATAAAAGTGAGTGGACGTAAATGTGGCAAAAAAAATGTTTCTGCAGTAAATGCAGAAACATTAAACCCATAATATAAAAGCCAAGATTATGCATGGGTCCCACATCTTTATATATTATTGTTCTGGTGTAGAACACAGATTGTCTAGCCCTGAGGGGCTAGGATGTTGATGTTGATTGGGACTTGACCTAGGAGTGATTCCTAGGGCCTACGTACCCTGAAGAGGGATCAAAGTCCACGTAGTTCGAGGATTGATGGAGGCATTTAGCCAAAGGGAGTCGGGTGTGTGCTCTGTGTGCAGTATATGCAAATAAGACAGAGCGTAGAAGATAGAAGATGTGTACCTGTTAGGTTAACCATCTATATATAGAGGTTACCTTAGGGTTAGGGATCCTGATTTGGTGTAGAGTTTTCCCTTGATTATCTCCTTGATTGTAGGTTGGTTATGATCTTATCTGATCTGTTGGCGATCATGATAGATCCCCTGTTATTGGGCCGCATCGCTAATGGGCCTTATATAAAATCCGTAACAGATGCCCCCAGCCCGGTAGTTCAAGGTTTTGGACTGCCGGGGTGTATGATGTCGTCCTGGATAAGTCATCCGAGGTGTTGCCCATCTCCTGACGTCTGCGTCAGGCTAGGACTTGTTGAACTCATTTCCCAGGTACGTGGTAACGTTACAATGTCCGATGAGCCGGGCGACGTCCCGCGTCTCGTGAAGTGTCATGATGACGACCGACGTCTTGAGAAATACCGTGGTGATTACCGACGGCCGAAGGGAGACCGAGGTAATGAACTCTGGCCCTAGGAAGGTCATGGTGAGAACCAACGTCCTAAGGGTCCGAGGTGGTAGACAACTGCCGTGGTCGAATGATATTGCCGGGATTGTATTCCCACGGCCTGAGGATCCGGATTACTAACCGCGGGCCTCAGGTTAATTGGTATGACTGAAAGTGCCGGGGTGAGGACCATGGTTCATGGATCTGTTGGGGTGAAAACCATGGCTCATAGATCCGAGATGGTCCGTTGTGGCCCCTGCGTAATTTCAGGCGGACCAAGGTACCGGGGTTGTAGCCCGGTGTCTGACGATCCGGGATGGTTGGCGTGAATACCGCGTGACTCTTGGGGAGTACCCTCTGATTCTGTCATGATTGCGTGTGTTATCTGGCTTTCGTGGATTGGATTTCGTCCATCCAGCTTAATTTGCTTTCGTAGCCATTTATCAGGGCTAATTGTCTGGTCTATATTCTCATTTTGGATGCTAGTCTGTTGCCCCCAGCTTGGTAGTTCAAGTCTTTGAGTTGTCGGGATGTTAACCAGGTTCGGTGTAACCGGGTCTCGCTTCTTAAAATTCATGCAGAGCCGGGGTTTAAACCAAATATGGTGTAACCGGGGTCCGCATTTTGCTTCCAAACTTTTTGACGTTGCAGAAATAAAATTCGCATTTCAGTCCCTCTGCAAAACCTTTTTTGGAGTTCCACTTAGGTCCCTGTAGGAAACCTTTTAAGAGTTTCACTTAGGTCCCTGTACGAAACCTTTTAAGAGTTTCACTTAGGTCCCTGTACAAAACCTTTTAAGAGTTTCACTTAGGTCCCTATACGAAACCTTTTGAGATTTTCACTTAGGTCCCTGTACGAAACCTTTTGAGATTTTCGTTTAGGTCCTTTTATGAAACCTTTTGAGATTTTCTTTTAGGTCCCTTTATGAAACCCACTTGAGATTTCGTTTAGGTCTCTTTATGAAACCTTTCAAGGTTTGCGCTTAGTTCCCTATGCAAAACCTTTTAAGATTTGCACTTAAGTCCTTTGATGAAACCTTTTGGAGATTTCATTTAGGTCCCTGCTGCGTTTTCCCGATTAGGTCTGACTTTTCCTGAGCATGCCACCGTGAAATCCAGAAAGCAATCTCAGGTTTGACCTCGGTTCCGCCGCCAAACTTTCGTGTCATCTAAATTTATACCAAAGTCCGGGTTCCCGTGAGAGAGGATGACGATCCTTGAGGGGAGAGGATGAGAATCCTTCATTCCACATTGCTCAATTTCCCAACTTATCCAATGAGAGGAGAGAGGATGACGATCCTTGAGGAGAGAGGATGAGAATCCTTCATTCCACATTGCTCAATGACCCAGCCTCAAAATGACATGGAGAGTTGCATGTCTAAATTTATGCCAGAGGTGAAAAGTGTTGCTCGTTTAAGGACTAAGCGTATGGTTTATATGCTTCCTGATACACACCCTCTCTTAAAAGAATTCCCAAAGAGAGATCCTGGCGATCCTTCCAATTATCTTCTCGTCATGTAGAGACATGGAGAGTTAAACCCATGTGATTGTTTCTCTGAATCCCTTCACAAGCTACTACGATTCTTGATTTTGATGCTGTGGATTTTCAGGAACTGCTCGTACAAAGGTATCTGACTGCTGCTTCTGGTATTGACCATCTTTGGTCGTAGGAATCGAAATTTATCGAGTCCCCACGGTCGGCGCCACTGTTCTGGTGTAGAACACAGATTGTCTAGCCCTAAGGGGCTAGGATGTTGATGTTGATTGGGACTTGACCTAGGAGCGATTCCTAGGGCCTACGTACCCTGAAGAGGGATCAAAGTCCACGTAGTTCGAGGATTGATGGAGGCATTTAGCCAAAGGGAGTGGGGTGTGTGCTCTATGTGCAGTATATGCAAATAAGACAGAGCGTAGAAGATAGAAGATGTGTACCTGTTAGGTTAACCATCTATATATAGAGGTTACCTTAGGGTTAGGGGTCCTGATTTGGTGTAGAGATTCCCCTTGATTATCTCCTTGATTGTAGGTTGGTTATGATCTTATCTAATCTGTTGGCGATCATGATAGATCCCCCTGTTATTGGGCCGCATCGCTAATGGGCCTTATATAAAATCCGTAACAATTATATTATATAATAAATATACAGGTGACAAAATATAGAAGACAAAATATAGAAGGTTAAGAGTCAATGAACATCAACATAATTAATATATTCATAACATTGTGTATATAAATATACTTTGTTTTAAGAAATTCCTCACCTTACTAGAAGTTTCATGTTATCATGTGTAACAATGAAGGTTATTAAAATGGAATCGGTCACTGAGCTGGTCAGAGTGCTAAGTTAGTGGGTCAAACCGGAGCTAACTTGAAGCAAAACCGATAAAAAAATGAAGATTTTAGAGTAACTAATATAAAATTATAAAGAAAAAAAATGCAATTTAAAAAACATGTGGGGAACTTGGAAGATAGTTTTGAAAGATAAATAATAAGGAAGATAGTTACGTAATATTTTGTACATTAATATTGAAGGAAATAAGTATAAAATATTTAGCCAATATTAATTAATATTTTGATTATTCCCTTAACGATTTAAGTGATTTTTCACATAACCACACATTAATAAATATAAGGCTTCTCACCCGCACATCAGTGGGCCTAGGCTAGTTTATTAGTAAAAATAAACTTTTGAGTTTACATTTTTATCGTGAGTTTGACAGCAAACAAATAGGTGGTACTATTATATTTAATTACCATTAATTATTAGCGTCCTCATGCATTGCATGGAAAGTGAAAATTACTACCTCGTTTTATATAGGAAGACAGTTTTATTTAAAGTAAAATGACACACAAATTATTTTGGCCTTTTTTTTTGGGGCCAACCAAACTATTGGCCCTTTACAAACATGTTTCGTACAAGGAGTTCATGTAAAAGAACTTTTTTTTTTTTTTGCTATAAGAATTTTAGGAAAGGGGTTGGGCTCACCCACAATTCAAGGGCAGGGCGCTTGGAGCCCAGTCCACAGGACATACTGGATGGAGAGTACCCATGTAAAAGAACTTGTTGAAACAAACGGAACGAAATAATACATAATCACGTTACAACTTTATTGCCCCAAGAGCATATTACGTGCTGGTAGAAGATTGAACCAGAAGCTAAACAGGACGATCCTCCAGCAATTCCAAGAACTCTATTTTCAGTGATCAATTAAAAGACAAGTAAGCAATGAAATATGTTTTTTCAACGCACGCAGCATAATGAATGCAAGCTAGCATAGTCATTAGTATATAATATGCATGGGTCATTCAATATTTACCTCGAGTGATTCAGGGACCACCACTTAATACTTCCACATCATTGATTCAACTAGGTTCCTGGAGAGGGAGCATCTGGCTGGTTCTCCGGTGAAGCCTCTCGGATCACCGGGACCTCCTTGTAAGTTTCCATCAATCTTGCTAGAACAGGAAACTCTGACTGCATGCATGATGAAGTCTTAGCTGATGAATTTAATCTATACAGTTCAATATATGATTGAAGATTACGGAAGGAACAGAAGAGATCAGATCAACCTTCTTTTTCTTTGGTTCCACGGTTACTCATAAAGGAAAACTAGAGTATATATAGGTTAATTACTATAAAAAGAAGATCAAATAAACAGATAAAAAGGAAAGTGTGGAAAAAATTAATTGGCTATTATGAATTACAATCCGATAACATAGAAAAGGCTTTAATCCGGACCATACTCATAAACCTTCATCACCTCCTTTTGTTCTTGATTGAATGGCCTATGACTAATTAAATATTTATATTTTATAACATTGGTTGCATTACAAACTTATTGTTAGAATATTAGGGATTATTTAGATTAATCATTATCTTAGATTTTAGATTAATCATGATGATATTATTATCTGATATTTATTAGGATAAAGATATGGATATTATATCTTATGATAATATATCTTAATCATTTAGATTAGATTTAATTTATTCTGATAAGATTAGATTCTAGGGTTAGTCCTAAGTTTGCCTATATAAAGGCCCCTATGTACTCACTTTTTTACCTACAGAGAGGGAAAACTCCAAATGACGTAAACAAACTCCAGCCGACAAGTGTTTCAGCCTGCTCTCTCATCCAGACCGTTGGCCATCAACTTTTTCCGACGAAGCACCTTAGGAGACGAAGAAGAACTCCAAGAGTGCACCGTCGAGTGGAGGCGAGCGGCAGAGAGAGAGAGAAACAGAGCGAAACACGCGAGAGAGAGAGAGAGAGCCAAAACGCGACCTTCGGATCCGAACAAAGGAAGGCGCGTCAAACTGAAGACTCTTCTACATCAGAACAACCAAACCAAACTGTACCCCACAAAACCTCAGAGATGGTTCCAGATTATCCAGAAAATCACAATATGGTTATTAACCATAGGTTTAATGGCAAAAACTATCTTCAATGGTCCCAAAGTGTGCTGAGGTATATTCGTGGCAAGAGAAAGGAGAAATATATAAATGGAGCAGCCCCTCAACCAGCTCCGAATGACACAAATTTCGACACATGGTTTGCGTAAAATAACCAAGTTATGACTTGGTTGTGTAACTCAATGACCGTGGAGATCGGCGAGGGCTACCTCCTTGCACACACAAAGAAAGGAAATCGGGATGCGGCTCGAAGGACCTACTCCTCGCTTGACAACACCACCGCCCGATTCACTTAAAGCGACAACTCCGTGATTTACGACAAGGTAACATGTCGGTGATCGAATATTATAATTCTTTGCTAAAAGCGTGGCAAAGCAACAGGATCTCGTTTGATGTTCACCCATGGGATTGCCTAAAGGATGCACAATTGCACAAGAAAATTGTGGAAGAAGGAAGGGTACACGATTTCCTTTTAGGCTTAAATGACGCTTTCGAAGAAATAAGGGGCAGAATCATGGGACTGAAGCCCCTACCACAACTCTTTGATGTTGTTAACATGGTACAGTTCGAGGAAAGTAGAAAACTCCTGAACAAAAGTGGCCCAAGCCTAAATGAAAGCTCAGCACTTGCGCTAAGGGACCACCCGGAGAACGAAAGTCTACAAAATGGTGCAACTATTGCAAGAAGAAAGGTCATAATAAAGAAGAATGCTGGAAACTCTATGGAAAGCCCCCCAGTGGAAAATCAAACTTCCAAAGCCACATTACTACAACCCCAATGTGAATCGGTAAAATCGGGTAATTCTATTGTAGTCATTAATGCTGTAACGACCAGTGACAATACCTGGATTGTTGACTCAGGAGCTACGGATCATATGACTGGTAACAAGACTTTATTCCACAACCTTAAATTCTGTCACGAACACCTTAAAGTCAAAGTAGCTAATGGTGTAGTCACAAGGGTTGAGGGAATTGGCACAGTTACATTATCTGATCAGTTGTCAATACATAATGTGCTTGTTTGTGCCCGAACTCACTTGTAATCTAATATCTCGTAAGCAAGTTGACTAGAGGCCGACTATGTCGAGTGATTTTTTATGATGATTTATGTGTTTTTCAGGATTTAAAATCGAGGAGGACGATTGGGACTTCTAGAGAATGGGATGGATTGTTTTACCTTGAAGGATCGAACAAGAATAAAAATGCGTGGAAGGCAAGACAAGCATTGTTTAGCTCAAATTCTCAAAATAATGATGTATTTTTGTGGCACCGTCGATCAGGCCATCCTAGTTTTGATTATATGAAACATTTGTTTCCTAGTTCATTTAATAAAAATTCTATTCCTTTTCATTGTGAAACTTGTCAATTTGCTAAACAAACACGATCCTCCTATCCTAAATGACTCTATATCCCTTCCTCCCCATTCACACTAATTCATAGTGATATTTGGGGTCCCGCTTGAATAAATACCCAAACACATACCGATGGTTTGTTACTTTCATCGATGATCACACCGAATTACATGGGTGTATTTAATGAAAGACAAATCAAGTGGCCAAAATATTTCAAAAGTTCTATACCTATGTGTGCACTCCAATTCAACACCCCCATTAAGGTACCGCGTAGTGATAATGCCAAAGAATATATGAGCTCTACCCTTAAAGAGTTCCTTGATCACCAAGGAATTCATCACCAAACTTCCTGTCCATACACCCCTCAACAAAATGGAGTGGCCGAGCGGAAAAACCGTCACCTATTAGAAGTCACTCGTGCCTTACTAATGGAACGGAATGTACCTACCATTTTTTGGGGGCATGCCATCCTTACTGCAGCTTATCTCATTAACCGTATGCCTTCTAAGGTACTGAAGTATGACACTCCAATTCAAAAACTCCTTCAACTCTTTCCAAATTGCCCACTAATCAATTCATTACCTCTTAAAGTGTTTGGTTGTGTTGTATTCACTCACAATAAAGATGGCAACAAATTTGGTGCTCGAGCCAACAAATGTATATTTCTTGGATACTCCTCTACTCAAAAAGGATACAAATGCTATTGCCCATCTTCCAAGAAACTCATTGTTTCCAAAGACACTGTGTTCTACGAAGAGGAAGCCTACTATCCCAAATTACCCATTCAGGGGGATATTATGACATTGAATGGCTAAAATCGACACATTACCCTCACCGCAACCTAACCTTATCACTACTCTTGACTCACTTGCTCCCACACCCCAACCTGAACCCAATGAACCGGAAACACATGTTGAGATCAATTCAGGGATGGATGCGAGACCACGACAAGAGATAGAAACCGAACTGCATTAATCGGTAGAACTATCTCTCCCATTCAAAGGAACGACCATGAATCCAATCCGGATTAAATCCTGAAGAATCGGGTTGGCCTATTGCCTTAAGAAAAGGGGTAAGATCGTGTACTCAACATCCTATTCAACGATTTGTCTCATATGGTAATCTGCTCGCAAGAATGCAAAGTTTTGTTGTTAGCAAGGTACGATAATCGCTCCAAATACATTTCAACAAGCTATGATGATCCAAATTGGAAGCAAGCTGCAGAAGAGGAATTGAGGGCACTCAAGGAAAATAGAACATGGGAGATCACGACTCTTCCTAAAGGAAAGAAACCAATGGGGTGCAGGTGGATCTTCACTCCAAAATTCAATCCCGATGGCAGTATCAACAAATACAAGGCGAGACTTGTTGCAAAAGGATATACCCAGACATACGGGATCGACTACCAGGAGACATTTGCTCCAGTGGTCAAGTTCAATACCATTCAAATATTGTTATCACTTGCAAAGAAACTTAGATTGGTCGCTATACCAACTAGACGTGAAAATGCATTCCTGAATGGCAACCTAGAGGAAGAAGTATACATGGAGATTCCGGATGGAGTTTTAGCTCCTAATAACTCGTGTGTAAGCTAAGGAAGTCATTGTACTACCAAACAATCTCCTAGGGCATGGTTCGGTAGATTCACCAAAGCAGTGAAAGGACTTGGATATACTCGGGGACAAGCCGATGACACATTGTTTACCAAACGTGTTAATGGCAAAGTCACCATATTGATCGCCTATGTGGATGACATAATCATTACAGGGATGATGAAGAATCTATGGCTCAACTAAAACAGACTTGTCAACCGAATTCCGTAAAAGACCTTGGACAAATGAGGTATTTCTTAGGCATGGAAATAGCAAGAACCAAGAAGGGCATCAATGTCTCTCAACGCAAGTATACACTAGACTTGCTACATGAGACAGAATGTTGGGCACTCAACCGAAGGGATACCAATGGAAGAAGGGTGCCACTTGGAAATCAAACCGTAAGGTATTCCAACTAATGCAGAGAGATACGTAAGACTTGTGGGAAAATTGATATACTTAACCCACACACGTCCCGACATAAGCTATGCAGCTTGGAATAGTAAGTCGGTTTATGCATCAACCCCAAGAAGAACACATGGCGGCAAATCCACATAATTTTGAGCTACCCAAGCTTAACTCGGAAGGGAATATTCTTTCGAAAGGTACTACCAGAACATAGAAATCTACACCGATGCAGATCATGCAAGAGATAGAGAGACCGGGAGGTCAATCTCTGGTACTGTACATATGTGTGGGAAATCTAGTTACCCGGAGAAGCAAGAAACAGACAAGTGGTGTCACCAAGCAAGGCGGAAGCGTAACTAAGAGTCGTCAACAAAGGAGTATGTGAAGGAATCGGATTATCGACATCGACAGAGTTGGGAATTCAACATGAGGGACCAATGCAACTATGGTGTGATAACAAGGCCGCATTGAAATGGTCAAGAACCCAAGATATCATGATAGAACCAAACATGTTGAGATAGACAGACACTTCATTAAAGAAAAGATTGAAGCAGGCATTATGACACTGTCTTACATAAGATCTGCAGACCAAATTGCAGATATCCTAACTAAACCACTCTACGAACGAAGTTTGAAGGTTTTCGTGGCAAGTCGGGATTGATCGACATATACTCTCCACTTGAGGGGAGTGTTAGAATATTAGGGATTATTTAGATTAATCATTATCTTAGATTTTAGATTAATCATGATGATATTATTATCGATATTTATTAGGATAAAGATATGGATATTATATCTTATGATAATATATCTTAATCATTTAGATTAGATTTAATTTATTCTGATAAGATTAGATTCTAGGGTTAGTCCTAAGTTTGCCTATATAAAGGCCCCTATGTACTCACTTTTATCTATGGAATTTAATAGAGTATGATTTAACCCCTCTAATTCAACACTTATAAATGGTCAGCAAGTGGCAAAAGGCTTGTAAGTCACCAAAATTAAGTGAAAACCTAACTATTAGATAAGGACTGGTCTCACTCATCCAAAAACCACTCCAACAGAATCTAAAAGCTATGGAATAAAACATCCTTTATTTTAAATTTTAAGAATGGTGATGGTGAAAAGGAAGAAAGATTACACCCTAGAGCACTAAATCAAAGAGGCAGAATTATTACAGAGTAATACCACACAAGATAGTTTAATACCATCATACCACTCTTGGCCAAAAAGAGGGCATTAATGCAACAACAATGTACAGAACATTACCATGTCAACATTGAACCTTGTCGCAGCATACAATTGGGGTGCTAAAAACACATCTGCCTGCAAATGATAGTCAATTTGTAGATAGTCATGCAGCATCAAGTCAAAAATTAAACCCAACAGATATAAAGCTACTCCACATGGCTCTAGCCAATCCTATTGTCATTCACAGTCAGTGATTTGGGAATGAAATATACCAGACCGAATGACAGAATTACACAGAACATATTATATCAGTATATCCTGTTGCGAGAAGGATAAAAGGTGCTATCTTTACCCGAGGTTTGGACCTACTGGAACTAGGCAAGGTTGTTATGACTTTCTCATTACATATTATGGTCAGAAACTCCCAGGAAAAAAAGGCTCTGTTTAGAACTGTATCAAGCATTCAATGTAGGCCGTCCATGTTAATATATTTAGCTGAAGAAAATTTGACAACCAACCTAACTGTGTCTATGCTCAATTAAACTGTAATAGTAATATAGAATTCTAGTTTTAGAGTAAGTGCAAAATGCATAGATTAACATATTAATATCTAGACATGAAAATAAATGGAACAGAGATGCGTACCAGGAAAAGTTCATCTCCAGTAGCATATCTTCCTGTGTGCCCTTTCAATAGTTTTTCGATAGCTGAAACACATATCAAGGAAACTAAGTAAGCCTGAAACCATCTTAAGCCAGGAATTATGTTCCCGGACAAACCAAATAACTAAATTGCTATTAGAAGGGGTAAAATTGAGAATGCCCAATGTTAAAATAAATTCCTTGAAACGTGACATTTATAACAATAAGAATGATCTGTTAGTAGGCAGATAAGACTTAAATGCTTTATATAACAGAAATTCTGTTCTTAACTAAGTAAAAAACTCACCAGTGAAGCCTTTTCGTATAACACCATGCACCCAAGGAAGCTTTTCATCAGGGCTGACTTTTTCCTCAATATAGTTCTGTTAATAAAAGAATGCAGGATAACTGTAAAATATAACATGGATTCTAGCATCCAGAAAAGGTTGCAAGTTGAATGATAAACTCATGAGGGGGGAAAAATTGCTTAACCATACCACTATGGCCGTGTTTTGCAACGGCTGTATACTGGAGGCAACAATATGTGCAACCTATGGATCACAGCGTCAGAAGAAAAGCATGTATCAGGGCCTAAATTATAGCTATAATATCAAACTCCCGTCCCCCCAGGTTTCTCTTCATTCTTTTTTGATGGAGGGAAGAATCAAAAGAAGACAGAAACACAACTGAATCACAGAAAAGGAGAAAGTAATACATTTGCAAACAACCGCCATGTACTCAGAGTCGGAAACCTGGATGATAGACCCCTGTATTATAGCTAACTTGAGAGCTGCCCCTCATTCTTCTAAAAACTACCGTTGACGAATTTTCAAATCCGAATTCACAATATCAACTAAAAAGCCATGATTTGATTTTGTTTTCAAACCTTAATAATTGCATTTGTGATTTGGAACCTAGATACCTTCCTCCCCTAATTTCTGGTCACAATTTCGTTCAAGATTTCACTATTTAACCTTGAATATTTTGTTTGGAATCCCAAAGCTAAATGCCCTTCTTATCCCAAATTCGATAATCTCCAAAACGGAAAATGGAACATTATGCTCCCAATTTTGCTTTGGTATAAAGGAATCTATCATCTGGTTTTCATAGTACATGGTAAATGTTTAAAGATGAGTCGAAGTACAGGGATTACTTGTGAATTTTTCCCAAAATAAAGGAATCTATACCTGGAAATTGATTGTTCTTTTCTGTAAATCAGAAGGCAGCAATGGACGCTGAGCAAACTTATCCTCCAGATACTTCAAGTGTGTTAAATCCATAAAAAAGGAAAGACGATTTAGGAGCAACGAAAGAGGTTATAGAAAGAATTTGCATTTCCAAACTCCAAAGGAAAGCAGATAATCACCATAATGATGGCAAAAGAGTCAGAAATTACGAGGTTCCCATCCACGAGGACTGGAACAAAACCGACAGGATTGAGCTTCAGGAAATCTGAAATTCCAAAGAAAATTAGCAACAAATTAAACTACCATAAACCCACCCACCCATTATCAAGGACTAAAATGGAGCCATGAAACAGGAGAAAACAAACCAGGGTCAGAGTGTTCGCCCTTCAGCAAATTGACTGGTTTGTACTCATACTTAATCCCTGAAATCAAAACACACTAAACTAATAAAGGATTCGAGCAAGAGGGATTTATCCACACAAGACATTTATCTGACAAATTCAACCGAAGTAGGGGAAAAACAAAGGAACAGTCATGTGTTTATCCAGATTCAGTACCTTTGAGGTTGAGAGCAATTCGAGCTCGAAAGGCGCATGAGCTCCTTCAATACGAATACAGCTGAAGCTTATTATAGCTACTTTCAGTTGCCTAATGACACAACAGAAATCAATGGAAATCAGCGCATGTCTCAGGCAGGATTTCACAATGAGGGATTGTTGGTATGAAGAAGCAGAGGATACCATAGTGATCAGTGAAGTTAAGAGCCAAGACGAGAATATCCGATCACATCATATGTCTTATATTGAATTTTGACCATAATAGAACAAAGCGGGAAACGTGGCTTTTTGACCGTAATAATCTTTGTAAAAAAAAAAATTATCAAACTAAAGCGGATTGTAAAGTATTTACCGGAATGAGTCTTACGCCACAAATGGCGTAAGGAATTGCTGCGGAACTTAGAGTGGGATACCAGGTGGCGGCTGAAAATTCCACGCCACCAAGGTGGCGGCCAAAAAGTTCACGCCACCTTGTGGCGTGAAACTTTTCACCGCCACAAGGTGGCGTGAAAAATGTCACCGCCACAAGGTGGCGTGAACATTTTCTCCGCCACCTTGTGGCGATTCGTACCACCTGCCGCCCCCCGCCAAGCAGCCCCCACATGCAAATGTCGACCCCACCGACCCCTTTTTGACCGCTTCCCCCTCCCCCACACACCGACACTCCTTCCTCTCCTTCCTCTTCGTTTTTTCTCTTCGTTTTTTCTTTGCTTCGTTTTCATCTTCTTCTTTCTCCATTTTCATCTTCTGCGCACCAGCACCAGCACCACCCCCCCCCCCATTTTTGACCTCTTCCCCCCCACCCCCCCTCCCCACACCCACACCCTCGCCCTTTTTTCGTTTTCATTTTTTTCTTCATTTTCATCTTTTCCACTTTCCTTCATTTTCACATTCTTCATTCTTGTTTACTCCTTCCCTCTCCCATATTCACACACACATACACCTCCTCATCCTTACAATATCCACCTAATCTGAAGAAGAAGAAGCAGGAGGCTCAATCTTTCTCACTAACTTTACCTCAAGTCCGATCCGAACAGTAACATTTAATTTTTTTGGTTATGTTTATTGTGTATTAAATATTTGATTTAACTCTTAATTAGATACATTGATTTATTATAGATGTTTAATAAATGTATGACAAGTATTAGGATAGATAGATGATTATCATTTAAATTTTTGTTAGGTTTATTATTTAATAAATATTGGATTTAAGTCTTTAACATTTAATTTTTTTGTTATGTTTATTGTTTAATAATGAGATTTAAATTTTAAACATTTTTTAAGTCTTTAACATTTAATTACTTATAAATTATTATATGATTAAAATCAATAATTTATGGAATTAGAATATTTAAAATTTATTATTAACCTTAGGATAGAAGACTAATTAGGGAAATAATTATTTCTTTTGTATGTTAATTATAATCCTTAAGATAAATGACTAATTATTTCATATTTTGTAAAATAATTAATTTCGATTTTGTGAAATATGTTGTAATATTTGTTATTTATAGTACCAAAATAGTTAAGATAATATTAATTTGAGAATACTAATTACTCAAATAATTAATTCAAATATTTATTATTTAGAGAATAATAATTAGTGACTTAATAATTTGTTGTGTTATTGTAAATTTTTATTAGTCAAATGGATGACCGACGTCCACACACGGTTGAGCCCGCCCCCAGTGTGGGGAGTTCTTAAAGAGGAGGTGCAATGATCACACCGATCACAAGTTGTGTGGAACAATAGAGATTGTGATGTGTTGAGGGCGAGGCGAGCCTCACAGGGTCCAGTGCGAGATATCCATAACCCTGATCTATTCCCACCTGATTTCAGCAAAGAAGACCTTATGCGTGCGTGTTTCGGCATGTGTCTCGCATGAAGAGACTCCCGTAAGTTTTAACATTCTTTATGTAATTAATTTAATTATACGCATTTAGTTGTTTGTGCATGATACGAATAATGTTGGTGCAGATTGACAAATACCTTATTTCGCTTTGGTTGAGAGGTGGAGGCCGAAGACTCACACCTTCCATATGCCGGTTGGTGAGATGACTATTACTCTACAAGACGTAGAGGCCATCTTAGGTTTGTCAACTGAGGGTCGAGTAGTTTCCGGTCGGACACATGGCAACTGGGCGGCAATTATGCAGCAATACATGGGAGTGACTCCACCCCGTGAGGATTTGATTGGCGGAAACATTAAGATGGGATGGTTTGACCATCATTGGGGCCGCTGGGAGGAGCACTCAACTATGGTTGTGGGTCAGCTTCTGTACACACGTGCTTACCTGATGCGCTTGTTCGGTGGTTTTTTGTTGTGTGACAAGTCCAGCTTCGAGGTCCCTTGCCGATATATACAATTACTGGGTGATCTTGATGAGACTGCTACATACAGTTGGGGGTCAGCTGTACTCGCCATACTGTTTCGCGAGCTATGCCAGGCCACGTCAGCGAACGCTAAAGACATAGGGGGTTGTTTGTTGTTATTGCGAGATATGGGCATGGTCTAGACTTCCGCCCTTACACCTCCCGTTCCACCGCCTACGAGACGCAGCGATCATTACGGACGCTTGGTATGGAGTATTGGAGCTATTATGTTCTTATTTGCGGGATGTTTCACTAAATTTATTTATTTACATATTGCGGGTTCAACAATGTTGAACGAAATTTTGGAAACGTCATCTCGCATGTATATCGGGTAGCTCTTGACCGAGATGGGTCGAGAAGATGTATGTATTTAAAATACGCATTTGGAAACCTAAATAGTTCACTATTTCACATTTGTTTACATGTACAAAGTGAACTGGGAGCCATATAGGGACGCTGGATATGAGTTCATGGGTGTAGGGGTTCACATGCAGGACAGGTGGAGGGCGGTGACCCCCATACTTTGTTTTCACATTGTTGAGTACCACCAGCCCGATCGATGTATGCGGCAATTTGGCATGCAGCAACACATCCCTAGTAGTGCAGCACAGCTTAAGGGTGCACATGATCTTACCTTACGTGGTAAGAGCCATCGAGGATTGGGAGGCCAAGCTGGATCGATTCATTTTTTTTCTTATTTTATTATGAAAATGAAGATTAATTAAATTAAGATAAAACAAATGACAACAACACAATTGTAACTTAGCAGAAGAAGAAACACACTACTATACTATATAAATGGAATTAGATAAAATAAAAAATAAAGAAACAAATGATAAAAAGATGGAGGACAAATGGTGGTTCCAAGTGACAAAGAATGGTGGATGGAGAGAATTTTTAAAGAGGGGGATGAGGGCTAAAGAAGCAAAGTGAAGAAGAGTTAGGAATGAAAAGAGCTGGAAGGAATGAAAAAGAGGTCTGGAAGCAAAATTTTAGAGGAAAGGGAAGAGCAAAAGAGTGAAGGAGTGAAAAGAAGAGATGGAAGCAAAGTTTTTTTAACCGATAATCTTATAGGAGGAGGCTACACGGTAGAATTTTTGAATATTAACGGGAAAAAGCCACAGACGCCGTGGTACGTTCGAAAAAAGTTAGAACGGGAGGGAATTGGTGCACAAATGGCGTGGGATTTCCCACGCCATTTGACTTCAAATGGCGTGGGAAATCCCCACGCCATTTGTGGTTCAGATGGCGTGGGGCTTTCCCACGCCATTTGACCCAAATGGCGTGGGGATTTCCCACGCCATTTTGCAGGTCAGACTTGTTAGCCAAATCGCGTCTCCCTTTCTTACGCCTCTTATATCGTTGTGTCAGATGCCGCCACCAACTGCATTAGTTTAGTAAATAGTTTCAATTTTGATTTATTTTGGTAAATTTTTTTTAAAAAAAATTAGATAGGTAAAAAGGCCCGGGAAACGTAGAGAAGTGAGTCACGAAACTGACAAAAACAGGATCGGCAACGGGAAGAAGAGGGTTCCGTATTGGACCCGCGAGTTTGAGGATGGTGACTGGACAGCCTGTAGCAGTATTGTTGTCAAACTCTGGGACTATTTGAGGAAGCAGGTAAAACTGGTGTCAATTATAAATTTGATTAAATTCATGATTTTACATATATAGTTTATCATTTTTATGTTTCTAATTCATAAAACTGTGTTAACTTATTTTTAAACTCGTCTTAATTTTTTCGATTTTGTCATTCTCAACAACATTATATATGAATTTTATAGAAATCTCTTTATTAAATATAAGAAACTGTGAATGTTGATATATTTAATTTCAATAATTTAGATTTAAAATATATTTAAATCAAATTGTTGTCATTTTTATTATTTAATTATACACTATTAATATATATTTAATAATACAAATAAACTCTTATAAGTTTATAATTCGAGTTCACGATATGAGTTTATATAACTGTTACGAACTTGCTTAAACTTATTAGTTTAACTCAAGGTAGAGATTAGGCCACCATACTGACTTTATTTAGTGCATTTGGGCCCACTTGGGGTGTGTTTGGTTTGGAGGTAGGGGAGGGGAGGGAGAATGGAAGGAAAAGAGGAGAAAAGTTATTTGTAGTGGGGCCCACAAGATTTTCCTCCATTTTAAATTTTTTCCCTTCATTTTCTCTTCCCTCCCCTCCCCTACCCTACCCTACCCTACCCTACCCCAAACCAAACCAAGGCTTGGGGTTTTATTGACTTTTTGTTTCTATAAATTGACTCTCATGAAAATAAAAAGTTAGCCCCAGCTCTCTTTAATTTAAGAAATAAATATTAGGAAAAATTTTATTTAAATACTAAATGAAATTTTAAAACCCCGAAATGGTGGTTAAACTTTGTAAAAGACTTAGATGTGACAAAGACCAAATTGAGGCTTTCAAATTCAAGTGAATTTACCCTTTTGCCATCAATTTTTAAATAAATTTAAAAAAAGAAAAATGACCCTCGCAGGAGGACCCCGTGGCCGGCCGCCGGAAGCCTGAGCTCCGGACGTCGGCAGCCCAAGATCCGGCAAGGTTTTTTGTTTTGTGGGGTTGAATATATGTATGTATATGTATATGTTGTACAAAATGTGATAATTTGGGAAAAAATTAAATATAAATATAAATATAAATTTGCTAAATAAAATAGTAAAATTACCATTAAAAAATCACAACACAGAAAGTGCTTAAATAAACCTATCCCCTACAACTTATTCATCTTCCCTTCCCTTCTCTTCTCACATTTTTCCAAGAGCCGAGCATAAATTCGACATTCATTTCACCAATTTCAACAGATCAATAACGTTATGCCCAATTTTTTTTTTATTGGTTGAAGACGGTATGCCCAAATTTGAATGAAGAAAAATTCAGCAAAAAAGAAAATGAATGAAGGACCAGCGGATGAATTGAAGGGGAGAAAAGCAAGACGGCTTTTTGGAGGGGGAATGGTCCTTTTTCAAACGGGTCCACAAGAGCAATTAATGAGAAGATAAAGATGGGATCAGAAGCTTGATGGTATGGCTTCAGAAAAAACCCACATCAACCTCAAAAACCAATCAAGCAGTGATGCTATCTCAAACACTCAATTATTATGTTTTCCCTCTTGATGGGTTTTTTTTTTCCCATCTATGGACTTATTTTCCTATTAGATGTTATCCTAAACACACCCTATAATTTCATGGGACACTTTGTTACCCAACGAGTACATACTTCCATACCTTGTCTATGCACTTGCACACAATTCTTGTCCCAACATTGATAAGTGCAAGGATGATGAATACATACTTCCATACTTTGTCCATGCACTTACACAAATCATGAATACAATTTCATCCTTCAACATGTTTGATTGAAATGAGATTTGAACTGGCTTTGATACCACTTCGATCCCAAACCTTATAAACAATAAAAAAAGTCTTGTTATCAAAATGAGTTTTGCTGTTATTAAAATTTCCCTATAAAATTATTGTTGTGAAAATGGCTTTTCATATTCTCAAAATGGTTTTTCTTGATCAAATTTTTTTCGAGTTTTTTTGCTGGCATATAGAAATTTAGAAACCTAGAAAATTTTTTGTAACAAGAAAATTCATTTTAACAACATGAAAATTCATTTTAATGCGCAAGTCAAAATGAATTTTTTGATGGGGGTTTTGAACAGGACTTTTTTTTTGATATTATTTCTCTTCCTTTGACCTCAAGTGATATTTTCCAAAAAAAAAAAAAAGCCACTTGTTTTATATACGCAAGTCTCGATGCATGTATATGCATGTAAAGCCATTTGGATGGAAGAACGCATGAAAATCCGTGGTTGATTCCTTTGTCTGAAAGGTACTGGTGACGATGAGTCGTAAAGAACATAAATACAAATGAGCAGCCTGTCTCTTGGAAGCTACAAGTAAGCTGGGGAACCACCCTCTTAGTGTGATGCTTCTCGACATACCATTTCGATGCAATCCTTTACTTCGTCACCATGTTACTTTCTCGCCAAAGCCGCATAATTTCTCAGTTTCGTGTAACTTCTCGTATTTGTGGGTGTTTCAGAGCTTCAACTTCCATTCACTCAGCAAAAGATTTGGCCAGAAAGCCCGATTGGTCTCTCATTTCAGACAATGGGAGTTTTAATCTCCGAAAATTGAGACCGAGGGGTTCGGAAGTAGTTCGTAAGTGTAATGTAGAGATTATAAGCCTGGGTCGGCTAGGCAGAGTTAATGAAGCAAGGAAGCTGTTCGACGAAATGGCTCACCGAGATTATGTTTCTTATAACTCCATGATCACGGTTTACTTGAAGAACAATGATTTATCTAGCGCTGAATTGTTGTTTAAGGCAATGCCAGAAAGAAACATTGTTTCTGAATCCGCAATGATTGGTGGATACGTGAAAGCTGGTCGTTTAGATGATGCCCGTGACGTGTTTGATAATATGACTGAGAAAAATGGGTTTTCTTGGACTAGTTTGATTTCTGGATATTTTAAAAGTGGAAAAGTTGAGGAAGGCCAGCGTCTTTTTGATCAAATTCCAGTGAAAAACGTGGTCTTATGGACTACTATTGTTTTGGGGTATGCTCGAAATGGATTTTTGAAAGAAGCTCGGAAGTTCTTTGACCTCATGCCTCAAAAGAATGTGATAGCTTGGACGGCTATGATCAAGTCATATCTTGAACATGATCATTTCATTGAAGCTTATAGACTCTTTCACGAAATGCCCGAGAGAAATACACATTCTTGGAACATCATGATTTCAGGTTGTCTAAGTTCTAATAGAATCAATGAAGCTATTCAACTGTTTGATGCAATGCCTCAAAGGAGTGCTATTTCGTGGACAATTATGGTTTCAGGTTTGGCGCGAAATAAGATGATTAACAGTGCAAGGAAGTATTTTGATCATATGCCAAATAAAGATATTGCTGCATGGAATGCTATGATTGCGGCGTATCTTATGAACGGGCTCATGGATGAAGCTCATGAGCTTTTCAATTTGATGCCTGAGAAGAATGTTGTGACTTGGAACACTTTGATTGACGGTTATACAAGAAATTCTAATGAAGGAAATACCTTACCATACTTTGCTTTGATGCTAAGATCTGGTTTTAGACCTGATAAAACCACAATGACTAGTGTAATCACTTCCTGTAATAGCATGCTGGAACTCAGGCAAGCTCATGCACAAGCCATACATCTTGGTTTGGAACAGGACACCTCTCTCACTAATGCTCTTATTAATATGTATTCCAAAAGTGGGGATCTTTGTGCTGCTTGGCTTGCTTTTGAGCAATTAAAGTCAAAAGATGCAGTTTCATGGACATCAATGATAACCGGCTTCTCAAATCACGGACACGGTTACCATGCGTTACAGGCTTTTGCTTGCATGCTAAGATCAGGAGGAACCCCAGATGAAATAACGTTTGTTGGTCTCTTATCTGCCTGTTGTCATACTGGCCTAGTGAACAAAGGTAGGAATTTGTTTGATTCAATGAGGGACGCGTATAATTTAAACGCGAAGGCAGAGCATTACGCATGTCTTGTGGATATTCTAGGTAGAGCAGGATTAATGGATGAGGCAATGGGTGTAGTAAGTAAAATGCCTTCTTCTGAGATGGATGGAGTTGTACTTGGGGCTTTGCTTGGAGCTTGCAACCTTCACGGGGATGCTAAAATGGCAAATTCTATAGTTGAGAAGCTATTGGAGCTAGAGCCATCTAGTTCGGGGGCTTATGCGCTTTTGGCGAACGCAAATGCTGCAGAAGATAAATGGGATGAGTTTGCTCAAGTGAAGAGAAAAATGAGGGAGAGAAGTGTGAAGAGAATTCCTGGATACAGTCAAATAGAAATAAGAGGCAAGAATCATGTGTTTGTTGTTGGGGATAGATCTCATCCTTAGGTTGAGGAAATTTACGGATTGTTGCTGCACAATCTTCAGCCTCTGATGAGGGGAATGGCTTATACACAAGAGAATCCATTGCTACTGGATAAAATTCCAAGTATTGAAAAACTAACTATAGCTTACACTTTTCTTTACACAAAATCAGGTCCTTGGTAGCTGGAATCCTGATGAATTAGAAGCTGAAGAATTATTTTATTGGTTACTGTGACTCTAAGTGCCTTGTTCGTTCGTAGCTGACTGATTACCTACCCGTTTGGATTAGCGGCAAGAGCTGATTTTTCAACGTGATTTAAGGTTTAGGAGGTAAGTATAAGAGAAGTTATATGGACTTGTGCTAACGTACTTTCAAATGCTAACTTAAAAAGGCACTACCCGATGCTCAACGTTAAGAACAGTATTGAGAAAACTCAAATGATGTAAAGGTTACAACTGTTAATCATTGAGGATATTTTGGGTTTTGAATGGTAAAGTGAAAGAGTTAAGGATTATAAAACTGTTGCATACAGTTCAGCTCGAAAGGCCTTACCAAATTCAAATCAGCCAATGATTTCCTCTTCTTTCCTGTCATGATCATATGACTTTAGAAAGGTGAAGGTATCACTCTTTCATTCTTTATCTTTATTTCGTGTGGTCCATATTTGAAGCTTTCATAACTGGCTTTGGAATCTAAGCACCGCGTGATTTAGACTTGAAAAAAAATGAAGGCGCCAGAATTATTAGTAAATGACAAAACTGTATTAATAACAAGCACTAGAAACAGGGAAGCATTACATGTAATTAAGAAAAGATTGTTCATGATTGAGATGGGAAATTAGGAATAAGATTAGACAGATAAGATCCTAGTACATGATCTGAGCTAATCCACCTTTCGGGACTTAGATTTGACTCAGTCAAATTTTAACATGAGGAAGCAATTAGTCCTAGTCTTACTTTGTAGGCTAGCAAGCAACAAGCTTTCTCCTTTACCTTCTTTTCATGTACAAGAGAGGTTCATTGATCATAGCTTTTACATATCTGAGTCGCCAAAAAGGAGACATTCTGAAGCTTTCAATACTGTCAACAGTTTCCTTTAGTGCAATTGTCGTTTTCAAGCCCTTCTGGTGTTGTTTGCTTTGAAAGAAACTATCTACTCTATTGTCTAATATAAGATATATTTACCTAATTTGATTACATTAAGGACGTCGGTTGAGTTAGTTAATATGAAATATATTTTTTAAAGGGTTAAAGTGCATCTAGCACCCTGAAGTATTTTTTCAAACTCATTCAGTGCTCTAAAGTATTTTGTGGTCCACTCAGCACCATTAAATATTTTTTCTAGTACATTGAGCATCCTAAAGTATTTTTTTTAAGTGTGTCTGGTACCATAAACTATTGTTTGGTGTATCTAACACCTTAAAGTATTTTTCAGGTGTATCCATCACCCTAAATTATCTAAATTCTTAATTACAAAGTTGCACAAAAAAATTCTTTGGAGTAATGGATGAACTTGAAAAAATATTTCAGGGTGCTCAATACACCACAAATTATTTTAGGGCACTTGATGCACATGGAAAAATACTTCAGGGTGCTAGTTGCATCTTAACCCTTTTCTAAAATACCCTATTCATCTTCCTTATTTATTTCATTTTCTCTCCTCTTTGATTATTGTTAAAAGAGTATCAATAGAGGTAAGTTAGAAAAATATGTCTTATATTTAGGACGAAATCAACTTCTTAAATATATCTTATATTAAGGAGTGGAGGGAGTATTGTCTAATTTTGATAACCCCTCTTGAACAACTTGTTTTTTTTGGTCAAACTCTTGAACAACTTGTAGATGGTTATGTTTTGTTTTTTATATTACCAAGAAAGAAAATCATTTGATGTGGATACTGAATTAGAGATTTTTGAAGTCTTGTTATTTGTTCTCTTTCTTTTGTCTTGCTTGGAGGTTGGAACAGGTGATGGGGGGGTGTATGCATATGCATAACAAACAACCCATTAAATTACAGATACAGAAGAAACTGATAATTGTTTGGAAATAGACAAAAAAAAATAGCTGAATTCATGGTATATGTTGATGCTCATCATGAGAAATCATTTGTACTAGTTTAATCTATGGTGACCCAAACCCACCTAAATTGTTTTTTACTTGTGAAATAAGTGAAGCCAAACACTTGGAAGAAAGAGCTTTAATTAGGGAAAATCATGTCTGATCTGAGGACCCAAAAAAAAAATCTTAGTTTAATTGAAAGATCTTTAAAGATCTTCAGGATATTATAAGAAAATCAATTCTAGACTTTAGAAATGCCAATACAAATTTATTTGAAATCATATTTTTCTGAAGAAAAAAAAAACAATAGTGAATTTGGTACTTGAAAACAACTAAAACTTCTTTGGTACTATTATTTAAAGGGTTAAGGTGCAAAAATAGACATATACTTTTGTCAAAAGAGCGTCCAGTAGCAAATATTTTTTTTAGGTGCAAAAGTGACTATGTGGTTACAAAAGTGGAGCAAAAATCACATTGACCGTTAGTTTGACCAAAAACATTAATATGGATGCTGACTCAGCTAATTTTTATCCTAGTTGGCACTGAAAGAAGAAAGAATAAATTAAAAAAAAATCCACAAAACCCTTCCCCTTCCTACCTCACGACCTGAACCAACCCCCCGGCGATGTCGGCCCCCCCCCCACGGCGCTGTGAATCTCCTTCCCAGCCCGGCCACCGCGATGTCGACCCCCACCGCGCCGTGAATCTCCTTCCCAGCCCGGCCACCGCGATGTCGACCCCCCACGGCGCTGTGAATCTCCTTCCCAGCCCAGCCACCGCGATGTCGACCCCCCCACGGCGCTGTGAACCTCCTTCCCAGCCCAGCCACCGCGATGTCGCCCCCCCAGGCGCTGTCAATCTCCTTCCCAGCCCAGCCACCATCTCGCCGTCGCTCAGATTCTCGCTCGAAGTAGTCGTGCGACAGACCCACAAACCACATAGCGTCAAAGCTCAAGGGCCTGGTCAATCTGAAACTACGAAGTAAAAATCACACAGTGTCAAAGCTCAAGGAAGGACTACGAAGTAAAAATCTTGAAGGGACAAGCAAGAAGGAGTCTTCTCTTTATGGGTACAGATGGAAGGTGAAAACCAATTAATACCTCTTCAAATTTATGCATTTCTAAGGCCCTCTTTCTCTTCTCCACTTGCTGGGGTCATTTTCTGAGTTGCGGATTGCAAATTTATGTATTTCTATGGACTCTGATTTTCCATGGCTCTGGTCGTTCTCAGGTCTCTCAACCTTCTCCATTTCTCTTTTCCCTTTTTCTCATTGTGGATCTGGTTTGATTGTTGGTTTATTCTTTATTTTTATTTTTATTTTCTATTTTGATTTGATTAAGACTTGATCTGAGTTTGTTGAGGGGATGATATTGTTGAATTGATTTTCGATTCGACAATCTGCTTTCGTTTTCAACTTGATTTGTTGAGTGGCGGTCGGAGATTGTAGAGGGTGGAGGAGATGGTCTTGATTTGTTGAGGTGCCGGTCGGAGGTCGGAGATTGTAGAGGGTGGAGGATATGGTCTTGATTTGTTGAGTGGCGGTCGGAGCTTGTAGAGATGAAGGACATGGTATCTCTGGTTCGCGTCTCAGATCTGGAGCTTGTAGAGATGAAGGACATGGTCTCTCTGGTTCGCGTCTCAGATCTGGAGGAGGAAGAAGGTCCTGGTCAAAATGCAAGTTTTGACCAGGGACTTAAATGAAAGTTTTAAAAGTTTATAGAGGGACTAAATTAAAATTTTTTGAAATGCATCCGGGGCTGAACTGTAATTTATAAAACATTAACATCCACGTCATCGTTTTCAGTTCAGAAAAAGTCAACTAACGGTCAATGTGATTTTTGCTCCACTTTTGTAACCACATAGTCACTTTTGCACCTAAAAAAATATTTGCTACTGGACGCTCTTTTGACAAAAGTATATGTTTATTTTTGCACCTTAACCCTTATTTAAATCTAGACTTTAGACTTTCTTAAGATTTAGATCTTTGGATGTAATTTTTTTTCAAGGACTTGCCAACATGCATATCAATAACCATAAATTTGATGTGTTGAATTCTAATGTTAATTGATTGTTTCATGTGATTCTTAGACAGTATTATCCATTTATATTATTTGTTATTGAGGGATACTTATTATGATGTTTTTAAACTTGTGATCGAACCAAAAAATAAAAGGAGGTGAGATAATTTTGAAGTCTTGTTATTTGTTCTCTTCCTTTTGTCTTGCTTGGAGGTTGGAACAGGTGATGGGGGGTGTATGCATATGCATAACAAACAACCCATTAAATTACAGATACAGAAGAAACTGATAATTGTTTGGAAATGGACAAAAAATAGCTGAATTCATGGTATATTTGTTGATGCTCATCATGAGAAATCATTTGTACTAGTTTAATCTATGGTGACCCAAACCCACCCACCTAAATTTTTTTTGACTTATGAAATGAATGAAGCCAAACACTTGGAAGAAAGAGCTTTAATTAGGGAAAATCATGTCTGATCTGAGGACCCAAATGTTTAAAAAAAAAAAAAACTTAGTTTAATTGAAAGATCTTCAGGATATTATAAGAAAATCAATTCTAGACTTTAGAAATGCCAATACAAATTGATTTGAAATCATATTTTTCTTAAGGAAAAAAAAACAATAGTGAATTTGGTACTTGAAAACAACTAAAACTTCTTTGGTACTACTCCCTCCGTCCCTATAGGAGTAAATTTTGGAGTTGGTTTTGGTCCTAATTATAAGAGCAAGTTTTAATTTTTGTCAATTTTTTCCTATAATACCCCTATTTATACTTATTATTAGGAGCATTATATATATGTGTGTTTACATATATATGTATATTTGTGTTTATGTGTGTCAATATATATATGTGTAGATATATATATGTGTGAACACACACACACACACATATATAAACATATATATATATATATGTGTGTGTCTGTATGTATGTATGTAGATATATGGGTGTGTGTCTCTATGTATGTAGATAGATCTATATGAATACACATATATGTATACACATGGTTATATAAAAAGCAACTAATATACATAAATAAACTAATATGTCATGGATATCTAACATAAGGCAAATTAGAAACACTTATAATTAGGGCAACTTGTGTCATTTTAAATTTATATAAGGACATTTTAGGAAAATGAGTAAAATTAACTAATTTAACTCCTCTCCTTAATTCTCCCATAATCGGTTAAATTGCTCCTATAATTAGGGACGGAGGGAGTATTATTTAATCTAGACTTTCTTAAGATTTAGATCTTTGGATGTAATTTTTTTCAAGGACTTGCCAATCTTGTTGTGAGTGCCTATTCATGTATATCAATAACCATGAATCTGATGTGTTGTAATTGACGGATACTTATGATGTTTTTAAACTTGTGATCCAACCAAAAAATAAAAAGAGGTGAGATAATTTTGGGGCCCTCTGCTTTTTAGGTACAAGACCACATATGGGACCGAGCACAAAAGAGAGAAGAATAAGAAAGAAAAGAAAAGAATAAAGCATGAAAAAGAGGAAATCCATTTTATGGTCTCATATACTAGTATCTTCCACATTGTGGTTCAGTCATCAATTGAACAATGTGCCCTTTTTCAGATCAAAGAGGAGGAGGTAAATAGAGATAAATAAGCATGCCTATAAAAGTGCCTCTGAAGCTACCTGTTATTGCTGAATAATCTTTTTCCCCCCCTCTTCTTTTCCTTTTTTGGTCCCCAATTTGCTTTATAAGGCATGATACATTTATACAGTTGATTCTGCTTACTGTTACCAAAGTCTAATGGTACAGGGTGTTCCCCTATAAGCAAGAGATTGTGAGTTCGATCCTGCTTATAACCATCAGGGCATTAGTGTCTGCCTCTGTTATTTTTTAAAAAAAAAAGCTCAAAAAATATAGATTCAAATGTATTAGGTCATTAAGGGCCTGTTTATGTTGGCGGTAGAAAATTACGTTCACGCAAGTCAAGACAAAACTCATCTCATAAATTTATTTCTTATACTGTAAATCACATTGAAAAGACAGCTTTTACCGTTAATCCAAACAAGCACTTAAATGTTACTAGGTTTTATGGGGTATAATACAGAGGTCTCTAGTTCAAATTCAATTATTAAGGGGAAGTCTATGTTAAATTATGTGTCAATCTCTCCTTTTTAGACTTGTTTGACACATAAAATAATACTACTAAGTATAACTAAATAAATAAATAAAGCCCATGATTTTATTAGGAGTTGGTCAAATAATTGTGAATTAATTCAATATTTTCCCACCTACTTCCATTAATTTGAAATTATTTTTTTAACAAAGAAAAAAAGATTAGCCAAGGAGATGAAAAAGAACAAAGATGAGGCAGTTATAGAGTAGCCCACATAGGCTTGAGTACAAAGATGGAAAGCAACCAAAAATGAAGAGAAACATTTGGGCGCCATTTCACTTGAAAACCTCTAAAGCAAATTTGAAACATAACAATTTAATAAATTAAATTAAATTAAATTGTACTAAATAAACATATTAAATCATTTAAATGTCTCTATATTTGTTGTAAAAAGTTTTTTTTTTTTGCCAAACTTGTACGGCCTTTGATTATAACAAAAAATGATCATCTAATGATCCCTTTCTTGTGTTAGCTTTACTCATTACAAGTAAAACTGCTCTTCAATTTTCAAGGCATGTAATAGAATTATTACTAAACCTTTCAAATTTAAACATAACGGTCGTTTCCCCCATACCTCAGGAAACCTTTTGACCCCTTTTTTTTCTCCACTCCTTTTTTTTTCCTTAAAAAAAAAAAATCAATCTTACCATCCACACTATGTTTATTATGTTTCATTCATTAATCAATAAATCATCTTGACCTAATCTAAAAATAAAAAAATCCCAATAAAATACCATTTGAATTTCAAAATCCTAAATAGGTAATTTTCCAACAAAATGAGCTATCAATTGTTTTACTGTTCTTTTCAATCTCATTATTATTGTTGTCAATATAATTTTAAAGTTCAAGTGATAATTTTCTGTCATTTTCTCATCTAAGAATGGGGTACAATCAACATCTCCGGGTAATTTCTATGTGAAAGTAACCAAATGAACTTAAATTTTGGATACATTTATGAGAAAGGGGAAAGTCCATATCAAATTTAATTTGTTTAGAATTTGAATCGTCTGATTTTACAATAGAAAGATATTTAAATAAAAAGAAAATTGATTTAAAAAATTTCCAAGTTTAGCCTAAAGAACTTAAATCATATGTGTGAGCCATGCACATATTTATAAAATATGCAAGAAACCATTAGGCTTAGATTAAGAAGGAAAATATGGAAAAAGAAATAAGGAAATTATAGTGGTCCAATCATTATTATTAATATTATTAAAAAGAAGGAAATGTGGTCAATCAGGTATAGTGGTTTGGCCCCACAAATAATTTCATTGTCTTTCAAAAGGTCCATTCCTTCCTCTCTCCTCCATGCGCTCTTTCTATATATATATCTAATAGGGGTGGACACAAGTGGTAAGAGGCTTGTATCGTTTAAGCAAGGTCTCGGGTTCAAGCCTTGTAAATGCAAAAAACTCCCGTTTGGATATTCTTCTACCAAAGCCAGGTGCGCGACGCGGGTCGGATCCAGATTAGTCTGGGCGAAGCCCCGGTGAACCGGGTGGGCAACCAAAATCTCAATAGAAGAGAGGAATGATAAAGGTATGAGATTCTGATTTAATGGTGAAAAAGTGGCAGTGACCAAAATTGGTAGTGACAATATTATATCCCTATATACACACACATATACATATATATTCTAGTTCATACTAACTTTTTTCCTTTTTACATACATGTGTATATTTCCATTTAATATCACACTGTTTTTTAATATCATATGCTTTGAATAAACATGGGAGGAAATTTAATTAATAGTAATAAAGGTAAATAATTATTAAATTTTTAAGACATACTCGTAATTAGTAATTTTTAATTATTTTTTCTTAATATATTTCAAATTGCAAGTGATTGATTAATATAATATTCAGGGAGAGAGTCAGAGAGGGCATATAAGGCTAACAAAAGTTTAATATTATTATTAATTTTTTTTAGATTTAATATTATTCTAAAAGTACTAAAATGAAGTAATATTATCATTTTTTGTTTAAAAGATAATCGTAAACGTCAATTTTTAAAGTATAAAATAATATTATGTTTTAAAATATTCGTACTAACATTAAACCTGAAAAAATTTCTAAAATAACAATGTTTCGATGAAAACTTTTAGAATAAATTAAGGCCTTGAATCTATTAATTAATCTTAATGGTGGGTTTGGAGTAGAAAAGAACCGGAAGCCAGGTGTAGAGAAGGTAGACAACTGGTGAATCTGGCAGAGCGCTCCCTGTCTCCGTCTCAGTCTGAGCTTCTCTCTCTTCTGGTTCCTCTCTGCCGCACAATCCTCTGAGTCAGACCAACCAGAACCACCACCACCACCTCCTCCTCCTCCTCCTTATAAGCTCAGAGATAACACAATGGGAGAAGGAGAACGAAGAAGAAGAAGAGCAACATCCACTCTCAGACAAGTAGCAACGAAGGTTGTTCTAGCTGCCACTTCCGCTTGTGGCTCCATCTCCAGAAGAAAACCTCTCGTCGATCCACACTCTGTAATCATACCTCTCTCTCTCTCTCTTTCTCTCTTGTTTCGCCACGATTGCTTTCTACTCATAGTTGATAATGTTTCTCATTTTGAAATTGCTCTCACCTCGAAGCTTCGTTTAATCTTTCGGAAATGCTTGTTGCCTCAATCTGTTCCCTAATTCTTCTTTCTTCAAACTGATTTTCTAATTTTTCTGATCTTAGGTTTATTGGATCAGCATTGATTCATTCATTCGTTATTACTTTTTTTTTTTTTTTTACTTTTTTTACCAGAATAGTGGGTTTCTCTGTAGTTTTTACTGTTGAAGATGCTTCACATTTTGAGCTAGCCGAATCCGGAAAGCTTGACTTCGTTTACAGAAAAGAATTGCTAACTGCTCTTCTATTTTTCTCGAATTGGTGGTCGATAAATGCCCCTTTTTATTCTCTCATTGTAATATTCAGTGGAATCAAGAATGTGATATAGGAAGTTAGGAACTGCAGGTGTTCGTTCGTAGTTCCTTCAAATGCTTGTAGGTTAATATGCTCTTCTAATTCCTCTTTCTCGGTGCCGTTTTTTTCTATTTGGACCATCTTGTTTCGAGAATTTGCCAGTGGTTTCCATTGTTGAAGAAGTTCTGCAGTTTTAGACTGCTGCAAGCATGATTGTCTTTTCTAAAAGCAGCTGAAAATTGCTCTTCCATCTTCAGAATTTCTGAGTAAATGTCACCAATATTTAACTTCTTCAAAATTAAGAATGTTAGCTCGAGAATTGAGGGTGTTCCCTCTTTCTTAGGTTTTGCTATGCCGTGTTTTCTTGTAATTGCTCATTTTGAATTGCCTTGTCCAAATTCAATTTCAACTTTTCTAACAATGGGTTACACAAGGAATTTATTGTGATTCGTCGTTTTCAATATGATTTTCCGGTATTTCTGAAGTTACTTGGTGATTTTGGTACTCTTCATCTGGGAAATGCCATTATTAGGATTTAAGAGTAGAATTTGACAACTATTGCTTGCTTTCGTGCATGGTCGCAGATCTCTCACAGTTCTTTATCAACAACGCAGAATAACTCAGGGGAGATTGTTGATGAAACAGATTGTAGAATCACCCCTAAGAACACCAACAATGAGCTTCCTAATAAGGTAATTTGTCTTGCAGTTCCTTCCATCAACCCAACGCATTTTTTCTTTGTTGAATAAATTAACATTCGATGGAGCTTATTTGGTGATGGTATTTAAAAAAGGGAAGAAAAAATCCTTTCACACCTAAAATTTAGGATTAAAGACAGTCTTCGACCGAAAATCCACGGCGTTTATGTTAAAAGATTCTGCAGTTTTCACATTTTTCTGCTCCATCCTTTCTTGGGTTTTGTGTATTTGGATTCTAGAAGACTAGAACTACTTTAAAAAATCACAATCCGTGAATCCAATGGTCTCAAGTTTCGACCTTCACACACGCTCTGTTTTTCCTTTTTCCTTTTTCCTTCTGCTTTCCCCTATAATAAAAAAACTGTAGTGCTAAATTTTGCAATTGATTGCCCCTTCTTCATCATCATCATCATCTTCTTATTCTTCTCCTTTTTTCATCATTAGATTTGGCAACACAGGGGCAAAAGATTTATTTATGTTTCAAAATTTTTATTTGGACCACCCAACGTATTAAATTTTTAAATTTAGAATTTTAGCATGTGAAGGCCCGTGCACCTTGCGCATTACTGAAGCCAAGAATTGGTTCCTTATAAAGGTTGACCCCACTTGGGAATTTTCGCTTTCTCTACATTACCAATCACAATTTTTTAAGAGAATTTTCGGTTGATAATTCCCTTTATAATAAAAATTAGCTAAATGGGACTATTTATAAATATTATAACTAATAAATAATAAGTAAATATATAATTGTATTGAACTATTATCTTCCTAAATAAATATATTTGATATGCTTATATGTTTCTTTTAGATTAACTTATTCTACTTATTTTTAGCAAACAATTATTAATTAACTAATTAAATATATTAGGGGAGATTTTTTTGATAGACGCAACATGTAGCTTCTTGAGCGGCTAATCTCAGTTTTTTGTTTTAAAAAAAAAAGACTGTGTCAGACCTTACTATCAAGTAACACGCAGTCTGACAAGTTCTATGAAATTACACATTGTTATATGTTTCCATAAATAGCTAAAATTCAGTGTTTATGTGCTCTGATCTCCATTTGGTTCTCAACTCAACTCTGTCCACAAGTCATTACAATTGGAAATTGCTTCACTTTTTCCCTCACTGAAAAGTTTCTGATCTAAAAAGTATATGCTCAATGGTTTCGGCTGTTTGCTCTGGGTATCACTGTTCTAGTGAAGTAAATCTTTTTTATGAACCTAGTGGAGAATGTCATAAAATTTACCAATATTTTGATAAAACAAGTTGGGGGAGCCTATTTCCTCTAGACATTAACATTATACCTAACTACATATGAATATATCCTTGATAAATCTACATGTTCCCAAACAGAGTCTTCAGTTATTTTGGAGCACAAATTTCATTCTGCCGTCAAAGTATTAACACGACATTTACTCTGTCATGGATGAGTGTGTTTTGCTGCTTAGGTTGTTATGCTGACTCCTCTTTTTTTTTTTTTTAAACACAAATTGCAGAATCTGTGCGCAATATGTTTGGATCCTTTGAGTTACACCAGCAAGGGTTGCAGTCCAGGCCAAGCCATATTCACTGCCCAGTGTTCGCATGCTTTCCATTTTGCCTGCATTTCTTCCAATGTCCGCCATGGTAGTGTCACATGCCCCATCTGCCGTGCTTACTGGACCCAGCTCCCCCGTAATCTGAACAACACCCGCTACAATTCTCTCACTTCTTGTAACCAAAGTGATCCCATCCTGCGAATCCTTGATGATTCCATTGCCAACTTTCGTGTTCATCGCCACTCACTTCTTCGTGCTGTCCGCTATGATGATGACGACCCTGTTGAGCCTGATACCATGGCTGAGAGTCCCAAGTTATGTTTCTCTCTAGCACCTATTCAACCTTCTAGTACACCACCACCAAGCTTCCATCCAGCTTTGCTATTGTCTCAGAATGCCTCAAGTCCATGCCATTCCTCTCATCACCCTCTAAGCTGCAGCTCCTCTTCACTCTCTCATTCACCACCTTATATCACGTATCCCTCTTTAAATAGAGCTTATCTCTCAGTAGAACTGGCTCATGAACGAGCAATTGACTTAGTCTTGGTGGCTAGCCCCAATGGACCACACCTAAGGCTTCTCAAACAATCTATGGCTCTGGTAGTTTTCTCCCTCCGACAGATAGATCGCTTGGCCATAGTCACATACTCCTCAGCTGCAGCTCGTGTCTTCCCCTTGAGGCGAATGACATCCTATGGCAAACGTACTGCCCTTCAAGTTATTGACCGTCTCTTTTACATGGGGCAAGCCGATCCTGCTGAGGGTTTGAAGAAAGGAATCAAAATTCTCGAAGATCGTGTCCATAAGAACCCAGAATCTTGCATCTTGCATTTATCTGATAACCCTACAAGGCCATTCCATGCTGTTAGCATGGAGCTTCCATCAGCCCCTATTCATCGCTTTCATGTAGGATTTGGATATGGTGCTTCAAATGGATTTGTGATAAATGAGTTTGAGGAGTTCTTGGCAAAGGTTCTGGGAGGGATTGTGAGGGAAATACAATTGAGAATAAGTGGGGCTGGGGAGGAACTTGGCAGTGGGAGGGTCATACGAATCGGTGAGCTAAGAGGTGGGGAAGAAAGGAGAGTTTTGCTAGACTTGGGTGAGTGTTCACACGTGTTTGTGGAATATAGCTACATCGAAGGGGAGATTGATGAATGTGTTAGAAGAACAGGGGAGATTGTTGTGAGCATTGGAGACCATGACAAAAGTTCAGGTGTCCTAGATGCTGAGGCGGTTGAGACGGGGATGAATATGAACCCAATTGGGAGGAGTAGCTGTGTTGAAAGTTGGGATTTTCATGACCCTTATATGGCTAGAAGGTGGGCCAAGCATTTGCATGGTTATAGACTTTGAAAATGCAAGAATCAATCCCTGAAAAATATACACATTGATGCTTTAGTCCCTGAATAGAGACTTTTGCATGAGTCAGACAATACAAGTTTGTGGCTCACTGTACTTGAGTCATCTGTCCTAGTTTGGATCCAAAAGAAGGATTCTACCTCTTGTGTATCCTCTTTCTCTTCATTGAATCCATCATCCATTGCTGAAAGGGATCTAAATTGTAATCAGGTACGCTAATTTTTTATGGACATGTTGAGCTGACGTAGCCGATCAAGTAATTGCGTGTTTACTTGTTGGATCAATATCAATTGTTGAACATCAGCTAAGAACTAGCGGTGTTTTGCTAGATGTGCCAGGTATTTATGTGCTTGTTTATAGACATTTGAAAATGCAAGGTCCTGGAGAATAATCCACTCCTTGCTATCTCTGTCTTCAGGCCTCTCTGCTCTTCCTTGTTTTCTTTTAGTCTTAGATTTAGGTAGGCTGTAATCATATAGAGCTGGAAAAGATACACAATACACATTGTAATTTGTAATGCACCTTGGAAATTTTAGTGTTATTGATGAAGATTAAATTTTGTCTTGAACCTATTTCTTCATTGATCTATGCCATAAACAATAGAGTTATTGTGCGGGACCTCTTGGTTAACAATTAATCTAGAGATTTTGTTGTTGATGGATCATTAATGATATGTGCGATCCCTCTAATGATAAGGCTTGTTATTATTGCCAGCCAAGCCTTTTTAGCATAACCCTTATTATAATTTTTAGCTTTTTACAATATCAAGAACAGCTGCGGAAATTATACAGAATTGGATCTTGAAGTTGAAAAATGCTGAAATGCCTAGATGATGGAGGGGGAGGAGAGGTTTTTCATTAATTAGGAAAATTTATATATGTATGAAAAATAAGATGTTAAGCGCAATCTCTACAAACTTAAGAGATAACCAAGGTAGAGGATTCATTTGCATAACTATATATAATTAACTACCACTCTGGTCCTATTTATAAGTTCAGTTTGATCAAATCTCACCTACCAAGGAGAGGTAGTTGACACAATGATTATGGGGGTAAATTTTTAATTTTGCCCTCATTTATGATTGGATGTTTTTCAATTGTTTCTTCTCTCTCTATATTCATGGGTATAATTAATATGGATAAAATTGTCACAATCTCATTTATTACTTGAAACTGGACTTATAAATAGGACTAAATTTTTTTGGTTAAACTGGACTTATAAATAAGACCAGAGTGGTAGAAGCTAGTAACCTGTGATTCTTCTTTGTGCAACATTAATCCTTCATGGATATTATGTGTTTTTGACATTTAAGATGTCCGGATGAACAAGACCATATACGAAAGGGCTTTTTGATGTAGATCTCTTTTCTATTTCAATTAATTTACAAAATATTACTCCCTTTTTTTGTCCTAAATATAAGAACTAATAAAGGAGTTTGCATTTCTCAACTTATTTTGTCTCCTTTATCTATAATTTTTTTCCCTAAACTCTTTTAATTGATTGCACATGCCTAGAGATTTTCTATCAATGGAGTGATTTCTAATGTAAGGACCTGTTTGGTACAAAAAATTGGTGGGGAGGGAAAGGAACTTAGAGGAGAGAAAGGAAGGGAAAGAAAGATTTGAAAGATGTGGGAAGATGACTTGGGTTGTTTGGTAGGAAGAAAATGAAGAGGTGGTAGTTGGTAAAGAATTAGGAAATGTCTATTTTACCCTCAAAAGAAATTAATTCAAAATAAAAAAGAAAAATATTTTTTTTGCTAAAATATATTTTAAAAAATATATTCTTGTTAAGTTCGAACTTTCCCGCCAAATTCGAACTTTCACGCCAAGTTCGAACTTCCCGTCATGTTCGAATTTCAGGGGTAAATCTGTAATAAAAAAACACTTTCCTGGGAAGATTGCAGCTTTCCCTCCATTTTCGGATGGAAAGCATCTTCCCTCAAATAAGAGAAGATGAGTACTCACTGGAAGATACTGACTGGACTTTCTGTCTACCAAACACCCAAAATTCATGGGAAGATTGAGATCTTCCATTTCCTTCTCTAATCTTCTTTCTACCAAACAGGTCCTAAATGATTAAAATGAGTACTTTAGAACATCAACACATTTTTTTTTACAAATAATTTATTTAACTAACTTTGTTAGTACTTGCAATTTAATTATCTGGCTCCTTTGTTTAGAAATGGAAAGATTCCTAAAGTTATATGAACTCTGATAAAAAAAATTAGATAGATCATCTAGTAGTTTACTCCAATTATGTGAAATTTACATTGGAAAATGAAATAATTTTCTTTCTCATGAATGTGGAGAACATTTTTCGTTACATAGCAAGCATAAAAAATACTTAAGCTTAGCTTGTTCCATAAATGATGATGACATATTTTATCGGCACATAAGAAAATTTACAAGGGATCGAAATTTTGGAGAGATTAAAGAGAGAAATTAAATTATTTAATTATAATTATTTTCTAAAAATACCCCTGCTTAAAATTGAAAATTATATCAAGGCAAAATTAATAGGTGAAGTAATCTCTATTGTCCATTGCCTCGAATGATCAGCAGATCTCAATTTAGGGTTAAAATTAAAACATTAATTTTAATTAAAGAAAAGAATGTGCTAATTCTCCTGATAGACATTAATTTTTGGACAAACAATTCTCATAATAAAATATAAGTGTGTTGTTAAATTAATTATTGTGGAGGAAGTATTAGTAGAGGTAATATGAGAAAAATATGACAAAAATTGCTCAAAATTATTTTATAAAAAAAAGTATAATTGAGGTGTATATGACATTAAAGAGTTGCAAATATTATTTATTTTATAGAATATATAGGTATATTATTAAATTATTATTTTCTTTAATTATTATTGATAAAGTAACAATAGGGGTATTTTAGGAAAAAATTGACAAAATTTAAACTTGATTTTATAATTAGGATTAAAACCAACTTCAAAATGTGTTCCTATAATTAAAATCGAAGGGAGTAATTTAGGACTAAAACCTTGTAGGAGAAGCAACTGTGCCTTCACAAGTTTCTCTGCCCATTTTGCACACAACACAATCGTGGGGCCCGCAATGTGCAAATACAGATAATGGTCCCAATCTAAACTAAAAATTGTGGAAGCTCACACGGCATCCACACAGAGACAAATATAGGCTGGAAGGATGTTTCATTGGCAAAAAGTATGTTTTTTGTCCTGTCAGCTCTGCAAATCTGTGAGGTAGGTAACCAAGTAATTGACAAACATTTTATATAAGATTTTAAATAATTTTTTTTTTTTAAAAAAAGCAATTTTTTGTTTAAAAAATACCAAATCGGGTAATTGAAGATTTCAAGATAATTAATATAAAATTCTAATTTTTTTTTTAAAAAACGATTTTTTCTTAAAAAATACCGAACCGAGTTGATGGTTGTCTTGGTTTATTGACCAGTTCACCGGTTTCTAGTCCGGGTTTCAAAACAATGATTTAAGCACAATATTTTGAGTTTAAGTTTAAAAATCATATTTGGGAGAGCTATTCTTTATTTAGGATCACATAGAATTTAGATATATCGGATTTGTTAAAAGCCAAAAAGGGGATAAATTATTTATGAGAAAAAGGATAATAAAATACCACTTGAACTTTAAAATCTTAAATAAGTAATTTTCTATTAAAACGAGTTGTTAATTGTTATAATATTGTAGTTAATTCCATTACTCTTGTGGGCGACAAAACTAATTTGGGATTTTAAAGTTCAACCCGTATTTTTCTTATATCTTTCCCTCATTTATATGCATTTCTAATTGGGTATTACTCTCTCCAATCCTAATTTTAAGACCAAGTTGATTTTTTTGGAGAGATTAAGGAAGCTAATTAAATTATTTTCGAGTATTATTTGTTTTTTCTCCAAACTAATTAGTTTAACAAATAAACTAATATATAATCTAAAAATACACAACATATGATATGATTAATTAACTTATTTTGCTTCTTTAATTTAGTAAAAAGCCATAAAAAATTTGTTGCAACCATCAATTTTCTTACCAATTTTTTTTATCACATACAAAGATAATCATGACCACATAAGCAAATCCCACATCAAGTCACAAAATTTAAAAAAAAAAATGGAACAATTCAATAAACCACAAATAAAAAGATTCATGACCACCTAAAAATTAAAACAATGCAATGAACCACATACAAAGATAATCATGGCCACATAAGCAAATCACTAACGGACCTAGATTAGCCAAATAATCATATTACTTAGACCAATCAACGTGTAGAGCCATGTCATTTACTTAAAAACCACATATGTTTAATGACAATTAGATTGTTACTACCTCCAATCCTAATTATAAGACCTAGTTGACTTATTTCTAATAGTTCACTTTAGAACATCAACACATTTTTTTTTTTACAAATAACTTATTTAACTAATTTTGTTAGTACCTAAAATTAATTATCTAGCTCCTTTGTTTAGAAATGGAAAGATACCTAAAGTTATATGAACTATGGTAAATAATATTACCTTCGGTCCTAATTATAGGAGCACTTTTATAGTGCAAATTGCATTACAAACAGGGGCGAAGGCACACTAGTGTTTATGTGGGCAAGTGAACCCATAAAAAATTTATATTTTGTGAAGGAATCTTACTACAATAAATCTAGTTGGATTAATTGGTTAAAGCTTTGGTCATTTGTGTTAAAGGTCCTGGTTCGAACGCCTTGTTATTAGGGGTGAGCAAGTAACCCGTAACCCGCCCAACCGCCCGTGCCCCGTGAATTTTTATCCGGATAAAACCCGCTCAGATTGGGCCCGTCACGGGAACGGACTACCCCGTTACCCGTTTATGTTATACGGGCGGGCACGGGCCCGTTTATATATAAATATTTTTTTCCCCTCAGACTTCATTTATATCAGAGCCTACAGGAAACAACCCGGAGGTAATATTATTATTATGTAAGTGACATTGCAATACCCCCAAAAAAAAACAAAACCCTTGAATATCTGGGAGTGAGGCCCGTGAATAATAATATAATAGACAACCCAAACATAACATACACATTTCACTCTCTAATTCATATACATAAACATCCCGTAAAAATCCGAACAGTTGCTTAGGTTGATGCTGGCTAAACTTAAAGATGTTGAGGTTGTCTCTTGTGGTGGGATTATTCTCTCAATACAGTACAATGCGAATCCACATGCTTTCATAGTCTTCATTTCAATTCCAACCTGTTCTGGAAAAAAAAACATTCTGCCCAAAAAATCTGTTTTTTTTTTTAAGGCCGGATTCCTTAAACGGGTTCCCCATACCCGTTTAGGCGTACCCGTTTTATACGGGTTAAACGGGTTTGGACATGGGTAAGGGGCACCCCTTACCCGTGTAAAATAAACGGGCGGGTCACGGGTTACCCCCGGGGCAGCCCCGCCCGCCCGTTGCTCACCCCTACTTGTTATCCTTTTTTTTTTTTTTTTTGCAATTTCATTTTCTCCAACCCTCAACTCACGGACTCACCCTCTACCGTCATTTCATCATTTTCCCACATACCCACCATTTCCCTTGTTCGATTCAAACCTCAGACATTCAACCTCTTCCTTCGCTGCATCTCAGATCCATATTCCGATCACCTCTCCTCCGCCGACGTAGCCATTCTCCCTATTTCCGTCAACGGCTATCCCTATTTCGACCAACCTTCCACCGTTAACGGCCATCCTTCCTTCCGTCAATGCCCATCCTTATTTCGACCACTCTTCACCATCCACCTTCCCCTATCAGAATAATTTTCAGTTTCCTTCTCAGTTTCCCAGTTTTACCTCTGCTTTTCACCAAGGTCCTCAGGATTTGAATATCTCCCAAATTGTTTTGGCGTCAACAGCGATCATTGGAGTATTTTCTTTTAGCAACTTCAACATTCTGAATGTCGGGCTGCATCAAATTCTGGGATTTAGCATGAAACTATGTGCGTCGGCAATAATTCTTGGTTCTAATTGCGTCATCGGCTGATTCCAGTCTTTCTTTTGGTTGTAACGCTTCGGAAATAATTCAGGGTTCAGGTTCGCTGAGCTCTTATCTTATATCGCTTCCACTTGGGTTTTTGCTGAAATAGTGATAAAATGCAGTTGAGTTCAAATTTGAAATTTTTGTTCTTTTAATATACATATAGGGTTTGCATAACATTAGTTCGAGTTAAATTGTATATATGGAATGACCATTCTGTGTTTTGAACACTGCAGAGATATTCAAGCAAGCAGTATACTTCTAGATGATAAATATGAAGTTCGGTTAGGGAGTCTAAGTGAAGCCTGCACTCAGGAAGGGGATACTCATCAAAGGAGAATCTCAAGGTTGCTACGGTTGCCCCAATAAGTATTCTACTAACAACTTTCATTTTTATGAATCTCATTATGTCTGAGAGATCATTCTTAATATATCGTGCTTCCTTTGATTTGATCCTTTTAGTTGTTTATTAGAAAATATGATATTCAATGAAATGTCAAATTACTTGTCAGATTTTACTTAATTGACATGTTTAGACTTGGTAATTATAGTCTGGGGGTGTAACCCTTTACATCTGGCTTCCATAATGCCAAGTTAAATGCAACCGCACCGCAATGAAGTTTAACGCATTTCTTTCTACCAGATTGTTGTTTACTTCAGTGTTAATTCAATGATTTATGGTTCAGTTGCATTCAAAGTTTTTTATTAGCTTTGTACTACTATATTTGCATATGGATTAATCTTGTCAAACTTTTTTCCTTCTAGAAAATGTCAACGATACAATCTTAATGCATTTAACACTTTCCTTTTAAAAAAAAAAATCGGGGGCGCTGCCCCCGAACCCCTACACTAATTGTGCACCCATAAATTCTAAATCCTAGCTCCGCCACTGATTATAAAAGTGCTCTTATAATTAGGATCAGAAAGAGTAATAAACAAATAGATAGTTCATCTAGTAGTTTATTCCAATTATGTGAAATTTACATTGGAAAATGAAATAATTTTCTTTCTCATGAACGTGGAGAGCATTTTTCATTACATAGCAAGTATAAAAAAATACTTAAAGCTTAGCTCATTCCATGATTTAAAATGATGATGATATATTTTATCGGCATACAAGAAAAAATTACAAGGGATCGAAATTTTGGGAACAAAAGATTAATTTAATTACTCCCTCCGATTTTAATTATAAGAATATTTTTGTAGTGTAAATTATACTATAAAAATATTTCTATAATTAAGACGAGGTAGTATAATTTAGGACTAAAAGCAACTGTGCCTTCACAAGCTTCTCTGCCCATTTTGCACACAACACAATCGTGGGGCCCGCAATGTGCAAATACAGATAATGGTCCCAATCTAAACTAAAAATTGTGTAAGCTCACACGGCATCCACACAGAGACAAATATTGGCTGGAGGGATGTTTCATTGGCAAAAGGTATGTTTTTTGTCCTGTCAGCTCCGCAAATCTGTGAGTCACCAAGTAATTGACAAACATTTTATATTCTAATGAAATAATTATATCGGTTTAGGACAAGTTCTCGAAGGAATTGGATCCTCTCATCATCTTTTATTCTTATCATTCCTCCTCATCCAATCTCAACCTTTGAAATCTCTCCCAATCAATTTAGGCCGTTGATTTGAATTAATCTTGACTAACCCATCCTGAAGTACTTTTTAATATCAATCAGTATTCTGAAATATTTTTTCAAGATTCAAAAATTTAAGATCTTGAAAAAATATTTCACTGTGCTGAATGATACTAAAAAAAAAATACTTCAAGATACTTAGTGGAACTAAAACAAATACTTCATGATCTCGAGAAATTATTTTAGAATCTTAAAAAAATATTTTTGAAAACTGATTGGTACTAAAAAATATATTTTAGGATACTGATTGGTACTGAAAAAATACTTCATGATCTTGAAAAAGTATTTCAGAATACTGACCGGTATTAAAAAAATATTTTAGGATACTTACTAGTACAAAAAAATATTTCAGGATACTGACTGGTACTAAAAAATACTACATGATTAAAGCTAATGAGAGATAAGGAGGGATGAGGAGAATACCGCTTAGGAGAGAATACGAACCTATTCTCGAATAGGTCACGAAACTGGTTGGGATACTAAGGGTCTATGGATGAAACCATTGTCAAATCGGAGTTAACTAAGGTTAATTTGGTGAGAAATTGAAGATTTCAAGATAATTAATATAAAATTCTAAATAATTTTTTTTTTATAAAGTGATTTTTGTTAAAAAAATACCAAATCGGGTAATTGAAAATTTCAAGGTAATTAATATAAAATTTTAATTATGTTTTTTTTTTAAAATGTGATTTTTTCTTAAAAAATATCGAACCGGGTTGATGGTTGTCCTGGTTTATTGACCAATTCGCTGGTGTCTTGTCCAGGTTTCAAGACAAAGGTTTAGGCACAATATTTTGAGTTTAAGTTTAAAAATCATGTTTGAGAGAGCTATTCTTTATTTAGGATCAGATAGAATTTAGATATATCAAATAATTTGTTAAAAACCAAACGGGATAAATTATTTATGAGAAAAAGATAATAAAATATCACTTGAACTTTAAAATCTTAAATAAGTAATTTTCTATTAAAACCACTTGTCAATTGCTATAATATTATAGTTAATTCCATTACTCTTGTGGATAACAAAACTGATTTGAGATTTTAAAATTCAACCAGTATTTTCTTTTTTTTTCTCTCCCTTATTTATATGCATTTCTAATTGGGTGTTATCTTTTCCTTTTCAAGTTCTCAAATGAGAAAATCAGACCTCGTTCAAGGTTTGAATTTAGTAAAAAGCCATAAAAAAATTTGTTGCAACCATCAATTTTCTTACCAATTTTTTTTTATCACATACAAAGATAATCATGACCACATAAGCAAATCCCACATCAAGTCACAAAATTTTAAAAGAATCGGAACAATTCAATAAACCACAAATAAAAATATTCATGACCACCTAAAAATTAAAACAATGCAATGAACCACATACAAAGATAATCATGGCCACATAAGCAACTCACTAACGGACCTAGATTAGCCAAATAATCATATTACTTAGACCAATCAACGTGTAGAGCCATGTCATTTACTTAAAAACCACATATGTTTAATGACAATTAAATTGTTATTACCTCCGGTCTCCGATCCTAATTATAAGACCTAGTTGACTTTTTTTGGAGAGATTAAGAAAGCTAAATAAGTTACTTAATCATTTTATATGTTGTGTATCTTTAGATTATATATTACTACCTCCAGTCCAAATTATAAGACCTAGTTAACTTTTTTTTGAGAGATTAAGGAAGTTAAATAAGTTATTTAATCATTTTATATGTTGTGTATCTTTAGATTATATATTAATTTATTATTTAAACTAATTAGTTTGAAGAAAAAAATAAAGATAAAAATACTCTAAAGTAATTTAATTAGCTTCTTTAATATCTCCAAAACAGTCAACTAGGGCTTATAATTAGGACCGGAGAGAGTAGTTTATTAGTCAAACTAATTAGTTTGAAGAAAAAAAATAAAAATACCCTAAAGTAATTTAATTCGCTTCATTAATCTCTTCAAAAAAGTCAACTAGGTCTTATAATTAGAACCGGATGGATGGAGTATAATTTATTTTGATCTCCTTTACTTTCAGTTAACCAGCGCCTTGTATTCTCTATTCATACTTCATAGACATAAAACTGATATAACAAATTATAGTTGTTTACATATTTCAAAACGTTGACCCAAATAAACAAACCATACAACTGAAGGTAAGTTATGCCCCCCATCCTATAACTATTATATATATATAAAATAAAAACCAAATGGAAATAACATGACACAAAGCAACAAATACAAACTGAGGCAACAAGCCTACAAGGAAATAAATAAAAGGAAAACAACTAGCCACCACTCCATCAAAGGTCTAGTGAGCGAAGAATCATCCACATCTACCCTTGTCTCCTTAACCTCCAAAGTTAGAAGAGAGAACAAAGCGGGTGTCGATTGTGAAACCCACCCAAGAAGGCACATCCCTTTATAAGCATCAGTTACTAGTAGATCCATAATACAGTTGCCCCTTCTTGGGGCAAAGGATAGGGCAAACCCAACTTTAGAAGATAGAAGACCAATGATATCCTGAATAATACTTCTACATTTCCAGTCAAATAAGTCTGGTGTTTCATCAACACAAGAAAGCAAGAGGAGGCAATCAATTTCAAAAATCACTTTATCATGTCTTAGATCCACAACTAGAAGCAAAGCCCTTTTCAAAACTAATGTTTCAGTAGGCAGAAATTGATTTAATTTTATCCACAAATCCCCATCTAAAGTAACCAAAATGACCACGACAAATTATCCCAATAACAACATCATTCTCAATAGGTTAAAAGGCCCAATCGCACTTATTTTTAAGGCTACATGATGTAAGAGGGAACTATTTAATGCTAGGACTACCACAGTCCCTCAGCAAAACAGAACCCATTTGCATCATGTCATAATTAGCCCAAAATTTAGTTATTTTTCCTAACCAATTCGATAACATCAACATAATTCGGTTGTCTATAATAAAAAATCATTTCATTTCTATTTTTCCATATAAACCACATAATCCAACAAATGCCTTTTACTATGCGCATTATAACTATCATTAATGAAAATCCTGTCTATGCAATGAACATGGATGTTTTAGAGAAAAAAAAAATACAAGATAAATTGAACTTTTATAGTTAGGATGAGATTATGAGAATAAACCATTCATGATCTAGTTACTAAATTCAGTAGGTATTGTTTTATTAATTTTTCAACTGCCCTTTAAAAAAATAAAAATCCAGAACAATTGTGCGAGGACGGTCCTTGGAAAATGATTGAGAGTGAGGAAAGCAAGAAAAGAATGGAGAAATGTTTGAAATTTGTTTGAAAAAAGGAAGAAGAAAGAGACAAGATCCCTGAAAAGCGTGCCAACGCCAGTTCCTATTGTACGGCTCTTTCAGCCTCCATCCTTTTCTTCCCCTTTCTTGCCTTCTCCTCTTTTTCCTTCTGACTCACTCACACACCTCTTTCTTTGCCTTTCTCCCCTCACTCTCCTATTTCGTAATCTGTTGCACAATAATAGTTAATTTCTTCTTTGTTTAAACCTTCCTCGCGAGAAGTTGAGTCCAGTTTACTGTTAAAGCAGGAGGAGGAGGAGGATGTTTCCGAGACTAATACACCCTCATGAAAGCTTAATTGACGATTTTGAGGCTGCTTCGAACCACAACAATCACAAGGGTGATCCATGTCTGGTTTTGACCGCCGATCCCAAACCTCGCCTCCGATGGACCCAGGACCTCCACGAACGATTCGTCGATGCTGTCACCCAACTCGGTGGTGCCAGTAGTGAGTATAATGCTATCTCTTTCGTCATCCCTTTTTTTTTTTGGGTTTTGAAATTTGGTTTTTCCTTTCTCTCTCTAGCTTCTTGTCTACTTCATTCCTTTGTTTTAAGAAACTGGGTTTCCCCTAATTTGCTTGCTTACCAAGGAGTAGGAACAACTGGGATGTTTTAATGTGTTCTGTACTTGTTTAGGTGGAAATTATTTTCATCTCGGTTTTAATCATATATTTTTTGCTTAGAGGTTTTAATCATATATTGAATTGCCTTTCTTGTCTGCTATTTTTCTTCCTTGTCAATACCATTTGTTTTTTCTCTTGGCCCAGCATTTTTTATTTATGAAAAACAGTCTCTCTGGCTTAGACTTGAAATGGTGTTTCTTATTTAGGAGGTAAGGATTGTTATGGCTGCAATGAATGAGTGGAATCTAGTTACAGCATACCGCAAGTAGATAACCTTTAACAAGGAGACTAGTTATCTCTTTGGTTTAAGAGAGTTCATGAATCGGTGAGTCCGGGGCTTGGTAACAATAAATTATTATACACTTAAGACAGAGAGTTCATCCATCACAACTCTCATCCCTCACATGAAATGTTGACACTGATGCATTTATTGGCAGCAAATTAACTTCTCCAAACATTTACTGGAAAACAAGAGCTTAAGGGTATGTTTGGTTTGAGGGAAGGTGAGGGAGGGGGAGGGGAGGGGGGAGAAAAAAAAGGAGGGGAGAGGAAAACTTGTGGACCCCACTACACTCAATTTTAAAAAAAAAAAATTCCTAATTCTCCTTTTTTTTCTCTACCCTCCCCTTCCCTCAAACCAAACATACCCTAAAGATCCCAACTAGTTCTATCAATTTGACATGTTGATGAATGTGGGGTATCAGGACAGTAAACCCGGCTGTTAAGCCCACCAACACCTAGATCCTGAAATTAGGTAATTTGATTATCCCACCAGGCTTCCACCTTCTAGTTCTCTAGAATTTTGAATGGGCTAGCCTGATAGTGTATGTTACCCTTTGCTTTTACAGGATATCCTTATTATTGCTTCCCTGTTCCCTTCAACTTACAAAAGGGTGCCTTTATGTAAGATCAATTTTCAATTTTAAAATAAACTGCTTAGCAAATGGTTGAAAAGAAGTTGAATTGTCATGGGTTTGGCATGATTCATACATGAGTGAGAGAAGATATTTTTGTTTTTAGCGGTGCTCTTCAGCCTTTTGAATTCCCATTGGAAAAACCAAAGAACTGGAAAATATGTTGAAGACATAGCTATTTCTTGCTTTGTGGTGGGTTCAAGTAAAATACATCTTCAACTTAGTTGGATGCAACAAATTTTATCCCTTCAGATTTTAAGATGCTTGATTATTTACTCGAGTCCATATTTTTTATTTTACAATTATGACAAATGTCTAATTCTAGCTGCAAATTTTACTTAATTGTTTGACCGAGTTGGTAACTATGAAGCAAGGGCAGCTATGCTGTTAGGAGTGGTTAATTAGGTTTATCCATTCATGTATTGTGTCATGTCATGTTGTGTTAATAATGCTGGTTTATTCAGAGGTGGATCGGTGATGTCATATTTGCACTCAGTGAGTTTGGAACATCTCGATTTCATTTTCCCCTCCAGAAATAAAACATAATTAAAGAGATTCATATGGTGTCCAAAATCACCATTCTTATGCGCTATATATGTGTAGCCAAATAAGGGTTCTGGGCTTGGGGCCCGCCTCATAGGTATGTACATGGATCTATCTGGGTTTTGCATGCTTAGGCTAACCAAAGTTTTTGAGACCGATAATAAATTATTTATTATCAAAGCAATGATCTGCTCCTAATTTTTAAAGTTTTACTTTTGTTAACGGTGAAAGAGAAGAATAAGGCAAAGGGTGGAAGGAGAGGTTTGACCAGTGATCTCTATGTGTCGTCTTCCACTGCATGGCATCATGAAATATTTGCTTCCAATAAATACTAGGTTAAAATGGTGGCAAGATGAGTGGCTTCCAAGGGCGTTTCAAGAGACGCCCTAGGATTACTTTTTAATGTTGGGCCTTACTTTTTCTTCTATCGAGCTCTATCTTGTAGTAGTCCATTTATTTTGGTATATGAATTTAATATAGGGAAGGTAAGTTGAACTTGAGTTTAAAGCCTCACTTTGCATAACATCATATACAAATAACATGATTAAAAAATATGAGCATATTATTCATGCCTATTCTATCAAATTTGGTAACCCAGACATAGTCTCTTTTGATTAAATATTGTAATAAGATCTTCCACTCTCTTTGTTGGGGAAAAAGTAGGACGAGAGGTATGGCATGTGATTTATGTTTTAAAGCTCAACGTACGCCCGTACCAGGTGCTGTGTGTTCAATTATTATTAGGAATCATAAATATAATATTGCCAGCCACCTTTGCATAAATTTATCAAACTTTCAAAACTGGAAAGTAGGCTTGGCTAGATATCTAAAAAAATTTAATAGGCTTGGCTCATAAATGAATGAAGCTTGATGTGGTTGTTAAGTACCTACTAGCTACCAACAAGTTGGTTGAGGTGGTAAGCAGTCTCAATCCGTGAGGAGGAGATTACAAATTTGAATTCTAGGAAGCGCACTTGTTGGGAGAGGTGAAAACCTTTTGTGCTCTAAGCCTCAGAAGAGATTAGTCTCAAGTCCAAAGTGGCTTGGGATATTCTTGATCAAATATAGAAAAATAAGTGCCTAGTAGCTACCACAACAAGTAGCACCTGCTTTCTATTTCCTGACTTGCTCTGTTTGTAACTTTGATGTGTAGATTATCATCTTTCCCATTTTCTGACTAGTGTTTAATACTATCTTCAGAAGCTACACCAAAAGCAATCATGCGGACCATGAATGTCAAGGGTTTGACTCTATTTCATTTGAAGAGCCATCTTCAGGTCTCTTTTCACATTATTATGTTGCTCAGCTCAAATTTAGGTTTTGTGGTGAATAGGGAAGTTTACAATATTCTATTGTTTTAAACCTTTCCCTGTTGCGTTGCAGAAATACAGACTTGGTAAACAATCGGGGAAAGATATGGTTGAAGGATGCAAAGATGGTATGATTGTTGCACTTTTCTGTACTTTTTCCTATTATGTTCATGTCGTCTGAATAGTTTCAATTGTGTCTCTCTCTGTCCTTCCCAATATGATCAAAGGCCTCTTTCTCCTTTCTCCTTTCTCTTTACTTAGTGAAAGGATCCATCGGAAGTGTTTATACATATGTGTAAATCTAAGACCATAATCATCCATTAGCAACTTTATTTGTATTGATGGTCATTGTTGAGGAACTTTTAACAAGGGAAACTTTGTGTTCATGTCTTAACATAAACTGACTTCTTATTGAAAATATATCGAAGGGATGTCAGGCTCTTATCTTCTAGAAAGCCCCAGTACTGATAATAACTCTCCAAAGTTGCCAGCTCCTGATACAAACGAGTAAGAATTTTATCCTTTAAAGACATTTGCTTCTTGTTGGATATCTTAACAGTTCTGAATTGTCTGCTATGTTATGTCCAGGGGTCATGAGATCAAAGAGGCGTTAAGAATTCAGATGGAAGTGCAAAGTAAGCTTCATTTGCAAGTTGAGGTAAAGTTCCTTCTCAGGATACAAGCTTTATTTCCAGTTTGGCTTTGAATGAATCTTAGACCACCTTGTCTGGTTTATGTTCTAATTTCACTGTTTTAATATTGCTTATTGCTTTTCCTTAGAATGTGTCAATATCAAGAACTTGTCTTAAACATGATTAGATGATCTACTCTGATACATACTAATGTTTGGAATTCATTCACTGCAGGCAGAGAAGCACTTGCAGATTCGCCAAGACGCAGAGCAGCGGTACATGGCCATGCTTGAAAGAGCTTGCAAGATGCTTGCTGATCAATTTATCAGCGCAACAGTTATTGAGCCAGACAACCAAAAAGCTCAAGATCTTGGAAGTAAAGCACCAAGAGGTTCCCTGCTTGATTCTTTAGGATTCTACTCCTTGCCATCTGCTGAGGTGGCTGGAGTTCGTGTCCCGGGTGAGAAAATCATGCCTAGTTTCGAGCGGTCTAGGACTGGCTGTTCCACTGAAAGTTGCCTAACATCGCATGAGAGATTTAATGGGCTGGCTTATGAAGGATCTCCAGATGGAGGTAAAAAGAGGATGGTGAGCTTGAACCCTATGGCCCCACCATTGATCTTGGGTGAAGCCAAAATGAGAGCTCAAGATATTAATGTAGCCCAAGGTAATTTTCATGGAATAACCAGGTATGGCATGTAGGTATGGAAGGTCTGCTTCATGGTTCATCCTCTGAACTCTTGAATCTTGATGATAAAAAACAGATCTTTGGTGGGGCTCATTCCTTTTTTATATGATAAGTAGTTGGATTCTGATATGTTCTTGTCTAGTATGCTGGTGGGGAAAGAGGGGGACTCAAAATTTAGCCCAATCTGTAAATTCAAAATACTCAATCTTGTTCTTCTAATGGATTCCTTTGTCGCTTATTGCATCATGTTGGATGAAGAGCCACTTTCTCTGATACATAAATCTTTATTGTCTAAAGTAGCTTTCAACCTGTCAGAACATCAATCTAGGAAGTAGCAACAGAAGAACACAATCATGAATAAAGTTGCAAATAGGTCAAGCAAACTTTTTGACGTGCTTGATGTTTTTTTCCCTCTTTATAGATGAAAACTTGTCTGAGAATCTCTTCTGTCCGCGAGCATTAAAAAAGGACAACTTTATTCAGCTTGGATTCCCTCTAGCAATGAAAAGGTACTCTGATGGGAGAGAAAGAGATCATGGAATAGGTCGTCCTACGTCTTATATCTCCATTACTGGAGAACATCCGTACCTGGGTATTATAGGGAAGGACTAGTCCAACTGCCTTTCTTTTTCAGAATGATTTTTTTAAAAAAAGTAAATTATATTAATGGGCTAAACAAATTGGTACATAAACATTCCATACCTAAAATATTTTTCTAGTAACCCTCAATATATGCTAAAGTAATTTTTGGAGCAATTTTGCACTTAAGTAATTTTTAAATAGCAACAAGCACCTTAAACTTATTAATTATATGGAAAAACCATATGTAGCTAGTTTCATTTAAAAGCATATCTTATAGGGAAAATGTCATTTAAATATTATATGAAATTTCAAAATCCCAAAACATTTATTAAAATTTGTAAATGACATAAAAGTGATGGGATGAAATTGATATTTTAAAATGTTGATGAATTTACTATTATACTCTCTTCCTCTTTCTCTATCATCTTCCTCCTCCTCTTCCTGCCGTCATGTCCAAACTCACTTCCTCCTCTTTTTCCTGCCACCATGTCTGAGTCCTCTTCCTCTTTCTCTCTCATCTCCCTCTATTCCTCCTCCTCTTCCCGTCGCCATCTCTCTCTCTCTCTCTCTCTCTCTCTCTCTCTCTCTCTCTCTCTCTCTCTCTCTCTCTCTCTCTCTCTCTCTCTCTCTCTCTCGCTGATGGTGTTGTTGGTCATTATGGCGGAGTGGTAGTTGTCCCTGGCGAGGAAGAGAGGTGAAGGTGGAGGAAGGTTGAAATTGGTGCTTTTGGAGGAAGCTAGGAGGTTGAGAAAGAAGAAGGTGAACAATAAATAATGAGTTTGACAAGTTTCGTAATGTGATTAACAAGTTTAGTAATGGTTTTGACAAGTCTTATAATGGGTTTCACAAAAGCGTTTTTTGATTAAAAAAAGAGGCAGAAGAAAAAGATGAACAATAAATAATGAGTTTGACAAATTTCGTAATGAGATTAACAAGTTCATTAATGATTTTCATAAGATTTGTAATGGGTTTAAAAAAAGCATTTGTTAGGTAAAAATATGTCAGTCTGGGTTGAACACTATGAATAAATGTTGTAATGAGATTATCAAGTTCATCAATGGTATTCACAAGACTTATAATGAGTTTCACAAATGTGAGTAAACCTTGACTGACATATTTTCATATGACAAACACCTTTTTTAAACTCATTACAAGTCTTGCGAATATCGTTGATGAACTTGTTAATCTCATTACGAAACTTGTTAAACTCATTATTTACTGTTCACTTTCTTCTTCCTCTACCTTTTTTTTAATCAAAAAACGCTTTTGTGAAACCTATTACAAAACTTGTCAAAACCATTATTAAACTTGTTAATCCCATTACGAAATTTGTCAAACTCATTATGTATTGTTCACCTTCTTCTTCCTCAGCCTCTTGGCTTCCTCCAAAAGCACCAATTTCAACCTTCCTCCACCTTCGTCTTTCTTCCTTGCCAGGGGCAACTACCACTCCATTATAACGACCAACAACACCACCGTCATGAGAGAGAGAGAGAGAGAGAGAGCTCATACATGGCGGCAGGAAAAGGAGGAGGAAGAGAGGAGAGAGACAAAAGAAGAGGGCACGGATATGGTAACGGGAAGAAGAGAGGGAGAGGAGAGAGAAAGAGGAAGATAAGACATAATGATAAATTCATTAACATTTAAAAATTCCTATTTCATCCCTGTTATCTTCATATTCTTTACAAATTTTAATAGACGCTTTGAGATTTTGAAATTTTATATTGTTTTTAAATGACATTTTCACTTGGGTAGTTTTGACTTCTGATAATCTTTTAAATATGTACTATTAGTTTCTCAATACCTTACAAGGACTATAACACTTGAACTTAAATGGTCAGTGTAATTTATTTGGCAAGAAATGTTTTGACAGGCTCATTTAAATTATTTATTTTCTTGTGGGGGCCATGAGATAGACTCAATGGATTAAAGGTGGACCAAATTAACCAAAATTGTCTGATGCCCTCTTAACTAATTTGTACAAATTGTCTTCATAAGTCAATTATTTCTTCACCTTTCTTTCTAGAAGTCGCAAGACTTTTAGTAGGAGATTTGTGAATTAAATAAATTAGGAAAAAGGTCTGACATATTATTATAATTATATATATAATTAATTACAAAGAACGTGCAAGGTCTTAGGAATAATTTGAGAGATGAGAATCAAATTAGAGTATATAAAGTCTATTGACATTTATAATATCAATTTTGTTTTTATAAATTGACTTACGATATTATATCACTTTGAAGTATAATTATTAAAAATGGACCAGACTGGATGGTTTGAGTTGGAAACTGGCAAACCAGCCACCTAACATGTCCGGTCCCACCGGTTTGACAATTTTTAAATTTTAAAAATAATTTAATTTGTTTTTATTTTATTTTCTTCAAATTTTCATATTAATAACCATGAGATTTTCACTTCCTTATCGATCTAATCTCAACTTAGTTCTGATTTGACTCCAATTTGATTTACTACCTCAACCAGCTTAATAACCTATATTGCAGAAAAATATATACTTTACATTTTTGTGAAATATTTATATATTGAATGAAAATATTAAATGAAGGGACATATCATAGCATCATAGGAAAAGGAGCCAATATTATTATACTACCACCATCCTTATATATAAGACTCTATTTTTTTAAATGTGCTTATCCTTAAATGTAATATTTATTTTGAGTTTGTCTCAATAATAAATATATTTTTTCTCATTTTTTCATCAATTAATTATTATATTACATACATTCTCTTTTATCATTTTCTCATTATTACTCTTTCTCTCTCACATATTCTTAAATAGGGGCATTTTCAAAAAATAAATAAATAAATTTTTACATAATTATTACATTTAACTACTTTTAATTATTTTTTAGAATCTCACAATTTGATAGTAAGACTTTTATAACACTATGGTCCTATTTATAAATGAGTATTTTTCAACTCTTTCTTCCCTCTCTATTTTCATTAGTACAATTAGTATGAGTAAAATTGTCACAATCTCATTTACTACCCGACTTATAAATATGACCAAATTGTTTGGTCAAAAGAGACTTATAAATAGGATTAGAGTGGTATATAGAGACAAAAGGAGTATTAATTAGTAGGGTTAAGATTCAGATTGGTTAATAAAGTTTTACTCGGAGTGCCCAGTACAAAAAAGTTTTAAATAAAAAATACCCAAAAACTTTTAAAAATGTAAAGTTAGCACAACTTCCGTTAGAGAAAAAAAAAGTCCGTTAAAATCACACAGGGTTAAGGTGTAGATTGGCCAACAAAGTTTTACTCCATGAGCACCCAGTACAAAAAAGTTTTTAAGTGGACCTAAAATATCTACTTGTTACATTTGTGATTTTTGTTGTTGTATTCACTCTTTCTAACCCCAATGCACATGGTTGGGGGTTCAGACAAGGATTTGCAACAATCGGATTTTGAGTGGATTACACATGAACTTGCCCGGGTAAGTTCGAAAAATTACCACCCTTACTCAAAATAAAATCTACTTGTTACATTTGTGATTTTTTTGGTTGCATTTACTCTTCCTAAGTCCAATGCACATGATTGCAGGGTTTGGGTAAGGATTTGCAACAGTCGGATTTTGGGTGGATTGCACATGGACTTGCCCAGGTACATTAAAAAATGTAAACTTTTAAGGGTGCCCGGGTAAGGTTTCGAAACTTAAAAACTTTTTTATGCTGGGCACTCCTAGAGTAAAATTTTTTTGTGTTGGACGCTCTTGGAGTAAAACTTTGTTGGCCACTTTGCACCTTAATCCTTAAAAGTTTGTGATTTTAATGGACGTTGATTTTTTTTCCTAATGGCTTTGTGTTAACTTTACATTTGTAATTTTTTTTGTTGGTATTTTTGGTCCACTTAAAATTTTTTTGTACTACACGCTCCTGAAGTAAAACTTTGTTGGTCAATCTGCACCTTAACCCGTATAAATTTGAAATGTTGTGAAATTGAAAGGGATCCTGACTAACCATTATATTTTTTAAGGAACAAATATTTAGATGAGAGCCACGTAGTGGCCTGCGACCTTCTGTGCGCCTCTTCCTTCATAAAATTAATTATTTTATATATATATATATTTTATATATATATATATTTTTTTCTGTCCTTAATATAGAATATATTTATATAATTTAATTAGATTAAGATATTTAATCAATATAATATGTATTTCTAAAACATTATAGTCATCTTTCTTAATTTTTTTATTCCTTCTTCTCTTTAATTATTGTTGAGAGAGTATCAATATTGTTAAAATTAAAAATATTGACAAATATGAAAAATATGTCTTATATTTAAGACTAGATCGACTCCTTAAATATGTCTTAAATTAAAAACCGAAGGAGTAATTTAAATTCAATAAATTAATAGAAAAATCTGAACTAAAAAATATTTTACTTTTCGGGAAAAATATAAATATGTTTGAAGAGAAAATAAAATTAAGAATTAAAATTTTTTCTTTATTTAATTAATTAGGAAATAACACAACGCCGTATGAATATGTAATAAATTTTTTTTTAGGCGATTCGAACATTTCCATTTTTCTTCATCTATCAACAAATAATAACTAAATATACTTTGCATATATGTTCAATCAAAGAGAATGACTTACCATTCTAATGTATTAAAAAAACATTTCACTATACATCCTAATTAATTAATTAATCGCTAGCTAGTAGCATGTATAGTAAAATTTATATATAACAGATGAAATTATAAAGGAAATATGTAATTTTTAATTATTAGGTGGAACTTTTTTTGTCGACCTCATTATTTTATTTCCCTTTTTTAAAAAAATGATATCATTTCTGCTGTATTTTTTATGGAGGGAGACGAAGAAGGAGGTGATGGTAATGGCAGACTGGTAGAATAGAAGGTGAATCACAAATTACAACTGACTTCCACAAATTACGAATGACTTTTCATGAATTGCAATTAAATTTCTAGAAATTGCAACTGGACTTCCATGGTGTACGTGCAAATTAGATTAAAATGCAAGTGAACTTCCACGAATTGCAAATGACTTTTCGTGGGATGAAAATTAAGTTAAAGTGCAAATGCAAATAACCTTCCACGAATTGTAAATGACTTTTCCATAAGTTGCAACTAAGCTTTCAGGAATTGCAATTTAACTTTCGTGGCATACAAATTAAGTTAAAATGTAAGTGACATTCCTTCAAATGCAAATACAAATAACTTCCACGAATTGTAAATGACTTCTCTAAATTGCAAATAATATTTTGTGGTGTGAAAATTAAGTTAGAATGTAAATGCAGATAATCTTCTACAAATTACAAATTACCTTTCATGAATTGCAATTGAGCTTCTAAGAATAGCAACTGTGTTTATGTGGTGTGCAATTTCCTTATTTTCTCTACATATCTATTTCTCATAAAGGACTACAGATTCCAAGTACCAATGGGCAATGGGCAATGGCCAATTACTTTTCCATTCATGGTCTTTTAGCCAATTTTCCCTGAAATTTTCAATAGGAGATCATTTCCCAAATTTTTTCCTTTATTTTATTCAGCAGCGGTTGCTTTCAGGTTTTGCAGCATTTTTAGAAGGAGCCTAACAAAGTTAGGTGAGAACTCAAAGCCAATTAAATAAACAATAAATGCTGTTCTTGTTTAGTTAAAAGTTTGCTTAAATGAACTATGTCACATCTAAAGTTACAGATTCCCTAGTTAATTAGGAAAAGTACAACATTATTAACTAATATAGTATTACCTCCGGTTCTAATTATAAGAACACTTTTGTAGTACAAATTGCACTATAAAAATGTTTCTATAGTTAGGACCGGAGAGAGTAGTACATAACTATCTATAAATGACATTCTCATAGTATTATATTGTTGGTACTCTTTTCCTGGTCTTTTATGTAAGTCATTTTTATTTATGTCGTCATTATTAATAAAATTTAATTACATTATTAATTTTTTTATAGAAATGGTTTTGGTTTTTATCTTTATCCTTATAATTATAAAAAAATTTAACAAATTTAAGACAAGAAAAATGTAAAAAAGCTTAGCTATCAGCCTCTTTGTTCACGTCTCATAATTATATATTATCACCGGCCCTAAATATAAGACTTAACTGACTTTTTTTTTAGAGATTAAGAAAATTAAATAAGTTACTCAATCATATTATATATTGTGTATAATTAAATTATATATGAGTTGATAAGTTAGATAAATTAATATAAAGAAAAATGATAAATATAAATACTTTAAAAAATTTCATTAACTTCCTTAATCTTTCTAAAAAAACCAACTCGATTTTATATTTAAGACCGGAGGTAGTAAGTATCTATTCTTTCTTTTTTTAATAACAAAATTTTAGGAAAGGGGTTGGGTCCACCCACGATTCAAGGGCATGGTGAAATCTCCCTTCCTCCTAGATGATACCGATGTTGGGCAGAGCGAACCGTCTATTTCCCTCAGGCGTTAACCTAGGCATCTAGGAGTTAGGATGCATCCCCCAGCACCTTGACCAACTCCAGGATCGAACCCCCTCCCTTTAGTAAGAGTGTCCGACCCTTTTGTCAGGTGAGCCCAAATACGAGGGTAGTAACTATCTATTCTTTCCCTTAAGAGAACACTAAGTCGAATTAAAAAAGAAAAAAAGAAAACCGGCCCAAATCTTATATGGAGGGAAAAAAATCATATTAAGAGATACTCAAATTTGATATGATAATTTTATATATTCCTTATATACAAGTCAGATAATCCAAAGCATGCCATCATAGACGAAGTAAAGCCAATATGCACAGATTGAATATTAGTTTAGTTACATGGTTACACATCAATGACAACATAAAGAAAATGAGGAAACAATTTGATCAGTTAAAAACATGACTTTCTTGAATAAATTTTACATATTCATAGAAGACCAACTTCCACTAAGGAAGGCAAGAGCGATAAGCTATTAAGCTTTCTTAAATGTTTACGTATGATCTACTGGTCAAAGACAGAGACAGAATCAAAACTACCAAGAATAAAAAATCATTGTATAGGGTAACTAGTAAGGACTGCTAATGAAGAAACAGAGGGAAAAAAGTTCAACTTAAAACAAGAAATAGAGACTATGATTTATATTAACAAAGTGGATTGCGTAGTTTTACATGTAAAACTTGTAAAAAAAATTGGATTTCTTGAACTAAAAACTACATCTAATGCAAAAAACTAAAAAAAAGGGATAGAGACTTACCAGATGACGCTAATGAAGAGGAGGACGAAACCGACGGGAGAGGAGGCCAGAAGGAGGCTAATGCTGGCCGGACGGACGCACTGAGAGAGAGCACAATGGAGAGGGAGAGAACATTGGAAATATGGGGGAGGAGAGCCCAAAATCGGGCTTAAGACCAAATTTTGCGACGGATCCTATGATCCGTCGCAAAGCCCTTTGGGGATTTGAAACGGAACCATTTTTCGTTGCAAATCAGCTCCATTTCACAAACATGAGAAGCCATTTTTGCGACAGATGTATTTTTCCATCGCAAAATCAGCCTTTTTTGCGACGAATTTTAAAATCTGTCACTTATTTTCCCTATGGATTTCAAATTCCGTCGCAATTTTAGTCTTTTCTAGTAGTGTATAATGTAAAAATGTATGTTATCTTATATATTAGACTTGTTAAAATATTTTTATTATAGATCTATCCCCCCAAATATTTATCCCAGGGTCCGCTACTGCGTAAACCAACTATATTATAAAGTGGATACATTGAGTTTGAATCCCCCACCTTGTTTTAAAAAAAAATTGGAGAAAGACATTCTACTAACGAAACTCCATCTATATTTTGAATGAAACTTGATATTTCAACTAATTCTTATATTTAAAACCGAAGGACTCCATTGTCCCCAAATATTCATCTCAGGGTCCACTACTACGTAAACCAACTATAATATAAAGTGGATACATTGAGTTTGAATCCCACCTTGTTTTAACAAAAAAAATGGAGAAAGACATTCTACTTATGAAACTCCATCTATATTTTGAATGAAACTTGATATTTAAACTAACTCTTATATTAAAAACCGAAGGTGATACGACATAAAAAAAATAGAGGAGGAAAGGAACGAGAGTGCCGGAGAGAAGAAGGAAGAGGATTGGAGGAGAGGGCATCGGAATATTACATAGGGAAGATGCTGAGTTGATTCCTTCTTAGCCATTTACAATGTTTATGTGATGAGGACATATGTTAAGGATGTCACCTTCCCATATAAAACTTGCCAGTTGCCAACATGCTTATATAAATATATTATCAAATTCCTTTGTTCTTGTTCCTTCAATACAAACAAAGCCAGACACTTGACAAGGAACCAAGAAGACCTCCACAAAGAAAATATCACTCTTACATCACAACCCAACAAACTCAATAGTTAACCTCAATGCTTACATCTATTCTCTCTCCTCATGCAACTTCATCCTCTTCCTATATCCCTCCTCATCACTTTCACTGCTTTTTGATGAATCCAAACTTGCTTTCATTTTCATAAATATACTCTGTCTGATTCTTATTATAAGACACTAACTAATAAGTATATTTGATCATTTTTATAAGGCATTTGCTTGTTTTCAAAGAGTATTAAATATTTTTTTTTCATGTATGCCCATAATTAATAAGGGTAGTGGGTGAGAGTAATAATTAATATGATATTAGGTTTAGTGCAATTAGTAAGGGTAATATTGGAAGTTACTTAAAATTTAGGACAAATTTAATGACTTTAACTGTTTTTATTTGTTTGTGAGAATTGTTCCTTTGTGCCTTATAATAAGGACCAGAGGTAGTAAGATGACAACTCACGGTGTCTCTTAAATTTATAACTTTTTTCTTAAAATATTCTTATTGAATATTGCACATGTTAAAGGGTTTCCATTAGGTTAAGGGCTAATTCTAATACATATGATTAAAGGGGTATTTTAGGAAAATCAATACACATTTGTTATAGTAAGTAACTAACTCAAATAATTTTCTCAATATCTGCAAATTAGTTATTTGATTTCTAATGATAGAGTGTTGCTATAAGACTAAGAATTGATATTTTTAGTGGGAGATAAATTCAAGTTTTGTTGTGAGGCACTTTTTAAGGTTAACATTATTCTTGGTGAATTTCCAACAATGTGATGCACATCAAAAACTTTTTTTGTTTATTAAAAATAGACAATAAAACTGGATAAACAAGTAACTATTACATGGAAAATGATACTTCATCTTTTCTTTTATTAAGATCCTTTCTAAGAATTTTTTATGTTACTTAGTACAAGACCTTTTATAAAAATTAATGAAATACATTATTTATGATCCTCATGTTTTTTAATATAGCTTAAGTTTAGATGGTATTGCCTAACTTTGAACCTGACTTTTCTTCTCTACCCTTACTATCCATTGCCTTCATTTTCTACAAAATTGCGCCGTTTTGATGCAAAACAATGAAGTTGGTGCCTTTTTTTTTTCCCTCTTTAGTTTAAGATCCTAAAATAATTTTTCAAGATCATGAATTATTTTTTTTTAATATTGGACAATATCCTGAAGTATTTTTTTAATACATGTTAGTATGCTATTTTTTTTTTTATTTTAAAAAAGGCACCATCTTCACTATTTTACGTCAAAACGGCACAGTCTTATAGAAAAAGAGGGCAACATATAGTGAGGGTAGAAAAGGAAAGGCGGGTCCAACTTATCTACTTGTTTTTTGAGACATCTCTTCTATGGGAAAAAAAATATAAATGTTCACATAATGTTGAGTTATCTCCACATTCTTCTTTTTATTATTAGTTTTGTCTTTAATAAAAAACAGTAGTAAATATAAGGCTTTGCTTATGAGTCTTGTGAGCCCTACATCTTCTGAAATGCGAACTGACAGATATTCTGTGTTCTTCGGCACATACACATTTACATATACTTTCCCACTTTTTTAGGGATGAAGATGCTCTCCTGAGTCATTTTTCTTATTATTCTTTATAAGTTCATCTGGACTATTAATTGAGAAAAATGAGAAAAATTAAAGTAGTATTGTGATATTTCAGATTGATTGGACGGATATGATTTAGAGATGATGAGAAAAGGATAATGAGAGAAACTTGACCCATTTTTCAATTGTTGCGCACAATAATTTTTGGGTCTGATTTTTCTTATATTATCCATTTTCTCATCATTTGTTACAATCCTTAAATAAATCATGTCCGTTCAATTAAATCTAAAAGGTAAAAATTGAGCAACGTCATCAAGTTGTCACTTTTTTTGACTTTTTTCTCGTATTCCTAATCAATACTCTCTCTAGTCCTTATTATAAGGCACCAAGCCACCAACTATCATTTCTCGCAAACCAAGAAATGGAGGTTAAGTCATTAATGAGGTTTAAAAGTAATAAATATTTCCAACTTTACCCCTACAAGTTAGTTAAAAATGAGGGTATAATGAAAAAATAGTAATAAATGAGTTAGTTAAAGTAAGTTGGTGCATTATAAAAAGGGCAAAAAAATGTTGGTGGTTGGTGCCTTATAATAAAGACTAGAGGAAGTAGTTTAGATTGGCTTCTTTTACCAATTAACGGTTCATATGAACTTATAAGAGATTATGAGAAATTGAGATAATGAGATGATCTTCTCTGTAATTTTTGTAAACAAGTGTATTGTTTTCCTCTTCCTTTTTTGCCTTCGTGTATTGTTTTACATATAGTAATGGAAAAAAAGAATAATTTTTTAAAATAAAAAACAGACCAATGAAATGAAGTCGTACTGCAATGTATTTATTGAACTCTTTGAAAGAGACAGGTAGTAGCATTGTGTTAGAAAATGGTGGAGCTTGCATTTATTTCTCTCTCTTAATATTATTATAAAAAAGTATTAATGTTTTATTCCAAAGCATTACTGTGTTGGACTCGGACAAAGAGAAAGAGAGAGAAGAACGCGTAGCAGGGGAGCTCAACACAGCTCCGATATTGAAGGAGGCGAAGTTTTTTTTGTATGTGTTGAATTTCATAGATCTGGGTATGTCCTTTTTCGCTTCTCTCCTTTTCTGTTTCAATCTCTCTCTGTAGTATTCGTCTTTTTCTACATTTTCTCTTTTAATTTCTTGGGATTTTCCCGTTTTAAAAACGATCCCCTTCAGCTATATTTCTCTCTGTCTTCAATCTTTTCTGTTTTTTTTTTCCTTCTTCTTTGAATTTCAGCTTCTACTTCTTCTTGTATTTCTAAATTTGTGTGCCTGGAGCTGAGAAAATTGGACGTTTGACTCTATTAGTCTGAAAATTGGTTGAGACTTGACTCTTTTTATGGTCATCATAGCTCTGGGTTATTTATTATTCGTTGTGTGACCAAAACCCTAATTGCTTCTGCTCGTTTTATAGCTATTCTTGCCTGAATCATGGGGTTCATTAATTTTAGCTGAGTTTAATGAATCTTCTTCTCCATGTATTGACTGTTAAAATTGAATGTGTGTGGTGATTCCGTGGTACCGAAGTGATGAACAATAATCAACTTTAATACTCTGTCCATCGTTGCTGTTATTACCTGTTTGGATTAGCTACTTTCCTTAAAAACTTTCGATTTATGTTTTCGTTAATATTTCTTCACGAGTAAGATTGATGGCTACTTTCCTTAAAAACTTTTAAATTATGTTTTCGTTAATATTTCTTCCCGAGTAAGATTGATGCCCTGAGTGCTGTTTGGTACATGAAAATTTCAATTTCCAAATTTCAAGTACATGAAAACCGATTTATAATATATTCGAGTATAAGAAATATGGAAAATCTACAATCCATGTGTTCTACATAATATAAAAGATTACAGATTCTTTTTTTTCCATATATACCATGATCGGATTTTTTAGATTTTTTTGGCCAACGATTTTTTTACAAATTGGGCTTTAAATATTTGGAAATCAGGATATTAAAGAGCGACTAAATAACTTGCCTCTTGTCGTTAGTATATGATATGCCCATTCTCTGGTAATTTTTTAATCCTGCCACCAAAAAGGGAGGCAATAAATGTTCCACTGCTCTGTCTCTCATCGTAAAGGGTTCACTTCTTGCTATTTCTTCGCTTTGTGGTTCTCCAATTATCTCTTGATATGATGTATAGATCAGCTGGTTAATGCAGATCAAACTTTTTTCTGGTTGCTTATATATATATATGAGTAAATACCTTTTTGTTCCTTTACAAAAAACGCGACCCTCATTTTGGTCCCTGACAAAAAAAAATTTAGTTTCGTAGTCCCTCACAAATTCAAAATACACTCAATTGGTTGACATTTTGATCCCTCACAAATTTTCAAAATGTCATTTTTAGTCCATAAAAAAGGACGAATAATGATCGGTTTTTTTGTGAGGGACCAAAATGGGGATCGCGTTTTTTGTAAAGGACCAAAAAGGGTATTTACTCTATATATATGTGTGTGTGTCTATATATATGTGTATATATCTATATATATGTATCTCTACTTTCTCTTCTCTTTGCTATCAGCCTGATGTTTAATTGAAGTGAAGGGAACTCTTAGTTTTTCAGACATTCTTTTATGGAAATCAGGTTAAATTGGGGCATGAGCCATTTATGCTGTTCTTTGGGTTATACTAATTCTTTGTATTCCTTGTTTAATAGTAAATAACTAAATGACATATTTTCTAACATTCCAAGAAGTATGCATTTCTCAACCTAGGAAATTTTTTACAGTTCTTTAATATTTTCCTTCTGTGAGCTACACTTGTAAGTTTATGTTGGTAGTTATGTGAAATTCTCATTCATTTCCCATGGTCCCTTCTGTTGACTGTGATCCAACTGCTGTCAGATAAATGACAGATGTATCAACCAAAGACTGTTCCTAATTCAACTCTAGTTGGAAGCAATTTATTAGTTCATGGTCAGCATTTAGATTGTGGTGGCAGTGCAATGGATCCTCTCAGTGGAGGTAACAATCCTGCCAACAACTCTAATCTCAGCTCAAAGCAACGTTTACGCTGGACGAATGATCTGCATGAACGTTTTGTTGATGCCGTGGCACAACTTGGTGGGCCAGATCGTGAGTCTTCTTGCTCTATGCCTGCTTAACATGAACTGGTTTCTTCTTCTTGTACTCCAAACCAAATATGTGGCATTGTTTTATTTGTTAAAATGTAAACATTTGTTCTGTGGCTATCAAAACCAATTAGACTAGCTGTGTTTTGGTACGTGCACATTTAATCCTTGTATTTTTGTCAAATTTGTTTATTATAGGCACGACTATCTGATAAATTGTTAAGGGTTCAAGCACAAGTATGATTTGTTTGAGTTTGAGATGCATAAGTATTTGGATTTGTTTGATTTTGATGATACGCATGTCATTGTCCCTGCCTCTTGAATAAAAAGTATAGTGCGATGGACTTCCTGCATATATGGGTCAGATGTCTGCTACTTGTGCGGGTCAGGTCTAAAATTTTGGTTGAGGAATTTAAGTTTCCATGCATGATAGCTTCGTGCCTTATAATAGAGTTTTTAAAAAATTTCTGGCAATTTTTTCACAGGTGCCACACCTAAAGGTGTCCTCAGAGTTATGGGTGTGCAAGGCCTAACAATATATCATGTCAAAAGTCATTTACAGGTAATGTGTGCTTTAGAGCCTCTTGAACTTTGTTTTCAATTGTTCATCTTTGTTCACTCTTCTTGTCTATTATAATCCAGAAATATCGACTTGCAAAATACCTCCCTGATTCCTTGTCTGATGGTAAGTCGTCAGTATCATTTTGCCAATTTATTGATTTGTTTTTTCCCATCCCAATTGACACATTCAATTGCTTCGAAGATTTGATCTTTATAGTCTAATTTTTTTGAAATAGAGCTCTAAGGTCTATTTCCTGATATCCTTTTCAATTATTGATGTAAGGGAAAAAAGTCGAAAAGAAAGAAACAGGGGACATGCTTTCCAATCTAGACGGATCTTCGTGAGTATAGCTGCCTCTTTTCCTTTTTGTTGCTTATACTTCCACCAGTTGCTGGATGAGAGACACAATGGCTTATACACATGTTTATAAGTTTATAACCCTGGTCACTCATTCTCATTCAGCTGGGCTTAAGCAAATTTTAACAATATACCGACAGTTCAAACCAAAGTTGGCAAGAAAAGAAAAAAGATGAAAACAAAGATAGTTCAAACTTCTAACCAAAGAGATTAAAAAAGTGGAAAAGAAAATATGGAAACATGGAGAGTTAAATTAATTTTTACATATTCAATGCTCAAAATTCTTAGTTAAAGGCAAGTTGCTTTGCGAAAAAATCTGTTTCATTTGATCTGGTGCTAAGAGATACTAGTGGGCCTGTCTATCTATCTGCAGTGGTGGTATACAAATTACTGAAGCACTGAAGCTACAGATGGAGGTGCAGAAGCGACTGCATGAGCAGTTAGAGGCATGTTTTCCTTTTTCTGACCTAATTATACTCTTGTGTCGGCAGATTTTGTTTTTGTTTTAAGAAGTTAGCTGTATCTGTATGGGTAATTATCTAGCAGAAAGGGATGTTAAACACCCTAAAGAAGAAATACACAGTAAATGTTCATATTTGCATTGTATTTTTGAATATAAAGATTAAAAGGGAATAAAGTAGTGAATGCTTTGACATCGGCATGTGAATTTATGGGAATATTTATGACCTTTATGATGAATGCACTCACTTGCCTCATTCTGAAAATTATGCAATCTTGTATAATAAACACATTGAAGGAGAAATTCACTTTAAATGTTCATACATCTATCATATTTACGATCATAAAGACTACAAGGGAATAAAATAGCATGTGCTTTATTGCTTTGCCACCGTCAAAAGAATTGACAGGAATAATTATGACCTTTATGGGATGCTTTCACCTGCCATATTCTGAAAATTATGCTCTCTTTTCCTACCAAAAAAAAAAAAATGCTATCTTATATATTAGTAGAGCATGCACTCCCCTTTACACTTCTATATGTACAATATCAATTCTATAGATTCTGTGTGAAGCACAAGACCCATATTTTAATCAAGATGGTACTTTGGAACATATGAAGTGGTGACATGTGATTTATATTTGTGAAACAGGTTCAGAGACAACTTCAACTGCGGATAGAAGCCCAGGGTAAATACCTGAAGAAGATAATTGAAGAGCAGCAGCGGCTTAGTGGGGTTCTGTCAGAATCACCTGGCTCAGGTGTTGATGCTCCGGCATTGACTGATGGACGTCAAGAATCAGATAAGACTGACCCGGCTACCCCGGCTCCAACCTCTGAGTGCTCCCTCTTAGATAAAGCAGCAAAAGAACGTGCCCCAGCAAAGAGTCTGTCTATTGATGAGTCGTTTTCATCCCACCACGAACCGTCGACTCCAGATTCTGGTTGCAATGGTGGCTCACCTATTGACAGCCCCGGAGGGGAGAGACCGATGAAGAAGCACCGGGTGAACATCGAGGGAGCATATTCAAAATCAGAAATGATGCTTCCACTTCAGATACTAGAATCAAGCATGGCATCATACCAGCAGCCAAACAATGTTTTCCTCACCGGAGAGCAGTTTGATCATTCTTTGGGTATGTCCACTAGGAGTGATGAGGCATTACAGAAGGTTGGTGGCAACAATCTGTGATTCAGTGTAATATGCAGTAAAACTAGAACTGATTTTATTGTCCTTGCTTAGTTTAGTTTCTTGGGTTGATGTACTTCTTGATGGATCAAGAAGACTTTGTACTGTAGATGCTCCTGTTTATTAGGTTTAAGTTCCAAGCTTGACTAAACCAGCGGCCTTTATTTACAGTTACAGAGCTGAATGTGAATCAAATCCCATCTTAATCATTGAATCATCTAATCTGCGGATGGTTTTAGGCATTCTCAGTTTCAAAAAAATAAATGAGTGTGAACCTTGTAAGTTTTGCTTCAGAGATAGATGAAATTTGAAGGGTTGATTTCGGAAAAAATTTACTGTATCTACCAAAAATTAATATTGTAAAATCTTAACTAAAACCGAGACCATCTGAATTTAGAAAGAGAAGGATTACATTACAGTGTTGACAAGTGTTTGTTTTTTCGAAGGTGAGTTGGCACGGGGCATTAGGTTTGTTTTTGTAATCACAAACTAAGTTTGTGAGGAAAACTAAATATCAAATAAAATAATTATGTGAAGAAAAATTAATTACACATAAAACTTATTATTAATTTAGATTTTGAGCGTTAAATCTGGTATTTAAAATTAGAATATAATTTGTAAGAAATGAGAGTAAAATAAATATTATTAAAAAAAATTACTAGCCGCCTAGGCCTAAACATATGTGGTAAAGATAAAATAAGTGAAATTAAAGTTGGGAAAATCGCTTTAACGTCTCGTCTTGTAGAAAATTCTAATGTTAAAAAAATCTCAAACAGTTGTTTACACTTCAAAACTCACGGATGGAGTAGTTAATCACCCACTGAATGAGTTATTAATGAAACTTTTTTGACATCAGAATTTTCTATGAGATTTTTTTGATGTTTTTTTAGTTCCTTTGAGACCTTAAAGGCCATTAAAGTTTCTAATTCTCTTGATGTAATATTTTTTTTTAATTATGATATTACTTCATCTCAATACTATCTTGTGTGACTATTAGGATAAATTTTTGTCTTAGAATGTTGTTAAATTATTCTACTATGATTTTTTTGGGGGTACATTTTACTTGTATACTCCTTTGGAAATTTATACTTCTTTTTGAAAAGTTAAGATTTCTAGCTGTATTTAATAGAATTCCTCGCGATATCATAGGTATAACCCTATAAATATTGGATTTATATGGAATTAATTGACGGAAATTGAATTTGCACTTCATTGTTAAACCTTTCTTGGTCAATTTTTCTAGTGATGGTGGAGGGGAGTCACAGGGATGAGTTGATTCTGATTGAATATTCTAGCTATATATGGTGCACTTAAAATTAAGACTCTATTCAGAATTAGTTAAAAACAATAATAATAAAAAAACTTATTTTTTAAAAAACTCTTATTTATTTATAGAGAGGGTGAGTGAGAGAGAAAATGCCCCATCTTCAATGTTATAAAAGTAATCTTCCCCATACTAATGTCATTCCTGATATCATCAACGAGTGGTAATTATGAATCCTTTGTCTCACCATATTTACGGCATTCCTCAATTAGTGTTGCAGTCTCACCTTGAAGACGTTCTTTTGCCTCTCGAAATGAGCAAACAAGTCCTCATCACACTCCAATATAATCAACACCCTTTTCTCTCTTTGATGGTATTTCCAAAATCGCATGGACATTGCACCCTTTAGTGCTTGTTTAAGAAGCACAAAAAAAGTTTTTTCTTTTTAAATACATTTTTGTAAACTGAGACAAAACTCCTTTTGCATTTACCTAGACGTAAAAACACTTCTAAAAAGTTAAAACAAACATACACTAGTTTCTCTTTTAGGTTCTCATCCTAGTGGTTCTACTAATATGTACACATGCATGTTTCTTTTTGGTGTTCAATATCACTATACTCTCGAAGTCCTTGAGGGGTGATGGCATTATGAACTGCCAAGGTTGATGCAACATAATTCATGGTAGCATTACAAGGTGGATCACTTTGGCAGTCTTTGTTAGTTAGTCAATTTATAAATTCCATCTTCACTTATTGGAAAAGACCCCCATGCTGGCGAAAAATGGCGTCTAACACTCTTGTTCTCTTGGATCAGATACCTTGCTCATTCCCTCTTATAGGGAAGAGGAAGACTTGCTAGCAAGAAGTTCCAAAAAGATCAAGAATGGGAAACAATCCTTGGAAGACAATATGGAAGAACAATGGCTTAAGCTGGGAGTGAAAGACTCAGTGTTTGTGAAAGGGGCGACTTCATTTGCAGACAAACTGAAAGGAGTCACTCAGGGAGAAGTTGATGATTCTGAAGATGATATTGAGGGTGCAGAAGATGCTATTTCTGATGATACTATGTTAGATAGCTCCCAAGCTAACATTGATGGAGAACCTTTATGTAAGATAATGGAAGACCCCAATAGGAACTTTCCAACCTTTATCTTCTCAGGAAAGATGAAAAAGAGAATGTATAAGGCTTAGAATAACTTTGTTATCATTAACCTGCTAGGAAGGAACATTGAGTAGAAAGCTCTTGAAGCAAGAGTTCAATCCTTATGGGCGAAACATGGATTCATTATGCTGATTAACATAGGCCACTGTTACTATGTTGTGAAGCTCTCCAACAAGAAGATTTTCATAATGCTCTCACTGGAGGTCCTTGGATGATTTATGATCACTATTTGATAGTAAAACCTTGGGAGCCAATATTTAATTATGCTAATGCAACAATTGATAAAGTTGTTGTATGGATTCGTCTTCCAAGCATCTTTCTGGAGTATTATGATAAGGAAGCATTAGCCTTCATAGGAGACATAATTGGCGAGACTGTTAAGGTTGATATCAACACGTCTTGTCAACTAAAAGAGCATTATGCTAGACTGTGTGTACTGGTGAACTTTTTTTTGCTCAGAGTGTACTGGTGAACTTGACAAAACAACTAATGTCTGGTTTTTTGGTGGATGAAGAAGATTACCATATCGAATACGAGGGGCTTCATATGCTTTGTTCTAGCTGTGGGTTTTATGGGCATCAGCATGAAATGTGTCTACAGAAGAAAATGCCGAACGAGGATCCAGAGGGCCAGAAGCAAGCAAGTGAGAAGCCACTAAGCAATATATTGGAGATACCATAAAATGAGGTGGTCATTGTGAATTAATGGAAAGTGGTTCAAAAGATTCGTCGGCCACAACGGAGTAAGGAAAAATAGGGGAAGAATTTCGACAACATCCGTCGGGATCATGTTTCTCCCTCCTTACTGATGTGGAGGGGAAGGATAAGCAACACTAGAAGCAATGGCGTATGAGGCCACTACGCAGCAGACAACTGAAGTACACGACCTAATCCTAAGTGCACTACACATGTACGAAAAGAAACAAGGAAGACCTGAGAGACAGGAAGCTAGTGCGCATTTAAGGGGGAAAGAGGTAGTGGCCATAACTGAGCAACAACCAACTGGGTACAGACGCATGGACAAAAGGGTGAGGGATAAAGTGGAGGAGAAACTAAATGAGAGAGGTGGGATTTTGAGGATTACAAAGGGAGAGAAGTCTATGGGCAGAGATTTTGGGAATGTTGAAATAGAGATAACCCATCAACAAGAACAAAACTCAGGCCCAAATGAAGCCTAAACTTTACCTTATGATCCAGGAGCTGACAAGCCCTTTACATTAACTTTAAACATATTTCTTTTGGGCCAATATTGGATAGCCCAATGGTATGTGAGGCTTCTGAAAGTATGCAAAGCGATGAGATTTTAGCTCCTGAGACTCAGACTTTTTTTTTTTGCTATAAAAAATTTTAGGAAAGGGGTCGGGCTCACCCACAATCCAAGGGCAGAGCGCTTGGAGCCCAGTCCACAGCGTTTCCACTGCTTCCCAGATCCCTAGGATGCCTCCCCCAGCGCCTTGACCAACGTAAGGATCAAACCCCCTCCCTTGAGGTAAGGAAGTCCGACCCCTTTGCCAGTTGAACCCAAGGACGAGGGGTTCAAGTTGACTCTTTGTGTTGCCTTTAATACCAACATTTTCCTATGGATTGTATATTTTACTGGAACACAAGAGGAGTCTATGGTAAGGGCCTCCTTAGAAATCTAAAATTGCTTTGTGATGGGCCAAAGCCCATTTTAATTGTTTTGACTAAAACCAGGACGAATGATGCTACTTATTTAAGAGCACTGGGCTGGACGAGTTATGACTCGGTTCGGATCATCCCCAGTGTGGGTCGTTGAGGTGGGTTAGCCGTTGCTTGGAATACCTCGTGAATATCAGTCACAATTGTAATAGCCCTGAAAATATTTATAAACTATCGAGATAATAGATTATCAGAAAAAAAAACATTTACTTATGTTATTTTAGATTTTTCTATTATTTATGAAATTTTTGTGATTTGTTGACTGTTCTTTAAGTTGAAGATGAGTAAATTTAGATAGTATCAAAATTAAATTACTCCCTCCGATCTTAATTATAGGAACACTTTTGTAGTGCAAATTGCACTACAAAAATGTTTTTATAATTAGAACCGGAGGTAGTAATATTTATTGTAGTGTGGCAATAAGGAAAACCTTGTGGTATTGGAGGCATTGTCTAAGGTTAAGAGCTCGAATTCCCACTCTCCCATAAGCAATTTTTTTTTTCAGAACACTAAAATTACCAAAATGCCACTGTGTAAAAAAAAAAAAAACAGAGAGCATCAGATTTCTTGTATTGCCCGCACATTGAAATAGAGGGAGAGTAGAGAGTGTAGAAGCTTCATATTTGAAACCCTTGCCTCCTTCGCTCATCTCGGTCCTTCTGTCTTTCCTTGCTGCCGTTGTTCGTTCACCATCGTTGTCGTTGGCGGCTTTGACCTCCACCACTATGTCACCTACAACGTTCACAACCCCACCGACGTTCACGACTTCACTCTCAGCTAGAGAAGGTCGTGCAACACTTGGAAGAGAAAAAGGAGAACACAGAGATCGAACCACCTCTGGCGTCGTTTTCCTCTAGTCGAGATTTTTGATTGCTGCTTCTTTTTGTTCTGTTTGGTCATTTTTTCTTCTTCATTAGTTTTAGTCTGTGAGTGATTTGGTGAGTTATTAATGTTTATCTGCTCTGAGATTGCTGAATTGAGACCTATGTTTATGTGCGTTGATGTTGGGTTCTATGAAATTAGTGTTGCTTGATGTTGAATCAGAACTTTGGATAGTTAATTAGATAAGAACATTGTTGGCCCTGATCCAGGGTTCTTGTGCTGGAATTTTTGAAGCTTTGATAATTAATATGTCCACATGATTGAACGGTACGTTGATGCTTAAGAATTGGTAATGTCAAGATATGGAAATATATTCATGTTAGGATTAGTAACTGATTAGTGTTTGTAATTAGAGATTAGCATTCCTCTTGTATATGTCAGTTAGCATATGCCACATGTATGGCTAGGATTGTATTGTACAATATTTCTTTTATGATTATTCAGTATATATAGCACAATGACCAGAGGAGGATTGTATCCTTTGGACAATTCATTTCCACTACTATTTGTCCTTTTTTATCTTGGTACCAGAGCCAAGATTCCTTTTTCTTTTTTACCTTTACTCTCTCTTTTCGCTGCAATTGCTTCTCCACCCAAGGTCTCCTCTGGTTCATTTCACACCGATGCTCTCTCCCTTTCCGGCGGCTCAAAAACCTATTCTCTCTTCCAATCATCCAGCCAGACCTTATCGATCAAGTTGGATTGTGCTAATTACCTCGTCTGGGAGTCTGTCGTGTTGCCTTTGATGAAGGGAAATCGTCTGCAACAGCACATCAATGCTGATTTTTCCTCTCCGCCGTTCACTACAGTCTTGCCAAACATCGACACCATCATTCCAAATCCGGAGTTTAAAGAATGGTACTCCATCGATCGAATGCTCATGGGTTGGCTTCGCAATACCATGACCCAAGATGTGGCTACTCAACTCCTCCATTGTCGGTCCTCACTTGAACTATGGACTGAAGCCCGTGCACTCACCTCGGTAGTGTCTAAATCTAGGATTATGGTCCAAAAAGCACAGTCTCTCCATGATCGATTACCTCTCGAAGATGAAACGCACGGCTGACCGACTTGCTCTGGCTGGTGCTCTGATATTTGTTGATGAACTCATCCTCTATACCTTAAATGAACTTGACGCCGAGTATAATGCGATCGTCGTGAAGCTCATTGATTAAGATGGTCTCTCTTAGGTCGATGCTCAGTCAGCTCTCCTTGCCTTTGAGAGTCGACTAGAGCAGCTGAACCAGTTCTCCTCGCTCTTCATTCAACCATCTGTTAATTTCACCGTCAAACATACCGATTCTGGTTTTGTCCTTGATTTCAGCTCTGTTTTTGCTCCTGACCGTGGCTCTGGTTGTGGACCATGGAGGGGAGGACGAAATGGCAGAGGACACTCAAATGGAAATAACTCTGGTGGTAATAATTCTGGAAGACCCTACTGCGATTTGTGTGAATGCCAAGGGCACAGGGTGTCCAACTGCTATAAACGCTTTGACAAGAATTTTCGTCCCTCATCACACACCATCCCTCAATCTTATTATGTTGAGTTTGAAGTTATTGCTGACCCTGATTGGTATATGGATAGTGGTGCTGATCACCTTGTTGTTGCAAATTCTTCTCAGCTTGATTCTGTGAAATCAATTGGTAAGGCTAATTTAATTTCTTGCACTGGCTCTAAAACTAAAATTTCTGGATTGGAACCACCACACTTTCTTGCTCTAGATCTGATCTTTGTCTTAAAGATGTCTTACTTGTGCCCCCAATTGATAAGAATTTATTAAGTGTGCATCAGCTTGTTGAACACAATCCGGTTTCAGTCTTATTTACTAATGAAGGCTGTGTTGTGAAGGACAAGCGAATATGGCATCTCCTAATGAAGGGAACTCCAAGGGAAGGACTATATACCCAATAAGTAAAGTGGATTTCAAAGCCAATGTAGCAATAGCCTCTCTGAATGATGAAGAATTTCTCACTTGGCACTACAAGCTTGGTCACCCAAGCAACAAAGTTTTACAATAAATTTTGAATGATTGTAATGTCAAAGTTTAAATTCGTGATAGTTTTGTTTGTGAAGCTTGTCAATTTGGTAAATCAAGAAAATTACCTTTCTCAAAGTCTTTGTCTCATGCTTCTTCACCTTTAGAGCTTGTTCATACTGATTTATGGGGTCCCTCACCTACCCAATCCATTCATGGTTATCACTATTATGTTCACTTTGTTGATGATTTTAGTCGTTATACTTGGCTTTATCCTCTCAAACACAAAGGAGAAATAGTCACTGCTTTTAAAAACTTTCAACAAATGGTTGAGAATCAATTCCAAACCAAAATCAAGTCCATTCAGTGTGACAATGGTACCGAATATAAACCTCTCATACCTCTTGCTGCAAATTATAGTATAATCATGAGATTCACTTGTTCTTATACCTCTTCCCAAAATGGTAGAGCTGAGAGAAAAATAGACATATTGTGGAGATAGGAATGACTCTTTTAGCTCAAGCTAAAATTCCCTTAGCTTACTGGACTGAAGCATTTCAAATGGCTGTTTATTTGATCAATCGTCTCCCCACTCCAATTTTACAAGGAAAGTCTCCTCTTGCTTGCTTGTATCAACGAGAGCCTGAGTATCATTTATTGAAGCCCTTTGGTTGCAGTTGTTACCCTTGCTTGAAACCCTATAATTCTCACAAACTAGAATTTCACAGTCAAAAGTGTGTTTATCTTGGGCCAGCCTTTTATCAAAAAGGGTTCAAATGCCTTAGCTCAATTGGATGGATATATGTATCTAGACATGTAATTTTTGACACTGCTGTTTTTCCATATCACACAGGTTTTGCAAACAAAAAAGGCCCAATGGATGATGTTCATGCTTCTTTTCCACTCATCATTGCGGATTAGTCACGTGGGAGTTCCCCTACTGCTTTTAGCCCATCAACTTCCTAGCCAATACATGCATCATCAATATTAGGTCTACCTCGTACCTCTCGGCCCCACTTACAATCTAGTCCAAGTCCATCTCGTTCTTGTTTTTCAAGCCCAAAAATTATTCCTTCTTACGCTTCAAGTCAGTCTCCTTCCATTTCATCTCGTCATTCTCTCATCTCGTCCTCACCCTCCCCAACTCCTTCTACCAGTCCAAACTCGTCGTCGAATCTCCCTGCTCCTACCCATATACCATCTCCTTCAAATCACCACCCAATGATTATAAGAGCTAAGTCTAGCATCTCTAAACCTAGACACCCTTTTGTGGGCCTATTCACTACCGTGATGCCACACCAAATCTCCCACGCCGCTGCATCCACTTCGATTTCTCAGGATATAGCTTCTCCTCACTGGTTCACTTCCATGAAGACTGAATATGATGCCCTTCGTCGAAATCACACATGGTTATTGGTTCCATACACAGGTGAGAAATTGGTTGATTGCAAATGGGTTTTAAAACAAAATTTAAAGTCGATGGGTCTATTTTGAAGCACAAAGCTTGATTAGTAGCAAAGGGTTTTCAACAATCAGCTGGCATTGATTATGGTGAAACCTTTAGCCCTGTTGTAAAGCCTACCACCATTTGGTTGATTCTTACTCTGGCTGTGATTTTTTAGTGGGAAATTAGACAGCTAGACGTTAATAATGCGTTTCTTAATGGTCATCTGAAGGAGCAAGTCTTTATGACTTAGCCTCCAGGTTTTTGTGATTCTAAGCATCCAGGCTTCATTTGTCAACTGCAAAAGGCAATTTACGGGCTTAAACAAGCACCAAGAGCATGGTTTGAAAGGCTTCGCACCACACTGCTTAGCTGGGGATTTCAAAATGTTTGGGGTGATATCTCCTTATTTTTCCTCAGAACCAAACACACTCTGGTATTTATTCTCATCTATGTTGATGATATACTTATCACTGGCAACAATTCGAAATTTGTTCAGAAATTTATTGTCAGTTTAAACATTGTTTTCTCACTTAAAGATTTGAGACCTCTGTATTATTTTTTGGGTTTGCACACAGTGTTATTAGGAGCTAAAACTCCATCTGGAATCTCCATGTATACTTCTTCCTCCAGGTTGCCATTCAGGAATGCATTTTTCACGTCCAGTTGGTATAGTGACCAGTCCAAGTTCGCTGCAAGTGATAACAATACTTGGATGGTATTGAACTTGACCACTGGGGAAAATGTCTCTTGATAGTCGATTCCATACGTCTGGGTATATCCTTTTGCAACAAGTCTCGCATTGTATTTGTTGATAGTACCATCAGGATTGAATTTCGGAGTGAAGATCCACCTGCATCCTACTGTTTCTTTCCTTCAGGAAGAGTCGTGATCTCCCACGTTCTATTTTCCTTGAGTGCCCTCAATTCCTCTTCTGCAGCTTGCTTCTAATTTGGATCAGCCATAACAGGTTGAAATGTGTTTGGGATGGTTATCTGTGCACTGTTTACAACAAAACTTTGCATTTTGCAGACAGATTACCATATGAGACAAATCGTTGAATTGGATGATGAGTACACGATCTTACCCCTTTTCTTAAGGCAATAGGCCAACCCGATTCTTCAGGATTTAATCCCAAATTGGATTCATGGTCGTTCCTTTAAATGTGAGAGATAGTTCTACCAGTTTCTGGTTCAGTTTGAACTTGTGAGCTGGACTCCATCTCCTGTCGTGATTTTGCATCCATCCCTGAATTGATCTCAATATGTGTTTTCGGTTCATTGGGTTCAGGTTGGGGTGGAGTGTATGTGTTAGGTTGGTTCATGGGAGCAAGTGAGTCAAGAGAGGCTATAAGGTTAGGTGGCACTGATGATGTGTTAAGTGAGTTTGAGGTGTTGGCATTAGATGCTTCTAAGATTAGCCATTCAATATTAGAACTCTCCCCCTGAATGGGTAATTTGGGATAATAAGCCTCGTCTTTTGAGAACACAATATCCCGGGAGACAATAAGTTTATTGGAAGCCGGACAGTAACATTTGTACCCTTTAGGAGTAGAGGAGTAGCCAAGAAAGATACACTTGGTAGCTTGAGCACCAAATTTGTTGCCCTCCTGTTTGTGAACAAAGACAACACAGCCAAACACCATGGGAGGTAAAGAATTGATGAGAGGAAAATTTGGAAAGAGTCCTAGAAGTTTTTGAATTGGAGTGTCATATTTGAGAACTTTAGAAGGCATGCGGTTAATTAGATAAGCTGCTGTGAGGATGGCATCCCCCCAGAATATGGTGGGAACATTTCGTTCCATTAGCAGGGCGCGAGTGACTTCCAACAGGTGACGGTTTTTCCATTTGGCTGCCCCATTTTGTTGAGGGGTGTAAGGACAATAAGTTTGGTGATGAATTCCTTGGTGATCAAGAAACTCTTTGAAGGTTGTGCTCATGTATTCCTTGGCATTATCACTTCGAAGTACCTTAATGGAAGTGTTTAACTGGGTTTGTACAAAGGTATAGAAGTTTTGAAATACTTTGGCGACATCGGATTTGTCTTTCATTAAATAAACCCATGTGGTTCGAGTGTGATCATCAATGAAAGTAACAAACCACCTAGTATGAGTAAGAGTAGTGATTCGGACAGGCCCCAAATATCGCTGTGAATGGTGAGGAGGGAGTATAGGGCTGTTTGGGATATAAAGATCGTGTTTGTTTTGCAAATTGTCAAGTTTCACAATGAAAAGGAACAAAATTTTTATTGAATAAACTGGGAAACACATGTTTCATATAATCAAAACTAGGGTGGCCTGACCGACAGTGCCACAACAATATATCATTATCCTGTGAATTCGAGCTAACCAACGCTCGTCTTGCCTTCCACGTATCTTTATTCTTCGAGGTTGATCCTTCAAGGTAGAACAATCCATCCTATTCTCTAGAAGTCCCAATCGTCCTCCTCGTTCTTAAATCCTGAAACACACATAAACCATCATCAAAAATCACTCGACATATTTAACCTCTAGTCAACTTGCTCACAGATATCAGATTATAAGTAAGTTCTGATACAAACAAAACATTATGTATGGCCAAGTGATCAGATAATGTAACAGTGCCAATACCCTTAACCTGTGTGAATACACCATTAGCAACTTTTACTTTGAGGTGTTCATGATAGAGTTTAAGGTTGTAGAGTAGAGTTTTATTACCGGTTATATGATTCGTAGCTCTTGAGTCAACAATCCAAGTATCGTCACTAGTCATCACAGCGTTGAGAGCGACAATAGAATTACCTGATTGTACAAGATTTACACTGGGAACATAATTAAACTTATTCTGTTTGTCAAGCATTCTGTGAAACATCTGTAATTCCTCTTGGCTCAGGTGATCGTCATGCTCCACCTTTGGTTCAGCTGTGATCAGGTGACTTTGGAAGTTCGATTTCCCCTCGAAAGGTTTGCCATGGAGTTTCCATCATTCTTCCCTATTATGGTCATTCTTCTTACAGTAGTTGCACCATTTATTAGTCTTTCATTCCCCGTGTGGTCCCTGAATTGTGAGTGCTGAGCTTTCAATGTGACTTGGTCCACTTTGGTTTAAGACTTTTCTATTTTCCTTGAATTGAACAAAGTTAACCATATCAAAGAGCTGTGGGAGTGGCTTCAGTCCCATGATTCTGCCCCTAATGATCTCTTCGAACGTGTCATTTAGGCCTAAAAGAAATTCATGTATCCTTCCTTCTTCTACAATTCGTTTGTACAATTGTGCATCTTTGAGACTTTCCCAGGGGTGAACCTCAAATAAGTCTTGTTGCTGCCACAATTTCAGCAATGCATTATAATATTCAGTTACTGACTTATTACCTTGTCGTAAATCCCGGAGTTGTCTCTACAGGTGAATCAAGGCAACAGTGTTTTCAAGGGAGGAGTAGGTCCTCCTAGCGGCATCCTATATTTCCTTTTCCGTGTGTGCAAGCAGATATCCCTCACTGATCTCCAAGGTCATTGAATTACACAACCACGTCATGACTGGGTTGTTTTCAGCAAACCATGTGTCAAAATTAGGGTCATCGGGGGTTGGTTGAGGGGTTGCCCCATTAATGTATTTCTCCTTTCTCTTACCTTGAATATACCTCAGCACGCTTTATGACCATTGGAGATAGTTCCTACCATTAAACTTATGGCTACTAGCCATAACGTGATGGTCTGAAAATTTTGAAGTCATCTCCGAGGTTCTGTTTGGTACTGGGTTGCTAGTTATAGAGGAAGAAGATGAGGAATTTTGAGTTTTAGAATCGATACCGGACATAAAGTGTTATTCACTATGCTCTACTTGCAATTCACAGATAGAAAGTGTTATTCATATCCTATGTGACTGTAGTTATGAAAAGAGTATGTGGAAGGATCTAGTTCATTCGATGTATTACACTAGCTTCTTTACTACATCATTGCGTGATTGGATCAATTTCAACATTCGGAAGGAAATAAGAAGGTTTTCTGGTTCTAACTAGAATTTGATTTTCGGTGTGGGTATATGGAAATTATGGGCTTGGAGGAATCAATCAATATTTGAAGATGACTTCAAGAAACCAATTTATCCAATTGCTGCTATTATGAATCTGTGGCAGTTCTTCATGCACAGAAGTAACCACTTAATGGATATTAACTCCAGTTCAAAAGAAGACAGAGTCTGACAAGCCCCCCATGAATGGATCAAAGTGAATGTTGATGGAGTTGTGCCCTCATCTGGGAGATGTGCATGTTGTGGTGGAGTTTTAAGAGATTCTCGTGGCACATGGATTGCAGGCTTCTCATATCAGATTGGTCGGTGTAGTCCTCGAGAAGCGGAAAAATGGGCTTTCTTAAGAGGATTATGCTTGTTAGGAATATGGGTTTTAGGAAGATTATCATTGAATCTGACTTAAAAAATCTGGTAGACACACTAAAGGAAGTTGAAGATGGCAACAAACAAAGCCTAGTCGTGTTTCAGATTAAAAGCTTAATGGCACTTAGGAAAGTGCAAATGAATCATATTTCCTATGTTCAAAACCAGTGGCTAATAAGCTTGCAAAGGATGATTTATCCAATTCTTGTTTCTTTGATTTGTATCCTACTTATATAAGGACCTTGGTGATCCAAGACTGAATGGGAATTAATTCCCCAACTACTTTCTTTTAGTACATAGGCTTAGCCTCCAGTTATACCAAAAAAAAAAAAAATTGCCTTAATGGGAAAAAAAAGAAAGAATAAAATTTTCCTTAGCATAAAAAAATATGAGAATAATATGGTTCCTTTGATTAATTTAGGATATTAATTGCCATTTGTGAGGAATTTTAGGTGTGTATAAAAAATGCTTACAAAGATCTATATGTTGAGAGATTAAAGTACAAGTTTGACATTGATTTTTTCAAACAATAATGTTTGACATGACTTTTGAGGGCCAAAAGTCATTTTAAAGTTGAAGAAAATTTTTCTGATTCTAATTTTTGACTTTTGATTTTTTTTTCTTTATATTTGAACATTTTAAAATGGGCCTTTCAATATATTATCAAAACAATTTTACGTCAAAGTCAAACTGACTCATTTTATAAAAGTCCTGAGTGAGTGGTGAAAACCCTCTCTTGTACCTACAGGAAAAAAAACTCACCCCAATATGGAGAGAGAAGTGTTTTAACAATTTCTTAAAAAAAACTATTTAAACGTAAATCACATTATATTAATTTAAGTTTATAAAAGTTAATTGGAATAAAAATCATTTTTACTAACCTTAATCCCAACATCAAGTGAAGTGTGTTGTTAATTTCATATATAAGGACCCAATTTTCATTCCATTACTAATATTCATTTTTACTCACCCCATATATTTATTAATGTAGTGTTATGTAAAAAATCATTTAGATTTTTAAGGGAATAATAAAAATATTAAATTAAATATTTATTAAATATATTGTATTGAATTCCCCCATTATTAATTTATAAAATATTGTGTAACTATCTTCCCCGTTATCTATCTTTCATAATCATCTCGTTTTTTTTAAAAAAAAAAATACGTTGTACCAACCTCTCCCCTTATTAAATTACAAAATATTTTGTAATTATCTTTTTCATTACCCATATTTCATAACCGTCTTGTCTTTTTTTTTTTTTTTTAAATTTTAGTGTCAACTATTATTAATTTCTAAAATATTATATAACTACCTTCTTCTTTGTTACTCATATTTCATAACTACCTTGTTTTTATTTTTTATTTTAGTGTTTTGAGCTTCTAATTTTTATTCATATTTATTAACCCTAATTTAAATTCAAGAATAATACTTATCCGACCCGATGTGGCCTATACGACATTACGACCAATTTCCTGTCCGCCTTCTAGATTTCCCGTGCAATCCATTTCCTGAATGAGAAAAAATGTTGAGCGTCATGTAAATTCTCATTTATATGCTCGCGAACTGTGACGCTCGGTTAATTGCAGACGCAGATCAGGGCCATATCACAAAGACCTAACTGGCGAAGACGCTGCTCTGCCTTGGCTTATTGATCAATTTCCTTCTTTTTACGAACGAGCAATTGGATTCCATTTACGAAGGAAAAAGGGTCTGAATTTGCTTTCCTACTGTTATTTCCAACGGTTTTTTTTTTGTCCGTTGTTATCTTTAATTTTCATAATTCATTTCAAGTTTTCACTTATTATTATTATTAAATTTTTTTTATTATGAATTATTAATTTTCATTCCCTTTTCTCTTCATTTCGATTACGTTTCTGGGTTTTTTGAAGATTTGATTGATGACCATGGGAAGTCGAATTTCTGGATTCGAAATCCTCAGGATGGATTGTTTTGGTTACCGAAATAGATGGTTGTCGCGTTTCAGCGGCAGGAATAGTTGAGCATGCCCAAATTTATGCATTATGTTTCCCGAGCTCTTGCGCATTTTCGCATTCCCGTCGTTTGGATTCTAGATTTTGATAAGGATCATTTTTCATTTGTAAATTTTTTTTGTTCTAGGTTAGGTTAAAGTTTTGCCTTTCTTCTTCAATTATGCTATATATCTCTGTAAGTGGCGTCACGTTGCTAGCAACAGATGTTTGTAATCTTCTAGAAGGGGATTAGTACTGCTTACATGAATTAGATAATATATTCAACGTCAAGGTGATAAATTTGATGATTATTTAGTTATTTACGTATGCTGCAGGTATTAACAGTATAAGGAAACATGGCTCAGAACCATGGAGATGAAATAGAGTATGGCGCCGATGATAATGAGATGGCTGAAGTGGAAAATGATTCATATATCCGTCGAAGAGTGGTTGGTGGTTCAGATTCAGAAGATGACGATGATGATCAATATGACCCTTTGGTTTGTTTCGAATTATGATTTAAATATTTAATGTTGTGGTGTGAATGCTGGTCATCCTACCAAAGTTGTTTTTAATTGTTACTTTTATATAGGTCATCCCATTTATATTGTTCCTGCCTTTAGCTTAGTCTCCTTACTTGGATGACTTATAGTACATGACAAATTATAACTTTATGAGTACACTGTTGTCATTAACTAAATCTTTTTCTCATGTCTTTTGTGTGGGTTTGCTTCTTGTCTTGGGGGTGGGGATTTGGGTGCTCTGTTGCAGGAAAACAATATATCAGATACCACTGCTACAGAAGCTAGGGGGGGAAAAGATATTCAAGGTATACCTTGGGAGAGACTGAGCATTACTCGCGATAAATACAGACAAACAAGATTAGAGCAGTACAAGAATTATGAAAATATACCACAATCAGGGGAATTGTCAGAGAAGGTAAAATATGTTTCATGGCAATCAAATATCATTTTAGTAATGATTTTGATGGGAGAATTTCACCCTGTACTTTTTCTCTACAGGATTGCAAACCTACAGATAAAGGGGGGAGGTACTATGATTTCTGGCAAAACACCAGATCTGTGAAATCAACGATACTTCATTTTCAAGTATGTTGATGCGGTGATTTTCTACTTTTGATTTTTTAGTGCAGGCTTCACCCCTCACCTTTTTAAGTAGTAATGATGGAATTCTCATGTATTGGAATTGATGTGTCTTGATTTATGTGGTTTTATTTTCATAGTTTGCCTTTTCTCTTCATGAGCTTAGTTTAGGCATTTTTTTAATAATGTAAGGAACATTAATGTGAAGCCCTTAATTTGGACTTTGCAGTTGAGAAACTTGATCTGGTCAACTTCAAAGCATGATGTGTATCTTGTCTCACATTATTCCATTGTTCATTGGTCCTCACTAAGTTGCAAGGGAACTGAAATCTTGAACGTGTCAGGGCATGTAGCTCCATGTGAGGTAATCATTGTTGCACAACTTTTTAGTTGAGAAAAGTGAAAAGCACAACTAGATTAGGCATCTGAACTTTTAAATTGTGGTGTCAATAGAAACATCCTGGAAGCCTTTTGGAAGGATTTACCCAGACACAAATTAGCACATTGGCTGTACGAGATAAGTTGATGATTGCCGGAGGTTTTCAGGGAGAAATAATTTGCAAGGTACTATTGTTGAACTTATTTATTTATTTTTGCTAAGCAATGCAGAACGTATAGGGGCTTAAAGGAAAAGGAACAAATTTCACAACATTCAAGATCAATTCAATTATTGATAAGCAAAGAGTAATACTTTTAAATGACCATGGTTGAACCAAAATAGTTTTTTTAATAAGAATTGGTATACTAATGATTCCTAGTCCTACAACAACTGTAGATATGAGCTAGCAACATATTTGGCCCCCCTAATGAAAATTGCGCAGGGTTCCTCATTTTTTGATTATACATAGAGTCATACACCTCAAATTCTTCTAGATTTTAGTCATATGTGAAATTGCTATGCTTAAACATCCTCCGTTAACTTAAATACATGAATATTTTTTGTTTAATTTAATGAAAACACAATATACTCTTTTTATGTTTGAATATATTTAAAATGCATATATTTAAGTTAGTGGAGGGCATTTTAGTAAACAAAAAATTAAATTGGTCTAAAGTATATATTTTGAAAGCATATGAGGTTTATATAATCTAACAAATTCAGTAGAGGTTTGTGTAATTTATTATATTTAATTTTCTGTTTATTTTGCAAAATAGTTCTGTTGTTGGTAATTTACTGTCTTTCCTGACTGGTGGCTTATGCATATTGTCTTTGCAGTACTTAGATCGACCTGGGATTAGCTTCTGTACCAGATCTACTTATGATGATAATGCAATAACAAATGCAGTGGAGATTTATGAGGATCGAAGGTCTTACTCCAGTGCTTTGCTCTTTGATTTTTCTTTCTCAATAGGCATTGACTTTCAATGACTATATGGTATTGACAATTATTATCCTTGTAAAAAATAGGAGAATATTTCAAAGGGACCTGTGATCACCCACTTAGTTTAGCTTAGCTGTTGCATTCTCACCATTTTAATAATTCTCAACTTTAAAAGTATAGTTGTTAGGTAACAATACATTATTCTTGCAGTGGACCTGTTCATTTCATGGCTTCAAATAATGACGGTGGGATCAGAGACTTTGATATGGAGAGATTCCACCTTTCTAAGCACTTCTCTTTCCCATGGCCAGTAAATGTGAGTACCTCCAACTGGTTTATTGTGGTTGAATCAAAAGAAAAGAAATCATTGCTTGTATTAACCTCAGCTTCATATCTATAGAATTGGCGTAATCTTTTGTGGTCTTTTTTTGGGTATCTACAACTTATATGAGAGAGAAGGTGAAAAAAGAGGGACAATAGCTCCGCCATGTTTTGTTGAGAAGGATTGGTTGACCATGGAGAGATTTCTTTTTTTGCTCAAAACCATGGAGAGATAATTGATGCTGATTTGATTTGCACGATGTTCAGGCTTTCTTCTTTTTCCTTTTTTGTGCCTTTGGGTGTGAAGCCTCGTGCTAAGACTGCTGGTCTCACATATTAAATTATCACTAGAGCCGGGAAGTCGGGCAGAGCCCATCAGGCCGGCCCGTTTAAGCCCTGGCCCTGCAGGGCTTGGGCTTGAAAAATAGGCTAGAAATTTGAAATTGGTCCTGCAGGGCCGATCCTGAAGGGCCTCGGGCCAGCCCTGTAGGGCATTGGGCTGGCCCTGTAGGCCCTTTTAACTGTAGCTTTTTAAAAAAGTAAAATTAATTATTTAGACTTCCACGTAATGAATGTGTTTATTTGTAATTACTTAGATTTTTTTAGTTTAAACTATAACCCTTTTTTTATGTTTATTAGTATTCTGTATTAAAACGCATAGTTAGTTATTATAAATTTAAAAGAAGGGATGTTTTCATATTAAATAAACACATACTTTGGTATTACAATATTATAGAAGTAATAAATTATAAATATATTTTGCGTAAAACAAGTATAATTATTTTTACCTGTCAGTAAAATCATGCATGAACCGAATGAATCTGCAGACACACAAAATTACGAGAGGGAAAAACATCTTTTCGTGGGCATATATAAAGCAATTCCTTTGTTGAATATTTTTTGAAAAAAAAGGAAAAAAACATATTCTTTGTGTTTATTTGTTTTTTATTACGAATTAATGAATGTGTTTATTTGTTGAATGATTTATATTGTTGAGATATTAATGTTGATAACATTTATTTGATAGATTAGAACTTTAATGGTTGAAATTTACTAATTATATTTCTTTAAAAAAAATCGAAGGAAAAATAGTTAAAATTTGAAATAGTAATTTTCAGGCCCTGGCCCTGGTACTATCGGGCCGGGCTTTAAAAAACAGATGTTTTCCTTACCTCATGCCCTATAGGGCCGGCCCTATTAAGCCCTGGTCCTATAGGGCTAGGCCCTGATTCCCAGCTCTAGTTATCACTGAGTCATTGGTTTCTTTTGAGTCAGCAAGCAATTGAAAATATTTGGAAATTCCTTATTCTCTAGTGAAACAGAAGTAGCATCATTGGTGTCTGCCTGTAGAACTAGAAGTTTGTCTTCTGAATTCTGAAGATCATTTAAGTTTCAGAACCTTGTCTTGTAATGTGTTTTTGCATTCTTCTTCTACTTTGACAATTTGAGAAATTCAAATAGAGAAAGTGAATTCCTTTGCTTAAGAACAAAACAGAGGGAATAGGTTTTCACTATCACTGATAAGTCTGCTGAAATCTGTTACATAAAGTAGTATTGTATGCTGATTGTTTACTGCCCACTCTATAGGGATAACCTTTTGGCTTCTTTTTTACCTTTAATTGGCCTGAATATGTTTTTGTTGTCAGTAAAACAAATTTGTCCTTACCAACGGGGGTTGGTACAAGTGGTAAGCGGCTTGTGTCGTTTAAGCAAGGTCTCGAGTTCGAGCCTTGTGAATGCAGAAAAACCCAGCTGGGAGACTCACCTACCATAGCCAGGTGCGCGACCCGGGTCGGATTCGGATTAGTCAGGGCGAAGCTCTGGATACAGATGGGCAACCAAAAAAAAACAAACAAATTTGTCCTTTATCTTCTTGAATTTTGAATGATATTCTTGCTTGGTCAACAAGAGCACTTGTGACTGTTCTTTTTTTTTTTTGGTTAGAATCATTTGGTATTTAGAATAGTATAGAACGTAAAAGAAAATTGAATTGGAAAAAAGAACAAAATAGATTTTGTAGATGAGAAATGTATCTTGTGCTTTTCAATAAAAAATGTAGTTACGGCTGAATAATAATAATGATAGGAATTTAATAGATGATCCATATTTCATTTTCTTGGGCAATAGAAGTGCAACCATACATGGTGTTACGAGTTCATTCAAGCATACAAGTACTGGCTTATGTGGCAACAGAAAGGGGATTAGCCCAAGTAGTATCAGTCTGTTTTAAAACTGACGAGCCATGCTGACTGATTTCACTCTTTTATTAATTAAAATTAAAATTCGGGATAAATGTTCAACCTAGTAGCCAAGACCCCATGCTCACATCTTATGCATTTAAGGAAGCCTTGTATAAGGTACAATCACAATTTACAAATGACATGTTCCAGTACATGTGTAATCTATATTTATTCTCTTTTCACTATATGGGTGTTCATTGCTAGTGTTAGTGAATATGATATATGATGTTTGAACACAACACAAATAATTATTGGAGCTCTTGTCCATTTTTCTTGCAGCATACTTCATTGAGTCCTGATGGTAAACTAATTGTAATAGTTGGAGACAACCCAGATGGGTTAGTGGTGGATTCTCAAACAGGGAAGGTTCGTATATTATTATGTTCTTGCGTATCACAAATTTCTAGTTTTGTTCTCCTCGAGAAGGATTATAAGACAGGAGATGAGTTGAGATAAGCTAATGTTCTTTAATCTTTATTTATTATAGACTGTCACATCATTATGCGGACACTTGGATTACTCATTTGCATCAGCGTGGCATCCTCAAGGTTATATTTTTGCCACTGGGAACCAAGACAAGACTTGTCGCGTTTGGGATGTCCGTAACATGTCAAAGTCTGTAGCTGTGCTGAAGGGTAACCTTGGAGCCATTCGGTCGATACGATTCACATCTGACGGGCAGTTCATGGCGATGGCCGAGCCAGCTGACTTTGTGCACATCTATGATGCAAAGCAAGGGTTTGAGAAGGAGCAGGAGATTGACTTTTTTGGAGAGATCTCTGGTGTATCATTTAGCCCGGATACAGAATCACTTTATATTGGTGTTTGGGATCGCACTTACGGTAGCCTTCTTCAGTACAACCGACGCAGAAACTATGCTTACCTTGACGCCTTGTAAATATGTAATCATATAATATGTTGTAAGTACCCTGATACTAAGTTTAGGAATTTGAGCGTTGAAAATGATTTGGTGGCTTGGTCCATCTTGTCATACGATGGGGAGGAATGGCATGATGATGTTTTATGGTTGTACTTGTGTCATGTTCAATAATATTGACTGCTACTCTCTTCAAGTTTTTCTTTTTCTTGCTTTTATAAAGTCCTCTTAATAATGGAAGAACTTGAAATTTAATTTGGTTGGTTACTTTGCTTTTTGGTGACTACTAAAATGTCCTAAATGACGTCACACACAAAAGACCTAGATCTGAACTTTGTCTCTTCCTTGAGCAAAAAAAAAAAAAAAACTTTGTCTCTTCTAAAATCCAATCAAATGCATATTGCTAGTTGCCTTTCTTTTTTTCCCAAATAAAAAGGCTAGCAGAGCTTGAGAAATACGAACTAGGCAATGTCAATATCAAGTGTGGCTAATGTGCCGATTCGTATCATACCCTATTAGTATTGCAGAGCCTTTTCAATCTTTCTGTTTTAATCCTAATTTCTAGCAAACAATTATTATCAAATCTAGCTTCAAGTCGATGTGTCAATTGGTATAAGAGCCAGATTCAACTCAATGTAGGCCAATATACTTATTGGTATCTGAGCTAGATTTGAGTCTATGTGTCAATTAGTGTCCATGTCATGTTTGAGTCAATGTGGGCTAATTGGTATCAGAGCTAGGTTTGAGTTTATGTGAGACCATGTGCCAATTGGTACAAGTCTTCTTGAAATTGAGCTCTCTCTTTTTTTCTTTTTTCTTTTTTCCTTTTTTAAACAAAGAAGTTCAAACATATATATTTTTCAAACTACAAAATCCAATCTAAACTACAAATATCAAACTAACAAAGATAATTAACATTAATCTCAATTCTAGAATCATATATTAAAATTAGGAAATTCAAATATATAACTCTAGACTAATAGAATGATAGAAAAACCCCTATGTAATCCATTGAGCTCAAGCATAAATCCTTATCACCAAGAAGCAAAAGAATCAGCCTCTCATTCTGTTATCACCAAGAAGCAAAGGAATCAACCTCTCATTCTGTTAAGCACATACACAGATTCTACTTAAATAGCCTATGGAATTAGTTTGGAAAAAAAAAAATTAGATGGAGAAAGTTAGAATGGGTCTGTCTGGTTTTGAGAGGAATCAATGAACTGGAATTTTAGATTGTGAAAGAGAGAGGATGAGGTTGATGATGAATTTGGAAGTGGAGGAAAGGATGACGGTGGTGGTTCTTATGTTGCAGTGGTGATGAGTTGCCAGAATTTTCCTTCAACTCTAAGAATAAATGAATGTGTGATTTTTCTGGCGTACAAAGGTTGTGGATTTAGCTTGCTGGCGTTGGTTCTCGGACTCCAAGGTGAAGCTTGATGGTGGTGTGGATAGAGAGGGTGAGAAAGAGGTGAATGGTGGTTCTCTAGCAACAATGAAGATAGAAGAAGACTCATACCTACCTGCTTAATTCAAAAATAAATAAAACCTAATTGGCAATCACGTAAAGTATGAGAGTAGTATTCTGAGGGGATTTGGTTGCAATTCCTTAATCTCTTCCTCCCTCCCTCTCTATATATTCCATCCTAATGCTGCCTAAAATCATCAAGCAATGAAGTAATACATTCAAAAATATAAAATTGCTTGGACCTTTCCAATGTTTGTCCTGGTAGCCATTGTGATTGTTGCTTTTGAACCATGGATAGCAGGGACAATTACGTGCAGCGTAGTTACTTCAACATTTGATCCTTATCATGGATACATAACCAAAGTCATGCATGAACCCTTAAAAGCTTGCTGAAATGGTGTCAAGAGCATTAATGACGTTTACAAGACACACCAAGACCACATTGGAGCATGGAAGTTCGAGTCGATGTGTCAATTGGTATCAGAAGCTGGTTTGAGACGATGTTCCAATTAGTATCAGTGTCAGGTTCGAGTTAATGTGAGACAATGTACCAATTGGTATTAGAGCCAGGTTTGAAGCGATATGCCAATTGGTATCATAGTCAGGTTTGAGTGATATAGGTCAATGTGATAGCGAGTCGATGTAAAACTCACTTATAAAATATTTATTGAGGAAACGGTTTTGTATCGTATCACCCAAAACAATTAATACCTATTTGGTTGCCTAATTAAAAAAAACTAATACCTTCAGTCCTAATTATAGAAACACTTTTGTAGTGTAATTTGCACTACAGAAGTGTTCCTATGTAACATCCCAACTTTTTAAAAGCAGTATAATTTTTTTTATATTTAAAATCATTAGAGTAGAGCATTTGAGCGGAAGAGTAACTGATATGTAGATTCCAAAATGCCGTAAGTCTGGTTGGTTACAACAGCGGTACAGTAACCGCGTGGTTCAAAAGTAGATAACAACATCGAAAGGAAGGCTTCAGTCAGAATGAAAAGAAATCTTCTGCTGGGTCTCTAAGCGTGTTGCTTCCTTCTCTCCTCGGTCCTCGGTCCTTCCGACCCTGAAGCTAAGTTAAGGGCTGGAGTCCATGCATCGAACCCCAGGTAACGGTTAACCTCATATTTACATACACAACATATGGACTACAGACAATTATATTAACAACAGTATATGTGCATTCATCGCCCAAAAGCATGCATACATATATCGCCCAAAAACATCTATACATATATCGCCCAACAGCATGTAGATGTATCGCCCATAGCAAACGTAAACATATAAACAGCACATAGACATACCACCGAGCCATAAGTTACCACATACACTACACCTAACACATACATGCATACGATAAACATCAGTGTTAAGGTTACCAGTACGCGAACGTACCTTCGTTGACGATATTCTAACACGTTTTACGAAAACAACGAAACGTTCAACAGCGGCTCGTCGGACGGTAAGAACGGCGGACAAACTAGGATTTCTGACGTCCTATAAGAGTAATATCACTTTCATTAGTGATTTGACACAATAACTGGCATTTTAGGTAAAAATTACCATTTTGCCCCTATACTCCTAATTTGGCGGAATTTCGCCAGCACTTCGTTACTTTGGCTCCGATTTTTTCCAAAATTTTGCCAGAAATTCGATGCCATCTTGATTTTCGAAAATAAAGACTAAAATAGCCCTATCATATGATATCTAATCATACTTGGAAGATTAAATACTAATCTAACATTACTACTCTAACTATCGAAAGAACTACGGAAGCTTAAAGCTCGGTACCGAAAAACTTACCCAAAGCTTTGCTGCGAATTTCCCCAGACTCCTCCCCCAGAGCTTCTCTCTCTAACCTCTCTCTAGGATCTCAAATTTTGGTGTGAAAATGAAGAGGAAGGGGGGGTATATATAGGAATTTTAAGGGACATAAAGGGAATTATTCAATTTGTTATAAACCATGGAAAACAAAACTTAAATGGTGTTTCATTCTTGTCCAGGGAAGGCTTTTGGTCGAAATACATAGCTGATTTGGCAGCAATGGATTGGTTCCAAGTGATGACTTATGTTGCTTTATAGCCCGGTCTAATAGAATTTCCCCGATCGGTACCCGATTCGCGTGATTTCGGAGAAATCTCAAAATTCTGGATTGACAACTTTGAAGACATGTTCTCTCTTACTAGAAATGTCCAAGTTAACCTAAATTTTGATTCCATATAGGGCTTCAACAGTCCAGTTGAAGTTTCCTCGAAAAACGTGTCCGATCGCGTCCGGTTTGTAACGCATTTCGAAATTATCAACTTCTTCAGAAAAATTCACTGATTCCAAATATGTCAAAATAAATTCAAACTCATGCCTAGATGTTGAGTTAGAATTTATTTTCTCTTTATCCAAAAATATATCTATATGCATTTTTCCCTATTTTGTTTTATTAGGAAATGCACAAACGACTTCAGAATTAACTTCCGCAAGAGTTTAACGGAAGATAAAATTCCACTGATCAATATTCTACCTTGACTTTGAAATTCCTATTCCTAGATCTCCAGATAGGATCCGTTTCCTAATTATGAATTTACTATTCACCCTTTTTCACTTTAATTAATTATATTATTAAAATATACAAAACTTCCATCCTAAGTTTTCTACAAATTCTTATCCCTTCTTTTCCCTAAATTTCGGCAGCCAATATATGAATATATATATATATTTTATTTTTTTAATTAATTAATTAATTATTATTTATTTTAATTTTCCCAAAAATTCCACAAAATTACCTAATTGGTTCATTCTTGTATTTAGGCTTAAAAATACCTAAACTCAACTATTTTTCACAATAATTTCCAATTAATTAGTAAATATATTTTTACTAATTTGAAAACAAAAACCACTAATTTTAGAGTTTTACATAATTATTTCATAATTTCCTTTGCTCAGACTTAAGTAATTAGCTAGAAATTACTTAATCACTTTATTATCATTAGTTGATAATTTTCTTAATTAGAATGTCCCATTACCTCATAATTATAACACCGACATTTCTGTTTCCATGTGTTCTGCAGTATTTTAGAATTTGTGAGGGCATTATAGTCATTACAATACTTTTGAATATCTTTATTCAATTTCTCCAAGTTTGTAATTTATTAAATTACCCTAATTAGAGATAACATACTCTCATTATTCAAATAATTATTTCACTGACTTTTAGGATTTTTCACAATTTTCCTAAATCATTTATGTCCCTTGGGGGCATTTTGGTCATTGGCACTTTGGCCCTCAAATTCTCTAATTTCCAAGAGATTTTTCCTTTGAAAATAAGATAATTATATCTTAACATTTGATACCCCATATTCAACTACTTTCTATAGGTATAATTTTACCAAATTATAATATAGATTTTTAGGGTATTATATCCTATAATTAGGACTGGAGAGAGTAATACCTAATTGGCAATAACATAAAGTATGGGAGTAGCATTCAGAAAGGATTTGGTTGTGATTCTTCAATCCCTCCCTCCCTATATATTCCATCGCAATGCTGCATAAAATCATTAAGCAACAACAAAGTAATACCTTCAAAAATATGAAATTGTCAGGAGCTTTTCCCATGTTTGTTGCAATTGTTGCTTTTTAACTGTGGCTGGTGGGGATAATTATGTGCAGCATAGTTACTCCAGTTAAGAAATCAAAGTCTTAGAAATTTTGATCCTTATTGTGTACCAAAAAACCCTCAAAAGCTTGCTGCAATGGCGTCAAGAACATTAATGACATATGCAAGACGCACTAAGACCATAATGAAGCATTCAAGTGTATTAAAGGAGCACTGGACAAATTTTCCTGTGCACTACTAGGGTTTTCTCGAAACAGTGATTTGAGTGCTTCATCGCCTATTGCGACGGAGAAGATGAGTGGCCCTTCCGACCGTGTACTGTGAGGAGGGTAAAGTGAGGAAAGGATGGAGGAGGATGGAGAGGAATGGTCTCGGAGGAAGAGGAAGATTCGTTTCGACGAAAGGAACTTTACTGGCGGTGAGTCATGGATTGTAAGGGAAGAGAAATGGATGCCAGTTGAGGAGAAATCACAATCGCCTAAGTCCTATAGGGAGTCGCTCCTGCAAAATGTGCAATCAAAAGTCTGCTAGTGAGAGTGGTCAAGGAATGCCGAGGAGGAAGAGATCGAGGATTATGACTCAGGTATGGATTTTGCGAAATTCTTAAATCCAAGTGATGGTATTAGCATTGATACGTCCAATCCTCTGTGTCTGAGGTTTTCTTTTGTGGAGAAGGAGAGGGAGAGATTGTTGAAGCCGTTTGGGCGAACTTTGGTTGTGAAACTTCTAGGTAGACAGCCGTCGTATGGGTTTATGGTTAAGAAATTGAGGCAAATATGGGAGACAAAAGGAAATTTAGAGATTTTTGATATGGATAATGATTTCTATTTGGTAAGCTTCCAACATGGGGATGACTATATGGAGGCTCTAACTAGCAGACCATGGGTGATCAATGATGCATACCTTAATGTGGCTAGGTGGAGACCTGAGTTTAATCCGAAGATTGCGAAAGTCGAATCTGTAATAGCTGGGGTTCGTTTTCCTGATTTACCAGCTCCTCTGTTTGATAAGAAATTTTTGTTGAATTTAGGAAATGTACTAGGTAGAGCCATTAAATTGGATATTCACACAACGCAGCGATCCAGAGGCAAGTTTGCGCGTATGTTGTATAGTTGGATCTAACAAAGCCTCTAGTACCTGAATTTGATGTGGAAGGGCAAAGGATTAGTGTCGTATATGAAAGTATTGGGTTGTTGTGTAATAGATGTGGATGTTTTGGTCATACCAAAGAGGGCTGCGAGGAGTTTCAGAAGAGGAAATGTGATTGAAGCATGGATGTTGAACAACCGCATGGGGTGAGGCAGCCCATAGATGATGGTGAAGCGGTAAAGGATTTATGGCAGACAACGTAGAGGCCAAGGAGACAGAGGAAAAATACTGTGGTTTCTCAAATGCCTCAAAGTGGGTCGCGGTTCTCTGTACTAAATGAGGAGTTGGCTGGTGAGGAATATCAGAATAGAGCTGAAGGAGAGAGGGAGAGGAGTGGGTCTGTTAGGCACTCAAAGGTTGTACAGGGGGAAGGGCTGGTGAGGGAGCAAAAAAGCAAGGGATTAAGGCCAGGAAAAGTACTGTTCTGTCAAAAGGGGGGAGTGAAGGGCAGTTAGTTGCGGAGGGAAAGATGGTTGTGGATACAGAGCGAGTAAAGGAGGGAGGTGACAATGTAGGTTTCTCTGGGCAGGAGTGTGATATGTATCTGCCTAGAAGTAAAATTGTGAATCTGATTAGAAAGAAGAATTTAAACCCGGGGGACCTAAATAAAGGGAGGATGGGGAAGAAGGAAGTGATTGTGAACAGGGAGGGAAATGTTATGATGCTAGAAGATGAGTCTGGTATGCATATTGAGAATGTGGGAGGTGGATCGGGGCTGGCTGGTGTGCAGTAGCTACCTTGGTTTTCTTACACTTTAATCAGTCATGATGAAGGTTCTAGTATGGAACGTTAGGGAAGCAGCTAGCAAGGGTATGGCAGCTGTTATTCGTGATATGAAAAGGAGGTACAAGTTAGATATCGTTGTTATCCTAGAGCCACGAATTATTGGTATTCAGGCTTCTAAGACAATACAAAATTGGGGTTTGGTCATTCCATTAGTGTGGAGGCGGATGGTTTTTCAGGTGGGATTTGGATTTTGTGGGAGACAGATGGGTTAAAGGTGGATATTATTTTAAGATATGAGCAATTTCTGCACTGTAAAGTGGGGCTAGATAGGGAGGAGCTTTTATTCACAGCGATTTATGCACATCTGAATGAACATAAAAGGAATCGGATTTGGGATATATTGCAAAATTTGTCACTAGAGATTGAGGAGCTGTGGCTATTAGCGAGAGACTTTAACGAGATAAAGACCCCTTTGGAGCAAAAAGGGGGAGGTAGGGTAAAGGATATGCGATGCCATAAGTTTAATGATTGGATTCAAAGGTGTAACTTGCTTGATATTGAAGCCAAGCGGCCTTTCTTTACATGGAAGGGTCCTAAGTGGGAGGGTTTGGAGAGGGTCTATAAGAGGCTAGACAGATGCCTTTGCAATATACAGTGGCAAGAGCAATTTCCAAATGTTGAGGTGCATATATTACCGAGGTTGTGTTCAGACCATCATCCTATTTGTGTGCAGCTCAGTGAGGAGGTTAGAAGCTTTAGGGTGCAGCCTTTTCAGTTTCAGATTGCTTGGCAAATGCATGATTGTTTTGAGGAGATGATGAATAATAGCTGGAAAGGGAGGGATGAGGCACATGTGAAGCTAGCTGGTTTACAACAAACACTAACTGACTGGAACAAGGAAGTGTTTGGGAACATTCAAGGTAGAAAGAGAAGATTAATTAATAGATTGAGTGGAGTTCAAAAAAGTATTGATAGACGTAGTAATCCTTTCTTAGTACATTTGGAAAGGGAATTAGAAGTGGAACTCCGGCAGACACTTAGACAAGAAGAGATTTTCTGGTTCCAAAAGTCGAGGGGGAAATGGTTAGAAGAAAGGGACCGGAATACCAAGTTCTACCACTCAAAGACTATCATTTGGAGACGCAGGAATAAAACAACAATGCTTAAAAATAGAGATGGAGTATGGATTGAGGATGAGGATGCTATTGTGGATATGTTTCAAAAATATTATGAAGAGCTGTTTAAGGGGGAGATTAATGGTAGTAGCTGGTTTCACACGGACCAAGGTTGGGGGGAAGTCAATGAAGGTATCTTGGGGAGTGTTGCAAAATTCTAAGTATTTTTTGAAAAATAAATTGTGAATTATTTATCAAGTTTTGTCATTCCCTTATCAATTCTTGGTAACAAACTTGATTTGAGATTTTACATTTTCAAAGTTCTTTATATATATATATATATATATATGATGAAAAGGAGAGAGAAAGAAAATTTATCGTATCTGTGAGGTAGAATGATAAAATAATCATAAGAGTCCCTGAAAATTTTTCTAATGAGCAGACGTGTTCAAATTCTAATGATCTGACACTTCAAACAATTCGGTGAATCAAGGCGGGTTAAGTAGCAATTTTGTCTTGGAAGTTTTTTTTGGGGAGTAATTTTGCCTTTCTGTTAGAAACCCTAACGGTTAACAATTCACCGTTAGGGTTTCTAAGGGAGGGGCAAAATTGCTCCAAAAAAAAACTTTCAGGGAAAAATTGCTACTTAACCAAAAAAAAAATGCAAAAAAGTGTTAAAACTACTATTTATGATATCATATATTTCTAATTCTTATTTATATAATATCTAAGAGTGGAAACAGACCAGGCTAGCCCAGGTTTCACCCTTAACAGGCCAAGCCTGTTCGGCAACAAAGTGGCCTGAGCCTGGCCTGTGGCCTGTTATAAGCCATTTTTTCAGCCTGAGCCTGACCTGGTTTGTGCCCTGTTAAGGAGGTCTATATTTAAAAAAAAAAATTATAATTAGGGTAACAGGTCTTACTGCAAAACAGACCTACTTCAGATAAGCCAAAAATAGGCCTACTTTAAACAGGCCGAATTACATAAATCAGCGAAAACAGAGATAAAAAAGGGTTGCATTTTCATTAACGAGTCATTATTGGAAAAATAAATATAAAATATAAAAAATATACGGCTAGGAGCATTTATTTTCATTAATAAATCATTATTGAAAAATTAAATATAAAAAATATACGGCTAGAAGAAATTTTGTCCTGGAAGTTTTTTTGGGAGCAATTTTTCCCCGGAAGTTTTTTTGGAGCAATTTTGCCCCTCCGTTAACAACCCTTAGTTGACCTTAGGATTTCTAACGGAGGGACAAAATTGCTTTAAAAAAAGCTTTTTAGGTAAAATTGAACTCAAAAAAATTTTCAGGTAAAATTGCTCTGAAAGTGCATTTTCGGGACTATTTAGCCCGTGAATCAATTATCAAAAAGAAGAAAGGAAATAATACGAAAGTGATAATGTAAAACTCGGTTATAGAAGTGATAGTATACTCATAAATTGGTTACCAAATCTAATTCAACGAGAAGATTGGCAAGCAAATCTCCTGATAAATTGGTTAGCAGATGCATATCAGGTGCTTATCACGAAGATCTAACTGGTGAAGCAGCTGCTCTGCATTAGCTTATTGATCAATTTCCTTCTTTAAGGACGTACAATTGGATTCAAGTTACGAAGAAAAGAGGGTAAGAATTTGTATTCCCGTTTAAGCTTTCCTGCTGTTTGATCCAAAGAATTATATTTTTCGTTGTTACCTAAAGTTTTTTCGGTGCAGTTATGATTTTCTTCACGTAATTTTTCAATTGTTCGAATTTTTTTTTTTTTTTGTGAATTATTGATTATCGATTTTCATTTCCTTTTCTGCCCATTGTGATTATGTTCCTGGGTTTTTGAAGATTTGATTGAAGACCATGTTAAGTCGAATTTCTGGTTTTGAAATCCTCAAGATGGATTGTTTAGGATTCGCGATAGGAATAATTGAACATGCGCAAATTAATGCATTATGCCTCTCGAGCTTTGCTAAGTTTGCGTCCCCTTTGTTGAATATGCCTCTCAAGATGAATCGATTTTCATTTGTTAAAGCTTTTGGTTATTAGGTCAGTTTAACGTTTTTCCTTTCTTCTCCAATTCTGCTATATATCTGTGAGTGGCGTCACGCTGCTAGCAACAGATGTTTGGAATTTTTATGAGTGGCGTAGTATTGTTTACCATCCGAATTAGACAATTAGTATATTCAATTTCATTGTCATAGAATTTGATGTTTGTTTAGTTATTTCCGATCATTAAGCCCTTTCACTCTCTCCTTTTATGCACCAGTCATTAACAGCATAAGGAAACATGGCTCAGAACCATGGGGATGAAATGGAGTATGCCACCGATGATAATGAAATGGCAGAAGTAGAAAATGATTCATATATCCGTGGAAGAGTATTTGGTGGTTCAGATTCAGAAGATGACGATGACGAACAATATGACACTTTGGTTTGTTTCAAGTTAAATGCTAAGCCTTTGTTATGATTTAAATATCTGATGTTGTGGATTAGACTGCTTGTTTTCGTTCCGAAGTAGTTTTTAACTGTTCCTTTTATTTTGATAATCTGATTTATATTGTTTCTGCCAACTGTTGTGGCATGATTGCTTGTTTTCATTCCAAAATTTTAACTGTTAATCAGATGACTTACGTGTACATAACTAATTATGAGTAAACCGTTTCCATTAACATATTTTCTCTTGTATTTTACGTGGGATTGTGTCTTTTCCTGCGGGTGTGGATTTGGGTGCTCTGTTACAGGAAAACAATATATCAGATATTACCGCCGCAGAAGCTAGGGTGGGAAAAGATATTCAAGGTATACCTTGGGAGAGACTGAGTATTACTCGCGATAAATACAGACAAACAAGACTAGAGCAGTACAAGAATTATGAAAACATACCACAATCAGGGGAGTTGTCAGAGAAGGTAAAAGACATTTGACATGGCATTGAAATATGATCTGAGTAATAATTTTGGTGGGAGAATTTCACCTTAGACTTCTTCTCTACAGGAATGCAAACCTACAGATAAAGGGGGAGAGTACTATGATTTCTGGCAGAACACTAGATCAGTGAAAGCAACAATACTTCATTTTCAAGTATACTGATGTGATGATTCTTTACTTTCAATTTCTTACTGCAAGCTTCACCCCTCCCAGGTTTAATAGTGGAAGTCTTCAGTTATAGTGACTGATTTGTCTTGACGTATGAGGCTTTGTATTCATAATTTGCCTTTTCTCTTTTGGCATTTAATTTTAATAATGTAAGAAAGTTAATATGAAGCTTTGACACATTTGTAATACTATAAGGAACATTAATGTGAAGTCTTTAATGTGTACTTTGCAGTTGAGGAACTTAATTTGGTCAACTTCAAAGCATGATGTGTATCTGGTGTCACGTTACTCTATTGTTCACTGGTCTTCACTAAGTTGCAAGGGATCTGAAGTCTTGAATGTATCAGGGCATGTAGCTCCATGTGAGGTAAATGTGGTTACACTGCTTTTTTGTTTAGAAAAGCTCAGCTTGATTTGGCATCTGAAATTCTTAATTGTGGTGTTAATAGAAACATCCTGGAAGCCTGTTGGAAGGATTTACTCAGACACAGATTAGTACATTGGCTGTACGAGATAAGTTGATGATTGCTGGAGGTTTTCAAGGAGAACTTATTTGCAAGGTACTGTTTTTGTATTGCATGTCTTCTACATGCTTCGCACTAGCAATGATTATTTTATTTATTAGTTAACTAATCATTGCAGAACATGATGGGGTTTAAAAGAAAAGGAAGAATTTCCGCAATATTCTAAATCAATTTAACATTTCTAAACGGGTAATGCTTTTAAAATGACCAGGGTTGAAACAAAATAGATTTTTAATGAGAATTGTATCCTTCATGATTCCAATTTTCCTAGTCCTACATATCACATATGACCTAATGACATGCTAGGCCCAAAATCCTCTGTTCTATTCCTAATTAAGTCCTTATTAAATCCTAACTGCCTCAATTGCCAAAGTACAAACCTTAATTTCTTAATAGTAATTGTTATAAAAAATAAAATAGAAAAAAGAAAAAGAAAATATCTACTTAAACTGCATTACTAATATATCATTTCACACATTCACCATAATAACAATTCCCTGGTTATGCCTTTGGCGAAACCAAACCAAATGAAGGTTTCCTTATTTGTTATATAGTTGGGTGACGTGTTTTTTTCCCAATCATGTGGCCTGGTGTGTGATGCACTTCTTGAAACTCTATGTGGGGATTTGTGGAATCAATTGGGGGTTGTGTAATGTTGGATTTTATGTATTAAGTATGTATGAGGTTTATCCATTATGCTAAAATAGTTTAAGTTACTTGGTTAGATTCACCTTAAGTTTATTTATATATGATTTTCCTTTTACCTATTAGATGTGGAACTTTTATAAATACACTAATACAGTAATACTGCTACAATTTTCTCTCTCTCTCTCTCTCTCTTTTTTTTTTTTCCTATCTTCATTTCTGTTTTTTTTTTTTTTTCTATTTTTTAACTCTCTCTCTCTCTCTATATATATATATATGTGTGTGTGTGTGTGTATTGTACCCCGTTTTGAGTCCTAATTGTTGTTCCTCTGATATCGTGTTGAATTTTATGTATTAATTACAGATGAAATTTGTCCATTTCTACCAAAATAGCCTAATCTATTTGGTTAGATTCATTTCAAGCTTATATATCTTTGATTTGCTACTAACTATTAGATGTGGGACTTCTATACATACTCTAAAATCTAATACTCTGTTTTCTCTTTTCAACAGCATTTCTTGCTTACATGGTGTTCTATCTAATTCCTAATTAAGACAGAAATAATTAGCATAAGGTACCACATAATATTATAAGGGAACTTATGAAAAAAAGACACATTGTTTACTTTTCTCCTAACATTGTTTTTAGGTGGGACGGAGCTCGTTTTGCCTTTGTATCTCTAATTTGACAAAGTATTAATTAATGAACTAATGAAGTGGAAGTAATCTGAAATCATTTCTATTTCTTTTCTTTTCTTTGTCCCTGAAGTCAACTCTTAATTTAATATTATTGAATTGGGTGAATTATGCATCATCTTAATTTTGTTATAATTACAGACTTCCTCCTTATTTTTATAAATATACTGAGTATTGGGCCTCAAAGTCTGCTGCATTTTAGTTACATGTTAAATTGCTTTACTATGGCACCCTCTATTAACCTAAATACATACGTTTATATCGTTAAATTTATTGAAAACACAATCTACTCTTTTTTATTTGATTTGATTATAATATAAATGCATATGTCTAAGTTAGTAAAGGGTATTTTAGTAAAAGAACTAAATTCGTCTAAAGTATATATATGTTGAAGACCGATGAGGTTTATCTTAGATAACAAATTCAGTAGAGGTTTGTGTCATCTACTCCATTTAATTTTATGTTTATTTTCATTGGTTCAGTTTCTGGTAATTGATTGTCTTTCTTGACTGATGGCTTATACTTAATGTCTTGCATCACTTAGATCGACCCGGGATTAGCTTCTGTACCAGAACTACTTATGATGATAATGCAATAACAAATGCAGTTGAGATTTATGAGGATCGGAGGTTTAATTCTAATTCTTTGTTACTTGACTTTTCTTTCATGAAGGGCATCAATATTTATGGCTCTATATGGCGTGGAAATTATTATTATTATTGTAGAAAAATGGAATATTTTAAAAGAGAGTCAGATTTAGCTAGACACCCTGAGTCTCTAATTATAAATTAAGTTCAAATGGTAGAACAAATAGTACAAACTCAACCACTTGTTATGACCCACTTAGTTTAACTTCGCTGATGCGTGATTACTATTTTAATAATTCTCAACTCTAAGCATAGTTTCATAATAACAATACATTATTCTTGCAGCGGAGCTGCTCATTTCATGGCTTCAAATAATGACTGTGGAGTCAGAGACTTTGATTTGGAGAGATTTGAGCTTTCCAAGCACTTCTGCTTCCCGTGGTCAGTAAATGTAAGTACCTCAGCTTGATTTATTATGGTTGAATTAGAAGAAATGACTGTCCCCATTTTAGAGGGACAGCCTTTTGGCTTCTTGCTGCTGAATAATAATAATTGGAATATAATATATTATGCATATTTTCTTTTTTAGAGCAATGGAAAGGGAATTCCTTCCCAATGGTGCAACCACACGTGGTGTTCATTGAAGGGCATAAGTGCTGGATAATTGAAATTTTGGATAAAAAGTTAAACTTAGTAACCAAGGCTCTAGTGTCACATCTTCCACATATATTGAGCATTATATAAAATAGTAGTGCACTTTACAAGTGAAAAAGTTCCTGTTTGATTTTTGGCCAAAAAAATTCCAGTTTGATATAGTCTTTATTTTTCTTTTTTCACTCACATATGGGTGTGAATTGTTAATGTTAGTAAATCTGATATCTAACTTTTGAACACAGCAGAAATGATTATTGGATCTCATGTCCATGCTTCTTGCAGCATACTTCGTTGAGTCCTGATGGTAAACTAATTGTAATAGTTGGAGACAACCCTGAAGGATTAGTGGTGGATTCTCAGACAGGGAAGGTTGGTATACTATTCTGTTCTTTCATGTCTCAAATTTTTGTTTTTATTCTTCTCAAGGATTATATGACATGAGATGAGTTGAGATAAGCTAATGTTCTTCATGCATTATAGACTGTCACAACTTTATGCGGACACTTGGATTACTCATTTGCATCAGCGTGGCATCCTCAAGGTTACATCTTTGCCACTGGGAACCAAGACAAGACATGTCGTGTTTGGGATGTCCGGAATATGTCAAAGTCTGTAGCTGTGCTGAAGGGTAACCTTGGAGCCATTCGGTCAATACGATTCACATCTGACGGGCAGTTCATGGCGATGGCCGAGCCGGCTGACTTTGTGCACATCTATGATGCAAAGCAAGGGTTTGAGAAGGAGCAGGAGATTGACTTTTTTGGAGAGATCTCTGGTGTATCATTTAGCCCTGATACAGAATCACTTTATATCGGTGTTTGGGATCGTACTTACGGTAGCCTTCTTCAGTACAACCGACGCAGAAATTATAGGTATGTTGACGCCTTGTAAATTTGTAAGCATATATGTTGTAATGTAATTGCCTTGTTCAGCTAATATCCAAAATTTTAGGAATTTGAGTGATGGAATTGATTTGGTTGCTGGCCACACCTCATCATACTAACTATATTAGGAAGAAATGGCCTGATGATGTTTTATAGTTGTAACATTTATGCTGAATAATATTTGCTGCTAGTCTCCTATGGTTTACGTTTTGTTGTCTTAGGGCCTCTTTGTTATGCTGAAGATTCAAGGAGGGGAGGGAAGATTCATCATCTTCCTTCCAAAAACCCGTTTGGTTGCGCCATCTTCCCGGAACCAATCTTCCGGTGGGTCATCATCTTCCTTCATTCATGGGAAGATGGTTTCCTTCCATTTTCGGATGGAAACTGATCTTCCCTTGGGAAGATTCCTAAATCACCATTTTCTTCTTCAATCCATCTTTCTTCTTCGTTTTGCCGCCGACACCGCTTCCTCCTCCTTTTGCAAATCCCGTCGCCTCCTCCTTTAAGCAAATCCCGCTTTCCCTTCTGTGTTGCCGTCGGGTTGCAGGGATGAAGAATGGATCTGGAATTTTTTTTCTTTTTTGTGCGCTGTTTCGGGTTGCAGGGATGAAGGAGATCTGAAACTGAAACTTTTTTTGGTGTGCTTTGTCGAGTTGTAAGAGTAGAAGGAAATTGAGATTTTTTTGGTGTGCTTTGTTGAGTTTCAGGAGTAGAGGAGACCGTTTTTTTTTTTTTTTTTGTGCCGTCGACCAGTTGCAAAGATAAAGAAGGGGGAAGGTTTTTTTTAGGGTAAGGGATATTGTGGACATTTCAAAACTTAAATTTTAATTGTTATTATTTAAAATTTAGGGTAAGGGATATTGTGGACATTTCAAAACTTAAATTTTAATTGTTATTATTTAAAATTATCATCTTCCATCTCAATTTCTATATCTACCAAACAGAACACCCTTTTAAAGTTCCCTCTCAATCTTCCATTCCATTCTTTTCCCTCCTCTAAGTTCATTTCCTTTCTTAAATCTTCTTTATACCAAACGGGCAGTCTTGTTAATAATTGAAGAATGTGAAATTAGTCTGGTTAGTTACTCTTCTTAATGATGTCTTGGTGATTTTTTCATGTCTTTAATTCGTTAGATATATAAAATGAGATGGAATGTATACTTTTTAAAAAATAAAAATAAATTGTCATTTTATCATGTTTATTTTCAAAATTAGTAAAATAATAATAATATAAATTCATAAATTTGTAGCGGATGCATATTATTAAAAATAGGAAAAAGTAATTATTTCCTTTCCCATTGGCCAATTCACAGGCTAAATATACAGGTCAATGTTATTTGGTAAAAGCACAGCATTCAGAAATTCCAATGATTCACCAACATATATTGAGAGCAAGTGGAAAGGAATTTGCTCTCCCATCACTATGTCTTTGGTTCGAGGCATGAGAATGTAAAAAATAGTGTTGGGAGTTTTTCCCCCACGACCGTAGGCCTGACACGGAGCGAAATCTGAATTAGTCAAAATTAAAGGTTCCAGTGAACCAGGTGGGATACCAAAAAAAGAAAAAAGAAATTCCAATGATTCCTTGGATTGATTTGAAATTTGTTGTGTTGGGGTGGATTAATTTGGGAATTGGGCATTTCAATGGGGTTTTTCCTATTTTTTAAACAATAATATACAAGAATGAAAAAAAAGGGAAAATTAGGGAGAAGGACAAGGAAAGAAAATATTCATTATAAAAGGATCTAAAAAATTGTAATTATTTAGAATGACAAAAAATTAAAATCCAAATTTTCAATTACAAAATTAACCTTGATCAAATTTCCTACCTTTTCTCTCCCCAATCTTTGCACGCAAAGGTTCTTTTTTTTTTTTTGCTAAAAAAATTTTAGGAAAGGGGTTGGGCTCACCCACAATTTAAGGGCAGGGCGCTTGGAGCCCAGTCCACAGGGCATACTGGACAGAGAGTGCACATGCCTCCACCTCTACCAGCGTTTCCATGGCTTCCTAGACCCCTAGAATGCCTCCCCTAGCGCCTTGACCAACGCAGGGATCGAACCCCCTCCCTTAAGGTGAGGAAGTCCGACCCCCTTGCCAGTTGAATCCAAGGACAAGGGTTGCACGCAAAGGTTCTATCCATAAGAATTGGCATCAAGTGAATATGGGCCAGAAGACAAGTTTAAAAGATTCAAATTGGCTTCAAGTTATATTCGCATTAAATCCGAATGAGTGATACACAATAATCAAAATTCGTACCAAGTAATCGAGACAAATTAAAAACCAAACAAGCTCATCGTTACTACAATATCGTCTAGCTAGCACCAGATCAAAGTATGGTAAATAATTAGAAAAATCTCTTTTTAATTTTTAATTTTTTTCTCATTATTTAGGTTTAATTGAGGGTAAATCAGTAATTAACAATTATTTATTTATTTTTACTCCTTCTATATAATTACAATTTTATAATCATTTATAATAAATATTTTCTTTCCTTCGCCCTTCTCCTTAATTTTCCCATTAAAAGAAAAATCATTCATCAGTTATAATACTCCCATCTGGTCTTAAATATAAGATAGTTGATTTTTTTTTGGAGAGATTAAGGAAGCTAAAATAAGTTACTTAATCATATCATATGTTGTGTATCATTAGATTATATATAAGTTTTTCAGTCAAATTAATAATTAGTTTGGATAAAAATAAAAATATTATAAAGTAATTTAATTAGCTTAATTAATTTCTTCAAAAAAAAAAAATCAACAATGTCTTATATTTAAAATTGGAAGGAGTATACAATAAATTTTAAACAAAACGAGCATCATCCTTATCCACACCATACATAAAAAATTCAAGACCTAGATCTTAACTTGTCTCTACATCTAAATCCAATTTGCTAATGAAGTTGCTTTGCCATTAATTGTTACCCTAAGGAACTAAGGTTATCTTAATACTTTGATAACACTTCGATCCTCTGCAATGTGTGACTTGCAATACGATAATTGAACCTTTTATCTATCTCTTTACTCTTCTTGATACGCTCTCTCTTCATGATGGAAAACTTGGAGTGTCTCTAATGGTCAAAAAATGAATGGACAAGTTTCTATCATTTATATATATTATGTATCCAAAAGACGTGACTCTTTAAATCCTATAGATATGACTACTCTCATGAAACAATTAAAAAACCTCTTCCCAAAAGTCATCTGCCAATAGTCATTTAGCCATTTCATTAATTATTAAATCATATGCATACATTTATCACAGGCACATGAGACATTTATTACAGTTATAATAAAAAAACATTGCTAGCTTTAAAAATCATGGTTTGTGAAACCGGACCGGACCGGCCGGTTTAGACCGGGAACCGGCCAACCGGCCGTGAAACCGGTCCGGTTTAGGGTTAAACCTGTCGACACAGTAAACCGGGGTGACCCGGTCAGACAATTTTATTTTATTTTTTTTAGGTTTTTTTTTTTTTTTTTGAAATTTTGCCTCACACTACTGTTTATTTCTTGAGGTGAAACAGTAAAAGAGCTTTGTTTATCTCGATTTAGAGCTTCATTCCATTGTGCAAAGCTTCAGGTTTATTATTGTTGAATGTTTTAATAATGAAGGTGCCTAGAATACTACCACTCCCAATCTCGAGTCTAGCAATCCTCCCACATATTCTGGTGTTAAAAAGGATCCTGCTTGAGAATATTTTATCATCATATACTTGTTTTTGATATTTTGCTATCATGAATATATTGTCTCAAATGTAGGTTGTAAAGAAAATTGTTAGGAATATCTGAATATGTCAAAGTATTGAAGTATATGGTTATTTTGCTACTGATCTAAAATATTGAAATGATATATAGTATGTCAAATTTAGGTTGGTGTGATAAGAAATTAATTATTTTCCAATTTTTTATACCTCACCGGTCTAGCCCGGGTTGACCCCGGTCTGACTCCGGTCTGACCCACTAACCCTTAACCCAGTACCCCGACCGGTTCAGTGACCGGTCCGGGTTTCAGAACCTTGTTAAAAAATACACCTCTCCAAGCGCTTGCCTAGTTGCCTCTATTCTTCCTGCAATCAAAAGTGGAACTCACCTCACATGGGGGCACAAATCCTGCTTCAACTATAAATATAATTTATCTTAGTTGTTAGGGATTATAATAAAATTATTTTTTGCCCTTTGCTTAACAGCTTAAGCTTTTGAGTTGTGATAGTCCTTTTAAATTTTGTGTCACCATGTGAGACAAGTAGCATGGTGACACACAATTGAAAAGGACTATCACAACTCAAAAGCTTAAGCTGTTAAACAAAGGGCAATAAATAATTTTATTATAATCCCTAACAATTAAGATAAATGATACTCATAATTAAAGTAGAGTTTGTGTCACCATGTGAAGTAAGTACTACTTTTGAAGGCAGAGAGAATAGAGGCAAGGGCTTGGAGAGGGGTAATCCCTTTGTCATTCTGAAAGCTGGCAATGTTTTGGTCACAGTACGGATCAACTATGTGAGGTGTCAAATCTGGCCATTCATGAGCTCCCAAGTTCACAGCATTTCATGGACTGCACAGAATTCTATCTCTTTGTAAACATGGTTCTCCTCAGCCTTCTTAAAGCGTCTTCGTCTTAGCTCTTCTCCTGAAAGTTCAGAAGCCACGTTTATGAGCTTGTAGTGTGATTACTTGGAGAGGTAATTACAAAGCATATATTGGAGCTTCTATCAGGAAAGTTCCAATTTGTAATTTCATATTTGATGGACTTTATGAAGCATGCATGTCTTTCTTCCATGACTGGGTGGTTTCTCGATCTTTGTAGTTTCATCTTCATGGCCGGTGATCACTCGTTCTTGTTAATTCTCTCTCATTTACTCTGAGGAACTTGGAGTACCAATCTTTTATCTTCTATGTTCAACAACATCCTCTGAATCGGACTTGCTGCCAGTTTTTTTTATAGGCACATGTATTCTCCTATTGGAGACAATCCTGTTCGAAACACATATTAAATGTGGGCACCTCTCCCATCAAGAATTCGAACTTTGATTCGCCATATTGTGAGGGACTAATCATTTCCGTTAAATTCAACCCTGTTGGTGACTTGATGCCATTCTGATCCTTTGAAGTGAATCACTATGACAATGCTTTTCATCATGATCTTTGTCATGGGGCTCTCTATCACCCCAGCCTGAAAGCATTACCAGAAAAAGCAAGTTTTCATTTACATTCACATCACTGATGTTTTTAAAAGTATCATATTAACAAAATTTAGCGTGATGTTGAAATACACAAATAAACCGGCTTTGGCCGTTTGAGCACAAGTATCAAGTTTGAGTCCACGTAAATCCAAAAAAAGCCATATAAGTTACAGTTACGAGAGGGCTTTTAAATCAATGAGATATTAATATCCTTCTGTAGACAAAATGAAAAGAGAGCATTTTTCATCCAAAAATGCATCTTAAAACAATTCAGATTTAAAATTTAAAGGAAATTAACATTACCATCCATCTTAAAAAAAATTTCTACAAAATTTCTAAAATTTAGAAATAACTTCGCCAAAACAGGAGGAAAAGTCTGGCAATAACTTTGATCTTGAAAAAAATATATAATAATGATTTTCAAAACTTTTAAATACTTTCTTAGCTTTTACAAATCTGGGTCCTTGATGCATGCAACTTTCGCAGATATTCAAACAGTTGTAGAACTTTTTTCAGGATGCCAACCAAGATCAAGAGTTTACTATTACAAGAATAAAGCATACAGTCTGAGTTGTACATAATTGAGAAATACTGATATAGTAACAAAATTTCAGAGAGTAATAATGCGAGGAATTTTGTAAGGTAAAAATAAAGAAGAAGAAGCAGCAGCGATGAAGGATGAAAGAAACAATTAAGAAGATACTTACTAAGTTTCTTCGAATCAAATGGCGTTGTTGATAGGATCGGAGGGAGATTCGTGGATGAATCATTTTCAGAATAAGGCTTCCACTCTATCCAAAGCTTTGAGCATAGATGCCTCTTACACTGCGCTTCCATATATAATGAAAGGAAGAAGAAACTAGAAACCTGCAATTTTTTTTTTTATTTGATCAAAAAGGTGTAATCTCTCTTCAAGCTTAGAGCGTAAATGGTGGGTTTTCGCATGTATAAACAAAGTTATTCATTTGGTTGATAATATAAGGCGTTTCATTTAATTCATCAAAATAAAAAATAGTAGTTAGCTCTTTAAATTTGCCTTGGATTAGAAGAAATTTTGAACTTTACCCATATTAAAATAAGATATTGAAGCTAAAGGAGAGAGGAAAATTGTAACATCCCATTTTCTAAAGCGGAATTTTTTTTTTTTTCAATCAGAGTAGAGCAATGGAGCGAAAGAGTAACTGATCATAACAAAACATGAACCATAGTGTAACAGAGTATTGATACATCATCCTATTGTTCTCATAGATAATTACGTAAAACGATAAAGTGACATCTCCGTCTAAGAGCTCACTCTTGCTACATGCCCTCCAACCATGAGCCTACTCGTGCAGCTTGCCTCGATCTCCGATCCGTGGTCCTCCTGACCCCGAAGCTATAGCTGAGATTCAATTTAAATTTGTAAGAGTAACGAAGTGCTGGCAAAATTCCGCCAATTAGGGGTATAGGGGCAAAATGGTAATTTTTACCTAAAATGCCAGATATAGTATCAAATCACTAATAAAAGTGATATTACTCTTATAGGACATCAGAAATCCTAATTTGCTGTCGTTACGCTGTCCGACGTGCTGCTGTAGGACATTTCACTGTTTTTTCGTAAAACGTGTCATTTCCGTCAAAAGTATCGAAGTACCATCAAACGAAGGTACGTTCGCGTACTGTAACACTAACGCTGATGTTTATTGTATACATATATGTGATATGTGTATTATATGTGATAGATGATGACTTTATGTCTGTTGTGTGTTTATGTACTGTTAGGGTACGTACGTCCGCGTACTGTAACACTAATCTGATGTTTATGGTATGCATGTATGTGCTAGGTGTATTGTATGTGGTAGTTGATAGCTCTGTGATATGTTAGTATACTGTTGATATGTTTACGTTTGCCATGGGCGATATATCTCGCATGCTATTGGGCGATATATGTATACATGCTATTGGGCGATATATGTATGCATGCTCTTGGGCGATGAGTGCACATATACTATTGTTGTTATGTTTGTCTCGTAGCCTATATCTGTATATGTGAATATGAGGTTAACTGCTACTCGAGGTCCGATTGCAATGGACCTCGGCTCTTAACATAGCATCCGGATCGGGAGGACCGAGGATCGAGGAGAGAGGCAAGCGGCCAGAGTAGAAGACCCAGTGAAGACTTTCTTTTGTTGTTCTAGCGGAAGCCTTTCTTTTGTTATATACTTTAGAACCACGCGGTTTCGTACATTGTTGTAACCAAACCAGGACTTACGGCGTTTTATATATACATATCAGTTACTCAATCGCTCTGTTGCTCTACTCTGATGATTTTAAATGAAAAAAATTTATACTGCTTGTGAAAAGTTGGGATGTTACAAAAATACAAAAAGTAAAATTTAAACATTAATTACATGTACAAATTTGACAAATAAGTATTAATTTCTCCCCAAATGACTTATATAATTATATTGCAGACCAAGTCATTCTAGACTTATATTATGAACCGGAGGGAGAGGGAGTAGACCGAGTAAAACACATAATTCTTTTTTGCTTTTTTTTTTTAAAAAAAAAAATATTGGGAGGGTTTTAAATTCCAATTAGAGAGATAACAACAAGCTAATCACCGCCAAAATATGGAACCTCCATTAGTTTTTCTAGACATAGAGTCAATCATAATATTCCAAAGCATCCTAACCTCGTAGATATATTAATAACTTAGTAGATGACTTCTATGATTAACAATATCTTATACAAGAGATCCTGTACTCCTTCCTCCGTCTCTAATTAAAAAAATATTCTCTCTTGATTATCGGCACTTATGACTAAGCAATATATCATATAATAAGATAGGATATTGCTACTACCAATTAGTGTTACTACCAACGTTAATTAGTTTGTTTCACCGTTAGATCAGAACCTCAACTACATTTATCATTTTTCTCTTCTATTGAGATTTTGATCTAACAGTAAAAGAAACTGATAATGACATTGGTAGTAACAATATCCTATTGTATATATAATAGTAAGTATATCCATAGATATTCTAATGTGCACAACTTAAAGAATATGAGGCGGACCTTAACCCTTTAAACCTCCCTAGTGAATAGGAAAAAAAATCAAGAAATAATATGAAAATCAAGTAACCACGACGGGTGGGCGTAATGGTTCAGCATCTCGTCTCTTAAGCAAGTGGTTGGGGGTTCGATCCTCAACTCTTGTGAATGGAAAGCACCCCGTGGCCAGCCTTCTACCGCTTCGTGCGCTGACAGTAGGGCGAAGGATTAGTCCCATGGCTATCGGCTGTGGGGATACCTTGCGTAAGCAAAAAAAAAGAAAAAAGAAAATCAAGTTTATAAAACTATTCAAATCGGGACAAGTGAATACGTGGAAGTATAAAACAATTCAAATCAGGACAAGTGAATACCTGCAGGAGATCTAATGACAAATAAGCAAATGAAAAAGGAAGAATAATATATTATCAGAGAGCTGATAACTGAATTAAATTCGAATGAGTGATACACAACAATCAAAATTCACGCCAAGTAATCGAGACAAATTAAAAACCGAACAAGCTCATTATCGTTACCACAATATCGTCTAGCACCAGATCAAAGTATGGTCATGAATTAGAAAAATGATTGGGATAGAATCATATGTAACAGGAATCTGTATGGATTTTTGATATCAGTCCAGCTCCAGGCAACATTATAAATTCTACTTCCCTAACAGGCATATTCTATTTATATCTTTCAACATATTGTCTGTCATCCACCAATCGAATCCTAGTATAGTATCAAGTTAATAGAATGACAGGAAGATTCATTATTTATTTTACTTCAAAGGAAGAATCTTTTTTAATTTTAATTTTTTTTTTCTCATTTTTTAGGGTTTGATTGAGGGTAAATCAGTAATTAAAAATTTTTCAATTTATTTTTAGTTATTCTAAATAATTACAATTTTGTAATCTTTTATAATAAATATTTTCTTTCCTTAGTCCTTCTCCTTAATTTTCCCATTAAAAGAAAAGACATTATAATATACAATAAATTTTAAACAAAACGAGCATCATCCTTACCCACACCATACATAAATAATTCAAGACCTAGATCTTAACTTGTCTGTACATCCAAATCCAATTTGTTAATGAAGATGCTTTGCCATTGTTACCCGAAGGAACTAAGGTTATCTTAATACTTTGACATCATATATGCTGCTATTTATAGACAATCTTCATTTTATGAATATCCTTTCACATATCCAAGTTCAAATGAAGTGTCAAGTGTAGAAAACAAGCATATTGACTCGAATTTGAACGCTTGGAATATAAACACACAAAAGAAGATTTCAAATTCAAGATGCACAAAAACAAGGAATAATCAATAATCTGCAACTAATCTGTTATCTCAAATTGATTGTGTTTTCACATATTGGTGATACATATTAGACAAATTTAGCTCTTTACATGATTCATTGATGTTATCGTAAATTTTCTATAATTCCATGTTCAAACATCAAATAGTAAAAACACGAACAAGAATCTTAAGAATTAATTATTTTCACATTGTTATATGTTTATATCAAGATGCACTGACCTTTGTCTATGATACAGAATCGATCCTTTACAATGTGTGACTTGCAGTACGATGATTGAACCTTTTATCAATCTCTTTACCTTTCTTCATACGTTCTCTCTTTTTGATGGAAAACTTGAGGCGTCTCTAATGGTTAAAGAATGAATGGACAAGTTTCTATCATTTATTTATATTATGTATCCAAAAGACGTGACTCTTTACATCCTATAGATATATGACTACTCTCATCAAACAGTCAAAAAACTCTTCCCGAAAGTCATTTGCCAATGGTCAGTTAATTCTTTCATTAATTATTAAATCATATGCATGTATTTATCATAGGCACATGTGACATTTTTTACAGTTATGATAAAAAAACATTGCTAGCTTTAAAAATACACCTCTCCAAGCGCTTGCCTCTATTCTTCCTGCAATCAAAAGTGGTACTCACCTCACGGCTCATATGGGGGCACAAATCCTGCTTCAACTATAAGTATCATTTATCTTAGCTGTTAGGGATTATAATAAAATTATTTATTGCCCTTTGCTTAACAGCTTAAGCTTTTGAGTTGTGATAGTCCTTTTCAATTGTGTGTTACATGTGTAACACACAATTGAAAAGGACTATCACAACTCAAAAGCTTAAGCTGTTAAGCAAAGGGCAATAAATAATTTTATTATAATCCCTAACAATTAAGATAAATGATACTCATAATTAAAGTAGAGTTTGTGTCACCATGTGAGGTAAGTACTACTTTTGAAGGCAGAGAGAATAGAGGCAAGGGCTTGAGAGGTGTAATCCCTTTGTCATTCTCAAAGCTCGCAATGTTTTGGTCACAGTACAGATCAACTATGCGAAGTGCCAAATCTGGCTATTCATGAGCTCCCAACTTCACAGCATTTCATGGAGTGCACAGAATTCTATCTTTTTGTAAACATGGTTCTCCTCAGCCTTCTTAAAGCGTCTCTGTCTCCGTCTTCATCTCCAGCTTAGCTCTTCTCCTGAAAGTTCAGAAGCCATGTTTATGAGCTTGTAGTGTGATTACTTGGGGAGGTAACAAAGCATCTATTGGAGCTTCTATCAGGAAAGTTCCAAATTTTTATTTCATATTTGATGGACTTTGTGAAGCATGTCTTTCTTCCATGACTAGGTGGTTTCTCGATCTTTGTAGTTTAATCTTCATGGTGATCACTCTTTCATTTAATCTGAGGAACTTGGAGTACCAATCTTTTATCTGCTCTATTCAACAACATCCTCTGAATCGGACTTGCTGCCAGTTTTTTTATAGGCATATATATTCTCCTATTTAAGACAATCCTATCTTGTTGCCATTCTGATGCTTTGAAGTGAATCACTATGACATTGGTTCTCATCATGATCTTTTGTCCTAGGGATCTCTATCACCCCATCCTGAAAGCATTACCAGAAAAAGCAAGTTTTCATTTACATTCACATTAGCACGGGTAGAAAAAAGGCTTTTAAGATCGGACGAAAGAGGTATCGTAAGACCGGATCTGTGACTGGTCTTGTTCTAGGCCGTCTTAAAAGTCTGTTACTTTTAAGACCGGATGTGCGCCCGGTTTTTTTTAAAAAAAAACTTTTTAGACTCTATTTTTAAAATATAAGGTATTAAAAATCCGATTTTTAAGACCGGACTTTTTAAACATCCGGTCTTAAAAGTCCATTTACATAAGAAAAAAAGAAAGAATAAACTTTTAAGATCGGATATATTTTCAAATCCGGTCTTAAAACTCCCTTTCCATCACCAAAAAAAAATTAGAATGGACTTTTAAGACCAGATGTGAAAACACATCTGGTCTTAAAAACTCCTTTCTATGAAAAAAAAAAACGGTGAGATTGTAGACTCCAAAGCTGCCTCAGAGAGAACTCTGTTTCCAGATCTTTCACCAGAGGAACTAAAACAAATAGATTCAAAGAGGAAAGTACTTGAGCTACCTTAGAGAGAACTCTGAGAAGAGGTAGACGAAGAAGAAGGAACAAAGAAAATTTTGGGTGGAAGCAAAAAATAAAAAATAAACGGCACAAGGACAGAGAGAGAGGTCAGGAGAAGAGTAATACCATTTTGTGTTCCTCGAAGAAGTTATGGGAAGTCATTCATCTATCTTCTTCTACTCCTCTCACAAATTGGAAAAGTAACATCTACAATTAATTCAAACATGCACGAAATACGCAAATCAATGGACTTTGGCCATTTGAGAATGAGGTCTCAAGTTTGAGCCTACCTAAATCTGGAAAACGCCTTATAAGCTACAGTTGCGAGGGTTCTTGAATCAATTTGAGATACTAATATCCTTCTGTAGACAAAATGAAAAGACAACACTTATCATCCAAAAAAGCGTTTTAATGCAATTCAGATTTAAAATTTTTAGGGCTAACTATTGAAATTTAAGAAAATTAACATTACCATCCATCCTAAAAAATTTTGCTACAACATTTCTAAAATTTAGAAATAACTTTGCCAAAACAGGAGGAAAAGTCTGGTATTAACTTTGATCTTAAAAACATATATAATAATGATTTTCAAAAAATTTAAATACTTTCTTTTACAAATCTGGGTCCTTGATGCATGCAACTTTCGCAAATATGGATCCTCAGTTGTTTTTCCAGAAGGAATACTTCAAACAGTCGAAGAACTTCTTTCAGGATGCCAACCCCAAGATCAAGAGTTTACTATTACAAGAATAAATCATACAGTCTGAGTTGTACGTGACTGAGAAATACTGATATAGTAACAAAAATTCAGAGAGTCATAACTCATAATGCGATTAATTTTGCAAGGTAAAGATAAAGAAGAAGAAGCAACCATGAAGGATGAAAGAAACAATTAAGAAGATACTCACTAAGCTTCTGCGAATCAAATGGCGTTGTTGATAGGATCGGAGTGGAGATTCGTGGATGAATCATTTTCAGAATGAGGCTTCCACTCTATCCAAAGCTTTGAGCTTAAATGCCTCTTACACTGCGCTTCCATATATATGGAACAGAAGAAGAAACTAGAAACATGCAATTTTTTTATTTGATCAAAAGGGTGTAATCTCTCTCCAGGCTTAGAACGTAAAAGCAAAACAAGATTCTCTCATTGGCATACTTTCTCCTCATCTCTCATCATTCAATCCAAACCGTTGATTTTGACTTAATGAAGTTGTTGGTATAGGCAATTATATCAAATGTATGGTTCAGATTTAAAGCCAATGAAAGGCAAATGAGAAAACGTTAATGAGAGGATCCAGACCGTAAAAGCTGGGTTTTGGCACATACAAACAAGTGTGAGTTTAAAAGTACTCCATACCATATTTGATCCATAATATAAGACACTTTAATTAATTCATCAAAAACAAAAAATGATAATTAACTCGTTGAATTTATCTTAAATTAGAAGAAATTTTAAACTTTACCCATGCTAAAATGAGGTATTGAAGCTAAAGGAGAGAGGAAAATACAAAAAGTCAAATCTAAACATTAATTACAAGGACAAAATTGATAAATAAGAAACTATTTAACCGATTATGGGGGAGTAAGAAGAGGTGCTAAATTAGTTAATTTTATTCATTTTCCTAAAATGCCCTTATATAAGTGAATTACAACCCCGTCATATATCTCTCCGACCAATTTTCCTTTCCACACGCTTTCTAATTGAAATAATGGTCTTGCTATATAAACATATATGTGTGTATACATATAGATCTATCTACACACACACACACACATATATATATATATATATATTTATATCTACACACATATATATTGACACAGATAAATACAGATATACATATATATGTACATATACACATATACATAGACACACACATATATATAAATGCTCCTAATAATAAGTATAAATAGGGGTATTATAGGAAAAAATAACAAAAATTAAAACTTACTCTTATAATTAGGACCAAAACCAACTCTAAAATGTATTCTTATAATTAGGACCGAAAGAAGTATTAATTTTTCTCTAAATAACTTATATAATTATATTGTAGACTAAGTCATTCTAGACTTATATTATGAACCAGAGGTGGTAGACAGAGTAAAACTCATAATTCTTTTTTGCTTTTTTTTTTTAAAAAAAATATTGGGATGGTTTAAAATTCCAATTAGAGAGATAAGAACAAGCTAATCACTGCCAAAATATGGAACCTCCATTAGTTTTTCTAGATATAATGTTAATAATAATATTCCAAAAGCATCCTAACCTCGTAGATGACTTACATGAATAACAATTTCTTATAAGAGATCTTGTACTCCTTCCTTCATCTCTAATTATAAACTTCTAATAACCGATTTGTGTTTGTCAAAAAAACAATTAAAATTAATTAAAAATAAGAAATATGTATTTTTTTTTAAATATGTCATTATTTATAAAGAGGAGAAGTGATCAAAGAGACAATAAATACAACAAATATAGTCAAATCGTAAATTTTGAAAAAACACAACAACTACTTTAACAAATCTAAAATAAAGATTATATTTTAGGACATACTTATTCATAAATGTTAAATTTATATTTTGACATGGAGGGTGTATTTTAAATGGGAGGAATTGAAGTACTAAACAAGTGAAAATAGCGATTCCCTTCGTCTCTTACAATCTATTACCAAGGTAAAACTTATTAAACAAATACGACTCTTTTCTTTTCTATATAATGCAATCATAATTATTGAATATGTTACTGTCACTGCACCAGAAGCCTCACCCTTCCCAAAACACTGTTTGACTTTTCAAAATATTGCAAAAGCAAAAATGTGAGGGAACTCCTCATATTAAGGGTATGTTTGGTTTGAGGGGAGGGGAGAGAAAAAAAAGGAGAGAAGGGAAAAAAATTTCAAAATTGAGTGTAGTGGGACCCACAAATTTCCCTCTCCCTTCCTTTTTTTTCTCTCCCCTCCCCTTCCCTCAAACCAAACATACCCTTAATCTCTCCTTCAATATCTTGTTTAATGAGGATAAAATTAGAAAATTCTTTTAATTTAAGACAAATTGAATTTAAGGGCCCATTTGGCATCGGGAAGATTTGAGTAAGGAAATGAACTTAGAGAAGAGAAAGAAAGGGAATGGAAGATTTTGAGGGATGATAGAAGATGGCTTGAGGGAAGATGAGTTGTTTGGTAAGAAGAAAATGAAGGAATGACAGTTGGTAAAGAATTAGAAAATACTTATTTTATCCTCAAAAGTAATCATTTCAAAATGAAAAAGAAAAACATTTTTTTCATAATTCGAATTTGATATGAATTTGCTTACATTAAATTTGCATTTATGGATCAAATTCTAATTTTAATTTATTTCGCAAAAAAAAAAAGTTTGAATTTGCCTAAAATATTCTCTTATCAAATTTGAATTTGTCTAAAATATTCTTCCGCCAAATTCGAATTTGTTTAAAATATTCTCCCTTCAAGTTCGAACTTATGACATAAGTTCAAATTTATCGCATAAATTCAAATTTAATCCTATTTTCTTGTTTTATAGAAAATAAATATTTTATGAGGAGTATAAAAGTTCAAAAGCATCACTGTTCATATGGGAATTTGAATTCCCACCAATTTTGGTAGGATCTTAACTTCTCACCTTTAAAGGAAGATTATTGGACATAATATATCAAATAGGGAAACTTGCTCATCTTCCCTTCCCTTTCCACCTATTTCGCATACCAAACAGGCCCTTAGTACGTGTTTGTTTAAAACCACGATTCATAAGCATATTTATATAAGTCAAGAGAAAACTCATTTCGCATATTCATCGTTATATACTATAAATCATGATTAAAAATGAAGCTTCAATCTTCATTTCAAATAAGTCATCATATTTTGTACAAGACAGCTGAATGAATCTGGACTAGCAAGACGATTAAATGCAATTATACTCTAATACGGACGGTCTCTTAAAATGCTTTGACGCGTTCAAAGAGAATATAATTCATTTAAGCCAAGACAAGCAAATGACTCTTTTGAGAGTATTATTCATTTACGGTAGACTAATGGGAGAGAGGTGGTTGAGGTTGATGGTGCCTTCTCCCCCTCTCTTGCAAAAGCTGCATGTCGTGACGTCTTGAAGGCTTTCTTCTCAGTTTGGAAGGGGATCATCTCACATCAGGGGGGTTTGGTGGCCTAAGTGTTTAGGTAACTCTAAAATCATAGTTCCAAAAGTTTTTTTTTCATACCCTTCGTCCTTAGGCTTAACTAGCAAAGGGGTTGGACACTCTTACCAAAGGGAGAGGGTTTGATCCAGGAGTTGGTCAAGGCGCTAGGGGAGGCATTCTAGCTCATAGGTGCCTAGATTAACGTCTGAGGGTAATAGACGGCTCGCCCTGCCCAACATCGGTATCACCTAAGAGGAAGGGAGATTTCGCCCTGCCTTTGGATCGTGGGTGAACCCAACCCCTTTCCTAAGATTTATGTATAAAAAAAAGTTTTTTTCGTAAATCGAGATAAAATTTCCCTCACATACTTACCTTAGAAATTATAAAAGTTATTTTCCAAAAGCTAACTCAAACGCATATGTGTGTAAGAAATATAATTCTAAAATCTTTCAAAGTTATCCACCTAATAAATCACAAGACTCCATAAATGCATGAAAATTGGGAGGTCATTTCTAGATCAAGAATATGATTAATTGGAAGCTGGCAGGCCAAGTTTAGAATCATTAGCGGAGAAAAAAAATATATTGACAGACTTGCTCGCAAAACGAGCTCTAAATCAAAGCTATTGGTCTTCAAATCTTTAATCCCATCTTGTTGAGGGAGCTCTTAGCTTCTGTTAATACTTTCTAGTTTTTTTTTTTAAAAAAAAAAATTTAGAGTATCAAGAAAATAAATATGTAAAAAATATACTTGATTTTCTAAATATGCTTTTATTTATAAGTGAGTAAATGTGAGGGTGTGTTCGGAAAAAAAACAAAAAAAAAATAGTAAATAAGAAACTGTAATAGTGAGAAAAAAGATGAATAAGAATATATGAAAAAAAAATTAATTAAAATTAATATTACTAAAAATATATTTAATGCTTTGACAATTGAAAAAAGGGTTAAGATGCAGATTTACCAACGAACTATTACCCGAGGAGCGTCTGGCACAAAAAACAATTGAGGGGACCAAATTGGCCAACGAACTATTAAAAAGTGGAAAAAGTACCAAATAACTATTAAAAAAAAAATTAACTGTCTCAATTACATTAAAATATGAGGCACTGGCGTAGAACAGTGGTGGGGAAGCTGGAGAAAATAGCGGTTAAGTCTTCTTGTTGAATAAGGCAAACACCAATAGAAATGAGACCCATATAAGCGAGCGTTGTGGCAGCGGCGGTTGCTACTTGTGGCATCAGAGTGATGCAACAAGGGTGTAAGGCGCATGCCGGTCGAAAGCTGTGGACTGTTGGATGAGTTCAAGAGGGTGAGTGGAACACCCAGCAACAATGGAAGCTTTGGAGACGCCGACGTCATTGACACTGTGACAGTCAATGGAAGACGGAGACACCAAGACAGTGACGAGTAATAGTTCGTTGGCGAATTTGCATCAAATTGTGTTTTTCTTCACTTTTTAATAGTTCGTTGGCCAATTTGATCTCCTCAATTGTTTTTTGTGCCAGACGCTCTTGGGTAATAATTTGTTGGTAAATCCGCACCTTAACCCTTAAAAAAACTTTATAATTGAAAATAGAACAATTCAAAAAATATGACTTTATAAAAATAATCGCAGAGCAAGTACTTTTTAAATTTCAACCTTGGTCCTCCATTGAGAGTCTCACCCACTATAGTCAGGTGCACGACCAGGGTCGGATTCGGATTAGTCAGGGTGAAACTCTGGATATCAAATGGACAAATAAAAAAAAAAAAAAAAATCAGCCTTGGTTTGTGTATCTAACCGATAAAATTATGATCCTTATAGCGCAGGATGCATCATTATTTTAAATCTTAATTATTTAGTAGGAAAAGTACATATCTGATTATCACGGGTGAACATAATAGTAGTTATTTTATATAGGTCGGCGTGCCATGTACTATTTCACGATCAATTAAGTAATAAAATACAATTAAAAATTTGATCCTAGGAATATTCTTATATTTTTATTCGATAATAATTCAAAAAATATTGTTTTTTTCTGTTTGCTCATACATACAAATGTGACGTATAAGATTCTCCACGTCGCTGTTGGCTGTTGCATGAATGGGGCTTTTTTTGAATTACAAGGCGGCAGGCACTAATGGCCTGAATTACACGGAGCGGGATCGAACCCATGACCTCCCACTACTTGGGGAGTACCCCATACCACTAGGCTACAAGGCCTTTGGTGCATGAATGGGGCTTTGATTGAACTCTCTTGTCTCACTAAACTTGAAAGTCGCTCTCATCTTAAATTACACGGCATCCAATTATTAAAAAACATAAAGTCAAATTAAGAAGAAAATGACAACAGGGGAAAAAAAAAACCCTAAAGAACACGTCAATTTTATAAGGTTACATAGCAATATTAAGAGAATTAATTAGACTAATTCTTAAGCTGGTCAAAATATAAGTTTATGTTTGATCGTTTTGACGTGATCTCAAGAAAGTTTCATACCTGGCAGATACTCATTCCATGCTCTTTTTTATATGTTTCTTAGGTACTTTTTTTTTTTTTTGAACAATTCTATGACTTCATTAACATAAGAGAACTTACAAGGGAACGAAATGCGAAACAAACAACGGAAACAAAGCAAGCAAATGAAAACCGAAGCAACCGAAATAAAAGACAAAAAGATAAATAGCAAAGAAACCCAGCAAGAAAGGCATTTCAGCCATGATCAAGAGGCCTGTGGTGGGCTGCAACATTGCTCCTCAGACTCCTGGAGTTTTTCACATTAGCTTCCAAAATAAGAGACAAAGGGGGTAAGGGTCGTTCCACCCACCCAATTGGGCACACCCCCTTATTAGTGGCTGCAGCAAGTGAATCAGCTGCTTGGTTTCCCTGGCGAGGGATGAACTGGATCACAAAGGAAGACTTAGACTGAACTACTTCAAGGACATCTTCGAGAATACCGCGTGCCTGCCATTCACAAGCATCAGGATTATTTTTTTCCAAACATCGCACAAGGTTCTGACAATCTGATTCAAAAATCACATTCTTGTTCCCCAAGTCTTGAACTATCATAAGGGCTCGTTTGAGGGCGAGAGCCTCAGTCATGAAGGCGGAGATAGATTTAACTTTGTCGACAAAAGCCCATACCATATCACCTCTGCGGTCACGACAGATGATGCCTATGGCAGCGGCTCTTGTCTTCTCGTTAAATGCTCCGTCAAGGTTTACCTTAAGAGCATGAGCAGGGGGTGAAGCCCAGGAAATGGTCTCTGAAGTTGTAGTAGTTGTGTCTTTGGTGGTAACAGGGGGATAAGCTTTCCAGAAAGCAAGAAAAGATTGTGAGGCCTTCTCTATTACAATAGCAGGATTAGGCTCAATGTGGTTGAAGACCTTATCGTTTTTGCTCTTCCAGATGAACCAGAGGATCCAGGAGATATGCGCCTGGTCATACTCAGAGAATGGGCTTTATGGCTGCATGATTTCTTGCCACCAAAGTTTGATGCTGTTGATATTTTGCAGATCATACCAGAGAGATAATTTGCAGCCAAACCACACACACCTTACCCAATCACAATGGAAGAAGATATGCTCTATAGATTCAGGAGCCACTTGGCACACAGGGCATACCTCAGAGGTCACTCTCTTGCGTTTGACTAGAGCACAGCTTGAGGCGATGGCATTTGAGAGCACTCTCCATAGGAAATTGACTACTTTTGGGGAAGTTTTGACTTTCCAGGTGGCTTTCCATAATTCACTGGAGAGATGGGAGGATGTCCTTACAGTAGGGGTAATCTCAGTAGGGGTAGAAATTAAGGAATAGTACCCTGACTTTACCGAATAGGCTCCATTTTTTGAAAGAAGCCACCGCTGCCTGTCATCAGTAGGCGCCCTAGGGATAGGAATGGTTAGAATATAAGCTTCTACAACCTGGTCATCCAGAACCTGCCTTAGAGGAGATACATCCCAGCTGCCTTCTGTGTTTGATAAAAGGGACTCCACTTTTTGGTTGGATTTTTTTAATACCTCATTTTCCGTAGCTAACTTGCATGAGGGTAATGTGGGGAGCCACCTATCTTGCTATACGCGGACCGATCTTCCATTGCCTATTTGCCAACACAAATTATCCTTGATAAGATTTCTTCCTTCAAGGATGCTAGACCAGCACCATGAGGCCCGATGCCCCTTTTTTGCTTCAAGAAATGTGTCGTTAGGGAAATAGAGACCTTTAATAACTTGTGCCCAAAGCTCGTCTGTATTTTGTGTCAATCGCCAAGCTGTTTTTGCAAGTAGAGCATCATTGAACTTGATAAAGTCTCGAAACCCCATGCCCCCTTCAGATTTAGGACGTGTAAACTTGTCCTTTGCCACCCAATGCGTTGTATTTTGGCCGCCCCACCAGAAATTCAACACCAGACTGTTTAGCTCTTTACATGTTCTGACTGGGAACTTGAAGCATGTCATGGAGAAAATTGGGATGGCATTAATAACAGCTTTAATCATTACTTCTCTTCCTGCGAAGGATAAGTGCTTGCTGCTCCAGCCAAGGACCTTTTTGCTCACTTTCTCACGAACATATGCAAGAGCTTGGTGCTTGGTTTTGCCCCATACACTTGGGATGCCCAAGTATTTGCCCTGGTCCGCGCTCTAACCGATGCCGAGAGTATCACATATGATTCTCCGTAAAGGGCCTGGCGTATTCTCTGAAAAAACAATGCTTGATTTCTCCAGGTTAGCTTGTTGGTCAGATGCTAGACAGTAGCTTTGAAAGATCCTCCCCAAGACTTGACAATTTTGGATATCTGCATTCATGAAAAACAAGGCATCATCTGCGAAAAAACTATGTGATAAAGTGGGACAATTATGGCTCAGTTTAATTCCTGCTAGCTGCCCTTGAACTACGGCTTTGTTAATCATACAAGAGAGGGCTTCAAGCGTCAAGATAAACAGATAGGGTGACAGGGGATCTCCCTAGCGGAGCTCTCTTCCTGGTGTAATGGAGGCTATTTTTTCACCTGCAATGCAAAGATTCAGATGCACCGATTCCACACATTTCATAACAAGATTAACCCATTTTTTAGAAAAGCCAAATTTCAACAATACATTTCTTAAAAAATCCCATTCAACCTTATCATAGGCCTTGCTCATATCCATTTTTAAGGCAAATTCAAACTTACAACCAGTCTTCCTCCGCCTTAAATAGTGGAAAACTTCATGAGCTATGATAACATTATCCTGTATTAATTGGCTAGGGACAAAGGCCCCCTGATTGGGGGAGATGCAGAGGTTAAGACACATTTTCATTCGATTGGCCAGAATTTTAGAAATGATTTTATATGAGAAATTACAAAGGCCAATCGGGCGATATTGAGAAGCATCCTCTGGCTTATCTACCTTTGGGATGAGAGTGATATTTGTACCATTGATCTTTTCCAAGTCAAGATCTTGCTCAAAGAAATTTTTGACCATACAAACCAGAGTGTCCCCAACCTCTTCCCAAGAAAACTGGTAGAATTTACCTGAGAAGCCATCAGGACCAGGGGCTTTAGAGCCACCTAATTCGAATGTTGCTATACGGACCTCCTCACGAGTGATAGGGCGCAGGAGGAGCTCATTTGAGGCATTGTATATTTTGGGGTCCACAGAGTTGACTACGTCCGTCAGTTGTCTTGGCCCTGAGGAGGTGAAGAGATTAGTGAAGAAAGTAGAGAACAAATTGTTGATAATACTCTTGTCACTAGTCCACACGCCATTTTCATCTTTAATGCTCAGAATATTATTCTGCCTCCTTCTGATGAGGGTAGACAAGTGGAAAAATTTAGAGTTCTTGTCCCCTGACTGTGTCCATTGGATCCTTGATCGTTGCCACCAGTAATTTTCTTCCTAGTCCATGAGCTCCTCAATACGTTGCAGGAGGACCCCCTCCTCCTTTTTGCTCTCAGTATTCTGGTACCCTTGTCGAATGAAAGTTAGATAGGATTTCAAATGTTCAATTGCTTTCTTTCGATTAGGGAAATTTTCCTTACTCCACTTAATTAAATATTTTCTGCAATTATTAAGAGTAAGGGCAAAATAATCAATTGTATTACAGGGCTGGGAGGCTCCCACCGCCCAACTTTCATGAACAACCTGCAAAAAATTATTATGGGAAGTCCAATAATCCTCAAACCGGAATGGTCGTATTTTATTAGAAGCAACATAATTCAAATTAACAAACAGGAGATGATTATCCGACCCCAGGGGCTCAATGTGAAAAATTTGAGCAAATGGAAAATTATGACAGAAAGATTCATTTCCCATAGCTCGATCAACCCTTTCTCTGATGGTTGCACCTCTTCGGTTACACCAGGTGAGTCCAAAGCCGTTGTAACCCAAGTCGATGAGAGAGCAATCAGATATAAATTTTTGGAAGTTCAATATTTTCCTGATAGCTCTTAGGTACTTGTCATTGTAATACCCTAAAAATCACACTTATGATAAGTGACATAATTTAGGAAATTATACCTATTGGGAATAGGTGAGTATGAGGTTTCAAATATTAAGTTATAATTATCTTATATTCTAAGGTAATTTCTAATGAAATTAGAGTGAATTAAAGTGGTAAAATGCCCTAAAATGAGCTTAGAGCCATAAAATACTGTGATAAATTTTAAAGGGCAGTTGTAACATCCCATGTTTGAAATGCGGAAAATTTTTTTTTTCAAACAAACAATCAGAGTGGAGCAATAGAGCGAAAGAGCATTTGGATTCTTAGCCAAAACAACAACCATTGTGTAACATTGTAATGATTACAGTAGTCCTATGGTTTAGAAAGGAACAACAGAAAGAAACAGAAAACGGAAAGGAATGCGTAAAGCGATAAAGATAGAAACAGCCTGCACTATTCACCAGTGCCACGATAATTAGTCGTGTCCTCAGCGCTAGGAAAACAAAACGGTGTTATCAAAACTATAACCCGTATAACTGTCTGTATAACGGTCTACGAACATACCATTGACATATAAGTATTTAAGATGCACAAGATTAGTGTTACAGTACGCGTCCGTACCTTCGTTGGCAACGTTAGGTACTACCGGCGGAAAACGTACTTTCTACGAGCGCTTCCGCTACATAGGCTATTTTCTTCCCAAAATTTCGCCAGAACTTCGACGCATTTATGATTCTTGAAAATAAAGACTAAAATAGCCCTCCCATATGATACCCAAATCATAAAAATAAAGACTATTCTAGCCTTACTAACTATTGAACTAAAGACTAAAAACTAAAGACCGGAAGACTTACCCGTTGAAGACTTCGCGTAACTTCCCAGAGCTTCTCTCTCTACTTTCTCTCCATAGGATTTCGGCCAAAGGAAGCAATGGAATGGTGTGAAGAAAAGTGAAGGAGGGGGTATTTATAAGAAAAGTTGTAGGATTTCGTAGTCGGATCAACTTTGTGAGAATCGATCTGGACCGTCCAAAGCAACTTTTTCAAAAAAGCTTTTTCTTCTTCTTCCTTCTTCTTGGCCGACCTGCCCACTTGCTGAGGTGGCACCAATTGGCCAATAGGAAGTGGCCATGTGGCCCTTCTAGAAGCTTCTGGAGCCGATTTCCCCGATCGGTACCCGATTCGCGTAATTTCGGAAAAATCTCAAAATTCCGGATTTACAACTTTGAAGACAAGTTCTTACTTAGTAGAAATGTCCAAGTTAACCTAAATTTTGATTCCATATAGGCCTCCAACAGTCCAGTTGAAGTTTCCTCGAAAACGTGTCCGATCGCGTCCGGTTTCAGAACGCATTTCTGAGAATACCTATTTCTTCAGAAAAATTCACTGATTCCAAATATGTCAAAATAAATTCAAACCCATTCCTAAATGTTGAGTTAGAATTTATTTTCCTCTTTTCCAAAATTATGCCTATATGCATTTTTCCCTATTTTGTTTTATTAGGGAAATGCACAAACTACCTCTAATTAACTTAGGAAGAGGTCACTTAAAGGTAAAAACTCACCGATCAATATTTTACCTTGACCTTGGGATTCCTATTCCTAGATCTCTAGATAGGATCCGTTTCCTAATTTAAATATTACTATTCATAATTTTTGCTTTAATTAAATTATATTATTATTATATGTGCAAGTTGCCAAGTTGTTCTTCTTTCATTTTTCATTTTTTTTTCTTTTATTTTGCCTTGAATTTTCGGCTGGCCCTTTTTATTTTTTAATAAATATTTATTTTTTTAATTTATTTAATTATTTAATGATTTATTTATTTACTTTTTCCAAAAATTTCACAAAATTACCTAATTGGTCCATTCTTGTATTTAGGCCTAAAAATACCTAAACTCAACTATTTTTCATAAAATTTCCAATTAATTAGTAAATACATTTTTACTAATTTTAAAACAAAAACCACCAATTTTAGGGTTTCATATAATTATTTGTGAATTTCCTTCACTTATGCTTAAGTAATTAGCCCAATATTACTTAATTACTTAATTATCATAACTTTATAATTTTCTTAATTACAATGTCTCATTATCTTCATACTCATGTATTTACATTAGTATTTTCATACCTCTAACATTATTCCATAATTACAAGGGTATTTTGGTCTTTTACTACTTTTTGAACACTCTTATACAATTTTCCCAAGTTCATATTTTATTAAATTACCATAATTATGGATAATATACTCTTCCTAATTCACTTGGTCATTTTACTGCCTTTTGGTATTTTTCCCATAATTTCCTAAGTTGATTACCCTTTCCAGGGGCATTTTGGTCATTTTGGCTCTTTGACCCTTAAATTCCCTAATTTCTTGTAGAAATTCTACCTAGAAAATATGCTATAATTATACAAGACTGGCCGGAGATAACTTTAGAAATACATGGTCGCCGACATAAAACGTTAGAGGTCTCCTCCTTTTGTCAGCATAGCTCTTCTGTCTACTATGTGCTGCTAGGAGTCTCTTCTTGATCAGTGCGATCTGCTCAGAGGTTTGCTCAAGCATATCCGGCCCGAGTAATTGCTTTTCAGACGAATCTGTCCAGCACAATGGTGATTGACACTTCGCCCATACAATGCCTCGAACGGGCCATTTGTATACTAGCATGATAACTGTTGTTATATGCAAACTCGCCTAGCGAAAGATGTTGATCCCAACTTCCTTTGAAATCCAGTGGCACATGCTCGCAAAGCATATCCTCCAAGCGTCAGTATGGTTCTCTCGGATTGACCGTCGGCTCCATGGGTGATAAGCCGAACTGAACTTCAACTTAGTCCCCATACCTTCATGTAACGTTTGCCAGAAACGGGATTTGAATCGTGTATCACGATCGGAGACAATGCTCGTAGGGACACCATGTAATCTCACTATCTCTTTGATATAAATCTCCGCCAATCGTTCCGGAGAATAGTGGATACTGATGGGAATAAAGTGTGCTGACTTGGTTAATCTGTCAACAACTACCCAAATTGTATCATGATTTCTGATTTTGGGCAGACCTACCACAAAATCCATGGTTATGTTCTCCCATTTCCATTCCTAGCAGCTCTAGTGCTCTTGTATCATCATGTATGATACCTGCACCGTCTTCCTACTAAGAGCATCAGCAACGACGTTTGCTTTACCCGGATGATACTTGATCTCCAGGGTGTAATCTTTAATCAGCTCCATCCAACGACGTTGTCTCATGTTGAGTTCTCGTTGATCAAACAAGTATTTCAGACTCTTGTGGTCACAATACACTTCTACGGTTACACCGCATGTAATGCCTCCATATCTTCAAAGCGAACACGATAGCGCCTAGCTCTAAATCGTGTGTAGGATAGTTTAACTCGTGAGGTTTCAATGACGAGAGGCATAGGCCACCACCCCGCCCGCCGCATTAGGACACATCCCAATCCTTGCCCACCGGCATCATCGTAGACAACATAGGTCTCATCCGGATCGGGATAATCAATACCGGTGCCGTAGTCAACCTCTCCGTATACTCGAAAGCTCTCCTCACAATCATCTCCCCATATAAAGGGTTGATTCTTCCTCGTAAGCTTTGTCAATGGTAGGGCAAGACGCGAGAAATCCCGTATAAATCTGCGGTAGTATCCCGCTGCACCAAGAAAACTACGGATCTCCGTCACGCTCTCGGCCGTTCTCACCCGTAATCGCTTCCACTTTGCTAGGATCAACCGCAACTCCGCCGCTAGATATAACATGGCCCGAAATTTCACTTCCGGAGGCCAAAATTCGCATTTGCTCGCCTTAGCATAAAGTTGCTTCTCCCTGAGTATGCCTAACACCTTTCGCAGATGTTCTTCGTGCTCTTCTTTGCTCTTAGAATATATCAAGATGTCGTCGATGAACACCACCACAAATTGGTCTAGGTGTTGTCTAAGATACGGTTCATGTAATCCATGAATACCGCAGTGCATTTGTTAATCCGAAGGGCATCACAAGGAATTCATAATGCCCATATCTCGGTTCTCGAAAGCCGTCTTGGGAACATCGCCATCCTTAACTCGCAACTGATGGTATCCCGAATGCAAATCAATCTTTGAAAAGACTGTGGAACCAGACAACTGATCCAAAAGATCATCAATCCGGGGAAGTGGGTACTTGTTTTTAACAGTCACCTTGTTGAGTTCGCGGTAGTCGATGCAGAGTCGGAAACTTCCATCTTTCTTCTTTACAAAAAGCACTGGGGCTCCCCACGGTGAAACGCTAGGTCGAATGAACCCTTCTTCAAAAGCTCTTCCAACGCTTCTTCAACTCCCGCATCTCGTTAGGAGCCATACGATACGGCGCTTTGATATTGATCCCGTGCCGTGCATCAAGTCAATGTTGAACTCCACTTCTCGGATAGGAGGTAACTCGGTAAGATCCTCCGGAAATACATCAGAAAATCATTCACCACAGAATGTCCTCAAGTGAAAGGTCACCCGCTTTAACCGAGAAAAATACCATGAAGGCATGGCATCCTTGCTTCACGCACCGATCGCTTCGTAGCGGAGAGAAAGTTCAGCTCACTTCAACCTTGTCTCCGGCAAATGATATCTCCTTTTGCCACGATCGATCATCGCACCGTTGGCCGTTAACCAATTCGAGACCGAATATGACGTCGATGCCGTGAAGAGGTAGACGGATAAGATCCACTTTAGAAACTCGTCCATCCACGATAGCAAAGCAATTCATACATGCATCGAAGCTAAAGACTTTACACCCAACGGTGTAGATACAACAAGATCAAATGGCAATCTACAGCATGCAATCCTAAACGACTTGCACAATCATAGGAAATAAACGAGCGACTAGCACCCGAATCATACAATGCTTCAAGTAGATTTCCATTGAGATAGATGGTACCTTGAACCATCTCGGGGACTTCTTGGCCTCTCGTGTTTGTCAATGCAAAGATTTGGCCGGTGTTCGAGGTCTCGCCTCGCAGCCTTCTCGGGGCAATCCCGCTAATGTGTCCGTGCTTCGACACTTGAAACAGACTTGTTTCCCATCGCAGCTTGGCTCTGGATGGTACTTCTTGCATTTAGGACACGTCTGGGATCCCTACTGTCTGGGTAATTTTGTTGCCCGGTTGGTAGGGTCTCTTGTTTCCACCCCGGTTGTTGTTCCAAGGTGCCTTCCTCTTCTTGAGGAACCTCCGCGGTTGGAACCACTGCGACTTGAATTATTTCCGTCCTGCCTTCGGGATTTGCGCAATTCCTTCAAGTTGCGCTCTGTCATCCCTGCAGATTCCACCGCTTTGGCCATCTTCGGAAATTGCTGAGACACTAACCTTGCCCTTATATCATATTTCAGCCCGGTTACCAGTCGGTTAGCCTTCCACCCTCATTCTTGTAGATTTTCGGTATGATGAATACCGCGACAGTTGGTAAAACGGGCGAAGTAGTCGTCGAAAGATTCCTCGGCTCCTTGCTTGATCTGCAGAATTCTTCTTCTTTAATTACCTGTGTTGATGGAGGAAAGTACTGTTCATTGAACTGCTCAAGGAACATCTCCCACGTAACAGGACTGGGCAGAGTTGTGGAAACGCTCTTCCACCATCTGTGAGCATCTCCCTCAAGCTTGTAAATTGCTAACTGGGCCATCCGATTTCCAGGGCATTCCATGACTTCAAAAATCTTCTCAAGACTCAGAAGCCAATCCTCAGCTAGCTCACTCCTCCCTCGGAAACCAGGTGGTTTCAACTTGCAGAACTGGTTTGCCCAGTTTTCAGTAGTCCTTTCTCTTTGTCCGTGCTCGGTGGTGATTGGGATCCGTCGGACCCTTTGTGCTCTTCATCATTGTCATTGTCATCATTGTCATCATATTCTTCTTCATCATTGTAGTTATTTTCTTCTTCATTTTCTCGCTCCTCTTCATGTTGTCGTGCTTCCAATTGTCTTTGTGCCTCCTGGTCCTGTTGGTTCTGTCTTGCCAAAAGAGCATCAATCAGAACTCTTTGTTCTTGTAGAGTTCTACGCATCTCTTCAATTTCATCACGTCCGGGTGATTCGGTTCATTGTTTCTTTCATCCCGAGGTCATCCGCCTCTTCCTCTACCTCGGCCTCGACCACGGCCTCGGCCTCTTGGTGCACCGGCACCTCTTAGTATCGCCATGTTTTATTCTTTTTCCTTTAAATAATTATGACAAAATATGTAAACATTAGAAATGGCACAACAATTTGCACACCAAACATATATTCACATATATTCATTTCATAAGGTTAATACATATTGGTCATTCTAATCCTAATACAAGTCTTACTATACAATCTCCTTATTCAAACGTATTTACAATATTCCAAAGTACTTGGAGATACAACCCAAACTTCCTAGTTTCTACAATCCACAGCTTCCTTGTACTGATGCTTTTCCTTTCACATGTACAGACGAACCAAGCACTTCAAATAGCGTAGGTGAATTCTAACTCCAAGAATGGGTCCGTCGTCCAGTAGCTCGTTGATAATCCTTGCCCAAAAGCGGGTACAAGGAAAGAAGTACAAAGTGGAACGAATCCAAGCTGCGGGTGCATGTTGGTCACAATTGGCTTGATAATTTCCGATCAGGCTTAGAAACATCAGATATTTGCTTTGAGTATCGTGGGCGTAGTTCTCTACTTCAACAAGGTAGTGTTCTAAACGAATGATTAATGGTGTATCATCGTCTAGGACGTAATGATAGTCGTCGGAGTTCGGCTACCTCATCGTCAAGAAGTTGGATCTCGGGGTAGTTAAAGTTATCACCAACTGAGGTGTGAGTTGAAGTAGGGCTTCCTGGATCAATTTGGTCCTCTATCACTAGGTCATACAGGTTGAGATCGGGTTCAGAGTTCCCTGAAGCTGGGTGATAAAAGGGTTCTGATTCACTGTAGTAGTGACTGGGAGTAGTGGGGTCAGTATTCTCATAGTTTGGATCATAAGGGAACAGTTCACTGTGGTCTGGACTCCAAGGTGGAACAGGTTCAGAATGGTTTGTGGATTCAGACTCATTCAGTTGCGCTTTGTAGGAATCCGACTCTTCCTCGATAGGATCTTCTTCTCCGTGGTCTGTAAGGATGGGTTATTCGAGGTGCGAGTGCTAACGGAGGAATGGATCTCCGAGCAGGACGTCTCCACATCCCGTAATAGTTGTAGAATGGGTCTAGGACGGGCTCTTCGTCCCTGTTCATCTCTACACATTACACCAATGGCCTTATCAATACTCATTTTCAAAAATGTGCTCAAAGATAAAAGGCTTAAGAACCTAACTCCGTTATCCGAACAGAATGGCCAGGTAAGTGTCTACCATGGGGGCCTCACCGGGTTAGCAGTGACTTATGGCACACCCACGTAGACTAGCCTTGCCTTCGGCACCAAACTGTCCGTGGTAACATAGTTAAATACTTGCCAGAAAGTTTTGCTCTGATACCATAAAATGTAACATCCCATGTTTGAAATGCGGAAATTTTTTTTTCAAACAAACAATCGAGTGGAGCAATAGAGCGAAAGAGCATTTGGATTCTTAGCCAAAACAACAACCATTGTGTAACATTGTAATGATTACGTAGTCCTATGGTTTAGAAAGGAACAACGAAAAGAAACGAGAAAAGCGGAAAGGAATGCGTAAAGCGATAAAGATAGAAACAGGTCTTGGTGCATGCCTACTCCGGGTATTTGCCTCGATCCCCGAACCGTGGTCCTCCTGACCCTGAAGCTACGGTGAGATTCAATTCACCATATTGAATCTCGAGTAATCTGTTAACCTCATACCCAAACAATACAAGATACGGACAACGAGATATTTCTAGAGCTAATACAACAAGATATCACTACAAAAGCATATAGCGATGCATGATCATTATGCCAACAAACATAAGCAATAAGCGTATGAAAGCCCCACAATGTAAAACAACAATAACGGCTTGCACTATTCACCGGTGCCACGATAATTAGTCGTGTCCTCGGCGCTAGGAAAACAAAACGGTGTTATCAAAACTATAACCCGTATAACGTCTCGTATAACGGTCTACGAACATATCATTGACATATAAGTATTTAAGATGCACAAGATTAGTGTTACAAGACGCGTCCGTACCTTCGTTGGCAACGTTAGGTACTACCGGCGAAAACGTACTTTCTACGGAGAGAACTTCGACGCATTTATGATTCTTGAAAATAAAGACTAAAATAGCCCTCCCATATGATACCCAAATCATAAAAATAAAGACTATTCTAGCCTTACTAACTATTGAACTAAAGACTAAAAACTAAAGACCTAAGACTTACCCGTTGAAGACTTGGCAGTAACTTCCCAGAGCTTCTCTCTCTACTTTCTCTCCCTAGGATTTCGGCCAAAGGAAGCAATGGAATGGTGTGAAGAAAAGTGAAGGAGGGGGTATTTATAAGAAAAGTTGTAGGATTTCGTACTGATCGGATCAACTTTGTGAGAATCGATCTGGACCGTCCAAAGCAACTTTTCAAAAGCTTTTTCTTCTTCTTCCTTCTTCTTGGCCGACCTGACCACTTGCTGAGGTGGCACCAATTGGCCAATAGGAAGTGGCCATGTGGCCCTTCTAGAAGCTTCTGGAGCCGATTTCCCCGATCGGTACCCGATTCGCGTAATTTCGGAAAAATCTCAAAATTCCGGATTTACAACTTTGAAGACAAGTTCTTACTTAGTAGAAATGTCCAAGTTAACCTAAATTTTGATTCCATATAGGCCTCCAACAGTCCAGTTGAAGTTTCCTCGAAAACGTGTCCGATCGCGTTCGGTTTCAGAACGCATTTCTGAGAATACCTATTTCTTCAGAAAAATTCACTGATTCCAAATATGTCAAAATAAATTCAAACCCATTCCTAAATGTTGAGTTAGAATTTATTTTCCTCTTTTCCAAAATTATGCCTATATGCATTTTTCCCTATTTTGTTTTATTAGGGAAATGCACAAACGGCCTCGGAATTAACTTCGGAAGAGGTCACTTAAAGGTAAAAACTCACCGATCAATATTTTACCTTGACCTTGGGATTCCTATTCCTAGATCTCTAGATAGGATCCGTTTCCTAATTTAAATATTACTATTCATAATTTTTGCTTTAATTAAATTATATTATTATTATATGTGCAAGTTGCCAAGTTGTTCTTCTTTCATTTTCATTTTTTTTTCTTTTATTTTGCCTTGAATTTTCGGCTGGCCCTTTTTATTTTTTAATAAATATTTATTTTTTAATTTATTTAATTATTTAATGATTTATTTATTTACTTTTTCCAAAAATTTCACAAAATTACCTAATTGGTCCATTCTTGTATTTAGGCCTAAAAATACCTAAACTCAACTATTTTTCATAAAAATTTCCAATTAATTAGTAAATACATTTTTACTAATTTTAAAACAAAAACCACCAATTTTAGGGTTTCATATAATTATTTGTGAATTTCCTTCACTTATGCTTAAGTAATTAGCCCAATATTACTTAATTACTTAATTATCATAACTTGATAATTTTCTTAATTACAATGTCTCATTATCTTCATACTCATGTATTTACATTAGTATTTTCATACCTCTAACATTATTCCATAATTACAAGGGTATTTTTGGTCTTTTTACTACTTTTTGAACACTCTTATACAATTTTCCCAAGTTCATATTTTATTAAATTTCCATAATTATGGATAATATACTCTTCCTAATTCACTTGGTCATTTTACTGCCTTTTGGTATTTTTCCCATAATTTCCTAAGTTGATTACCCTTTCCAGGGGCATTTTGGTCATTTTGGCTCTTTGACCCTTAAATTCCCTAATTTCTTGTAGAAATTCTACCTAGAAAATATGCTATAATTATACAAGACTGGAGATTGAATTTTCACTTATCAGAATTATCCAACTTTTATTTATAATATGCCAGATAAATATCCGGGTATTACAGCAGTAAAATAATTTTTAAAAATTAGAAAGAATATTGTCCTTAATTTATACAATTTATTAAATTATTTCCTTTGGAAATAAAAGAAAGAAAAATTAAAAAGTATTCTGGGAACCATAATTGACCCCATGATTTTTAATATTTTACATGGGACATAAAATACCAATGTCAGTCCAATAGTTGTGAGATAATAATTAATTCTAATTAATAAAATTGTCAACAATTAGTAGGTGATTAAATAGATAATTATTGGCTAATTGTTTAGGAAAGGAATAAGGAGAATTATGTAAATACTTAAAAGTTTAATTAGCAAATGGAATAATTACTAATTAAGTAATTAAAGCATATAATTAAGTGATTAAGAAGGTTGAAAAGTCAACAAAAAGGGCCCATGAATTTTCGAAAAAATAGAAAAGAAAAGGAAGAAAAAATGTTGTAGTGTGAACATGGAAATGGTTTAAGAATAATCTAAGGAATATTCTGTTAGATATTTGTGAAAAAGCAGATAGGAGAAGTGATCACCGATAGAATTAAATTCTATCTAGAAAGCCATGAACTAGGTTTCTAATATCAGGACATATTATAAACGAGTGTAATTTTATCTCGGAGTGGGCTGTCTCCGAAGTCATTTCCGAAACCGACGGAACGATTAGTAAATAAGAAGAAAAAGATAAAGGAGCAGTTGAGGAAATGAAAACCAATGGAAAATAAATCCTAACTCAAAATCCTTGAATAAGTTGGTAAACATCTGGACATATTAGGAATCAGTGAATTTTTATCCAGAAGTTGGTGTTTCCGGAAGTAATTTCCATAACCGAAGACGTTTATCCGAAAATGTTCGGCAGGCAACGGAATACCCTGAATGGGATCAAAAATTTAGTTAACCAAGATATTTCCAAAGGGGAAGAATAGACCTTCAAGTCTATGTTGCCGGTTTTCTGAGATTTTCCAAGATTACGCGATTAGAACACCAAACAGGGACTTTATCGGTATAAAACTTCTTGAGGAAGTCAGTGACATCACCCTAGTGACATGGGATGACATGGGGGGACAAAATTGTGGAGGAAAATGGAGGAAAATGAGTGATTCTCATGAGGCCACATCTACCTCCTCTGAACCATTGATACGAAAGTATATCCAAGTGCTAAGATCCATAGAAGTTGCCTATAAATAGCCTTCACATTCTCCTTCATTTCTCACAATTCAAGAGAGCATTTCGGTTTTAGAGAGAAGGTAGAGAGAAGGAGGAGTCCGGAGGAAGAAGCAGCGAAGCTCTGAGTAATTTTTCGGTACCGAGTCTTAAGTTCTAGTTTTCGATTCGGTAGTTATAATAGAAATGTTGTTTTGATCCTTAATCTTCCAAGTTAGTTTAGATATCATGTTTTAAGGTTGAATATGATAAATATTTCGAAAATTATGTTGGAGTAGGAGTTATGTTAAAATTCTGGAAGATTAGAGTCAAAATAACGAAGTCTTTGGCGAAATTCCGCCGATTAGGGAGTCAGGGGCAAAATGGTAATTTGTACCTAAAATGCCTGTTATGATGTTGGACGTTGATATATGTGATATTATCCTTATAGGATATCTGTGAGCACGTACCGCTGTCGTATTGCTGTCAATTTACCATATTCTGCCAGAAATACCGTATAACGTCAACGAAGGTACGTTCGCGTACTGTAACACTAACTCTGATGGTTATACTATGCGTGTGTGTCGTGTGTATGGTATGTATATATGTGGTGTGTTGTTTGAATGCATATTATGTTAGAAAATAACTGTATGCATGCTGGGAGCAATATATCTGTAATGCTTGGAGCGATACATCTTTAATGCTGGGAACGATATATCTGTGAGGCTGGGAGCGATATATCTGCATGCTGGGAGCGATACATTTGTATTGGTTGGGTGTGATTCATATGTTGTGTTAATGTTGTTCTGTAACCCATATGTGTGTATGTAAACACGAGGTTAACCGTTACCTGGGGTCTGGTGCGGACCTCAGCTCTTAACATAGCGTCAGGATCAGGTGGACCGAGGAGAGAGGAAAGCAGCAAGTTTAGAAGTCCGGCTGAAAGCTATCTTTTGTTGCCACAGCATGGGGATTGCCAGGGAGACACTTCTGTTGTTATTTTAAAAACTCTCGGTTATCGTACCGTCTCTGTAATTAGCCAGTGGGCATTTTGAATATATATATCAGTTACACTCTTGCTCCGATGCTCTACTCTGATGAAAAAAATATATACTGCTTTTGAAAACGGGGATGTTACAGTCATCTTAAAAAAACACATAAAGAAATATTGATGTGGTATTTTTTTAAGAATTATTTTTTATTTATTTAGATTAAATTATATGCTGCGTCCTGAAATATTTTTTGCATCAAATATCTTAAATTAATTAATTTACAGTCCTGCATTCAGATTTTTTTTTTCCGGTAACACCAGTATCCTAGAAATTAATTAATTTGAGATACTGAGTGTAAAAAATATTTCAGGATGCAACATATAATTTAATTTAAATAAAAAATATAAAAAAAAATGTCATCAATATTTCTTTATATGCTTCTTAGGAGGAAAAGCACCTAAGAAGCATATAAAGAAAAGCATGAAATGAGGATTCCATACGTGGCAAAGAAAAAAGAGACATGAAGTTTTATACAGTGCCTGTTTGGATTAGCAGTAGAAATTCTTTTTTCAATGTAATTTATTGTTTATTAGATAAATATGTAAGAGGATTTTTATTTCAATTTGCGTAAACATATCATTCAAATGTCAACTTAAACGGACAAAATACTGTATACAAGTGATTTCAAACGTTACTATTTGAAGTAAAAGGTTTCCTTAATTAATAAAGAAGCTTATGTACTTGTAAAAGTAAACTTACCTTCAAGTTTCAACTACTCTCCTTCATAGTTTTCTTAACAAAGAAATTTGCAATTTTAATTTCTAATATAATTGAAACACAAGGTAATAAAAAAATTACAGCACAGAAAACTAATTCATTTTTCCTAGAGTATATTTCATCAAAATATCCTTATGATAGGGGAAATTAATCTGAAAGTCCCTCTGGTTTTACCAAATTTATAATAAGATTATTGTATAATTTTTTTCATTTTATCATCAAGTCCTAGAGAGAATGTTTGTGTAACTAAGTCAATCCTAAGGAGTGATTAGAAGATCTTGCTCTTAAGAAAAACTATAAGGATATGATTAAAAACACATGAAACTATAACATGATAAGAAGGGTAAAAAACTGTAGGGGCCTAATTAAAAATTGGGAAAATTAATATTTTGATTCCCATGGTTTTGACTGGGTTGTAAGTCAATCCCTACATTTTGACTAGATGTAACTCAATCCCTATAGTTTTGACTTGGTTGTAACTCAATCCATAAACTTTGACTCACTGTAATTCAGTATCTAGTTTTAATGTAGGAACTAGATTACAACTCAATCAAAGCTACAGGGATCAAAAGATTAATTTTTCCTTAAAAATTAAATGATGAAATTATAAGGACTTATAGATTGATTTTCAAATTCTCAAATTCCATTAGTTTTGCCTCAACATGTTCATCTCTGCCAAAAATGAACACATTGTCATTGGGGGAAAAATGCAAAGGATAGAGTCATCAAGCTAAGCATGCCTTTGATAGAATACTGGATTAGCTTGAAATAATGGAAGTTGCAGAAAGTTAGAGATTTTAAGAATTAATTATTAATTGGTTTTTCGCCTATTCAATAAAGTATGAAATATATATATATGGAAAATTATTAGAGAATTACTTATCTGATTATGAGAGATTCTCCTTAGCCTTTAATAGTCCGATGAGTTATTTCTATTAAAGATTTATTCTATTCTTTATCATATTATGATATTAGATTCTGCTTTCATAATCTGATAAAGATTTATCATTTTAATTGTTATCCTCTTATTCTTTTACCTTTCCTCAAATAAAATCGGTCTCTATCAGCCTTTTACAATGAAAACGAGCTCATGGAGAATCTTGGTCATGGAAGCCTGCTCTGTGACTTCTAGTAGCAGTCAAAAGTTTGGCTGTTAACATCAACAACAGGTTCGGTTAATTAATAATGCATTTAAAATATATAATAATGCATCAAGATAGTTGATGAAAAGTAATACTGGAAACACAACTCTCAAAACTCAGTCCCTATTCAAAGACATTATTGTAGGTTCAAAAACCTCATTTCAAGACTAGACTTTAGGGGTTACTCCTTCTTGTTCTTTTTATAAATATTAACTAATTTCCGAAAATAGTTAAACTTAGACAAATGTCAAAGATTTTTACATCTTTTCAAGATCGATCACCCTTAATCAAACTAAAAGTTGTTATTAAACTAAGAGTGAAAGAGATATCATCAATGTTTTTTTTTGAAAAAAGTTTGGAAAATGTTTTATATTAATTAAGGACCAATGGATAGGGTGTTTTATAAATAGGATTAGAAGGAGTACAAAATTACATATATGTAATTGATATACATCATGTTACCTTGAAGATATATGATACGCACTAACATGAAAGCCTGTTTGGCTTGAGGGTTTTCAGCAAAAAAGCCCAATGGGAAGAGTGTAGAGAAAAAGCCAGGTCTAAGGTGTTTGGGGTGATTTATTCTTAACTGTGCTTTTACAAAAACCACTCCATTATTCCAAAAGTTCACTTCTGGACTGGCCACCGACGCGTTTTCATGACTAGAGATGCAATTGCCCACTTTTAAATGGTGTTGGGTTGGCTCATCCCCCACCATTTAATGATTTTTTTTTTAAATAAAAATAAATTTTCCTTTTCTCTTTTTTTCCTTTTTATTTTTTTAATTATTTTTTTATCATGTGTGTGTGTAGGGAAGGAGATACTCTCCCCTTCCATATTCTGCCCATCTCTCATCATCCTCCATCCTGACCGTCAAAATCTTGATCCAAGGGGTCATATTTATTTTTGACAAAACTGCGTGCGGTAAAAAAAACCGCGCGCGGTTTTTTCAAAAATAAATGTGGCCCCTTGGATCAAGATTTTGACAGTCAGAATGGAGGATAAGGAGGGATAGGCAGAATATGGAAGGGGAGAGAAACTGGACCGTGTATGTAGTATTCAATCAAATTCATGTCATTTTCAGTCATTTTTCATTTTAACTGACTTTTCGAATAATAATCAAAACAAGTTTTAGTTTGGAAAAAAAAAAACAATTCGGCCATTGTCAATCCAAACATAAATCACATTAACAATCTGACTTTTTTATTTCCTATCTTACTTCTGCAAAAGTCAAATAGAAAATAAGTTAATTCTCCCACCGCTAACCCAAACAGGCTAAAAAATTTTAGTCCTATCCTAAGCCTTACACAAAATGGAGGGGACCCACACGCACACTTGGGGATAGAACCTACAACCTCCTCCACTAGAGGGCGTGTGGGGCGCCATTGAACTAAGAGGTTCTTGCTACTAATGTATTAACATTAGTAGGGAGTGTTGCTTCCAATAGGTTGTTCGGGGCAGTTATATGGGTCTGTTGGTAGGTAATATCCGTTGAGAGGTTCATAGAGCTATATAGGGCAGAAGTCATCTGTAATGGTCCTGGGGAATAATGGGTATTTTGGGATAACTTTGCACCGCATCATATGGATAGGCCGCTTGAAATTTTCAACAGCAAAAGAGTTTCAAAATAGTTTGTGTTATGGACTCATATATGATAACCATTTAATGTATGGCCCAACAAGAGGCAATCTACGAGACACAAATATGACGGCACATCACTTGGGTTTGGAGGCACAAAGGCCCATAAGTTCAAACCCTAACTCTAAGGTAAACTCTATAAATAAGAGGTTAACCCTAAAAGTATGGAGATTCTCTCTCAATTATTATTTAGCCGTCATTGTGTACACACACCACCCCTTTGGCTAACGCCTACTGTTGTACAGTGATCTACTATACTTATAGATATCTGTTCCATAAATACCTAGGAGAAAGTTATCGATCTAATATCAACATACTAGTCCAACAGACTAGACATCTGTCGATCCAAATAGTTTGTATGAGAGAAAATACAACCATATGTATATATTTGATATCAAAATCAGGTAGTTCATATTTTTGAGAATTACCATCAGAAGGACATCCAAGCAATAATCCAAACCAATCTACACCATCTCCAGTGAGAATTTGACAAAACTTCGAATAGATATCGACTTAAACTTACCATCTTCTGCTTCATCTTCACTTTGACTTGTAAAGAAAAGAGTGAGGTAGTTTCTATCTAAAGGTGTAAAAGATTTAGCACTGCATAGGAGAATCAATGAGAAAATGAATGACGCAAGATCATTATGAAAAAAAATAAAAATACATTTGACCATGTTTTCTGTATCAGAACTTAGAACCTGGCTGATACCTGTTGGGGAGTTTTTTAAGGCTCATCGTGAAAATGTTCCCTGGTGGTGACTCTTCATTGTGAGAACGAACAGGGATCACCATTATTTTCTTCAAAATCCTTGAGGAAGAAAACAAAAATATTAGTTAAATGAGAAAAAAAAAAAAAAACATGTATAAGCTAAACCATTAGGTTAAAGATGATCCTTCAGAAGGCTAAATGACGCTGTCAAAATTCTTTCTTTTTTTTAACCTGCTAAGTTAACATACAATTCTATGACAAGTTTTATAAACTTACCACGGTTTTCTCAGAGCCCAGAAGACTATCAATGTTATTGCTATCACCTACAACTTTCAGAGCTCCCAGCATATGTAACTCGTTGATCCGCCAATCACTAATACCTAAAACGAATATAAATTTTGACGTTCAAATATTACTGAGATTGGAGATTAAAAGAGCAGCGTGGGGATTGGCAGCTTGCATATAACTTAGGTGAGAAAATGTTCCAGCTTCACATTTTATAGACCAGCAAATAACTAGGATTTCCTTCATCAGTAAGTTAACTCAAACGATTTGAAATTGCCGTCCAGCAAAAAATTGTACAGTGGCATATTTTTTCATTAAATCAAACAAAAGTTTATCTTTTCCAGCAAGGGCAATCTACGAAACAACTTGAAAAAATGGATGGGTGGGACTATAATATGAACAGATGCATATGGAAATGTAATTTATCAAGAATGACAATGCCATTTAATTAAGATCAAGTATGCCGACATTCATCAGAGTACTTATGCACAATTCAATGGGCATTTATCAAAGTATTCATACATAGTTGAGGAGGTAAAATAGAAATAGTACAATATACTGATATAAAACTCTTAGATTACATTACAGAAATATCCACAGGATCTATACATAATGTTACAAATTCTCAGACTTACAAAAAAAATCCATGTACTCCCTCTGGTCCTAATTATAGTAATTATTTAACCAATTTTGAGGGGATTAAGGAGAGGAGTTAAATTAGTTAATTTTACTTATTTTCCTTAAATGCCCTTATATAAATTTAAAATGACATAAGTAAAAGTAAATTACAACCCCGCCACATATCTCTCCAACCAATTTTCCTTTCCACACATTTTCTAATTGAAATAATGGTCTTGTTATATAAACATATATGTGTGTATATATATGTGTATACATATAGATCTATCTATCTACATGCATACACACACACAGAGATATATAGACACACACACACCCATATATCTACACACACATATGTATATATCTACACACACACACACTGAGATAAACATCATATATATATATGTGTGTACACACACACATATATTGACACACATAAACACAGATATACATACATATGTACACACATATATACATACATATGTACACACATATATACACACATATGTACACACATATATACATACATATGTACACACACATATATAGATACTCCTAATAATAAGTATAAATAGGGGTATTATAGGAAAAAAATTGACAAAAGTTAAAACTTGCTCTTATAATTAGGATCAAAACCAACTTCAAAATGTGTTCCTATAATTAGGACCGGAGGGAGTATATAATTAACCAACGACAAAACTAAACAGGTCCAACATCTACACCTGCTGTTATCCGCTATCTTGCCTTGGGAGCCGCATCTAGTACACTATACAAAATACAAGTAGTAACAAAGGCTTAGTCGTTTGCCTAATACAGATTTGTCCTCAAGTCTCTAGGCCCAAAATTTAGTATATTACAAAGTGTGTGTGTTTGGTTTACAGTTTGGTAAGAGTACATTTGCTAAACTGACTTTCAAAACAGTAAGGCAATTCTTTTAAAGATAAGTTTTTATACCTAAAGATCAATCTAGCCGCAGTTAGTTTATCAAGAATGACTTCTGGGGGTGCCAACTAAGAGTAAAATGAGTGAGTATTCCTACCGTCAAAATAATATTGCAGTAGTCGCTGTAAATATGGTCTGAAATGTTGGACTTTCGACTGATTCTGTCAATAAAGGACTAACTTTTATAAATATACATTTGAAATAACTAACTTAACTAGCATCATTAATCTAATCAAATTAGGTAAATATGTCTTATATTAAGGACTGAAGGGAGTACCATGTTTCATGCCTTCCTTACCGCTATACCAAAGTTCTTTCTGATGATTTGGAGGAATCATTTGATGGTCACGTCTGACAAGGTTGACTAGAAAGATACAACAAAAGATATTTGCCGCCCTGCTGCATGAAGTGAACTAAGATTAATCAAGGGCGGACGCACGTAGTTAAGAAGGGGGATTTTTGATAATATTTTTTTTTTTTATATGTAAATTTTTCCTAATAGCTAAATGCCCTTCCATCCACTTGAGCAAAAAAAAGAATGCCCTTCCATCCTCATTTCTAACCGCACTTGTTCTTACTTTTCCTTTTATATTCTTTTATTTTTTAATGTATTTAAGTATAATTATTAGATAAAATTCATTTTTAATGAGTAGTTGCTTACTTCTTTGATATACTTTCCTAGCATTTTCTCTATATTTTAGGTGGATATTCCCAGCACAAAAAATTGGTTGGAGCATGTAGGTTGCTAATTTTCTGCTATGGGCATTTTATGGCTAACTTTGGAATCCCTCATGGGATCAGCAGGCAATGGACAAAGCTCACCGGTTGGGTCAAACAAAAGATGTTAGCTTTCTCTTCCTTGTTCCCCTTACATGCTTATGCTTTTGATAATATGATTAAATGAGTGTTGCATTAATATTTGAGACCAATTAATATGGCTGCTCCATGTCGGATTATTTTTTGTACTTTTTTAAATTAATTAATTAATTAATATATATATATATATATATATATATATATATATATATATATATATATATATATATATATATATAAAGGGCTAATAATCAAGGATCATCAAGGCTTAATCTTCCATATACTCTTAGTTTCTTTCATTTTCTATCGATTAATTTGTGGGTTGAGTTGAGCTTGAATCTGAGATTGGGGACTTTTGTGATTTAGACTTGTTTGTGTTGTTTGGGTATTTTTTTGAAGCTTGCTCGTATAATAGTTCTTTGCCTTGATCAGGTTTATATTTCTGCATTTTACTTTCTGCATGAATTAGCGGCCACTTATTCTTTCTTTGTCTATTGAGCTTGGCATAAAAGTGTGATCATTAAAAAAAGAAGAAAGAAAAACATATTGTCACCAAAATGAAAAGCAGATTCAGCCAAGTGGGATTAAATCTGTGCTTCCTACTTTAAGGAAATATTCATTCCATTAAACTAGAATACCATTGATATTGTTTTACAAGATCATTTTACAAGTTGAGTTTCTCTGAGCATTTCATTAATGTCATTGATAAGTGATTCTTTAATTTTTTTAATGCATTTAAAGCTTTGCTTTAAAAAAAAAATTTCGGGGGCGCTGCCCCCTAACCCCCGCATCCCCCCGACGAATGGTGCTCCCCCTTCCATAAATTTCTGGATCCGCCCCTGTATATTGTCATCAAACTAGCTGAAGAACTTGAGATAAGCTTATGTAAGAATGATTGAATGCCTAAGCTATTAGCATTTAGCAATAACAGCACAAGTACCTTGCAACCCCAATGAATATCTGAGAGTGGTTACCAGAGAAAGTCAAGGAAGAGAATATGACAACACAAAATTCACAGCTAGTCCACATCACAACTGTTAGTTGTAGTTTCATTAGTCCCCTCCCCTCTTTTTTGCCAGAGTTTCATTAGTCCCCTTGTAACTTATTCAAATTGATGTTCCCAAAAGTAGCCCTTTGCATCTCTATAAATACCGTGTACACGTCTTATTTCCGAATACAAAAGAAGAATTTCAGATGTCTTGTTGACAGCAGTTCAAATTTCATGGGAAAAGGAAAGGATACAATTGAGAAGAATATAAATCCCACATGTGACCAGCGATGTTTCTCCATTGCAATATGGCCTGTTTGGGTTAGGGCCGGGAGCAGTGGTTTATTTTCTATCTTACTTTTACAAAAACCCGATAGAAAAAAAGTTAGGTTGTAAATATCATTTGAGTTTGGATTGATAGTAGTAGAAGTGATTTTTTTTTCAAACTGAAAATTATTTGGATTATTATTTGAAAAGTGAGTTGAAATGGAAAATAATTAAAAAGGGCATGAATCTTGCTGAATACTACATATATACCACTCTGGTCCTATTTATAAGTCCAGTTTGACCAAAAAATTTGGTCCTATTTATAAGTCAATTTTGACCAAATAAATGAGATTGTGATAATTTTAACAATATTAATGATGATGAGAGAGATTGGCAAGTTATGTTGGGAAGAGAAAAAGATGAGAGAGATTTGAAAATAAATTTTAAAAGGCATCCATTCATAAATGAGGGTAAAGTTAGAAATTTGTTTTATAATCATTGAGATACCTAACTTTCCTTGGTATGTGAGATTTGGTCAAACTGGACTTATAAATAGGACCAGAGTAGTATATTAGTTGTATATATTGTAATAATTGAAGATAAAAATTTTAATTTTAGTTTTAAAAAATGATAGAAATTGTTAAAAAGAAAAAAAAAAAGGGAAAAGAAAATAAAAGAATTAAAGTTTTAAAAAAAAAAAAATAGTTGTGGCGGGCCCACACTCAATGTCATATGTGTCTGTCGCAAACACCCCCATGTATATATATACACAATAAAAAACAAAAATGGTGGGGCCCACGCTAGCCCAATCATACAACACACCGTGGACGCTCTTCTCCCCGGCTTGTGTTTTAATGGGCGTTTTTTTCAAAAGCCCAGTGGTTAAAAAGCCACATGTGAGATTTTTCTATACTGCCAATGTCACTGGACTTTTTCTCTCTAAAAGCTCCAAAAGCTCTCTCTAAATAGGCTCATTAAGGCCCATGTATATATAAATCTGCAGATCATAAGACATATAGGTGTAAATGCATCGTTTAGATTGACCTAAGGACAAGGGCAGACCCAGGTTATGGGTTATGTATAAGGAGGGCAAGTGCCCCCCCTTAAATTTGAGATGTTTATATATATATATATATAAATGATTGTCCACCCTTAAATTAAATGTTCATCATTAATACATCAAGACTACACTTCGTAATCAAATAGGGGATGAATGGTTGAATGATTGTTTAGTGTCTTATATTGAAAAAGATGTATTTGATAGCATTGATAATAAGGCAATTATGATGGAATTCCAAAAAAATGATGACATTGTAATTATTTTCATTGTAATATACTTTTGTTATTAAAACATATGTACTTGAACATATTGAGTGCCCACCCTTCATTGTAATTTATGTAAGTGCATTTCTAACAGCACTTAGCCTTACTTTTCTAAATGACAGGTTTGTAAAATAATTTTCTCTCTTATCATATTACAGTGTTCACTTGATTTCATGAATATTTTTTTGATATTCTTTTCTTTTTTTATTTATATTCTTTTGTTTTTTAATGCATTTAAAACTTTCCTTAAAAAAAAAAATTCGGGGCTGCTGCCCCCGAATCCCGCTACCAATGATGCCCCCGCTCAGTAAATTTCTGGGTCCGCCCCTGCCTAAGGATTTAACTGCTTGAATAAAATATAGCACATAGAGACTTCCTTTTACATAAATGTTTCTGCTAAAGATGATATTAACTCAAAAAATGTTCTGGACAAATTTGAATATGGGGTTAAATATCTAATTTGTCACGGAAGTTATGTTAAGGGAGCGTCCAGCACCCGGAAGTATTTTGGGTATCATTTTTGCCCCTGAAGTTTACAAAACGGAGCAAATATGCCCAGGAAGTTTTTTTTAGGAGCAAATTTACCCCGGAAGTTTTGTTTAGGAGCAAATTTTTGTAAACTTCCGGGGCAAAAATGATACCAATCCAACGGTCAAGATCAACTGATGGACAAAATTGTTATGTTTGTAAACTTCCGGGGTAAAAATGATACCAAAAAAACTTCCGGGTGCTGGGCGCTCCCTTAACAAAACTTCCGTGGCAAATTAGGACTTTAACCCTTTGAATATGTGTAGCGCTTCATGAGCTATAATAAATCACCAAGATCCTGATTATAACATTTTAACGCGCAAATATCAAATTAGGAGAGGTGAAATATAATGTGTACTTACTATTCCCATGAACAATATTGATACAATGCCAGACATGCCAAGACCTTCCTCAAGCATGTACCTGTAGAAGAAAATACATTTACACTGATTTCCAAAAGAACATAAGTAACTTCACTAACTTGAGACAAATTGGAGATATGGTCCGAAGAGATTTCTTACGAGAAATAAAGGAAAAGAATAAAAAGATAGCTCTCCAAGTTCTGAAGTCTAGAAAGTGTTGGCATCAATAGCAATCTGGAAGAATAAAGAGGTAGATGATCTGAGTCGTATCTGAGAACACTGTCCTATAGTCTATAGAGTTATTCTGCAACCACCGGTAAAGAAGAAGCGGTACTCCCCAGGATTAAACAGATCCTTCTTGATTAAATCAAGACGGCAGAACTGGCGGAAGATAAGATAACTCAGTAAGAGATTACTGATATTTTCTAATTCTCTTATTTAAATGGTGTCACAATTGGGGTATTTATAGATAATGAATCAATGCCTTGAAGTGGTGACTCTTGAACATTACAGCTTTTCAAAATTTCATTATATTGGAAAGGCTCTTTCTTTGACACACCTATATGCAATATTTACAAATGAAACAACCAGGAAATTTTCCAGTAAGTACTTTTCAATCATGGGGTGAATCATTGTTTTTTTTTTCCATAAAAGAATCACCAAAGATTATGAATTAATACTAAATACTTACTTTTAAATATCCAGCCCAGCATACTTAAAAAGGTTATTCTGATAGTTAAGGTTCCATGATATATTTTGGCTTTTAAATCTCAAATTTGTATACTGGTTAGGACAAGTAGATTTAAAAGGATATCAAAGCAGATAAAAAAACCAACTGCAACACCTGCATAGCCAACTGACCCAATTTTTTTGATATTTACCCTAAGTGTGATTTTTAGGGTATTACATCGGGCAGGGGTCTCGCCCTACCCAACCCTGCCCATGCCCACCCCTATCTGCCCCCACGAAGAGCTATATTAACTTGGTGGAAGCAGAAGACCAAAATAAAAGCTATAATACACACATACATAACTGAATTAAACTAACGCATCATAAAGAGAAGGGCATAAATGTGATATTTTAGGAGCTCATCAATGACCACAATTCCCTCATATAGATAGATAGGGTGAGGGAGGGAGAAATGGCCAATTATATGGATTATTATTTTGAAATATGTTCAAATATGTATAAGCAACTTCTACTTGAGCAATGAGTCTGATACCACCATGTTATTAAAGTATATGCTCTAATTTCATTCTATTAAAATATGAATAAGTAGCTTTAAAAATCATATTTATGAAAAATTCTCAAAATTATACTCCCTCCGATCCTAATTATATGAGCAATTTAACCGATTTTGGGGGAATTAAGGATATGAGTTAAATTAGTTAATTTTACTCATTTTCCTAAAATGTCCTTATATAGATTTAAAATGACACAAGTTGCCCTAATTATAAGTGTTTCTAATTTGTCTTACGTTAGACATCCATGACATATTAGTTTAGTATATATGTATATTAGTTGCTTTTTATATAGTCATGTGTATACATATAGATCTATCTACATACATAAAGACACACACATACATATATATATATATAGACACACACACACACACACACACACATACATACATACATACATACATACATATCTATATAGACACACACACACATATATCTACACATATATATTGACACACATAAACACAGATATTCATATAGATGTACAAACACATATATATAAATGCTCCTAATAATAAGTATAAATAAGGGTATTATAGGAAAAAATTGACAAAAGTTAAAACTTGCTCTTATAATTAGGACCAAAATCAACTCCAAAACTTGCTCCTATAATTAGGACCGGAGGGAGTAGTAAGCAATTTTCAGCCAATCCAAATAAAATACTTTTCACTTAACACCCATGTTATGAAGGTTGCTCTAATACCATCATATCATGGTGGCTTTAATAGCATCCTATCTAAATATGATTTTGAATAAGTGGCTTTCAAAGTCATCCAAATTAAAAAGTGATAGATTTATGTATATTTTTGTCTGGCCCACTAGATACTCTTAACTAAAAAAAATTACATCTAACCACAAATTAAATTTTACAATATCCTAAAGACAATTAAGATAGGAAAATAGATGTTTAAATTAGAGTAAATACCCTTTTTGGTCCCTGACAAAAAACACGAACCCCATTTTGGTTCCTTACAAAAAAATCGACCATTATTCGTCCTTTTTTAGAGATTAAAAAAGACCTTTTGGAAATTTGTGAGGGATCAACATGTCAACCAATCGACCCTTATTCGTCCTTTTTATAGATTAAAAATGACATTTTTTTGTAAGGGACCAAAATGGGGTCCGGGACCAGAAAGGGTATTTATTCTTCAAATTACGAAGCTAAATTAAAATAAAATATACATAAATTATTCAAATTATGAAGCTAAATTACAATAAAATATATTTTTTGAGGACTAAAATATTAACTCATAGGAAAAACACATAAACGATGGTTTTCAAATCAAATAAAATAAAATTTATTAATCTTTATTGTTTGCTTAAAAAAGGTCCTATTCGTAAGGAAGAGTTAGTTTGTTAGTTATAGCATGGGGAAGAATGAGTGGAGCTTCCTCCTCATCCTGTCAGAATCGCACCGTAGAGCCTACAAGCATCCACAAGCTCGGTTGCCTACGGCGGCCGGCGGAGACTGCGGCGACTTTCTCAGACGGCAGTCACGCCTTGGCATTTCAGAGTTTTGGGAGGATCAGTAGAACTTAAAATCTAATTTACTCACATCGTATGATTTATTCATATGTTTTAAATTGGCTGTACTCTTCTGCTCGATCCATTGCCTTATTATATATCGTTCTCTGCTTATCTTTTGATTTGCTTTGTTCCTCTGTTCTGGAGATTCTTTTTCCGTTTTTTTTTTTTTTTGGAAAAATAACGAAAGTCTGTGATCTTCCTTGTATATACGCAAATGATGTACGTTGGAATGAATCGAACAACAAATAAAAACAAATATTTGTGTTCAATTCAATTCGCCGCGCACATTTATTTATCTTCTTACTTATAAGGGATGCAAGTTCTCTAACAATTCTCAATGCTGGCATTTCTTTAACGTTTTTTGCTATCAATTCACTAGTTCTAACTAATGTAACTAATTCCACATAACAGATTTAATGTGGATTAAATATTTAAGGGTGGACCTAGTTTACCTCATTCAGAAAACCTCTTGTTCTGGTGATTTTTGCCTTGAGATTTCAACTTAATTAAAACAGAAGCGTGGAGTAATAGCTTGCACATAGGAGAAGAAATTTTAGAGAAATACCACCTTTTTGTTTAATTTGAGAGTAAAAATCAGCGAGTGATAGATCAGCTCACAAGTTATTCTTACTGATTTAAGCATTTAATATCAGATTAATACTTTTGAGCTATTGATTTAGTGGTCCTTCTTGATAATGATGATCTGTTTTTCTCTAGTTTCACAGCATTCTGGCTTCTCAGAGATGACACCAGAACCATCAGAAAAGTGTGAGAAACATGAAAACGCTGGTAGTAACTTGGAGGGCAGTAATGAATATGTTAAATTGGCCAAATATGATGAACCTAAGGCTGCCGAAGCTCAAATCTTGCAGCCTCAAGCACAGCCAAGAATTAAAACTCTCTGGTGGTGGTTCATAGTGTTGCTATGGTGCTTTGTAATCATTATACTTGCTTTTGTTATTGTGAAGTGGGGCATGCCATTTTTTTCTGTGAAGGTACTACATTTTTTTTTAACTCTTATTCTAGAACACAAAACTAATCTGATATATTAGAAAACTGCATATTTTAAGATTTGGATCTTTCCCCAGCATAACATTTGATTATTTTATTAGTATTAACTGATTGGTTTTAAAGCATCCTAGTACTTGTTTGTTGTTTCTTCCGTCACTTTACATAATTTATAATTCCATGAGTGCGCTATCCTGATCCACCATGTTTTGATCTGTTTTTCTGACAACTTTATTTTTCACTTCATTTCTGATTATGAGAAATACAATGCTTTTAGAATGATAGAAATCTTTCTGACAAAAAAAGAATGATGAAAATCTTGGTATGCATGTCTTCATAGCTAATCAGTTTGTTTTTAAAGACAGCAATAACACAGACTTCATGTACACATCTGGAACATTTGATTTTTTTATGAGAGACCACTTGTATAAAGTCCTTAGGCTATATTTGGATGGAGAGAAAACTGAGGAGAAAATAGGGCGGAGGTAATACTAGGAAGGAAACTTCCATAAATGGTAAAAAATTACTATTTTCGAGAATTTTACCTCCTTGTATTATTCCCCCATATTTTTCTCTCCATCCAAACATAGGGTAAGTTTTAGCTATAGACAATTTAGGTAAAAATATAAGTATTTCCAAACATGTTGAACTATGACCAATATTCCATTTCCTATTTTATTTTGCCAAAGTGATATCAAACATCTTGACAATTTTGACCTCATTCATATTATGATGCTTTATAATATTTTTTTTTTTTTAATTATAGGTTCTTTATCCATTCATGGAGTGGCAAGTTACTGACTTTAGCCGTCCATTTCTTGCCATTGAACTGTTTGCTTCTCTGGTTGTGTTCCCAGTATTCCTAATCCCTTCAGGTCCATCCATGTGGCTGGCTGGCATGAGTTTTGATTATAGCACTGGCTCTGTCATAATAACGAGTGGAACAACTATTGGCATGATCTTCACTTACCTTATTGGCCGACTGTACCGTAAACTGGTTCATGTAATTTCTATCCTATATATGATCATAATCATCTAGTGGGATTAAGGCTCTATTGTTGTTGTTATTGTTTTATATGATCATAATCATCTTGAGTTTTTGCAGTAAATTTATCAAAACTAAGTGTTCACTTTCTGTCTGTGAACTTGATTTGTTTCTTAATTTTGTAGCATTGGTTAAAAAAGCGGCCCCGGATAGCAGCAATAATTAAGCTTGCCACTGAAGGAAGCTGGTACGAGCAATGCCTAATAGTTGCTTTGGGTAGGGCTTCTCCTTTTCCCTATACCATATTTAATTATGCAGTATCAGTGACAGAGATAAGGTTTTGGCCATATGTTTTTGGATCAATAGCCGGAATGATACCAGATGGTTTCAACTATATATGCAGGTTCGTTGATCTCCACTCCCTCATGAAAAAGGAAATTTAAAAAGAATGCAACTGTATGGGGAAAAAATAAATGAAATATATGGTATACATATTTTAAATATTTTTTTTTTCAGTAGTTATGATTTATGAAGAAGATAGAACAAACCTGTTTTTTGTTTTTAACTAAGCACAAGGCATATCTTCAGTATTGCTGTAAAATTTATGCTAAATTTGTGATATATTTGAGGAATTGATCTCAGTTCTATATATAAGATATATCTTTCATATTTGTCAATCTTTTCCTAGTTTACACATGTTGATGCTCCCTTACCAATAATCAAAGAGGAGAGTGAATGGGCGAATTAATGACGATGACTGGGATGTTTTGGGAAATACAAGTCATATTAACTAACTTTCTTAATTTAATCAAATTAGGTAAATATGTCTTATATTAAAGGTTGAAGGAGTTAATTTCTTTGTAATTGATTTTTTTTTTGGAAATGGTATCTTATTTTTTGTTTTGTTGGATAGTAGTTATCTGTATGCTGTGGGGAAAAAAAATAAAAAATCCCTTGATCAGAAGTTTATGCTAGTAGTATAATTTAGCATTTGATATGCAAAGATATAGAACTGTTTGAACTGCCAGATCATTGGAATATGAACAAAAAGTCTTATCATTAGAAATTTTTTCAGAGAATTCTCTCTGATTACTTTATTAGTTCTACATCACTGATCTGATAAACTGAGCTTAAGAACATATTTCTTTCTGTAGATTTTTCTAAACTTGATCAACATGTAATTGTTAATTAACTTATAGTGGTTGATTATGTGCAGTGGGAAATTAATGAGGGCCTTGGCAGATTCACAGTATAGCAAGCATCATAAAATCACAGGAGCAATAATATACAACATTGTTACTTATGGAGTTGCAATAGTTATAACGGTCGTTATCCTTGTTTATGTGATAAGAATTATAAATAAAGTGAAAAAGTTAAAGTTTAGTGAGGATGGTGAGTTTGTCTCTGTTTCAGGGGATGTTAGTTCAGATGTTATGGAGAAGCTTTCTCTTGAGAAGCCTAAGAAGCTTTCACTTTCTCCTCAAAGTCTCTTGAGTCATGCTCAAGACACTTTTGATGTTACTAAAGATATAGCAATGAGTTTGGTTTAAGATTAAATGGTATTATATTTCTCTTTGATCCCAATTACATAATCCACAAGTTGCAAGGAAAAAAAACATTGAATTGGGATAACTTTTAAATTAGAAAAGCGAATAGTTTAATTATAAGATTTAAAAAACAAAATTCACGATATTTTTCAAACATGTGTGTAAGTGTGTGACAGATTAAATCAAATATAATCAGATTATTTGAGCCATACTTTAAAATATTGATATTTTCAATTTAGAAAAAATGTTGAGATCAGTAATGTTGGAATTACTCACAGAAAATATTTTCAAAAATTTAAATTTTCATACAAATGTTACAAAATTTTTATCCATATATACATACACACCCATCTTAAAAAGAATAATGCTGATGGGGATTATAGATTTCTCTCACTCACCAATTTTTGGCAATCCCCCTTTTTTTATTTAGAGGGGCAGGCACTAACAGCCTGAGATATGTACCAAATCTCAAGTGTCTAATTGTCAGCATTAGGTTGCTTTGAAGGCGCCTCGACAATACAAGCAAGCTCAACGGAAGATTCTTGTGGTTGGTCATCCAATTGAACATCATGTTGTGGTGGTTCTTTGACCATTTTTTGGGACTGTGAAGTCCCTGAAGTAGAGGAATCACCACCAGCAGCTCTACTTTTTCTTCCTGGATGCCAACTCAAAAGAGATGATTCCACTGACTCTTTCAGCTTCATCTTGGTTCCCATCTGAACAGACACCATACATTTCATCAACATTATTTCAACTTTTCATATGTGCAATATGGTATTTAAATTGCCCTTGCCAGATATGATATTTAAAAGTTGTTTGAGTAAAAATACAAAGAATTTCTAGCTCAGATGATGAGGAGAGGATGAAGCATGGATAGAGATCAACATTTTAAACCCTCTTAATGTATCAGAAACAATATAAGTATTTTTCTTGGATTTTAATAAAATAACATAAATTTCATCTCTATTTCCAAAACATATAATAATTCCTTGAAAATAAAAAGTAAATTTCATCAAAATGACACAAATTTCTATCCTTATATATAGCCTAGTGGTATGTAAGATCCCTTATAAGTGGGAGGTCGTAAATTTGATCCCACTTGAAACCACCTCAAACCGTCAATGCCGACCCCTTTAATTCAAAAAAAAAAAAAAAATTGAACATACTTGCTTTGTAAAAAGTATATCACAATTACCTCGCCTAAGTTCTGTCAAAATTTCAAATATTCCCAAGAATTTTGCTTAATTTGTGCATACTTCCAACTTCTATTTTATAGGTATTTTCATGTATAGTTAAAAACAGAAAAGCAGTATTTGTAATTTCAACAAAGCCATACCCCAAGACTTTGGATAGTATATTACCCACAATAAGGTCTATATTATTAGGATCAAGATGACCAAACGCCTTCTAAAAAAAGAAAGGTGAATCTCTAGATTATCTTACCTGAGTCACCAAAGCATATAGAGGCAGGGTGCTGTAACTGCAGAGCGCTTGAACTATATAGCTGAGTGACAATGATATGAAGTGAGAAGAGGACACAACTCAATATCAAGCAACATAAAATTAGAATTGAAAAATAGAATACTATGCTTCTCTTTTTATCACTTCTAAGGATTATATTATTATACCCCATTACGAGTCTTGTAATGATGAAGGCTACCTTCTCCATAATGCATGAATCGAATCCATATGTGAACTGCAGAGGGTAGAATTAACAGTTTTAAAGATATTTTAAAAGTCTAAACATACTAAGGGGAAAGTCAGGAAAATAATAAAGTTGTATACACAAAAAGTACCAAATTTTGTATACACTGAGTACTGGTACTCTAATTTAAGTCCTTCTCACCAATAAATTTTTCAACGGGGGACATTTCTCCAATTTTTCCATATACTTATCATCTAGCCATTTTCATTCCTCAACATTTTACTGGTTCTAATTTCATTTTATTTCTCAAAATGTCGTAAATCTTATCCTTACAACTAGTTATATGACAACCTCAAATGTCATATCCTAGACACATGATGATAAATAAGATTGTACAGAATAATACAGCTTTTTGAGAGAGAGAGAGTAATAAAGTGGAACCAGCAGATGAACAATTGAAAGAGAGATTTCATGTAAGTACTCACCAAAATCCAGAAGAAAAATGCAATCTCAAAAGAGTTCTGAAACAAAATGAAGTGAATCAAGTCAAGCACAAGAGCAGGGTTGCTAAACCAGAAGTGTTTATCTGAAGGTTTCACTCTATGTTCTTTCTTTTTCTTTAAGACTCCCGCAACTCTTGCAGCCTCTTGATCTTCCCCTTCAATCTTTTGCTTGGTTTCTTGAGCCAACTGAGCGATTATGTACTCTAACTTTGCTCCCACAAGAAGCAGAAGCTGTAACATAATGCAGATGAATGAACATAAAAGTTTCACTTGAATCACATCCCTCATGTGCAACATTCACAAAATGTAATCACTGGTAACAGCCCCAGTCACTTACTATCAATGGTAAAAAAGCTAACCAGAAATAAGTGTGCCAGCCTGCATGGTAAATTTTCATGTGGATTAGATTTCTAAGGCGACACTTGTGTAAGATAATGTAGTGGAAAGGATGTGTTGGTATTTAATAAAAGCAAATGAAATTATGATACTCTCTGATGTTTAACTCAACAAGTTAAAGATAACATTATGAGGCAATATCATTATTAGTCCTTATAGTTTGATCGAATATTGGTTTTAGTGCCTATAATTTTACATTGTTGGTTTTGGTCTCTATAGTTTCATAAGATTTTGGTCTGAGTTTAACAATTGATCCGTATTCTTTTAAAGAGTTTTGGTCCTTATACTTAAATTCAGATCAAGTCCTTATGAAACTATAGGGACTAAAACCAACAATTTGAAACTATAGGGACCAAAGCCATAATTTGATCAAACTGTAAGAATTAACAATGATATTAACCCTAACATTATACCAAAAAGTCTCCAAAGAATATTGTTGAATTAGGAACAAATATTACCCTCGAGATTTAGCAGCAAAAAGAGCACAACAAAGAGCCACAGGTACCAGCTGTGAGGAGAAACAATTAAGAATAGATGGTCTTAAATTTGATGACATAAACTTGTCTGAACACAAAAATTTCTAGATAGACCTGTTTCCCTCTACAAAATTATCGACAGACCAAATTGATCATAGATGAACAATCAATTACCTTAGAAGAAGTAGGTCTTACTAAAATGTTCAATACGTTTGTAAATCCATCTATAATTTATAGGTTTGATCTATCCAAAAGTTTCTCAATGTTTGAATTGAGAGACGATCTCCTCCAATACTAAAAGAGTAAAGAGACAGAGACAGAGAGAGGTGGGCCCCACAGTGATAAGTGGGTTCCACTTCCTTTCTTTCTCTCTCTCCTCTCACTTATTCAGCACTGAAAGAGATCCAAATCCATGTGAATTAACTAATCACCTTATGCCTACAACTTTCTTGAAGTCAGCTTCAAGTGCCCACATCATGTATTGGTGAAAGTCATAGTCAGGAGTATTTGGGTAGTGCTCCTAGAAATATCACTATTCACAATTAGTGTCTAGCAATGAGATAGAGTATTAGTGAATAGTACAAAAATGCTACATTATACTCCTCCACCCTATTTATAAGTCACTTCCAACATGTTTCAGCAAAACTAAGAAAAACCTTAAATTTCATTAACTCTGTCTTAAAATTCAACAATTTTTCAACTTCACCTCTATTTAATATGCACTATACCTCATGAAAACAAAGTCTACACAATAATAAATAAAATGTAAAAGTGTACATTCATATGAAAAGTTTAATAAAGTGACTTATAAATAGGACCAAAAAATTCCTTCTCTCTCTGTCTTATAAGTAGGACCAGAGGGGTACATAAAATTAGAGGTCTAGAGGATATAAACCTTTACAAATCCATTCCGCAGTGCAATGTAGTCAGACTCAGTAACAGAGCCATGAAATTGCTTGAAGAATGCTCTCTGCCAAAATGAACTCAAACCCAAAAGTCATCACATCAGGCATCTAATCAATGTTTTATTCCCATTTTTGTAGCAATACAATCCATTCAAGCAGCTTTTTTCAATAAAATAATTTGAGTTTATTGTTAGTGTAAGCATTTTATCTAAGCTAGGTTACTATAATACTGGTCTTCAGAATCTGGTTGAATGAGATATAATGGCCATGTTCACAATGGACCTTTTAGGCTTATTCCTTAATGATCAATGTTATCCATTGCCATTTAAGTGAGGTAAACATTGGTGTGTCACTATTATTCAAGAACAATTATTCCTTATTATCATCTTCTCAGACCCACACCAATATCTATCATACTTTTGTTATTACTCCTTCCGGTCCTTAATATAAGACATATTTACCTAATTTGATTATATTAAGGAAATTAGTTAATATGACATATAGTTTCTAAAACACTATAGTCATCTTCCTTAATTCTCTCATTCTCTCCCCTCATTGATTATTGTTGATGGAGCATCAATAGGGGTAAATTAGGAAAAGATTGACAACTATGAAAACTATGTCTTATATTTAAGACCAAAATCAACATCCCAAATATGTTTTATATTAAGGAATGGAGGGAGTATTATTCAAGAACAATTTTTCCTTATTACTACTTTTTTATCCAAAAACATAGAGGGCATTACTCATCCAAAAAAATATTTTTTTACATTCCATTCCATTCTACTTTGTATTCACTCAATAGATTCAAATAATGATATTATGAGAAGCCCCGTAGAGAAAAGTGATTCTTACAATCCAACATACTACAGCTGCATTTTTCCAAAATCCTTCAGCATGTGTTTTTATGAACTCTCTCTGATGGAGAGCTTGGCTACTATTACCTGCATATAAGAAAATATATTATGTCAAAGCCTAAAATTCCAAGTCACTTCTTCAGGTGTTCTTAGTTCTTACACATAGAAAATAGAGTTTCGCAGTCATACTACCCCCTGAATCTGATCTTCTAGCTTTTCCATGAACATCTTTCTCCCATTTCTTCCATCGACGGATCTACATGAAGAAAACAATAAACATCATCATGGAACAACTCAATTCATGGTGATAGAACTATGATTTTCTTCATGTATGTTTGAATTTCTTTTTTGATGTACAATCAGGAATGTTTAAAGAAACTAAATTCCCTTCTCTATGAAATTTAAAAGGTCTCTAACAAATTCAACCCAGGCTAATGATACTACCACTTTTTATGGTATCATAAAATAAGAAGCCAAACTTCATCAAACACAAGAAAAACAATAAAAAATAAAATCTACGATAAACTTAGTATGAAGAAGGTAGGAAGATCAAGAAAATAATGAGCAGATATCCAAGCTTGTTGCATATTCTCCTTAATGAAACACTATGACACACTTACATATCTATTCATGATTAACTTGGTCTATTTTTTTGAAGTTTAACTAAATTTTCTGCAGAATCAAGATTCAATCTTGTTATCGATTCATTACCTTTTCAGCTCCAAGAAACATTGTGGATACACAGAATTTCACATGTACAACAGCCAATACAAAGATGAAAATATGCAGATGATGTAATGATTCTAGTGACATCAATGGAACCTTCCCCTGTTTAGGAAAAATGAAAGTAATGAGTCATAAATGTTAAAAATAATTGCAATCAATAGGAAAGGAAAAAAAAGTTGTTTTGTCAATAAGAGTCCTGACTAATTTATCTGACCCATTGCTATTGAGTAAGCTCTTGTTTAAATCTCTTAATAGCTGAGCCTGAGTTTACAGTTTACGTTTTGCTATTACCTTTTGGGTACAATGCTTTGAAGTTGAACTAGGTTCTTCAGAAAAAAGCCTTCTTCTGTTGGTTATAGTGTTATAGTAGATTAAATTATGCTCTGACCCTGTTGTGGACTCTTGAGGCCTCTTGCATGGAAGCATATTTGTTGCGAGGCTTGGTGGGATACAAATGCGACTTATCGATCCTTGAAACACAGTCAATAGAAGGGAAATGAACCCCAAAAGCATCAATTCTGGTGAAAACAAAATGACAGACAAACTAGTTAGTCTACACAAGCTCGTTCGAATATTTACAGAAGAATATTATGCAAGACTTAATATGAATCAGTAATTATGAAATAATCAGTGTCATTATTCACTAATGGGAGTTTATTGGGTCTGCAAAATGCTTATTCAGGTCAATTTCCTCTTAGGAATTAGATTCCACTAATTATAGAACCAAAATAATGAATATTTGTCATGAATAAATAAGCAAAGTCCATTGAACCTTTTCCATTAAAGTTTATAATAGCATCATTTTCTGATCAAAGTTATGCATTTGTTTACCTGTATGAAAAATGAGAGAGATAAATTTCATATACTTAAAGTTTGTTTGTTGTTTAAATGAATGTGTCCGTGTGTGGATTATGACAAAGAAAAATGTACCTTCTTTTAGCTTCTCTAATGCTGGATATAGTGCATCATGCCTGCCTACCAAGTACTGTTCATTCAAGCCAATAAACAAATTATTATGCACCCACTAAGTTACATGAAAGAAAAACTAGGAAGAAATATAAATTGGATTCTCAATAAAAAATTTCTTATAGTTGATGTACTAACCGACCCCAAATTATGATTTACTGCAATCATGGATCTATAATCAATGTGATGAAAACCTTGTTATTAGGAAATGTATCTTTGTAAGTGTTCTTAGAGCCCAAAAACATACCCTAACACTAGTGAGCCCCGAGACTAACTTCCCTATACTAAAAAAAGTTGTTGCTCTCTTATGTTCAGTTATGACAATTAGTTAGTCAGTATTTTAACTAACATATATAGCTTGTAACCTATACTGTAATCATTAAAAAGTTTCAAACTATACTGAAACTGTTATTGCAAGCTGCTCACTTGTTATTCGAACTTTTTAGTGATTGCATTCCTTTTTAAGAACATCACAATGAAGCAAAGGAGAATTGTGACGAGATATTTGATCAAAGTAGTCAATTTCTTGATGCAGAAAAGAATCTATCAACCAGTTTGAACTTCCAAATTTTGGCAGATCTGGTTACATTTGACAATACTGCTATCACCAATCTGTACGCCAAAATAGGGGACTGTTTGTGTGGGTAGGTCCAAATTTCCAATTAATGAGTTGGAGATAAAATTATGAGTGGACCCACTGTCCACTAACATCATCACTGGGGTCCCCTTTATTTTTCCTTTTATTTTCATAGTGGATGCTGATGTGGAGCCCAAAATAGCATTGAATAAAATAGGATCCTCCGTGTCTTCCTGGTCAAAATCGATGTTGGAGCCCATGGAGTCTTGAACTGGGTTGCCTTCTTCGTCAATCTCCATTAACGAAAAGGACGACGGTGGGCAATAGGGGACTGTTTGTGTGGGTAGGTCCAAATTTCCAATTAATGAGTTGGAGATAAAATTATGAGTGGACCCACTGTCCACTAACATCATCACTGGGGTCCCCTTTATTTTTCCTTTTATTTTCATAGTGGATCTTGATGTGGAGCCCAAAATAGCATTGAATAAAATAGGATCCTCCGTGTCTTCCTGGTCAAAATCGATGCTGGAGCCCGTGGAGTCTTGAACTGGGTTGCCTTCTTCGTCAATCTCCATTAACGAAAAGGACGACGGTGGGCAGCGGTGGCCAGGCCGGAACGGCGTCGCACATCGAAAGCAGAGGCCCTTATCTCGCCGCCGTTGTCGTTCGGCATCTGGGGCGGAGATGCGGCTGGGGATGATGGGGGAAGCCGAGATCGTGGATGAAGATGTTGAGGGCTTGTCGGCCCTAGGGTAGGCCGTGATTTGTCTGGGGTAGCGGCTGTCGGCGTGGTCACGACCGGACGACGCGGCGGGGTAGTTGGTTGCTGATCGTGCCGTTGTCAGATTTGTGAGCGATTTGGGTGCCTGGGTTCGGTGTACCTGCTGTTCGAACTCGACGGCAAGACTGGCTGCCCTGTACACACTTCTTGGCTTCTGGATTCGGACGTCCGATCGGAGTTCTTCACGGAGGCCCATCAAGAAGACTCCTAGTAGACAGTGCTCTGGCCAGTTCGACACTCGCGCGACCCTCTTTGCCCATTCCTGGTGGTATTCTTGGACGGTGCCGGTCTGCCTGATCGAACTCAGATATTCATCAGGATTAAGGTACTCCGGTGGGCCAAAGTGTTCTTGTAATGCCTTGACTAAATCTTCCCAGTAGTGCAACGTTCGCTGTGAAGAGAGCCAAGAGAATAAATCCAACGCATCTCCTTCAAGGTACAAAGCTGCTATATCTACTTTGTCTTCATCTGGTGTGTGATAATAAGTAAAAAATTTATCTGCTTTAAGAACCCAACCACGTGGATCCCCATTCTCAAATTTTGGGAAATCTAGTTTCGCATAGGGTCTTCAGTTATGTCGATATGGTTCGTTTTCTCCTTCATTATCTGGGTTGTAGTTCCTGGTTTGGTGGTTTTGGTGTGGTGGGTTGGCTGCTCGTGTCTCCAAGGCTTCAAGACGTGCAGCGATGGCGGTCAGAGAATCGGAAATTGCGGAAGCAGTGGTGTCGGTGGTACTCGCCATTGGTTGATTCGTTTGTAGCACAGATCGCGTTTCAACCATACGAAGGAAGAATGGCTCTGATGCCAAATGTTAGAGTCTGCGCAGGAATTGAACAATTGAACTCTGATCTAGGAGAATTAGCAAGAATCCTTACTAATCCTACAAGAACAGCCCTCTCCTTAGTAATTAGGCAAGGTTAGAATCTGAACCCTAACTAACTAATAAAGCCCTAGAGATTACTCTGATGTTATTTCTCTGAAAATCGTTATGCTTTATTCATAGGCTAAGAGCCTTTAAATAGGACTAGGTTTATAGAGAGACTCTAATAAGGAATTCAAATAGATACTGATCAATCAAAATCATAACAACCAAATCTATCTAGTTGTTATGATTTTCCTAAAGATAAAGATAATAATAAAGATCTAAATCATAACAACCAAATCTTATCTAGTTGTTATGATTTCCTAAAGATAATAAAAGATAATTGTAACAGACTCGATAAATCAAATAATTAAAATAAACTTAAATAATAATGAGTTAATTCCTAATTAGTTTATTCTTCCTACAATAAACTAATCCATAGTGATTTGGGTCTCTATCAGAAGCAAAATCAGATTATTCAATTTCCCAGTTCGATAGAAACTAAGGAGAACGTTACCTTGCCAAAACGATGAATGCCACGCTCGACCAAGAAGGAGATAGCGACAATGATGGAGCAAACAGCAGCAACAATCCACGTTGGTGTGTATTCAAGAGACTCGTTCAGTTCCTCTGCCATTTGCAGAAGTAATTAGCCTCAAATATTTGATAAAAAATTTCCTTTTTTCCCCTCCGCTGTTGATTTCAGAGTAATTAAAAGTATTGGTAAGTAATTTTGGGAATGAATGGAAGTGACTCGTTTAAATTGATGAGGATAGTGAGGCTTTGATTCTGCGTCTTATAACTCAAAGCAAAGCAAAGAATACTCAAATCCAAAGCAAAAATGAAGTGGGCATGAAATTATGGAATTGGATGCTACTGATCAGTGCTCACTTCAAGTAACGCATAATCCACCAATCGGCATGTTGCACACTGAATTGTAATAAAGACGACAAAATTTGCAGCTATCAAAATCACTGGAAGCTTGCAATACAAGTTGTGTTTACCATTATAGCATGTTAAATAACATGATGCAATTATACCACCCGTACTTAAAATAAAACTTTTTGGGTTAAGGAGCGAAAATACACATGTTGTTTATCCCGGGGGCGCCCAACACCACAAGCTTTTTTCTGGAGCAAAAGTACACACGTGGTTATGTTTTGAGAGCGCCCAGCACCACGGCCGTTAGTTGACCGTCAACTTGGATGGAAATGAACATTAACTCAGGTGAAATTACACTTTTGTCCTTAATTTTAGGTGAAATTACACTTTTGCCCTAAGTTTTTTTTTAAAAAAAAACTAAAAATACCCCTCCCCTCCGGTGGGCCCCACCACCAGCCACCCCACAACCGCCGCTGGCCGCCGTCGGTGGTGGGGCCCACCGGAGGGGAGGGGATATTTTTAGTTTTATTATTATTTAAAACTAAGGGCTAAAGGGTAATTTTATTTAAAACTAAGGGCAAAAGGGTCATTTTCTTTTTTTACTTACCATCAGCGTCCACGTCAGCGTGTCAGTCCAAATAAGCGCCACGTCACGCCACGTCAGCTTTTCATCCAAGTTAACGGTCAACTAACGGCCATAGTGCTGGGCGCTCCCAAAACGTAACCACGTGTGTACTTTTGCTCCCAAAAAAAGCTCGTGGTGTTTGGCGCTCCTGGGGTAAACCACATGTGTATTTTCGCTCCTTAACCCAAACTTTTTTTTAAATTAAGAAAGTTAAGTGGTTACATTAAATTATTTATATTTGTAGTTTTGTCTAAACTAATTTGTCTAATTTATAAAGTCAATTAGCTTTTATATTAAAAAATAGAAAGTACATTTTTTTGGGTTATTTGTTCTTAAAGTTGTCCAAACATCTCAATTTTGCCTCAAAATTTTGTTTGGAACATTGTCGCGTTGGAAGTTTCAAAACCGTAGTAGTTTTGCCCTTACTGTTATCTAAGTTAAGTTTAACAATTAGTTAAATCAAATATGCTGAGCTGATAGGTCCACGTGTTATCCATATCATTTTTGTGAATGTGCAATTTTAACTTGAAAATTTTCACTTAGAAGCAATGTTGCCTCGAAAAAGTTTTGGGTTCAATATTGCCAAATTTCCAAAATTGTAGCAATGTTGTCATGACCATTATAAAGGTTGAGTTTGACTATTAGTTGACCAAATATACTAAGCTAGCAGAGCGTAAACAACATTGAAGAAGAAGCCGCAAATGGAGAGGTTCACGTTCACTAGAGAGTAACGAAGAAAAGATTGAAGATATGGAGCAAGATTAACGAGAACAATGCCACAAGTAACCATGCATTGTCATACCCTAACGATTTGTTTCTTAATTTTGTAGCATTGGTTAAAAAAACGGCCCCGGATAGCAGCAATAATTAAGCTTGCCACAGAAGGAAGCTGGTACGAGCAATGCCTAATGGTTGCTTTGGGTAGGGCTTCTCCTTTTCCCTATACCATATTTAATTATGCAGTATCAGTGACAGACATAAGGTTTTGGCCTTATGTGTTTGGATCAATAGCCGGAATGATACCAGATGGTTTCAACTATATATGCAGGTTTGTTGATCTCCACTCCCTCCTCAAAAAGGAAATTTTTTTTAAAAAAAAAATGCAACTGTATGGGGAAAAAAGAAATAAAATATATGGTATACATATTTTAAATAATTTTTTTTTTTCAGTAGATATGATTTATGAAGAAGATAGAACAAACCTGTTTTTATTTTTAAGTAAGCACAGTGCATTTGACAGTGGAATTAGGCATGACCTGTTTATATGCCTTCAGTATTGGTGTAAAATTTATACTAAGTTTGTGATATATTTGAGGAGTTGATCTCAGTCCTAAATATAAGACATATCTTTCATATTTGTTAAAATTTTCCTAATTTACCCATGTTGATGCTCCCTCATCAATAATAAAAATTGAGAGGGAATGAAGGAATTAATAAAGATGACTAGGATGTTTTGGGAAATACAAGTCATATTAACTAACTTTCTTAATCTAATCAAATTAGATAAATATGTCTTATATTAAAGGCTGGAGGGATTAATTTCTTTGTAATTGATTTTTATTATTTTGGAAATGGTATCTTATTTTTGGTTTTGTTGGACAGTAGTTATCTGTATGCTGCGGAAAAAAAAATTTCCCTTGATCAGAAGTTTATGCTATAACTTAGTTGATATGCAAAGATATAGAACTGTTTGAACTGCCAGATCATTGGAATATGAACAAGTAGTCTGATCATTAGAAATTTTTTCAAAGACTTCTCTATGATTATTTTATTAGTTCTACATCACTGATCTAATACACTGAGCTTAAGATGTTAGGAAATCAGGATATATATATTAGAATCCCTATAAATCAGGGATTAGGGAATAATCCTCAATTAAGAGCCATCAATGCTAAGGCTCTCTCCTATTGTATAAATACACGTCTTATGTACATGAATATACACAACATTTAGACTATTCATCTTACATGGTATCAGAGCTGCCAGGTCCGATTGCCTGAAAATTTTCCGGCGCCAGTTTGCTGTCTATTTCTGGCGACAGTGAGAGAGATAGAGTTGGGGTTCTGTGGTCAACTTATTTTCCGTCCACGCGCCGCCCCACCGTGCTCAGGAGGTCCCGATCGGCGGAACCCCACCGGCCGCTCGTCGTTTTGCCTGCGCGTGGACCGTCACGCGCCTCCCGGAGCTCCGCCGTATTTGGCACGCGCCGGCACGTGGAGCATTTTTCCGGCGAGTTTTTCGTGCCCTGTTTCGGGTGTGCAGTGGTGCCTTTTGGTCATTGTGTGACCACTCATCGCTGCTTTGGCCTTGTTTCTGCTGTTTAGCAGCTGGTGTGGCTATTGGCATTTGTGTTTTTTGGTCGTTCTTCCAATCTGATTTGCCTCTAATTGGTATTTATTTCGACTCTAGTTGCTGTTTGGTAAACTCATCAGCAAGGTGGATCAAACGGTCAAGGTGTATCTTGGTTCTATGTGAGATCTTTCTGGTGGTGGAGTCAGTATTTGGCTCTCTTGTGTTGTTAGTTTGCTATTTGGTGTTGGGTTGCCGTCTCTTTGGTGGCCATTTGGGTCGTTTGGCAATTATTTGCTGTTTGGGGTCCTTGTGTGACCTGTTTGCCTCCGGTGAGGTGTTTCATTTGGCTTCAAGTTGGGCAATTATTTGTTGTTTGGGGTCCTTGTGTGACCTGTTTGCCTCCGGTGAGGTGTTTCGCTTTCCCGGTATTGTTGGGTGTTGTCATCTTTGGTGATATACTTCGTGGGTGGTGCCCTTGCTCAGAGAGCTTGTTATGAAACTCAACTTATTGGTGAGGATCGATGGCTGAATCTATGTCTAGTTCTTCTGATGCTCTTGTTACATGTAATATTGCTTCTAGTCTTGCTACTTCTTCCTCGAAGTAGATCATCGATTTCGGTGCTACTGATCATATGACAGGTAACCACCATTTGTTTTCCTCGTATGCGCCTTATGCCAATCCCTCTAGTATCACAATTGCCAATGGTTCTTATTCTTGTGTTATTGGCTCTGGCACTGTTGAACCTACCTCGTCTGTTTCCTTATCCCATGTCCTTAATGTCCCTGACCTTACATTCAATCTTTTGTCTCCTAGCAAACTCACTCGACAATCAAATTGTTTCATCACTTTATTTCCTGACCATTGTTTGATTCAGGATCTCACGATGAAGCGAGTTATTGAAAGGGGTTATGAATTTGGTGGCCATTACTTCCTTGAGGATCAGGTACAACATTCAGTTGCTTGCCCTGGTGGTTCATCCCCGTTTGACATTCATTGTCATTTAGGTCATGTGTCCTTGTCTTGTTTAAAGAGGATGTATCCTCAATTCCATCATTTGTCATCTTTGGAATGTGAGTCATGTCAGTTTGCTCAACATCATCGTGTTCACTTGGCACCTCGAGTTAATAAACGAGTTGTGTCTCCCTTTGATTTAGTCCATTCTGATGTTTGGGGTCCATGCCCTGTTGAGTCCAAGCCTGGTTTTAGGTACTTTGTTACTTTTGTTGATGATTTCTCTCGTACCACCTGGCTCTATCTAATGAAAACTCGCTCTGAGTTGTTTTCCCACTTTTGCAATTTCTGTGCTGAAATCAAAACTCAGTTTGGTGTATCAGTCAAAACCTTCCGAAGTGACAATGCTAAAGAATACTTTTCTGGCCAATTTCAAACCTACATGCTCCAGCATGGCATACTTCATCAATCCTCTTGTCCAGATACACCGGCTCAAAATGGTGTTGTAGAACGTAAGAACCAACACTTATTAGAAGTCGCTCGGGCTCTCATGTTTCAAATGAATGTCCCTACGTCTTTTTGGGCTGACTCCGTGTCTACTGCGTGCTTCCTTATTAATCGTATGTCCTCTCCTGTCCTTAATGGTGCCACTCCATACACCACCTTGTTTCCCTCCAAACCTTTGTTTCCTGTTGACCCTAAAATCTTTGGGTGTATTTGTTTTGTTCGCGATGTTCGTCCCACTGTTACCAAACTTGATCTCAAGTCTCTTAAGTGTGTCTTCCTTGGGTATTCTAGGGTTCAGAAGGGTTATCGGTGCTATTCTCCCACTCTTCGGCGTTATATTGTGTCTACTGATGTCACATTTCATGAGTCAACTTCGTTTTTTCCAGTCTCTACTCCACCGCCACCACCCGTCTCTCCCGATGACACCTCTGATAGTCTTGATGATCTCTTGGTCTATCCAGTTCAGTTACCACCAGTGCAAGCATCTGACTCGGCACCTGCTAAACCACCTATTCATCATGTTTATCGGAAACGCCCTAGGGAGAGTAATGTTGTCGATCAGGTTCATGACCCACCAATGACTGTTTCGATGTCTGATCCAACATCAGTTCCTTCTGCTCCTACTTTTGAACCAGCACCAGTGCCTGATATTCTTGATACTCCTAATCCTTCCACTTCTACCTTTGAACCAGACACAGTGTCTGACACTTCTGATGACTTGCCTATTGCCTTACGTAAAGGTAAGCGTACTTGCACATATCCTATTTCTTCATTTGTTTCCTATAACCATTTGTCTCCTCCATTATGTTCCTTCATAGCATCCTTAGACTCTCTCATTGTTCCCACTACTCTCCAACAAGCCTTGACCCATCCCGGTTGGCGTGCTGCGATGGAAGAAGAAATGGTGGCCCTTGATAAAGCTGGTACTTGGAATCTCGTTGATTTGCCTCGTGGCAAGAAGGCTATTGGGTGTAAGTGGGTGTTCACGGTTAAAACAAAAGCTGATGGCACCTTGGAACGTTTGAAAGCTCGACTGGTTGCCAAGGGTTATGCTCAGACCTATGGTGTTGACTATTCAGAAATCTTTTCTCCTGTGGCAAAATTGTCCTCTGTTCACCTCTTCATTTCTATGGCAGCCAATTATGGTTGGGATCTTCATCAGTTGGATGTTAAAAACGCGTTCTTGAATGGTAATCTTCTTGAGGAAGTATACATGGAGCAACCACCTGGCTTTGTTGCTCAGGGGGAGTGTGGGAATGTATGTCATCTTCAAAAGTCTTTGTATGGCTTGAAGCAGAGCCCTCGTGCTTGGTTTGACAGGTTTAGCTCTGTAGTTAAGATGTTTGGTCTGAGTCAGAGTAAGTGTTGTTAGTTCTCTAGATGTTTTGATGATAACTGACAATTGTAAACACAAGATAAAGTTTGTCTTTGTAAGTTGAAAAATAAAAATCTTACTGTCAAAGGCAAACTCGAGTTTGGGTTTGCAAACTCGAGTTTGGATCTAACAAGAAGAAGCTCAGATTTTCACAACTTAAGGCAAACTCGAGTTTAGGTTTGTAAACTCGAGTTTACATCATACAGAGAGCTTCCAAGTTTTTCAGATACAAGGCAAACTCGAGTTTAGGACCTGAAACTCGAGTTTAGACAAAGCAGAGAGCTTTGTTCTTTTCTAATCATTTTCAAACTCCAGTTAAGGATTACAAACTCCAGTTTAGAACTCATGGCAAAATTTCAATTTTCTTAGAAAGTGTGGAAACTCGAGTTTGGGATTGCAAACTCGAGTTTACGCCAGACAGAGAGCTATGCTCACTTTTGAAACCTTTCCAAAACTCCAGTTTTGATTTAGAAACTCCAGTTTCAAGGTTTGAACTTAAAAATGATTTTTTATTACAACAGTGTCAAACTCGAGTTTGTACTTAATGACTCGAGTTTAGAACATATCTCAATAATGGTTCAAAGATGAAACACGACTTTTTTCCTCTGGACAAAGGAAACTCGAGTTTCCATTTACAAACTCGAGTTTAGACATTAATGAAATATGCAAACTCCAGTTTTGGTTACAAAACTCGAGTTTACATCGCAGATCAGGAAATCAGTTTACTCGCATTAAAGCTTATTTTGAATATTTCTTATCATCATTAACTATTATTCTTTATGGCTTTTAAACCCAGTTACTAGTGAGTCACAGATATTCAAAAAGGACAAGATACAAAACAATATGCTCATGATTTCGTAATCTCCATGATTCTGAAATAAAGACACTGAAATCATGGGAGATCTCCTTCAAACGGACAGTCAACCCCGAATCATGATACACAGACAAGAATCCTGGACAATCAAGATGCTCCAAACGGCAATATCATTATGAAAATCGCAAAGAGCATCGGATCAGAATATGGGCATTAATGAAATTCAATATGGGAGCATCTGCAATGATCTTCGTCAATACATTATAAATAGATGGAGAATCATCTGCTCTCAAACAACACACTACAGAGAAAACGCACAAAGAGAAACAGAAAGATACTTGCAAGAGTCTAGTTCCGCTATACTCTTGTCAGATACTTTCGAATACCAATGCTCTGCAATACTTTCGATTGATATCTTGTAAAATCATATACTTCAGTGCTTAGAGTTACCTGCTCTTACAGAGAGTTATTCTTCAATTATTATTTCCTTGTAAGAATCCCAGAGTAGTGAGACTTTGGGATTGGGTTATTTGATTACAACTTGTAAGGGGGAGTGTAATTCAAAAGAGAGGAATTGCTCCGAGTGTTACAGAGTGTGTAATCATTTGAACTAAAGTTAGTGAAATCCCGGAGTGTGTCTGGGGACTAGACGTAGGTCAAGGATTAGGACCGAACCAGTATAAATTGTCTTGTGTCCATTTCCTTCTTCTTCCCTTGACTCTTTTGTTTTTCCATACTAACAAGAAAATTTTATAATACCAATTCACCCCCCCTCTTGGTAATATTCCAGCTTTCAAGTGTGACCATTCTGTGTTTTATCAGCAAACAGATGCTGGAATGATTCTGTTAGTGGTATATGTTGATGATATTGTTATTACAGGTAGCAATGTTTCGAGAATCTCATCACTTAAGGTCTTTCTTAATTCTCATTTTCAAACAAAGGATTTAGGTCCGTTAAAGTACTTTCTTGGGATAGAGGTTATGAGAAGTAAGAAAGGCATCCTCTTGACACAGAGGAAATATGTTCTTGATTTATTAAAAGAAACCGGGAAACTCGGAGCAGCACCGAGTAGCATTCCCATGATTCCTAATCCCTTCTTGGACATTGATGATCGCATACCGTTTGATGAGCTACCTGAGGATATACAAAAGAAAGTTGATCCGGAGAAGATCAAACTGTTTGCCTATCCTGAGAGATATCGTAGATTAATTGGGAAAATGAACTATCTCACGGTAACTCGCCTCGATGTGACCTTTCCAGTTAGTGTGCTTAGTCAATTCATGACTGCACCAACCGTTGCTCAGTGTGAAGCTTTAGAACATGTCTTACATTATTTGAAGGGCTCACCTGGTCGTGGTGTACTCTATACGAATCATGGCCACAACAAGATTGAATGTTTTTGTGATGCAGATCATGCGGGGTCAAAGGCTACCAGAAGATCCACCACGGGATATTGTGTGTTTGTTGGTGGAAATTTAGTATCATGGAGGAGTAAGAAGCAAGGTGTGGTTTCTAAGTCGAGTGCAGAAGCGGAGTATAGAGCCATGTCTCAGTCAGTACAGAAATTGTGTGAATTCACCAGTTAATGAAGGAGGTTGGTCTTGCCACGTCTTTACCTGCGAAGTTGTGGTGTGATAATAAAGCTGCTCTACATAGCCTCCAACTCTGTGTTTCATGAACGTACGAAACACATTGAGATTGACTGTCACTTTATACGCGATAAGATTAAAGAGAACTTTATTTCTACAGGGCATGTGCGGTCTAGTGACCAATTGGGTGACCTTCTGACTAAGGCTTTAAATGGGACTCGGGTTGACTATCTTTGTAACAAGTTAGGCTTGATTAACATCTATACTCCAACTTGAGGGGGAGTGTTAGGAAATCAGGATATATATATTAGAATCCCTATAAATCAGGGATTAGGGAATAATCCTCAATTAAGAGCCAGCAATGCTAAGGCTCTCTCCTATTGTATAAATACACGTCTTATGTACATGAATATACACAACATTTAGACTATTCATCTTACAAGAACATATTTCTTTCTGTAGATTTTTCTAAACTTGATCAGCATGTAATTGTTAATTAACTTATAGTGGTTGATTATGTGCAATGGGAAATTAATGAGGGCCTTGGCAGATTCACAGTATAGCAAGCATCATAAAATCACAGGAGCAATAATATACAACATTGTTACTTATGGAGTTGCAATAGTTATAACTGTTGTTGTCCTTGTTTATGTGATAAGAATTATAAATAAAATGAAAAAATTAAAGTTTAGTGAGGATGGTGAGTTTGTCTCTGTTTCAGAGGATGTTAGTTCAGATGTTATGGAGAAACTTTCTCTTGAGAAGCCTAAACAGCTTTTACTTTCTCCTCTAAGTCTCTTGAGTCATGCTCAAGACACTTTTAATGTTACTAAAGATATAGCAATGAGTTTGGTTCAAGATTAAACAGTAATATATTTCTCTTTGATCTCAATTACATGATCCACAAGTTCCAGGGGAAAAAAACGTTGAATTGGGATAAATTTTAAATTAGAACAGCGAATAGTTTAATTATAAGATTTAAAAAACAATGTTGAGATCAGAAATGTTGGAATTACTCACAGAAAATATTTTCAAAAAATTTAATTTACATACAAATATTACAACATTTTTATCCATATATACATACATAACCATATTAAAAAGAATGATGCTGATGGGGATTATAGATTTCTCTCACTCACCAATTTTTGGCAATCCCCCTTTTTTTATTTAGTGGGGCAGGCACTAACAACCTGAGATATATGTACCAAATCTCACGTGTCTAATTGTCAGCATTAGGTTGCTTTGAAGGCGCCTCGACAATACAAGCAAGCTCAACGGAAGATTCTTGTGGTTGGTCATCCAATTGAACATCATGTTGTGGTGGTTCTTTGACCATTTTTTGGGACTGTGAAGTCCCTGAAGTAGAGGAATCACCACCAGCAGCTCTACTTTTTCTTCCTTGATGCCAACTCAAAAGAGATGATTCCACTGACTCTTTCAGCTTTATCTTGCTTCCCATCTGAACAGACACCATACATTTCATCAACATTATTTCAACTTTTCATATGTGCAATATGATATTGTTCTTTGCAAAAGTTGGTAGGAATCAGGATATTTTTGGTGCGTTGTTATTGGTATTTAAATTGCCCTTGCCAGATATGATATTTTAAAAGTTGTTTGAGTAAAAATACAAAGAATTTCTAGCTCAGATGATGAGAAGAGGATGAAGCACGGATAGAGACCAACATTTCAAACCCTCTTAATGTATCAGGAAAAAAAAAAAGGATTTTTCTTGGATTTTGATAAAATAACATAAATTTCATCTCTATTTCCAAAACATATAATAATTCCTTGAAAATAAAAGTTGAATTTCGTTAAAATGACACAAATTTCTAATGGACTTGTATATAGCCTAGTGGTATGTAAGCTCCCTTATAAGTGAGAGGTCGTAAGTTCAATCCCGCTTGAAATCCCAAACCGTCAATGCCAGCCCCTTTAATTCCAAAAAAAAAAAAACAACATAAATTTGCACAAACTTGCTTTGGAAAAAGTATATCACAATTGCCTCCCCTAAGTTCTGTCAAAATTTCAAATATTCCCAAGAATTTTGTTTAATGTGTGCATACTTCCAACTTCCATTTTATAGGTATTTTCATGTATAGTTAAAAACAGAAAAGCAGTATTTGTAATTTCAACAAAGCCATGCCCCTAGACTTTGGATAGTATATCACCCACAATAAGGTCTACGTACCAATACAAACATGCTTCATATCTAAGTTATTAGGATCAAGATGACCAAACGCCTTCTTAGAAAAGGAAGGTGAATCTCTAGATTATCTTACCTGAGTCACCAAAGCATATAGAGGCAGGGTGCTGTAACTGCAGAGCACTTGAACTATTAAGCTGCGTAACAATGATATGAAGTGAGAAGAGGACACAACTCAATATCAAGCAACATACAATTAAACTGAAAAAGAGAATACTATGCTTCTCTTTTTATCACTTCTAAGGATTATATTATTATACCCCATAACGAGTCTTATAATGATGAAGACTGCCTTCTCCATAATGCAGGAATCGAATCCATATGTGAACTGCAGAGGGAAGAATTAACAGTTTTAAAGATATTTGAAAAATCTAAATATACTAAAGGGAAAGTTGGGAAAAGAGTAAAGTTGTATACACAAAAAGTACCAAATTTTGTACATCTGGTACTCTAATTTAAGTCCTTCTCACCAATAAATTTTTCAATGAGGGACTTTTCTCCAATTTTCCCATATACTAATTGTCTAGCCACTTTCATTCCTAAACATTTTACTGGTTCTAATTTCATTATATTTCTTAAAATGTCGTAAATCTTATCCTTACAACTAGTTATGTGACAACCTCACATGTCATATCCTAGATACATGATGATAAATAAGATTGTACAGTCAATAATACAGCTTTTTGAGAGAGAGAGAGAGTAGTAAAGTGGAACCAACAGATGAAGAAATGAAAGAGAGATTCATGTAAGTACTCACCAAAATCCAGAAGAAAAATGCAATCTCAAAAGAGTTCTGAAACAAAATGAAGTGAATCAAGTCAAGCACAAGAGCAGGGTTGCTAAACCAAAAATGTTTATCTGAAGGTTTCACTCTATGTTCTTTCTTTTTCCCCGAGATTCCCACAACTTTTGTAGCCTCTTGATCTTCTTCAATCTTTTGCCCGGTTTCTTGAGCCAACCGCGCGATTATGTACTCTAACTTTGCTCCCACAAGAAGCAGAAGCTGTAACATGATGCAGATGAATGAACATAAAAGTTTCACTTGAATCACATCCCTCATGTGCAACATTCACAAAATGTAATCACTGGTAACAGCCTCAGTCACTTACTATCAATGGTAAAAAAGATAACCAGAAATAAGTGTGCCAGCCTGCATGGTAAATTTTCATTTGGATTAGATTTCTAAGGCGATACTTGTGTAAGATAATGTAGTGGAAAGGATGTGTTGGTATTTAATAAAATCAAATGAAATTATGATACTCTCTGATGTTTAACTCAACAAGTTAAAGATAACATTATGAGACAATATCATTATTAGTCCTTATAGTTTGATTGTTTTAGTGCCTATACTTTCAAATTGTTGGTTTTGGTCTGACCTTAACGACTAATCCTTATACTCTTAACAAGTTTTGGTCCTTATACTTAAATTCAGACCAAATCCTTGTGAAACTATAGGGACTAAATTCAATTTTTTAAAACTATAGGAACCAAAACCATAATTCAATCAAACTATAAGGACTAACAATGATATTAATTCTAACATTATTCCAAAAAGTCTCCAAAGAATATTGTTGAATTAGGAACAAATATTACCCTCGAGATTTAGCAGCAAAAAGAGCACAACAAAGAGCCACAGGTACCAGCTGTGAGGAGAAACAATTAAAAATAGATGGTCTTAAATTTGATGACATAAACTTGTCTGAACACAAAAATTTCTAGATAGACCTGTTTCCATCTACAAAATTATCGACAGACCAAATTGATCATAGATGAACAATCAATTACCTTAGAAGAAGTAGGTCTTACTAAAATGTTCAATACATTTGTAAATCCATCTATAATTTATAGGTTTGATCTATCCAAAAGTTTCTCAATGTTTGAATTGAGAGACGATCTCCTCCAATACTAAAAGAGTAAAGAAACAGAGACAGAGAGAGGTGGGCCCCACAGTGATAAGTGGGTTCCACTTCCTTTCTTTCTCTCTCTCCCCTCACTTCTTTAGCACTTGAAAGAGATCCGAATCCATGTGAATTAACTTATCACCTTATGCCTACAACTTTCTTGAAGTCAGCTTCAAGTACCCACATCATGTACTTGTGAAAGTCAAAGTCAGGATTTCTTGGGCAGTGCTCCTATAAATATCACTATTCACAATTAGTGTCTAGCAATGAGATAGAGTATTAGTGAATAGTGCAAAAAATGCTACATTATACTCTTCCAATCCTATTTATAAGTCACTTCCCATATGTTTCATCAGAACTAAAAAAAAAACCTTAAACCTTATTAACTCTACTTTAAAATTCAACAATTTTTCAACTTCACCACTATTTAATATACACTAAACCTCATGAGAACAAAGTCTACACAATAATAAATAAAGGGTAAAAGTGTACATTCATATGAAAATTTAATAAAGTGACTTATAAATAGGACAAAAAATCCATTCTATCTCTCTCTGCCTTATAAGTAGGACGAGAGGGGTACATAAAATTAGAGGTCTAAAGGATAGTAACCTTTACAAATCCATTTCGCAGTGCAATGTAGTCAGACTCAGTAACAGAGCCATGAAATTGCTTGAAGAATGCTCTCTGCCAAAATGAACTCAAACCCAAAAGTCATCACATCAGGCATCTAATCAATGTTTTATTCCCATTTTTGTAGCAATACAATCCATTCAAGCAGCTTTTTTCAATAAAATAATATGAGTTTATTGTTAGTGTAAGCATTTTATCTAAGCTAGGTTACTATAATACTGGTCTTCAGAATCTGTTTGAATGAGATATAATGGCCATACTGTTCACAATGGACCTTTTATGCTTATTCCTGTTATCCATTGCCATTTAAGTGAGGCAAACATTGGATTAAATCCATGTGCTACTATTATTCAAGAACAATTATTCCTTATTATCATCTTCTCAAGCCCACACCAATATCTATCATACTTTTGTTATTACTCTCTCTTGTCCTTAATATAAGATATATTTACCTAAATAGATTATATTAAGAAAATTAGTTAATATGACATATATTTTCTAAAACATTCTAGTCATCTTCCTTAATTCTCTCGTTTCCTCCCCTTCTTGATTATTGTTGATGAAGCATCAATAGGGGGTAAATAAGAAAAAAATTGACAACTATGAAAACTATGTTTTATATTTAAGACCAATATCAACATCCCAAATATGTCTTATATTGAGGATTGGAGGGAGTATTATTCAAGAACAATTTTTCCTTATTACTACTTTTTTATCCAAAAACACAGGGCATTACTCATCCAAATTTTTTTTTTTCCATTCCATTCTATTTTGTATTCACTCAATAGATCCAAATAATGATATTATGAGAAGCCACGTAGAGAAAAGTGATCCTTACAATCCAACATACTACAGCTGCTTTTTTCCAAAATCCTTCAGCATGTGTTTTTATGAACTCTGTCTGATGAGCTTGGCTATTATTACCTGCATATAAGAAAATATATTATGTCAGAGCCTAAAATTCCTAGTCACTTCTTCAGGTGTTCTTAGTTCTTACACATAGAAAATATTGAGTTTCGCAGTCATAATACCCCCTGAATCTGATCTTCTAGCTTTTCCATGAACATCGTTCTCCCATTTCTTCCATCGACGGATCTACATGAAGAAAACAATAAACATCATCATGGAACAACTCAATTCATGGTGACAGAACTATGATTTTCTTCATGTATGTTTAAATTTCTTTTTTGATGTACAGTCAGGAATGTTGAAAGAAGCTAAATTCCCTTCTCTATGAAATTTAAAAGGTCTCTAAAAAATTCAACCCAGGCAAATGATACTACCACTTTTTATGGTATCATAGAATAAAAAGTCAAACTTTATCTTTTTTTTTGCTCGGAAAAAGTCAAACTTTATCAAACACAAGAATAACAATAAAAAATAAAATCTACGATAAACTTAGTATGAAGAAGGAAGGGAGATCAAGAAAATAATGAACAGATATCCAAGCATGTTGCATATTCCCTTTAATGAAACACACTGACACACTTACATGTCTATTCATGATTAACTTGGTCTATATTTTTGCAGTTTAACTAAATTTTCTGCAGATCCAAGATTCAATCTCGTTATCGATTCATTACCTTTGCACCTCCAAGAAGCATTGTGGATACACAGAATACCACGTGTACAACAGCCAATACAAAGATGAAAATATGCAGATGATGTAATGATTCTAGTGACATCAATGGAACCTTCCCCTGCTTAGGAAAAAAGAAATTAATGAGTCATAAATGTTAAAAAAATTGCAATAAATAGGAAAGAAAAAAAAGACTTGTTTTGTCAATAAGAGTTCTTACTAATTTATCTGATCCAATGCTATTGAGTAAGCTGTTGTTTAAATCTCTTAATAGCTGAGTTTACAGTTTATGTTTTGCTATTACCTTTTGGGTACAATGCTTTGAAGTTGAACTAGGTTCTTCAGAAAAAAGCCTTCTTCTGTTGGTTATAGTGTTATAGTAGATTAAAGTATGCTCTGAACCTGTTGTGGACTCTTGAGGCCTCTTGCATGGAAGCATATTTGTTGCGAGGCTTGGTGGGATACAAATGTGACTTATCGATCCTTGAGAGACAGTCAACAGAAGGGAAATGAACCCCAAAAGCATCAATTCTGGTGAAAACAAAATGACAGACAAACTAGTTAGTCTACACAATCTCGTTCGAATATACACAGAAGAATATTATGCAAGACTTGATATGAATCAGTAATTATGAAATAATCAGTGTCATTATTCACTAATGGGATTTTATTGGGTCTGCAAAATACTTATTCAGGTAACTTTCCTCTTCGGAACTAGATTACACTAATTATAGCACCAAAATAATGAATATTTGTCATGAATAAATAAGCAAAGTTCATTGAAACCTCTGCCATTAAAGTTTATAATAGCATCAATTTCTGATCAAAGTTATGCATCTTGTTTACCTGTATAAAAAATGAGAGAGATAAATTTCATGTTTAAATGAATGTGTCCGTGTGTGGAATATGACAAAGAAAAATGAACCTTCTTTTAGCTTCTCTAATGCTCGATTTAGTGCATCATTCCTGCCTTCCAAGTACTGTATCATCCAAGCCAATAAACAAATTATTATGCACCCAGTGAGTTAGATGAATAAAAACTAGGAAGAAATATAAACTGGATCCTCAATAGAAAATTTCTTGTAGTTCATGTACTGACGAACCCCAAATTGTGATTTATTGCAATTATGGATCTAAAGTAGTAGTTAACCGGTGTGATAAGGACCTTGTTATTAGGCGATTTGTAAGTTTTCTTTGAATATGGAGGCATGTCTTAAAACTAGTGAGCTCATGGGACCCAACTGAGCTAAACTTTAAGTTATCAAGAAAAGTTGTTGTTCTCTTATGTTGTGTTCAGTTATGACAATTAGTTAGTCATATTTTAACTAACATATATAGCTTGTAACCTAACTTGAGAATCACTATAAGGTCAAAAGAAGGAATGTGATCATTAAAAAGTTTAACTTGTCATTGCAAACTGCTCATTTGTTATTCGACATTTTTAATGATTACATTCCTTTTTTAAAACCTCACAGTGAAGCAAAGGAGAATTGTGACGCAATATTTGATCAAAGTAGTCAATTTCTTGATGCAGAAAAGAATCTATCAACCAGTTTGAACTCCAGCTGAATGTACCATGCCCTAATTCTGGAAGCAAAATTAGATTATTCAATTTCCCAGTTCGATAGAAACTAAGGAGAACGTTACCTTGCCAAAACGATGAATGCCACGCTCGACCAAGAAGGAGATAGCGACAATGATGGAGCAAACAGCAGCAACAATCCACGTTGGTGTGTATTCAAGAGACTCGTTCAGTTCCTCTGCCATTTGCAGAAGTAATTAGCCTCAAATATTTGATAAAAATTTTCCTTTTTTCCCCTCCGCTGTTGATTTCAGAGTAATTAAAAGTATTGGTAAGTAATTTTGGGAATAATTGGAAGTGATTCGTTTAAATTGATGAGGATAGTGTGGCTTTGATTCTGCGTCTTACAACTCAAAGCAAAGCAAAGAATACTCAAATCCAAAGCAAAAATGAAGTGGGCATGAAATTATGGAATTGGATGCTATTGATCAGTGCTCACTTCAAGTAACGCATAATCCACCAATCGGCATGTTTCACACTGAATTGTAATAAAGACGCCAAAATTTGCAGCTATCAAAATCACTGGAAGCTTGCAATACAAGTTGTGTATACCACCACTATAGCATGTTAAATAACATGATACAATCATAATTCATACCGCCCGGTAGTTAAAATAAAAGTCAGTTAACTTTTTTTTTTTAAGGAGGTTAAGTAAGTTATATAAAATTATTTATATTTGTACTTTTTCTCCAAACGTCTAACTTATAAAATCAACTAATTCTTATATTAAGAAATAGAAGGTATATTTTTTTGGGTTAAAGTTCATTTTTGTCCTGGAAGTTGTCAAAACATTTCAATTTTGCTTCAGAATTTTTTTGAAACAATGTTGCTTCAGAAGTTTCTAAATCGTTGTAATTTCGCCGTAAATGTTATCTAAGTTTAACTATTAGTTAAACTAAATACGCTGAGATGACAGGTCCACGTGTTATCCATATCATTTTTGCTAGTGTGCAATTTTACCTTAAAAGTTTTCACTTAGAAGCAGTGTTACCTCGAAAAGATTTTGGGTCCAATATTGTCAAATATCAAATTGTAGCAATGTCGTCATAACCATTATAAATGTTAACTATGACAGTTAGTTGAACTTAACTTGGTCAACTAATAAGTAAATTTAACTTGGATAAAAGTCAAGGTAAAATTGTTAAAATTTGGAAACTTTCGGGGCAACATAGCTTTTGAGTCAACTTTCGTAGCAACTTTGCTCTTGAACCCAAAACAAATATGATGTGAATGTCATATGAATTGCAAACTCAACATATTTGATCAACCAACAGTCAAACTTAACTTGGATAGCGACCAAGACGAAATTGCTACAATTTGGAAACTTTTGAGAGAACATTGCTCCAAAAGAGAACTTTCAAGGCAAAATTGAGATTTGTTGCCAACTTCTGGGATAAAAATGGACCGTAACTGCAAAATGTGGTGTTTTTTTTGCACCAGCTTTGAAAGAAATCTGGCGAAGAGAAATGCATGTGAATGATTGCGGCCGAAAGGGCAAAGATTGGTGGAGAACACATGGTGAGCCCACAACATATGCCGCCCTAGAGAGAGGGAGAGATTTAATACAAGTTAAAAATGATAGGTGTTGATAAGATATGATAAAATTGAAATAAAAGCAAAGTCTGATGGAACAACAATAATTTTTCAACAATAAAAGCACGCACAAATTCACCAGCACAAGTTTTAGAACTGCTTTATGAAAAGAACCACCCAACCTTAAATTAAGAGCATATAACTCATTTGTCATCATCTGTAAAAGGTCGTATGAAACAGTCTCGAACAATTTCAATCTGTTCATGTTTTCAATTTTAAAGAATACAAGGTTTATTACATATACACTACATATGTCACAAAATTTAAACAAAGGGACACTCTAGATTTCAACTCTTGATGCTAATCTTGAGTGGACAAACTTGTCCCAGCATCCTAGACTTGCTAGATCTTTCTTCCATAACTTTCATTACGTTCATGCGCTTCTAGTCTTCCTTGTCGTCTTCAAGTCATTTGGAACACACTTAGCCAAAAGAGATAAATAACGGCACTGCACCTTATGGCTTCCATGGTGCTGGAGGTGGTGGAGGTGTAGGAAACATTGGGGGAACAGCGGAGAAAATGGTGTTTTTGTCGATCCCGGTGCTTTTATCACCTGATAAAGCCACTAGTGCTGCTACTAAGCCTGCATTTCCTGCAAGAGTTGGCTCCGTGTAGTTGTAGTTAGTACGGACGTCATGGAAACCGTCGTGCCTGTCAGGACCAGCAACCATGGCTCCAACCAGGGTATTCGGGTTCGGTTTCTTCGAGTCTCTCCATTTCCATCCTCCTTTACAGTTATACTTAACCTTGTTCTTTGGGATGGATGCACCTCTATGGTGAACATGTTTTGGGTAATGTTTGCCAAAACCTACAATATAGCTCATTTTTCGAGGGTTCTTCCCAAGGATGTAGTCAATCTGCCCAAAAACAAAAGGTCAGAGAAATTGAAATTTTGGCGGACACCTTGCAAAGTTTTCAATTAACTGAGGAACAGCAAGAACTGATAGTTTTGTAAAGGGAGCAGAATGTTAAGCACCTGTGTCTTGGCAAATTCTCGAAGAACGTCTGTAGAAAAGAAATTGGGCCCACAATACCATCCTGGTGTATCAGCAGCATCAAGATAATCACTATATAAGGTAGCCAAAAAGGCTGCATTGACTACGTATTGGAGAGGCTGAGGTCTACCATGGTTCAACTGAATCAAGCCACCTGCGCGAAAAGAAATACCACTATTCACATTAGAATGCAAAGTAAGCAGCCCGACCTCTAATGCCTAGTGAAACGATTTGAACTAGTAGGATTTTTACCTCTTGTTCTATTAAAGCTTGTGAAAACTGGCAGATAAGAGCACATAACTATGCTGGTCTGATTGTGAAAGGTCCTTAGAATTTCTTCATAAGGGTAACCAGGACTTAAGAACAATCTTAAGCGACTCAGGAGAACCTATGTACAAGACGTCAAAATTAAGTTACTCAAGAAGGAATGGGAAGACCAAGAACATCAAATGGGAAGAATAATTGTTCTCAAGTTGCCGATACTTTATTAGATAACTTCATATATACGACTCAATTACAATGGAACATAGTTCCTCACAGATTCACAAGAAAGTCAATCAAGTACAACATGGCTACAACCTACAACATAATGACATGATAAAATCATGGAAAGCCAAGGAGCATTTCAAGCAGGGATAATGATAATCAAAATAATTTGCCCATTGACTAGAAATAGAAATGAAACCAAAGCAGTAAAATATGACAGACAAGATCTCAAAGCACTAGGAAAGAAGAACTAACTTCAGTCCCCGAACGACTTACAAACAAACAGAGAATGAGTAAATAAAAACTTCGACTATCTAAAGATACCACACAAATATTGATCATGCTAAAAGCAGACTATTTAGCTGCATACAGCTGCTAGCCAGCAAATGTAGTACTCAACTATCAGATAATATCTCTTAAGATAGAATATAATTAGAATAACCCAAGATTCAAATACTTTAATTTCCAATTCCAATCACAGACTCAGTGCATGATCTCATTTATTTATTTATTTATTTTTAAAAAAAAAAAACAAGGAGTTAACTTCAGAAAGCTAAGGCAAAGAACCTCCATAAAATTACCTGAGCACCAGCAAGCTTGTTATCCCAGCTCAAAACACCATAATCAGGGCCTCCCCAAAAGGCACCAGCATGCTTAGCGATGCCAGGAGTAGTAGCAAGCTTAAGGTAGGAAGAATTTCCAGTTGCATAATACATCCAAGCCCCTCCCCATACAAATTCATCCCAGTAGCTGGAGGAATTGTAGAACAACGCAGCATCTGAACCACCAGCACTATATCTTCCTCTATTATCCCTTGAAAATTTAAACAGAGTCGTGGCACCATGAACAAGTTTCTGTGAATAGGCTTTGTTATCTTTGAAAACAATGGATGCAGCAGCTAAAGCAGCAGCCATCTCTGCAGCAAGATCTGAGCAAGCGTGGCATTCATATACAGGTCGATCATAGTCAATGTCCTCTGAACGCATCCAACAGTAATGGTCATTTGCAGTTGTACTTCCTCCAGAAGTATCCCCTGCCCCTACCTGTCAAAGAAGTCACAAAACCAACGATCATTCTCCAAAGAATTCTAGTAAAAAGACTGAGCACTTTTTTCTAGCATGTATAATTAAATGTCAATTTCTTAAATATATTAGAATTAACATCAAAATTGCAAAAGTTTAGACATAATACAGGGAAATCCCTTGTTTTTCATTTTCCATGATGTTCTACATCCTGGAGATGGATCATAGAGGGCATAGGTCTTCATGCTGAGTCCGAGCATGAACAAACTGAACAAAACCAAATAAAGAAAAATACCCAACCTAAATCCCCCCACATCAATAGAAGGAGGACATAAGTTTTGGAGAATAGATACCTCCATATATGGCAGAATAAACAGATAATCAACAATTCAAATATGTCTCTAAAGCATGATGCTTACTTGAGCAGCAATTGTAGTTATGGTATCAGCAGAATTATTGAAAGTCTTCAGAAAGTAATCTGTCCCCCATTTAATGATGTCCTTGATATGGTTGAGCTCCCCAGCGGCTTCATATTTGGCACTATATTCTATTACACTCCAGCTCAACATGGTCAAGGAGAAAGATGCAGGGAAGTTGAACTTAATAGCATCTCCAGCATCATAATAGCCACCAACCAAATCCTTAATTGAACTTGATGTATCAGACTTGCCATCTTGCATACAGGAGTTACCTCTCCATGAAACATTGTTATGCCTGGGGAGTTTCCCGGCTGCATGCAGATAAATATTATAAAAATTAATTTTTTAACCCATTTAATGTTCTCAAGCTAATCATCACAATAGGGCTACGTTTAGAACAAGTCACACATGATGATATATGGTGATCGATGTGATTAGGCATAGAATCAGCTCTAAAACTTGCTTGCGAGGTGGATTTCCCCCAAGTTCCTACCAGGCTCTTAAATGGAGTGATCAGACAAGGAAAATAAAAATACAGCAACATATAAAACCTCCATCTCCAATTTAATAACTAGAAGTTGTCTTAACAAGAAATGGTAAAAACAGTACATAAAAAAGATGTACCGACTGAAGAAATCAACGATCAATAATCCATTATCTACATCTAAAATCTTCAGAATTCATCAATAAAATATATCTGGCAAAGAAACGGCTAAAAAAATGCACAAAGGAATAAACAAAGACTGCAGGATTCAATTATAGATCATCAATAATCAGCATATAAAATATTCAATTCTCGTGACTAAAAGCTATCTCAATAAGAAATGGTCAGAAAGAGAGATGAAGAGTCAACTGTAGGAATCAATTGTAAATCGTCAAGAAGAAACATTTAAGATCTTTAATCCCGTATAGCAAGCACACACACTCACAAAAAAAAAAAAAGAAAAAAAAAAGACGGATGGGTACTTGAGTATTTGTGCGCGTGCACTTCAGTGAGCGAGCGAGAAAGGAGGGGGGGTCTCAAAATCACAGACATAAACACGGTGATTAATTGTGTGCGCAACTGAACGTTAAAGAGAATCATTAAAGAGAAAATGGTAGCAAAAAAAAAAAAAAAAATTTGCTTACATTTTTGCGCATTAAAGAACATAAGAGCCTTGTGAAGAGCCAAAGTGTAGTTATCAGGAGGCGGAGCCTTATGGTGATGGCGAGGGACAACCTTGACGATGAGGGTGATGAAGCCAGCCAAGAAGGCAGAAACAAGAAGCGTCCCCACCGTCCAAACGAAGACCTTACGGCTCACAATAATACAACCCAGATCCACATACTTCTTCTTCTTCTGCTCGCCAGGTCCAAGAAGCCAGCTCTGCTGGGTCTCGTCCAACGGCCGAGAAAGCGCAGCCCGATCGAAATCCTGCAGATTCCGGCTCCGGTCATCGTCGGTGGCAGAATCCGTGGCATTAATCTCCAACGGGCCACCCCACGGGTCCCTACCGTACATACTCATTTTGGAAGCTGAGTTTGGAGATCTTCAGTCTCCAGACACCCTCACCGACAGAATAACACAATCAGATCTAAGAAAGGAGAAGAAGACGATGTTGGAAGCAATGAGAGAGAGTAACAAGCTATATTAGCGAACTAGTAAAGTGATCAACCCAGCAAGCAAAGCAGTACATATAAACAATTATGCTATCACAATATCTGATTCTCTTTCTCTCTCTTTGTGGACTAAGGAAAAAGGTGAAGACGATGTGGGGGTGGGACTGTTGCTGTAGTGAAGGGGACTCAAGCTGGACTCGTGACGTCTGGAGATTGCAATATGATATTCCAAACACGGTGGTTAGCTGTACAGCCTGTACTCATTTTTTATTAATAATTTCGTTTATTTTTAATTTAGGAATTAAATTGATACAATCATTTCCACATCATAATGAGATGGCCTATAAGTAAGCACGGTAGATTGATAAAAAAAAAAAAAAAAATTTAAAATTATAAAATCCTAAATTAGGTATTTCTTAAATGTATGGTGGTATTTAATTATCCCAATTAGTGTTTTTTTTAAAAAAAAAATATTGTAAAGGAAATTGAGTTTAAATAATAGATCCTTGAATTTATGATTTTTTTAGTATAAAATATGGAAGAGCTATATATTTCATCTGTTCCTGTAAGAAGCTACATCCAACTAATTTACCAGAATTTAGAATAGTTGTATAAGTCATTAAGTTTATTTTAAGAAAATTAAATATACTCATATTTAAAATCATGAACCACATTTTGATAAACGAGAAAAAAAATATTGAATCAAGTTTTAAATAAGAGCACTCTTTAAGAAAATGTGATTAATATCATATTTAGTTATTTATAATAAAAACCACTCAATTTTTTAGAGAGTGCCTTATAATAGAAAATGGAGTCTTTAATATAAGAGTTGCTTAATTAATTTAGATAGATTAAAAAGAAATAGATAAATTACCTAGGTTTTAAAATCCGGACTGACCACTAAACCGGTTGAGGTAATGGGTCAGTGAATCAAACTGGAGTTAACACGAGGTCAAACTGGTGAGAAATTAAAGATTTTAATATAAGTAATATGAAATTCTAAATAAAAAATTAAAAATTAAAAAATCAATTTGAAAAAAGATACCAGTTGATGCCCAGGACCAAACCGGTTTAATGACCGATTCACAAGTTTATGGGTTTCAAAACAATGTAAATTACTTAATTCTAATAAGATGACATGATTTCCTTTAAAAAAATCAAGGAGTAATATTAAATTATATATTATTAAAAAATTAGTTAAAAAAGAAATAAGTATTAAAAATAAAATGGATAGATGTTTATATTTAAGATAAGGGTAAATGATTTTTCCAATCACCGGAGATAAGTTATCTCCAGTGACCCCTAAAACTACGTCATTTTGAATTAATGAAGGGTGTTTCCGTAATTTTGCATCATTTATTAATTCACCTAAAATTACGGAAACACCCTTCATTAATCCAAAACGATGTAATTTTGAAGGTCACTGGAGATAACGTATCTCCAATGACCGGAGAAATACTTTTCCCTTAAGATAAACATTAACTTCTTCACGAATTCTTGTAATTAGCACAAGAATATGTTATACACACATAAAGAATATTGAAGAGTTTGAAATTATTCCTTCTTATATGACAAGGGAATTAGAAAATGAAGAAAGGGAGACCAAGATGGTGAATAATTATGATTGATTGGTCATAATTGGTCAAATAATGTCATGTGGGTTAATAGATTAATAGATAGTAGAGACTTCCCTTTCATATTTATTTTTTATTTTAATATTATTTAAATTGTTTATTTATTTATTTGAATTTGGACTTATGTTGATTCTTCAAGTAAGAACAGTCCAATAATGGACAAGGACAGCCTGTCGGCAACAGTAACCGCCAACTATATCCTTCAATTCTAAGGCTCTAAAAAGCAAGGGACCAAAACCAAACTTTAAAAAGTTTATAAAAAAAAAAAAAAAAAAAAAAAAAAAAAAACTCTATTCCTAACTTTTTGTTCTTTTTCTCTTGAAAGAATTTGTTCTGCTTATTTACTTTTTACTCATTGTTTGTTATTTTAAGAATAATTATTTTTCAAGATGATCTGAATTTTTCAAATATGATTTAAAAATATAAATTCTTTTTATGCTGATTGCTTTAATTTTATAGAAAATAAGTACGTGATGGAATTAATATTTTTATTGGATAAGTAATCTTTAAAATAAGAATTTTTTGAACTTTAACTCATTCAAGATAATGGAGTGAATTGACGGTCTAAAAGCAGCGTAGGAGTAGCACCAAACAATTCATTAGCCAACACATATTATTAAAAAAAAAAAAAAAAATCATTACAAGTTATAAAAAGGGTATTTTTGTTAGTTGAGGTGGTAAAGGACCTCATCCCTATAAGGAGGAGAACCCGAGTTCGAATCTCGGAAAATGCACTTGTTGAGAGAGGTGGAAGTGTGGAACCATTTTCCTTCCAAACCTCATAAACTTACATCTAGTACTTGAAATAATGAATAGAGTTAAGGTGTATTTTTACCAACAAACTATTACATAAAGAGCATCTGGCACAAATATTTATTGATGGTACCTTAAATACAAAACAACAATAAAAAGGGGGTAAAAAACACAATCCCGTTAGTTTAATTAATTGACGGACGTTTAGCTCAGCTGATATGCTGATGTGGCGAAGATAAAATGAGGATGTGGCACCTTGTGAACCTGGGATTCTTGTGTACTTCAATGGCGACACTAGCACCTGGAATTCTTTAGAAGCTCCTTGATGGGATTAACATTGGAGTTAAACCCACCAGAGAGCACTGGAGCTTGCTTCTTCAAGTCATTGACATTTTTCCGGCCGACCTGGACGAGAAGAACCTCTGGCCAAAGCATGGGTTCTACATAAGAAGAAGAACTCACCACACAGCTTTTCCTAAGCAAGGCTGGACTTTCTAACTTAGCATCTGTCATCTTCGCCAAAAGGCCTCCACCCACTGAGCTTCTCACTCCAGAAACAGGGGTGGTTCTAGCCGACATCATTGTCATCGGAGACATCATCTTTGCCTGGAAGTTGCAATTTTTCGTAGAGCTTCTTGGTTCTTTCACCGGCGTGCACAGATCAAAGTCCAAATTCATAGGCTTAAACACCATCGGAGACGAAATTTTATCTCCATCATTTCCCCTATTTCCCAAGACCCTCTTCTTGGACGAGCTGAATCGAGAGGCCTCTGTTCGCTCCTCACTCCCTTTTTGTCTCAGACCCATCAATGGATTTGGTGTTCCGACTAGTGGGTGTCGTCCGGGGAGTGGTTTCGCGCCTTTCACGACTGGAACAGGGGGACCCAGCTCTAATCTGTCAACATATATGAACTAACCCAGTTGCATTTTGTTGCTGATAATTTCTCTGCTCTCTCGGCTTTTCTCAGGATTGCGTTTTCGTTTCCTCCAAAATATGATTTGGCCTTAGGATCCTCTCTTCCTCGAAGCTAAAGGCAAAAATAAGGCAGAGTTAAATCTTTCTGACACAAGTTGCCACATCTGCATTGCACCTTCACCACACATCAGCATCTCCATTGAGCTAAACGTCCGTTACTTAATAAAACAAATGGCGTTGTGTTTTTTAGCTTGTTTTAATTGTTCTTTTGTATTTAAGGTACCCTAAATAAATAATTGTGCTAGATGCTCTTTCTGTAATAGTTTGTTGGTAAAATTGCATCTTCATCCTAATGAATATCCCGCAGTATCTTTTATCCACTTGTCAGAGACACACAAGTAGCACACCATTAACGATAATATATTTTAAAAATATAGATAAAAATTTATTATTGGGAACTGAATATTCATTTTGGAGGCGAGTTTTCACCTTTTAAAAAAAAAAAAAATCTACTTTTATTTTTTATAAACAACTTATTTAACTGATTTTCATTCACTATATTTTGTTTGATTTATAAAAGTTTCTATAGAAAATGTAATAAAATGAAATGCTGAAAATTGAATTTGTAACTCATGTGACTTATAATTAGTTATTAAAATTAATGTACCTTCAACCATAATAGTTGAGTTTTAGGTAGGAACTTAATTAATAACCTTAAATATAGTTGAGGATGCATACTTTGAATGCAACATAAAAAAACACTAATAGCTACCCTATTTATTCTGGATAATACTTAAAATTAAAGCTAAATTGTCAATCTTGATAGTAACCAACATCAAACAGTTATCTTAAAGCTTTTTTAAATGGGAAGTTGCCCGTTCGAACTCTCCTTAATAAATATATGGATGTTTGAGTTATGACCAAAAAAAAATTATTAGTTTATCTATATAACATTGTATTATTCGGTAGTTGTATTAATTAAAAATAGGGTTAAGGACCAAAAATACCAACGAACTATTGGGCCAGGACCACCTAGCACAACAAACTATTTTTTGGACCAAAAATACCAACAAACATTTTAAAGAGGAGCGCTTAGCACAACGCAATTAACACCGTTAACAAAAAGTTAACCTCCGTTATCTAAGGAGCAGATTGGCCAACGAACTCTTATTCCAGGAGTGCTCAACACAAAATTCTAAATTTTACTAAATTAAATAATTTTTTCTCAATTGTCATTATTCAAAACTACTTGTATAGATATCTATGGACAAAAATTATTCATTCTTTAATTTTGTCAAAATTATAATTTGCTAAAATAAACAAAAATTTTAATTAAAAATATAATTATATGATTTAAATAAAACTCAAGGTGTTTTATAATTTATTATATATGTTAAACAAAAAATTATATGATTTATTTTTATAATAAAACTCACATTAAGATCAAAAGAGACAGGAGTAGAGGATGGCGAGAGGCTTTAGCCGCTGAGCTTTGGGTGGCGACGGCGACCAAACCCTAAGACTGAGTCGAGTGTGTTCTCCAGAATTTCCACTCTCCAGTCTCCAAAAATCTCCACTCTAGTCCGCTCTGCCTAGTGAGTAGTGCGGATACACACTACTCTGCTGAAGTCTAAAGGTCTAACGCGATCACGAGGGGGAGGGGAAAAACCTGTACAACTGTTAGAGATGTTTAGATTGCATAAACAGGTAACCCGTGCCCTGCACATATAACTTAAAACGGGTACGGGTAACCCGTTACCCGCGACGGCTCAATCTGGGTCGGCCAGAGCATCTCGTCGTCCTGTCTCTATTGGATCTTGATGTGAGTTTTATTATTAAAAAAATCATATAATTTTTTGTTTAACATATATAATAAATTATAAAACACCTTGAGTTTTATTTAAATCATATACTTATATTTTTAATTAAATTTTTTGTTTATTTTAGCAAATTATAATTTTGACAAAATTAAAGAATGAATAATTTTTGTCCATAGATATCTATATAAGTAGTTTTGAATAAAGACAATTGAGAAAAAATTATTTAATTTAGTAAAATTTAGAATTTTGTGCTGAGCGCTCCTGGAATAAGAGTTCGTTGGCCAATCTGCTCCTTAGATAACGGATGTTAACTTTTTGTTAATAGTGTTAATGACGTTGTGCTGAGCGCTCCTCTTTAAAATGTTTGTTGGTATTTTTGGTCTAAAAAATAGTTTGTTGTGCTGGGTGGTCCTGGCCCAATAGTTCTTTGGTATTTTTGGTCTTTAAGCCTTAAAAATAAGACAAAAGTGTTTGGTCTTATAACTTTATACAAGGTTTCAGGAAGGTGTATTAATTTTATAAAATATATTTTTAATCCTCTAACTCGATATTGTTAATCTTAAATTATGATTTTTTTTTTTTACAATAGTTGTTGTTTTAAAATTAAACTTAATGTTTTTTTTTTATTAAAGGACAAAATAATATTAAAAGATTTAATAAGATCTACGAGACACAAATAGGCGTGCAACAGAAATTACAAGCTATAAAATTGCAATAAAAAAAATTAGAAATGGACATAATAGTAACCTTTTATGTCATCATAAGAGAATGTTTTGTCAGTATTTAAAAGGGTTAAAGAGCGAAAATACACACGAGCTTTTTTCCCAGAAGTGCTCAGCACCATAAGCTTTTTTCTGGAGCAAAAGTACACACATGGTTACGTTTTGGGAGCGCCCAACACCACGGCGGTTAGTTGACCGTTAAGTTGGATGGAAGTGAACAGTAACGCGGCTGAAATTACACTTTTACCCTAAGTTTTTTTTAAAAAAAAAAACTAAAAATACCCCCTCCCCGGTGGGCCCCACCGGGGGGAGGGGTGGTCGGCCGGCGGCGGTGGGGTGGCTGGTGGTGGGGCCCACCGGGGAAGGGGGTATTTTTAGTTTTTTTATTTTATTTAAAACTAGGGGCAAAAGGGCACTTTTTATTTAAAACTAAGGGCAAAATGGTAATTTTCTTTTTTACTTACTATCAGCGTCCATGTCAGCGTCCAAATCAGCTTGTCAGTCCAAATCAACGTCACGTCAGCGTTCCATCCAAGTTGACGGTCAACTAACGACCGTGGTGCTGGGCGCTCCCAAAACGTAACCACGTATGTACTTTTGCTCCAGAAAAAAGCTCGTGGTGTTGGGCGCTCCCCGGGGTAAAGCACATGTGTAAAATTGCACCTTTACCCTATTTAAAATTTGGGTTAAATACCTAATTTGCCATGGAAGTATGGATAAGGGGGCACTCAGCACCCGGAAGTTTTTTTGGTACCAAATTTGCTCCGGAAGTATGAAAAAGGTACCAAATTTGCCCAAAACTAACGGAAAGTCAAACGGACGTTTGCCACGTCGGATTTTTTTGGGTTAAATACCTAATTTGCCATGGAAGTATTGATAAGGGGGCACTCAGCACCCATAAGTTTTTTTTTTTTTATCTAATTTGCCCCGGAAGTATAAGAAAGGTAGCAAATATGCCCAAAACTGACGGAAGGTCCACGTAGGTCGTTAAAATGCCACATGGCTAGGAAAGAAACACAGTGGAGACAGTTCCGGTGGGACCATTGTGAACATCATGGCTCTCCGATGTGGGGCTGAAAACCTGCCAGGCGGTGTGGCAAATTGATACCAAACGATTTTATCCCTTAGACCCTTACAATTTCTCGATTCTCAAATCTTCAGGTACTGCCTCCTCACTCCCCCCCCCCCCAAATTCCCTTATTTTGCTTCTCTGAAATTTTACGATTTGGTGAAAATTTTGACAATCCATATGACCATCTCTAACTAGGTTTATTGGCAGTTTTTTATTTATCTTGATTCGGAGAACTATTTGGTTTCTTGGTAGAGCATTTTTTAGAGTACAATGGGAATACAAAATTTTTCTAGGAATTATCTCTAACCGATGGCTTTTGCAGATCCAGAGCTAATTCAAACATCATGTTTGAAATTTTACGGGGATCGAAACCAATCAGATCTGAAGCAAACGAAGGTCGCAAACAGAGTTGGCAGGCATTGTTGTGGAAGCTGGCATACCTGTCGGTGAAGGAGTGGAAGAAAATTCAGAAGCACGAACCGCCGAAAGCGAGAGGGAAGAGAGAGAGATGAATGAGGTGTTGACGTGGTTACATGATCTGGCATATGACTCACTTCCACTGTGTTTCTTTCCTAGCCATGTGGCATTTTAACGATCTACGTGGACCTTCTGTCACTTTTGGGCAAATTTGCTACATTTTTTATACTTCCGGGGCAAATTTGGTACAAAACTTCCAGTCTTGAGTGCCCCCTTATCAATACTTCCGTGGAAAATTAGGTATTTAACCCAAAAAAATCCAACGTGGCAAACGTCTGTTTGACCTTCCGTTAGTTTTGGGCAAATTTGGTACCCAAAAAACTTCCGGGTGCTGGATACCCCCTTATCAATACTTCCATGGTAAATTAGGCCTTTAACCCTTAAAATTTCAATATTAATATTAGCTTCTTTTTTTTTTTTTTTTACCACGTTAATGACTAAAATGAAATCTTGTAGGTAGGTAAAGGGTAACTTCTCCAAAGATAATGTTGCTGTAATTATATATATCTTACTGGTGGCAGAAATTTTTTTTTTTTGGGTGTAATGTGGCAGAATTTTTTTCATTGACCGTACATATGGTGGTTTAAAAAAAAAAAAAAATTTGCACCTAAGGTCTAAGTACAAAAAAATACAATAGAAAGGTTCTTTGACATCTCAAATTTACAATAAAGTCCCATAAGACTTTGTGCGATATATTTGAAATGAGAAAAGTTCAAAATAATCGTGTTGATTGGATAGAAGTAGTGGAGGAAATAGATTAAACCCCTATCAAGGGTCTATAACCTAACCTACTTTAAATTTAGTCTGACCTATTTAGTAAATAGGTCAAGCTCAGACTTAAACCTATTGTTAAGTTTATTTAAGTAAACAGGTCAGCCCTATTTTCTTAAGGCATAACCTACATGCCTATAGGCTGGCCTATTTAGTTTTTTTTTTTAAAATGTAATGTAATGTATAATTATATATAATTTAATCTAAATTAGTTTTGTAAATTATTGATAAAATTAATAACTTAGTTTTAACCTAAGTTTCACATTTCATCATTGACTTGTGAGTTTAATCTTTTCATTCACCAATTGATCTCATCTATTTCTTTTATTAATTATCGCTCGAGATGACAATGCTAGCCCACCACCTCTCCCTCGATTTGTGTCAATTGATGTAATATAATAGTTGCAGTAAGTTTATTTTATTGATGCCCAAATGAAAATAAACCCAATAGGAGAAGTTTGTCTCATTTCATGCAAGAAAAATAAGAAGTAAAATCTAATTTTACATGTCACTTATTGTACTTGGTTGATTTTAAAAAATGTATCACCGTAGTCAATAGATGATTGATTTTTCTTCTTTTGATTTACTCAAACAATTGTTGCTACTAGATGTTATTTTCTTTCTTTTACTAACTCTTTCATTTTATATTAAAACAAACCCCTAAACTTTTAAGACATAATGCAAGCTTTTAAATAGGCTTAATAAATTTTATATGAACTTATATGCATAAGATTTAAGCCTATTTAAAGGTCTATATTTTAAGTAGGCCTTTAAATAGGCTTCAAGTCTTGTCAGGTTTTTTGAAGCCTCAGACTCAGGTCTAAAAAAAACCTACATATAGGCTCAGATCCTGACTTAGGCTTTGAATCTCTATTAGGCTCGAACCTATTTAACTAAAGTTTGGTCTAACCTAACCTATTTTCATCACTAGATAAAGAGAGGAACAAATGATTGTGTGACAAAATTCATTAAGGGTATTTTACACTTTTCACGTTTGGAATATATTGTACAAATGTTCCACAGGACTTGACAACAAATTTGATATCTCAAGGGAATCTTTCTGTTATATTTTCTCTTACTTTAGACTTAGGTGCAATTTCCCCCTTTTTTTATGGCACGTATGTACGTACGTACGTACGTACGTACGTACGTACGTACGTATGTGTGCGTGTGTGTGCGTGTGTGTGGTGATTGGTTACTGTTTTTTTGTTTTTTACCTGAGTGGTTGGTTACTTAATACTCCCTCCGATTCTAATTATAGGAGTACTTTCGTAATGTAAATTGCACTATAAAAGTTCTCTTATAATTAGGACTGGAAAATGTAGTAGTTAATATTTGGGAAAATCCATACAGGGGCCCAATTAAGGCCCAGAATTTCAAAAAAGGCCCCAACAACTTTCACATACCAAAAAGGGCCATAGGGCCTTTTCTGGGATTTTTCATTAAAACGTTAGTTGTTAATCTGACTGATTTAGTTGTTAACCGGGGCTGATATTGTTGTTAATGTGATTGATTTAGTTGTTAAAATATTGTTGCTAATGCGACTGATTTAGTTGTTAAGGGGTATTGATTTTATTGTTAATGTGGCTGTTTTAGTTGTTAACGTTTATACCAGAAAAGGCCCTAGGACTCTTTTTGGTATGTGAAAGTTGTTGGAGTCTTTTTTAAAATTTTGGACTTAATTGGACCCCGTATGAATTTTAATACTTGGTGCCTCTTTCTGGCATTTTCCTTGACAATTACGAAGGCACCGACACCAAGCGGCGGGAAGCATCCAATGTAACTAACGGTTTTAATGGATAAATATTTAATTAAGAATTTAATACCAAAAAAGGTTAGTTAATAATTAAATTAAAATACTTATTAATTTTGTCATGAGCTAATAACGACAATAATATATTTTTACCTTAAATAATAAGAAGCGTTTGCCAAAAAACTTATAACAAATCTCTTAATCCCAACGACCACATCATTTTCATATACATATCATTCATTTGGTTATTAGTGTCGGCTATTCTAAAGTGTCGGTGTTGATTTAAAATTAATTTTTTTTAAAAAAATTAAAATTATAAATATGATGAAACAATCCAAATGCATGCTATTCTCAAGTGTCGGTGTTGATTTAAAATTAATTTTAAAATATATATAATTATAAATATGATGAAACAATCAAAATGCATATGCAAAACGAATACTTTTAAAAATAGAAATGTAAGTTAAGGTGTTCATGACAACCATATATAATATTTGAATAATGTTTGTTATACATTGTGAAACGCAAATAATATTTTATAAATAATTATATGGAATATCATTTTAATATTTATATTTGGTGTTGTTTTTTCAGAAAAAAATTGTATACATTTCTTTACATGTTTTATACAAATAAAAAAAATTAAAATGATGTGGCAGAAAAAAGAGATTTCTTACGTGTACTGAAAAATTAAATTTTACAGGGAAAAGAAAAAGGAAAGTGACAGCATGGAATATCTCTGTAATGATATGGCACTGAGAGGAGTTGGGTTTTTTTTTTTTTTTTTGCTCGGAAGAGGAGTTGGGTTGCAAACTTAATAAAACTATAAATATTGAGTCACGACAAGTTAAACTATAGGGACTGCGTTATAAACTCAGTGAAACTATGAAAATTAAATAATTAATTTTCTCTAATATTCTATAGGATAAAGGTGCAATTCTACCAATTAACATTTTTTTTCTTAGTTGCCCATCCAGTTTCTAGAGTTTCGCCCGGACTAATCCGGATCCGACCCGGGTCGCGCACCTAACTATGGTGGGTGAGTCTCCCAACAAGGTTTTTCTGTATTCACAAGACTCAAACTTGAAACCTTGTTTAAGCAACACAAGTCATTTGCCACTTAAGGGAAATCTACTTCAGAGCCCAATTTAGGAAAAAAATGTCAAAAAAGGCTCAAGAAAAAGTCAAATGTCAAAAAATGCCCAGAGCTAATGACCTACCCGATAACAACTATATTAACCCCGTTAACAACCAACGTTTTTATGAAATAAATCAGTAGCATTAACAACTAAATCCTAACAACTAAATCAGTACCGTTAACAACTATATCAGTAGTCGTTAACAACTATATCAACCTCGTTAACAACTAACGTTTTTATGAAATAATACCAAAGACATTTGACTTTTTTTCCCTAGTTTAGGCCCTGAAGTAGATTTTCCCTACCACTTATACCGATTGTCGTTGGTCACCCATTAACATTTTTAGGAAGAGCTACAAGGGAAAAAAACATTTTTTTGAGTACAAAAGTACCTATAAACATTAAAAAGTAACACAATAATACTCATTTCGTTAAGTGGTTGGACGTTGACTGTGAAAATATAACATTTAAAAGGGAATTGACATTATTAGGTTACTTTTTATTGTTCATGGGTATTTTTACATTAAAAAAATATTTATTACGCTTGCAACTCTTTTGAAAACTGTTTATGGGTAGAATTACACATTTACCCTATTCTATAGATATAGTAAAAAAAACTTATCAAACAAATCATAGCGGAATAAAGAGTTCAGTCCATTTTATATTAGACCCCATACAATGTAGAGGGCCATTCTAGCTAAAATCCACTATCAAATAAGCCGTGATTTTAATAATGAGAAATCAATCTCTTTGTTAAGATTATATTTGGATTCGTTTTTGCATAATAACTTTTAGGAAAAATTTCAAATAAATATCATTTTAATTTGCAAAACCCCTAGAAGTCTGTTGAATTTGTAAAAAAGACTGAGAGATGCCAAAAACCTCTGAGGAATATGCAAATTCGTGCGAAATTACCTTTCTGCCCTTAGTTTTAAATAAATAAATAAATAATCCTCCAACCCCCACCACCGCCAACCGGCCGACGGCGACCACCGCCGCCGCCAGGCAGCCGGAAGTGGTGGTCGCCGGCGTCCGGCTGGCAGTGGTGGCCTCCGGCAGCTGACCGACGATGGTGGGGTTAGAGGGTTTTTTATTATTTTTTATTTATTTAAAACTAAGAGCAAAAAGGTAATTTCACACGAATTTGCATATCCCTCATAAGTCCTTTATATCTCTCAGTCCTTTTATAAATTCAACAGACTTCTGGGGGTTTTACAAATTCAAATAGTATTTATTTGGAATTCTCTCTAACTTTTATAATTTAGGAGGTAAACATCTGAAATGAGCTTTTTCTCGACTTGCGAATAAAGGCTTTTGAAACCACGGTTTCAGAAATTACCAATCACATATTTGAAACCATTTCTTGATGATGAAAAATGTCTGTATGTTTACATCTATATAAAAATAAAAAGGTGGTCAAATAAAGTCTTTTCATAATTTTATATAAAAAGCAATTTCTCAATTTAGTAATGCCCTCACGAAAGGCCGTTTCTTAATCGTTAATGCAAGAAAGAATAATGGACGCAAGATGCTTCAATGAAACTTCTCAATACTTTTAATGAACAAAAACACTTTAATAAAACTAATCCTTTGTATTAGACCTTATGATAAATACTCTCTCCCATTATAAATCCAAAAATCAGTAGAGATGTTTATCGTAGTCTAGAAGACATCAATCCATTTTATCTTCTGGCTTTTTGAATTTCTGCTTAAGCTCTTTTTGTTAATTGCATGTGTTAAAAAGGGTCTCTTTTAAAGGGATAATATCCAACAATAACAAAATTTTATCCCACTAGATAAGGTTGACTACATGAATCGCACCAACTCTATCCAAAACTAGATTTTTAGATATATTATTTTCAAATTGTTCAATTTACAAAAACCATGATACCTCGTCAATTCTCGAGAATTGGCTTCCAATTCTCGAGTGCACCGGAGTGAATTTTGTTTTTCCGCCTCCTCCTCTTCTTCCTTCACCTTATTCTTCCTTCTTCCTTCACGCCCCCGCGCCATCTTCTTCTTCCAATCTCTCAACACGATTTCGTCTCAGTTTTTTTCCTTTTTCACCGTCATCTGGTGCGGCGTCCAAGGCGGCGAGTGCGGCGTCGACGGCGGTGGGTCAAGACGACGAATCTCAGCAGTCACGGCCTCGTGGTTCATCTCTCTCTCGATGAAGGAAGAAGGAAGCCTGGTTCACCTCTCTCTCTCTCTCTCTCTCTCGATGAAGGAAGAAGGAAGACAAGGGTATTATGGTCATTTTGCATGAATTTTCATAACCCTCAAAAGTCTTTGTCACCTCTTAGTCTTTTTACAAATTCAGTGGCCTTCTGGGGGTTTTACAAATTCAAATGGTATTTATTCGTCTTTTTCCCAAAAATAATTCAAAAATATTGGATAACTACAGAATATTTGAGGGCATTAGATACCGATAAAAAAAAATAGTACTAGTAATCATGGTTTGTGAAACCAGACCGGGCCGGCCGGTTCACACCGGGAACCGGCCAACCCGCCGTGAAACCGGTCCGGTTTGGTGCAAAACCGGTCTGACCCGGTGAACCCGGGTTGACCCAGTGAAACCGGTGTAAACCGGCCGGGTTACAGGGTCAACCCGGTTCCAGTATTTTTAAATTTTTTTTAAAAAAATTTTATTTTTAAAGGCAATCTGATTTGAATATCTGAATATGTCACAAGTATTGAAGTATATGGTTATTTTACTATTGATCTAAAGTATTAAAATGATATATAGCACTCCCTCTGGTCCTTATTATAAGACATCAACTAACAAATTTCACAAACCAATAAAAATAGTCAAAGTCAATAAAGTTGTCATACACTTTAAGTAACTTCCAATTTTTTTATACATCACTGGTCTAGCCCGGGTTGACTCCGGTCTGACCCACTAACCCTTAACCCAGTACCCCGACCGGTTCAATCACCGGTCTGGATTTCAAAACCTTGCTAGTAATTCAGAATGATGATGTAGCTTTAAAAAAAAAAAGCTAGCAATGGAGAAGAAGGATGTGACAAAGTAAGAGAGAGAGAGAGAGCTAATAGTGATTGAGAAGGCAAGCTCCGTGAGGAGTGAGAGAAAGTGCCGTTAGGGTGGGCCATTGAGAGGAGACATTTTAGAGGAAACCAAGGCCTTTGCTTTTGTGCTGTGACTCACACACCATCCACCCACACACTTTTTTTTTATCCCACCCGGTTTACCGGAACTTTCGGTTTCGACTAATCTGGATTTCGCCCCGCGTCGGGCCCAGGTCGTAGAGGAAGAGCTTCCAACACCATTTTCACTATCTCCACACCTCGAAACGAGGATATGGTGGTGGGAAAGCAAGTCCTTTACCACTTGCTCCCAATGCACCATCCACCCACCCATTTATTCATTTCTGATTTTCCCAAATCCAATGCCTCTTGTGAACCCACCACCACCCACAGCTCCCATTCCCAAAAGGCCAAAACACACACCCACTTCCTCCTCTGTCTTTGTGGGCCCCACATAATTATAGGTTTTGGTTTAGCTAACCACTTTTATTAATATATTATCATTAACGTCAACAATATTCTTAACCCTTGCCCCAAACTACATGCAAATGTTTCATTACCAGCAACCCTTGAAAAATAGAGTTTAAGGCCTAAGTGCCGGGTTCTTTTAATTTTTTTGAAGTGCTTTTGCTTTACGGTGTTTGAGGTAACTATGTGAGATGAGTTTTATATAATCTTACGAAAAAGTGCTTCTGAAACTAAAGTTTAGCATTTTCGCAAAGGAATTAAAATTGGAAAAATTACATTTAGGTCCCCAAATAAAATAAAATACAATAAAATTATCTCGTAAAATCTTAAAATTGTGTTTAAGTCCGTCGGACTTTTTGTAATAAATTCCAATTTCGCTAACAAGTCCATGAGCACTTACATTGACAAGTCCGGAATTAGAACTTATTGCAAAAAAAAGTCTCTCAGAACTTAAATGTAATTTTAAGATTCGAACAGACTAATTTAATGTATTTTCTCTTGCTCATGACGTAAATGCAATTTCTCATATTTTAATGGGCAAGTACTCTATCTGGTCTTTATTACAAGGCACTAATTAGCAGGGGTAATATTGAAAATCACTTAAATTATATGACAACTTTGTTAACTTTAACTGTTTTCCTTGATAGTAGAATAATTAGTTGCTAGCTTATAATAAAGATCAGAGGGAGTACAATTTAGTCTGATATAAACTCTACCATCATTACCAGCCTTGGAGTGATGCAATGAAGTCAATGACCTTGTAGATTAATGAGATATTTACTTCCTCATAAATGAAGCTTGGCAAGTTCGATTTTACTTGTCAATTCAGACGGTTAGAGTATATTTCTCCAATTCGGAAAATAAAAAAACAAGAGAAAAAGAAAGAGTACTCCTACAATAAATGACAAAGGGGACAATGGGATCCACCACGTGATCACAAGAGCCTACCTGTGGTTGTGCTGGTTTTTTATTAATTACTACCATCATTCATTCATATATATATATATATACACACCTCCAAACTCAGAACAGATGTACTTACAGATCGCCCATCAATGAGACTCATACACTGGCCAGCGGGAATCGAACATCTTTCTTTTTGGGGTGAAGGCCGACGCCTTAGCCAACTATACCAATATATATATATATATATATATATATATATATATATATATATATATATATATATATATATATATATATATATATATATATATATATATATATATATATATATATATATATATATATAAGCAAGTGCTTGCGGGCAAAAATAGCTGTCCCTGAGGCCCACCTCCAGCAGCATAATATTATTATGCAATAGGATACATCCTCCCAACTTTACTCCTACCCATCATGATAATCAATCCACGAAGCTTACAAGAATGCCCTTTATTTTTCCCTTTTCCCACCTTCCTCTCTATCTACCATTGTTGTTTTCTTATCCTTACTTTAAATTATTCACCCAACCAAACATGATTTTAGTGGAAAAGGGTTATCTAGGTATGTACCCCACAAGGCCAAAAAAGAAAAGAAAACCCCTACTCCACTCACAAAAGGCCACAAGTCCAGAACCACCTGCTGCTGATAAAGTTAAGAGGTGGAACCCACCAGTTCTAACTTGTCGGTGCAGCTAAATTACATTTGGGAAAAAGTCAACAAAATGCTTCATATTAAAATGAGTTATCAATTGTTATACCACTTTGATCCTAAGTCCACTTTCACTACTCTCTTCAAAAAAGACATATAAATAGGACTAGAGTGATACTCTTATAGCTAATCCCTATACTCTTATAGGCGACAAGACTGATTTAGAATTTGAAAGTTCAAATAGTATATTGTCGTCTTTTTCCCATTACATTCTCTATAATAATACGTTCAAAAAGAATGAGACAAAAGTCATGTAAGATCAAGGGCTTCTTAGATGAGAAAAGGCAGGGTTAGTAATAGAGAATACAAAGCTCTTATATTTGTGACTAAATGAACAAAAGCCTTGAGAGAGTGAAATTGAAATGAAATCATTCTTCACAATACTGATGCGATACAAAAGACTTGCTAGTGTCAATGTGATAATCACGCCATTTTTGGAGGACTGATAGAGTTTTTGCCCAACCAAAAATGGTTAAACAAGAAGAGAGAAAGATGAGAATATAAAGGAAACCATAAATAATAAAAAAATCTAGCCTCTTCATTTCATTTACAAATAAAGTTTGGAGTCTCTGCAGGCATGGGATCAAGAACTGCAAACTGACTATCTAATTTGGAACTGATTCTTCTCTGCCCAAATCAACCAAAAATACAGGAAAGTGTATACAAAAGAATTTCAAACCTTCAGAAAGAAAAGTAGCAACCTAGTGGAGATGGAATTGCATCGTCAAAGCTAATGCTAAGATTAAACGTACCATGATACTCTCATCTATGGATTGATGTTGCATTCTCTCAAGAACAAATGATCATAATTAACATACTTCGACCAGTAATTTCTGTACTTAGGAATGCTTATCTCCAGCCATGGTTTCATGTTCCCATTGTAATGTAAAACAGCCGACCTCTCGATCTCTCTCTGGTTGACATTGGGGTTGTAGCCAAGACCCAGGATATGCCAGCCTCGGTTCAGTGAGAAAGTGCGTTTCCAGAATGTTATGAGACCAGGTGGAAGTGTTCCTAACTTCCACAGTTGTCTGTCGTGATTCTGTATGACAGTTAAATATGACAAGAAATATCAGTAGATGGACAAATATTAGAGTTCATCCTTATAATAAGAGCACTAAAAAGGGCATGAAAGTATACTTCAAAGATTGAAACAAGAGATAAACACAGAATAATTCATTACAAATATACAAAAGAGACTTCTTGTGTTTATCACTCTTATCATTTGACTGGCAGGTCATTTGAAAAGATTCAAATCCATACTTTTAAACCACAATAGGGAAGTGGAGAACAGTAATGCAGCGTAAAGCTTGCTAAATCTTAAAAACTCAGGGTAATACAGTAATACATGCGCTATAAGCCTGTTGGCACCAAAAAAAATTGTATAAACATGATCATATTTACAGAATTACAGTTAGAATTATTTGTCATAAAAATGAATCAAGTTCATGTTACTGTTGTAAAGGTTTTGAGCCACCAATTTTCATGTGATAATCAGTCATATCAAGAATACTTTTAGACAAGTATAATACTACACTTACCAGCTTCTGCCAGTTGTGGTACACCTCTGTGATGTTCTGTCTCTTCCATTCAGCTAAATCAAAAACATTCATACCGTATGCCCATCCACAAGCACGTGGATCAAAATTCTTTGCGATAAGAGGATTAGAGAAATTGAGGTAGCGATCAAAACGATGGAAACTTTCTCCACATGTTTCTACAGCACCATTTACATTGCCCTTCAAATCAATTGACCAAAGACCACTTAGATCCTTCTGCACAACTAAATCATCATCCAAGAACAACACTTTGTTGAGCTTGGGAAAGATCTCAGGCAGGTAGAACCGGAGGTGGTTCAAGATAGATAAGTACTTCGGGTTTCTAAACTTGAGGTTTGAATCAGAAGTATCCCGATGAGCCTTGAAGTAATAATCAATCATAGATGGAGAACCCAGCTGCTTAAGAACAGGACTGTAACTTGCATTCAACCATGTAAATTCTTCAATGTTCTGAACTTGAATTGTTGCCCTGCCAGGTGGATTTGCCAAAAACCACATCCTCATTGCCGCATAATTAAGCCTATCAGTAACAATGTGGATAACATGTTTTGATGGGTGCTGCAAAAATAAATCAATATAAATTATTACAATCAATCAGAAATAGGATTGCAACATTTGAACATTTTTTCAGTTCTCCGCTAAATTGAGCCACATTGAAATGTAAACAATTGATTAAAAGCACTTACATCTGATATGTAGATTGTAGAGAAACTAAGAATTTAGAGGGTTAAGAGGCAGAATTCAGAGGGAGTGAGAAGAGAATAAGAGGGAGGGAGAACAAAACCCAATCTGGAATTCTGTTATTCATTCATCATAACAATTCACTGAATCAATACATGCCTTTCCTTAGTCTAGCCTCTTGTATATATAGGCAAGGGCTAGACTCTCAAGGCCCAATAGCCTTTACTCACTAATCAGATGCTAACCAACTACTAACCGCAACCTTTAACAACTAACAACTATAACAGATACCTTCCTAACTGACTATGTAGGTTGTAGAGAAACTAAGAATTTAGAGGGTTAAGAGGCAGAATTCAGAGGGAGTGAGAAGAGAATAAGAGGGAGGGAGAACAGAACCCAATCTGGAATTCTGTTATTCATTCATCATAACAATTCACTGAATCAATACATGCCTTTCCTTAGTCTAGCCTCTTGTATATATAGGCAAGGGCTAGACTCTCAAGGCCCAATAGCCTTTACTCACTAATCAGATGCTAACCAACTACTAACCGCAACCTTTAACAACTAACAACTATAACAGATACCTTCCTAACTGACTAACTACTAACAACTCTAATATTTCTATGCTTTAAACTACTAACCGCAACCTTTAACAACTAACAACTATAACAGATACCTTCCTAACTGACTAACTACTAACAACTCTAATATTTCTATGCTTTACATATCAACATCCTTGTGCAGCAACAACACATTTTTCATTTGATTTTCACAATTGTTTGGCAACCAAAAAGATGTCAAGGAAGTTTTTCACAGCAAAAATGAGTACCTTAGCATTGGAAACAGTTGAATTCACAACAACAGCTGTTGCCAATATATTATCTGAGAATATCGCATAATGGAATAGTTCAGGGTCTTCTAACTTCTCTTGATTTGGAAACTCTTGCTGAGAAGAATTCAATGAATAATACTCAGTTGTAAGGCGCAGTGGAAGGCAATGAAGACCTTTAGGCAGTGTTTTTGCTGTCAATTGTGTTAAGAACAAGGTTTGTTTCTTGTGCGCACGAAGCTGCTCCTCTGTTGAGTGGATCATAGCACGAAGTTTCTTCACAACAGCAGCACAATCATCTTGAACTTGGGTTCCTTTCATCAATGATTGCTCCATTGCCTTCATTCTCTCATTTGCACTGCATTAATATAACAAATACAAATTAACACCTAACGAAATGTAGCTCAATGACAATAGAATTATTTATGATGTATGTATCCTGCAGCTGCAGAAAAGACTTGAAAGAGGAAACCACAAACAAATAAATACATAACAGGACATCATATTGACAGGTGTAACAATATCCATAAAGATCACTTACTTCTTGGGCAAGTCAGAATCTTTGGTTGCATCCCCTAGTGTCCGTGAAACTTCCTTAACCCGTAAACGAAGCTCCCGAGTGAGGTGGGGATTGTTTTTTACTGCAGGAAGGGAAAGATAAACCTTTGCCCTCACAAGCTGATCTTTAAGTTGTCGTACTCGAGTGTCTGATGGTGTTTGGTCATTTGGCTTATGGGTTTCAGATGAAATATGCATGCTATTCGCTACTTTGTTAGAAGTTCCAGTTCTTTGTTCCTCTTGCTTAGTAACCTGAAGGAAGATGCGCCAAATGCAGTAAGAAAATCTCACTGTGTTGAATTTAATTTTCCTTCACTTAATTAACGTAGTTACTCAGAAAGGCTGCATAATTAAATCCAGCGTGTAGGTAAGCAACATGTAAACACCATAGTAGCAAGTTATTCATCCCCTTACCTTGCAAAACCGGTAGGGGAGTAGGCAGGACGAGTGATGTTATTTCTTATGATGATGGATACATGATGCAGGAGAAAACAAATAACATGCTCTACAACAAAACTTGACCAAAAGAACATTGACATTAACACAATGAACCAAATTTTCAATTGCAATTAAAAATGAGTTATGCCAGAGCTACCAATGCAGAAAGTCAGACCTTATTCTCCTAAGGTGACTAATTCAAGACGCAGAACCAATAAAATAAACCAGACATTGAATACATTATTTGAAAGATGATATATAAGTATAACCTGCCCGTAGAAATGAATTTTTTACGTTTAAGCATTACCAGAAGCCTTGAAAAATTGTCTTGTGGAGAAGTAAGATACAGATTAATATTTGTAAACATGATGCAGCATATATGATGCAACCTAAATAAAATACAGAAAAGTCAAAAGGAAAACATATCGTTACTTACAATGTTTTGAGATGCATTGGTGTCATTGCCCTCTAATGCAGCTTCACCCCTTACATTTTCACCAATTGCATCAGCTTTAGTTTTTCTATTGATTCCATCTGTCACCTTTCTGATGAGGTTCTCCGTTTTACCTTGCTCCACCACATTTGTAGTTGACAAAACCCTGGCACGTACATGTTCACTTGATTCAACCAATTGCAAATCTAGGTCAACGAGACAGCTAGATCAGAATATAAATTAACATATAGAAACTAGAAATGAACAATAAAACGAAAAATAATCTTAACGAGAAAAAGAGAAATCCCAAACAAAATACCTTGGGTAGATGTCTTGCTGTCGGTTGAACCTTCAGTATACACAACCCCAATTGGTTCTTTAAGAACTGTTGAAGTTTCCTGTTTGCGAAATGAGAAATGTCAGCAAAAATTTCAGCAATTCCAAGGCTTTCAAAGGAAAAAATGAATCTTTACCTGCGGTAGCAGATTCAAATGGCCATCGTCTCCAGCACTGTGAGCCTGGCAAAATAAAATAATAATAATGAGACGAAATTCAGAAATTCAAAGAAATCTTCACTGAAACATAGAGTCGAATTCTCTCAAAGAAATCACTTACGACAGCAGCAACTTCATCAATAAACTCTTGCTTAGCTGCACATAGCATTAAAAAAAACCACAGAAACCAAGAATTAGCGAAATGCAAGGGTCTGGGAAGTTCATGTTGGGCACTGAAACATACGAGATCTAAGATAAACTCACCAGAAGGTGACTTGAAGTTACCAAGACGATCAGTGTAGAGAACAATCGGAGAAATAACAGTTATACAAAGCAGCACCAGCACAACACTTCTCACCGCCACCATTTCGACTCAAACCCCAAAATCACAACCTTCAAAAACCCCCAAAAGCGTTGTCGGCAAGGAGGCAAAGCTGGGAACACAGAAAGAGAAGAGATGCCTCCGCTGCTGTCGCTTTCTCGACAAACCAATACGCGTCCCTTTAGCGCCCGTGCAGATTCTATATTAGAGGCCACTGATGCAAACAAAAATCCAACCCAAGAAACAAAAACTTCTTCAAAATAAGAAATGAAACTCACTTTTATTTATGGAAATGACAGAAATCTTAGACGGTGGGGGAAGAATTCGAAGCAGGAGATTCCACAAGAAGGAGCGAATCTATGGCGCGTACATTTGTTTGTAAGGATAGATAGAAAAACGCATTTCCCCCCCGATCTGAAACATAGAAGGATGCGTTATGTCTGATAAATGTGCTCTGTAACCCCAAAACACAAAGGACCCGTTTCTTTTATGGATTGTATCGTACCCTTTTCTGTAAAATGCACGACCAGAAAGAGAATAGGAGGAAGAAGAAGAAGGGCTTTCAGGGTAAAAGAAGAAAATGAAGAATAAACAAAAAAGAGGGAAAAGGGTTTGTGTGTGTGTGAGAGAGAGAGAAAGAGAGACTGGAAGCCAGAAGGAGGATCGAAGAGATAATGACAAATGCCGAAATGCGAAATAGCGAGAAAACAGAGATGATACTAATCTTTTGATAGGGTCTGTGTCAGTATTATTTAAAACGAAAGGGAAAGGAAGAAGAATTAAGAGCAAAAGAGAAGATTTTTTTTTTAAAAAAAATCAAAGAATCTGAAAATCATAAAAGAGGAAGATTAGAATGAAAACAAAAAACATGCTGTTTAAGAATTAATTAAATACGTAATTAAATTGCATGGAATTGGAAGCCCCAGAAAGGAAAGAAATGTGAATAAATTAAATTGCTAAAAATTAATTATACGCACGCGGCTGAAGAAACGCGTGGACTCCACGTAAGAGACGTTAAAGTCACAGTTGGCTTAGCTGGCTATACAGTGTACATGCCAGTTTAAAGTCAATAACTAAAACCCGCATGATTCGCGGGTTTTGGTTAATAGAGCCCATGTTATTTCTTAATTAATAATTAGAGTTTTAAGTCTTATTCAAGGTTGTCAAATTTACGTGTCTAAGACTCCCAAGTTGCTTATGTACATTCCCAACCCACTGCATGAATGGCATAAACTCGTATCGTATCTTTGCTCCAATCAGAAACCCGTAAAAGTTTACTTTTATCATTAAATATGTATTAACAGTGTAAAATTAAATAATTTAAATATAAAAATGACAATAATTTGATTTAAATATATTTTAAATCTAAATAATTGAAATTAAATATATCAACATTCATAATTTATTATATTTAATAAAGAAATTTCTATAAAATTTATATATAAAGTGCACCACTTCCTTTGAGGATGACAAAAGAGTCACTAATAAACTCATGTTAGTCTTAAACTCATATAAACTCATGAGTTTACACACCGTATTTACCGTTTTTACGTTTCTAACTTATAAAATTGAGTCACATATAAACTCGCGAGTATACACACTGTGTTTATTGTTATTTACATTTCTAACATATAAAACTGTGTCAACTCATTCTTAAACTCGTGTTAATTTTATTTATTTGATTATACTCAATGCCTTTATATATGTTTTATATAAATTCCTTTGTTAACCATGATAAATTATGAATGTTGATGTACTTAATGTCAATTATTTGGATTTAAATCTTTTTTCTTTCATGGGTGTCTTTTGTTAAAATATATTTAGGTCCATTTGTTGTCATTTTTTATATTTTAATTATTTAATTATACACTATAAATACTTATTTAATGATAAAAGTAAACTCTTACAAGTTCACGATACGAGTTTATGTCACCGTTATAACTTATAAGTGCTTAAACTCACGAGTTTGATAATCTTAGTTTTAAGTATTCGGATTTGAATTTTTTTTTTAACCCTTGGTCACGATTTGGGTGAATGAATCTCTTCAAAATTAGCAAGAAAATAAATTTGTTGGCTTGAGGGGAATTTCGACCTAAATAATTCAGTATAACTTTTTTGAATAATTATATGGTAATAATACTAAATTTACAAATTACTCCTTCCTATCTTAATTATAAGACTAAGTTTATAGTACAATTACACTATAAACTTAGTCTTATAATTAGGACCGGTAGTACACTATTGAATGTTAAAGGATCCAATTAAAAAATAATTTTTAATATGATTCTTCATTTACGAAGTTCAAATACCCAACTGTTTTTTGTCGGCAAAAAAAAAAAATGCCCAACTGTTTTAAAGAGATTATGCCCTTCCACTCATTTTTAATACACACACATATATATATATATTTATTATTTATTATTTATTAATTTTTTTTTTGTCAAACAGAGTTGGTATAAATGGTAAGGGATTTGGTCAAGTCCCAAAGAAATGTGTGTTCGATCCCCGCTGCCGTCGCTGGGACTCCTTTGGTAGGCGATCTCGTAAGTCCCCATTAAGCTCTCAAAGAGCCCGGGGCCGTACCTTGACCTTGGTGGAGGACTGATGCCGAACCCCTCCAAAACCTTTTTTATATAAAAAAAAAATATTTGTTTTTTTTATCATACAATCAATTTAAACACACAAACATATTAATATTATATTTGGGAAAAAGACCTTATTCAAGTGTGATGGAAGGTGGCCAGCCTGTTGTTGTTGACAATACTTAAAAAAGTTGTGGTAAGTGGTCCAAATTTGGTCAAAATTATATTTTTATAATTTTTTCTTAGTTGTTAAAAAATTGGGAGAATGATAGAAAAAGAACTTTAAAATTGAAAAATCTCAAATCAAGTATTTTTCATAAAATAGATTGTGATTTACTTATCAAATCTCTTCGTTTTTTTTTATCAATTCTTGATAACAAATATGATTTGAGATTTTATAATTTCAAACTTTTTTTTCTATTATTTCCCTTAAAAAATTATACTAAAATAGGAAAATCAAAATCATATAGTATTTATTTTATATATTAGAATGATTTAAATTTGAATTCTTGTTTGCACCGCACCTGCCTAAACAATTCGTCCGTGGTCAAAATTATAAATATAATTTTTTAAAGAAAAAGTTTAGAAAAATGCTTTTAAAATTTGAAAATCTCAAATCACTAATTTCTTACTAAAATAAGTTGTAAATTGTTAAAAATGTACTCGATGCTTATTGAGTATTAATGTTGATAACCATTAAGCTCTTTTTATAAAAATAAAAATTAAACTCATTTCATTTCTTTCAGGATATAATAGATTTTTTAAATTTTATTAACATTAAATGAATTTTTTGACTCACATAAATTTCTTCTAAAATAAAAATAAATCATATTTTTTGTTTTTGTTTAACATATATAATAAACTATAAAACACCTTGAGTTTTATTTAAATCATATAATTATATTGTTAATTAAAACTTTTGTTTATTTTAACAAATTATAATTTTGACAAAATTGAAGAATGCGTAATTTTTGTACATAGATATCTATACAAGTAGTTTTGAATAATGACAATTGAGAAAAAAATATTTAATTTAATAAAATTTAGAATTTTGTGCTGAACGCTCCTGAGTAAAACTTTTTTATGTTAGGCGCTCCTGGGGTAAAAGTTCGTTGGCCAATCTGCACCTTAGATAATGGACGTTAACTTTTTCTAATGGCGTTGTGTTGACTGCACCTTTTAAAAGTTTGTCGGTATTTTTGGTCCACTTAATAGTTAATTGTGTTGGACGCTCCTGAGCTAATAGTTTATTGGTCAAATCGCACCTTACCCCTATAAAAAAACATATTGGTATAATTAGAGGGAACCCATTAAGGGATAGACACCATCAATCTAGCTCATATAGATCGTCCATATGAAATTTGGACAGTCCAAATTTGATATTTTTTAAAATATTTTTTTTAAATGAAAAAAAATATTAATTAAGAGATTGTTTTTATTTTAGATTCTCTATCCATTAAAATAATTTTGTAAGAAAAAAAAAATCAAATTTGGGGTCACAGTATTATGGTTGAAGGCAAGAAACGAGGCATTTTTAAAGCCATGACAACTAACACTACGGCTTTGTTTATAGTTTTTAATTATTCTTTTAAAAAGACACTTCGATTCATACCATCCAAAATTAAATAAAAACGAGTCAACTCAAACACCCAATTCATATTTGATATATTTAAATTATTGATTTTATTAATTAAAGACAAATTTTTGGGTGAGAAAGAAGAGGCTGTTTCTTTGAAGAGGCAGTTCATGAATCCTTGTCAGGAAAACGATGGAATAATTAAATTGAAAGTGAATAATTAATAAATGGCCTTCAAATAAAATAATAAAAGAATGTGAGAATGGAAGGTTAAAGAATTAATGGAGAAATTAAAATAATTTTGGCTTTGTTTGGACATTGATTGGTTTTTAATGTGAGAGAGTTTTGAAGGACACAACTGTCGATGTCTACATATGAAAAGTGTCGGCGGAATCAACCAGACACCAGACAACTACTCGCCACACGCCACAGCTTCCTCAGCCAATGGCAGATTGCCACCACCCGTACCCCTAAAATTTTCATTTTTTAAAAAATATAGGGTGAAGGAGCAATTTTACACATGAGTTATGCCCCCGGGAGCGCCCAGCACCACGAGCTTTTTTCTTGAGCAAAAGTACACACGTGGTTACGTTTTGGGAGCAAAAATACCAGCAGTGAAGTGAGAAAAGGCACCAAGTTTAATTAACGGGTTGTTATCCAAGTTAAGTTTACTGGTTAGTTAACCAAACATATATAACGGGTTCATGTATCATCTACTTCTTTCCAAGTTTAATTAATAAATAAGGAAAAATTGTTAAAAAATGCATCTTGATGTCTGAAGGGCTAAAGAAAATTAGAGAAGTGAAAGTATAACGTGCGATGAAGAGAAAATCAAAGATGTGCTTGTCTATCTTGTTGTCACTAGGGTACATCAATAGAGAGTTTCTATGGACTTGTTCACGGTAATTTTTGTCAACGTGTCTTGCATCTAGTAATTGAATTTTTTCTTCATCACTCTTTGACGAACATGAGCTCCTCCTTTATTTAAGGCCTCTTCTTCTTCAATGTGGCTCCCTTTTTAAATCAGCATACGTGCTCAACTAACAATAAAACTTAACCTGAGTAACAATTGGGCGAAGTTGCTACAATTTGAGAATTTCTAGGGTGACATTACTCCTAAAAAAACTTCCAGAACAACGTTTCTTCTACATGACAACTTTCAAGGTACAATTGGACTTAACCGAATAATATTTTGAGTTTAGTTTAGTGCTTAGTCTAATATGGAATAATCAGTTCAATTTGTTTAGGGTCAATGCCCAATTTTGATATATATCCTCGGATAAAAGACAAAAAATCTTGTTAATTTTTTTTTTTGGTGCAAAAAAATCTTGTTAATTTAATTATGATGGTTAATTCTCCCGTAAAAGGCGTATTTAAATTTTTATTCTTCGAATATGAAAAGATGTACCAATACTTGCCTATTAAGCAAATCAATGGATATTTTTTGCCATCAAGCAAATCAATGAATATATATACTCCAACTCTTTCTCATTTGTTTAATTATCAAACCAATAAATATTGAACTCACATTTAATTATCTCTATATTTATAGCTGAATCATAATTAAAATTGTTCATTTGACGAAGAGAAATACACGTACGTAATAAAACACTTTTATTTTGGCACACCAAAAAAAAAAAAACTTTCATTGAGGGAAAATGTAAATTTGGGACACAGGATTACAAAAACAATCCAGGCTATTTTATAAAAGTACGTCTACGAAAGGAATTACTAATTTGTGATTTAAATTTTTTAATATTAGAATATAGGGAAAATGACACTAAAATCCCAATTAAGAAAAATAATGTTAAAAAAGTCTCATAATCATTGTTGTCAAACTCGCGAGTTGACTCTCCAAATTTACCGTTTTTACATTTTTATCTTATTAAATCGAGTTAAATCTCTAGTAAACTCATGTCAGCGGTAAACTCATGAGTTTACACACTGAATTTACCGTTTTTGCGTTTCTAGCTTACAAAATTGTGTTAATTTTTTCAATTTTGTCATCCTCAACAGCTTTATATATTGATTTTATAGAAATTTCTTTATTAAATATAATAAATTATGAATGTTGATATATTTAATTTCAATTATTATTTAAATCAAATTGTTGTCATTTTTATATTTTAATTATTTAATTATACACTGTTAATATCTATTTTATGATAAAAGTAAACTCTTACGAATTTACGATACGAGTTTACGTCACTGTCACGAGTTTGTTTAAACTCATGAGTTTGACAACCTTGCTTATAACTTCTTAATAGTAGTTATTCTATTTGTTAATGACTGCTCTTTCACTTGTCATTAATAAGCTATGAAATTTTCTGACGTTATTTTCCTTATTTGAGATACAGATAAGGTTGTCAAATTCACGAGTTTAGGCAAACTCTTGATAGTGAGGTAAACTAAAATATAATGGCTAATTTCTGAATTTGCCCATTATTAAATAACTATTTACCAAAATGCCCCTGTTAGAAACCTATTTCCCAAAATACCCCTGTCAGAAACCTATTTCCCAATCTGCCCCTGTTTAGTCGACTAAAACATTTGGTTTAGTCGACTAAATCGCTGAGCAAGAATTTTTTTCCAGTTCTCAGACATTTAGTCGACTAAACCAAATTTTTTGTCGATTAAACCCATTTAGTCGACTAAAAATTCATTTAGTCGACTAAATCATTAAAAAAGTTAAAACTTTAAGGTCAGACCATTTTCGGGGAGTCCGAATCAAGCGATTCTTTTTTGATTCCACATAACTTTTGAGATCTATGCACTGATATAAAAATTATCTTCAAATTTAATGAAGAGAAAGGAGGAAAAACAAGTGATTCTTTATTGCGCAGGAAATACCAACAATTCATTAAATATAATCAAGTGATTTTTTAATTATATATATATATATAGTTTTATTTTATTTGATATTTTATATTCATTAAATATAATCACTAATATCACTAACCAATGTACTCGGTAAAACAAATTAAAATGACTCCACTACTTCCTAAAAAATAGCTAACCACATGTTTATAATAATATAATAAAAAATCAGCACACTCAACACAATAAACAATTAAAAAATAAATAACTTAATCCTTCTTATTGTGGAATCAGCAACGTGCGTGTTCTGTGGTAGAACACAAGTGTCTAGCCTTTGGGGCTAGGTATGATTGATATTGGATCAAAGGTAGCGTCCACTGGTATCTATGGGGGAGATAAGGCGGGCCGCTGGTGGATCACTTGTGCTACGAGGGTGGCTTTCGCCGAGGGTGATGTGCTGTGCACAAGTGGAACGAGAACTATAAGAATGTAATGTTCAACGTGAGGACATACTCGGGAGATAACCTCCTATATATAGAGGTTACCTAGGGTTTTGCTTACCTTGAGTCCTTCCACCGTGATCGTGCCTCCTTCTCACCCACGATCGTGCGCCTTTCCATTCTGCACAATTGCCGGAGTCACGGCACATTGTGAGGTGGTCGACAGAGCGCCCGACTTGTGGGAGGCTTCCCGCCAGAGTCCTCTATTGGGCCTTCCTCTCGGTAGGCCCATTATTTGAATCCATAACAGCTTGCCCCCAAGCTCGGGAGTTCGGGTTTCGACATTTGCGAGATTTTTCTATCTCGGGCTCTACCCGTTGTGTCTATCTCGGTTTTGGCTAAGTTCCAAGAACTAATTCCCGACTTGCCTTATCTACGGGACCTCGTGGGATTAGTCTCGGGCTTTGTCTTTTACCGGGTTTCTTGATCGCGACCCTTAGTTGTTTTTGTAATAACGCCATGTTTGCTTTTTACCACTGTCGTTTTGTCCACCGGACTGCATTGACTTTTGTCTTTTTGAGGATTTTCTATTCAGCCGCTGTCCCCCAATTTTTGGCGGATGGGGACACCTGGCGTATGGCGTATCGCTTCTCATCCGACACTATGTCATTATTCCTTTTCTTGGAACTCTGCATCACCATTTTTCCATCCTATCCTCATTTAATCTTTGTGCGGCCATTGCCGCTACTCACGTTTCTTAACGTTAGTAATAATTTCTTTCCGCTGAAGCGAAACGTCATGGGGAATCAAACGCCCTCTCTCTTAAACGTCCCACCAACCGCCGCTCGACTTACGATCCCCCCTGGCTATAAATAATTTCATCACTCCTCATCTTCTTGTGCCACCGGTCTCCGCCCCACCTTTTCCTTTCTAACAAATGCTGCTAAGGATGATGAGCTTACCAATGAGAACTTCCGCCCTTCATTCTTCCTAGGCCATGTGGGAAAAAGACAACGATCGAAGAAGAAAAGAAGCCCTCCAAGGACTACAACCTTGGTTTTGAACGCGTTTGCAGTCTTCAAGCATATTCCATGGTGGGCGCTGGGATCCCAAACGCATTTGCCGTCTTCACGTCTGGTTCAATGTCGCACGAGGTCCCGGGAGATCAAGGCCGTATTTGAGCATCTTCTAGTCGAATTTTCCTCCATCAAGGGAGGCCCGAGGCCTCGATTAGCAGCTCCTCGACTTCTCTAAGCATTCCAAGGGTCTCACGCATATTTGGTGGGAACTTCGGGCAACAAGATGGTTCCACCTAATAACAATGCGAGTCTCCGGCGCAAGCTAACCCATTCAAGGCGTGATGGATAGCTAGCCACCATCAACTCGTTGTAATTAGTGTGTTCATAAATGTCCTTTACAAACTTTGGCCTTGTTGTACCGTGTTGTTGTAATTGTCCTTGTAAATGAGCTAGCCAACTTGTTTCTTTGTAAGAAAACCATGTTACCTGCTTGAGCATCAATAAAAGGTGTGACCCATACCGAATTGCTATTGCTGACGGACTTCAATTGAAATGCCTTAGTTGAATGTGAAAAGACATATTTCTTTCAGCCAAACTGACACGTTGTTACGTGTAACCATGCCTCTAACCCTGCGCACTGTCGCGAGGCGTTGAAAACCGAACCGAATCAATGCGCACGTCGCCTCGTAGAGAAATTCGTACAAAATCTGACTCGCCTCCTCGCGCGTGGCCATCACTCTTCTTGACGTTTTGAATTCAAAGAGAGAAATCCACATAATCTCTCTACGCCTTCGCGCGTGGCCATCACTCTTCTTGACGTTTTGAATTCAAAAGAGAGAAATCCACATAACCTCTCGGACTCGCCTTCTCGCGTGGTTATCACTCTTCTTGACGTTTTGAATTCAAGAGTTTCTCAATTTTTGAAAATCAAAAACTATATATTTCTTCGTTGAGCCACACGCCGCCAAGAAAAAAGCAACGCCTTGCTTCTCCTTTGTTTTTCTCGCAAGACCTTCCGCAAAGAACCTAATCGTTTTTGTCGTTGTTATCTGAATTCCTCAACCGGGTAAGATCGTATTTTCCTTAACTTTTATATCTTTTGGTTCCCTCGCTTGTCCGATATACGCGAAAAATTTTCCAAGCCTTGCGTCGCTATCTTGGATATATTTCTCACGAGTTTTTGGCATATCTGCTTTTCCTCGAGTAGTCTTTGCTCCTTACTCCCGTTAGATTGCCATCTTCTTTGTCCAATTGATAGGTTTTTAATTTGGTTGTTACGTCCCCAATTTTTCCTTCGCCAACCCAGAATTGTTCTCTGATCCCACCGATAGCATTTCCCAAGAGATGCAATGTGCCCGGGCTAGCTTTAAACCGCTCTTGTTTTTGATATGATTGGCCCCTACGAGTGTGGCTTGTGTGCTAACCTTGCCCTTTCCTTGCATTATCTAGGTTTAGATGGCATCATCTTTCGATGCAATCATCACCTTCCGTGGATGATTGTAGTTCTTCCCTGTCACCGGAATCCCAACTCTCCCAAGAAAGTTGTCCATTGTAGGGTGACCGAGGTGAAGAACACCGATCGACACGGACTTTCCTTCCTTGGCGTGAGAGATGGCGAAGGGTACTCAATAAGGCTTCCTCTCGGATGCCGAGTCGGTTGCCACCGTCCGACCCCCGAAAAGCCAACCTCACGTGCCCCATTTCTTTTTCTTCTACCGAGATGTTTTCGCCCGCCTTGGTGTAAGATTTCCTTTATCCGACTTTCAAATTTGCCTACCGAATCACCTGCGTCTAGCCCCCACCTGCCTTCATCCCAATGGTTGGGCTTTTGCCATAGCCTTTGAGAATCTCCGCCGCGAAATGGATATTTGCTGCACCGTGCTCGGTATTTATGACCTTCTATTCTCCGTTGGAACTCGGCGGGTTTCGATCACCCGCCACGACCTTTTTGGGTGGACTCGCTGCGCGAGAAGCGAACATATGCTCTTCAAACCCTTTTGCGAGTCCCTGAAAACTTTAAAAGGCGTTCGTAAAAGTCGAAGCCCACCCTTTTAAGTGTCCGTGGTTCCTTCGCCCGATAAGTGTGGGGAGTTAGAAGGTGTATTCCCTTTGTATTGACAAATACCCACCATAAGTTCAAAACCGCGGACTTCGCCCCAGTCCGTCTTACTCAAACCGAGGAAGCGTCGCCAGAAACTTACACAGCTTTCAAAGACACTTAAATCTTTGATGGACTTCCGCGATCACATTCCCACCGTTCTTGTTCGTAGACGCGGACAAAAGAGTATGGGATTATGTGCAATTAAAAATTTTGCGGACGTATATACTTGTCCATTATTACCACGATCGACATCGTTTGTTGTTTCCACGCAGGACGTCCGATGGGAAGACTCGAGTTTCTTGAAGCCTTTGACGAGGGCGCCAAGTGAAACGGCCATCAACCCCGCTAAAGCACTTGCCCCCTCATTGAGCATGAGCCCACCGTGAGTGGCGGAGCTCCAATCCCGAGGGAGCAGGTATTGTGAAAAACTCCGAAAGCTGCCCGCGCCCAAAGGTGGACCAAAACATGATGAAAAAGGAGGCGGGTGCCCCAAAGCAAAAACGTTGTTGGAGAAGAAACCATTGTGATTCCCGCACCGCCCTCACCTGTTAGAGAGGTTCCTACTTCTATTCCCCGCCGAGGCCTCGCCCATTAGAGACTCCTACCACGGTCCCGTACCTACTTCGTCCACCAACTCCTGCCATCCTCCTTTCGATCCCTCACACCATGATACTATGAATGGAGGAGCACTTTGGTCGAGGGGGTAAACGGAGCTATTCGAGACCTTATGCGTCCACCTCGCTCAACCGTACTCCCCCTCCATGCCTTCTAATGAAGAAAAACTCCAAGTGGATTGAGATGGAACGACAAGCCTACAAGGCGGCTTCCTTAATTCGGCCTTATGCCGCTCTCGGGATTCGTAACGCCTTCGCTAAGGTCCGTGAATGACTTGAAGCAAAGAAATCTCCACGTTGAACAAGAGTCTCGAGCTTGAGAGGAAAGAAAAGAATGAACTCCTTTCTGAGAACCACAATTTGAAAAGCAACGCAGATCTACCCAAGGTTACCGCGAGAGGACCAGCCCAACAGAGCCGGAGATAACCCGAGCCGAGAAAGAGAAAGCGCGTGCAAGACTTGGCTGCCCTTAACAAAAGATTTGTCACCGCGGTGGAACATATTGCTATTCTTTGAAACCAACTTGTCTTTCTCTTAAAACAATCCGCATTAACACTCAAGCTGAGATTGAAATTGGCCTGCCTTGGATTAGATGCCTGTAGTTTTATCGCTTTTCACCTGTAATTGCTTGTGTTGTTGAATTAAAGCGGTATGCTTAATGTTGGAAACCGGATTTTTTACTATCCCCGCTTTTACACGTTTCCAACTTACACGATTTTGGAAACTGGATTCTTAAACATCCTGGCCTCTACGTGTTTTCAACTTACACGATTTTGGAAACCGAATTCTTAAACATCCCGTTTTAACGTGTTTTCATCGTACATGATTTTGGAAGCCGGATTTTTCAAGATCCAGGCTTCCTACATGCTTTTATCGCACATGATTTTGGAAACGGATTTTTAAGTACCACCGGTTTCTACATGTTTCATCGTACATGATTCTTGAAACCGGATTTTTCTATATCCTCGGTTCCTACATGTTTTTATGATACATGATTTTGAAAACGGTTTTCAATATCCTCGGTTCCTACATGTTTTTATCGTACATGATTTTGGAAACCGGATTTTTCAATATCCTGGTTCCTACATGTTTTTATCGTACATGATTTTGGAGCCGGATTTTTAATATCCTGGTTTCTACATGTTTTTATCGTACATGATTTTGGAAACCGGATTTTTAGGCATCTGATTTCTACATGTTTTTATCGTACCATGATTTTGGAAATAGGATTTTTAAGTATCCCGGCTCTACATGTTTTTATCGTACATGATTGTGGAAACCTGGATTTTTAGGCATCCTGATTTCTACATGTTTTTATCACACATGATTTTGGAAACCGGATTTTTCAAGATTCCGGCTTCTACATGTTTTTCAAAACAACAGATGACAATTCTATCGTAAAAAAGCGGGATCGGTCATTCTTTATTCATCCATCCGCGTACATTAAACGCCACACGTTTAAAAAGAAAAGAACTACACACGCCACTTTCTCGAAGCTTGCCGACATCCGATCTCGAATGTTTCAAACTATAATAAACTTTCAACTTATCCGCGTTCCATGTTCGCTTTATCGCCTTGCTTTGCAGCGTTTCTAGCTTGTAAGCGCTTTACCAAGGTCTCGGTGACTCGGTATGGGCCTTCCTAGTTAGGAGCTAGCTTTCCTTCAAAAAGCATTCTTATTGCCAATGTCGCGCTCTTCGAAGTACGAGGCTCCCTTTGTCAAAAGCCCGAGGTCGAACCTTCCGGTTGTAACGTGTTGATATTAGTTGCTTGAAGTCGCTAAATCTCTAAGCAATGCTCCGCGAGTCGAACTTCGTCTATCGAGATCTAGCTCGACGGCAATCGCATTATAGTTTTCTTCTTCATTTTGTAATCCCGTGACTCGCCTCCAAGATGATTCTCCAATTTCAACCGGAATCATGGCTTCGCACCCATACGTCGCCTTGAAAGGCGTTTCACCGGTTGATGTCCTGACACTCGTTCGATATCCCCATAAGGTATAAGGCAAGCTGGTCCACCCTGCCTAGATGTGGCATCTTCCACCCGCTTTCTCACCCATCCACAATGATCTTATTAGCCGCCTCTCGCCCGCCCATTAGATTGTGGATGCTCTCTTGACGCTGGTGATGCTTAATATTGAAATCGGCTACCAACTTTCAAAGCTTTTATCAATAAACCGTGTTCCGTTGTCCGTAACGATTTCGGGTGGGATGCCAAAACGTGCTATGATGTTTCTCTGTAAAACTTTTGCACCCCCGCTTGATGTGATTGTGGCGACAGTTCCACTTCAATCCACTTTGTGAAGTAATCAACCGCCACGATGAGCCATCGTAATCGTCCCTAAACACCGCTTTGAATGGTCCTAGGAGATCCATTCCCCATTTGAAAACGGCCATGTAGCGCGAGAGATTGTTTGAAGAGCGGGCCGAGGTGATCCGATAGTGCTAGCATGCCTTTGACAAGCTGTCGCATTTTTGGACATGAGTCTTAGCATGGTACTAAGGTGGGCCAAAAGTAACCAGCCTTCGATCGCCTTCCTGGCCAAAGCCTTAGCCCCATGTGGTGACCATTTATTCCTTCATGAATTTCAAAGAAGACATATTGGGCCTCATTCGCCCAAGCATTTCATCATTGGAGAATGCATTCCTTTCTCGTGACATGCGAGCTCCACTTTCCTTAGCTTGGAGCAGACCCGCTATCAATGCTTCATACTCTGCTTGGTTATTAGATGTTGAGAAATTAAAGCGCAGGGATAACTCAAGAGCAATACCTTCTGGACTCTCCACGATGATCCCCGCTCGGCTCCCTTTGTGTTTGACGAGCCGTCTACAAAAGCAGCTTCCAAGTATCCCGATCTTTCCCGCCTTTGACCAGGGGTCAACTCCATTATGAAATCTGCCAACGCCCGGGACTTGATCGCGTGTCGAGCCTCATATGTAATGTCAACCTCGACAACTCAATGGCCCAACCTACCATCCGTCCTAGCTAGGTCATGCTTATGAAGGATCTGTCGTGATGGGCGGTTAGTGCGAACAATGACAGGGGATGGCTCGAAGTACGGTCGAAGCCGCCTTGCCGCTATTAGTAACGCAAATGCCATTTTCTCTACCTTCACGATATCGCAACTCGAGCCTTGCAAAGCTCTTCCTACAAAGTATATAGGACTCGGCCTTCCGTTGTTTCACTAACCGGCGCGGCCATGTACTCGTTCCCTACCGATAAGTATAGGATTAAGCTTTCTCCTACCCGGGTCTGGTCGACTGGAGGTGCATAAACAACGCTTGATTTTGCTAAAAGCCGCTTCGCATTCACCGTCCATCCCCGGATGCTTCCTTTTTCAACAATTTAAAGAACTAAAGAGCTCTCCGCGATTTAGGCAAGAAACGGGTCAATGCAGTTCCAATCGTCGGTCCACACCGTTGAACTTCCTTTTTGTTCATGGGGGCTGCATGTCTAAAACCGCTGGCATTTGTCGTGGTTAACCTATGCCTCTCGTTTGTCGCCGAAGAATCCTAGGAACTTTCCCCGATGGCACTGAAAGCGCACTTCACGGATTGAGGCGAATCCTATACCTTCCGAGCTTGTCGAATGTCGCCGTAAATCATCAATGTGGTTGGCCTCATTCAAAGATTTGACAATCATGTCGTCAATATACACCTCCACATTCCGACCAACTGATCTTCAAAACCTCGGTTCATCATTCTCTCGGTACGTGGCTCCCTCGCATTTTTAATCCGAAAGGCATCACGTTATAACGGTAATTCGCCTTCCGGTGATGAATGCCGTCTTCGCTCGGTCCTCTGGGTGCATAGCAACCGATTATACCCTGAGTATGCGTCCATAAATGATAATAACGAAAACCTAAGAAACGTCCACTAACTTGGTCAATATTAGGCATCGGAAAGGAGTCTTTTGGGCACACTTTATTTAAATCTTTAAAATCACGTAAAACCCTCCACTTCCCATTTGGTTTTTTCACAAGGACCACATTAGATAACCATGTGGTGTCTTGTATTTCGGATAAAGCCGGCTTCTAACAGACTACGCAACATGTGCTTCCAAAGCGTTTCGCTTCGTCTTCCCGAGCTTCCGCTTTGCAGGACAAGGGTAGACTCCGGCCGGATTGCTAGCTCATGACAACAAAGTCCGGATCGATCCCGGTATCTCCGAAGGTTGCCATGCGAATACGTCTCTATTGTTCCCGAGGAGTGTTTCGAGCTCTTCTCTCATCCGGGATCCAAAGCCTTGCCAATTTTAGTGATTTGACCGGGCTCGTACCAAGAAGGAAATCCTCCAGCTCTCCCAGCTTGGTTCCGTCTTTTGCAATTTCTCCTCTTGCGAAGATCCAACTCGACCAAATTTACCGACTTCCCACGCGTGTCCGCGACCGGGTGCGTTGGCCAGTTGAATCTTTCTTGACCGTGTTGAAGTAACATCGACGAGATTCTTTTCGGTTTCCTTTTACCGTAACGATTTTATTTTTCCCGCTAATCATCTTAAGCTTTTGGTGCTTTGACGATACCAACATATCCCAATTGTGAATCGTTGGTCGTCCCAAGATCACGTTGTAAGAAGAAGGAAAGTCCGCAACTATCATCGGACTCTCTCTGCCTTGAAAGCATTCCTATCCCCCAAGAGTTAGTTTAAGATCTACGTACACTTTTGGGCGAGTGTCCCGACCATTGAACCCTAAGCACATGGTCTCGCATGGTTTTAACACGTCGAATCAAAATTCATTCTCTTAAACGCATCCCGAGCAGGATGATGTCCACGCACTTCCATTATCCACGAAGATCTTTCACGCGGCAATTGACCGCTGTTCCCGTTATCACCAACCCGTCATGATGCCCAGGCAACGTCTTTCAAATCCTCGTCCGTGAAACATAACACGGGAGATTCGGGGCTTGTTCATGTCCTTTTTAAATGTTGGAGCATCTTTAATCGACAATACTTCCTTCAAATACTTCTGTCTACGGCTAGACGAATCCCCTCCGCCGCCAAAGCCTCCGCTAATAACATTGCAGTCGTATTTGGCGTCGGGGAACTCCTCATCGCTATCACCAGACTTCTTTTTCTGCTCCTTTTCCTCTTTTCAAGCCGTGGACTCCTACTCCGGCCTTCCACATGTCGCTTGCCGCCCCGCTTTCCTTGGGTCTCGAATCACGTACCTTTGGAGTTTCCCTCACGGATGAATTTCTCCACCGTATTCTTCAAGTCCCAACACTCGCTCATGTGTGACCATGCCGATCGTGAAATTCACAAAACCTGGTTTTGTTTGCCGCTGCTCTCTCTTACCAAGAGCCCGAGGTCTTTCCACCTTCTTCATTTCTGGCCGCGCCGACTTCTTTCCATAGTTTTGCTCGGGAGATTTTTAACGGTGTATATCTGCTGTCGAACCCGGGTTCGGGGTTTTACCACCGATTTCTAGGCTACGCTGAGTCTTTTCCATAAGCATCTTGGTGATTTCTTTTCCGGTTTTCCCTCTCTCGGTAGCGGTGGGCTCTTTGCCTTTTTCTTTTGGCGTTGCCCTCCCTCTCCATTTGTTCTAAATCAAGATATTGTTGAGACCTATCATGAAAGTCTCACCAGGATGTAGGCGCGTTTCATGATAGACTTTTATGCCGGGATGAGACATCCAACTCAGCTGGCTATACAATGCAAGTTTACCTCTTCCTTCGGTCCCTGACCGCAATGCTCACATTGTCAAAGCGATCAAGGTATTTGCTCAAAGCTTCTCCCGATCCTTGCCTAAACACGAGCCAATTGGAACTGTTTAAATTTACCGCCCATCTTGGTTGAAATGCGTCGAAACTTCTGTTCCAAAATCTTAATGTTCAGGGATAGACAAATATGGCAACGAATGAAACCATAAGCTGCTTGCCGCTCCCTGAACGTTCTGCCAAAAGTCGGGGTACCACGTCTCCGTTTATCCCACTTGACCATAATCTCCATTTTGAAGTTAAGCGGGTGTATCAAGGGGTCCTGGGTTCCATCATATTTTGGGTAACTCCCCGAATTCAATCCCTTAGGATATAGTGCCGCCATAACTTTGTCCGTGAACCTGACCCAAAATTCTATCTTCATCCGCCTCGCCCAACGTCTTTTGGGAGGCGGGGATGCAACATCTTTGTTCCTTGTCGATACGTTCCTTAGTGACCTGGCTCTTAGCCACGGTGTCCGTGCTTTTTACCGCTTTCATCTTGGATTCATTGATGGCCTTCCTTCTCTCGGTCTTTTGTTCACCAATCACGACATGCTCTCCTCTCAGGTTTCATCCTCGGGTTGATCTGCACAAAATCTCGACCCAGCCGATCCGGTTCGAGCTTTCACCATTCTCGACCCGCTCCGGAGTTGTCTTTCTCTCGTCTCATGAAGCCTCTTACTCTCGCTGTCCTCCCGCTCCATTAAGATATTTTGACGCTCCAATTCTTCTCGAATAATCCGGTGTTCTCGTCTTTTTGCCGTTCATGTTGGTATTCCATGCCGTCTTCATCGCCGGGATCAACGATCCTACTCGTTATTATGGAGTTGGTGCGTAAGTCGGGATGCTCCATCTGGAATTCTCGAGAAGGATGAGGAAAAACCCTCCACTTGGAATTCCCTTGACGTGCGGGTATAATTCCCGATTTGGATGGGGAGAATTGTGGTGTCCTTTGTCTCGATATCGACTGGGTTCTTCCCACCATCTCGCTAGGGTCTCTGGACCTCAGTGTCGCGAAAATCGTCCCAAGTTGGAAGGTTGCTTCGTGGTTCATCTAATGGCTACGCTTCATGGGTCGCGTTGCATTGGTGCGACTTCTAGTGCATCAAGTGCCATATTCAATGGGTTGGCGAATAGCTTTCGATTTTAGGAATCGAAGTTGTTGACGATCCACCTTGATTTTGGGCGCCAATGTTACGTGGGTAGAACACAAGTGTCTAGCCTTTGGGGCTAGGTATGATTGACTATTGGATCAAGGTAGCGCTCCACTTTGGTATCTATGGGGAGATAGCAAAATGTCTGGCCGGATCATTTGTGCTTTGCAGGGGTGGCTTTGCCTCGAGGGTGATTTGTGTGTGCACATGGAACGAACTATAAGAACTGTAATGTTCGGCAGTGAGGACATGCACGGGAGATAACCTCCTATATAGAGGTTACCTAGAGTTTTATTTACCTTGAGTCCTTCAATTGTGATCGTGCCTCCTTCTCGGCCACAAGATCAATGGCCTTTCCATTCCTGCACAATTGCGGGAGTCCACGGCACATTGTGAGTGGCCGATGAGCGCCCGACTTGTGGAGCTTCATGATTACTATTATATTGGGCCTCCTAATTAGGCCCATTATTTGAATCCATAACAGTGCGGAAATCAAACACATGAGGCCATGTAGAAAAAGTTGGGATTATTAACTTCCATAATACTAACAATTCATTAAATATATATCATGGTTTTTTCCCAATTTGCTATATTTAATGAATTGTTAGTATTGTTAACGATTTTAATTTGTTTTAAAGAAATCGTTGGATAATGATATTAGTGATCCTAGATATTAAGCCATGATCCTAGATTTTTGCTAGATTGACTCTTCGTCTTTATCACAACATATGATCTTATGCATAACTTCCAAACTGTTCATTATTCCCCACTAAAATCAAGCCCCACAAATTTAGTGTCGATATTTTTCCTATTTCTCTTTTTTTTTTTAAAAAATCCATATTATTAATGGAGAGAAAATCTCAATTTGAATATATTGTATTTTTAAAATCAAGATTAATTGTTACGTTGAAATTCAAAGTTTACCAAATACAATGGTAGAAAATAAATATATTAAAATTTAAAAATAAGTCGTCATCTTTCAAGTGGTATTTTTTTAGGATTTTCCTTATATTCTGATTTACATAATACTCGTCATCTTTTACCTTTCGAGCTAAATAAAAAATTCATTAAAAAAATTAGAAGCAGATGTCATGTTCACATCACCATAGCAAAATTCAGCAAAAAAATAAATAATCTTATATATCATCAGTAACATCCATTGGATTTCTTTGTTTTGTTTAACCGATCATGCTATTTCTTAAGACATTGTAACATTTTATGTTTGGTTATGAAAGGGAAAGAGAGATAACGTGTTAAAACGTTATAACATGGTAATTGGTAACCTACCCTTTGGAACGTGTTAAAAATTTAAATGGGAAAATTGGTCAAAATATGGGGAAAATCCCAAGAAAAATACCACTTGAAAGAAAGAAAGAAAACAACAACCAAGATCCAACTAAAACTCTCTCTTTTTTTTTAATGGGACCTAGTGGTCCAGGCAGGGATCGAACCCTAATAAAGGCTGGTAAAGACCAACATCCATACCACTGCACTCTCTAGGCGCTGGTTCCAACTAAAACTCCTTGCATACCTTTCGTTATCACAGGTAAAGAGGAGGTCGCTAAATCCAATCAATCGGGGGCAAGACTATCTAATGAAGTTTTAGCAAACCAGGTAGTTACCAAATTTACTTCAATAGGAACCTATCCAAGAGAGTAGTCCCGAATCAAAATCCTTAAGAGAGAGATTCTCAAGGAGAACATCACCTCTCTAGGCAAGGGACAAGGCAAGCAGATGAACCAACCATCTATCTTCATCAATGAAGAGTACAGTCAAAGGACCTGCAGATGCCAGTTTGACTCAGTTTCCTCTAAACTTGGCGGCACCCCTAGGAGATTTGTCTCCCCTATCGACGCCTTAGTCAAACCAACGAACACGCCCCCCATTAACCTTTGCTCTTGAAATCCATCCCCAGTCGGCTAGCTCTCTTGTTTGTGTCCATTGTTGAGAGAGCGTTCTATTATATTGTCTCTGATTAGCCTGAAACCCAACTCATTATTGATGCTTCGTGAGTAGGCCGACTCCCCCATCCAAAACCATCCACACAACCAAACAACTAACACACTCTCGCTGGCCGATAAAACGTAACCAAGGGGGAAAAGGGCCAAGGACTACACCTCAAAGAACAGGACAAGAGCTCCCACTAAAAGAGGAGAAGAAACCCTCAAGAATGGGGGAAAGTGGAAACCTTAGTAGAGATGCCGATATGGCGCTCCATTACGGTTTTAAGCATGAGGTACATCAGACTTCGCGTATCTCTACTTACTAGAGTGAGCTTGTCTTTTCAATGTTCGAGTACCATAATGATTGGTTGAAGCAAGTTTAGCTGATTCCTCACCACATAGTTATAGGTTAATTTGAATGACATTGAAAGTGAGTTTGTATTTGAGAGGTGATCTATATCTACTATAACCATACTATATTTATTAAGTGAATATTAATTATAGTATGCTGACAATTCCTTTTATTAACCAGAGATTAAATTTTTCTTATTTAATTAGAAGTCTTTTTAATGAGATTAGAACTAGAGTATATATGTAAAATTTGAATAAACTAGTTTTATTATTTAAATTGTAAAAGTTAGAAGTGCTAGCTTATTAAAGGGAGACATTTACCATAGCGTATTAATTGGGCTAATCATTTCAAATATAGTATTGGATTAAGATCCAATTTTACTTGAGAAGTTCTTCCAAAATAATAATGTTGCCTTGAAATTTTTTTAGAAATAATGTTGTCTTAAAAGTTTTCAAATTTTAGCAGTTTTACTCTAACTTTTATCCAAGTTAAGTTTACCCGTTAATTTGTTAGACATATCTAGTAGGTTCATGTATCATCCACTTCATTTTTTCATAGTTTAATTAATAAATAAGGAAAAATTGTTAAGAGAAATGCATCTTGATGTTTGAAGGGCCAAAGAAAATCGAAGAGGTGAAAACACATTGTGCGATGAAAAAAAAAAAATTTAAGGGTTAAGGTGCAGATTTGCCAACCAACTATTCCTGAGGAGCATCTGACACAAAAAAAAATTGAGGGGATCAAAATTACCAATCAACAATTAAAAAGTGAAAAAAAAAACACCAAATAACTATTAAAAAAAACAACTATCACAATTATGTTAAAATATGAGTACTGGCGTAAGACGGTGGCGGAGACACCGGAGAAAAGAGCGGTTAAGCCTTCTTGTTGGATAAGGAAAACCCAACAGAGATGGGACCCATGGGAGCAGGCGCTGTGGCAACGACGGGTGCTGCTTGTGGCATCGGAGGGATGGAACCAGGGTACAAGGTGCGTGCCGGTCGAAAGCTGTGGACTGTTAGATGAGTTCAAGAGGGTGAGTGGAACACCCAGCAACAATGGAAGCTTTGGAGACGCCGACGTCACTGACACCATGATAGTCAATAGAAGACAGAGACACCAAGACAGTGATAAGGTAATAGTTCGTTGGCGAATCTGTACCAAATTGTGTTTTTTTTTTCACTTTTTAATTGTTGATTGGTAATTTTGGTCCTCTCAATTATTTTTTTGTGCCAGATGCTCCTCAGGTAATAGTTGGTTGGCAAATCTGCACCTTAACCCAAAAATTAAAGAGGTGCTTGTTTATCTCATTGTTGCTAGGGTACATTGATAGAGTTTCCATGGACTTACGCACGGTAATCTTGTTCAATGTGACTTGCATCTAGAAATTGAATTTTTTCTTCATCACTCTCTGACGAACATGAGCTCTTCCTTTATTTGAGTCCTCTTCTTCTTCAATGTGGTTCCTGTTGTTAACATTACATATTTAGTTAACTAACGGTCAAACTTAACCTTTGTAGCTGTCAAGACAACATTGCTAGAATTTGGAAGCTTTTGAAGTAATAATGAACCAAAAAAAAATCTTGGGGGAAACACTGCTCTTAAGTGAAAACTTTCGGAATAAATTTTCACTTAATAAAAATGACATGGATAATACATGTCAGCTTAGCATATTTAGTTAACTAACGATCAAATCTAACCTGAATAACGGTTGGGTGAAATTTCTACGATCTGAGAACTTCCAATATGACATTGCTTTTTAAAAAACTGCTGGGACAACATTACTAAAATTGGACATAACCCAATAATATTTTTGGTTTAGTTTGGTGCTTAGTCTAATCTGGAATAATCAGTTCAATTTGTTTAGGGTCAATGCCCAATTTTGATATATATCCTCGGATCAAAGACAAAAAATCTTGTTAATTTAATTATGATGGTCAATTCTCCCGTAAAAAGCGTATTTAATTTTTTATTCTTCGAATATGAAAAGATGTTATAATACTTGCCTATTAAGCAAATCAATGAATATTTTTTGCCATCAAGCAAATCAATGAATATACTCCAACTCTTTCTCATTTGCTTAATGATCAAACCAATAAATATTGAATTCACATTTAATTATCTCTATATTTATTACTGAATCATCTTTAAAATTGTTCATTTGACAAAGAGAAATACATACACCTTTTATTGATAATATACATGTACGCAATAAAACACTTTTATTTTGGCAAAAAAGAAAAAACACATAGACACACACTTTCATTGAGGGCAAATGTGAATTTGGGACACAGGATTACAAAAACAATCAAGGCTATTTTATAAAAGTACGTCTACTAAATGAATTACTAATTTGTGGTTTAAATTTTTTAATATTAAAATATATGGTTAAGGTGCATATTGGTCAGCGATGTGTTATTCAAAGAACACCTGACACAAAAATGTTTTAGAGGGACCAAAAATACAAATGAACAATCAAAAATGAAAAAAAATATCAATGAATCATTTTAAATAGGAAAATAACAAAATGCCGTTAATTTCAACTTAACGCCGTTGGTCAATTTACCGTTGGTCGACGGATCTGTCTTGAATTCAAGCTCCTCCGTAGTGGTCATGGAGGAGGAGGATGAACGAGGTGACGACGTTGTCGCCAACGCCACCGGCACAACCTTTCCTTGGTCCCACTGAGTAAAAAATCAAAGTGGAAGGGAAACAAAATTAAAAAAACGAACGAGCTAGTGCATTCTAAGGAAGAGGACGATGTATAATGAAGTCGCTCTGCATCTGGGATCTTCCAAGCGTTCAACGCGACTTCTAGATAAACATAGCGCACCTCTGTTCTACTTCCGCTCTCCCTATCCGAAAATGATTGATGATGATGAGTCGTGGCTCTGATTCTTACTCCTAATCTGAAGCACAATATTGGAGAGGAGGAAGAAGGGATGTCAATGGCAACGATGGTGATGAAGGCGAGAGTCGCTGTCGACGGAAGTAATACTTCATTGGCAAATTTTCACCTTTATTGGTATTTTTTTTCCATTTTTAATTGTTCATTTGTATCTTTGGTCCTTCTAAAACATTTTTGTAACAGGTTCTCTTTGCGTAACATTTTATTGACTAATTTGTACTTTAACCCTAGAATATAATTAAAAATAGAATTTCTTCCCTAAGAATTTATTTGTCCCTTATGAATGTTATGGATGTTCTACAATTCAATTCAAGAATAGAAAATTGGAACCAACTTTGAAAGCATCGCCATTTAAAAATTAGGGGTCATGTCAATTATTTTATCTACTCAATTTAATGCATTTCAACTTTTTTTTTTTTACCTCATTCCTTGTCCATATTGATGAGGCAACAGCCAGAATTAACTTTTCTTTCAGTTTCTTCTTTTCATAAAAATAAATTTTTTTTTTTATATTACTATAATACTCGCCATCTTTTACCCTTTCAGCTACTTCTACGCAGATGTTTACTAGTTAAATCTAAAATTCATTAAAAAAAAAAAAAATCAGAAGCAGATGTCATGTTCACATCACCATAGCAGTTTGTTTTCAGTAACATCCTTTGGTTTTCAACTTATAATAATGAAATAGTTTGTTCACATCATCATGCTATTTCTTAAGAAATTGTAACATTTTATGTTTGGTTATGAAAGGGAAAGAGAGATAACGTGTTAAAACATTATTACATGGTAATTGGTAACCTACCCTTAGGAACGTGTTAAAAATTTAAAGGGGCAGCTAAATACTCCTTTCGGTCCTAAAGATAAGATAGAGTTGACTTTTTGGAGAGATTAAGGAAGCTAAATAAGTTACTTAATCATATTATAGGTTATATATCCTTAGATTATATATCAATTTATTAGTTAAACTAATTAGTTTGGAGGGGAAAAAAATACTCTAAAGTAATTTAATTAGCCTAATTAATCTCTTAAAAAAAAATCAATTATGCCTTATATTTAAGACCAAAGTTAGAGATTTTACTGGTCAAAATGACCTCTTGCCATTCATTTTTAATAGGTGCCACTCTTCTTTAACTATAAGTAATATGTCTTTAACTATGGGCGAAAAGTCATCAAAATAGAAGTCATATACATAGGTGAAAAGAGTTGCACTTATTGAAGATGATTGCATCAGCTTAAATTTAAGTCTATTTCATTGATAAAAATTTTAAACAGGTACTTTTAACTAATTTTCTCAATTGAAATTAAAAAAAAAAAAAAGTGTTCTAGAAAGAGTGTGTGTTTAACCATTTGAGTCATATTACAAAAAAATAATTTTGTGGTTTTTGTACCTTAACATCTAAAAAAAAGTAAGTTTCATATGTGTTTGAATATCTAAAGTTTTCTTGTACGAAACAATCAAAATAAAGAAAAAGAAAACAATAAACAAATAGTCATCATAAATGTAATAATGAAACTTGAAAGAGAAGTAAAAGAGGGATAAATTCTGTACTCCTCTTTGAAGAAACCCCAAATTCAAAGATACTCGTGTAAATGAGTGTGATTTGGTGACGCCCGTAGTTTACCTGTAATTCTTTTTTTATTTTGGGGACAACCTGTAATTAATGTTTATATAAAAATATTTTCATTTTGAGGCCCAATTGAAGTCAGGTCAAATTAAAAGCCCATTAAATCATGGGCCGGCGGCGGTGGGTGGCCAGTGGTGGGGCCCACCGGGAAGGGGTATTTTTAGTTTTTTATTATTATTTAAAATTAAGGGTAAAAGGGTAATTTTTATTTAAAACTAAGGGCAAAATGATATTTTTTTTTTACTTACCATCAGCGTTCACGTCAGCGTATCAGTCTAAATAAGCGCCACGCCACGCCAGCGTTCCATCCAAGTTAACGGTCAACTAACGCCCGTGGTGCTGGGCGCTCCTAAAAAGTAACTTCGTGTGTACTCTTGTTCTAGAAAAAAGTTCGTAGTGCTAGGCGCTTCGGAGATAAACTACATGTGTAAAATTGCACTTTTACCTAAAAATATTTTCATTTTGAGGCCCAATTAATGGCCGGTCAAATTAAAAGCCCATTAAATCATGGGCCTGCTGAGGAACTCATACTTTATATTACAAAAAAAAAAAAAAACTTTTGAGCCGTTCAAACTAGAGAAGTTTCTCTCTTAGTTTTAAATGGGCTCTCATTCCATACTTTTCTCTTATATGCTTGTTAAGTGTTTATCTCCCTAATTTGGAGATGTGAACATTTTTTTTATATATTTTATTTATTAAGATTAAATTATATGCTGCATCCTAAAATATTTTTTTGTACCAAGTATTTCAAATTAATTAATTTCCAGGATACTGGTGTTACAGGAAAAATATTTATGAATGTAGGACTGAAAATTAATTAATTTGAGATATCTGGTGTAAAAAAATATTTCAGGATGCAACATATAATTTATTCTAAATAAATATGTAAAAAAAAATGCCTACACCCCAAATTATGGAGATAAGCACCTAAGAGAAAAGCCGAATGAGAACCTGCCCTAAATAATCAAGTGGAGAGAGAAAGAGAGCTGGATTTTGTAAGAGAATCATGCAACTTAAATCAATTGAATCAGGAGAAGTTTATAAGATCCACCAAACTGAACACACTTATTAGATATTGATCCCACATGTTGTCAGACACATTTAACATGATACAGTATTTACAAAAAAAAATAAATAAATAAATTATATATGAACACTTCAAATTTTTTGTTCTGTCATTGTGTTCTGGTCTGTACCTCTTAAACCATTTCTCATCATGACTCAAGAATCCATTGTCTGAATTGCAGCATAATTCTTTGTCCAAACATCCACTTACTCATTAATATAGGACTTTTGTTGTCAAATTGTCACACAGACACTCCAACCACATAGTAAACAGATAATTTAAAATACAAAAAAAAAAAAAAGCATTAAAATGTCATTCATCGTCGTTATTCGTTAACAGATCATGTCTATTTAAACACACACACACTGCCTTATTTCTTTTGGGCATACTAATAATTAGGACTTGTTATAAAAACCAGCAACATGGCTTGGTGTTCAATATTCAATATATGATGAAGTTTCCTAGTCCCAAGTTTACAAAACTTGGGGAAAAAATTAGGATTTCTAGATTAAAAAATTGGGGAAGAAGTTACAGTTGATATATCAACATAATCATGGATATGTGTGTGTAGAATACATGTTGGATGGATACATCCTTTGATGAGATCTACTAATGATACATTTACTGGTTAAACTTCTGTTTATAATTAGCTTAATCTATAATTTTAATAAACCAGGACTGAATGAATGTTAAGGCAAAAAATTCAAGTACACAAGTTGCAGAAACAACTGCAGAATTTCACTGATATATAGCTGCAATAACCTGAAGTTTCACCGATTCATTACCATAATTTCCAACTGATCAACATAAAATTCCATTCCATATTTATTTGAACAGTCAAGAAAAATTGTAACAAAATTGGTGATTGCATACCCAAATGGAGAGGGCAAAAAGAAAAGAAAGGAAATATGTATATATGGAAATAATATTAAACACTATACACCTAACCCAGATTCCAAAGATTGTAGCAGAAGACAAACTACTTACATCAAAATCTTCCTCTCATGGTTGTTCTTATTGATGAGAGAGCTCCAGATGCAATCAACATCCTCTGCTTTAATCTCCAATCCATTGTCACTCTCAAATGGCTGCCACACAGTCTCCATCACCATCTTTGATGTCTCAGAAGTTTCACCGTAACAGTAAGCTTCTGAGAAATGAATACCATCTTGATTTTCTAGAGATGATGAGAATTTGTCCTCAAAATCCAAGAAACAATGGTCATCTGTTTTGGACGTGACACCATCTTTAAGCCATGGGAAATCAAATACTCCTAATGCTAAGTGGGAATCCCAAGGTGGTTGTTGTGGTGTCTTTGAAGAAGAAGCCTTTTCTGTTGATTCTACTTCTTCCTGTTGATTCTCCTTCACCAGGTTTATGCCATACAGATCTCTCTTCTTTGCATTATCAAGAGATCGAGGCTCGGTTTCATCATCTCTTTCTCTTGCTCTCTTCATCTTCTTCTCCATTTATGAATGCCCAGGTAGCGTTTTTCTGTATTGTATGTCCGTAAATTAGAAGGATTGTTCTTTTATACAATTACGCCCTTCCACAATAATCAAATGCAAAAGCCATACAAATAATAATAATAAAACTCATCAAAGTTATAGTATTGCCAAGCATCATCTGTATTTTTTAATTAAAGATACAAATGGAATTGAACTCTTGATCTTCCACTTATGGGAAACTTACATGCACTACATCAAGAACTTTTGCGATTGGCCCGGCCTGCATCATCTTTAAAAGACTTGTTAGCACTCTTTTCTTTGTTTTTTTAAAGACTTTGTAAGTGGCTTTACACTCATCTACGTTTCTGAATTCTTACTTCCTGACAATCCAAACCTTTCATTTGATTTTAAATTTTATACAAACTTTTCCTAAATCAAAGACTGAATTCATAATTTTTTATTTGTATTAAAATTTCGTCATAAAGAAAAGAAAACGCAAGGCAATTTTAGTAAAACTCAGAGAATATCTAATTTACTCTATATTTTCAAGAGAAACATGCGTGTACTTTTAAAAAAAAAAAGATAATTCGTAATTAACAAAATCTAGAGAGGATATTTGTGTAACTTTCATATAATTCAATGGATAATTAATCAAACTGGTTGTAAAGGGAAAAGAAGGCATATTTCGTAAATCTCGGATATTGAATTGAATCAAACTACATCTGAGAAAGAAATTAAAAGAAGAAAGTTGATACACTCCAAGACACGTTACGCAGATGCAAATACCAAAGCAAAAGCTAAAAAAGAAGGCATCAAAATTTGCATTACGAATACCACATTTTATTCCAGATTCATCCTCCCAGATTGAATCAAACCGCCATGTCCACAAAAAAAAAAAAAAAAAAAAAAAAAAACCAAAAGAAACGCAGACAACACACATAACTTGAATTATACAAACGATCGGTTTCAAAACTTCTTCATATCAGAATGATTATGATCGGAAAAGCAATTAATGAACAGAGATCGGTAGTTACCTGAGAAGAAGAATTGGTTGAAGCAAAGGGATTGAGTTATTGTTCGTATAAGAAGAAGAAGAGAGGTTTTGGAGAGAAGAATAATAAGGAATAGTGAGCTTTGAACACACGCTACGCAATTTTTAAGCTTAAAACGGTAATGGAAACCGGAAATCATTCAAATCACGCAGATCACACATACAAAACACACACACAGATCTCTCTCTCTCTCTCTCTCTCATCGCACGCCTTCCATCTTTTTCGCGTAGGGCCCTATAATGAAACCAACCAGCAATCCAATCTGGGAGAGGCGTTTGGTTCCTTCTTTTACGTTCCTAATTTCAGTTAATCATAGACCGCTTATTCATGGCGCGCTTTTCATTTTTAAGCTTTCCCCTCATATTTATGTCACCAATTTCTTATTTTCATACTTTTAAAAACAAGGGTTAAGGGACATTTTGGCCAACCAACTATTGGCTCAGGAGCACCCAATACAAAAAATAATTAAGGGTACCAAAAATACCAACAAACTTTTAAAAAGATGCTGAAATGTGCAGATTAACAAAAGTTAACCTCAGTTATCTAACAGATTTATCTAAGGTGCAGATTGGCCAACGAACTCTTACTTCAGGAGCGCCCAGCACAAAATTCTAAATTTTACTAAATTAAATAATTTTTTTCTCAATTGTCATTATTCAAAACTACTTGTATGAATAATTTATGTCTATAATATCTATACAAATAGTTTTGAATAATGACAATTGAGAAAAAAAATTATTTAATTTAGTAAAATTTAGAATTTTGTGCTGGGCGCTCCTGAAGTAAGAGTTCGTTGGCCAATCTGCACCTTAGATAAGGGTTAAATAACGGAGGTTAACTTTTTGTTAACGGCGTTGTGCTGGGCACTCCTTTTTAAAAGTTTGTTGGTATTTTTGGTACCTTTAATAGTTTTTTGTGTTGGGTGCTCCTGAGCCAATAGTTGGTTGGCCAAAATGACCCTTAACCCTAAAAACAACTACTATCTCCAGTCCTAATCATAAGATTTAGTTGACTTTTTTTGGAGAAATTAAGGAAACTAAATAAGTTACTTAATCATTTCATATGTTATGTATATTTAGATTATATATTAGTTTATTAATCAAATTAATTAGTTTGAAGAAAAAAATAAAAATAAAAATATTCTAAAGTGATTTAATTAGCTTCCTTAATCTCTCCAAAAAAGTCAACGTCTTATAATTAGGATCAGACGGAGTATTAAATTACCCAACATTTGCTTTGGGGGGGGGGGGAATTACAATGAGATCTTAAAGAATTGACTTAATTATCAAGAAGTCTCTGTTCTGATGTAGAACACAGATATCCAGCCGGATGGGCTGGTGCTTTGATATTGGATCAAATGTCTCTTCCTGAATGCTTATGAGGGAAGCACGCAGTTGGAGATGGGATCACTATACACAACCAGGGTCTTCGCCAAGGGGGTGGGGTGTGTACATAGTGTGACTGTATGTAAATAGTTCAGGGTTTGAACGTGTGTACCTTAGGGTTTGACCTCAGTATTTATAGAGTGTACCTTAGGTAGGATATTCTGGGCCTGGCGTGATCTCCGACCCAATGATCCTAACTGCTCAACCATATCTGGAGATATTTCTGGATTATTGGGGGAGTTAGGATCCTCATTGCTAATAGGTAGGATTGGTTATGCCTCACCTATGGTTGTTGGGCTTTACTGCTATTAGGCCTAATATAGGTCCGTAACAGTCTCAATGATAAATGAGGAGTATAAATTTATTGTCATTTCTTGCATCGATACTTGTTATTGTATGTTCTTCGATTATTATTTGATTTTTGGTTAATTAAATCTCTTTCTTAGCATTTCATTGTAATTCCTTTTTTTTTTTTTTTTAAATAATTGCTGAGAATTTCGTTTTTGAAAAATTTATTTCCCAAAGATACTAATCTCCCGTGGATGCACATATCTTCATCTATGTGCAATGTGTTCCATTTCGCATATGGTTAATGAATAATTGTCAATATAGATTGCATCTAAGTTTTTAAATAAATTTCAAGTATTTTTTAATCATAAATTTCGCAATTCAGGATTTTTTTTAACAATTTTTATTTTTTTAATTAAACCTAACATTTGCTTCAACTTTTTACTGCCTCCTTCTCCTGTTTTAAATACAAATTTCTATTAAATAATTCATAAAATTAAAAAGAAAAAGTAGGTAAATTGACAATTTGCAGAGAATATGTGGCACACTGGCACTCTTCCAATAAATAGAGGTTTCGTGAGAAAGAAAAATTTAATGGGAGACAAAAGAGAATGCCACCTTATATTTAATATTAAATAAAAAATATCAAATATTATATTTAGAACAAAGGAAATATCTTGTATGGATATCTAAATAGGCTAGTGTGAATAATAAATGATTTTTTTATCTATGTAAATGGTTGGATTTTATGGCCAAAAAAAAAAAGAAGTTGAATTTGATTCCTCACCTTTTCTATTTCTTTAGAGTCCTAAATATAAAATAATTTTTTTAGAGATTAAGAAAAATAAATAAAATCATATCATATGTTGTGTATTCTTAGATTATCAATTGAATTAGTTTAGAAAAAAAATATAAACATAAATAATCTAAAGTAATTTAATTATTGTTCAGGTGTAGAACACAGATGTCCAGCCTGATGGGCTGGTGCTTTGATATTCACACAGTGTGACTGTATGTAAATAGTTCAGCGATTAGAACGTATGTACCTTAGGGTTTGACCTCAATATTTATAGAGTGTACCTTAGGTAAGATATTTTGAGCCTGGCGTGATCTCCGGCCCAAGGATCCTAACTGCTCAACCATATCTGGAGATATTCCTAGATTATTGAGGGAGTTAGGATCCTCCTTGCTAATAGATAGGACCGGTTATGCCTTACCTATTGTTGTTGCGCTTTACCGTTATTGGGCCTGGTACAGGTCCGTAACAATTATTTTCTTTAATATCTCTAAAAAAGTCAATTTAATCTTTTATTTGAGACCAGAGGGAGTATGAGTTTATTTTTTTCCCCTAAAAAAAACAGGAGAAGAGGGTACTTTTTACCCTCATATCATAATCATATACCTAATAAATATATGATTTTTTAAAATCACAAAACTATTTCATTGTCAATAATTAATATGTTAGTTTACGAATTAAATATAACACCCACTACACTGCCACTTTTTGAACAAATGACCTTTCAAATTTTGATAAGTGTGTGTCCTTCTTACACTTCAAGTTAAGACATGTTAGTTTAAGAATATCAAATTGGTTTATTATTTAATATGAAAATTTCCCGATAATTATTATATATATAATATACGTACAAAGCATTAGTGACTCCTACTAAATATTTATCCTTTTGATTTAGTATTAATCAATCTTTTATTTAAAATATCAAAACTATTTTAGGAAAATTACAATGAAGGACCTGGAGAAAAATATATTTATTGAGAAAGACCATAAAAATTGTAATTATTTAGAAGGAACAAACATCACAATATATATTTAAAATTACTAAATTGTTTCTAGTCAAACCTCTTACATCATCTCTTGTATTCATAATTAAAAAAATTACTAAAACTAAAACCAAAATTGCCCATCATTCACATATAATATGATAATACCTCTTTTTTTTTCACCATGTTTCATACTCATATAAAATCAATATATTATTTAATTAACTATACGGTTCAAAATCATATTTTTTTAAATTTTAATTTTCAACAAATCTCATATTCATATAAACAATAGATAATTTAATTAAAAAATATATCATTAAGTTGCCATATTTATATTATGAAGTATCAACGTTAATATCAATTAAGCTTTTTTTTTTTTTATAAAAATGAAAACTAAAGTCATTTCATGTTTTTTCAAGATATAATAGATTATTTTATTTTATTTTATCAACATTAAATGAATTTTTAGCCCACATAAATTTATTTTACAATAAAAATAAATCATATAAACTTCTTAGGTTTAACATATATAATAAATTATAAAAGACCTTGATTTTTATTTTGGTTGATTTTAACAAATTATAATTTTGATAAAATTGAAGAGTGTGTAATTTTTTTTATCTATGCAAGTTATGAAAACTGAAAATTTGAGAAAGCTTTTATTTAATTTAGTGAAATTTAGAATTTTGTATTAGTTTTAAAAATAGAATATGAGAGAGAATATAAGAGGGAATGTAGAAGATTTCCTTCGGGGTATTTTAGTATTTTTAAATTTTAATTTTTGTATTTGATCGTTCTAAATAATTACAATTTTTATAGTCATTCTCAATAAATATTTTTTCCCACTATTTTCTATTGACAACATAGGCTAATTTCTTTTCAAAAGATAATGGGCAAGCGATAAACCTCTCTTGTCTTGTTATGTAGGTTTGCTCGTGCACAAGAGTTGAGAATTTTTTAATAAGAGTAAATATCCTTTTTGGTCCCTGACAAAAAACAAGGACTCTATTTTGGTCTCTGAAAAAAAAAAGGTCTTTTTTAGTTCATAAAAAAGACGAATAAGGGTCGATTGGTGGACATTTTGATCCTTCACAAATTTCCAAAAGATCTCTTTTAGTCCCATAAAAAGGACGAATAATGGTCGGTTTTTTGTCAGGGACCAGAAATGGTATTTACTCTTTTAATAATTTTCATCTCATATCAACCAGAATATTTAGAGAATTTCAACAATATGGCAAAAGATTTTGCAATCAATATGATAGGAGGAAAGTGCAAAATATTGGTACACTAAAAAAAAGCACCATATCCGGTCAGCAGAGAAGTGCACAATCCTCTTACCAAAGTTTTCACTTTAAGACCAACTTCTTAGTGCTCACAAAGATCACCATCAGAGAACCAAGCAGATCTTTTTGAATTCAAAAGAGCATCTTATTGATAACAATCAGCTCCACCTTCAGTTTTTTATACTGAACTTGGTTGGATACTTGTGATAATGACAACTATTACTTGCAGGAAGAGGATTCTGTGTGTATTTTTTAAAATGAAAATAGATGAAGATAAGAATGGCCATTGCTGATTATTTATTGTATACTACCAAGAAATTAACAAGATTGGTTTGATGATAACTTATAAAAATACTTATAAGAATTATCATGTTACTCACTCAAAAGGCTACACACAAGAACAAGAAAAATGATTGAAAAATGGAACCAGCCGTATCCAAATCCTATTATTAGGAACTTGGCTAATTTAGCTCGACCCAATTGAGGTCCCTTAAAAGAGGTAGGAGTCTCCCAACAAGTTTTTTCTTTTTTTCTTTTTGTTTACACCCAGGGATCAAGGTACTTACCACCTCAACTAATCCACGTTGGTTGAAAAATGAAAACTTAATTGGAGCTAGAATAAAACTCAATATTTGAATTAAATTTAGTCTACATATTTTCTCTTAATTATTTTGTGAACACCACCTTAAAAGTACTTATTCACACAAATCGAAACAACTCTCACATACTTACTTCATATACCGTAAAACACGATTAAAAAACTACTTTTGAAAGCTTTAATCACCGTTTGAAACAAGTAAACTGAAAATCCTCTCAATTACATCACTATAACAAGGGAATCAAGATTCTAACTAGTGTAATAGTTTATTAGGTTAGGTTTCTCTCATTGTCTTTTTTCTCATTTTCTTCTCATAATCTCATATTTACCATTAGATTAAAATATAGATTCAATCTTTTATAAAATTATTTCTATAAACACAAATAAATAAATTTAAACCTTTAAAATCTGATATATACCATTCATATCGGCAATTCATAAAAAATTAATAAATTTTAATTTATAAAATATTATAATAATAATTTAAAAAAATATTAAATCTAAATCATCCATTTCATGACCTAAAGGTGAATATGAGATTATGAAAAGATAATAAGAAAGAGGACAACGAGAGCACCCTCTTCTTAATATATTACCTTGGAAGAAGGATCGCACTGTTATATTCAAGTGGGCCTTTTGGTAACAAAAATGCAAGAGAGATTCAATTTGAGGAGGACTATATCTCAGATGTAAAGTACAACAGACGGAAATGAGGCTATTTCACACAAATAATCAATGGTAAAAGACAACTAGCTACATAAATAGTTCATCTCATCAAACTGAACTATCTGGGTTTCTGTACAAACCAAAGTTGAGGCTTCCATTTTCTGCACAGATGATAAAATACAAGGTGAAGTTCATTTACAGCTCAATAACACAGAGTTGATGACATGCATAAGCAAGCGAATTGTGCTTGCTTCTGATGAAGAAGTAGTTGGTAAGGTCCGATGATGGCTCAGCGTCCGGGACACTTGCTCCAAAATTGGCCTCACGTGCACCGCGATTGAAGGATCTGCCGGATTTATGGCGGCAGCCACATCGGTCATCCATAACAATTTTCTGGGTGACTCTGCATTGAGATCACATGATAGTTGCTGGAGAAGAGAAAGAAGAACTCCTTGGCTTAATGGCAGTGGCACCATCGACAACATACCAACCAAATCAACCTGGTTAAGGAGGTATGAAAGTACACATTAAGGGCGCCGACTTGGAAGACCTAAATATAAGGAGCTGATTTTGTTTAAAAAAAAAATTAATCCTAGTGAATATGATAGCAAGCATCTATAAATGTCCTTCAGTAAACTACAGAAAACACAAACAACCTCCTCTTTCTCCATTGTTATGCTTTATTCAATTTTATTATTTCTTCAGAATAATTATTCACACCAATTGCAGCCATACCTGAGAGCACAACCAAGAAACTATTGAAACATCACTTCTATGAAGGGCGCTGGTGAATGCTTCCTCAAATTTTCTCTCACTTATCAACCTTGAGAGTTCTTTAGTTGGATCCTCAGTCTGTCATATAAAAGTGGTTTTGCAGTGAAAAACATCAAGAACACTAATTGCTAAAAATAAGAGTAAAAGGGGATCACAAACACAAACGTACAATCTCAAGCAAACCATTGCTGATTTTTGTTACTGAGGTATCTGCCACTTTGGAGGTAGCCACTATTTCTGATATTTTATGTAGGCCATCAGCCAATTGTCCACTCATGGTTTTAGTAATTGAAGATGCCGAAGTGATTGTATCCTGTGAAAGAGTGAAATTACAAATTGAGTATTCAAGCATGAGGAATCAGACGTATGAGACTTCAAACACCAGCCAAGGAGTTCTTCTGTCTCTTATCTAAGAGCTGCACTTGTGTTTGTTCTTCAAAATAGGCTCACCGCACATACCCTTAAAGTCATGACTAGAGGTGAATGAGTAGAATCATACTGCTGTTGAATAGCAGTAGTGTACTTCACAAGTCCATTCTGAAATGCCACATCAATTTGCTCAAACATAGCTTTGCATGACATCTCAAATGCAGGAATTATTGAAGCTTCCAGACTAGATTTGAGTGCTTCCTACAAATTGAAACACAAACAATTAATTAACCACAGCTACACAAACAGGTAACTAGTTCCAGACCATTCATGCCTGCAAAACTCGAGCAGACAAATGGTCCAGAATGAGATCAAATTCAAAGCTATTGTTGCTTACAAACACAGCTTGTAACAATATATCTTGGTAATTAGAGGAGGATAGAAAATTAACAAATTGAAGAACCCAAAATGATATAGCTTTCGGATATTGAAAGAAAGCTGCAAGTTCCCTGGCTTTTGGTATAGGCAAAGTTCAGAATTCAAACAGGCCTTATTTTCAAATGTTGTCTTGACAAGGCAATAAACCAAGTCATGTGAAGTTGCAATGGTCCAAATACTAAGCATGAACAAACTAAAAAAATTGCAAAACTTAAGGCTCTAGAGGAGTCTCTAAACCAAGCTGTATTGAATTACGTTGGATATCAGACACTATATGATTATAAATGTTAAAGATTACAGTCTAACATTAATAATTTGGGATCCTTATTTTAAATGGTTCATCATCATGTAGCATGCTTCATGCATAACAGTACTATCAGGCCTTACTTGATGTTTGTTGCCAACACTTCAATCTCATAGGACCTCCAATCAATTTCTCTCCAGAGTCCAGACCTGATTTGGCTAGATTTTCATTCTATATTCTAACTTTAAGTTTGAGGGTGCACCAGCACTAGTTTTGGGTGGAGTTTGGATTTCTTGCAGAATCTAATCCAAAAACCGCCCTATAAACAGCATCTACAGTTATAAATAGGTTTGCGCTATTTTTCTCTAGTTTCACTTTGGTCAGAATTGCTGGCTAGGTGATGGGATTTTAGATTTGGATTTGTACTTTTTCTAAGTCATGTTTTTCATGAAGTTGGTATGTTCAGTCTTGGGTTTGTTCTCTGAAATATCATCTGTGCTACTGGCAGGAAAACCAAGCAAAATAAATGTGAACTCAAAATCTATTATGGCTCCTTGAGAGGGAGATTTTCTTTACTATGTATAAACCTTGAGTAATTGAAGATTCAAATTCAATGACCCAAAAATATCAAAATGTTCCGACACATTGTACGAACTTTGGAAAGGAGCAAAGAAATGAAGAATATAATCCCACTATAGGCATGTCAATGGTAGATATTGAAAAAGAAAGGAGAGGTTGAAAATAGTGTCAATAGAGTCAAGTATTGCTAGGGTTTCAACTGAGAAAGAAGAGAATCTCGTTTAAGTTATTTGTTTACACTTTATACTAACAGTTACCTTGCGCAGTCAGTTGTATAATAAGAGAGGAAAGCATAAACAATCTATTATGGCTCCTTGAGAGGGAGATTTTCTTTACTATGTATAAACCTTGAGTAATTGAAGATTCAAATTCAATGACCCAAAAATATCAAAATGTTCCGACACATTGTACGAACTTTGGAAAGGAGCAAAGAAATGAAGAATATAATCCCACTATAGGCATGTCAATGGTAGATATTGAAAAAGAAAGGAGAGGTTGAAAATAGTGTCAATAGAGTCAAGTATTGCTAGGGTTTCAACTGAGAAAGAAGAGAATCTCGTTTAAGTTATTTGTTTACACTTTATACTAACAGTTACCTTGCGCAGTCAGTTGTATAATAAGAGAGGAAAGCATAAACACAGAACAGCTTGGTTTACTATCATGTATACTATTATCCCTTCACCTTATACTGAGAAAGAAGAATCTCGTTTAAGTTATTTGTTTACACTTTATACTAACAGTTACCTTGCGCAGTCAGTTGCATAATAAGTGAGGAGAAAGCATAAACACAGAACAGCTTGGTTTATTATCATGTATACTATTATCCCTTCACCTTTACTATCCTATTCTAATCTATATGGGAAATGTGTCAAACAACATGAGGTCAATTGAGTTTTAACATGAATATCATTTGTTTTATAGAGAAAATGCGTATGACAAGTTGTCCAAATTATAGAAATATCCTTAGAACATTGATAACTTTGTAGGTCATCAATCACTTTAACAATTCCATACACAGCGCCCAGTAAAGGACTGGCATGGGTCATGCGACGCCATTATCCTCTATCAACAACAGGTTATTGATAACAAGAATTTTTTTTTGAAAATATTGACCAATATTGATTATAGGCTAAGAAGTCTTTTCAAAATATTGTTGATTATTTTGAGTCATTTTTAAAATAGCGTTCAATGTTGATTATGAGCTTACCTGAAGAGCTTGCTTGCCAGAAGTTTGGAACTGTGCTTGTATCTGCCTAGTCACTGTAGCCTCAAGTTTTGAATTTACTGACTTGTCCAATTGGTTTAGTGCCTTGTCTCCCACTCCCTTCTGCAGTATTTATAGAAGAATGTCACTCTTACAAATCAAAATCACCAACATTTAAGTAGCTAGGTAGATGTGATCCTACATTATTTTTATCAAAAACCTCAAGTGGAAATATACCACATTGGACTGAATCATATTTCATTAAATTAAATATTCAATTCTAATATGAAAATGATGAAGTTTGCCTTGACATGACAATTAACTATTTTCTACAGTTGCATCCGAAGAGAATAAATTGTCAAGGGATAACCAGGAGCATTCACAATGAGCGATTCTCTCCCGTAAAAATTCCAAGCTAACCACAAGAATGCTCTAGTTCAATGCCATCAAATTCAAACAAAAAATATTTATTTTAACCTGAAATGAGTCCATGACAGTTGATGATATTGTTTTCTCGATGATTTGACTGATTGAACGAGCAACGGTTGTTCCAATTGAAGATATTTCCTTCTTAATAATTTTCTCCAATTGAGTGGATAAATCCTTGTTTACATAATTGGAGATCAAATTCGTTATTTGCTGAGCACGATCCTCCTCTAACTTCTCTTGCTTTGTATTTTCTTCTAGCAATCGAGCCCATAAGGCATCAGAGTTAGACTTGACAACTTTCTCCATGTTCTTACCCAAGGATCCTTCTAACCTTTTGCCTTCCTTGGTAACTGGAACAGAAACCATCACATTCATCTGTTTATGCATTTCTTTTTGCATGCTTATTAACTGCATAACAAGAAAATGTTATTAAAAAAACAGATAATCAGGCCATTCTTTGATATATCTGGATAAGAGTGACAAAACCGGATATCTTAATTCTTAAAGACTAGTATAAAAAATTCCAGGAAAGACTAGAGACTTTTTTCAAGGATTGCAAGGGCAAGTCACATAATGATAGAACCTAACGGTTTAAAAACAACACCAACTACATGGTGCTACAAAATCACACAATCATAAAATACATCATGCTAGTATAGATGTTACACATAATGTGCACTTTGTGGATGTTCTAGACATATTGAAATGGAATAAAGTCATGAATGATGCATAACCAGGACATCAAAGTAAAGGATCAGATTTCATCAAATACAGGTCTATCAATTTTGAGGTTGCAAAATGCGGTGCATTCTGTCTTCACTAAATGCCTACAGGAAACTCCCATAAAATTTGACAAACCAAAAAAATAAAATTCAAATTCAAATTTTACCATCAAGGAAATGTGTTATAAAATTAAATTGGTTTGATCCAGAGGAAATAAGAGCAGTACATATTAATACTGAAAAGTGAAAACAATTAACCCAGGCTATACATGAAGCATGCATGTAATCCATATTACACTCCAAAAATGGTTCAACAACAGGCTGAAAGAAGCAAAGACAATTTAAAAAGAAAAGAAAAGAACAGAAAAAAATTGTGAATTGACACCTGGCCTAGCATCTCCTGCATAGTTGATAACTGGGGCAAAACAACTTCCATGGTAGAGAGTTCTGAATTGCCACCTTGATGGTTTGACGAGGTCATTGAGTTAAAAGGACTAGGAGATGGGGAAGACGAACCAGATGCTTGAGAATTTTTGCCTTTTTGTTTTTTACCTTTCACAGATGGTGCTGGAGATTGCGAAGCAGCAACAGTGGTTTCCGATTCACTGAGGTTGGCAGTTACAACCTTACTCATATCTTGACTTTCTTGCTTAGCAGGGTTACAAGTTTGATCAGGTGAATCAATATTATTCGTGTCATCAGCCGGGCAAACTCCCTCAATGCTACAAGTTTCTCTGGCCATTTGAATGCCCAGGTCAGAAGCCTGAGAATAGAATAACTTCTCTTTTTTCTCAGCAACAGTAGTGTGAGTATCTCTCTCTCTATCAGACTCGGTTTTGTCTTGATTAGAACTTGTCTCACCTGCAACCTTGACCTCTAGTTCAGCATTTACCGCATCACTATGGGCAACTACATCTTGAATCTTTGCTTCAGCTACATTGATACCTTGAGAAGTGAGATTCTCTGAAGATAAAGCAGATGTAGAGAATATCTCAGAGGGGGTTACCAAATGGGTCGGGTGTTTGAACATTGTAGAGGTATTGGAAGCCACAGAAGCTTCATTTTGTTTATCATTCTTCCTTAAACTGTCAACTGATGCAGGCACATCACGCGTACCATCTTTTTCAGACTCCATTCTCTGTTCAGCTGAACAATCAAAGTATGTCTGCTCACTGCTGTGATCAGCACTTGATGAAGTAATCTCTATATTATTTGTTGGACTTTTGAAATCAGATAACTTCCGTGACAATCTTGGACTCAAAGGAAGAGGAGGTGAATTATTGCGGATATGTTCAACACCATTATGAGAAGGCACATCATGTGGCTTTGTTTCTGAGCCTGAAGCAGAACCTTCTGGCAAACCAGAAATATCAGGAGAAGACAAACTGACAGGAAGACTGGGAATGGGACCAGCTTCAGAGTTGCTAGAATGAACTTGAGGCATATTCACAGCTTCCATATTAGTAGATCCATCAAAGGCATGAGATCTATTGGGCGCGGTTTTCTCGAGTTCAATGTTGTCCAAGGGTGGGGGTAAACATTGAGACAAATTAAGCGCATACTGTTGAATAGCTTGTGTCTGGACGCAATAAATCTGTACAATATGTTCTCCATCTGGTAAACAATCACTAGTTCCAGTAAGACTCAATATAGGCATTGTGACCGTGAACTCAGCAATGTAATCCATGCGAGTAGCAGTTGGATTAGGTCCATATTCTATGTGTACAGCATATAATGTATTTTTTTTGGAATTAGCAAGCAGAAATAGACCAGCACGGTTCAATGCTACAACTTGATTAAAGAAAGAATCCTCAGGATTGGCTACAGAAGAACTTCTTATATCCAAAGTCTGGATACAGTTCCATGACTCAGAGTCACTAGGCAATAACCAGCCCTCCTCATTGTCAGAGACCCACATCTTCACTTCCTGATTTAGTGGCCCCTGCAGCAAAGGAATATATAATAATAAATCATTTTGTATAAATGCTTAGGTGACACTGGATGGCATCTTCAGCAGAAGGAACAAATGGTCAACCAGCATTGCAAAAATCTAAAAGCACCTACAGATGAAGCATATAATCATATTTCATATTTCCAATTATGAGAGAAAATAGGAGCATATACCGCTGTTACAAGGACAATGTGATCAGGGCGGTGAGGAGCAGTCAAGAATGTCACAGAATTAACAGGATTGCCATCATGGGGCCTTAAAACAGCAAGTGGTGATGCCTTGCGTTCTTCCCATATCTTTACCTGTGAGCAAAAATGAGCAATTGATAAGCAAAACACAGAGCGAAACTGAACATGATTCTTCATACTGACAATTCAACTACAGGTTTATGCCATGAATTAATTAGTTAGACTGAGAATACTTTACTTATCCCATTCATTGACAGAAAATAAGTTCAAAAATAAATAATTAATTAATTTATTTCACACACACTTCTGTATTCATAGGTTTAAATTGTTATATCTGATGGAACAATTGATCTTATCAAAAGTAAAATTCAATTGATAATCTCATGAGTTCATGATATGAACAGTTCCTCCCCTAGAGGAGGAAAGCCATGATGCTGAAGAGGGGATCAGACATGTTTATCCTTTCAGGGCCCGCACACTGTAAAATTGGAAAGACAGATGCACAAAGCAAAAGAACAAGGCAAGGAGGGGGAATGCAAACCGTGCCATCAGTTGATGCTGAAGCTAATCGACTTTTCATCCATTGGCACATTGACAACTCAGTGACATCACCATCATGTTTACCAACAAGTTGCACCCCATCAATCAACTTATCAATGGAACATTTAAGAGGCTCCTCCGCTGAAAAAGCTTCACCTTTTCCAACTTTCATGGCATCAATTTTCAGGATGCGGTTTCCAATGGCAACCATTAGAATCTCCTATTGATCAATTCCAAGAAATGGACAGCAAAGAAATTAAAACTTAGATCAATTAATATAGGCAGGAGGATTTAAGCTAAATAATCACAACTACAAACTTGCTATTACTTGTTTGTGGGGATGCCAGCACACTCGAGGAAGAACTGATTCACCAGCTCCTAATATTTGAAGGGCTATGATGACTTTTCCAGTAATTTGAGGTTTGTCTTCCTCATCAGGACCCTCATTGATCTTCCATACGAAAATTCTCCCATCAGTGCTAGCACTGTCAGTTAGATAGCATATTCAAATGGGGTAAATAATTACATTAGTGAAACGCAATTTTAATGACAAACAAGAAGCATAGTAGTGAATTTACCTGGCCAGCAGGTGAAGGTCCTCAGCAAAGAAAGCCATGTCTGTTACTCTCTACATAGATGAACGGTGATGCATAAAAAAATAAAATTATCAAATATCAATTGAGTGTAGCAGCAGTGAATTTCTTATACAAGACAAGGAGAGCTTAACATATTCAAAGGATAATGAATTTAGAAGGAAAACATCCAACATGATGAAAAAGCTACCTAGGCTAGTCATATGAGGGATAACACAAAGGAAGTCCACAGGTACACAATTAACTAATATAGGGGAGCTGGAGATCAATAGCTCCATGAACTGAACCAATTAAATGAAGATAACACCAAAAGTAAAAGACAGGATAACAGAAACAACTTAAATTTATTTACATCCATAAAAAGGCTCATTTGCAGTTTGTACTGTTTCCTACCTTAGTCACAAGCAATGGGAAAAATTCACATTAAAATTAAAAACAACTTTAAACCAATATTCACTTGTAGATTTAATAAGTGCAAGTTCTTCATGAATCTAAAAAGAAAGACAAAATCTTGTTCTTTTTAATCTCACACCAAGAGGAAATTAATGCAGCAAGTACGATAGAAAAAGGCTGTTAGAGTGAAAAGAATCCACTTCTCAAAACAGGAATTGGAAAGTTCACAGTCATCAGGACCCATAAAGCACTTGCTATGAGCAAACTGAATTTCGTATTAATCCAGGCTTACTTTAAAACATATTATTACAGCATTGGTACGTTTGAAAAAGGAAATGGGTGTACCGCCCTGAGTTACTGAGCCGATGCATCAATTTTTCTATCACAAAGAAGCTAGATTTGGCTCACTGAAAAGTTCAAGGAAATAACAAAACAAAGAAAGGTTTTTGTTAAAGAAACCAACCTGGGTGTGACCCCGGAGCAAGTATCTTAACGCAGTATTAATATTAAGGACCCGGATTGCACCAAGTTTCAGTCCATAGCATATATAAGATCTATTCACTGCAATTTGACGGCCAAGCACAAGCCCAGGATCAGAGGCATACTTAGTAATAGGAGTGACCTCGAGCTGGGGTTGAACCTCTCCTGGTAATCGAGCATCAATGTCGTAGACAACATTGTCTCCTATCAAATGACGTCCTTTAGGAAGCTTGCTACTGAGCATCCTCGTTGGAGCCGAAGGGCTAGAAGGCAAGAATATCGGATTTGCGGACATTCCAAATTCAGAAACTGTGGGAACAGAGGAGGATTGTGTGGGTTCAGGACCAGGAGAAGAAGGGTTTTGTTGTGTGCCCATGAGAGCCATCAATCGGGCCCCACTGGAGTTATTACTATGATTCGGAGATGAAGGAATTAGTGGGGACGATGAAGGAGAAGGCGATTGAAACATAGGTCTTGGGGGTACATGCATCTGGGGAAGATGAGGAAGAATACGAGGTTGTTCTTGCTTCTGCTGCTGCTGGAGATTCGTCTGGTAAGGAAGATAATGAGGATAATAGGGGTATATACCAGTGGGTGGAGGATAAGAAGATGAAGAAGGCGTAGGATAAGAAGAAGATGAAGAAGACGACGACGACGGTGCAGGGAAAGAAGGGGAAGAGTTTAAGATTTGGGGATTTGAAGGATTAGATGAAGGCTTGAAAAGATTTTGCAAATCAAATTGACCTGTTTGTTGCTGCTGCAGCTGCTGCTGATGATGCTGCTGTGGCTGTTGATTTTGATTCCCAGGAGATGCCATAAAACGTTGAAGCAAAAATCTCAGGGGCAAAAAAAATAAAAAATAATAATAACTGCTTCTTCAACCCCAGAAACCCAAATTTTTTTTTCTAAATTTAGGATCTCATAGATGAAGATTTTGAGATCTAAATTTGGATTGGATCCTGCCTCTCTTTGTAAGCTCCCAGTACTGCTACTACTTCATACTTGTTCTTTTTTTCATTTACTAGTAACTAGTAATAACATCACAAAACAATCTTCATTTTCTCTTTCTCTTTCTCTTCGTTTGCGGAAATTGAGGTTAGGGACAAGCATGTCATGCTTTAATGTTTTGTTATTTTAATTTTTGAAAAAAAAAAATGTTTTGTTATTTTAATTGAATCCTCCAATTTAGAAAATTGCAGATAGAGACAGAGAAGAAAATGTTAAGAACAATGACAAACATCATAAGATAATAGAAAATGTGAGTTCACATTAGATGCACATAATTATATGCTTCTTATGTGCTCATAGCATATTTTTTTTAATTTTTTTATATATTGTATTTATATAGATTTAAATTATATGTGGCTTTCTGAGATGTTTTTTGCACCCAATATCTTAAATTAATTAATTTTCATAATACTGGTGTTACATACAAATGCAGAACTTGAAATTAATTAATTTGAGATACTGGGTGCAAAAAACATCTCAGAAAGCATCATATAATTTAAATCTATATAAATACAATATATAAAAAAGTTAAAAAAAAATATGCTCATACGTCTAATTAGAAGTAAGAGCATATCAGAAGCACATAATTATGTGCACCAATGTGGACTCAGAAAATGTGGGGGCATGCATAGAGGAATTTAATAATTAAAAAATTGTGTGTATATAAAATGACTATAGTGAATGAATGAGTGATGCTCATCAATTTAATTATTAATTTTTTTTTTCATATTGGTCACTCATTGCTTATTGTTATTTACTGCTTATTCATATGCTTGTTTTGTCCAAAAGTATTGTTGTTTCTTCCACAAAATTACCGGTCCTATTTATAAATCTATTTTAATCAAAAAAATTTGATCTTATTTATTAGTTCAATTTCATATAATAAATGAGATTGTGACAAATTTATCCATATTAATTGTACTCATACAAATAGAGGGAAAATAAACAGTTGAAAAATACTCAATTATAAATAAGACCAGAGTAGTAATAGTTATGGTCCTAATTAGCAGCTGTGTCGCAATTAATTTATCCTAAGAAAATATCAATTCGTTCCTGACATGAATGTTATAAAATAGTTTAATTGTGAAACAATCTTTAATATTTTTCTTATACATATTTACGTTGGAGGCATCAAATATAAAAAAGAGTAATATATGAGATTAATTATAATTGATGTTGAATATTGGGACAATCCACCTTAAGGCCCAAATAACTAAAATATTGTTAAAAAAACTTAAAAAAAGTCACATGTCAAAAATATCTTTTTGGTATTATTTGAAACATTAACAACTATATCGATACAACATTAACAATTAAATAAGTACACGTTAACAATTATATCTTAACAACTAAATCGATCTGCGTTAACAACTATATCAGTATAGCGTTTTCTGAAATAATATCAAAAAAACATATGACTTTTCTTTAGACCTTTTTTGACAATATTTTAGTAACTTGGACCCGAAGAAGATTTCCCTTAAATATTCACCCACAAATCTAAAGATATGGCCTTTAAAAAGTTTTATGGGATTCCAGGTGCTATTCTTTTAGAGGACATTCATTTCTTCATTGATTGCTTCTTTTGTTTGTTTTATTTTTTTTCCCATTCTTGCCTTTTCAATCTTCAATGGCCCCCAAAAATAAAAGCTTGATGAAAGGGATAAGTCACAAACAAAATTATTGCAAATATTATGTTTTGGGGCAAATTATTATCCTTTTTTTGCGTTTTTGGCCTTTAGGAAATGGGAAATTCCAAGGATGTCTGTTTCATGAGAATTATCAATTCATGGTAGAATTTAATAAGCAAAATGTGTAGAACAAGAGAAGTCGGTGTGAAAGTTTTTGACTTCATCATTTTCATTTTGTTGTTTTTCCAACTATTTCTGTCGCAATTATTTTTCCTCCTCGACTTTTGTGTGGTAAGAAAAATTCAGATAAAAAAAATGATTTCAATATTTTGTAATTTTTTATAATAATTTTTTTATTCAACAGTTGACTATATGGGTATATCCTAGGTATTATTCCACGAGTAAAATTTTAATTGGGAATAAGGGGCATTTTATTAGGGAAAATTCATTTCAGAGCTCTTTTAATAGGAAAAATTTCAAAAAAGTCCCAAGATTCTGACAATCCCAGTGAGATTTTCAGAATCTACGTGAGTTGTTAACAGGGCTGATATAGTTGTTATTAACAGGGTACTGATATAGTTGTTAACGGGGCTGATTTAGTTGTTAGCAAAGTGTTATTAACGGGGCTGATTTAGTTATTAATGACCTACCCGTTAACAACTATATCAGCCCCGTTAACAACTCACCTAAGATTTTGACAATTTCAGAAAAGGCCCTAGGGCCTTTTCTGGGATTGTCAGGATCTTGAGGCCTTTTTTAAAAATTTCACTGTAAAAGGGTCTGAAATGAATTTTCCCATTGACATGAATATCATAAGATAGTTTAATTGTGAAACAATCTTTAATATTTTTCTTATACATATTTACGTTGGAGGCATCCAATATAAAAAAGAGTAATATATGAGATTAATTATAATTGATGTTGAATATTGGGACAATCCACCTTAAGGCCCAAATAACTAAAATATTGTTAAAAAAAAAAACTTAAAAAAAAAGTCACATGTCAAAAAATATCTTTTTTGGTATTATTTCAAAAACATTAACAACTATATCAGTACAACATTAACAATTAAATAAGTACACGTTAACAATTATATCTTAACAACTAAATCAGTACACGTTAACAACTATATCAGTATAGCGTTTTCTGAAATAATATCAAAAAAACATATGACTTTTCTTTAGACCTTTTTTGACAATATTTTAGTAACTTGGACCCGAAGAAGATTTTCCCTTAAATATTCACCCACAAATCTAAAGATATGGCCTTTAAAAAGTTTTATGGGATTCCAGGTGCTATTCTTTTAGAGGACATTCATTTCTTCATTGATTGCTTCTTTTGTTTGTTTTATTTTTTTTCCCATTCTTGCCTTTTCAATCTTCAATGGCCCCCAAAAATAAAAGCTTGATGAAAGGGATAAGTCACAAACAAAATTATTGCAAATATTATGTTTTAGGGAAAATTATTATCCTTTTTTGGTGTTTTTGACCTTTAGGAAATGGGGAAATTCCAAGGATGTCTGTTTCATGAGAATTGTCAATTCATGGTAGAATTTAATAAGCAAAATGTGTAGAACAAGAGAAGTCGGTGTGAAAGTTTTTGACTTCATCATTTTCATTTTGTTGTTTTTCCAACTATTTCTGTCGCAATTACTTTTCCTCCTCGACTTTTGTGTGGTAAGAAAAATTCAGATAAAAAAAATGATTTCAATATTTTGTAATTTTTTATAATAATTTTTTTATTCAACAGTTGACTATATGGGTATATCCTAGGTATTATTCCACGAGTAAAATTTTAATTGGGAATAAGGGGCATTTTATTAGGGAAAATTCATTTCAGAGCTCTTTTAATAGGAAAAATTTCAAAAAAGTCCCAAGATTCTGACAATCCCAGTGAGATTTTCAGAATCTACGTGAGTTGTTAACAGGGCTGATATAGTTGTTATTAACAGGGTACTGATATAGTTGTTAACGGGGCTGATTTAGTTGTTAGCAAAGTGTTATTAACGGGGCTGATTTAGTTATTAATGACCTACCCGTTAACAACTATATCAGCCCCGTTAACAACTCACCTAAGATTTTGACAATTTCAGAAAAGGCCCTAGGGCCTTTTCTGGGATTGTCAGGATCTTGAGGCCTTTTTTAAAAATTTCCTTGTAAAAAGGGTCCTGAAATGAATTTTCCCATTTATTATAGGCCTAATATCTTTTATTGCTCTGGGGCCCAAAGTTGCATATCACATTTACCTTCTAAACGGTAACCCCTCTTCGTTTGGTTTAATTGATAAAGAGGTTGGATACTTTCATCAAAAGAAGGGATTTGATCCTAGAGTTGGTCAAAATGTTGGAGGAAGCATCCTAGCTCCTGGGTACCTAAGTAAATACTTGAAGGTAATAGACGACTCACTTGCCCATTATTAGTATTATCTAGGAGGAAGAGAGATTTCACCTTGCCTTTGGATTATGAATGAACCCAACCCCTCCAGCCCTCCTACAATTCCAGTATATAAAAAAAAATTTATATATATAGGGAACAATATTTTTCTTATCACTGGAGATAAGTTATCTCCAGTGACCCCCAAAACTACGTCGTTTTGGATTAATGAAGGGTGTTTACGTAATATTAGGTGAATTAATGAAAGGTGAAAAATTACGGAAACACCCTTCATTAATTCAAAACGAAGTAGTTTTGGACTTTGGAGTTCACTGGAGATAACTTATCTTTAGTGACTGGAGAAATCCTTTACCCACATATATATTTATTGGAAGGGGTTATTCCTCACAATGTGGTAGGTTAATATTCAAATCCCTACTAAAAGATGTACTTATATTTGGTATTTGACGATATCTCAAATATGATTACCTCCAATAAAATAATTTTTTTTAAAAAAAATCTCTCAGCTAAAATTTTCACATTATGGCTTTAGGCCTAGGTATTTGTGTAGTTGCTGTCACATGCACACGATAGAGTTGTTTATAGAGAGAATTACACACAGGTCCCAAGGATGACAAAAAAATACAATTAGGTCCCAACAAGAATTCACATTACACAGAAGTCCTTAGGGACTTCTGTGTAATTATATGTGAATGTAAAATGACCATTCTGGACAAGGGAAATTTACAACGAGACAAAGTATAAATTTACAACAGACAAAGTATAGATTTACAACAAAATTTGAAAACGAGTTTTTCCATTTTGACTTCAGAGGCTATTTACAATGAGACAAGTATAAATTTTTTTTCCATTTTTGACTTCCAGAGGCTATTTACAACAGACAAAGTATAAATTTACAACAGACAAATTATAGATTTACAACAAAATTTGAAAACGAGATTTTTCCATTTTTGACTTCCAGAGGCTATTTATAACACACAAAGTATATATTTACAACAAAATTTGAAAACAAGATTTTTCCATTTTTGACTTCCAGAGGCTATTTACAACAGACAAAGTATAAATTTACAACAGACAAAGTATAGATTTACAACAAAATTTGAAAACGAGATTTTTCCATTTTTGACTTCCAGAGGCTATTTACAACAGACAAAGTATATATTTACAACAAAATTTGAAAACAAGATTTTTCCATTTTTGACTTCCAGAAGCTATTTACAACAGACAAAGTATAAATTTACAAGAGACAAAGTATAGATTTACAACAAAATTTGAAAACGATATCAGAAGCAATATCAGGTTTGTCTTCAATTTCTTTGCCAAGTGTTCGCTATTGAGTTGTTGTTTTTCTCTGGTTCCTACCTTTTTTATAAGTAAATCGTTTTATTCCTACCTAAAAATGCAAAATTTGGCTTACTCTTTTGGATTCTGATATCTTGTTCGCTTTCACCTGGAATCCTCACCTGGATTCTGATATCTCTGCGAAAATCTCCCACTACCACTTCTAATACCTGATGATGCTCCCAACAGCGAGTTAAAGGTGTTCTCTTTGGGCCTACATGTCGTCACACAAAGAAGAACACCAGACATCTCTCAAGACCAATGAAACTCGGAAATTGTCTTCTTCTTCTTCTCTCTCTGTTTTGGGATGACGATAAAGAAGGAGAGAGAGAGAGAGAGAGAGAGAGAGGATGAGAGGTTTTTCTGGGAAGAAGATTGAAGAATAAGAAGGAAAAACAAAGGGGAGAGAGAGAGAGAGAGGAGAACGGAGAGAGAGGAGAGAGAGAGAGGAATTGGAAGGAAGGTCAAATTGGTAATTGTACATTCACAAATAATTACAACCAGGTCCCTTGGGACTTCTGTGTAATGTGAATTCTTGTTGGGACCTAATTATATTTTTTTTGTCATCCTTGGGACCTGTGTGTAATTCTCCCTTGTTTATATCCCAATTTTTTAAAGGTTGGACGGCTGATAGGATGTTTGACGGCAATCTAATACTCCCATTGTTAGTTTGTTATTGTTTATATTATAAGATAATAGCAACTGAATTACGTAGATCAAGAGGTTAATTAAAATTAGTTAAAGATAATAAATATGTAAAAAAAAATTCAAAAACACCCTTATTTATAAAGAAGGTGGGTGTGAGAGAGAATGAATGGAAAAAGTGACAAGGAAAAGTAAACGAAAAGAAGTTAGGAGAGAGACAAATAAGTAATTGAAAGTAAAAATAGAAAAAATGTTTAGATATCTCCAAAATGTATATCTTACAAAAGACAATGTACCCATTCAAACAATGATATTCTCTCCAGTCCTAATTATAAGACCTAGTTGATTTTTTTAAAGAGATTAAGGAAACTAATTAAATTACTCTCGGGTATTTTTATTTTTTTATTCAAACTAATTGGTTTGACTAATAGATTAATATATAATCTAAGTATACACAACATATAAAATGATTAAGTAACTTTTTTAGCTTTCTTAATCTCTTCAAAAAAAGTTAACTAGGTCTTATAATTAAGACCGGAGGTAGTATCTTATAAAAAAATGGAGGGAGTAATCCATAGTGTGCGATTGGATACAACTTATTTTAAATAATTTTATGAGTACACAGTAAATATGTAATATGAGTTTTGCTTTGTAAGGTATAAAAAATAACTAGGTGAAATAGTGATATAGGAGAATTTTATTTAAGTTTTTTTTTTGGTTGTCTTTTTTGAGTTGTTTTTTTTTGGTTGCCCACCCGGTTCACCAGAGTTTCGCTCTGACTAGTCCCGGATCCGACCCGGATCGCGCATCTAGCTATGGTAGGTGAGTCTCCCAGCGGGGATTTTCTGCATTCACAATGCTCGAACTCGAGACTTTGCTTAAGCGACACAAGCCGCTTACCACTTATGCCAACCCCCGTTAGTTTTTTTTTTTTGAGTTGTTTTTATTTGTGTGGTTGCTTTTGCTTAACCTATAAGTTATACTTTGGGTCAATAATATAAGTCACTTTCTAGAGAAAATAACTTGGTCTATAATATAATTTATTTTGAGAACAATTAATGTTAATTTGTCAATTTTGCTCATGTAATTAATGTCTAAACATGATTTATTGTATTTTTATCTCTCCTTCAAAACCTTATTTAACACAAATAAATTTATTTAAAAAAAATCAAGGCAAATTTAATTATGATTTTTTGAACCCGATAAATTAGTTGAAGTGACTTATATTATGAATCGGAGAGAGTAACTTTTCCCTTTTAGAGCAAAACAAAATATTGATTTGTAATTAATAGAGTAAACTAAACATGTGTTTTTAATTTCATAAACCTTTCTCCACTTCATTCAAAATCTCAAAGATCTAGACTAAGCCCAATGGTGACACGGCCCAAAGATGGACAGGCTTGGAAGACCTAGTCCCGCCTGTCATCCTGAAGATGCTCAACTACCCCGGTAATCTAGGAGCACCCCCAGTAGGACAGGACAGTTAAGATATCGTGGCCGGATACTGCGCCAGATCACCCTAAGTATGCCGTATATATATACTAAGGCAGCCACCCAAGGTACACACGCTCTAACCTAGACTATTTACCTACCGTTACACTGAGCACACACCCCACGCCTTTGGCTAAGAGCCTAGTTGTGTTCAGTGATCCCATCTCCGCCCGTGTGCTTCCCCATACACACCCAGGAGGAGACCCTAGATCCAACATCAAATCACCAGCCCATACACGCAGCTGGACACTTGTGTTCTACACCAGAACAATAAACCTTTCTCCACTTCATTCAAAATCTCAAAGATTGTAAACAGTAAGCACCCAATTTACACATAAATAATTATCATAATCCACACGAACAATTCAATTCAATTTTTACAAGGAAATAATAAAGAATGAGAGCAATTAAACTTTCATCCAAAATCCAAATTCATCATTCGTCTCTCATCTCTAATTTCTCTTAATTAAACTATTTATGCCTTTGCTTATTATCTGTACTTAATATTTTTTAAATTAGTAATTATTACATGATTTTTTTTTTCTACTTCTATCAATGCAAACTTTAAAAATAAAATACAATTTTGATATTTAAAAAACTTATAAATAATTAAGTAACATATTGTTCCTCCCAAAAGAAATTTAATTAGCAGGGCATTCATTTTATTTATAGGACTTTTTTCTGCCACTCATTTGGTCATTCCTTAGGATGATGAAACAATCTATCTTCTATTATTTTTTTAAACGTGCTATAGATATTAAAAAAAAAATAGTCAGGAAAAGATAAGGTTGGGGACGGTGGGGTGACTAATTAATTATGGCTTAACACTATGTTCATTAACGACAATTTTGAGGGAGTCAAACATAATAGACCCCAAAAAAACAAAGAACCTTATAGTATAAAATAGAGTAAATATCCTTTCTGGTCTCTGAAAAAAATGCGATCCCCATTTTGGTCTCTTATAAAAAAATGTCTTATTTAGTCCATAAAAAGGACGAATAAGGATCGATTGGTTGACATTTTGATCTCTCACAAATTTTCAAAATGTCATTTTTAGTCCCTAAAAAGGATGAATAAGAGACCTTTTTTTTGTAAGGGATCAAAATAGGGTCCGTATTTTTTGTCAGGAACCAGTATTTACTCTATAAAATATGAGTATATAAGCAAATAGACATGCTAGTATATAAGGGCAAATGAGGAAAAATGCCCATGATATTTTCTTAAAAGAATTTTTGACACCATAAACAAATTTTAGGTAAAAAAATGCCTATGCTCGTTGAAAAACTTGGCTAAAATGCTACAGCTGTTTAATGGAGGAAACGACCGTTAAATTCTTCACAAACGTGTCTTGCTTGCTCACCAGGGCCCGTTTGGTTCAAGGAATTTGGGAGAGGGAATGAAAACTTGAGTTCCCTCCTAAAAACATGTTTGGTTCACCAAGTGCCTAGGAACTTAAGTTCCTGGGCCCACACCGGGCCCACCACTCTTCCCTCATTTGTGGGAACTCAAGTTCCCACGTCACTATTCACATTTTTCGACAAATTTGTCCCTGAAATTTAAACTTGGCGGGAAGTTCGAACTTGGCGGGAAAGTTCGAACTTGGAAGGAAAGTTCGAATTTGGCGAAATTTTTTTTACACAAGTTCGAACTTAACAAGAATATATTTTTTAAAAATATATTTTAACAAAAAAAAATATTTTTCTTTTTTATTTTGAATTAATTTCTTTAGAGGGTAAAATAGACTTTTTCTAATTCTTTACCAACTACCATCCCTTCATTTTCTTCCAACCAAACAACTCAAGCCATCTTCCCTCATCTTTCAAATCTTCCTTTCCCTTCTTTTAAGTTCCTTTCCCTCCTCTAAGTTCATTTCCCTAAAGGCCTACTTACAATGTAGGCCTTTAAAAAAGCCTCATTTTATAGGCTTTAAAGGCCATAATTAACTATATAAGAATAGAATTAGTACTCTAATTAATTAATTATACTTGAAATTAGAATATAAGTATGAAAAAAATTAAATATTTTGTTATTTATATTATATAAATATAATTATATTTATTAAATATGTAAATGCAGCCAGCCTTAAAGCATTAGTCAAAGGCTTGCAGCCTTAACAAAAAAAAAGCCTAGCCTATTTACACATTTAGCTTTAAATAGCCTTCTGGCCTGACCTTTTAACAAACAAAAGCCAGCCATACTGTGCCCTAAATAGGATGGGATTAGAGCCATAGGCCGCCTGATAGGGGCCTGGCCTATTCCCACCCTAGGTTAGGTTAGGCAACAAATGCGACAATGACTATGAAGTTTAGAGAATGCACAGGGTTGTCTCTAGCTTTTTCTCTCCTGCCTTGTTTCTTGCTCCGACATACTCAATTTCTTCTCAGATTCAATGCCACTTTCCTTCTGTTTGGCTAGCAGATCCACCTTCACCAGCTCCTTTCCCAACCATCAATGCTTTACAGCATAGCTTTTCAGCAATAAACCAAGATTGAAGGACAGCGGAGATGGAATTATAGAAATCGCAATACTGGATTTAAACGGAGGAGAAGAACAAAGAAGGTAGAGTGGAAGAACGGATATTTGCGTTTCGCAGCTACTGAACGTAATGCCAGAATGTTCCGTTTACCAGTAAACCAAGATTGTCGCTTCTTTCCTTTTCTGTATGAGATTCTCTTCACATGGGTTGTAGATTCCAACCTTTCGATCGCTTCGCTCACTCTCACTTTCTCGATTTCTCACTCTGTAACCCTAGATTCCTTCAATTCGGAACTTGCTCCATTTTCCCTTCATCCCTCTCACGATTTGCCCCTTGCTCGACTACTCTCGATTCTTTCTTTCGATTTAGCCCCAGAAGTCTGTCGAAGGATGTCGGTTTTTTAACAGATTGTATGTTCTCCAGCTCAGCGTCCGTGTCATCCAAATCTGAATATTATTTTGCTTCTATGGATCTGGTTGTGGCTAATTTTTTTTTTTGCAATCTAGAGTAGCTATGAACTTATTGGTGGATTAAATTTAGTTTTCATTGTTTAGTTAAATTTGATATTAATTTTGATTACTTAATCTTGTTTAGATTTATCTATTTAGTGACTGACTATAATTGAATATGAATTTTAGTATTATGATTTACTTTGACGAAGGGAATTTTAATTAGGCTTTGAGATTAAGTAATATGAGATTAGATTACGATTTAATTTGCGGTTAAGATAGACATATACCTAATGACCTTATATAATTGTTGAAGAGTGTGTTTGATTTTATTTTCCTCTTGAGTAATTAGGTTAGACATATCTTGACAGTCCATCTTTGTCTCCGTAAAGTCTTTTAGTAGCATGTTTCGGATGATCCACATCTCAGGGTCAGGCGCTGATGAGCACAATGAACTATCCATGCTGATGAGAGCATAGGGCAGGCATAATGATGCAATTATTAGGGGCGCGCTCTACCACTAACCTAATAGCCCATAGAGGCACACCTCATATTTAATATGCTTAGGAACTTCCTCATCATGCCCGATGTGAGAGTTCCACAGCCAGCTAGGGTGTGACAACATAGTTAATGTTCATATAATAAACGGTTTTAGCATTTTAGCTAATTTTTTTTTTTAATGAACATTGGCATTTTTAAACCTAAAATTTATTTATGGTGCTAGATGTTCCTATAAGAAAAGATGATGGACATTTTTACTCATTTGCCTAATATATTATTCCTCATTTCCTCCCACAACTTTTTCTTGATCATGGCTCTCTTTTCATCTTGTTCAGTCTTTACAACCCGAATTACGTGCCTTTTTTATTTTATTTTTTAATGAATGTTTCTAAATTAAATATTGAATGTGGACAAGATGTTGAAGATAATTAATATCGGACCAATTTTTTAACCATGCCACCTTTTTTTTTCCCCACATTTTCCCATCATCATGAACTTTCTCGAGTGGTATTGATAACATGAGAGAGTTGTCTTTTAGCAATCATTATGCATGCTAGCTTTCTACAAAGAATTTGTCACCAAAAAAAAAAAAATTAGGAAATGTGCTTCTTTAGTTTTTTTATTAGATTAAGGGTTTTCTTTGAGGCTTAAAAGGTAAAGGCTTTTTTGGTATTTAATTTTACATAAAATTTTATTTTATTTATTCAATTTTATAAAATATTTTTTTAGTTTTCCAACCTTTACATGGCTAACAAAAGATACAAATATTAAAAATTTAAATCACCATATATTAAGTTCAATTTTAAAAAATACTCCTCCGGTCCTAATTATAAGACATAGTTGACTTTTTTGGAGAGATTAAGGAAGCTAATTAAATTACTTTATAGTATTTTTATTTTTATTTTTTTCTTCAAAGTAGTTAGTTTGACTAATAAACTAATATATAATCTTAATACCCCGAGTTACACCAAAAAAAAAAAAAAACTAATATATAATCTAAAGAAACACAACATATGAAATGAATAAGTAACATATTTAGCTTCCTTAATCTCTTCAAACAAAGTCAACTATGTATTATAATTAGGACCGGAGGTAGTACTAACAATGACTAGAACAAAAAATTATCATATGTCTCATATATACCAGGAAAAAAGAGCTGATGACCAAACTTAATTATTAGACTATTAGAGGACTAAAGAAACACTTTTGTGAAGTATTTTTATTTTATTTTATAAATATGATTTTATGTTATAGAAAAACATCATGATTTTATCATTATTTAAAACTTATAAAGAGATAATAATATTTTATCCAAGAATATTATTTATATCAAATATATATTATATATAATGTAATATTTATATAAAAATTGTATGTTTCTCCATCAAAATCACATTATTTATAAGTAATAAAAATATATTCCCAATTAGTGTAAATTTTATGTTACTCATTCATATTTGAATGACTAAAAGATTAATTTTCCCTCATTATACCTTATGTTTATGATGTGAATTTCTTTTTTCTTTTTAATCAAATACGTACATGAGCTGATCTGTAAGTCAACAATTTCAATTTTTAATGACTTTAAAGTAATAAATTCCCCCACATATGATAATTAATGACTCAAAATAAGTTAGGTATTATAAAGGATTAAATTATTAAATATGAAAAAAATTACTGATTGAATTATAAAGGAGTTAAAAATTCAGAACTGAGTTGAATCGAGTTATACCTAAGAGATTGAGTTATGAATGAGTTAAAATTTAAAAGACAAAAAATTCTTCAAATATCTCTCTCTCTCTCTCTCTCTCTCTCTCTCTCTCTCTCTCTCTCTCTCTCTCTCTCTCTCTCTCTCTCTCTCTCAAAGTATCCCACAGGGAAGAGCTTCCAACACCATTCTCACGTTTCAAACCGATGATGTGGTACCATTTACTCCCAATGGTTGTTGGTACACATTTATTTATGGGAAAAGTATTTCTCCAGTCACTGGAGATAAGTTATCTTCAATTACCTCAAAACTATGTCGTTTTGGATTAATGAATGGTGTTTCCGTAATTTTACACCCTTCATTAATTCACCTAAAATTATACAAACACTCTTCTTTAATTTAAAATGACATAGCCCTATTGATCATCCTCTAAGAGGAATCATCGGAGAGACTAGAGACCTGATATTCCAAGACTGGAGTGTTGAGTTTCGTCACACCTCAAGAAGCAATATTGCATGTGCTGACTTTATGGCCAAGCATGGTCATGATGCTCCTGATGATGTGGATGTAGTGCTAATCCCTACAGTTCCTTTAGGTTGTTTAGATATGGTTCTTAAAGACCAAGTGGTCTCTCGCATGTTAATGTTTTCCTTTTGTTTTATTTTGGGTTAGGTCGTCATGGCCTAATCCTTATCTGTACTCATCAAGCTCCGGCTTGCCTTCTTATTCAAAAAAAAAAAAATGACATAATTTTGGGGTCATTATAGATAATTTATCTCTAATTGATTGAGGAAATACTTTTCACTTTATTTATATGAAAAAACGAGGCTCGCAATTAATTAAGGCCATGCTTGGGTAAGAAGGCCCAATTCATAACAAAAAAATGTGGGCCATGAATTCGCACGTGTCGTACAGCTTATTATTGACGGAGATGATGAGTAAATAAGCGGAACCGAAGGAAAGATACAGAGAAGCGAAGACGGAAACGTATTGGCCTCTCTGGAAATTGCTTCTCAAGTTTCTGTTTCATTTTGACTCTCTCTCTCTGCGCTTTTCATCCAATTCTTTCCTTCTTCTGATTGCTTTACAATTATTTCTCTTCCTGGGGTTTCCTGTATATATTTAAGATTGTTTTCTCAGAAAGAGCTATTGATTGGAAAGATCTGAACTCCGAGTCTTCGCGCTTCACCCATATTGCCAACACACAAAATGTCATACGCATACCTTTTCAAATATATCATCATCGGTGATACCGGTAATTTCCCCCTCTCTTTTTTTCGTCCTCAATTTCGATTGATGTCGGTTATGAGAATTAGTTTTGCTTAACAATCGGATTAGTGTTGCTTCCTGATCTGGGGTTGCTTGATTTCATTAGAGAAGTCTTAAGCCCTTTGTCTGTTGTAACTTGTTTGATTGAATTATCGGTGAATCATCTTAATGACTTTTTGTGTGCGGTTATTTTGGATTATCTACTTCACGAACAATTGTCGAAGTCGTCTACCTTAATTCAAAGGCATAACGTACATGCTATAGGACCGCTTTCCATTTTTCCCCCTTTTACTGATAATCGAACGGTGATTTTTAATAAAGATGATAGACACAAAAGACGTGATTCTGTTTCTTCGCCATAACGTTCTCCATAACATGTCTTTGAAGGATATATGCTGTGATGTCCAAATATTCGTATTCCATGCATCATCGGACACTGCGGTGCTTTTAGGAGGATCCATTTCTGCATTTTATTCTTTTTGTAGTACTTCTTTTAATTTATGTTGTAATTGGAACCGCAATCAGAAAATCAGTTCACGATTTCATCTGTTGGGGACTGAGCCACGATTTTTCTTAACTGCAGGTGTTGGGAAGTCATGTCTTCTACTTCAATTCACTGACAAGCGCTTTCAGCCTGTCCATGACTTAACCATCGGTGTTGAATTTGGGGCTAGGATGATTACAATTGATAATAAACCCATCAAATTGCAGATATGGGATACGGTCTGTTCCCCCTTTCCTGTGCTTGAACTTGATCCAAACCCTTAAATAGTTTAAGTCTGGGATTCTGTATTACTTATTTTACTTTCCATTTAAGTAATTGCCAATCAACTGTGATATTTTCAATCGGGCATCTTCTGTTTGGTAAATTAGTTGCTGTCTAGCCCTTAAGAGGGTCTGGTATGTCTTCCCTAAATAATATATGTGGTTGGAGCTGATTATCTCATGTTACTAATTATAATATGTTGAACAGTGGTTGCCATAGCAGTTAGGAGCAAAAATCGTGATTGAATCATTTCTGTTTGTTCTAATGGCTTTGTTGATCACAACATGCTTGTTTCAGTAACTATAGCGCTAATCATATTTTAGTTTGTCCTGATTTTGTGTTAGATTTATGGTACTGAGTGTGCTTGTAATATATCAGGCTGGTCAAGAATCCTTCAGGTCTATTACTAGGTCTTACTACAGGGGAGCTGCAGGTGCTCTGCTTGTCTATGATATAACCAGGTATCTTCAAATTTGAAGGTGTCTTAAGATTGACTTGTATAATTGATTTTTAATTTTGTGGCATGGAATGGATGTGTATATCTGGATTTATTGAGGGAGAACATGTACTGTTAGCCAAAGAACGAAATATTGGTGGAGGGGGAAAACAACACTGGTTCTAGACATTGGTTTTTGAGTTTCCATGGTCATCGATGATTGAGGGTTGATTTGCCAATTATCTATTCTTCTGGACTCTAGGATTTTCACTGCTGATGCTATTTGAAATTGGTTTTAGTTAAGTCAGTATTAGTTAAGGTATTTTCATTGCTGGAGAAGAGTGTTATACATACTAAATTTGATGGGGCTTGGAAAATTTTTGATATGTTGTTGATTCATGCATCTTTGTGCAGTTTTTATTTTGATAGTGTTTGTTGGCAAATTACACGTTGGACAATGTGAAAGTTTCTGACCTGTGTCTTATCAATAGGAGGGAGACATTCAACCACCTGGCTAGCTGGTTGGAAGATGCAAGGCAACATGCCAATGCAAATATGACCATAATGTTGATTGGCAATAAGTGTGATCTTGCTCACAGAAGGGCAGTGAGCACTGAGGAAGGTGAACAGTTTGCTAAAGAGCATGGGTTGATCTTCATGGAGGCCTCAGCAAAAACGGCTCAGAATGTTGAAGAGGTCAAAATTCTCATTATATACATGTTTGTTGAAAGCTGAAAACCCCATCCCCCTACCTTCAAAAGGTTGAACTTTGGATCATCTAATCTAGCAAAGCTTCTGATATAACCTATCCTCATGCAGGCATTCATAAAAACAGCTGCAAGCATATACAAAAAGATTCAGGATGGAGTTTTTGACGTATCAAATGAGGTTAGGGTCTTCCATCTTCTCTATGTACTAAGGAATCCAAATATGGAGGATCAGTTTCTTTTTCTTTTTAAGGTTTTCAGACATATGTTATAATCTTACGAATTTGAGGATTAATGTGAATAATGATTTTGAAGTAAACTACACAGTCCCATATTGATGTTTTATTACATGGTGGCAGTCTTATGGAATAAAAGTGGGATACGGTGGAATTCCCGGACCATCTGGAGGTAGGGACGGCTCGTCTTCTCAGAGTGGAGCCTGCTGCAGTTGAAGTGGAACATGGCATATTTCCTTTAATTTGCATTCCTTTCGGTTTTTTATTTTTATTTTTTAAAACTTGAGGTATGGATATGAATCATCTCTTACCTCATTGATATAGTGAGGTAATGGTATAATATATAGCATGGGGCTGAACTGATCCACTTGGTGTAATTGATTGATTGGTTGTTTCCGTATTCTTAAGTCATGTGGGTAAAGAATTGTTCATTTATTGAAATACAAGCGTGACTCTTCTTCCTTCTGAATTTGGCTAAACTTGCAAGTCCTGGATTTTGCAGCCATAAATTTGAAAAGTTGTTGGAACAGGAGTTATGTTAAATGAATGGGCTATTTTGTGCATTAAAAATTGCTGTAGGTGGCAATTTGTTTTGTGGCTCTCTAAACTTGTGATAGGGGTGAGTGACATTATTTATAAATTTAAATTTAAATTTATGGTTTTTAATCACCAACATTCTCTTTATCAAGCAACTTTTGTGTGATAGTATCCTTTTTATTTTTTAAAAATATTGTACTCCCCTGTTTCAACTAATGTAAATCAATTTAATATTGGATGGGACCAGCTTATGTTTAGATCTATTCGTTTTTTTTTATGACTATGATATTCGTTTTTTATTTAGACATTAGCATAAGTTATTGATTGGAAAATTAATTGACCCATGGATTTAAAAACTACTCCCTCTAGTCTTAATTATAGAATATATTTAACTGATTTTGGAGGGATTGAAGATAGAGGTTAAATTAGTTAATTTTACCCATTTTCCTAAAATGCCCTTATATAAATTTTGCTTGTTGATTTCACATAATCCTTCATTCATATAAATAGGAGTATTTTAGGAAGAAATTGACAAAAATTAAAATGTTGTCTTATAATTAGTCTTCCAAATGTTATCCTATAATTAGGATCGGAGGGAGTATATATCACTCAGGTTCTTACTATAAGTCATTAATAAGTGAAAACTTTGTTTGACCTTCCCTAGTTCAAAATGCAGATGTTGTTGTATGGGGCAAAAATACATAAATTTTGCAACTCCTTTTTGCATTTGGAGATAATTGTGAAAGATGGAGTCATTTTGTATGTTTCCACTCAATTCTGAAATAATGAAAAAATTTCACCATTTCAAAAATTAAGAAGCTTAAAATATAGATGTTGATGCTCTAGGCAAAAACAATTGAATATCTCAACTCTTCTGCATTCTGGATTCTTTGTGAAAAATTAAGTCATAATGTGCATTTCCATACAATTCCAAGATAGTGAGAAAATTTAACCCTTTTGAAGTAAGCACTCAATGATACACAAATTTTTGTATAATGACTAATTTTTTTAGAATTTAACTTATATTATGAACAAAGGGTAGTGTCACTCCGGCCTTTATGAGTTCATTTTAAATACTTCTCACTTACTAAATAATGTCATTTAACTCATTAAATATATTTTAAATTAATAAAACTTTTTAAGTTTACCCTTATTAAGATTTTCTCTCTCTCTCTCTCTACATTTATAAATCATTCTCATCTCTCTCATCTATTTCTGTTTTTCCCACAAGAATTAAATAAGGATAAAAGTGAAAAACAATTATTAATAACCCTTATAAGTGAACTTATATTTAGAACTAAAATTTTCTTCCACAATCAAATTATAATAAGGAGATGAGTGGTATATATATTTGCCGACTATGGCTACTGTGGACTGTAGTCGTTGATTGAGGATGCAATATTGGTTGGGAAGCTCGAACAAACGCACACATGTATATGAATGAAGGATTGAAACTAATTGGATAAAGAAACCTGCTTGGCTCCCTTCATGCCAAGTAAGAAGGTTGCCATTGGGTATCTTGATTGTTTTAATTGGTCCACTATATTGTGAGTGATTATCTAAAAGCTATGAAGTATCGATATGCATAATTTTTTTTCCAACGTATTGGACACGCGTTCAGTACTGATATGCTTCCGATATGGATATTGCTCTATCGAATTGATCAACAACATCCGATACGGTCAGGGGCGGATTTAGAGGAGGGCTAGGGGTGGCCCCCGCCCCCCCTAAAATTATAGAAAAAGACCCAAAAGTTCAGGGAATCATATTTCTGCCTTATAAAAGTTTCAAGGTTTTTACTTTAGTCCCTAATAAAGGTGTCATATAAGGACTATAATGAAAATACTTCAATTTTTATGAGGCTGAAATATGATTCCTGAAACTTTGGGTCCTTGTCTGTAATTTTTGCCCCCCTTAATGTTATTTTCTGGCTTCGCCCCTGGATAGTGGATACGGTCAAATGGAACTTTTGTGAATTTTTAAAAACTGAAGGGCTTTTTTAACTTAGAATTTTGGCCCAAAAATACTTAAATCAAAATCTGATGTGAGACTTACCCTCGAATTTGATTCGACGTCGTCATCTCTCCTCAACATCGTTACTTCTCTCCTCTACCATTGGTTTGATGTCACTTCTCTCCTCGACTGGGGTTTGCTGTCTTTGTTTCAGTCTCTGTTATTCGGTTCTTCCTCTTGCACTTCATGCGTCTGTGACTTTGAAGTGATTTAGTGAAGATCTTTCCCTTTTTTTATTTGATATAATTTTTATTTTTATTTTGTATTAAGTTTATGATTTATGCTTGTGTTTTTATTTTTTTTCTATTTTCTAACTTGGTTTTTTTTTTTAAGTTCTGTATTTCTTAAATTTTATGATTATGTATTTTTTTTATATGATTTTGTTTTTAATATGATTATATTTGTAAATTCCGTTTTAAATTTTTCTTTTTAACATGATTTTGTTTGTAAATTCTGTTTTGACATGATTTTGTTTTTAATACGATGGATGGAATGGAGTCAAACATAAATCAAAGCAATAGTTCAATACACATACAGTCAACGACCGAAATATGGACACTGAACTTGAAAACTTGAACAGACCATTGTGGAGTTATGTTAATAGAGTTGAGGATGGAACAGAAGCAGGAGGCAATGTGAGTTGGAAGTGAAAATTTTACAAAGTTGAGTATGGAAGTTCATAAACACAAGAGTAAAGGCTAATTTGTTAAAGATTAAATGTAAAGGGATTGGAGTATATAAGAGTGTTAAGGAGGCATCTTTGATGGAAATGGGAAAATTGGAAGAGAAATATTCTAAAAGAGTGAGGAATAATGCACTGAGATATGTTCCTTTACCACCCACTAGCTTTTTAGCTATATCTAGTACATATGCTAAAAATAACAAAAATGATAAAGGAACTGCAAGCATGAATCCTGTTGAGAGGGCTTTCAACATGGAGGAGCGGGAAGAATTAAATCATATTATTGCTCGGATGTTTTATTCTATTGGATTGCCATTTCATTTGGCAAGGAACCCGTACTTTCAAGAAGCATTCACTTATGCCACAAGTCATAACATTGGAGGTGTTTAATGTTATAAAATATTATGTTTCATAATTTCTTTTTACCTCATTTATTTCCCTTGTTTTTAACTGTTTTTCTGTTGTGACTCTACATTATCGACTCCCTAGCTATAACTTGTTGTGAACTACTCCTTTGCAACAAGAGAAGGACAATGTTGATAGGTTGTGTATCCCTGCCCGATCTCTGTGGAGATCAAACGGTGTGAATATTGTCAATGATGGGTGAAGCGATTCCCAAATGAAGCCAATAATTAATTTCATGGCGATATGTGACGGTGCAACCATGTTTATGAAAAGTGTTGCAAAAGTGACTATGTGGGTGCAAAAGTGCACCCAACATCAAGTACTTTTTTTAGGTGCAAAAATGACTATGTTGTTACAAAAGTGAAGCAAAAGTACTCATTGATCATTAGTTTGACTTTTTCTGCATTGAAAATGATGACGTGGATGTTAATGGGTTCTGAATTGTTATGAATTATAGTTTCCCCAGAGACATTTCAACAAATTTCAATTTAGTCCCTCCATAAACTTTTGAAATTTTCATTTTAGTCCCTAGTCAAAACTTGCTTAATTTTTAGGATCAGTCAGTATCTTGAAGTATTTTTTTAATACCAGTCAGTATCCTAAAATATTTTTACAAGATCATAAAATAATTTTTCAAGATCATGAAGTATTTTTCAGTATCATTCAGTACCTTGAAGTATCCTTTTAATACCAGTCAGTATCCTGAAGTATTTTTTTGAAGTACTAGTAAGTACTTTGGAATATTTTTTTCAAGATCCTAAAATCATTTTTCAAGGTCATGAAGTATTTTTTTTAGTACCAGTTAATATCCTCAAGTATCTTTTTAGTACTTGTAAGTTGTAAGTATATTGAAGTATTTTTCTAGTACCAGTAAGTAGCTCGAAAAATTCTTTTCAAGATCATGAAGTATTTTAGTACCAGTCAGTAGCCTCAAGTATCTTTTTAGTACCTGTAAGTATCGTGAAGTATTTTTCTAGTACCAGTAAGTACCCTGAAATATTTTTTCAAGATCATAAAATAATTTTTCAAGATCATGAAGTATTTTTTCAGTATCAGTCAACATCTTGAAGTATGTTTTTAATACCAGTCAGCATCTTGAAATATTTTTTTCAAGATCCTACATTTCAGGGTACTGACTCTTACTAAGAAAATACTTCAAGATGCTGACCGATACTGAAAAAATACTTCAAGATGCTGACTGATACTGAAAAAAATACTTAAAAAATACTGTCTAGTACTGAAAAATATTTCATCTTAAAAAATTATTATAGGATCTTGAAAAAAATATTTCAGAGTACTGACTAGTACTAAAAAATACTTCAAGATACTGACAAGTATTAAAAAGATACTAGAGGATATTGATGGGCACTGAAAAAATATTTTATGATCTTGAAAAATTATTTTAGGATCTTGAAAAAATATTCCAAGGTACTCACTGGTACTAAAAAATACTTCAAGATACTGATTGATACTAAAAAAATATGCAAGTTTTGACCAGGGACTAATATGAAAATTTCAAAAGCTTATGGAGGGACTAAATCAAAATTTATTGAAATGTGTTTGGGGCTGAACTGTAATTAATAACAAGTCAAAACCCATCCACATCCACGTCATCATTTTCAATACAGAAAAAGTTAAACTAATGGTCAATGTGTATTTTTGCTCAACTTGTATAATCACAGAGTCACTTTTCACCTAAAAAACACTTGATGTTGAGTGTGTTAGATTTTTGTGTCCCATGGGTTATGAATAAGAAGTCGCGTTGGTTCGCCACCACCGGTCACGTCGGTTTGCCGACGGGACTCAATCTGATCGTTTCATCGTCTATAAATAGACGTGCGTATGACAGAAAAAGACTCTCGTTTTTCTAATACTATGCTCCCATACATTTTACTATTAGTTTCATCCGTGCGATTTTGAAAGCAGACTCATTGTGTTCGCTTGGGCTTCTGATTGAGAGTGCCATATTTCTGAAGACGAAAAATCCGCTCTATCTTGGAAGACAATTGATCAGCAACCTTGGGCATCCATATTGAGGGAGCAAAATTGTCTTAAGGAAACAACGTATGTTGGGCCCGGATTTCTTCATAGTTCAGTACCATATTCAGCAGTCTTGTGAGTTTTTACTGGTTTTCTTCTTAGTGCAGAAATATTGTATGTTTACCGATTATGCATATTAATTACACAAATTATTCTCTTAGTGATATTTCTATCTTGAAAGTATTTTCACCAACAATCTTAAGACAATTTTTGGGTAAAGATGAATCTGTGTTATTTTAATTGATTCTTGATTTTGAAAATCAATTTTGTGAATTAAGTTGATTTATCCATGTTTACGAGATGAGCGCACACACATATCTGATATATGCGTTTTGATATGCGATGTATACATTTGAGATTTGAATTCAATAGAGACATTTGGAAGCCAAGCAATTATTGTTACTACTTGTTTATTGCTTTGAATCTATGTTCAATTTTAAGATTTTAGATTTGATTTTGGAAAATTAAAGTTTCTAAAATTATGATTTCTATGGATTATATATGCGTAAGCTTGAAACTTCAATATTATGATATGATTTCTGTGGATGTGTATATGTCGACTTGTTTCTGATTTGCATATGAATTATTAAAAGGAATTTTCATGCGTTTCGGAATTACTTATATATATGATTGATGTGCAATATATGTATATATATGCAAATTGTTTAAATATTCCAATTTCCTTGGCCTATTTTTAGGAAACATATTCCTTTTGAATCTGTTATGTGAATATTTATTTCTACAATAAAATATATAAGTGTATATATGTTTTAGGCCATGAAATTAGTATAATATAGAAACATTGGATGGAAATTCATTTTTCTATCCGGAAAGTCGTCCTTTGAAGCCTTGTGTTGGGTCACGAGGTAAAGGTGCTTTCTGGCCACAAATAGGTGTCATTATGTAGATCTCAAAAAACTAAGAGATAAACACCAAAAAATGTGAAAAACTGACGTCAGAAACGTGGTTATGGAGGAAAGAAGAGTTGGGTTTGAATGACCCGACCCACAGATCCATACGGGTCTATGTGACCCGGTTGGAGGTTGAAGATGAACAAAACCGACGTACCATTTTGTTTCAGCCAGACCAGACAAGTCTTTTCATCCTAAGCGGTTTAATGTGTTTTATGAAAACACACTGTTTTGATTTTTATTTTGTTAAAAAAAAAGGGACGCCTCCTTTCAAGTTTTGAGCCTATATTCTTTTTTTTTTTTTTTAAAAATGTGTCTGGCAGGATCGTGACTGTTTAAATGAAACGGTATTAAAAATTTAAAATAATGCAAGTATAGCTTTTAATGTGCCGACATTTCAGTATGGATGTGCCCATAGAAATCAATATGTTATTTAATTATTTATATATTGATTACCTGCATGGTGAATTTACATCCATTGGAAAAATTTGACTATCTTTACTTAATAAATATATTAGCTTTGTTTGATAGGGTAGTTAATAAATCTCCTACTATCTCTCCTTATTTTAATCAGGATATGATGGATATTAGGCTGCTTTCAGCCTAACACATGACAAATATATGAGTTGAGTTTCTCTCCTTATCTTTTTCTTATTATCCCTCATTATCCTTAAATCACATCCATCCAATCAATCACAATACTACTTTAACTTCTCTCTCCTCTTCCCAATCAACAATACTACTTTAACTTCTCTCTCCTCTTCCCAATCAACAATACTACTTTAACTTCTCTCTCCTCTTCCCAATCAACGGCTCAGATGAGCCTATGAGAGAAAAGGAGAAAGAAGATTATGAGAATATCCTCTCCCCAAATATATACATATATCTATATTCCTTTGTCAAACATTCCATCACAGCCCGTTCGGTCCAGCAAGTAAGAATAACCCAACCCAATAGTTTCATATACTCAAGCCTGTTATCTTTAACATATGCAATCAGTTTTTCCCTCACTGCAAACACGTCCAGATCAAAGCAAAATGATCACAGTCAAAAATAAAACAAATCCCATACTCTCCCCTCTGTACACACGAGCTGGGCACGCCGTCAAGAGAAAAAGGAGCAGCAGCAACATTAAATGCAAGCAATGGATTTTCCCTCACTGTTCGCGCAACCACGCTGGACACGTTAACTAATGCCCTTCGGTCTGTTTCTTTTTCTTCTCGTACCAGACCCGCCATCTACTTTATATATGTATATCACCATTGCTCTACGTCTTCCATGCCATCACTTTGCTCAGTCAAGGCTCTAGCTAAGAGGGAAACCGATCGAGAGAGAGTCTGAGAACAAAGAGAGAAACCGTGAGGAGGGAGAGAGGTTACTGTGTTCATTGTCCCCTGTTTTCATATCAGAAAAACAGGGGTATTTGAGTTCCTCAAAGCTCACGTCATGCAAGCTGAAGATAAAGGTAATCATCGGTCTCTCCCTTCCTTCTAGTTTCCATAATTGACCAACGTGAGTTTTGAGTAAAGCCGTTAGAAGACGTAGCTTTGAATTCCATATGAGTCTTGGCTAAATGAAACTGAAACATGGACTGTTTTCTTTTAGCTTGCGATGCATCTGTGAGCTTATTTCACTACATGCGTATATATATATACATTGCTGTCATGGGAATCCTCATATGGTTAAGAAAATAAAATGAGAGGAACTCACTATTATTTAGGTATAGTTTGTTGCCGTCAAATGTATAGATATGTGGTATATATACAAATACGGGGAACTGAAACGAAAACATACTGTATATGTATATTTTGATTGCTGGAATGCTCTGTGGGAAAACTCGCTAATATTATGATATCATAAAGTAAGTATTTTGTTGAATCTGGGAGATTATGTGCTAAGAATGTATATAAATATATATAATAAAGAAAACTTTGCTTATATATATATATATATGCAAATGACGTTGCTGTGTGTGTGTCGTTGGATATGTAACACAGAGCAGAAAAACTTACTGATCTAAATATATATGTATAAATAAGTTGCTGCATTCGAATGGAGAGAAAGAAAAAAAAAAAAAAACAAGAGGAGACTCTCTCTATATATATATATATATATATATATGTAAGGCATGTACGTTGACGTGAAAGAGAGAGAGAGAGCAAAGCTTATATATCTATAAGTCCAAAAAGGGGTTTATTCATACTGTATATCCATCATAAATAATTAATCGCTTTTCCACAATTTTATTTTACAAATCGTTTTCCATAATTACTTTACTTGATAATTTTGTTTTCACTGTATATCTATCATTAATAATTAATCGTTTTCCATAATTACTTCACTTGATAATTTTGTTTTCACTGGGGTTTAGAGTGCTTGATATACATAAACCCAAATTTTTGCTTATGATATAAGTCATAGTCTACTTGGTGTTAGTATTTATTAAACTCCTAATTTAAAGTGTTAGGATAGCTTCTGAGAGTTTAGAATAATTGTAGGGTAATAATAATAATAATAATAAAATAAATAGTAATAAATAATAATATTATTAAAATTTGTATATTCAAATTTTATGAAATTATAAGTTATAATTTTGATTATGTAGAGTTTTAGAAGAGTTATTAACATTTAGTAAATTGATTGTGGTAGATTGATTTTTGGCGTGTGTTTGAGCTCTTGGATTAGGAGCAATATGATAATAGTTAGCTTCGGCGAGAGGTAACCACTTTCCACTTATTATGTGTGTTTGTTGTTTGTGAGTATTTTGTGAAATGATTATGAATATCTTAATAGAAATTGCCTTGTGGAATCTTATGATTTGAATTGTGAAATATATACATATATTTATTTATGTATCTTGGAAAAATTCTTGTTGAGTTATTTATTATGATAATTATGGGGTTGAATTGGGAAGATGGAGTAGTTTATTCCACCACGTGGTGAGGCCTCCATTGGTGCACGATGGTTGGCTTATTATTGTCCCACCTGTTCAATGAGGGACTAGCCCACTTGTTCAATGAGGGCTTACGACACCCCACTAGTTCAATGAGGGGAAAAGACCTATGGTCTGGGACATGTGCTCTGAAGATTTTGACCGAATCTCATCACATGACCAGTGAGCTTTTGAGTAACCAGTAACATGGATGTAACTTAGCCCATGGGTCAAGTCGGAGGAAATAAGGCGGTTCTTTGGATTGGTGGGAGTCATATTGGGAATTGTGTTAATAAACACTGTGATACATAATTTCTGATATATAATTTTTGACATGAAAATTTGTGTCGAGTATATTGGTGAATTATATTTTTGATACTTTGTTATATAAATTGTTCCACATGGCACCTCACTAGCACATATTAGTATTCATAGTGAGTTGGATTGATGGTTACCCACAATTTTCAGGTAATAGTTCCCGTACGCGTCCATCAGGGAAGACTTCAGAAGCTTAGGCTACTTCTTCTGGCAGTAGTGCTTCCATCTTTTGGTAATGTGTTGGATGATTATATATTGTCACATTAGGGCTCATTTTGCATACTCTGATTTATTTTGTATATTTTGACAAGTGATGACGCATTACTTAGTTGTTAATCAACCCTTAAATCAGTGATTATGTTAAGTAAAATGGAGGATGTTACACTATGATTAAATCAAACAAAAGCTTTGTTATATGCTATTTTTGTGATTTATCAACTATTTTTGTGTGACAAGCATATGACAGTAATATGATAATTTAATCATTTATCTAGTGTAGAGATAAATGTGCTCTAATTTTTCATAGTATTATTTCTCTTGATATTTCATGAATTGGTAGAAATGCAATTATATCATTGATTTTATAATTATGGATAATTTTGTGGCTATGATTTTATACTTTTTAAATATTGTGAACAACACTTATATGAATGTTCAATATTTAAGTTTTGGAATTAAGTGTGGTGGATTTATTAATCACCAAAGTGGTCAATTCTTATGAATTATTTTAATTCCAAATATTATGATAAGAGTATAATTGATTTGTTAGTCACCAAAGTGGTCAATTCTTTGTGAATATTACGGTGATTTTTCAATTACCCATAACCTTGATGCTATGATGTTATGTTTGTATTGTGAGTGAATTGAAGTTTATTATTATAAGGCGTTTATGATTTTTCAATTATAAGGTTGATTATTTGTCTTTATAATTATTGAAAATAAATGTTGGTAGTTTTATTTAGACACCCAAAGATGATAAATATTTCTAGTTGGGGTATGCATCGCTACCAAATTATGTGAAATTTTTATAGCATCATTATGGTTGATTGTTGTATATTTAAAAAAGAAAAATGGGCATTGAATTAAATGATGAATGCAATGTTGATTACGTCTAGTTTACCATAGAACTTGTGGGGGGAAGCCATTTTAATGGCTAATTTTCTAATTAATAGAATGCCCCACTGAAGGTGGAATATCATCTAGAGGGGGGTGAATAGGTGATTACAAAATTCTTTCGCTAATTGCTCAGTCACCCACACAACAAATATAAATCAAGGCAAAGTAGAATAGAGAAGAGGAGATTGACACAGACTGGTTCGGTCCAACTCTTGACCTACGTCTAGTCCCCAGAAACACTCCGGGATTTCACTCACCCAGAAACACTCCGGGATTTTACACTTGCCCTGAAACACTCCGGCACTTTACAATCTCACCCAGAAACACTCCAGGACTTTACACTTGCAATTACACACTCTGTACTTGAGATGATCCTTTCCCTAGGACTCACTCCCCCTTACAAGTTGTAATTGTATACCCTTACTTAAGGTTCCACAACCTTAAGATTTACATATAATCAAAATGATAACTAAACTCCTCACTGAGTAGATATATGATAAACACTGAAGATCAAAGTATCCGGAGATACTGTTTATATGTATGAACAATAAATGCTATGAATCGCTAATTGAATGCGCAATTGTTCGGTTGTTGAAGTTTTAAATGCCTCTGGTATTTGTAGTGACCGTTGTAGAAGCTTCAAAATATATCCGTTGAGACTCTTCGATTTAGCCGTTGAGATCCTTCGAATTAGCCGTTGACGAGAATAATAAATCCGTTGAGAGGAACGTTGTCTGCGTATTCCTTTTGCTTCTGAAGGTTGAATGTTGACATTCTTCATTCAAATTGTCGTTTGAATGTATCAAGAAAATAATCGTACTCTTTTATCTCTCCAGAACGTCATTTTTTACAGAACGGTGTAAAAACTCTGCTTTGCATTAATTGCCTCTGACACATGTTGCTTTATTGAAGTTTAAATGTTCATCTGTAATACTCTTCTTCTGTAAAACTCATTAACACACTGTTAAATGCAATTTGAATAAGTAATGGAGAAGATAATCAATCTATAAGCCAGAATCGAAGTGTGGGAAACTAATTTTTTCGAACTGTTCTTTTTGGCTAGAGTCAGAAAATTTGGCTAGAGTCATCTTTCATAAGTGAAGGTAGTTTGGCTCGAGTCAAAGGCATTTTTTGGCTAGAGTCTAGAACAAAACTGGAGGCGATTTTCATTGGTTGGAGTCAACCTCATTCGATGGTAGTGTTATTGGCTAGAGTCAAATGATTCTGGCTAGAGTCTTGGGTGAAACTAGAGCCAATTTGGGTAGGCTAGAGTCATGTTTCTTTGATACATGATCTTTTGGCTAGAGTCAAGAATTTTTGGCTAGAGTCTAGGCTAAAACTCTAGTCAAATGAAGTTGGCTAGAGTCATTTCCTTGATTGATGTATTCTTTGGCTAGAGCCAAAACTTTCTGGCTAGAGTTTTGGCTAAAACTCCAGTCAAACCAAGTTGGCTAGAGTTTGGGATAGCATTTAAAAGCAACGGTCGAACTTGGCTAGAGTCAATATGGTTAGGCTCGAGTTGAAGAACATAATAGTGTCTATTTTCAGGGTTTGGCTCGAGTCAGGAAAAGTTGGCTAGAGTCAAAACAGGAGATTGGCTAGAGTTAGAATACGTTGGTTGGAGCCAATCTGACAGATTTTCTTCAGATGAAATTTTTCAATGAAAAACTTAGCAAAACGTTTTGTTCTTGATCATAGGATTTATAATAGGTTAGTCATCATCAAAACAAACCTTTGGAGCTAACACCCACAAAAGGATACAAAGTATACCATACAAAATATGGAAAGGAAAGAGATATTCCTTGAAATATTTGAAAGTGTGGGGTGTTTGGCTAAGGTTGCGATTTCTAAACCCAAAAGGTTAAGAATCAAACCTAAGACAATGGACTATGTGTTTATTGGCTATGCACTTGACAATAGTGCATATTAGTTTTTGGTCTGATCAGTTATCCTGGTTAATACGATTATTGAGTTAAGGGACACTATGTTCTTTGAGAATGTATTTCCGTATAACAAGGGAAGTGAAGCAAGTGGTAATAATGATAACAGTACTGTGCTACCGTAGGATACTACGACAAGTGATACTCCTGTAGAGAAAGAACATAGACGTAGTACAGCACAAAGGACCAAAATATCTTTTGGTCTTGATTTTCTAACCTTTTTTGTTGGAAAATGAGCCCCGAACATATGGAGAGGCTATGAACTCTCCTGAAGCACCATTCTGGGAAGAGGGTGAAGTTAAATCCATTCTGTCAAACCACACATGTGAATTGGTTGACCTTTCTCTTGGCAATATGCCTTAGGAACTAAGTGGGTCTTCAACAGGAAGATGTAAGCAGATGACACTATTGATAAGTAAAAAATTAGGCTGGTAGTAAAAGGCTACAGACAACGTGAAGTCCTAGACTACTTTGATATCTATTCACATGTTACAAGAATTACATCCATTCGGACGTTAATCGCGTTAACAACATTGAATGGGTTGGAATTACATCAAAAGGATGTAAAGAGAGCCTTCTTGAATGGTGAATTAGAGGAAGAGATCTATCTAGAACAACCTAAGGGATTTGTTGTCTCAAGACAAGAGTGGAAAGTTTGTTGCATGATCAAGTCTCTTTATGGACTAAAGCAAGTCCCGAAACAATGGCATGAGAAATTCGATGAAGTTATGTTATCAAATGACTTTAGTATTAATGAATCTGACAAGTGTCTATATTCAGAATACTGAAAATAGGTTTACTATAGTCTATTTATATGTAGATGACATGTTGATGATGAGTGGTAATAATCAAATGATTAAAGCTACTAAGCGATTGTTTACTAGTAAGTTCGACATAAAAGATATAGGTCTAGCAAATGTTATTTTGGGAATTAAAATCCATAGAACATCTGTTGGGTTGGCTTTATCACAAGAACATCTATATTGCTAAAATTCTTGAGAAATTCAAGAGTTTAAACATAGCTCATGTGACGAACCCTATAGATTCCAGTCTTCGTCTGTTGAGACATACTGACAAAGCTAAAAATCACTTATGCCTAAGTTCTAGGCAGTCTTATGTATGTTATGAACTATAGTAGAGCTGATATTGCCTACACAGTAAGCATGTTAAGTCGCTTTACAAGTAATCTAAACGAGCTTCATTAGAAAGCTATGACAAGAGTTTTGGGTTACTTAAAGTAAACTCAACTTTCCTTTTCATCATGAGAAGTACCCTGCGTAACTAGAAGGTTATTGTGATGCAAATTGGATAACAGCTCTAATGACGCAAGATCCACAAGTGGATATGTATTCACCCTTAATGGGGTACTGTGTCTTGGAGGTCTTCCAAGTAGACTTACATTGCAAGATCAACTATGGAAGCCGAATTTATTGCTTTAGATAAAGCTGGTGAGGAAGCTGAGTGGCTTCGTAATTTTCTTGAAGACATTCCTAATTGGCCAAAATCGGTACCGATAGTGTGTATACACTGTGATAATCAAGCAGCTGTTGTTAGGGCCAATAATGTCATGTACAACGGCAAGTCTAGACATATACGTCATAGACATGATACCATTAGACAACTACTCTCGAATGGAATCATCTCAATTGATTATGTTAAATCAAAAGAGAATATAGTGGATCCATTGACTAAAGGATTCCCAGAGAGTTAGTTAAATATTTGTCCAAAGAAATGGGTTTAAGGCCGATCCATTGTTGATTATTGCGGTAACTCTACCTAGAAGAGTGGAGATCCCACGAACTAGGTTCAAAGAGACAACTAAGTGATGATCGACTGTTAACACTGTGGAGTTTTTGAACTCATACTCATTCCTAGACAAGACAGTGCATATATGTAACATCCCATTTTCTAAGCGGAATTTTTTTTTTTTAAAATCAGAGTAGAGCCTTGGAGCGTAAGAGTAGAACATAAGCGTTAAAGCAGTATGTATAAGTCCTACACAATAATAGCCTGCACAAAAACCAGTGCCACGATGATCGGTCGTGTCCTCAGCGCTAGGAAAACTCTAACGGTATTAATATCTCTATAACCCGTGTGAAACTGTATGTATAATCGGTAACCCTGAACAGAGTCTCTAACCGTGAATGTATCTCGGTGACCCCTAACAGAATCTCTATCCGTGAATGTACCTATCACATATATGTATATGAGCAGCACTAGATTAGTGTTACAGTACGCGAACGTACCTTCGTTGGCAACGTTAGGTACTACCGGCGGAAAACGTACTTTCTACGGAGAAACGTGCAAGAATCCTACAGCGGCACGTCGGGCAGCGTAACGGCAGCAGAATCAACGTTTCAGATATCCTATGAGAATAATGTCACTTCCATTAGTAATTTGACATTATAACTGGCATTTTAGGTAAAAATTACCATTTTGCCCCTATACCCCTACTTGGCGGAATTTCGCGAGCGCTTCCGCTACATAGGCTATTTTCTTCCCAAAATTTCGCCAGAACTTCGACGCCATCATGATTTTCGAAAATAAAGACTAAAATAGCCCTCCCATCTAATATCAAAACATAAAAATAAAGACTACTCTAGCCTTACTAACTAATGAACTAAAGACTAAAAACTAAAGACCGAAAGACTTACCCGTTGAAGACTTCTGCGAACTTCCCCGAGCTTCTCTCTCTACTTTCTCTCCCTAGAATCTCCCTAGAATTTCGAAATAGGCAAGAAGGAATGGTGTGAAGAAAAGTGAAGGAGGGGGGGTATTTATAGAAACGGTGGTTGGGTTTCGTAGTCGGATCAACTTTGTGAGAAGCGATCCGGGCCGTCCAAAGCAACTTTTCAAAAAACCCTTTCTTCCCCCTTTTGTGTTCACACTTGACCGAAATTCAAGGGGTTTGGCCAATGGGAGGTGGCCATGTGTCACCTTCCAGAAGCTTTCAGACCGATTTCTCCGATCGGTACCCGATTCGCGTGATTTCGAAAAATCTCAAAATTCGGATTTACAACTTTGAAAACATATTCTCACTTAGTAGAAATGTCCAAGTTAACCTATATTTTGATTCCATATAGGGCTCCAACAGTCCAGTTGAGTCTTTCTCGAAAAACGTGTCCAAACGCGTCAAGTGTCGAAACTTGTTTTCGGAAACACCCATCTCTTCGAAAAATTCACTGAATCCAAATATGTTCATGAAAATTCCCAATTCTTTTCCAAATGTCACAACATAACCTTTTCGTCCTTTTGGCTATCTGGCATTTTCTCAGAATTTCCCTATTTCGTCTTATTAGGAAAAAGCACAAACAGCTTCAGAATTAACTTCCGCAAGAGTCTAACGGAAGATAAAAACCCACTGATTAATATTTTACCTTGACTTTGGGAATCCCATTCCTAGATCTCTAGATAGGATCCGTTTCCTATTTCCCATTTTACTATTCACATAATTTTACTTTAATTAATTATATTAATAAAATAATAAACTTAACTTATCAACTAAGTTTTCTATTTTTATTTCTTATTTATTTATTTATTTTTTCGTTTTTTTCTTTTATTTTCTGCACTTTCTTTTTTAATTAGTTATTTAATTAATTATTTAATTAATTAAATAATTATTTTTACATAATCTCTTACAACATTTTCCTATTGGTCAATTCTTGCATTTAGGCTTAAAAATACCTAAACTCATCCTTTTTCCTTCAAATTTTCCAATTAATTAACCAATATATTTATGCTAATTTTTAGCCATTTATCACTAATTTTGGAGCTTTACATAATTATCTCCGAATTTTCCTTCGTTTATGCTTAAGTAATTAGCCCAATATTACTTAATTACTTTCTTATCAATAGTTGATAATTTTCTTAATTATAATGCCTCATTACTTTCATACTCTTGTATTAACATTGGTATTTTCATGCCTCTAGCATTTTAGAACTTACAAGGGTATTATGGTCTTTTTATTACTTTTTGAATATTCTTCTACAATTTCTCCAAGTTTGTAACTTAATAAATTACCTAAATTAGGGACAATATCCTTCCCTATTTCAAATAGATTTTTACTTGCCTCCTTTATAGCTTTCACGGGGTATTTATAACCCATAATGTATTTAGGGACCTATTTGCAAATTCCCAAACGTTATAGGGACCTAATTGAAAATTATCTAATTTCAAGGAAAATTACCCTAACAACAAGGTAAACTTAATACAAGGTGTTTGAAACCCCATATTCACCTATTTTCAATAGGTATATTTCCTAATTTTGGTATTTACCCTAAGTGTGATTTTTAGGGTATTACAATATATATAAGGGTAAGCTTTCAAGTTTTTAATGGTTTCTTAATCTGATGTATTCAGATGATGTATGTTGACTTACATCACAAGGAATCACCTATGTGAGTGTGAAGTGTGGGCCGCTTCTATGAGAATTTAAAACGGCCGATTCTCTAGAACACTTGCAGAACTAGGCGGTGTCTAGGGCCAAAATGGACACAACATGAGAACCAATGATGCTAGAGGAGCAACTGTGTGACTCCTATTGTCTTGGTATACACTAAAAGGTCGACGGTTCAAGACAACGTGTCCACTGATTGACCAGTATATCCGATAGGTTTTTACTAGAGAATGTTCAAAGGTAACCCCTACCTTTCTCGATGCGATTCTTTGCTCGTAGACGAATCACACTTTGCATACATATTTATTTTGCACTTAGTCACGATGGACTGACTTCTTATCCATGTGGGGGATTGTTAGATTTTTGTGTCCCATGGGTTATGAATAAGTCGCGTTGGTTCGCCACCACCGGTCACGTCGGTTCGCCGACGGGACTCCATCTGATCGTTTCATCGTCTATAAATAGACGTGCATATGACAGAAAAAGACTCTCGTTTTTATAATACTACGCTCCCATACATTTTACTATTAGTTTCATCCGTGCAATTCTGAAAGCAGACTCATTGTGTTTGCTTGGGCTTCTGATTGAGAGTGCCATCTTTCTGAAGACGAAAAATCCGCTCTATCTTGGGAGACAATTGCTCAGCAACCTTGGGCATCCATATTGAGGGAGCAAATTTGTCTCTCCATAGAAATTGGCCAGATTCTAATGCAATTTTCCCATAGAAATCAGGAACGCTAGCAACTCGCCCAATATATCGTAGAAGAACACATGTTCCACGCAATTTTAACCTGCATAGCAAACATGTTACATGATACAAAAGAAAATCAAAATCCGGTAGATGTGTATTGTAGAGCATCTAAGAAGAAGTTCATAAATAACAGTAATTTTATGTGTTCTATATTCTTCGCAAAGCACAATGATCTCAAAATTGGACACATGAAACATGGTAAGAATATTTACTAAGGCTGTTATTTACAGTTATTACTATATACAAGACTTTGAACGAGCTAACCACCCTAATATAATCCACCCAGCAAATATTATCCACTTCAACTGATTCCAGAATCTCAAAAGAACAGAAGAGGGCGAAACAAGATTTTTGTACAATAAGGGAAAATTTCATGAAAAATGGTCTAGATAGAGGTCTATAATATTTATAAAACAGACTTTTTTAGAAAAAAGGTTCCACTCTGAAAGAAAATAATTCCTTATACTTCAATTTTGGCAATTAACTTGCTCAAAGCCTCAAACTTTCAAGATAAGGGAAATTGTCCCTTCAATCCAAAATGTCAAAGATTGATAAAAGAAAATGAGTAGCACTATCTTGTGACTCAGAACTAGTTACATAAAAACAAGATCGAAGAGAACTCCATGTTACCCAGAGGAGAAGAAAAATGTCGGAGCAAAGTCAGAGGGTAGCGAAGTATCGATGGGAAAAGAAATCCCACCAAGCTTAGCAGCAACGATGACTGCTAACGGTGGAGTAGCAGCAGCGAATGAGAACTTCTCGATATCCATGCTGACATGCAACGGATACAAGCAGCAAAGACCGCTTTAGCAATAGAGCTCAAGTATGCAGAAGGAAACGAAGTAAAGGCAACTACGCCAGGGAAAGAACTAGGGATGTCCATGGACCAGACTAGACCGGGTTGGGGGTTAACCCGAGGTGCAGTCGGGAGGGACCTCGAGCCTGGACAAGCCGGCCAGGTGCAGTCCGCCTCGGCACCGGCGTCCAGGACCTATTTCATTTGTTTTTTTTTCCAACTTCTTTGGACCAATAATTAAATATATAAACATGCAAACATCTTAAATCCAATCATACACAATTATACATATAAGAATCTCCAACAACATTGAACAAAAATACAAAATAACAACATTCTATTGGGCCAGACCGAAGAAGAAGGGAAGAAGAAGAAGACTGAAAAGGAAAAAAGACTCCGAATATTTTTTTGGCCAAAGAAGAAGACTCACTAATGAGTGATGAAGAATCATAAAGAAGACAATAAAGAAGGACAAATGGTTAGATTAAGTTGTAATATTTTTTTTAAAAAAAAATATATATATATAATATATTTTTCGGGCCGGACCGGACCAGTCCAGGGGGTCTTAGACCCTGGACCGAAGTCTGGTCTGACCCGAGCGGTCTGGCTCATATGGTCCCAGACCAAATTTTTTTTCCAGAGACTCGGTCGGGTCGGACCGGACCACCTGGACTACCGGTTTTTTGGACATCCCTAGAAAGAACTAGGGTATGGCAAAAATTTTTTATTTATTTATATAAATAAAGTTTTGGAGGGGTTCGACATCAGTCCCTCACCAAGGCAGGACACTGCCCCCGGCTCTATGAGCACTTACTGGGGACTTACGAGATCGCCTACCAAAGGAGTCCCAGCGACGGCAGAGGGGATCGAACCCACGACCCAAGGGCCTAGTCCTGGATCCCTTACCATCTATGCCAACTTACATTGACAAAAAAAAAGATACTTGGCAAAATAAATTTTATTAGTTCGGGCTTTGTTCTTTCAACGGCCCATTTCTATGCCCCAAACGTTGTTTGATATTTCTTTTGTCGGCCATGAAAATCGTGTTTGACCGAGAAAATTCGCAACGACATTTGGGTATGAGCTTGAACTTAGCGTTGATGTCATTGCTGGGGAACAGTTTATTCTGACCTTAATATCTATCCATCTATCTAATTATTTACCTAAACTTGTAGAAATATATAGAAGTTTTGAACAAAAAAAAGAAATATATAGAAGTGAATTGGAGTCTCATAATATATTAATTAATATATCCTCAATATTGGACTGTAGCTCATGCTTTATGTAACTATATATGCTGTAAAAATAATTATTTACCATATTACATTTTCTAGCACTTCATATTAAGTGTTTTTTTTTTTTGTGGGAAAATCGCACCTAAATCTCATGTAAAAGAAGAAAATACGGCAAAAGATTTCTTGAAATTTTAAATTTATAGTGAAGTCTTGGGACATTTTTGTAATATTTTAAATGTGAAAAATTCAAAACGATCCTATTGATTAAATAGAGAGAGGAAATGAATGATTGTGCATTCATTAAAGTAGCTCTACCCTTACCTCCCCCAGGGGTTTAAAAGGGCCATTGCGCACATTAATAATCCCAACTATGAATTCTACTGTTTCCCGGATCCTTTCCTTCAAAAGTGTAAATATCAAAATTCGAAATTCCTTACTCCAATCATTTCGTGATCTTATTTTCAAAATTTAAACCGTCGATTTCTGGGTTGCAGCGAGTTTGACAGTTAAAATGAAGGTTGATTTGCCTGCTTCCCTCAGATAGCGGACATCACCGTTCATGAGCTTTACCAGTTTTCTACTAACAAGCAGGCTAATACCCTCCTCAGATTCTTGTCCATCACTTCCAAACATCTGGTTCAGTAATGCTTCCGGAATCCCACTTCCAGCATGCGTTATGCTGAATATTCACCAACACAGACAAATAATAATTGGTTAGACCAGGATTCTTCTACTTTTATACACAGTTTAAGGTGAATAGCTGAGTGTGAATTAAGCTACCTGAGCTCCAAATTGGCAAGATGGACGGATTGTGCCAACTGATCTTTGGTAAAAAAGGCTGCAACAACCACCTTGCCTCCAGAGGGTGTAAAAGTCACGGACATCAATAAGAAGTCAGCCAAGACTTGTTGAAGTCTGAGACTGTCACCATACAATGTTTCCGTCAAGATCTGCTCTGCCACCTCGTTCACTATTCTGATGCCCTTTTCATTGCTCTTTGTCATTACCTGACTGATAGAGGCAACCAATACTTCATGCAGAGTAAATTCAACCATCTCCAGATCTAAGCACCTATTGAGCAAACAGGAAACAAAGGAATGTTACAATTGTTACACTCGACAACGAAAAATAACAGCAGAAATTGTATTCTTCAGCTCATCTTCACAGTTTTATTGACATGCTCCAACTGACCTGGCACTACAATGTGCCTCTATATAATTGAGAAGTTGACATTTGTATTGTTAATCTGGTTTCAAATATGTGCATGAGTGTCTTCTGACATAGTTCATACTTCTAGGCATTAACTAACCAAGCATGATGCAGGACTACATAATACTGCCCATAACAACATGAAGACCTGACCATGATGACCGTAATAGCTAGTTCAAAACACACACAAAAATAATTAAAAAAAAAATAGTCAATTGAAATCACCCCCAACAAAATAAGTAAATGCCAAGTCAACTCAGGCATTTGAAACAAGCTAACCATTTAAAAAAGCATGGTTAAGAATCAAAATAAAGTCTGTTTTTTCATGACATGATCATTTCCCCCGCAGCATGATTCTTATGGGACTCTAGATACATTGCTCCACACAACATGCATTAAAGATGGCAAAAAAGAAAAGGTAAATAATCAAGAAATGTTACCCATAAATGATGCGGTCAAGATCAGAGTCATCAATAACTTTGCTGAGTTGGCGCTGGCACAGGGAACTAGTGTGCAGAAGTTGTTTCTGTTCAGTTCCCAACTCAGTACCCTCCAACATTTTACGGGAGAACACAATCCCACCTAAAGGATTCCGTATCTGCCTTTTCATGCTTTAAGTCGCTTCAATGCAGTTTGTTCAGATAGCTGCTGAATATGTAATGCTTGTTGCAACTCCGGGCTAGCTAGCTGCAGGAAGCAGAAAACTCCAGTACTGTACCTTCTATGTCCAACTTCTCACTCACAGAAAGAAGGCACCCCACATACTTCCCATTCCGAGCAAAAAAGCCAAAAGCAACCTTCTCAGTTTCCAAACCGGTCATGGCTTTATTAACTGCAATTCCAAAATTGACAAAAGCTTCTTGATTCTTTAAACGACAACAAGCTGCATGAGTTCCAAAGACCTCTCCTAAGAGCATTTTGTCCATCACCTCCTCTCGCTTCCATCCAGTTAACTTGATCATTGCGGGATTCCACTCACAACACCAGCCAAATTCATCTGTACCAAATATTGGGGGGATCAATGGGTTAGGATACTGGACAATCGCCTTGTAATCACCTTCAATTCGGGTGAATTTGTCCATGACTGTCTTCTGAGCAGTTATATCTTGGGCCACGAAACAAACCCCCACTACGTTGTCTCGAAGGTCTCTACTAGCACAAGCATTAACAACCAACCCGATAGGACCAGAATCAATCTTAGATGCATGTGTTTTGATCTCAAATTGGACGTTCTAATCTTCTTCACCTGTTTAGATTGTAACAGAATAAATCAGTCATCACAATGGTAAGAAGACCAAGACAAAATAGGTATATATGATCCTGTTGTTTCATATGGGTGTATGATTTCTTCTCAAGTGTTTCAGATCATGCAACTACTGAGGCGTTTGGCTCAATTTGGGAGGCAGGATAGTGACCTCTCATATGTCTTCAACAATGCAATGTGCAATGATGGCAGGCAATAGGGATGATGATATGCTCATAGATGGATACTCATGGGCATATTTTTAAGTACTTTCTAACGAAGGCTAAGGCTAAAAAATAAGAAAAAGATGAGCTTCAAAATGGAAATAATTGGGGGGAAAGGGACAAACCTTGCAGTGCCATGTCTAGCATCCTATGAAGTACGGACACTCCAACACCGTCTGACACTCCGACACTCCTCAACACTCTTATTTTTTAAAAATATGCGTGACTTTGAATATTAGTGAATTGATGATGAATTTTTCTTAAGTATTTTTTTTTAAAAAGGAGGCACGGCTTTTATAATGAAGCCGAATCTACGATGAGCCAAAGCTGGAAGCCAAGATTTTACAGAATATTGAACTTGAATGTTATATATATATATATATATATATATATATATATATATATATATATATATATATATATAATATCAAAACGTGTCCTAACGTGTCGAAATTTGGATTTTTTTAGAATTAACGTGTCGGAGTGTCGAGTCGTATCTCGTGTCTCGTGTCGGTGCAACATAGCTAGCATCTTCTTGACCCTATCAATTGAAGAATCCTCAACTAGTGTGAGTAGATGCTTCCCAATTGCTTCATCAACTGGAAGACCCGTCAACTCAGCAATTTTTGTATTCCACCCATTGACCAGCCCATCAACATCAACTGCCAAAATTGGCACCGTTGCTGTTTCAATTAACCGAACCATCTCATTTGTCACTGACTCCAATTCCTGCATACCTTCAATCTTCAAATCGCTCAATCTAGTGTTAATTGCTTTGGTATTTACATCCATACTCTCCGTGTTTTTAAATGCATTCCTCAGGATTAACTGCAAGGAATGGATAGCATCCATTTCATAGTCCTTCCATGGTAAGCTCCTTGACTTCACAACTTCAAGGAAAGCTTTAAATGATGATCTTGGATGCATCCTCCTATTGTCATCCTGTTCACCAGGCTCATGCCTTGCACCACCCCATCGAATTTCTGCAGCAGTATGCAACCGAAACCAGAAAACCATATCTTTTGAAGATATTCTCACAGCTGCCATCCCACATACTACATCACCAAGAGCAAGAGCACCTGGTAACCCTGCTTCAGCCAGGCTATCTGTACTTAAACCTGTGGAATCCATATGGTTCTCAGAGAGCCATATATATATCTCTCGGATCTGGGATTCGCTTGGCGTTACTCCTAGTCCCCATACCTTATTTTTATACAAGAGGGAAGCCCCATCACATTTCACAAGATCCATTATATTTGGGCTCTGCGATATAATGCCTAGGGGTGCATCTTGCATCAGCATATCACATAGAAGTGTCTGGGTGCGCAGGATGTTTTTGTCAACAATTTGGTTTTCTAACTCTAATTCTTTATTCACGTGGATGGCAAATACTTGAGCCAGAAATTCACAAGCATACCGGAGAGGAAAAGGAACAAACCTTGGTGTAGTATTATGACAAACTACTAAACCCCAAAGCTTGGGATGCCACTTAAAGAGTTGAGCTGTTAAATATTTTTGATGTTTTACAAAAAGACTAGGAAAGGAAAAAAGAAACACAAAGGATTACTTCAAACTTGTCTGCTGCCTCCCATCAGGGATTGCATATAGCACGATAGGTTTTGAAGGACGCAAGAAGGGCACATCACACCTGAAATATCCCTTCCTCTCCAGCTGCAATATCTCTCCACGCTTTAGATTTCTCATGTTTGAGTCTCCATATGCGGCAGTCTCCTTCTTTGTACAGGGATTAAGAACATCAAGGAAATCCTCCCCTTCTTCAAGCTGCAATAAAGCAGGGTAAGTTGTTTTTTGTGTACACTTGCTAATACACCAAATTCAAAGCGTCAAACTAAAGATCCAATAATTGGAAGGATGCATAAGATGATATCTGACACCAACCCAGGAAAGCATCAAACTAATCAATTAAATGAATATAGCATGGTATAGATAGAAGACACTTTAACTACAAAATCTACCCGGATATATTTGCGACTTTTTCTGTGAACATAGAATTTTTTCTTTAAGTAATAAACGATATTACAGAGGACAAGTGCGTACCTTTTTCTTTGTAATCAAATAATCAAAGTCAACCAACGTGAGGTTAACTAGTTCATCTATCTCAGGTAGCCAAGTGAGTTTTAATTTTGTCGTCTTCACAGATCCTTCAAGATGCAAGACACCACTCAACCGTGTGACATTACCCTCATGGTCCTTCTCTATTTCCTTTACTATAGCATTTCCCCAGTCCATTAACGTCACTTCCTCTCCTGCAGATATGGACACTGCATCGGCATGGTCTATCCATATCCGATTAGCGTATGTTGTTGCTTTTTCTCCAGCTCCTTCGTACTTCTTGTGCCTAGGTATAATGCGGACAAATGGCTTCTCAGGACCATCAGTTAGGGTCAGCAAAACGCGTTTCTCAGCGATGACCGCAGTATGTCTGGGACAGACCGGGTCAATTATTTTCTTATTGATGGTCCAGAGCTTGTCCCACTCCATGAGATTGAGATTTTTTGATGCGCCCTACAAAGTAGCAGGGAAGAACAACCGTCAACATAGGATGAGAGTAATTAACAAGAATACACCAGTGAGACTGTGAGAGAAAGCAATTTTTCAGAGAATGACACCTTCACTTTTCAAAACTAAGAATGAAAGAAAACTGCTTATGTACCTGCTCAACAATAAACTGAATCAATGCTTCGATTTTCAAGCCTCTACGCACAATCCCTTGCACAGTTGGAAATCGTGCATCATCCCATCCATCAACCTTTCCATTTTGGACAAACCACAGGAGTTTGCGCTTACTGAGAAGAGTATACACCATGTTTAATCGGCTGAACTCATAAATGTTAACCTTTATCATCCCCATGTCCTCTTGAATCCGGTAATACTGAGCATTGCGATCATGGTATTCACTAGATCGGAGGGCATGAGTAATACCTTCTCTAGCATCAACATATGGACACGCAAAATCATAAGTTGGGTACACTTTATACTTGGAACCAATCCTATGATGGGGCATTGGATTGCATCGATAATAAACGGGATCTCGCAGCGATTTGTTTAAATCCTGCATATCCAACTTGCCACGGACACAGCACTGCAGGCCTCTCTCTGTTCCATCAATCATTTCCCTCCATAATTTCAGATTCTCCTCTACACTATTGTTCCTACATTTTGATTCTATACCATCCATCCTCTCTTTCTGCATCTGTTCACGGGGAGTGTCATCAACATATGTTTTACCCTCGCGAATTAATTTTTCCGCCATTTTCATTAGCTCATCGAAGTAGTCTGATGTGTATGTTATACTTTCATATTTGATGCCTAATGTATCAATATCTCTCAGAAGGTTGTCCACAAATTCATTGCTTTCTTTAGCAGGATTTGTGTCGTCAAATCGCACGATAATTTGACCTTGATATCTATCAGCAAAATATTTGTTCAGAAGGGCTGCTTTTGCGTGTCCAATGTGAAGATACCCACTGGGTTCAGGTGCAAACCGCACGCGAACTCTTCCAACTTCCGCGTCTGGAAGATCTATGTCCGCGGAAGGCCTGCTTCCTGCTTTTAACTTCGGCATCTGGAAGATATATTTCAAGAAATGTGATGAAGACTAAGAACCAAGAACCATATATGAACTACAAATAAAATCACTACTAAGAAACTATATCATGATCATTTACAAGTCAATTATTCTGTATAAAATTCAGCTAGCATTCTTGCTAGAGAAAGCATATTGTAGACCAGAATGATAATTACGGTTACAATGCCTGGATGAGCTAATGCATAATATGCATTAGAGATTTAGAGGGCCCTGGCTGTTGCCTGTGATCTAATTATTGATGAGGTTGATTAGTAGTGCTTTTGATTCCAGCATACTCCACATTTATCTAAGTTTCAATAATAGGGGAAACAACTTAAAAGCTACTCAGATACATCTTGAGTTTGACAAACGCTTTTGGAGCCAACCAGATAACTATTTTGACGCAGGTCAGCAATTTCAAATGAAGACCAAAATATTCAAAGGCAACACCATACTACTCTACAGAATATTCAAAATATTTCTTGCTGTATCACAAAACACTCAAGAAAGGGGAGAAATAGACAATAATGGTGTCTGGGGACTCAAAAGAACACATAAAAAAGTTACAACTTAAAGATGAGACATTAATGAAAATAATCATGAGCAGAATCAGACTACTAAAAAGTGAATGCAGATCCTAATACTCTAAATCCCCAGCTAAATTCATTCATAATGAAAATAATCATGAGCAGAATCAGACTGTGAGAGTGAGAGCAATTAGGAATGTAACAATCTCAAATTTGATGCAAGATAGTAACATGACCCACTTTGGAACAGAGAATCTCAGAGGAACAGAGTCTCATCTACGTTTCAAGAGGAAGTAGGACGCCCATGCTAGGAGTAGGACATTACATAACCCACACTAAGTCACCTCACCTAAACCTGATGCAACGTTGTACAAATCCTGGAAGCTTTTTAATGAGAAAAATACCAAATGGCCAATCAATTCAACAAGATAGTAACATGACCAACTTTGAGAATACTAAAGGTAAAGTTAGTTCATTGAGAATGATAGGGAAAAAACCAGGAAATTTCCTGAGGATGAAATCAAATTGAAGCAGAAGAAAATTGAAGCTTACAATAGAAGAAGCAGACTGAGGTTGAGCCTGAGAGAGACGAGCTTCGACTATAAGACTGAGAGCGACGAGCGGACGCCGAAACTGAACCAGGAGCTCCGGCCGAACACTGAACCAGCAGAAGCGCCGAGACTGAGAGGCTGAGAGCGACGAGGAGCGAGATCTGAGAGACTGATTCAACCAAAACAAAATAGATCTGAGAGACTGAGAGTGAGAGCGACGATCGGAGTGAGACCGGCGAGCGGCGGCCGAGACTGAGACGAGATCGACGAGGCTGAAATCTACGACACTGAGAGCGGAGTGAGCACGGCGTGAGATCGACGAGAATGAGGCTGGAATTGAAATTAGGGTTACTTGATTATTTTGAAAGAAGAAACATTTGATATTAATTAATAATAATTACATATTTACAATTTTGCCCTCTTAATAGGCTGGCCTGATAGACCTAACAGGCTTATTGAGAGGCCTAGACCTAGCCTGTTTGTCTTAACAGGCATTGGCCTGGATTTTTAGCCTGATAGACCAGGTCTGATCAGGTTTTTAATAGACCAAGTCATAGGCCCCTGGCCTATTTCCACCCCTAATTATAAGGCACCAACTAACAATTTTCACAAACCAATAAAAACAGTTAAAGCCAATAAAGTTATTCTACAATTTAAATAATTTTCAATATTACTCATATTAATTGTACTAAGCTCTAATATTATATTAATTATTACTCTCACTCACTACCCTTATTAATTAAGGGCATATATGGAAAGATGTAATTAATGTTCCTTGGGGACAGGCAAGTACCTTATAAAAAGGATCAAATATATTTATTAGTTGATATTTTATAATAAGGACAAGAAGGAGTATTTCTTTTGTCGGCCATGACTAAATCATGTTTGACCGAGAAAATTCACAACGACATTTGGTTATGAGCTTGAACTTAGCATCGATGTCATTGCTGGGGAACAGTATATTCTGACCTTAATATCTATCCATCTATCTAATTATTACCTAAACTTGTAGAAATATATGGAAGTGAATAGGAGTCTCATAATATAGTAATATATCCTCAATATTAGACTATAGCTCATGCATTATGTAACAATATATGTTGTAAAAATAATTATTTACCATATTAAATGTTCTCGTGCTCAACATTGAGTGTTTTTTTTTATAGAAAAATCGCATCTAAATCTGATGTAGAAGAAAATACTGCAAAAAAATTCTTAAAATCTTAAATTTACAGTAAAGTCTTGAGACATTTTTATAATATTTTAAATGTGAGAAGTTCAAAACAATCCATTGATTAAATAGAGAGAGGAAATGAATGATTGTGCATTCATTAAGGGTATTTTGACTTTTTACATTTGAAATATATTACAAAAAAGGTTCTATGAGAGTTCACTGCAAATTTAAGATTTTAAGTGACATTTCTATCCTTTTTTGTTTGTTTGAGACTTAAAGTGAAATTTTCTCCTTTTTCTTTATGCTAGAAAGAATATGATTATATATTTATTTCCTGCTACTACCTCCAATCTTAATTATAGGAACACTTTTATAGTATAATTTGCACTACAAAAGTATTCTTATAATTAAGACCGAATAAAGTATTATAAAGGAGCTCTCGTCCCCAGGGCTTAAAAGGGCCATTGAGTTGCGTACATTAATAATCCCAACTGCGAATTCGACTGTTCCCCGTACCCTCTCCTTCAAAAGTGTAAATATCAAAATTTGAGTTATTGACTTATTTCTGCACAATTTGATTTGTTGTCCATTGAATAAAGCCAAGTGCGGTGGCCATAAAACATGCTGCAGCGAACAATCTATTTAAATTAGGGAAAATTCATATGGGGTCAATTAAGGCCCAGAATGTCAAAAAGGCCCTAACCACTTTCACATCCCAGAAAAGGCCCCAGGGCCCTTTTTGACATGTGAATGTGTGGTCAAATGACATTGATAGCCCTGATATCACTTTCCTCTTTCCTCTGTATCATTAAACACATGGAATATTCTCTCTCTTCTCTTGCTCTGGTTTTCCAGCGTTGAAAAGAATTGACTTGTTGTTAGAGAGGGCAATAATAATAGGTGGAATAATGGAGGAAGAGGGATTTCTGGGGTTATTCAAATATAAATGAAATTGTGTCCACTCCTTACAGTAACAATACCCAAAACACGTCTACGAATCCCTGTTTCATGAAAACCCATGGCTAGAGCTGTTTGACTTTACTTTCTCAAAAACCAGCAGCCATGTTAAAACTTCTAAAGCTTGACAATCCATTTGTGTGTCTTTTTATCTTTAAACTCGTTTTTGCTGCTTGACTTGCAAGAACTCTTGAGCCCAAGAGCGAGGGATAGAGAGAGAGAGAGAGACGTGTGGGAGAAATTAAAGGAGGAAAATGAAAGAGATAAGAGAGAAAGAAGAGAGAAAGAAGAGAGAAATAGGGAAAAGGGAATTCAATCTTATAACCTATTGAATATGACATGTTTCAACGAAAATCCAGGTTTTTAAAATTTGCTGTAAATGTGTTTTTTTCTGTCGTAAATGTGATTTTTTCTGTTGTAAAGGCCCTTTGTAAGCTTAGGACTTGAGTTTGAACAAAAATCCAAATTTTTAAAGTTTGTTGTAAATGTAGCTTTTTATGTTGTAAATGTAGCTTTTTCTGTTGTAAATTCTCTCTGTAAGCTTAGGACTTGAGTTTGAACGAAAATCCAGGTTTTTAAAGTTTGTTGTAAATGTGGCTTTTTCTGTCGTAAAGGCCCTCTGTAAGCTTAGGACTTGAGTTTGAACGAAAATCCAAATTTTTAAAGTTTGTTGTAAATGTTGCTTTTTATGTTATAAATGTGGCTTTTTTGTTGTAAATTCCCTCTGTAAGCTTAGGGGTAATCAAAATTGGAAAAATACAGCAACACATTATCAAAATAGTAAAGTTTCAATACAGCATTTCCTTTTTCTGCAGACCAAAGTAAAGAAAAGATAGTCAAGTACCATGTTGTTAAAACACCATGGTTTGATTAATTTTCCATGGAGAGGATTATTTCCTTTCAAGTTCTTTGAATATTAATTGTTACGTGTTAACTAAATGATTGTATGCTGGTGCATGAACCTATATGCTTCTCATGCTTGATATCAATATCTTGAGCTCTAGCATAGTTTATCTGACTGTCTGTATAAGTTCGAACTGGGAAGTTAAGTTCGAACGGTCCAGCCACAGTTACATCTCTAACTATGGCTAGGCTGTTCGAACTTAACTTCCCAGTTCGAACATAACTTTCCAATTTTGATTGTCCCTAAACTTACAGAGGTCCTTTACAAAAAAAAAAAAACCACATTTACAACAGACTTTAAAAACCTGGATTTTCGTTCAAACTCAAGTCCTAAGCTTACAGAGGGAATTTACAACAGAAAAAACCACATTTACAACATAAAAAACAACATTTACAACAAACTTTAAAAATTTGGATTTTCGTTCAAACTCAAGTCCTAAGCTTATAGAGGGCCTTTACAACAGAAAAAGCCACATTTACAATAGAAAAAGTCACATTTACAACAAACTTTAAAAACCTGGATTTTCGTTCAAACTCAAGTCCTAAGCTTACAGAGGGAATTTACAACAGAAAAAGCCACATTTACAACATAAAAAGCAACATTTACAACAAACTTTAAAAATTTGGATTTTTGTTCAAACTCAAGTCCTAAGCTTACAGAGGGCCTTTACAACAGAAAAAAAACACATTTACAACAAAATTTAAAAACCTGGATTTTCGTTGAAACATGTCATATTCAATAGGTTATAAGATTGAATTCCCTTTTCCCTATTTCTCTCTTTCTCTCTTATCTCTTTCATTTTCCTCCTTTAATTTCTCCCACGTCTCTCTCGCTCTCTCTCTATCCCTTGCTCTTGGGCTCAAGAGTTCTTGCAAGTCAAGCAGCAAAAACGAGTTTAAAGATAAAAAGACACACAAATGGATTGTCAAGCTTTAGAAGTTTCAACGTGGCTGCTGGTTTTTGAGAAAGTAAAGTCAAACACAACTCTAGCCATGAGTTTTCATGAAACAGGGATTCGTAGACGTGTTTTGGGTATTGTTACTGTAAGGAGTGGACACAATTTCATTTATATTTGAATAACCCCAGAAATCCCTCTTCCTCCATTATTCCACCTATTATTCTTGCCCTCTCTAACAACAAGTCAATTCTTTTCAACCTTGGAAAACCAGAGCAAGAGAAGAGAGAGAATATTCCATGGATGCATTCCAAAATGTATTCCATGGATGCATTTATTTTTATCGATGCGGTTTTTTGGAAAACCCCTTGGATCGTTGGATCAAAAATTGGACGGTCCAAATAGGGATAATGAGGGATGAGCTAATGAGAAGATTCATTTCCGTACATTTAGTGGTAGCGGTTTGATCTTGCTGGCCTAGGCCCGTTTGGATGGGCTTTTTTGATAAAAAAAAAAGCACTTTTTAATACAAAAAGAAATGCTTTTTAATTAATTTATGTGTTTAAATGATATTTTTTTTAAAAAAAACAAAAGTCACAAAAGAAAGCCAAAATGCTGCTTTTTTTAAAAGCTTCAATTTGGAGTTTAAAAAAAAGCACTACAAAAAACATTTTTTTTTAAAAGCCCATCCAAACGAGTCAGACTTGACTGCAGCCAAATACGTACCGTCTTACTTTATACCAGCCCTCGGACCTGCTCCCAAGTGGTGTTCTTCCTCAGAAATTTTTACGGTATGTTTTTAATGTTTTAATTTATATCAAACTAATCTATCATTTAGCTATCTTCCTTTGACATTATATTCATTGAACAGGAGGAGCTAGATATGGCCGCAGGACAAGCAACTATTTATGATTATTACTCCTCCAGTCCTAATTATAGGAACACTACTTTTGTAGTACACTTTATACTATAAAATAAAAGTGTTCCTATAATTAGAATAGGAGGTAGTGTCAATTTTTGACAAAAGAAGAACTTTAGAGGTTAAATTTGACCAACTTGATTGGTACCGATCTTCTCAGAGCCTACATGCACGGCTTCTTTATTAATTATTCATTGTACAAAAAGGTGGGGTTTCCTCCTCAATTTTGCTTTTACTTCTCTGTCTAATGCTTATTCATTGGTAGAAGTGATGGTTATCAACAATATTATTCGTCTAGGAGTTAATTTTATTAGAGATTTCCGGATCTCATATATCTGTCCTCTCATATGGTGCAATTACTCTTGTCGGCAAAAAAAATAGCAGATCCTTTTGAATATGAATCATATATTGAACAGTAGAAGCAAGAAAAACTGGAAGCTGAACGTGCTTCAAGGATTACAGTAAGCACTCATATTTGGTGGCTACGATTTCCATGTCATTCTGAAGATTTAGATTCGGTTAAATTGAATATATCCCTGTGTTTTATTGATTTATCATTTCATTTTTATGAACTTATCACCTCTGTGAGGAGAAGATGAAATACGCTACACGCCACTTCAACATCATGTTGTTGTTTTTTTTTGGCCCACTATACGATGCCCATTTTCAATCAAACAGAATTCGATTTATTAAAAACAAGTATTTCTTATATTTATTGCGTGTGTTTTTTCCGTGCATATATAGCTTTTGGTTTGTGTGTTATGATGCAGTTTCATGATTTGTTGTTTCCATGTTTAGTGTGATATAGTGGTTTAGATTAGCATCTGAATATTTGAATCCAGGGTAATTCCCTAGCCTCTACAATTTATTATTCGTTTTCCTGCAGATTAGAAGAAAATTACCTCAAGTCAATCAGGCCCTTGTAGCTCACCTTCTTGCAAGTGAAGAAACTGAAAGTGAAAAGGATGTTGGTGATGATGAAGCTAAAAAGGCTTCTAAGAATGTTAGGATTAATATGTAATTAGTCTTGTGTAAATAGGTATACCAATATGCTAGCTGTATTATCTTATTCATAGGACACATGTATGGTTGGGATTCTTTTGTAAGGGAATATGCTTATACCCAATATATTATAAATAGACTAAGGGACAGAGGGATAATTATCCTGGCACCAATTACCTTTTTCATATTTTGTCTCTTTCTATCTTGGTACCAGATCCTTCCTTTTAGGTTTTTCTCTTCCTTAGTCATTCTCGATGGAGCAGCCTTCACAAACTTCCTCTGGCACGACTTCCTTTGGCACGCCCATTTCTCCAGCCGTGACCACCACCGCTGCTCCGAAAACTTACACCCTTTTTCAGTCTTCAAGCCAAACGTCTTCGATCAAGCTGGATCGGGTGAATTATTTGGTTTGGTCGTCAGTGGTTTTACCCCTCATTGAGGCGAATCGTCTTCAGTCGCACCTAGATGGGGCCGCCCCTGTTCCGCCGATGACTGTCCTGTCTCCGGCCACCAACGTCGCCGTCCCTAATCCTGATTTTGAGTACTGGTTTTCAGTCGACCGCATGCTCCTTGGTTGGCTTCGCAACACTATGACTCAAGAGGTGGAAGAGGGGGACGAGGACGCTCTAATGGGACTGGTAGACCATTCTATGACCTTTGTGAGAAACCTGGTCACCGAGCTTCCAACTGCTTCAAAAGGTTTGATAGAACCTTTCGACCTCCATCCCACTCTCCTCCTCAAGCTTTTTATGTTGATTCTTCTGAGGTTCCTGATCCGGACTGGTACATGGACAGTAGTGCGACTCAGCATGTTGCTGCCACTCCTTCTCAACTTGACTCAGTAAAACCAGTGGGTAAGGGTTCCTCCCATTTATTTTCATGTACTGGCTCTTCAGCTCATATACTTGGCATTGGGTCTGCTTCTATCCCTTGCTCTACTGCTAATCTTTATCTTAATGACGTTTTAGTAGTTCCTGAAGTAGCTAAGAATTTGTTGAGTGTAAACAAACTTGTTTCATACAATCCTGTCTCTGTTACCTTTACTAATAAGGACTGTGTTGTGAAGGACAAGGAAACAGGGTCTCTACTGATGAAAGGAATTCCAAGCCAAGGACTGTATCCAATGAACACCAGTGATTTTCAACCCCAGTCTCATCTTGCTGAAGCATCAGGGAGTACAGAGGAGTTTTTGACATGGCATTATAAGCTTGGTCACCCAAGCAATAGAGTATTACAGCAGATTTTGAATGATTGTAATGTCAAAATTAAAATTAATGATACTTTTGTTTGTGAAGCTTGTTAATCTGGTAAATCTAGGAAATTGCCATTTTCCAAGTCTTTGTCTCATGCCTCTCTCCCATTTGAACTCATTCATACTAATTTATGGGGTCCTTCTCCGGTTCAATCTGTTCATGGTCATCGTTATTATGTCCATTTTATTGATGATTTTAGTCGATATACTTGGCTATATCCGCTTAAGCACAAAGGGGAGACTATTGTGGCTTTCAAACATTTTCAAACAATGGTTGAGACTCAATTTAACACTAAGATCAAGACTATTCAATGTGATAATGGCACTGAGTACAAACCTCTCATTTCCCTTGCTGCTCACTCTGGTATACTTATGCAGTTTACTTGTCCCTACACTTCTCAGCAAAATGGTAGAGCTGAAAGGAAACATCGTCACATTGTTGAAATGGGCCTCACAATTTTAGCCCAATCACAGATTCCTAAAGCTTATTGGACTGAGGCTTTTCAAACAGCTGTCTACCTAATTAATCGACTCCCCACTCCTACTTTACAAGGAAAGACACCTATGTCCTGCTTGTTCAAGATTAACCCTGATTACTCATCTTTGAAGCCCTTTGGATGTGCATGTTACCCTTGTCTGAAGCCATATAATTCACATAAATTGGAGTATCACAGTCAACGGTGTGTCTATCTTGGTCCCGCTCCAAATCAAAAGGGTTTCAAATGCCTCAGTTCGACTGGTCGTATTTATACTTCTAAACATGTAATTTTTGACGTTTCTTTATTTCCATTTCATACAGGTTTTTTATCTCGGCATTCCACCCCTTCAGAGGACTCCAATGCTTCACTCCCACTAATTATTGAGTTTCCATCGTGTGAGTTACCAGCTGCCTCAAATTCAATCCCTTCACCTACTCCAGAGCCCACTATACTTACTCCTCAAATAAATCCAAATCCACTCCTCTCGGCCCACCATCCACCTCAGCCCAATATTACCACTTCCTTAATTTCTCTCCCTCACGATACCCCACCTTCCCGAAATTCACCTCTCTTGCTCAATTAAATCCCTCTCGGCCCACCCAGCCCATTTCCTCCTTTAATCAATTATCCACCCCCTCTCCATCCATCTCGGCTTCACCCCCATCCTCTTCACCCACCCCTCATCTAAATCGGCCAGCTCCCCTCTCCTCTCCATCTCCCTCGTTGCCCTCCTCCAATCATCATTCCATGGTTACTTGGGAAAGGTCAGGTATCTTCAAGCCTCGCTATCCTTTTGTGGGTCTCTCCACCTTTGATTCTACTCCTTCTTCTCCTCTCGCCTTGGAACCTCGCACTGTTGCTGAAGCATTGGCAGCTCCCCACTGGCTGTCTGCCATGAAAGCTGAGTATGAAGTACTTTGTCGCAATTGTACCTGGGTTTTGTTGCCCTATACTGGTCAAAAATTGGTTGATTGTAAATGGATCTTCAAGATTAAATACAGAGCTGATGGGTCTCTCCTGAAACACAATGCCAGATTAGTGGCAAAGGGCTTCCAACAGTCCCCTGGTATTGACTATGGGGAGACTTTTAGCCCTGTTGTAAAGCCTACTACTATTCGCCTCGTTCTCATTGTTGTCGTAACATACAAGTGGGAAATTCGACAACTTGATGTGAATAATGCATTTCTCAATGGCTATTTGCAAGAAGACGTTTTTATGTCTCAACCTCCTGGATTCAAAGATTCAATGAAGCCCACCTATATCTGCAAGCTCAATAAGGCTATCTACGGTTTGAAGCAGGCCCCACGGGCATGGTTTGACCGGCTTCGACACACCCTGATTCAATGGGGTTTCCAAAATGCCTGTAGTGATGTCTCTCTTTTCTTTCTCAAGACGAAGAACCTTCTGGTATTCATTCTTATCTATGTTGATGACATACTTATCACTGGGAATAACTCACGTTTTGTCCAACAGTGCATTGTTAAGCTTAATACCGTGTTTTCACTGAAGGACTTAGGTCCTGCCTATTATTTTCTGGGCTTGGAACTCCACAGAGATAGTTATGGTTTATATGTCAGTCAAACCAAATACATTTTAGACTTACTGAAACGTTTTAACATGTATGATTGTGCCCCAGTTTCGACTCCCATGGTAACTGGTCGTCAGCTTTCAGTCAAGGATGGCACACCACTGTCTGATCCTTTTTTGTATCGCAGAGCTGTTGGGTCACTCCAATATTTGACTAATTCTAGACCTGACATAGCTTACTCTGTTAATAAGCTTAGTCAGTTTCTTGCCAACCCAACTGATGTTCACTTCCAAGCAGTTAAGAGGATTCTACGCTACTTAAAGGGTACATTTCTTTATGGGCTACACATTAAACCTGTCAATTCTCTGCATTTAATGGCTTTCACTGATGCTGATTGGGCTACCGATGTTGATGATCGGAAGTCTATGGGTGGTTACTGTGTGTATCTAGGAGGGACGCTCGTGTCTTGGTGCTCTAAGAAACAGAAGGTGGTTTCTTGGTCAAGCTCAGAATCTGAGTATCGATCCTTATCTGATGGAGCAGCGGAACTCAAGTGGTTGCACTCTCTCATTACTGAGGTCGGCTTCTCTATCAAGCAACCATCGATTATATGGTGTGATAATTTGAGTGCTCAAGCTCTTGCCTCCAACCCTGTCCATCATGCTCGGAGCAAACACATTGAGATTGATGCTCACTTTGTACGAGATCAGGTGTTATCTGGTTATGTGGGAATCAAATATGTTCCTTCCTCTCATCAAATAGCTGATTGTCTTACTAAACCTTTATCTCACTACCAATTTTCTTATTTTCGACACAAACTCGGTGTGTGTCCCACACCCTCTTATTTGAGGGGGAATGTTAGGATTAATATGTAATTAGTCTTGTGTAAATAGGTATACCAATATACTAGCTGTATTATCTTATTCATAGGACACATGTATGGTTGGGATTCTTTTGTAAGGGAATATGCTTATACCCAATATATTATAAATAGACTAAGGGCCAGAGGGATAATTATCCTGGCACCAATTACCTTTTTCATATTTTGTCTCTTTCTATCTAAGAAAAAGAAGGGGATTAGTATGCAAGATTTTAAAGATGATCGATTTGCTGCAATGTTTACAAACACTGTATTAGCTAAAAAGGCTTCTTGTGACTTTTTAGATATATTCGTCCTTTTTTTTGAGTCTTTTGATGACTTTGAACTTATAACATTTATCCTTGTTTGATATATTAATCACTTTCAACTTGTTAATTTTTCTAGTTATATGCTAATTTTTTTATTTAAGTGCGTTAAATTGTAAAAAAAAATACTTAAAAACGATGGGTGAAAACATTCAGACTGTGGATAAAGTAGGCAATTAGCTACAGAATTCAATGGGTAATACCCACGGAATTTGGTTGGAAATTCCATGGGTAATTTCCCACAATTGCATATGGGCATCCGTGGTCAAACATCTGTAGAAAAATAGAGACACAATAAAATTCTGTCAAGAAATCACTGTGCCATGATTTTTTCTGCGACAAAATTTGTTCCATTGGAAAAGTTTTACTGATAGAATTATGTTGATAATTTCCATCTCAAATGACATTACCAACGAAATTAAAGCATACATATATTCACATCAATTTTTTTTTTTAAAAAAATCTCCATTAAATAATTCTTAATTACATTCTTAATCCAAAAAGGTAACACAGTCAAATCAAGGTTTAATTAACAATACCATGGCGCCAGCTGTTGGATAATATTCATAGTATACTATGGATCAAAATTATCATCTTTAATAATCAGTTCAAAACTTTGAATTCCTTTTGTACATATTGGATACGTGTTAAAGCTTGATCTGTCAAATCCCATTTTCCTATGTTCAGACTCAACTTTAATGATTATGTCTGAAGTAGTAAATCAGTGAATGAAACGGCATTAAAGTAATCAAATGATAATCCTATTAATTTATTAAAAAAGTTAATTAAAATCAAAAGGGTCAATGAAGTTATTATTATGTGATAGATCGATCAGCATATATAGAAGAGGCCAGAACCAGTGAATACGACAAGGCCAGAGTTGCAGTGTGTGTTTGCTGAGTTTGAAAGCTCTCTTAAACTGAAGATGGATCATATATCGACAAATAACCCCTCGTTCCGGTTCAACTGATAAAGGGGTCGGATATTCTCATCAACGAGAGAAGGTTCAATCCTGGAGTTGGTCAAGACGTTTGGGGAGGCATCCTAAGTGATGTGAAGTAGTGAAAACGCTGGGAAGAGGTGGAGGCATGTGTATTCTCTAACCCAGTATATCCTGCAGAGCGGAACCAAAGCGGTCTACCATTGAACTGTGGGTGAGCCCGACCCATTTCTTAAAATTTTTATATATATATAAAAAAAATATTCCATAATCAAACTCACTCTTAATTCATCACCATCACCCATTTGGATTTTGGAAAATGATTTTCACAATTTACGAGATAAAAATGGCTTTTGGAGGATACTTTTAGAGAATGACTTTTGGGATTTTCGAATTAAAAATGATTTTTGGAAAATAGCTTTTGCATTTTTAATAGTGTTTGGATAACTTCAAAACCTAGGTTTTGACAAAAGTTTGTCAAACACCTCAAAATTATCCCGAAGCTATTTTGCCTAAAACCTAGGTTTTAACAAAAGTTTGCCAAATACCCCATATATACTTAGAAATCTTGTGCATTATTTATCAAATACATTAAACTAGTTCATTTGTTGGCCAAAAAAAAATATTAAACTAGTTCATTTGGAATATTATATACCACTCTGATCCTATTTATAAGTCTCTTTTGTCTAAAAAATTTGGTCCTATTTATAAGTCCTCTGTTAGGTAATAAATGAGATTGTTACAATTTTGCTCATATTAATTGTACCAATGAAAATAGAGAGAGAAAAACGAGTTGAAAGATAACCAATGAAAATAGAGAGAGAAGAAAAAGTTGAAAGATACCCATTTATAAATAAGGGTAAAGTTGAAAATTTACCTTAACTCACATAAATTAATTCTAAAATAAAAATAAATCATATAATTTTTTTTGTTTAACATATATAATAAATTATAAAACACCTTGAGTTTTATTTAAATCATATAATTATATTTTTAATTAAAACTTTTGTTTATTTTAGCAAATGAGTAATTTTTGTCCATAGATATCTATACAAGTAGTTTTGAATAATGACAATTGAGAATTTTTTTATTTAATTAGTGAAATTAAGAATTTTGTGTTGGGAGCTCCTGATGAAAACTTTTTTGTGCTGAGTGCTCTTGGAGTAAAAGTTTGTTGCTCAATCTGCACCTCAGATAACGGTCAGTTATCTTTTTCTAACGGCATTGTGCTGACTACACCTTTTTAAAAGTTAATTGTGCTGACTGCACATTTTTAATTGTTTGTTTGTATTCAAGGTACCCTTAATTAATATTTGTGCTGCATGCTCTTTCTGCAATAGTTTGTTGGCAAAAATGGACCTTAACCCTTATTATAAAAGATTAAATCTGAACCTTTCAGATTTCAATCCAACGGCAGAGATGAAGAAGAGTGTGGGAGCCAAGTCCAACTAATACATGATGGTGATGGTGAGGGGCTGGTGCCTGGTGATGAGGCGGCTTCCTACAGATGTGACACGCATCTTTTCTTCGTGGCATTTTAAAAGTTGGTTATATGTAAAAATTATAACTTATACTTTCCTTAAAAAACTCCAATTCATGGAAAGGGTGAGTGGGAGGGAGAATGAGTGGAAAAACACACTCCAGTCATATTTATTGAGAAATATTTGCATACTCAAAGTGTGCGACATCATCTGAACTCTATCCAATAAAAGTATAAACTCATATCATTTTAATTCTAATTGGCTGATAACTCATATGAAAAAATTCACATTTTAATTTGTAAAGTCGAGAAATCGGGACGACCTAGTTTAAGCCCTGGCCCTTCAAGGGCCAGGCTTGTAATTTGGAGATTTTAAGGGTATGTTTGGTTTGAGAGAAGGGGAGGGGAGGGAAAAAATCTTTTGGGAGGACATTGACTAAATTGCCATTAATGTGAAGAATATTCTTTTTTGTTGAGAGTATATTTTAGGAATATTGAAAATTATCTATGGGCAATTTTGTAAAAATGAGAGAAAAATTTCTCTCTCAACTTTCTCTCTCACTCCCTCCCCCCCCTCCCCCTTCCCTCAAACCAAACATACCTAAATGAAGATGGCCTTGCAGGGCCGGGGGCTCAAAAGGGCCGGCCCTACAAGGTAGAGTTGGGAATCAGGTCTGGCCCGTGAAGGGCCAGGGCCTAACAGGGCCAGCTCTCCAGGGCCTGAGGTAAAAAAAACATCTGTTTTTCAAAGCCCGACCCGAGAGCACCAGGGCCCGAAAATTACTATCCAAATTTTAACTATTTTTTCTTCATTTTTTTAAAGAAATATAATTAGTAAATTACAACATGAATCATCCAACAAATAAGTATAGTTATTAATTCATAATTAAAATCAAACTATATTCACAATGAACACATCCATAATCTTTATTTGCAACAAATAATAAACCAAATCATAAAATTATAGTATAGTTATTATGTATTTGTAGTTAAATAGATAAATAACTCTATAAAAAATACAAAATATATATATAAATTAATAAATTAAAGAAGGAAAAAAAGAAAAAGCTACGGTGAAAAGGGCATGCAGGGCCGGCTCGAGGCCTTTCAGGGCTAGCCCGTTTAAGCCTGAGGCCCTTCAGGGCCAATTTCAAATATCTTATCTATTTTTCAAGCCTGGCCCTTGACGGGCCTGGGCTTAAACGGGCCGGCCCGATGGGTTTGGCCCGATTTCCCAGCTCTACTACAAGGCCAAGGGTCGGCCCGTTAGGCCCTTTATTTTTTCTTTTTGTTAGTTTGACTTGACCAGTTGACCAAGACCGAGAGTGTATGGGATGAAGGAACCCTAAAGATTCAATCACCATTTTCGTTGCCCGCTCCAACTCTCCTATCAATCTCTATCAATGTCTTAAATCTCAACTCTCAATCTTATTCTCTTACTCACTCACGAATAGGGGTGAGAATAGGTCAGGCCCTTATTAAGCGGCCTATAGCCTGACCTATTTAGGACCTTGTCAGGCCTGACCTGTTTGTTAAAAAAAAGGCCAAGACCTATTTAAAGGCCTAGATGTGTAAATAGGCTAGGCCTATTATATTAAGGCTTGGTCTGTAAGCCTTCAGGCTTGACCTGTTTACACATTAAATAAATATAATTATTTTTATATCATATAAATAATATTATTTTTATTATTTTTCATTCTTATATTCTACTAAAAGCTTATATTTATATAATTTTGATAGGCTCAAATTGTATAAAAGCTTATTTATGGCCTCCGAGGCCTACAATATGAGGCCTTTTTAAAAGCCTACATTGTAAGTAGGCATTTAAAAAGGCTTCAGGCTCAACCAGGCGTTATGAAGGCTCAAGCCCGAGTCTAAAAAAAAGCCTGCATTCAGGCTCAAGCCTTCTACCCCATTACAGGCTCAGGCCTATTTAGCCAAAGTCTAGCCTGGCCTATTTCCATCCCTAATCACAAATCAATATCACGACTCACGCTTCAAAGCCGAGGCCGATAGACTGTTCCGATTGACTTTCGAAGGTTTGTCATAGATACAATGTCGGATCTGTTCAATCCAAGGTTGAAGATCAAAGGGTGCCACTTCGCCGAGGCATCAACAGACTGTTCCTCCACCGAGTCATTGGTAGCGTGATATCTTGATCCTCTTTGACGGTCGCAACGTTGTTTCGCAGCCCCAACCCTCAATCCCTTCCTTTCCGGCCTTCCAAGCTTTTCTGACAAACTGTAAATCGAGTTTAATTGTAGAGTAGGCGAGACATTTGACTTTTGATGAAAGGAGGTATTTTAGTAGAGTTGAAAGCCTAAAAGTTGATAAATTAGAATTTTAAGTGTTGCGACAAGGATCAGCCTTGATTCTTAGCTTTATTAATTTGTTTTTAAGAAAAAAAACATCTTAATTTGAAAAAAGAACTTAAACAAAATGAACAACCAATATTTTTCTTAAAATCAAAATAAAAATATTTTTTTTAGATGAGACATCAGCCAACTAGAATTAAAATAATATAAATTGTTCTTTTTTATTAGATAGAGTTCAAATAACATTGGCATTCTTAGAGTACTAGAGTATTTATCAAGTTTATAAACAAATTTCTCTTTATAGGGCTGATCCTTAAGATAAATAAATTGTATTTTTTTATTATCAAAATTTAATATGTTTTGTCTTTTTCGGCCTTATTAAATATATATTTTATATTAATAAATTACTCATTCTTTTTTATTTAATCATTTATTAGCTATAATTTATTCTCTCTCATATTTTCTACTCATTGTCTCTTCTATACCATTTTTATAAATAGGGGTGTATTTTAAAAAGATATTACATTTTTGATATATTTATTATTTTTAACTAATTTTAACCATTAATTCGTTTTATATAATAAGAATAATAGTTGCTTATAAAAAGAATGAGTGGAAGTATATGAAAAGGACATATGATTAATCAAGAATAATTTTTTTTAAAAAAAAGACATTAAATGATTATAAAAAACTGTGTATCTTATATAAAAATCACATCCTCTCAAGTTTAATTGTTATATTTTGAACCTTTTGGGAATATTTGTGGACTATAGCTAGTATAGACTTTAGTCGTTGCCTGAGGATGCAAATATTAATTGGTTGGGAAGTTTCAGTGCATTTTCCTGCTTCACATTTTCCAAGGCTTCTGTGTCCTTGCCTGCAGTTGTATTCGTTTTATTATGTGTCTGTGTAGAGAGAGAGAGTTGAATTGTTAAAAAAAAAGGGGTTGATAAGTATAACACTCTGGTCCTATTTATAAGTCCCTTTTGACCAAAACACACATACCAAGGAGAGTTAGTTAGCTCAATGATTATGGGGTAAATTTTCAACTTTGCCCTCATTTATGAATGTGTATCTTTCAACTTTTTCTTCTCTCTCTATTTTCATTGGGTATCTTTCAACTTTTTCTTCTCTCTCTATTTTCATTGGTATAATTAATATGGGCAAAATTGTCACAATCTCATTTATTACCTAAAAGAGGACTTATAAATAGGACCAAATTTTTTGACCAAATGAGACTTATAAATAGGACCAGAGTGGTATATTTTATAATTAAGTAGGTGTATATTTTAGGTTATATATAAGTAGCTGGATTTATTAATATTATATACCTATTTAATTATCTTTTATAAAATTTTCCATCATTGAATCAAACATAGGATCAAAGAATAAATTGACATAAAATCTACTCATATCCTATTTTTATTGTGTAGGAGATATTATATGAAAAAGAAGAGACAAAAAGCATATGAAGCTTGTAGCCATAAATTAAATAAAAGGAATAAAGACGTGGACCCCACATGCTAAAAAGAAAACTTGGATCCTAAGCTTGGTGATTAAACTTGGATCCTAAGCTTGGTGATTAAACTTAGATCCTAAGCTTGATGATTAATTAAGAGGAGGAGACTTAAATTATAAATAGGAGGCAGAGACACGCACAAAGAGAACGGAGGAGCAGAGCAAGAGACACAGAACGAGAGCAAAGGTTGGATAGCAGCGGCTGAGCAAGAGAAGTATTTTAGTTATCTTCATCATCTCCACGGAAAGACGAGAGGACTGTGGAGGTGACAGAGAAGCTTTCTTCCCTCTCTCTCTCTCTCTATTCTTTGAATATGAATTTCTATCCTTTTGTTATAGATTTTATTATAGCCATGTGCGGCTAATTCTCTTTTCAACTTGGAGGACCTATGAACTTGTTTGGGTTCTAAAAATTATTCCCATTAATTAGTTTTGCTTAATTTTATTTCAATTTATTTAATCTTGTCCTTATTGTTATTGCTTATTGATTGGCCATCATTGAGCATGTTTTAGGGATTTAGGGTTGAACTTGGAAGAGGGAATCTTAAATTGACCTTAGGATTAAATAATGTGGAATTAGGTTTTAATCTAATTTGCATCTAAGATAGATATATACCTAGAAGCTTCGCATAATCAAATTAGAGTGAGCCCGATCTAAAACGAATCTTATTTAGTTGTGTGAGACATTACATAATCAATTGGGGTAGATATATAAATAGAATGAAAGGCATTTATAGACATCAATACTCTAGGTTAATTAGCTAATTAAGTTAATTCAAAATTAATTTAGTGAGGATAAAATCTAAGAAACAAACAAGGGATTAGTGACTCTAGGTTGCTCGTTTGATTATTGTGGTAGTTTGTTTATTTTAATTTTAGTTTTAATTTCTTTTATCTTAATCAAATTCAATTCGTTTTGCTCAACTTAAATGAAAGTGTGAAATTAATGCTTAATTGAAGTTTGTAATACTAAGTCCTCGTGGGAACGATAGTTTTCTTATTACTTTATTACTTGATATGACCTGTATACTTGCAAAGTTATAGGATATAAAGTTTTGCCCTATCAAGGGTCCAGCGTCCCAATATATGATGGAGCCTTTTCACCTTATGAAAAAGATGATGTTATTGGGGTAATTTGTCGTGATCTTGCTGGTTTCTTTAAATGGGGATTTGTGGATAAAGTTAAGTTCATCTCTACCTTTATGACTGAAGTCTTAGCTCTGAAAATGATCCTGCTTCTTGCTGTGGACTTGGGGCATAATAAAGTGATCTTTGAAACGAATTGCATCTTTTTGCTTACCTGTGTTGAGGCTAAGTCACCGGACTTGTATAATTGGAGGTGTCAGAGTATTATTCAGAATGTTATATGTTTTCTGGCTTCTAAGGTTGGGTTCTCCTTGTCATTTTCCCCGAGAGGGGGTAACCATGCTGCGGATCTCCTTGCAACTGATGCTTATAAAGGAGTGTGCCTTATTGGGTGGGTTTTGCGACCAACACCCGCTTTGTTATCTCTTCTAACTCTAGAGGCTCAGAAGGCTAGTGCTGGTGTTGCTGATTCTTCGCATTCCAGTTCTTCTTTGGATGGTGGCTTGCTTTGGTTGTTTCTTGTTTATTTGTTGTTTTCTTTCTGGTTTGTTCTTTTGTTGTTGGTGTTTTGCTTCTGTTTGTATCTGTTGTTCTGTTATGCTTGTTGTGTGTTCCCAGTTTGTTGGTTATCTTTACTATGTAATCGTTGCCTTTTTGAAGTTTATTAATAGATTCGTCTTTGATAAAAAAATATATATATATATATATATGAACTGGTGGTAAAAGAAATAAACATCCCAGGGAATGGAATTTCTGTTTGAAACAGTGAATTAATTAAGCAAATGTATGTTTTTATGTCCATAGATATAGATATATAATTATTTTCCTACGTATCAGGATATCAGAATTAAAGAGCAGAAACAATAACAAGAAGAATGAAGAAGAGACGTACGGATTTGAGGTTTCTAACGTGTTTCTCTCAAACTCTTTATGATATCCTAACATTCCAAAAGTATTTTTTGTTGTTTCTTATAATCATTACATTGACATTTTGATATGTTGTAGGAAAAAAATAGTGCAGCTTTGAATTTTTTTATGAATTTTAAAAGAAAAATACTCTAAAATTATGTATTATTTATTTTAAAAAAATCAGAAAAAATTCAAAACTGCACCATTTTATGCCCTATAAGATATCAGAATAATGTTACTCATTTTATGTAGAATATAATAATCGATCACAAGAAACAAGTATACAACTTTTAGAGAGTTGTGAAATTTTGAGAGGCATTAGAGAGCACATTAAAGACTTACAAGCTAGCTTGGCTCTCATCTAGCCAATTCATATTTCTATGAACCATTCTGCACTAGTCAATGTGGTGCTTTTTTTTTTTTTATAATAATAATTTGATTTAAAATGTTAGGTAAATTTAGTTAAAAACATGTGTTATATATGTATTTATTTGCAACTGTATAATTGTTTATAAAGAGAATATAAGAGAGATAACTGTCAAAATTTATTGTAGAGAGAAAATAAGTAATAGGGTAAAAATGGAAAGACAAGTTTAAGATTTACAATAAAAATGATTTTTTTCTTGTATTTATTTACATTACCTACCGTTTGAGCTCTTTGAATTGATGTGAAAGTTAAGTGAATTGAATTTTAACTATTTTATTTTTTCTTGATGTTATTTATAAGAGCTTAATAACTGAATTATGTGTTTAATAAAGTGGTTAAAATTAGTTAAAAATAATAAGTATGTCTAAAATATTTTTTTTTAAGAGTATACTCGATGGACAAGTAAGAGAGAGAAATAAAAAGTGTGTGTGTATGTGTATACTCCTTCTAGTCGTTATTATAAGGCATAAACTGCAATTTCTCTTATGGAGTACCAAGGAAGGACAGTTAAGTCATTAAATTAGTGTTGAGTTAATAAATATTTTCACATTTACCCCTACTTTATTGGGAGGAGAGAGAGAAACATACTAATTGGATTGGAAATACAAAGTTAATGGGAAGAGAGAGAGAAACATGGTGATTGGATTGAAAAGATAGAAACTTAATAGGGGAGAGAGAGAAACATGTTGAATAGATTGAGAATGCAATAGTCAATGAAAAAATATTAGGGAAAATCCGTACCAGGACCCTTTTAAACTCAGATATCCTACTTAAGGCCCTATAACTCTGCCAAATCCAGAATAGGCCCTAGGGCCCTGATGGGGATTAAGTTCAAACAGCAAATGACTATCTTACCCCCTTTAATTAACTCATAACATCACATTATTAAAAAAAGTAAAAGCAGAAGTTTCCCAAAAAGTAAACACGATCAGATTTGTTTTTGGCGCCACACGAAGAAGAAGAAGAGAGGAATGGCACGGACGACCAGAACGCGAGGGAGAGAACGCAAGTCACAATCCTGAACCTTTATATTTGCTCAACTCAGCGAGGGATAGAACGTGTATATTCGGAATCATCCACTGCTTGCTGAACTCAAGGGATATAAATTTGTTGTTCTGAAGGTTTTTTTCAGTTAGAAGGTTGGGTGGGTGAAACCTTTGAGCTTGGGCAAATTTATGTTATTATGAGATAGGAAATAGGCAAGAAATACTAAAATTTTGCTCAAGATATCATTATCACCATTCTAGTTGGTCTTTAATCATTGGTGGGTGAGGTGAAAAATATGTTGCTCTGTTTTTTGGCATGAAAACAGAGGGAAGGTGTAATGAGTTAATGGGATGAAGCTACATTTGGTCAGAAAATGCTGAAATGAGATAGTTGTTAATACACACTGTTTTAGTTGTTAATATGACTGATATAGTTGTTAAAATGACTGATATAGTTGTTAATACGAGCTGAATGTTAAAACGTCGTAGGTTGCTCTTTTTTGGGCATGGAAACAAAGGGAGGTCTGTTTGTTAGGGGAATGAATGAATTTGAAAACGTTGAAATGATATTGTTGTTAATACCTACAATTTTAGTTGTTATTATGGCTGATCAAGTTGTTAATACGAACTTTATGTTGCAAATCATAATTAAAGATGGCTAGTACTTCCGGGAAGAACCTATTATGTTTCATCCATGTGGGAGATAACATTGTATATGGGGGAGGACAAGAAAGTGAGTATATTGGTGGACTGGTAAGAACAAGAAACATCAAGGAAGGAACAACATACAAGGAGTTGCTAACTTTCATAGCGTCTGTAATTGGGGAAGAAAATACTGAAATTTTCTGATATGGCTGTTAATTGGAGTTGATATAGTTGTGCATTTTTTCTGATATGGTTGTTCTTTTTTTCTGATGTTGATATTAAAGGGGGCTGATGATGTTGTTAGTTTGGGCTGATCATGTTGTTAGTGGGGGCTGATCATGTTGTTAGTGGGGGCTGATCATATTGTTAGTGGGGGCTGATGATGTTGTCAGTGTGTGCTGATGATGTTGTCAGTGGGTGCTGATGATGTTGTTAGTGGGGCTGATCATGTTGTCAATGGGGTCTGATGTGGTTATCAGTTTTTTCTGATATGGTTGTTAATTGGGGTTGATATAGTTGTGCATTTTTTCTGATATGGTTGTTCTTTTTTTTTTTCTGATTTTGATATTAAAGGGGGCTGATGTGTTGTTAGTTTGGGCTGATCATGTTGTTAGTGTGGGCTGATCATGTTGTCAGTGGGTGCTGATCATGTTGTCAGTGGGTGCTGATAATGTTGTTAGTGGGGGCTGATCATGTTGTCAGTGGGGTCTGATGTGGTTATCAGTTTTTTCTGATATGGTTGTTAATTGGGGTTGATATAGTTGTGCATTTTTTTTCTGATATGGTTGTTCTTTTTTTTTTTTTTTTTTCTGATGTTGACATTAAAGGAGGCTGATGATGTTGTTAGTTTGGGCTGATGATGTTGTCAGTGGGGGCTGATCATGTTGTCAGTGGGTGCTGATGATGTTGTTAGTGAGTGCTGATGATATTGTTAGTTGGGGCTGATCATGTTGTTAGTTTTTTTTCTGATATAGTTGGGGTTGATATAGTTATGCATTTTTTCTGATATGGTTCTTCTTTTGTCTGATGTTTATGTTAAAGGGGTCTGATTTGGTTGTCAAAGGGGCTGATGTTGTTGTTAAAGGGGGGCTGATCATGTTGTTAAAGGGGGCTGATGATGTTGTTAAAGGGGGCTGATCATGTTGTTAGTGGGGGCTGATCATGTTGTTAGTTTTTCCTGATCATATTGGTAAATGGGTACTGACCAACCACCACAACATGCCAATCTTCAGTTCCCGGATGTCATCCATGGAGTAGGAAGGCATCGTGTATCCATCCTCTTGCTCAGTGGCATCCCACATTTGCAACCACGAAACGACATGAACACCACATGAGTCCCTGAAAACAAGAAATTTACAGAGGTGTGATCAACTACAATGTGTCCTAACAAGTATACCCCATAATGTATCTTCTTCTGCTTGTGGTAGTTCTCAATCAAGGATGGGGAAGAAAGGCCTCCTTGAGGTCGCCTCCCTACATAGAAAAGTAATAAATCCATGACTCCTTCATACCAGAACACAATTTCATGCACAAAGTTCAGAAATTAATGATCATGCACAATTCTTTTTTTTTTTTATCTACAAAGTAACAGCTACTTCCTTCCTCCTTCCTGACTCTTCTTATCACAGGTATCACTTAGCGTTTCTATTCATTGTTCAACATACAATTATATATAATATATGTATGTTAGCGTTTGATGCTTCCTAATTATGAATTCATAATTACATTATTACAACTTTTCCACCATCCAATAAGAGGCCATAAGAATATGCCATGATCCTAGAATAATTTCCCTACTCTCAACCACAAGACCAACAAAAACTTGGCATAAAAAAAGAACATCAATCATATTAATTCAAGAAAAGATAATATTTTTTTATCTACAACTCATTTTCTTGAAATGAAAGGAAAGTTCATCAAAAGTGACAGAAGGATCTCCATTCATTAATTCAACCAGAGTATACAACCATATATGAAGTAGCAGAAGTCACTAAATACTCCATCACTCCAACAAAAGTCAAAGCACAATAATCCATAAATAAATGTAGCTTAAGATTCTCCAAAAAAATGTACCAGAAGAGAAACTGTCATGGTTGTATCTCATAGAAGAGGAGGCATATACATACAACAAAACTGATTTGTTTAGACCAACTTTTATGGTACTAAATCCAATAGGAGGGCTAGGGGCATGCTGTACAATTGCTGAAAATGAAAACAACATCTCAAAACCATGGTTATGAATTGCACAGAAAAGATGCAAGTAACGTCACTTCCAAGAAATCCCAAGAACTATCTTCTTCAAGGAGACCTGAAAAATATCACTGTATAGTAGACATAACAGAAAGCAATCAGTAAGTTTACATTAAGTCTCATCATATGACATAGTACATTCATCTAGTGGCTTACATGAACAAAAGATAAATGATTTTGTTCCATCAATCAGCAAAATAGGTAATAAAAAAGTGATAAACGATTTGATAAAACATACTATATACAGCATGGATGAAACCAAGTTTAATGGCAATGAGAAAGATCAATGTCAGCATGATAGCTCGAGAGCTTTTGCGCAGACCCCATGCTATTGTGGCCACAATCAATACCTTAGTCTCGCCCTCCACTGTAATTTTTTTTTAAAAATAATCATAATAATAAAGGCAACATAATAGAGACATATATAGTTTATATTCAGTTGGCAAAAATTAATTTGGTTAAAAATTTCAGATCATGCAAAATAAACCAACCATAGCAACTGAAGGAAAGAAACAAGCAAGGGTGGTGGATAAGAGTTTAATTAGCCATGTAAGTCGGATTTGCCAGCTAAGACATATTTTAGTAAGTAAATAATCACCGGTACAAAGGAATATTTTCTTCCTTTGCTCTTCTTCTATGAGGATTTACAAGTCTTTTGTTAGGTGTTCATCCCCTAGGCCTCACAGATTCTTTTATGCGAAAAGTCAAACAATAAGGAACCCTAGATCAGCCAGAAAATTTCAAATTAGAAAAGGGATAGGAGTGAACATGAAATATGAAACAAAAGCAGGAAAGCAAAGAAGGAGCAATCAGATCTAAGAACACATCCAGAGTCAATAATTGCAGGGAAAAGAGGACATACCAGAAAATCAAATTAAAGGAAGAATAGAAACCATCAATCATTAAGCAAAAGAAAGATAGGGACAGAAAAAACCTAAACCCCAAATTGTTTGCTACCTCTCTTTTTACGGATGACTGACACAAGCGAATTGGCGACGACAACACACACCAGCTTCAGAGGTTCGACGGTGGCTGACGATTTCACCTTTCCAACATGAGCGCAAACGACGTCGGAGTCGAGAGTGAGCGTCGGCCATTGAGCACAGAGAAGAGAGCAAAGAGACGAGAGTCGAGAGAGAGAGAGAGATGGAATTGATTTTGAAATTTCCCAGGGTTTTTCGTCATTTTACACAACAATCGAATGTCAGAAAAGGCCCTAGGGCCTCTTCTGGGAATGTCATAATGTTGGGGCTTTTTTTGGGTTTTTTGGGTTAAAAGGGCCCTGGTACGGATTTTCCCAAAATATTACTACCTCTGGTCCTTATTATAAGAAACCAACTAGCAAGTTTATTTGGTTCTTTTTATAAGACACTTGCTTGTTCTGACGAAGCATTAATTATTTGTTTCCACATGTGCCCCTAATTAATGAAGGTAGTTGGTGAGATTAATAATTATATAATATTAGAGTTTAGTACAATTAGTAGAGGTAATATTAGAAGTTACTTAAATTGTAGGACAACTTTATTAATTTTAACTATTTTTATTGGTCTGTGAGAATTGTTAGTTGGTGTTTTATAATAAGGACCATAGGGAGTAGTCCAATAAATGAGGGCATAATGAGAAAAATCTAATAAATTAGTCCGTTAGAAGCAGTTGATGCCTTATAATAAAGATCAAATATTGTTGACAGTTAGTGCCTTATAATAAAGATCAGAAGGAATATATTACTAACGTTTCAATTAATACAATATATATAATTATTGAGGTGAAGAAATGGAAAAAACTCATTAAATATTCAGAAAATAAATGAGGTTTTTATAAATAAAATCAAGCCAATTTAAATTTTAAACTCTTATAAAAATTACCGCATCAGTTGATCTCGTCAAACTCATAAGATGGAATAATTGACTTTTCCGGGCAAAAGAAAATTGACTTTTCTTTTCCTCTCATACATATAAACCCATGAATTGTAAGCTGCACAACGTGAACAACGCTAACCAAAGCAGTTTACTGCTTAACTTCGCAAGAATTGATAAATCAGCTCGAGCTTTTTTACAACATAGAAAATTGGCTACTGCTCTGCTTCTATCTGCCTTCATGGGGAACAAAACAAAAACCTCTAATGAACTAAATAAAAATGCTGAGGTCCTAACTCCTAATGCTCAGCAATAAACTCAGAAAAAATAAAGTTTGAGAATTGACAGTAAAAGGAAGAAGAAAGAGGAAGAAACAGAGTGTAAAACAAAACAAAAAAACAAAGCATCATTTGATTAATGAGTGAAATTGGGTTATTAGGCAGCTGCGTGAAATTGGGTTATTAGGCAGCTGCAACGCTGAGAATATCAGTTTGGCCAACCTTTTTTCTCAAACAGTTTGTTAACTTAACAGCGTCAACTCCTTCCCCAATCACCACCACTTTCTCTTTTTCATCTCCTTCTAACCCCACAAAGCTCACACCTGCAATATCATTGCCCATTTCAGTTTCATATTCAAAACTTAAATTCATTCATCACTATATATATAAACTTAAATTCACTTCAATACAAAAACTTTGAGTTCTTCATATCTCACTTACCATTGGCTGAAGCCACAAGTTTGAGTGCTTTGGTCCTGCATTTCTGGCAGTTCATATGCACTTTCATCACAATCTTTTGCTGCGCGCGCGCACATATATATATATATAAGCAAATGCAAATGGGTCAGCCAAGAAAAGATAAAAACAGAGCATTGACTAATTACATGCAAGAATGAAATTTCTTATCCTACATATACCTTCATGTTTGATGACGGATAAGTTTAGATACGAGTTTGAAGTGATAATGATTGAAGAAGCTATACGTTGATGGGGAGTGAAAGTGGCAACCCTTTTTCTTTTATACAGGACAAGTCAATGCAAGGTCAAATAAAAGTAAGATTAACTAAAGATGCTGTCTTTTCAAGCAAACATTATTGTACTGTAACTTCGCGTTATATTTCTTACGTATTAAGAGTCAAGATTGACGTGAAGGAATTGTTAAAAATTAATGATCTTGTGGGGTGTGTGTGGACGTGTTGACTAAGTTCTTCACGCGTGCAGAAAACGTGTTTGGTTTAAAATATAGGGTAAAAGAGCAAACCATATGTTTTTTTTTTGGGGAACAAAAACACATCTGTGGTTACATTTTAGTAGCAAAAATCACCGTTAAAATCTAACTTAACGGTACATTTGCAATAGAAAATGTCATATTTATAACAGAAAATATTTTATTTACAACAACATTTAAACACCTGGATTTTGAACATAGAAAGTTCATTTATAACAAAAAAAAAAGAGAGACTATATTTACAACAGGAAGTGCTGTATTTACAACAAAATGTAAAATATGGTCATATTTATAACAGAAAATACCATATTTACAACAACATTTAAACACCTGGATTTTAAACATAGAAAGGTCATTTACAACAGACAAATTTTAGATTTATAACAGGAAGTGCTGTATTTACAACAAAATTTAAAATCTGGCCATTTACAACAGAAAAACCCATATTTACAACAGGCTAGATTTTAACGGTGGTGTGACTTTTACTCCTAAAATGTAACCACATATGTATTTTTACTTCCAAAAAAAGCATAGTGCTGGGCACTCTCGAGGATAAAGCACATGTGTGTTTTTACTCCTAAACCCTAAAATATAATTAAGAAATGACCCTTTTTCCCCTATCTGTCCAATGTGGAACCACCAATTTTCGTCAAATGGGACAATGTACTGTTAACCTGGGTCGTTTGAATTTAATACAGTAAGTCAAGTCAATTATATTGGGTTAAAAAACAATAAGATGAATCCAATACAGTTGTCATTACTGTTTTGTACATCATCTGTGTCACCTTACACTAAACACCGTAGCCACCATTACTGTTGTCGTACGCCACCAATATTAATAACTATTCGCTGTATTTATCAACAACAAATTCTGACTTCACACATCAAAAGTTCCGACCACACAACTTTCACCTCCTCATGTTGATTAATTTTCACTTTAAATACATGAAAGGACCACAAAATATAGAAAACATTTGAAACCTAGACCAAATACGATTAAACTACAATTAAAATATTTAAATATGACCTACAGTTGTCACTAACAAATTAATCACACATATTATCAATTATACTACACCTATTAATAACACATTTTTTTTCTTTGCACACTAGGTGTGTTGTAACCACAAAACTTTCACTCTCATCTTCATTCTTTCGCCCTTGTTTAATGTAGAAACGGAGCATACTAAACCCGAAAACAAAGCACAAAACTTAAACCCTGCACAAACACATTGGAACCATAATCACAACATATACATTACATTTAACTAGGTCATCATTGATAGTTCACAAATATAAAAGAGGACAATAGAGTCAGCAAAGGGAAACAACTTAAATTGCAACTCAATGCTTCAGCAAACATAAACAATAATCGTAGGATCTTAGTATATAATATGAAACCACCTGCCAAAATTTGCAGCACAAGAGTAATCAGGTGTGAAGGGAGGCTGAGTTTGCTCTCTCGGCAATGTTTACTCAGGTGACGGCAACGTTTACTCGATGCCGATAGAGGATGAACGATGACGTCGACAAGATCAGGTTGTCTGAGGCGACAGTGAAGACTATCGGGTAAAGAGAATAAGAAAGGGGCTATTGGGGGAGAGTGTGAAGAAAGGGTTTGACTTTACTGCCTTTTTCTTGATTTCATTAAAAGTATCTGTGTCTTTTCATATTTAGAATATATTACAAAAATATTCTACGGGACTTTATTATAAATTTAAGATTTCAAGAGATTTTTTTGGTTATATTTCCTCTTGTTTGAGACTTAAGAGTATCTATTAATCAGACTTTCAATCAATCAAATAAGCTAGTTTTATTGTTGGAAAAAAAGCTAGTTTCATTCACAAAGGTTGATTATCAGACTTTTAATTATTACTCGCTTAAAGGATGAGAGTTTTACATTTTTATTTAAATCATCAAAATATAATGTGCAAAGTATCTTAATTATTAAGATACATGCATCTAAGAGGAGATAAGAGCCCAGTGAACACTCCTAGATTTAGTAATGATTATAACATAGGAAAGTTTGACAAGTTTGCAAAGAGGGTTCTACACTTACGTCAAAGTGAATCGGTAAATAATGCATATAATAATTGGTTGTCATAAATTTCGTATATGCCCCATAATTTTAAAAGAAAGTTGACATCATTTTCTTCTAGATTGTGGACTTTAATTTCACCCATCCATCGGTTAAAAAAAAAAGAAAAAAGAAAAAAAAATCACCTCATCCATCCCTCCTATATATATATATATATGTCCTTTAGTTGGGTCGTTATCGCCAAGTCAAACTTGGCAACACCAGTCTACCATTAGTTTTATTTGTCCTTTGATCTTTTAAATTATACTCTCCTGATCCTTAAGACACGTCTAAATCCTTTTAATTATTTAATCACCTCTGCTTAGTTCGGTGAAGTGATATGTTATAGATAGGCTTGGAAATAGGTCAGGTTAGACCAGACTTTGGCTAAATAAGTCTGAGCCTATAATGAAAATCTAAAGCCTGAACCTACATACAGGCTTTTTTTTAGATTTAGACCTGAGTTTACATAAGATCTAAATAAATGTAAGCTTTTGGTAGGGCTTCAAAACAAATCATATTTACAAATTGTGCCGTACGACTTAGAGAAAAAGAACCATATTTATTCAAAATAAAAATCACTATTTTAAATTAGAATTCATGAATTGTTCAGAACATAAAATTTATAACCTAAACCAGAGAATAACACCTAATTAAAATAATTTCATGGGAAACCCTAGATCCCAAACACATTCAACAAATTCAAACACAATCTAATTACAAAACTAAGAGCTAAATTTGGTAACCACCTTGGTTACTCAAAACCTACGTGCTTAGCCAATTCCTCAGGCTAACTACGTTGATTCATTCTCATGGAATTGGTCAATGGAGGTTGAATAAAAAATATGAAAAGATGAGGAACGACAGCCGCATACCTGCTATTATCGATGGCTTTGACGGTATACTCGATCTAGAAAACTCGGCCATCATGGAGAAAGTAGTGACTAAAAGATCATTCCTGTTCCGATGCTACTCATTCTTCCGAACGATCAATTTCCACCAAATCTTCGTCGATCGAATGTCACTCTGACTTCCCAAAGCCCTACTAGAGTCCAGATATAAGAGGGGTAACAAGCATAAAAAAAAATCAAAAAGTAGAGGAACAATAGCCGCATACCCGCTGTTGTTGACGACTTTGGCGGCATATTCGATATGAAAAACTCAGCTATCGGGGGAGAAAGTAGATGACAGAATAGGAAAACTGACGAGAGGAATATGGAGCGACAGAATAGGAAAATTGATGAGATGATCAGTAGATGACGTCTAGGGTAGAAAAGGTTGAATAAAAAAATAAATAGTCAGTTCTAGTATGTTCCACATAGACTAAGGAAACATTAAACCTTATTAATTTTTCTTTAAAATTCAAATTTACAATTGTACCCCTACTTAATTTACACAATACCCTATGAGAACAAAGTCTATACTATAATAAATGAAGGGCAAAGTTGCATATTTAAATGAAAAATTTAATAAAATGACTTATAAAAAATAGGACCAAGAAAAACCTTCTTTATCTGCCTTACAAATACAATCAGAGGAGCATTAATTATTACTTTCCTAATTACCCTTATTAAATATGGACATACATGAAAAAATATTTAATACTCCTTATAATATACCAAGTAAGTTGTAGAAAGGGTCACGGATTTGAATACTTTATAGTTGGTGATTTATACTCCATCCGATCTTATTTATGACCGATATTCTTTCTCATGGGGTTATTCTATTTTTTTTTTTGGTATCCCACCCGGTCCATTAGAACCTTCGGTTCTGACTAATCCGGATTCGGGTTCTGCAATGACAAGGACGACCCTCTCGACAGTAGTAATTCTATATAAGGCGGATTACAAGTGCGTTACTGCATGGGTTTATTCTTATATATAAGCAACAATTTCACTTTTGTTTAAAAATTTAATGCACCTTTTTCATTTCCACACTCAATTAATTACATGTCTCTCTCATCTCTCTTCAATTATATTATCACTCGATTCAGGGTTCATGGTTGCTCTTTTCACTATATGCGTCTCAACTAAGACTCGAATTTAGTGGGGTCTTACACCATTAAACCAACTATATATTAGATCTCTCATTATCTTTTTTTTCCACTCATTCTTTCTCATTTCTCCCCACCCATTCTTTATCTCATCCATCTTCTTCATAAATAAGGGTATTTTTGGAAAACAAATTATATCACTTACACATTCATTGCTTTTAATTAATAGCTCATTTTACGTAATTTGGATAGTTATTACTTATAAAAAAAGGATAGGGGACTAATTAATAAAAACCAAAGGGAGTATATTTTTGGATCTCAGGTAGTATATGGATACTGTATTCTTAAATATTAATCACTTCTAATTAATTCACAACTACCAATATAAAAAAAAATTAAAATTAAAGTGCTTTTTAATATTTACCCATATCAACGCTAAACTCCAACACTGTATTAGTTTTTATTCTTTCATTACCTTTATTAAATATAGGTATATATAAAAGAAATGTTTAATACTCCTTACGACAAAAACACCTTCAAAATTAAAAACACACACACACAACTACAAAAAGGATAACTAATGTAGACTTTGAATGAGCATGTATTGGCTGGGAAGCTTCACTGCAATTTCCTGCCGGGCTGCCGCCTCCATGCGTACAGTTTCATGCGTGCGTTATACGTCTAGAGAGAGAGTGTGTTGAATGGTGATTATGCAGCATCCCAAGATATGAACTGGTACAAGGTAGGTGTGTTTTACCAAATAAAAAAACAAACAAGGGTTAATATAATATTCGATCCTTTAAATTTGTCCTAATTTTAGTTTTAACCCCTCAAATTTCAAACCATAAGTTTTCCTCTTTAAAGTTTCATTTCGTTTAAAACATGAGTTTCTATACCTCAATAAAAATTTGGACCTTTTCGTTTCTAAAAGGACCAAAACAAGTTTAATTTGATAAACTTAATGCATCAAAATCAAAATGAGGGTAAAATTGAGAGGCACCATAAACAAACATCCTAGGAATTGAACATTTCTGTTTGAAACAGTGAAACAAACACATGTATGTTTTTATGTTGATATACTAATATCATCTTCGTGCATATCAGGAGATCAGATTTCAAGAACAGAAGGTACTAGCAACAAAAAGAACACAATATTATCAGTTCCAACATCATCACAGCAACAATAATATATTACACACACACACACATCAGCAACAAGAATAGATCTCACACACACACACTCATGAATGATGGATTGAAACTAGTAGCTAGCTCGTGATGAATGAAGAAACCTGCATGGCTCCCTTCATGCCAAGTAAGAAGGTTACCAAACCTTTTGGTAAGCTTCTTAGATGGCATTCAGGGAGCCAGGCAGGCAACAATCATCTCACTTAATTCATGATGTGTGTGTGTGTGTGTCTATACCATTAATATCACTGATATATATCGCTTCACCAACCTGCACAAAATCATACCCACGTAGAGACACTTGAGATTAAGAAGATTTATGATATAGTGAGTGGGGTTGGTGGAAGAGAAGGGGGAAAGGAGGGTTTATAAGGAGAAAGGAGGGAGGGGAGAGACAAGAGATAATACAGAGAGGGAAGAAGAGAGGGGTGAAGGCCAAGGCGGCAGCCAGCGAGCCTTCTTTATAACAAATGGTTCCATTGGATACATCCAAAGCTGCCTGGGTTTTACAGGTAGCCCCTTCTTGGATTTTTCTTCTCTTTGAAAAGCCCATCTTCAATATTATATATATTTATTATTTATTCTGAATCATTTACAGTCAGTCACGTTGTGCTTCTTCCATTTCTTTCTTTCTTTCTTTATTTTTTTTTAAAAATCGTTTGAGTCATTAGATGGGAATTCACATGAAATTCACCCCTCTCGTAATTCGAGTCCCAATTAAATGCTATAATCCAGCTTGGCTCTCATCTAGCTAATTCATCTTTCTAAGAAAACCATTTGTATTTGATGTTATTATTAATATTTAATCATATTTAAATAGGATTTTTAAAAATAAAATTTTAAACTTTTTTGGGTACACAATTTAAAACTTTATTTATGGGACTTCGTGTCCTTTTTTATTTAACATGAATATCCTTAATAATTCACCTTACTAATTTATACCAAAACAAAATTTACCTATTCCACATTAAAAATATTTTTTTTTTCCTCCAAAAAATATAGAATTCACATGCTCAATAATAAGTTGCCCGCCATTACCAATCTGAGGTTAGCCGAGGTGTTAGGTACCTTGCGCCTTAACTAAAATTATCATATTCAACCCATGGACATGAAGAAAAATCCTCTCACTGGGAGACTTCTAAAGACCTCTGTCCCGTTAGGCTACAATAATAATAATAATAATAACAATAACTACTATAATAATAATAATAATAATAATAATAATAATAATAATAATAAATTATAAAAAATCTCCGTAAACTTTGAGTTAGTTGCATATAACCCACTGACATTTCAAAGTTTAGATTTAATCCCCATGACCTTTCATTTTTTAACTATTAACCTTATGTCGTTAAGTGACCGTTATCATTCTAACGGAAATTATCATGTCAAATTATAAGATGATACGTATCATCCTACGTGCCATCGTGTGTAAATTGCTAATTTCATAAACCCTCTAAACGTTGAACAATTGCAGATAACCATCCTGATCTTTGATCAGTTACAAATATCATCTTGAATTTCAAAATTTAAATTTAATTCCCTGAAAATTTTGATTTATAATAAATAAACCTCATGTTGTTACTTTAATCATTTTAATAAATTTATTAAGTTTTTTTATTTTACTATCATTTGTCAATTAAAATATTTTTCTTGTATGAAAAAAAGTAGAAGAATAATATTTAAAAAAAATATAAAAATAAAATCATTTTAATAAATTTATTAAGTTTTTTTTTTACTATTATTGGTCAATTAAAATAGTTTTCTTGTATGAAAAAAAAACTAGAAGAATAATATTTTAAAATATAAAAATAAAATCATTTTAATAAATTTATTAAGTTTTTTTTTTACTATTATTTGTCAATTAAAATATTTTTCTTATAGAAAAAAACTAGAAGAATAATATTTAAAAAATATAAAAGTAAAATCATCTTACTAAATTTATTAAGTTTTTTTACTATTATTTATCAATTAAAATAGGTTTCTTGTATGAAAAAAACTAGAAGAATAATATTTAAAAAATATAAAAAAATGTCATAATTTCTATAACATTTACTTATTTTTTAGGGTTAATTGAGCATTGATAGTATAAAATTGTTTTCATTTGTGGTTTATATGTATGCATGCATGTATTTTTTGGGTTGATTGAGCATTGCATGCATATATATATATATATGATTGAGCATTGATAGTTTAAATAATATTAGATTTTTGTTAGAGGATATATATAGCACTTGTCCTCATTAATTTTTTTTTATTAGTAGTGCATATTTTTTTTTTGAATTAGAGGTCCAATTTTTATTTTATATTTTTATAAATATTATTCTTTTAGTTTTTGCCATACAAAAGAACTATTTTAATTGACAAATGATAATAAAATTTTAATAAATTTATTAAAATGATAGAAAGTAACCGTATGTAGTTTAATATTATAATTTAAAATTTTAAGAGAATTAAATTTAAATTTTGAAATGTCAGGCATTATTTATAATTGATCAAAGTTAAGGGGTTTTATGTAATTGACATTTTTTATTAAAAATATAACGGTTACTTTAATAGTTAAAAAAGAGAGTCATAGGTTAAATTTAAACTTTGAAATATCATAGAAGTTGTATGCAATTGACCAAACTTTAGGAAATTTTGTATAATTTATCCTTAAACAAGTTGCAAGCCCAAGTGATCACATTTCTTAAAAAATATATTTTATTTAAAACAGGTCATTTAACTCCAACAAATTCGCACAAACCAACATGCCTCGATCTCAATTATTGCATTTATTATCTGGTGACTAAATTATGCAAAACTCTTTAAGCAGTCAAATCAGATTAAGAGATAACATGTGACATACTATATAAGTTACAATTTCATAAATCTCCTTAATTTTGACTAGTTACAAATAACCTTCACTACATTTCAAAATTTAAATTTAATTTCTTTAAAATCTTGATTTATAAAATTAAAACCCATGCCGTTACTTTTATCATTTTAATAAATTTATAAGATTTTTACAATCATTTTCTCAATTGAAATAGCCTTTTTATATGACACAAACTAGACGAATAATGTTCCAAAAATATAAAAATAAATGTTGACCCTCTTATTCAAGAAAAATTATGCATTACTAATAAAGAACTAATGAAGGTAAAAACTATTCTTTAACACAAATATAATATTTAAACTATTAATGCTCAATTATCCCCATAAAATATTTGCTACAAACGAAAACATTTTTATATTATCCATGTTCAATTACACCAAAAAAATAAGTAAATGTTATACAAAAGATGACATTTTTATTTTAGGGGAGTTAAACTTAAATTTTGAAATGTCAGGGAATTATTTGTAATTGGTCAAAGTTCATGAAGTGTATTATAGAATTATTAGTAGTTTACATTGGATGCGGCATGTGATTTTTCAATTTGATGTGACCATTTTTTCGTCAAAAAGATAACAGCTAGTTAAAGGTAATTAATAATAATAATAATAATAAGGTTATGAAATTAAATTTAAACTTTAAAATGTCAGAGAGTTATATACAATTAATCCAAAGTTCAGAAGAGTTTTGTAATAATTTAGCCTTATTTAGTTTATCCAAAATTAAAGCGCACACATTCAGATAAAAATAAAAAATAACCATTATCAAAGAATTCTTATTAAGACCAAAAGTTTACGCAATCAGGATTTTATCGGGACAAAAATAAAAATGCTGGTTTAAAATTTCAGACAAAATAGATCTATTTTTTATATTAAGAATTATTAATACAAGAAAGAATATTTCTTATAAAAATGATCGAGGGAGTACAATATAATGTCGACAGCTGTTGGGTAGCATTGATAGTTTTGATAAGAATTCTCATCTTTATCAGGAGTTCAAAACCCTAGAATTCCATAGGTACATATATTGGGCACGTGTGAAAGCTTGATCATTTTCCAACTCTGATAATTCAACTTTAATGATTATGTCTGAAGTAAATTAAACGGCATTAAAGTAATTAAATGATAATCCAATTAATTAAAATCAAAAGGCATCATCATTACTCTGCATAGACGAGGTCAAAAACCAACAATTATTGAAAGCAAGTGGTAAGGGACTTGTTTTTCTACCACCACATCCTCGATCTGAGATGTGAGAATGAAAAAAATGGTGTTGGAGCTCTTTTCTCACAACCTTGGGTTCAACACGAGGCGAAATCCAGATTAGTCGGGCGAAAGTTACGGTGAACCGTGGAATAGAAAATAAAAATAAAAATGGACGAGGCCAAAACCAGTGAATAAGACAAGGCCAGAGTTGCAGTGTGAGTTTTCTGAGTTTGAAAGCTCTCAGAAGCTAATGATGGATCAAATATCGATAAATAATATATTCCATGTTCAAACTCACTCTTAATCCATCGGCATCGCCATCACAATTTTAATATAATTAGAAATCTTGTTCAGTATCTATCAAATACATTAAACTAGTTCTTTTGGATGCATGCATTAACTCATAGTTTGTGAAGGTTTTATTTTTCTTTTTGTTTTTAAGCGAATAACTTGTTATTTTGTGTATGTTGTTACTGCATATTCAATATATATGGGTAACATTGTTTAATTTTTGCTCAATGCACATGGAATATAAATTATTAAATTAAAAATAAAGATTAAATCGATTATTATTTCTTTAAAATGAATTTAAATTTTTTATTTAATGAAATGAACTATAATACAAATATGCCTAATTGTGTTGATGATTTTTTTTTTTTTTTTTGCTTAGAGCGTCCGATATCCCGAGGCGAGACCATCTTTCGACACATCAACGGCCCCAGACTAATCCAGACCGAAATCGGGTTGGCCCCTTTCGGGGGGAAGCCTCTACCACCCACGCCTGCTGCATTCCCACGTCTCGAACTCAAGACTCGTGGTTAAGCTAGGACAACCTCTTACCAGTTGACCTAAGCGCTTGGGTGTTGATGATTTTGTGTAATGACATGTTTGTTGTAGTTTCAATTGTTAGAATTTTTTTTTTTGTTCTTATTATTAGTCAATAAAAGAGTAACTAATGATAGTGTTACAATTTTGCCCCTATTAAATTTTGATAGAGAAGAAAGAGGTGAAGCACAGTATATAAAATATGTTTTTTATACCTATTAATAAATGAGAGTAAAACTAAAAAAAAAATTATTAATTAAATATTTAATAAGTTAACTAACTTTTATTGGTATTTGAGGATTAAGTAAATATGACTTATAAAAATTACTAGAGTGGTACTCCCTCCGGTCCTAATTATAGAAACGCTTTTATAGTATAAATTGTATTACAAAAGTATTCCTATAATTAGAACCGGAGGTAGTATTTTAGAATTATAAAGCCATTCTATCCACTTGGGCCTTACATATATTTTAGGATTATAAAGCCAATCCCTTCCACTTGGGCTGGAATGTTAAAAAAAACTGGTATAGGACCCATGTGGGTACAGAGAAAACGGAATACCCAAGTGACATGTCACTGGTCAAAAGATGACAAGTAAGAAACCAACCCGGATTTAGTTTAGCAAAATGGGCTAATCACTTAGGCTTTGTTTGAGAGTTCTATTTTGGAGGGAAAGAAAAAGGAAGGGAGGGTTTTGGTAGTCCATTCCCTTGTTTGCAAGTTTTAAAAATAAGAGGGGAGGGAATCAGAGATTTTTACAAATCCTCCAAAATCCTCCTTCTTCTAGAAAACAAAGTTCCCTCAATATGGGGGTTTTAAGAGGGAAATAGATTAATTACTTTGTTACTCTTATTCACCATCACCACCACCGCCACCACCACCCCACCACCGCCACCACCACCACTACCACCACTGCCACCGCCGTCGCTACCACCCCACATAAATAATTTTTTTAGAAAATTTTAATTTTAATTTATTTGTAAAGTATAATAATTATATTAATTATTAAAGAAAAGGACAAAATGGTAAAAATAACTCATTTCTCCATCTTCCTCCCTTACTATTATTTTAACTTCCAAACAAGGGGAGGAAATATCCTCCATTTCCCTTCCATCCCCTCCCCTCCATTCTCCTTGCATCCCTTTTCTTCCTTTTCCTTCCAAACTCCCAAACAAAGCCTAAAGTTATTATAATGTGATGAACCAAGATTAAACTCCTTTTAGAGAGGTACTCACATTTAGTATCAAATAGTGTCTCAAATATGATTGTTTCTAATAAGAATCTGTGCCTAATAAAAAAAAAATTTAAGTAAGGAGACTTCATATACGAGTCTTAATAATAGGTTTAAGGTGCAATTTTTAAAACAATTTTTTTTTGGCTATAAATGACTAACATAATTAAGTTTTAAGGGTGTAAAAGTAGATATAATATTTTAAAGTGGTGCAATTTTAGCAATTTATTGAATTGGCCAAAACGTACATTATAAAGCTGGAACGCGAGCAAGTGGGTCCTACGTAAAAAAAAAGTAACAGATGTTTGGACCAATTCAAAGGAATTTCTAAAATTACACCATTTTAAAAAGATTGTATTTATTTTTATACCTTTCAAAACTTAATATTCTCCTAAACGTTTATGGCAAAAAACTTCGTTATTAAATATAGTATAGGACTTTTATGAATTCATAGTTGAAGAAGTATAATTTTACACACAACGAACAAAGTCTAACATATGATAATTTAACCTTTAAACATTACTAGTATCTATATTTTACATTTAGTGATATAATTGTTATGTATTTTTAATTTTTATACATCTTTTATAAATCTTAAAATTTTTCTCTATGTCATGTCTCATTTTGGCTATTGATTGTTCATTTCTTTCATCCTTTATACCATGGATTAGTTAAAAATATATAACTAATTACCGAGTGATATGATTTTATTTATAGAAGGAAATGTTTGTGCATTTTTTTTTTTTAAATTTGATCAAGATTATTTCTCCTTCGAGGTTTAGAGGACAAAGGGTTTTCATCTCTCCAAACTGAGATTCAAACTTATATTTTTCTCCTTAAGGGGTGAATGCCTTTATCACCTCAACCAACATCTTATTGGTAAATATTAATGCATTTTTAATCAGCATAAAAACAAGGGGATAAATACCACTTTTACCATGAAAGTTTAGTCTAGGGAGCATTGGTCACCTGGAAGTCTTTTTAGTCTCATTTTTACCCTGGAAGTTTACAAAACGGAGAAATTTTGCCCCGGAAGTATTTTTTAGGAGCAATATAATTGTGCCCCTGGAAGTTTACAAATTGGAGCAACAATTTAATGGTCAAGATTAATAGAATGACAAGATTGCTACATTTTAAACTTCTGGGGCAATTTTGATCCCAAAAAAAAAACTTTCGGGTGACCAGTGCTTTTTAGACTAAACTTCGATAGTAAAAATGATATTTATCCCTAAAAACAAGCTATACACACTCGTTAAAAAAAAAAAAATCAAAATTCAAAATCTTACTTTCAAATTTATAATCTAAAAAAACTCAAATATATTTGTCACCAAACTGTGAGAACAACCAATTGTAATGTCTGCCAATCATAACAAAAACAACCATCTACATAAAATAAAGAAGAATCCCAGTCCCAATACTTGTTGAATTAGAATAAAAACATTTCTAGAGAATGTTTACAAGGAAATTAATTGCATGCCCACAGCTAATTTATTATACTAATCCAAGAGAAATATATCCTTCGCTTCGGGGAAAAAAATTAACTCATTTGTTGTAAAAGGTCTAAAAAATAGTCCCTATAAATAAAAAAGTCAGCACTGATGGAATAGTGGCACATAAGCACTGCGCATGGTGCTGAATAATCAAATATACATAAAAAGAATTCTTAATATTATCAACGTGAACATTAAACTATGACTAATTAAATTGCTTGCAATTGATTATGACTTTCAGTATTAATTCATTTGATGAGACACTTAGTTAAGCAACAAAGGTTAAAGTGAAAGATTTGTTTCAGTGCTTTGTTTCCTTTTATTTTCCCTTTTCGTCATGATTTTGGACTCTGGAATGGTTTATTGTGCTGACATGGATTTTATTATAATTATATGGGTGGCTACTTTTCCTTAGAACCAGAGTAGCGCTATAGACTGGTTCAAGGTGGTTTTAAGCATGTATGAACCTGTATTTTGTGTGTTTAATGTTATGCTTGTTTACTTAATTAATCTACTTGTCTGCTTAGTGCCTAATCAACATTAATCTATATATGTGAAAATATACTAATTACTCCTTTGGTTCTTAATATAAGATATATCTAGGGAGTTGATCTTTGTTCTAAATATAAGACATAGTTTTTATATTTGTCAATCTTTTTCTAATTTACTCTTATAAATACTTTCTCAACAATAATCAAGGAGGAGAGGGGAATAGGGGATTAAGAAAGATGACTAGAGTGTTTTAGAAAATACATATCATATTAACTGACTTCTTAATCTAATTAAATTAGGTAAGTATGTTGTATATTAATCACCGGAGCAGTAAGTTTTAATCCAATTTACTTTAGTTTTGTATCCCCTCTTCTCTCAGGCGCACACAGACTTTAGCTTTGTATGTAACAATCTCTCACTCTATGCCCAAGTAAAAAAAATATTTAGTATAATAAGAAATTGATTTAAGTGAGAGTTGGATTTTGTGAGAAGTCCTATAACTGTAGGTGGTGTTATGGTTTATAATTCATGTTTAGTAGCAACTACGTACTGCGTATGTATTATAAATCTAGGGTTTTGTATTCCTTTAGGATTATGAACTTCTCTCTAGGTTTTGAAGTTTTAATTCTTTTCTGTCTATCCAAGGCAATAATGGATATGTCCCCAGGCCCCAGCTATGATTTCAGATAAATGTGTGTAGGTTTATTATTAAGAAAATAAATGTAGCCTTTGTTCATATAGGCATTCTTTTTACGTACATTTTTTTAACCTAAACTTCAATTCTTTCAAACATGGGAAAATCACAATCAATTATCAATACATCCTGATATGTGTGCTAATATACACCAGCTCCGAGTTCACTCTCTGGATACTCTTTTTTAGGGTTTTGTCTCGCGGCTTTCCTGTCAATCACTGTGAGTGGTAAGAAGGATAGGAATTTTTAGATGTTCATGGCGCTTCATGGTCTACGACACTGTTATTGTCTAGTTTTTCCTAAAACGTGTTTGCTTTGTTTTCTATTTTTGGCCTTCCGACGGTGAAGTGATGCAATGCGGGGTCTTTTTCTGGAATTTCTTGGCTGCTTTAGGTTTAGCATGTGACTATATATCATCTTTTCCTCCAATAAAACTGTTTATATTTTCATGATTATATTTAATAATGATAATTAAATATGTAATAATAAGTATTACATATGATTTAATAAAGGACATGGATATTTAAATATTATTTAAATTTTATAATTGTTATTTAAAAGAATTTAAAAATTATGTTAAGTGATAGGAAAAATAATATTTAAAATAGGGTAAAAGAGCAAAAATACACATGTGCTTTACCCCGGGAGCGCCCAGCACCATATGCTTTTTTTGGGAGCAAAAATACACACGTGGTTACCATTTTGGAGTAAAAGTCACATCCCACCGTTATGTTACTGTTCACTTCAGCTCTTTCTCTCTCATCATGGTGAATAGTAACATAACGGTGGAGAGAATTTTGGAGAAGTGATCGAAGGCTAAATTGAAGAAAGGGTTAAGGAGCAATTTTACACATGGGCTTTTCCCCCAGGAGCGCCCAGCACCACGTGCTTTTTTCTGGAGCAAAAGTACACACGTGGTTACGTTTTGGGAGCGCCCAGCACCACGGCAGTTAGTTGACCGTTAGTCAACCGTTAACTTGGATGGAATGCTGACGTGGCGCTTATTTGGACTGACACGCTGACGTGGATGCTGACGTGGACGCTGATAGTAGGAAAAAAAGAAAATTACCATTTTGCCCCTTAGTTTTAAATGAAAATTACCTTTTTGCCTTTAGTTTTAAATGAAAATTACCCTTTTGCCCTTAGTTTTAAATAAATAAAAAAACTAAAAATACCCTTCCACCATCGGCCCCACCACCGCCGGCCGACCACCACCGCCGGCGGCGGCGGCGGCCGACCACCACCACCGCCACCGGCCGGCGGCGCCGACCACCGCCACCCGGCGGCGGCCGGCGGTGGTCCGGTGGTGGGGTGGCGGTGGTGGGGCCCACCAAGGAGGGTATTTTTAGTTTTTTTTTAAAAAAACTTAGGGCAAAAGGGTAATTTTTATTTAAAACTAAGGGCAAAAGTGTAATTTCACCCGAGTTCTTGTTCATTTCCATCCAACTTAACAGTTGACTAACGGTCAACTAACTGCCGTGGTGCTGGGCGCTCCCAAAACGTAACCACGTGTGTACTTTTGCTCCAGAAAAAAGCACGTGGTGCTGGGCGCTCCTGGGGGAAAAGCTCATGTATAAAATTGCTCCTTAACCCTTGAAGAAATTATTGAATTGGAGAAATTATTGTTGTGGATGTTTCATTGAAATTTTCCAATGGCATAAGCAACCCTTTGTCACTTACTCACTTATGATCAAAGTGCCGTTGGTAGATGAAATAATGATTCATAGGGGTTAATTGGATTTTTTAAAAACCACCTAAACAAGATAAACGTGTTTCATATCCTGAGACATTTTTGATATTTTTTATGTTCCTTGCAAGTTGAGACTATATTGTGATCCCTATAATATGCAAGAAAAACTTACATACTCCAAAAGCGTCACTTCATCTATACTATGACTAATTAAAATGCAACAATTCATCTTATTTTAATTCTTCATGGCAGATGAGTTATATGAAGAAATTCAAATTTTATGATTTTAAAAAACATAAGCTTCTTAATTTAGAAAAACAATAATTGCAATTCCCTCCATCATCCCTAAAATCATAAAATTTGAATTTCTCCATTTGACTCATGTGCCTTGTAGGATTAAAATCTGAGTTGTTGTATTTTAATTAGTCAGATATAGATGAGGTGACGCTCTTGAAGTATATAAGTATTTCTCATAATATACTCCATCTGTCCCTATATATAAAGTCCTTTCAACCAAATTGCGAGATTCTAAAAAATAGTTAAAAGTAATAAATATGTAGGTAGTTATAAATTTTTTTTTTTCAAAAATGCCAGAATGAGTAAGCGGGAGAGAGTAATAATGAGAGAAGAAAGAAAGAGAATGTATGGTATGAGAGATAGGGGAGGAAACAGGCTTGAGTCTGGTCTGTGGCCTGTTACTGGTCCCTTTTTTCTGACCTAAGCCTGGCTGTATATAGGCCTATTAAGGAGGCCTTTTTTTTTTTTTAAAAAAAAAACTTTTTAAGTAGGCTAACAGGCCACAAGCCTTACCACAAAACAGACCTACCTCAAACAAACAGAAAACAGGGCTACTTTAAACAGGTTGAATTACATCAACGTGTCAAAATCTTAAAAGAGGGAAGAGAGAGTAATTACAAATTTACAATTTTATTCTTATAACAGGTCAGCTTGACAGACTTAAAAGACTCATTGGTAGGCCTAGGGCCTGACCTATTAAGAAAAACATGTATTGGCCTAGCCTTTTAGTCTGACAGGCCATGCCTGACTAGGCTTTGAACAGGCTAGGTTACAGGCCCCTGACAGGCCGCTTGTCTTGTTTTCTCCCCTAATGAGAGAGAGAGAGAGAGAGAGATTAATTAATGTAACATGAGATTAACTAAAAGTAAACTGGATAAAATTGCATTTGTTATTGAGACAAAATATCATATAAAGGGACAACTCCTTTAAAAAAAAGGACTTTATATATAGCCACGGAGGGAGCACTAGATAATAAAAGGATATTTCAAAACTTATCATTTCACGAATCCATATAGTGGCGTGAGAGAAGTATGCTACCATCTAGACACGCATAATAGGCTCATATTGTGCCAACGAGAATGTTCCCTATTCAATTTATTGATTAAAGTTTACTTTTACTCTTTTAAAGTTTACAAGAAGGAGAAGGTATACTTTTGGTTTATATTTCTAATATCATTAATGTTGTTAATAGGAAATATTGACGTAGCAAACTCAAATGATGATTGTGTATTTGACAAAGCATATTTAAGTTTTAATTTTTAAGATAATATATTTAGATTATCAAACTAAAATAAACCGACAAATCGTTGTAAATGAAATCGGGGTTTCAATATTTATATTATTAAACTTAAATTTCTTAATACAATCAAGGTTTTTATATTGACTAATTTGTAAGGTTTTTAGATATTTTTCAATTTAAATATATTTTAAAATTAATATTAATAACATTTAATTACATAGTTATCACTTAAGTTTGCTTTGTCAGCGTTTTCGTTAGCAACATTGGTGATGTTAGAATTATAGGACCAAAAATATACTTTAAGAAGTCAAGGAATTAAAAGTATAACTCATGTAAACTTAAATAACTAAAAGTATACTTTGGCCAAATTTATATTATTTTGAATTTGAACTAATAAAAAATTGTTTTTTTTCTTTCAAAAAAGATATTGAAGGATAGTTCAATTATAAAAGTATTTACTTGAAGTGAAAGAATTATTTTCATTTCAAAAAGTATTTTTCAAATGTTATATTATGGATTAATAAGTAATAGAAAAATAAAATAAACTCAAGAGCAGTAGGCTAAGCAGTAGGTCTTGATAGGATCGTGGATAAAGCTGGGAAATCGGGCCGGTCTGTTTAAGTCCTGTGGGATTGAAAATTAGAGTAGTTAAATAAAATTGGCTTTGTAGGGCTGAGGCCTAAAAGGACCAACCCTGTAGGGCTAAGGGCTGGTCCGTTAGGCCCTTTTTTTTTTCAATTACCTAGGGCTAGACTTGAGAGTTGAACTCTATTTTTTTTTTCATTACCTAAAAATTCAATCTCAATCTCTTTTTCTCTTTTTTGCTCGAAAATCTCACTCACTCACTCAATCTCAACTCTCATTCTCTCAATCTCCATCTCAGAGCCATGAAGGAATTGATGATATTTTTACTCATGAAGCAGAGTTTACTACTCAAAGTGAAACACAATCAAATGACTTTGAAATTGATGATAGTGGCCAATAATAGGACAATGATAGTCACCGTACTCATGTTGCTTAGTGATAAGCTTCTTATGTTTATGTGAGTTATTTGAGGATGATAGTTTTCTTTTGATTATGAAATAGTGACTGTGTTTGTTTGTTGCTTAATGCATATTGTTTGGATATTAATGTTGACAACATTTATTTGATAAATTAGAACTTTAATTGTTGTAATTTAGTAATTATATTTCTTTGGAAAAAACGGAGGAAAAATAGTTACAATTTGAAATAGTAAATTCAGGCCATGTAGGATCGGCCCTAGTGCTCTAAATCGCCGGTCTTTGAAAAACAGATGTTTTTCTTACCCAGGGCCTAAAAAGGTCGAGCTTGATTTTCAACTTTAGTCGTGGCCCATTTCCAATTTTCCATTCCTACTCTTGTGTGTGTGAAAATTGTAGCATCCAAGGAATGAGCAGATGCGTGCAACTCCTGTATGGAAGTAGATTCTCTCAGTAGCATGTTTCTTAGTATCCTCAGTAGCTTTAAATCCTATTTGTTTAATATTTATCTAAGCATTCAGAGAGAGACACACCATCTATTTCAAATTACCTCACGCAGTAGAGATGAAATTTAAAAAAGTAGATGATGTGTCTCTTTCTAGATGCTTAGATCAATATTGAATAGATAGGATTTCAAGCTACTGAGGGATACTGAGAAATGAACTACTGAGAGAATTTGCATCCCCTCTCTGTCCTTTGTAAATGTTAATAGATTTCTCTGAGTTTTAGAAATTCACATGGTATTTATTTGGAATTCTCCTTATTTCATTCTAGAATTTCAAAGTGCTTTTTTTTTTCTTTGTTTTTTTTTTTAAAAAAATTTGAGTGGACCTGAAATTTAAAACAAGCATATATTGAAAGGGGAAGAGGGCGTCTAGGCGAAATAATACTCTTTCTATCCTTATTTTAGGATACTTTTAACTAATTTTTTTACATGTGATACTTTAAGGTAAAGATGCAAAAATGCATATAGACTTTTATCCAAGGTGTACCTAATATCATATGCTTTTTAGAGGTACAAAAATATACACGAGCTTTTAAAATTAGAGCAAAAATCCCATCATAGTTAAATTCCTTTAACATGCGTTCAGTGTGAAAATACCAAAATACCCCTGAACCTCTTAGTCGCGTCTTCTTCTCCCGAACGAATATTTTGATTTAAAAGAAAATAGAAAGTGGGCAATTTAGGCATGAAACCATGGGGATCTAATTCCATACCAAGTTCCCAAATTCTGAACTGTCCCCAATACAAGAAACTAGTGTCATCTGCCAGCCCAGGAAGCATATATGCAGAAAGATCACAACTTTCAAATAAAAGAGAGTAATTCGTTGGCCCCCAAAGACAAAATTATTCTCCAAATGCACAATGTACCCTCCAAAGCTTATAAGTACAAAAGGTGATGAAAAGAAAGTACTTTCAGAAGTATTGAGATGTTGAATTCTGATACCTTTTGGAAAAATAAGCAAATGTGTGAGTGGTAGCAGCATTTACAGAGATCAGAACCACCGACAATGGTTGCAGGTTCTTACAACCTTAAAGTGCTCAAAGTCACTTCCTTTGGCAACATCGAACAATAAACACCAAAAGGATCTAAATAGTAGTGACGAACCTTAAATGCAGAAGGAGAGGCAAGAGCACTGACATGGAATAGTAGTGACGAATCTGTGCAAGGATATGAAGCACAAGGTGCCGGAGATTTTGGAAGTGGAGGTGGATCTGAAGGAGACGGCGATGAAACTGAAGAATGAGAAGGTTCGGTTCAAGCAGGGGATAAAGAGGGAAGGGCAAGGTTGGAATTACAAAAAGTTTGGCATTTTTGTTTTTTTATTAAAATACGTGGGGCCCACCTTAAAAGTAACTCCAGTTAGGAGAATTTCACAGTGTGTGCATTTTTACATTATGATATTGGGTGCACTTTGGGTAAAAATCTATATATATATTTTTACATCTTTACCCTTCAATTAATTCCCATGTACTAAAATCTGGAATTTAAAAGTTTATATTGCAGGATTGCACTGTAGCTTTGATGAAAATAATTTCAAACAAGCATATATTAGAAGTGGAAGAGGGCGCCTAAGGAAAAATAATACTCTTTCTAAGTTTCTATCCCCATTTTAGAAACTAATTCACGTATACTAAATAATGACAATTAAATGTTATAAAAAACGAATTACAGTTAAATCATTACATCTGTGTTAAATCAATAAAAACTATTTTAACTTTATCCCCATTTACCACTTTGGTCCTATTTATAAATCCATTTTGATCAAAAAATTTGGTTATATTTATAAGTCTAATTTCATATAATAAATGAGATTGTAAAAATTTTACCCATATTAATTATACCATAAAGATAGAGAGAGAATAAACAATTGGAAAATACTTAATCATAATAGAAGAAATTTAAAAATTTACCTCATAATCATTGAGTTAACTATCTTTTTTTAGTATGTGAGATTTGATTAAAATGAATATAAACAGGACCAGGGTGAGATTTTAAAATGAGAGAGAAACACTTGAAAATCTACATTTAAACATTAATGACATACAAAATCAATAATTACGACCAAGCATTAATGACTCTGACTTCTATAAAGAAAAGAGAAAAAAATAAAGGGAAAATTCATATAGAGATCCAATTAAGGTCCAGAATTGTAAAAAAGGCCCCAACAACTTTTACATACAAAAAAGAGCCCTAGGACCTTTTCTGGGAATTTTTAATTAAAACGTTAGTTGTTAATGTGACTGATTTAGTTGTTAACCGGGTCTGATATTGTTGTTAATGTGACTGATTTAGTTGTTAAAATATTGTTGTTAATGCGACTAATTTAGTTGTTAACGGATATTGATTTTGTTGTTAATATGGCTGTTTTAGTTGTTAACGTTTATACCAGAAAAGGCTTTAGGGCCCTTTTTGGTATGTGAAAGTTATTGGAGCCTTTTTTGAAATTCTTAGCCTTAATTGGGTCACTGTATGGATTTTCCCAAAAATAAAAATCTTCAAGAAAGCATCCTACCTGAGCGGGGTACCATGCGTAATGTACCGCCTCTACCGGTCTACCCGACCCACACACACAAATTAAAGTACTCGCATATATGCATCATGCAATGTGAGTTAAAAGTCTCTATCCATGGATGGATGGAGACTTTTGACTGACATTGCATGCGTTTTCATTAGGTATCTTTTTATTCAGTATCTTTTTTTATGAATCACACTATTCATAATTGATCAATTCTGTGATATATATATTTTGACCAAAAAAAAAAAAAATGTGACACACACACAGAGTACTGAATCTAATTCCTATTGACCGCGTACCTTCTTCTAGCATTTGTCTTTGACCGGTGTGTTCTGACCGGTGTCTCTTTACTTGTTCCGTCCACGTTGTCTTCCCAGGTCCAGATTTCCTTCCTTGAACCTTTAGTCAAGTCTGAGATTCAATACCCATTGAATCTCAGATAACAGTTAACTCTATAGCAGATATAACAGTATATAACAGATATTCATTACATTTCAGCATTAACCATACATAGCACATAACAAATGTAATGTCAACAGTGTACAACAATACATAGCACACAACAAATGTAATGTTCGCAACTTTTGCACTCACTAGTACCACGCCTCCACGTGTCCTCAGCGCTAGGAAAGCAACCCTACGGTATTATCATGACTATAACCCGCATAAAGCTGAATGTAAATAAACATGTGATCTAATGCCCATAACTTAGTCACGGTGCATGACCCAAGACCTAGTCTTGTCCACGACTTCATGAATCATTCCATCATATACAGACATACAAGATATAGGCGATTAAAGTTACCAGTACGCGAACGTACCTTTCACCGCGTAACGCCCAACCTTTTGAATCCAACTCCGAACTTTCCGGATATCCTATAATGTCACCGTCGGATTATTATATTATGATAAATATCATATTTCTTAGAATAATATCCTAAAGGGTTATTTTTACCTTTTTAACCCTAAATAATCCCATTTTTACCCTTACATTTTCTTTAAAACGTAATGCTGGATTTTCTGGACAGATTTTTCAGCAATTTTGAAAAATCACAACTAATTCTAAAAAAATCATTTTTGGGTGTTTCAAAATTCCTCATGACCCTTGACATGTCTATTTTCAATTAAAAATATTACCAGAAGCCATAAAATCACGGATCATTCCTAGGTTTAACGTTTTTAAACACTGTTCAGTTTATATCTCCAGAAATAAGGCTTAACTTTAAAAATATATAACTCCTTGTGTAGAATTCAAAAATTTACATATTTTTATATATTTGGAAACCCCTACATGTCTAATTTATTCATGTAAAATTTCATGATTTTTAAAGATAATGTCATACATAAAATAATAGCCTGAATGTTTGCTACCAACACAGCCTTTAAAACTGGAATTCTACAATTTTCACAATCTTGTTCCATTGATTTCAAAACTTATTCCCTAACATGTTTTCCACTCTATTTTGCATTTTTTCAATGCAAGGAGGCCTAAAAAAAGTATAAGAATTTACTTCCTAATTTTCTAGATTAAACTACAATTTTACTAAGAACTAAAAAGTTAGAGCTCAAAAACTTACCTCTTGAAGTTCTTACTCCTTCTCCTTGCTCCTATTTTTGCCTTGCTCTCTCAATCTTACTACTAAGGAAATCAGCTACTTGGAGTTGATTTGGTGTGAAAAATGAAGAGGGGTTGAGCCCCTATTTATAGTAAAATTTCCAAGCTCACAAGAAACCTATCACACCCAATCACTTTGCTTCCTATCCATTGGATCAAACTCACTTTATTAAACTTAATCCTCACCCTTCATTATAGTTAAAAAAATCTAAACACTATTGATGATCTTTTATTTTAAACAACATGTGCTCTTATCTTAATTATAATATAATAAACTCTCTCTCTCTCTCTCTCCCTCCCCCCATGTGCTCATGCGTCCTTTTGTGGGGCCAAAGGGGCTGATTATGTAATCTCCGATTAGCATCCTTAATGAAGTGTTTAAATGTCCTTTAACTATAATTGCCATTGTAGGATTGGTTCTTTAGTTAATCATGGTCATTAGTGTTTCACACAAGCTTAATCTTGTCTTCCCATTGGCCCTAGATTTTCAAAATAAGACAGCCCTCAATTGATGCCTTTTAATTTGTCTCTAATCATCTTGAAGAATTATGCAACTAATATCAATTAGTGCAAGCTTAATTGCCAATTAGCATTTGCTAATTTGTTCTAATTTAATTAAGTTTCTTCATAACATTTTCTTATCTCTTTTGGTTATAAATTAGCTATTATTCTATGTGCTATTTTTATCACATTTAATAGCCCTTAAATGTAGTCTCATAATTAACCATCGGTTAATTAATTCCAAAATGATAAGAATATAATCAATATATTATAATCCTTTGAGACACATATTCACCTTTGTATTTTGCTAATTATTTGCTAAAATACAATGTTTATAAGAATTATGAAAATTAGGGTATTATAGGACACTTGGACACTCTTATTTAATGAAGTTTGAAGACTAAAATCCTTCCCTCACAAGCAATCAACTTCGGTCAATAAGAGGGAGGAAGAGGACAATCATATTTTGCATATGTAAGAAACTAAAGTCAACAAATTAAGCCCTAGGAAGCCAAGTGTCATAAGGGGAATTGAAGTTGACTTAAGAAGAGATATTTTAAGACCTTGTCTCATGATGTTGTGCTGCTGGAATTTATTCCCTCACAAGCCAAAATTTCACATAAAGAGAGAGAAAAAAAGGAAGAAATACAAGACAAAGAAATTGCAAGTAAACAAGTCAAAAACCTATACTTATGGACCGATCAAAAAAAGCCAAAAGGGAGGTCTTGAACTAAACCTAGAAGGCATATAATTGAGATCATTTTGATGCCCAAGAATGAAGCATGTTTCGTCCAAGGAAGAGAGGTCAAGAGAAATCAAGTCTTTTCTATAAAAAAAGGAGAAAAATTCAAGAGTTAACAAGGGATAAGTTCAAAGGGTAATTTGGTAAATTCCTAAAGAGATATTTTGGCATCCTATTAATCCATTATTTAAGGACATCTTATCTCATTCTTGCATGCTGAGAGACGCCATACACTAAAGAAAGAAGAGAGAAGAAGACTTGTGAATCAAGAAGGAAGAGGAAGCAAGGAAGTTGAACTAAGGTAAGTAGGTTGTGAAACTTACTTTACTTCCTTCAATCCTTATGAACATGCCTAAAGTCTTAGTCAACAACTCTTGCATGGTATTTTGAAGCTCTGGCTGAAACTATAAGGGAGCTCAAGGAGGAGAAATTTCAAAAGAAAGTTAAGATCTAGAACAAGTAAGCTCATTTCCTAACCTCCTTGTGATTTTGTGGTTGTGTGACTTGGATATAGTTGTTATTTTGAGATTAATACATGAAGAGGGTTCTGTATAGTAGATGATAGGAATGAATAAAAGATTAAAGTCAATATTTATGATTTATAAAGGAAGAAGCAAGCATAAACTAAGATGTATATATGTTGTGAAAATGGAAACTTTGTATCTTTGCTTTAGAAATTGTTTTTTTGGCCAGCAGCTATAGTATGATGATATGAATTTATTTTGGTAATTTTTATGATTTCAAAGTGTTTAAAATGGAATTTTGTATAAAGAGGAACATAGAACATAATTTTGGAAATATTGGAGTCAAGATATGAAGTATTGCAAATTGACTAGCTTTGAAACCCTAGGAGATAGTTAGTGTGCACGTGGGTTTTGGTGGATCCAATGGATTTTAAAAATTATGAAACTTTTCAGATATGAAGTAGACATCTCAAGCTTTAATTTGATAGGTAATTCATAATTTTTTTGGAGTTAAATTAAAAAAGATATGAATTTTTGAAGTTGAACCTTGATTTTGGACCCTATCTTTGACCAGCGAGGGTATTTTAGTAAACTGGGAATGACCTGCGTTTATCTGGTCACAGAAAGTATTTTTAGCCAAAATTAGACATGTCAAGGGTCACATAGAGTTTTGGAGCATCTCAATTGAATTTTTCTACAATTAGTTATGAATTTTTAAAGTTGGTCATAGTTTCTGAAATTTTCTGGATTATGTGCGAAAATGAAAGATAAGTGACCAATGATGTAATACTTGTTAGTAAAGGGATTTAATGAGTTCCAAATGGTTAAATAGCCCTTCATACAAGTTATGTAGTTGCATATTTTAAGAGGAAAATTTATATTAGTGATCACGTTATTTATATTGTATTACTTTAGGTCATCATTCCTATTCAATCGCTAGAAATTTGTTACCTTGTTGATCAGTTATTTCCAGATAGTAACCCTAATTTCATATGCTATGTATATCTTTGTATGTATGTTTTACCATGAATATGTATGCATTTGGTGGTTGTTATTTCCAAGCGCCGTGGAACCGGAACATGCTGTGTGTATTAAGGGCCTTACTATGTGCCGTGCCTTGTAGTCTGTGCTGTGTGCTATTAGGACTGTTAGTTTCGGATTTGGCTGTGTGCCTTGCTGTGTGCATGAAACTGAATTCTATCTGGTTTGTGTTTATTTATGGTTTTCTTACATGCTTTACATATACATTTTATATGAGATTAACGGTTACTTTGGGATTCAACTTTGAATCCTAGGCCATTATAAGATCACAGGCAGTACCTCTAGGGCTGTGACGAGAGATAGAGGTAAGAATGCGGAGCAGGATTGAGAAGTTATTGATGGGAGTTGTTGGTGACTTTTTGTTATTTATCTATTATACTAGTACTCGGATGACTATATAATATTTTAACTATTTTGGCATTATGTTTTAGGATGACTGTAAATTAACCCTCAGGGAATTTATCCTTTTAGCATTTTTTATTGTCCAAACCAATTGCATGCTTTGCTGCTAAGATACTCTGATACATGTCATTAATCAACCTGGGTAAAATAAGTTGATAAAAAGGATAAGGATCACACTACTTGCCACCTGAAAAGGCGAGGCCAGTGATGACTTCCTATTTTTAATAGATTTGAGACATATTTTGATATATTTAGGAATTCATTAATACTAAATTGAAGAGATTTTATTGAGATTTTAAGAGATATCAATCTGGATGCATTATTTGTGGGGTTTCAATTTAAAATAAAAGTTTTTGAGTTTAGGAAATAAATAATGATAATTAGAAGTTTTAAATAAATTTAGTTTATTATTATTATTATTATTACTATTATTATTATCTAAGGTTTCTTTAATTTTCGTTATGGATCAGGGAGGGAGCAGATTTCATGATATGGCATTGATCAAATGGGCCCACGGTTTGAATGCATTAAAGACATAAAAGAGAATGAAAAGAAGAGAGAGTGGGCTGGACAAAAGAGAAGAAAAAGGGAAGGCCCACGAATTGATTAATTGGGGGAAGACCCAATTGAAGGAAACATGCGGACATTTAGAATGGAATTGGGGATTTTATCGCTGAAAAGAAAAAAAACGAAGAAATAGGGCGGAGAGGCAGAAAAGACGCACGGTGAGCAGGAAAAGGGAGATCGCTGAACCGAGAAATAAAAACGCACAGTGAAAAAAATAGAACAGAGTGAGAAGAGTGAGGTCGGCTGGAGAATTTTCGGAAAAAGAGGGAGTGTCCTGGAGGTGAAGTTTGGGGAACTATTCATCATCTTCAACCTTGAGAGCATTAGCAAAGAACGCAGTGTTGGTTCTGATTCTTGTTCTTGTTCTTGGTTTTGTATCTTATTTGACTCTGATTCCAGGTATGCTATTTACTCGAAGATTTTTGTTAAAGCCATGCTTGGCTAATTTCTCTTTCATTCTAGGGTTCTTTTGACCCTTTGTATGGATTAATACTTGAATATTCCTCTCTTGTGGTAGATTAATATATGTATGTGTTGATTTTAACATTGGCTTAATGCTTCTAAATGATTGGCCTCCATTTAGATGATTTATTCACTTAGGTTTTGACTTGAGAGAGCTAATCTAGGTGTAGAACTTGATTAAAATCATGCTTGTCCTGAAGTTTACTTGATAAATGGATGGTTTGTTGGTAAAATAGAGATATATTTACTAACCTTGCATTGTCACATTAGGGTTGTTGCTTAAATATTGATTCTCATTAATTGTAGCAAGAGATTGTGCATTTTAATGAGAAGAGAAACTTGATTTTGACTTGAGAGAGCGGGTCAAGTGTTTTAGAACCTTAGACTAACACATATATGTATTGAAATGCTACTAGAGAGGAAATTAACCAAGTTTTATGAAATGCAAAAAGGGGAAAAAGAGCCCTAGGCTCAATTATCCTTGAAGTTAAAGAATCAATTGTTTTTATCAATTTTATGTTTTAGAAATAGTCTTTAAAAATTCTCATTCCAAATCAAAACTTTGTTTTAGCTCAACTTGATGAAATCCACTAAGCCTCTTGCTTGACCAATTTGTTAAACAAATCCTCGTGGGAACGATACTTTATTTATCACTTTATTACTTGCATGCGAATCTCGTACACTTGCGAGGCGAACAGCCAGTAGGAGTGTAACATAGGTTATCTTACCTTACAATAACTAGGCTTGATATTAGTTTTATTGTGCAGAGGTTGAGCCAATTTATGCAAGCACCAAGAAGGTCCCACATTAGTGCTGCGAAAAGAGTGGTGAGATATCTCAAGACAACTCTTGGACTTGGCATTTTGCTTTCAGCCGTAGGAAAGAAACAACTAGACTGTAATGTTGATTCAGATTGGGGAACATGTCTAGACACTAGGAGATTTGTTACTGGGTATGTTGTGAAGTTTGGAGGATCTCCAATTTCTTGGAAATCTAAGAAACAAAATACAGTTTCCAAATCTTCCGCTGAAGCAGAATATAGAGCGCTTGGAACAACAGTCTCAGAGGTTGTTTGGGTTACTAGAATGTTGCACGACCTAAATGTAAAATGATTGGAACCTGTACAGACCTTTTGTGACAGCAAAGCAGCAATCCACATAGCTAGTAATCCGGTATTTAATGAGAGAACTAAACATATCGAGATAGATTGTCATTTCGTGAGGGAGAAATTGCAACAAGGATTGATTAGCTTATAACATGTCTGGAGTAAAGAACAACAGACAAATATTCTCACCAAGGAACTTGGCAAATAGAGTCATGATAGTATTATAGGCAAGTTAAGAACTATAAATGTTTATAGCCCCCAACTTGAGGGGGCGTTAAGTGAGTCATAATATGAGTTATATATATGCAGGGACGGACCTACATGGGGGGCTAGGAGTGGCCCCGCCCCTAAAATTATAGAAAAGAACCCAAAATTTTAGGAAATTGCAGTTCAGCCTCATAAAAATTTCAGTATTTGCACTTTAGTCCTCTCCTAATAGTTTCATAGAGGGACTAAAGTGAAAAGATTAATATTTTTATGAGGTTAAAATGTGATTTCCTAAAACTATGGGTTTGTTTATGTAATTTTTGCCCCTCCTAATTACAATTGCTGTGTAATGTCGGTGCTTGGATTATATATATGAGTGCCTCTGGAATTGGAACAGTGCACAGTACACAGTACACATTTCATTTTTCTCTGGAATGGAATAGTTTATTTTATTCACATGTCCATTTTCTCAATGTTCATCTCTTTCTGTGCTGCCCATTCCTTTGTGCTTGAGGACAAGTTCAAGAAATCAGTGCTCCCTCTTTATGCTTTCATGTGTCTTCCTGTTTACTTCACAGTTGCAGAGTTTCCGCTCTACATGGATCTTTTCAGAGGCATTTTTACGAAAATTCAACGACCATACAATTAGAGGCGTATTTAGAGGTACGTGGGGGTGCGTGTTATTTGAAATAATTAGAATATTAGCTTAGATGGATGGAAATATGGATTGGATTGTCATCACGTTATTAATATACATACATATGAATTTTGTTAATTGTCTGGCTCGTGACTCGTGAGGCACTGTTATTAAGGATTCGGGTTATCCCCATTCTTTTTCACTTATCTCAATCACTGAATCAGAATGGGAGTGATTGAAATGTAATATTTTATAAAATAATTTTCTTAACATTTTAATTTGTTTATTTCAGTTGTATTTATATCTTCCTAAGAGAATTTTACTATTTAAAATTTTAATAACTTAACATTTAATTATTAATTTTATAAAATATTAAATGTGAATTATTCAATAGAGTATAATGATATACTACATCTGGTCTTAATTATAATGCAAGAATAGTTTGTAGAATAAATTACATTACAAATTAAGTCATACATTAATGGAGGAGTATAAAATTTACGTTCTTAATTTACACACACGGTTTCCTTTATATCTCTATATCTTTCAAATCATTACCTACGTCAATTTTCGACTTGTGTATCCCATCTCGATCGTCCCAAAAGCGTCATGGTCCCAAACAAGACTAGGTCTTCTGTAATTATTTGGTAAATAAATATAAGGCATGATCAACCAATGATATTGAATTTAATGGAAAGGGCTGGTCTTTTATAACATGACAATTTAAAATTGAAATCTCCACTGAGTGAGAGAGGTGCCCAGGTTTAATAGTTAACAGTGTCTCAAACCAAAGCAAAAAATAATGTTAGTACTCCCCAGGTCCTTGTCATAAGACGCCTCTAACGATAGGAGCGAGGAATATGTTGTAAATACATTCTCACAACAATTGAATACACAGACGCAAGATCCATTATTTCAAAATCATTCCTTCATGACATTTTTTCTCCCCCTAAGCACATGTATTCTCTTATTGAAAGCAATCTTATTCGAAGTACTGTCGAGTATATCTCTTCTAGCAAGGATTTGAACCTTTGTACGTCATGTTGTAAGGGATTAACCCTTTTACTAGACCCAATCCACATTGGTTGTTCATAACTAATATTTATACATGCATTATACGCTCGGGATACACCAGATCATAGAGGGATACATGCATGTGAGGCGTCAACGAGAAGGATCACATGTTTTGGCATTGTCCTGCGTAAAGATAATCTGCACCCATTATTCCAAGCAACCTCTTTTTCTTTTGGATAAACCATCTTTTCTTTTCTTTTCTGTTTTTTTTTTTTTTCAATTATCTTTTATCTTTCACCTTTTTCTTTCACATAAAAAATTATTTTCCCCTACTTTTCAGTATGATGTGACATAAATTCAAAATGATTAAGATCCTAATTTTCATTTTATTACATTCCATTCATTTTGTTTATTATTATATTGAATGCTCTGATCTTTTTCCAAATAGTTTTGATAAAACGAATATATTGTTGAATATGTACCAACTTAGAGAAAAAGAACACAAATACAAATAAATAAATAAAATTTAATTCAAATAAAAAATCACATTTATAAGTTAGAGTAAAAATATATGTTAGTTTTGATAAGAATTAATTTTATTGTTTGTATAGATACATATTTTCACTTTTATGGCTTCATCAGAACTATAAATGTAATGTACATAACTATTTCTTTAAAATTTTCCTGTAATAGGCGTAAACAAGAAGCATCCCATGTTTTGGTATGAAAGGCTTGCGTTCTTTAATCTACTCAAATTGGTCAACTAAGTTTTTATATATTAAGCACCGGAGATAGTAGATATTAGTCCCAGTATTTCAAAATTATTCTTTCAGGATTAATATGTATACAGTATACGTACACCATATCATAGATGGATGCAAAAGGTTTTGGCTTGTGAGGAGTAAACGAGAATGACGCGGGAGTGGATTATCTCAAAATCTCATCTCTGAGTATCTTTTCATCTTAACTGTCTAAAAATTGATCTAAACGTCTAGAGAGAGACAAGTAATCTACTTTTAAATTTTCATATTTACCGCGTGTGATATTTTGAAATAGATGATGTGTCTCTCTCTGGACGTACGCTTAGATCAATTTTTGAATGGTTAAAATAAAAAGATACTGAGAGATGAGATAGATTCTAAGAGAATCCGGATCCTATGTTTTGGCACTGTCTTGCGTAAAGATAACCTGCACCCAGAATTCCAAGGAACTCCTTCATCTACTGGATAAACCATCTTTCTTTTCAATTTCTCTTCTTCCTTTTTCTTACGCATAAAAAAATTAATTTTTCCGAACTTTTCAGTTTGATGTGAAATAAAGTAAATTCACAACGATTAAGATCCCACTTTATTACATTCCATTCATTATTATATTATATTTTTAATTCATTTTATTATTGAGATCAATTAAGGTTTTTCCCCCTCGGCTGGAGATTAAGGTTGAAATAAATTTAATAGTTAGAATAGTCCAAATCGTTAAAATAAATTTAATATTTTTAAATATGTACCAACTATTCTAGATAAATAAGATACGAATGAAAAAAACATATAAAAATGATTTCAAATAAAAAATAAATAACACTAAGTTATAGTACAAATATAAGTTAGTTCTAATAAAAATTATTTTTTGCTTTAATTTTGGCCTTTTGTTGTTTGTATAGATATGTATTTTCACTTTCAGGGGCTTCACTACCCATCCTGTGATTCCAAATCAACATATTGATAAAACAACTCTTCTTGAGTCGACTAAACTAATATAATTAAAAAAATTTATTATAAGAATAAGAACTTTGTTGTGTAATTTCATTCAATTCAAATCAAAAAGGAAAAACTCTCTTTTTCTTTGAATTAATATAGAATCAAATCGGAAAAATATCTATTTTTGATCTTTTTTTTATGTATTAATTTTTTTATTGTATCAAATCCATTATACCAAAAGAAGAGTGACATTCTAATGCCCTTTCCTTTACTTTTTTACTTTGATTTTAATTCCTTAGATTTTGTAGTAGGTTCCATTCTCATAACATAATATCTCCAACGAGAAGAAAAAAGTAGAGTGTTATATTTGTGCTTTGTTTCTCGAGTGAGTTTGTAAACCCCTCCAATTAAATTAAGTATAGAGAATCAATGTATCTGATTCGTTGTTGGTTTTAATTTATGCAACGAGATAATTTCTGTTTGATTTTATGTTACTTTATTTCAATAATGAGCTGAGATACATACACTATTTGAAGATATAGTAAGCAGTACATTTGAAGATATATCAGTAAGCAGTACATTTGAAGATATATCGTCACATGAGAATGAATTAATATTTCTCAACACACCTGAATCCCCATGCAAGCTTGACTTGCGTGATTCATACAGTCTATCTGTTTCTTTTTCTTCTTTTTTGTCTCTACAGCTTTTTCTTTTATTTGTGAGGCCGTCTGCTCATTTTCCTTTCTTCTTTTTTTGTCTCTAAAACTTTTTCACTTTTATCCATATAACCGCATCTATCCTTAACTTGCCGTGCTTATTAATGCTTTTCCTCCTACGATTGGAATTTGGAAAAGTAGAGAATCAATGTATCCATATTTTTGCTTCTTTAAAGTGCAAACGCGAAGTCGGAATAAACTCCACCCTTTTCATTTCCAAAGCGAGCAAAGTAATCTAGCATTCTTTTCCTTTTTATTTATTTATTTATTTATTTTTTCCTTAAATTTAATTTATGGAGGGTAAAAATTAAAGTGGAGGAGTCTAGTATAAATTGAGAGGGATGTTGATGATGGAAGGACAGATGAAGCGGTGAACAATACACAAGCAGGTTAGCAGCAGTGTGGTGTTGTTCATCATTCATAATATAAACAAAGGGATCAGTCTCCACCTTCAAATCCACAAATAATGAGCGAACAAGCGAGAGATATACAAGATCTTAGAGAATTATACATGCAGACATTCAAAGGGAAGTGGGAAGATGTGGAGAATCTATACAAAGCAAAACCAGAGGTGTGGAACGCAGAGATCACTAGCTCAGAGGACACAGCACTGCACATGGCCATCAACGAAAACAAAGAAGATGTTGTGGGAAAGCTGGTGGATATTATTATCGGCCTCCCGCAAGATCATTGTGGAAAAGCGAAGGAGGCTCTGAAGAAGAAGAATGAGGTAGGGGACACCCCTCTGCATCGCGCAGCTGCGAGAGGCTCTGTGAAAATGTGCAAGTGCATCGTGGAGGCAGCAAAAAATATGGGCGAGGACTTGCTCGGAATTACCAACAAATGGGGCGAGAACCCTATGTTTGTGGCTGTTCTTGACAATCGTAAACAAGCCTTCATCTACTTCCACGGTGCTTATGATAAAGCAGAGGACCTCCCTAGATCTGCCAAAGGAGATACTATACTTCACGCCGCCATTCGGAGAGAGCATTATGGTATATTTATGCGTCCCACACCAAAACTCTCTGAAAAATCACGGATTTTCTCTGATGATGATGTGTGTATACACACACATATTTTATTGAAATTTGAAGGATTATATTAAATCAAAGGGAAAATAATGACCTCTGAAATATTATGGATTAATCTTTCAAATTTTCACTTAGTATCAGAGCAACCAGCACAGCTTCGCGTCGGATTTTTATCTAATAAATGCATTCCTTCCGTGAGTCGGGTTTGTAGCATGTAAGTACTCATATATCATCTTAATTATTAATCAACAAGCTTTATGCAGACCTGGCGTTCCACATACTGCAACTGTACCCAGATCTTGCGGGCAGCCTGAATGAAATGGGAATGACTCCTCTCCATATCCTAGCCAGCAAACCTCCTGCTTTTAAAAGCGGCTCCCACCTCTACTGGTGGCATTCAATCATATACCACTGTAAGTATATCACTGGTACACACACACTCTCCTTCCAAACAAAGGAGGGAAATTAAAGATATATTGTAACACGCGTGTGTGTGGTTAATATATAATGTCAACCTTTGTGTTATGATAACTTCTATTTCTTATTCCTGAATCAATTGTTCTTTTTTGGCGCAAGGTATAAGGGTAGATCCGCTGGTATGTGATACTTCTCATCCGGAAAGAAGCTCGGAATTAGTGTGTGCAGACAACTACCGGACCCGTTATGAGTTCCTTTCAAGTTTGTGCTTTGGTAATTAATTCGAGTTGAATTTTGAGAGCGAGTTTAGAACACTGGATCTCCTATATTTTCTGTGCCTTCTGTTTTGTAAGAATCATTTTTTTAATTTTGAAAATATTTAAACAAAAATCACGTTATAGACTTATCATAAACGTATTGATCACCAAAATCATGTTTGCAAAATAAGTTGATTCAAACTCATCATATTTATTTACAATCTATATCATTCACTTTATTGGTGTTAAGAAAGTAGGTGGATTTTGTTTGACATATTTTCATGCGTTTACTGTGTTGGCAGGAAGATCAGTAATGGAGAAAAGGGATCCAGAGAACCACTATGTTCGGGGAAATGTTCCAGAAAATTGTGTTACCTGGTTTCAGTTTCTATTCATGGTCTTGCGAGATTTATTTGGCGTTCTAGGATCTGGTATGCCACCTTAAAGTTTAATTTATTGATGATATATATACTGTAATTCTTCCAATCAACCAAGTTTGCTGTGAATATGCTTGTCAGGGAACACCTTTAAGGAAATAATTGAAGCAAGACAAAAGCATACATGGAGTGTTCAGATACTGGATGAACTAATGAAAGACCCTGGGAACACATACATGACCAAAGAGGGAACAAGCCGAGACCTATATTTCGGAGTATCACACGATTCACCCGACACACTTGATGAAATACAGAAAATTAATCCACGATCGGATTTCGGAGGATCAAGTAATAATCCATGCATTTAAGTTTGAGTTCGTTCAAATCAAACCCATAAGATATTATATAATAGAGAATCAATTAAGAGCTACGGTGAGAATTGACATGGCAGGAGACAAGAAGAAAGATGATGAAGCTCCAAAAAGAACTGATACGGCGTTGTTGGTGGCAGCCCAGAAAGGTGTAGTGGAAGTAGTGAACAGAATTCTTGAACGATTACCAGTCTTCATCCACGATACCTCATCAAATAAGAAAAATATAGTGCTGATAGCTGTGGAAAATAGGCAACCCAGAATTTTAGAGGCACTACACACTCACTTATACGTGAAATTAAAGAAGCCACAACTCTGGCAAGACCTCGTTCAATCGGTGGATGCTGATGACAACACTATATTGCACTTAGCAGCCAAGTATGATGAATCCAAGTCTCATCCTTGGCAAATTCGTGGCTCTGCCATGCAGATGCAATGGGAAATCAAGTGGTACGAGGTATGTAAATGCATGCCTAGTTAGATGTTAATATTTAATAAATATTTTTTTTAATAAAACTAGTTTGACGATCGAAATGGAACTTGAATAATATTTGCTTTGCAGCATGTGAAATCGTTTGTGCCAACCCACTTCGTTTTCCGTGCCAACAATGAAGGAAAAACTCCGGTACAAATCTTCACTGAAGAGCATAAAGTTCTTGTCGACAACAGTAGCAAATGGCTCAAGGAAACGTCTGAATCATGCTCAGTGGTGGCTGCGCTGGTTGCCGGAGTTTCCTTTGCAACGTCGAGCCAAGTCCCCGGTGGGACCGATGACAAAACTGGCAGACCAAAGCTAGAAGGACAGCCTCCGTTTGATCTTTTCGCAGTCACAGCACTAATTGCGCTCTGCTTCTCTGTCACTGCACTGATCATGTTCCTTGCCATACTTACCTCTCGAAAACAACCCAAAGATTTTAAGACAAATTTGCCACGGAGGCTTCTTCTGGGTTTAAGCTCACTGTTTGTGTCCATTGTCTCAATGCTCATATCTTTCTGTGCTGCTCATTTCTTCGTGCTTGAGGACAGATTTAAGCGAGGAGTGTTCCTTCTTTATGTCGCCACTTGTCTTCCTGTTTCCTTCTACGCAATCGCACAGTTACCACTCTACACGGATCTTTTGAAATTCATTTTTACGCGCGTTCCCCAAACACATGATTTCGGAAATTTTTGATTATACATACTGTTCTGGTGTAGACACATATGCATGTTATTATTAATTAGCTGGGGAGTTTCTTTCCTTCTGATCTAAATTAAATATAATGCTTTTCCTCCTACGATTGGAATTTGGAAAAGTAGAGTGTTATATTTGTGCTTTGTTTCTCGAGGGTGTTCGTAAACCCCCAAGGATAGAGAATCGATGTATCTGATTTGTTGCTGATTTTAATTTATGCAACGAAATAATTTATGTTTGGTACGTTACTTTGTAATAACCCCACTTTTATGTAAATTATTGTATGAAGCTAATTAATATTATATTATTGAGATATATGGAATTTTCATTAAATCTAAGGTAAATGATATTTGTTTCCATCTAATTGGCTAATAAGGGATTATTATTGTGAGATGGCATAAGAAGACGAGATAATTCAAGAACATGGACACATGGCAAGTAGGGAGATTATTAGCAACAAGCATTTATGCCTTTGAAAATGACATATACACATGGCAAGATTAAAGTGAATATTGGAAAAATATCTTTGACCTTAAGATAATGGCTTTATTGATGATATTATTAACAAGTGACACATGGGCATGAATAGATATGGATAAAAGAATATAGGATAAACTATACTTTTAGTCCTTTAAGTTTACATGAGGTATATTTTTAGTCCCTTAACTTTATAAAGTATACTTTTAGTCCTATAATTCTAACACCGTTAGTTTCGCTAACGGAAAACATAAACTCAAGTGATGACTGTGTAAACTTAAATGATGATTGTGTAATTAAATCTTTTAAGCTTAAATTTAAAATATGGGTAAATTAAAGAATATATAAAATTTATGTAATTAAATGCTATTTGTCATCATTTGAGTTCGTCGCGTCAGCATTTTCCGTTAGTAATATTAACGGTGTTAGAATTTTAGGACCAAAAGTATACTTTATAAAGTTAAGGGGCCAAAAGTATACCTTATATAAAACTTAAAGGACTAAAAGTATACTTTAGTCAAGAATATATTATGCCCCTTCACTTCTTGAAAAGCGGTGCATGAAGGAAGGAAATGGGAAGAAACAAAAAGGCCTTATTGATAATTGAATATTATTTCACTTATTTGTATCTCTTGGTTAATAATTTAGGAATGTTTAATTGATAAATAATGAGTTTTATTACTTAATTGGGCTTTGAGCTTTTAATTAGATTTAATTCATTTTTGTAATAAAATTTCAGATTTACAATGCTTCAATATTTTTGCCATAAATTTTGATCTAGATATCAGATTAGCCTCATTTTTCTTTCGTTTTTTAGATGATTCATAGAGCTATAATTGTTATGAAGACTCAGAAGGCTAATTCGGACAAGAAGATTGACGAAATTGGAGCTAAAGGCAGACACATTTTTCTGGATTTTTATTTTGCCCGAATTTTGTAATAAAAGACCAATTATTAGATGTTTCCTATTTATTAGAGGATTCCTATTCTTAGAGGTTTCCTATTTATTAGAGGTTTCTTATTATTTGAGGTTTCCTATTTTTTGGGTCAATCTTGAAGTCCTAGTGTTTCCTATTTTTAGGTTAAATTAGATGGCTGAAAAACATATTCTCAATTATGTTGTATGAGATTTTTGGATTAAATTAGAGGCTTATTATTTTCCCTGAATTGTTCATCATATTCATGTTCTTCTTCATCTTTTCTTCTGCGTTTTGCCTAGTCATGCTTGGCTAAGCTTCTGTGATTGACCCATGGTTTGAGGATTCTGAAAATCCAGAGGACCCGCGCTTCAGTCAGTAACATAATTCGTTTCTGTTTATTTTAATCGGATCCGATTATGATTGCGGATTGGGTATTAGATTTAATACCCATATTGATATCCCGAGGACATAGGTCGGACCGGGTTCTAGAGAGCGTTGTGCGATCGCACAGCGAGCTCGCCATTTGTTCGATCAGATGCTAGGCGATCGTCTAGTCGAAGGAGTTTGTAGAGAAATGAAGAGATTTCGGTTTGTCCAGAATCAATCACGAGTTTGGTTATTATGTTTTTGTCCGATGAAGGTTATGGAATCCCAATTCTGGGTTAATCATTTTTAATCTGATTAATCTCGTTTTCTTATATCTTGTTCTAGCTTTGCTTCGTTTTAATTACATTGAAAAACCCCCCATTCTGGTTACTGTTACTGTGTTACTTGTTTACTGTTGATTTTAGACCCGCTGCGAATTCCTTGAGAGAAACGATCCAGGTTCTCTATACTGCAATCTTTATTGAACTTGGTTATTTTGTAAGGGCTCGGCAGCTCTTTTCACTTATCACATGATATATAGAATAAGTCCACATGGTCCCTTATTAATTAAAGGATTACTAGAAGGGACACATAAGCCTAGTTAACTAATTATAGGGGACACCTAAGCTACCAAGTGTCCAAATAATATTTAAAGAAAATTAATTGAGGACACATATGCACATTGGATTAATTACAGGGGACACTTGTACACATTTGAATAATTAAAGGGGGAACCCTAATCTTCTTCTCCATTTGATTCATACAGTCTACCTATTTCCTTTTCTTCTTCTTTTTTCTTTTATTTTTTGTGAGGCTCAGCCTGCTCTTTTTCGTTTCTTTATGTTTCGTCTCTCAAACTTTTTCACCTTTATCTATATAACCGCATCTATCCTTAACTTGCCACGCTTCTTATATATTATGGGTCTGTTTGGGTTTGCGGGCGGAAGCGATAATTTATTGGGTTAAGGAGCAATTTGGCCAACGAACTATTACCTCAGAAACGTCCAGCACAAATAACTTTTAAGTAGACTAAAAATGCCAAAAAAATTTTAAAAATGTGCAGTCAAGGAGCGCTCAACACAAAAAAGTTTTACTCTATTTTTGTGCTGACTACACATTTTTAAAAGTTTTTTGGTATTTTTGGTCTACTTAAAAGTTATTTGTGTTGAGCGCTTCTGAGGTAATAGTTGTAAATTAAGGATAAATAGTTGGGAATAATTTTTGGCCTAAATATTTTGGAAATAATATTTTATGTCCTAAAGAAATTATTTTAGAAAGAAAAATCCTTAAATGGAAATAAGGATTAATTTCCATCAATTATTCAATGTTGCAATCAAATTGGAAAAAAAGGTATATAAGTGTAGGAATTAGTAGTATTATGAGTGTTTTTTTTTTAATAATAAAAGAGGCTAAACGCCAGAACCCATTACAACACAATTACAAAAGAGAGGGAAAAAATCCCATGCAATCCTTATCAGCTAAACCCCTCAAAGACATAGGGCACTCGCTGAAAAAACTAGACTTAGACAGCCCCCACTTGGCTAACGCATCAGCCAAACAATTAACTTCTCTAGGAACATGGCTAACAGATACCATCCAGTCACCACCCAGAACGTCCCTAATCCTCTGCAAGAGCAGGCTACTCGGATTGTGATTAGTATCATTCAAACTATGAACAAGCTCTTGATCATCAGATTCAACCAAGATCTTTTTATAACCCAGATCACGCCCAAGCAAGAGCCCTTCTAAAACAGCCCATTCCTCTGCAACACCGGCACTGCATATTCCAAGCTGTTTTGAGAACCCAGCTAGCCAAATACCTTTATCATCTCTGATAACGCCTCCACAACCAGCTCTAGATGTACTCAACATCACTGCACCGTCAACATTTAATTTAACCCAGCCCTCTTCAGGGGCTTTCCAGAAGGGAGCACCAGCAAAGGAGAGGAAGTTATTAGGCCTGACGGCAAAAGGGACCTGAAAACCTGTAAATTTCCTCCAACTATGCAAAACAACTACCCAAGGCTTGGTAGGTTTGCAAAATCCTGGTACAAAAATAGCCTCATTCCTCCACATCCACAACTTCCAAATAGCTACTCCAAAAATGGAAGCCCAGTGAAGGCCCATAGCCGAGCAGAATTCACCTGCTAAATTCATATGCAGCCAGTCCTTCAAACGAGCAGAGAAAAATTGGCTAACAACCCTAGGAGAGATAAGTTTCAACCACAACCTTCTAGCATAGACATAGTCCCTTAAAACGTGAGATATATCCTCCACTTCCCTATTACAATGGTTACACAAAGCAGAAGTAGAAGACCACGTACTCCTCCACTCATTTGTCGGGAGACGATGAAGAGCCACCCTCCACATAAAAACTCTGATACGTTCAGCACCTTGCCATTTCCATATATGCTTGAACACCTTACACCTCAGATGCGGAGGATTATTTTCTATAAGGAAGTAAGCACTTCTTATAGAAAATATCCCATTTCTAGAATCTCCCCAAACCATAAGGTCAAAACCAGCCTCAGGATCAAGGATAAGATGGGAGATAAGCCGGTGCATAATAGAAGGCTGGACCATATCAACAAGCCTAAACAAATCCCAACAACCATTACACACCCAATCAGCAACACATGATAGATCCTCCTCTTCCGAAAGACTCCTAGTAACGAAGTCTTTAATTCTTCCATCAAACAGCCAACGATCATTAAAGAAACTAACCATCCTCCCATTGCGAACAAGCCATTTAGATCCCAAATCCACCAATTTTTTTTGGGAAGAAATAAATTTCCACAACTTAGAATCCCCTTTCCTAAAAGACAGAAGAGAATTATTATCACGCAGCATATACCTGGCTTGAAGAACATCCACCCACAAACCTTTGGCCCCCACAAGCAAGTTCCAAGCAATTTTGGCCCCACAAGCTTTGTTGAAAGAAAGGAGACGCCTAAAACCCAATCCCCCAAATTCCTTAGGCCTAGTAATACGATCCCAACCCACAGGATGAAAATGGTGATTGGAGTCATTATGCCCCCAGATAAACTTCCTCTGAAGTCTCTCAACCTCAAGACACACACTTCTGGGAATTCTAGCCACTTGCATCGGATACAATGGGATAGAGCTAAGCACTGATTTTGGAAGGGTAATCCGACCAGCAGTAGAAAGAGTCTTCGCTTTCCAGGCCGCAAGCTTAGAATGCACTCTCTCTATGATATAATTATACGTCTGCCTGTTATTACGGCTTCTAATCAAAGGAAATCCCAGATACCTCCCAATCTCGGAAGAAATATTCATTTGAGACAGCGCTCTAATCGAATTTCTAGTTTGGATCGAAACTCTAGGGGAAAAGAATAAAGAAGATTTAGCACGATTAACCTTACCCCCAGAAGCATCCGTAAATTTATTTAAGCAAGATAGCATACACTCAGCTTGAGATTGAGAAGCCACCCCAAAGAGCAACAGGTCATCGGCAAACATTAAATGAGAAATTTTGGGCCCGGTTCTCGAAGTAGCGATAGATTGCCAATTTCCACTCTCCACCTCATCACAGATTAAATGTGATAGTTTATCCATGCACAACACGAATAATAAGGGAGACATAGGGTCCCCCTGACGAAGCCCCCTTCCGGGAAAGAAGAATTCCGTTTGAGCCCCATTCCAGAGAACATTGTACGAGACCGTAGAGACACAAGAAATAACCAGATGGATGAAAGAGTCCTCAAAGCCCACCTCTTCAAGCACTGATTTAACAAAAGCCCACCTAATCCTATCATAAGCCTTCTCAAGGTCGATTTTCATAGCCATCAATCCCTTCCTGCTTCTATTCTTGCTCATAATATGAAGTAATTCTTGTCCAATAATCAGATTATCTTGGATATGTCTCCCTTTAATAAAGCTAGCTTGAAAGGGAGAGATAATCTCATTTAAAACACTTTTCAATCTCTGAGTTATAACTTTTGTAACACACTTATAATGAACAGTACATAAGGATATAGGTCTAAAGTGAGAAATCAGGTTCGGGGAATCATTCTTTGGGATAAGAGACAGGAGGGTCTTATTAGCCTCCACCAAAGACGTAGAACCAAGGAACACCCCTTTCACAAAGTGACATAGGTCTGGACCAACCTTACTCCAATTATTTTTATAAAAAATAGGCGGAAAACCATCAACCCCCGGTGCTTTAAAATTCCCCATAGAGAATAAGGCGTTCTTGATTTCCTCATCCCCTGGAACACAATCCAATTCCCTCAACGCAGACGATTCAAGACGGGGAAAGGAAGAAAGAGACGACAAGCTAGCAGGGGCCCTATTATCCTCAAGAAAGATATTCTGGAAATAACTTACCACCAGATTCCTCAATTCTGCATCATTAGTGATCCATTGACCCTCCTCATTTTTAAGAGTAGCAATTCTATTCCTCCTGCGCCTCATCTTAGTGTTGAGATGATAATAACGAGTATTGCGGTCTCCTTCAGTAATCCATTGTACTTTGGACTTTTAGAACCATTTAATTTCCTCCAACCCCAATATACGTTCAAGCTCTTCCTGAAGCTCCAACTCTAAATTACACAGGAATTCAGAGAAAGGATAAGAAGACGAGCATTGGATCCCATTCAAGCGAGCTAGCAGAATCCCCTTCTGTTTTTCCAGATAGCCGAAAATATCCTTGTTCCATGGCCTAATGGCCTCCTGGAAATTACGAAGAGATAAATCAATGTCATTTCCAGGAACCCACTTCTCAGCTAAGAATTCTTTAAATTGCGCATGTTTGAGCCACATGGCTTCAAAACGAAAAGGCCGACCGTCCCTACTCAAGCCTTCATCACTTCCCAAGTCCACCAAAAGGGGGTTATGATCAGAGAAACGAGTTCTGGCAAGAACCTGGACATGACTATCAGCAAAGCATTCCAGAAAATAAGTATTAGCTAGTGCCCGATCCAGCCTTTGAAACAAACGAGGGCAATTGATTAATTTGGGCCCTCTCCACGTGAATCTAGGACCAGAAGCCCCCAAGTCAGAGAGCCTACAGTCCATAATCCTGTGTTGAAAAATAGTCATTCTAGATTGATTAATTTCAGCTCCACCAACTCTCTCAGTTACAGAAGCAATATCATTGAAGTCACCCACAATAATCCACGGAGAGGAAATAGAACATGCAAAATTCCTGAGATCAGTCCACAAGGCCTCTTTAAAAGACGGCGACGACAAGGCATAAATAGATGTGAGGAAAAATTCAGGTTTACCCACAGTAGTACACCTAAGATGAAAATACTGCCGATTCGAACAGATCACAGAGACTCCTACTTTGCTCGACTTCCAGGCAGCAAGCAGGCCACCGGATCTACCCACACTAGGGATGAAAGCTGACCCATCGAACCCAGATGATAACAGACGAGGGGAAAGAGAGTCGGTCTCTAATTTGGTCTCAGCCAAGACAATTAAATCAGGGGAAGAGTTCTTCCAAGCCAACCTGAGATGCTGAACAGAGTTAATTCCACACGCACCACGACAATTCCAAAAAAACAATTTAGGCATAGTACCCTATTAAAAGAAAAACAAAACAAACGATGGGCTTAAAGCACAAGAACAATCAATACACAAACAGTCCAAATAAAACAAAGGCCTTTGATATACTCAGCCCAATTAATCCACAATAATGCCCTGCGAATCCGGTACCACGGTGTCACAACTCAAGGTGTGATTGCCATCCTGGTCCATTTCTAAGTCAGGCTCTAAACTCCCTGGGCCAGACCAAAATTTCCCATTTAAACCACCAAGCCCATCGGCCCCAATACCCTCAGCAGCCCACGGTTTCGATAAGTAAGAATTGTCCACCAACTGCTTGAGATTCCCATCTCCAGGTTCCACATCCGCTGGCACACTTCCCATTTTCTCCTCCATGTCATCCCGTTTGTACTTGCTTGCGTCTTCCCCTCCATTAGTCAACCTCAAAGGCTCAGAACGAAAGCCCTCACCCACCGCCAAATCCCTTGTCCTTTTCTCCTTTCTCTGAGATTTTCGACTCTGAATCACTGACCCACTTTCCCCCACCAGATTATTATCCTTCTTGAGCTTCTTTTTTGTCTCCCTTTTCCTATCCCTAGAAATTTCTTCAGCTTTAGGTCGATGGCCTTGCTTCTCGACTGCAGCGTCAGGTACGGATCTCGGCCTTGTTACCGTTTGAGGAACGTCACCGTCGATCCTATCCTCGGCAAGCACGCCAAATCTGGAACCACCATCTTCTCGCCGGACTTCTCCCTGAGTTTTCTCCTTGTTTGCCTTCTTTTGCCGCCGAGGCCTCTGAACAACCACCCAGGTATCGCCTTGATTATTATTCTCAACTCCATGTTCCATTTGAACATCCTTCATCACATTGCCTCCCTTATCCGTTCCGTCTTCAGTATTAACCCCAACAACAGGAGTCTTCTTTTTAAGTTTACACTCCTCTACTTTGTGCCCATACATCCCACAACCGAGGCACAGCCAATGCAATCCTTCGTATTCAAGGTAATAATCTTCTCCATCTAGATTGATGCCTGGCATTAGTTGTTCCTCTAAGTTAATAGACACACATATTCGGGCAAAATGCCCCCTGAGATGGCTGGATGTGTTGAAATCAATTTTTATAGTATCCCCTAATCTATCACCAATCCGAGACAGAGCCTCATTGTTGTAATACTCTAAAGGGATACTAGGTAATCTAACCCAAACCGCCACTTTATTAATAGAGGCAGATTTAGGTTGGAACTGAGGTTCCCAAGGTCTCACAGTAAGATAGTGATCGAAAAGCATCCATGGTCCCCCAGTTAAAGAATTCAAATAATCCTCTCTGTTTGTGAATTTGACAACAAAAAAGCCATTGCCAATATTGATTAGAGAGAGAACACCTTTTTTTGCCCAGAGCTTCTGCAGAATGGATAATAGCAATTTGTAACCAATATTCCTCCCAAGGAGTTTCACAATGACTGCTTTGTTCCAAGCTTTGCAAAGTCTTTTCCTCATCTTCTCAGAAAAGGAAAACTTGGGAAAGTTCCTTGTAGGGTCCTCTGTAATCCTACATATCGGTTCACTGTCTTCAGCATCCGAGATGGAATCATCAGAAAGAGCATTGTCTTCTACAGCCACCTCTCCCACTTTCCCATCATGGTTGATACCTTGAAGCTTCTCAGCAAAGGTTAATCCAGGCCCCCATTGGTTTTTCGCACTTGAACCTAGCATAGGCCAGCCATCATCACAGATAGCACCATCTCCATTCTTAATCTTCTTAGAGCTACGGTGAAGTAAATCATTCTCCTCTGCAGATAGAGGAATTTGAGCAGGAACTAACGACAGCGCCATAGAGCTTTTTTTACTTCTCAGATGTGCTGGAAGTTTTGCATTTGAATATACAGGCAGCTTTACTCTTATTCATTCCTAGTATTATGAGTGTTGGACTATACATTTAGACTCAATTCTCTAATAAATTAATCCAGCCCATTATCTCATTCGGCCCATATTCCTTCACTACCCAATCCAGCTGAACACCTAAACAAAACACACACACCACACTCCCTCAGCCCATTTAGCACTCAAGCCCGAACTCCCTCCATCCGGCCCACATACACACAACACGTCACACACACATAAATTCCCTCTGATTTTACCCAAAAAAAAAAACCCTCCTATTTCACTTCACGCATAAACAACACGCAGACACCAGTGGAAGTTGGTCTGAGTGGAAGGGGCTCTGGTTGCTTAAACAAGAGGTCTCGGTTTCAAGCCATTGTGAATACAAAAAACTTCCTTGGAAGAGGTCCCTGCTTCAGCGCCTGACAGAATCTCAGAGTGGTTGCACACTTTGCCACCATTTTTTATATAAAAAACACACAAACTTCACTTCATTCTCATTCCCACTCCCTTCTTCCGGAAACCAGACGCACACACTCCCCCTCCCCCAAATCATATTTTCTCCCAACTCCTCTTTCACTCTCCTCTTCCTCCTCCAAACCTTACGGCCCTCCTCCTCCAACTGTCTCCTCCTTCCTCCTCCCTCTCAACTCCACCGTGAACCCCTCTCCTCCAAACCACCATCAATCCTTCATCCCTTTCTCTCACAGTCAGCTAGGCAGGCAAAGAAAGGAAGAAGAGAAATCCAAGAAGATAAGGTGAGTTGCAATTTCACCATTCATCTTCTTTGCATGTCAAGATTTAAGTGGTAAAATCCACCTACATGTATATTTCTCTTGATTGTAATGAAAATCTAGAATGTTTAAGAAGTGCATGTCTGTTATAATTTCATGAAATATGATTTTTGGAAGCTTAGAGTCATGAAATGTAGTTGCATGTTGTGTTTTCCACCTCTGCAACATGATCCAAAAACAGAGCATAATGTGCACATCATTTTTGTAAGTTAAAGGTTGAGTTTTTCTTTGAAATTTTTACAGGAGATAGTACTCTCCTTAAGGTTTAAAATGAGCTTTAGATCAACTCCAGTTATGATTTTTGGAAGTTGAGCTAAAAATCTGGAAATTTTTGGTATGATTATGGAGCATGAAAATGACGTGGCATTTCAGAGCAAATAAACAAAATCAAAAAAATGTGAACTTTTCCAGATAAATAGTATACACATAGAGGTTTAGTTTAATAGGTATTTTGTCGAATTCCGATAAGTATTCAAGGAGTTATGATTCTTCAAAGATTGATCAAGAAATCTGGAAAATTCTAGACCTTGTTTGTGTTTTTCGAAAGTTGGGAATTTTCTAAGCCATAAATCAACTTGGTGACTTTAATTTATGAAAATAGACTTATCAAGGTTTAAGTAGAAACTATAATCACTCCATTTAGAGTTGTATCGGTCAAGTTATGAGTTTCCCAAATTCCCAGAGAATTTAAAGGCTGAATTTTGATGAGCCTTAAAATAGTAACATAAGTTTTTAATTGTGTATAGGGTAAAGGAGCAAAAATACACATGTGCTTTACCCTCGGGAGTGCCCAGCACCATATGCTTTTTTTGGGAGCAAAAATACATATGTGGTTACATTTTAGGAGTAAAAATCACACCACCGTTAAAATCTAACTTAATGGTGCATTTGCAACAGAAAATGCCATATTTACAACAACATTTAAACACCTGAATTTTGAATATAGAAAGGTCATTTACAACAAAAGAAAGAGACTATATTTACAACATGAAGTGCTGTATTTACAACAAAATTTAAAATCTGGTCATATTTATAACAGAAAATGCCATATTTACAACAACATTTAAACACTTGGATTTTGAACATAGAAAAGTCATCTACAACAGAAAAATGCTAGATTTACAACAGGAAATGTTGTATTTACAACAAACTATAGAATTTGGCCATTTACAACAGAAAAAGTCATATTTACAACAGGCTAGATTTTAACGGTGGTGTGACTTTTGCTCCTAAAATGTAACCACGTGTGTATTTTTGCTCCAAAAAAAAAAAGCATATGGTGCTGGGCGCTCCCAAAAATAAAGCACATGTGTATTTTTGCTCCTAAACCCTTGTGTATAACCTTTAAAGTAAAGGTTTCTTTGGATATATTGAAAGGTTAAATGACTGAGATGATATTTATTCCATAGTGAATAGTATCTAATTAAATAAGTCTCAATTGGTATAAATCCCTAGTCATAAGGATACTAAAGGATAAGTATTTTGGGGTGGGTCTAAAGGAGTTAAATCTTAATTATGTTACTAAGATTAAATTGGATAATGACCCATCTCTATATAAATGTAAATTATAGGAACTCCCAACCCGCTCGCACTGCAAATCACTTGGACACAGTCAAGGTGACTACGCACACAGGTGGTAACTCTAACCTTCTATATTTGTGTACATGTATGGTTAAATGCCATGATGTGTGGAAAGTGTTTTTATAAACATGTTTTATTGCATACAGTATGTTTAAGTGTTGGCCACACTACTACAAAAAAGGGTTCTTATTTCTCTAAAAGGTGTCCTATTAAAAAAAAAGAAGTAAAAAATAAAGGCGGTGACATTTTTGTAATTATATGTAAGAAAAGTTTACTTTTGTGCCTAAGTTTTCAATTTAGACGCCAAAAGCATCACTTTTGGCGTCTAAGTTCAAAACTTAGACGCCAAAAGTGATGCTTTTGGCGTCTAAATTGAAAACTTGGACGCCAAAAGTGATGCTTTTGGTGTCTAAATTAAAACTTAGACGCCAAAAGCCTAGCTTAAACACTCCATCTGTGCTCCCCATCGTATTCATTTTTCCCTTCCAAAAAAATTTTCCCCCCGTCTTCTCTGATTCTCTCTCTCTCACACACATGAATCCTCTTCTTCACTCAGACTTGTATACTGGACGCCAAGATCTCAACCTCCTCTCTACTTTCTCTCTTCTTAGTTCAGACTTGTAGATCGTCCTCGCTTTAACTACAAGATCTCTGCCTCCCTTCGCTGGTCGCTCGCTCACGTCACCCCTGTCGCTTGCGTCTCCTTCAAAACTCAGACTCGTCGCTTGCTTGCCTGCTCTTACATCTCATCCTCTCCAGCGTCGCTCTTACGTCTCATGCTCTCCGGCATCACATACTGTGGTCAAGGCTAAGGTTAGTCCTGCTACCCCTATTTCATTTTGGAAAATCTCATATCTGAAAAATTTTAGATCGGAGATTTTTCAGATCTGGAAAATTTCTAAACTCTTCATCTTTGTTTTGTAGATCGGGTTCGATTGAGTTTCCAAAAATTTTATATCCTCTTCTGCTTGTCGTACGTGAAGTGCTTTAGGGGGCGGTTCGGCCGTGAAGTGCTTGCTTCAGACAGCAACTTCAGATCTAGATGTCGCTGATTGTTGTGTATATCTGATGTTAATTTTGTTTTGATTATATTTTGTATGGGTTAAGGTGCAAAAATAGACATGTGCTTTTCTCCGAGGAGCGCCCAGTAGCAAATGCTTTTTTCAGGTGCAAAAGTAACTATGTGGTTACAAATTAGGTGCAAAAATAGCGTTTGACCGTTAAGTTTGACTTATGATCGTTAAGTTTGACTTTTTTTGCTGACTGGACGATGACGTGGCATTTCAAATATTTTTCAGTATCCTTTTAGTACCGGTCAATATCTGAAATATTTTTTCAAGATCCTAAAATAATTTTTCAAAATTATGAATTTTTTTTTGTACCAATCAGTATCCTGAAAATACTTTTTAGTACCAGTCAGTACCCTGAAATATTTTTTTCAGTATCCTTTTAGTACTGATCAATACCGAAATATTTTTCAAGATCCTAAAATTATTTTAAAAAAGTCAAACTTAACGGTCAAAAGTCAAACTTAACGGTCAAACGCTATTTTTGCACCTAATTTGTAACCACATAGTTACTTTTGCACCTAAAAAAAGTATTTGCTACTGGGCGCTCCTCGGAAAAAAGCACATGTCTATTTTTGCACCTGAACCCTATTTTGTATAGATGGGTTGATTTCTAGCTTCTTATTGATAGTTTTCCTTGCTTCCAATTTGATTTTCCTTTTTGCATTTTGATTAGGGGATAATGTTAGATTGTTGATGTGTTCTTATCGTTTCTTTCTTCTTCCACAGCCAAGCTCCAAGCTCGTCGCGACCAACCTATTTTAGTAATAAAATGTTACAAAATTACCCTACGTTCTAGTAATAAATTGTTTTCGCGCGCGCGCGCGCGCGTGTGTGTTGTGTGTAATACCCTAAAAATCTGTGTTATAATTTAGTAAAATTATACCTATAAAAAAAGGTGAATATGAGATATCAAATATTAAGTAATAATTATCTTATTTTCCAAGGGAAAATCACTTAGGAAAATTAGAAAAGAGAACTATGGGGTCAAAATGACCAAAATACCCTTGGAATGTATAAAAACTTAGGAAAAATTGTGAAAAATCCTAAATATCAGTGAAATAATTATTAAAATTGAGAGGGTATATATCTCTAATTTTGGTAATTTGATAAATTACAAACTTGGAGAAATTGAAGAAGAATACTCAAAAGTATTGAAAAGACCAAAAGGCCCCGTAAATTCTAAAATAATGCAGGAATCATGGAATTCTAATGTTAATACAAAAGTTTGAAGATAAAGAGTTATCTTAATTAAGGAAATTAACCACAATTGATAAGAAGGTAATTAGGTAATTACTGGCTAATTACTTAAGCATAAACGAAGGAAAATTCAGAGATAATTATGTAAAACCCTAGAATTAGTGGTAATGGCTAAAAAATTAGCATAAATATATTTCCTAATTAATTGGAAAATATGAAGAAAAATTAGTGAGATTAGGTAATTTTAAGCCTAAATACAAGAATGGACCAATAGGAAAAAGTTATGAAAAATTATGTAAAAATAATTAAAATAATAATTAAATAATTAATTAAAAAATAAATTAAAAATATATACATATAATTATTGTGAGGGCCGACATATTTTTGTGGAAAAAGGGAAAAAATAATAAATAGGAAGAGTGTTTTGTTAAAACTCTTATATAAATAATTTAATTAAATAGTAAAAAGTAAATAAATACCTATAGGAATCGGATCCTATCTAGAGAACCAGGAACAAGATTTCTAAAGTCAGGGTATAATATTGATCAGTGGATTTTTATCTTGAAGTGGTCTTTTCCGGAAGTTAATTCTGAGATCGGTAGGAGATTTAGGTAATAAGACGAAATAGGGAAAATCTGATAGAAAGGCAGATAGTCAGAAAATTAGAATTTGAACAAAATAAATTGTAACTCAACATCTGGAGATGAGTTTGAAATTATCTGGACATATTTGGAATCAGTGAATTTTTGTCCAGAGGTTGATGATTCCGGAAATTCGTTTCGTAACCGACACGTTTTTCTGTAAAACTTCCATCAGGCCGGAGAAGACCTAGACAGATTTAAAAAGTTAGTTAAACTAGACATTTCTAGTAAGAAAGAGAATATCTTCAAAGTTATGAATCCAGAATTTTGAGATTTTTCCGAAATTACGCGAATCGGACACCGATCGAGGAATTCGACCGGAAAGCTTCTGGAAACAATACACTTGGCACCAATTGATTGGTTCTTCCCTTGAATTTTGGGGCATGAGATTTTCGGCCAAAAAGAGAAGAAAATGAGAAAACTTGGTTGCTAAGTTATGCTATGGACGGTCCAGATCGATTCTCACAAAGTTGATCCGACGGACGAAGCCCTATCTCTTTTCCTATAAATACCCCCCCTCCCTTTGGTTTTTCACACCATTTCCTTGTGAAATCCGAAATCTAGAGAGAGGTTTAGAGAGAGAAGCTCTGGGGAAAAAAGCAGCGAAGCTCTGGGTAAGTTTTTCGGTACCGAGCTTTAAGCTTTCGTTGTTCTTTCAATAGTTAGAGTAGTAATGTTAGATTAGTATTTAATCTTCCCAGTATGATTAGATATCATATGATAGGGGTATTTTAGTCCTAAGTTTCAAAAATCATGATTGGGTCAAAGTTCTGGCGAAATTTTGGAAAATCTGAGTCAAAGTAACGAAGTGCTGGCGAAATTCCGCCAATTAGGGGTATAGGGGCAAAATGGTAATTTTTACCTAAAATGCCTGTTATAATGTCAAATATTGACAAAAGTAATATTTATCCTTATAGGATATCTGTAGACTCGTACCGCTGTCGAACCGCTGTTTTACCACCGTCGTGCCGCTGTCAGAATTTCTGAATTTCCGTCAAAAAGTACCGAAGTACCGTCAAACGAAGGTACGTTCGCGGCGTACTGTAATACTGATCACTTTGATGCTTATAGTATGCTTATATATGATATGGATAATTTCATAAGCCATGAGCGGAACTCTGTTCCGGGTCATGCACAGTGACTAAGGTAATAAACTTAGATAATCACTATTACAGCCTTACGGGTTATAGACATGATAATGCCGTATGTTTTCCTAGCGCTGAGGACACGACCGTACATCGTGGCATTGGTGAATAGTGCAGACAAATAACTTTGCTCGTTGGGTAGTTGTTATTAAATGATCATATATTGCTCTGTCAAGATCATTGATGTAATTCATTCTAGAAATATCTGTTGAACATATAATGTTATATAAACATGAGGTTAACCGTTACCTGAGATCCGATAAACATTGGATCTCAGCTCTTACTATAGCATCAGTATACGAAATACCAAGGACGGAGGATAAGAGTAAGCCGAGCGGACAGCACACGTGAAGACAAAGTAATGATCGACCGAGTAGATTAAAGTCCTGAACATAAAATGTACTATTCTTTATGAACAGGCAGTTACGCCACAGTTAATGTTGTATCAGTTACTCAATGCTTTTTATTCCGATGCTCTACTCTGATGAAAAAAAAAATTTGGCTCTGAAATTGGGATGTTACATTTTTGGTATCAGAGCAGCAGTCTTGGCAAGAACTTAACTATGTTACTATGAACAGTTTGGTGCCGAAGGCAAGGCTAGTCTACGTGGGTGTGCCAATCAGTCGCCGTATAAGTCGGTGAGGCCCCCATGGTAGACACTTACCTGGCCATTCTGTTCAGTAAACGGAGTTAGGTTCTCAAGCCTTTTAACTTTGAGCACATTTTGAAAATGAGTACGATATAACTCTAACGTTATGTTCTAGAGATGGACGAAACAAGGTCCTCTCGCATAAAATATTACGATCAAAGAAAACACACCGCGTGTATCTCCGTAGTTTTCGATATGTTAGGGTTAGAACTGAACCCAAGCCGGTGTATCTATCACCTGGACTTATGCAGATATCAATCTCTTATAGTCTTGATGACTCTGATATCCGTTTCTGATAGTCCTAATAACTCTGATATCAGCCTCTGATAACTCAAAAATCGCCAGTTTGTACTGGACGGTAATTCTACCCTAGCACAGCACTTACGTGAAGCTGGGGCATGTCAGACAAAACCCTGAAGCCAACGAGTATAGATACATGCAGTATTTGACTCATGTAGAGGAACTCCCGATACGTGTTCACGTACCTGTTCCTGAAAAGAGCAAACTAACAGAATTCTTAATAAAAGAAATATTGAGGGTGTCCGTCCATTTCTAGTGTAAATACTGGTGAAGTAAAAATCTGTGATATACTAGTCGATGTCTTTCTTATACGTCTAACGTTTTTCATAGGATATAGTAAAGATGGACCGTGGAGAACCTTCTTACGTAAATCATTGTGGAATCATGAGACGTACTGCACGGAAATCAATAAACCCTAGACACACAGGGATCAACAGTAACTCTGAACCGATTTACGATCCGAAACCAGCATACTATCCTGCACTTGAACCAGAACACTATCTCGGGCCAGAGTATAACCCTAATCCTGAATTTTTGAATCTAAACTCCCCTACACGTGTTCATGTAGCTAGACCCGTGTACCATTCTAGACCAGAGTACCCAGTTTACCCAAATCGTGAGCCTAAACTCATAAACCATGCACTTCCGAATATAGTTCAACTTTCGCCTGAGCCAGAAGAACCAGATTCATCAGACCATTCGTCTGATGAAGACAATTCTGATGATTCTCACTCTAGTAACCAGGAGATTTCCGACAATGAATCTCATACCAGTTATAAACCTGTTTTCCTAAACCATGTCCTAGATCAAAACGGGATATTAGTAGACATTCTGAGCCTCGACTATGGAAATGCCTTTCAACAGTCAATAACGGTAAAGGATGCATTTTACCAGTATTTGCAAAATGTAGGGACAACGTATGATCGAAGAAATATGTACTTCATTCCATTTCACTCCCGTGAAGATTGGTCGAAATCTACCTTATACCATTTTCCTCGAAACCATTTTTTTGGGTGGAAATCACAAACGAGCTCGTAGGAGAAGGCCTTATCCAAAGTTTTCATACATTCCTTCGTCGTCTCAAGTGGCGGGTAATCCACGACGTTTAAAGAAGCAGAAACGAGAATGATCTGAAGATAATAGGAAGGAATACAGGAACCTGTTTATTAGTATTTTGACGCTTCTTAAAAACCTCAGAAGTTGTAAAATAGCTGATGTAACCAGGAAGGGTTTATAACATATTGAATAGTTTGGCCAGTAGGTTAGGAAGTGCCGACGATTGTAACATTTTAGGCATATGTTTAATATATATGTGTTTGTAAAGACTCTTAATGACTACTCTTTCCCAGTATCTCTAAACCTCTTTGTCCAAGACGAATTCTGGAGAGAACGGAAAAATAAATTCTTATAACCAATGTTAACTCCATTCTAAATTCTTTTCAAGAGCTAGTCCAAGACAACCAGCTACATAATATGACATTTTTGCCATGATCATTACCATGTAAATATCTGTCTGTTTAGAAGACTAAATTATTCCTTAAAATTGCTAGTAGAAAGATAGGATGGAAGGTTGGCAGGGAATCAAAATTATGGGAAGTCAAGACCGAGATCTAGGTGGGAATAAATTAAAGGTGGACAACCACGGGTGATACCAGTCCCAGTACAACATCTTCAACACCAAAGTGTGTTGCAAGAACTGAGGGAAAACGAAAGAAAGTTACAAGAGCTGATGGAAGAGCTGAAGGAACAGAAGACTCGTAGGGAAAAGCTGAAGGAGCGGAAGACTTTGAAGGAAAAACTGAAAGAACAGCAGGAAAAGCTGAGGGAACAGCAGATTCTTATTGATACTCTCTTGGCTGAAAGACAAGAAAGACAGATTGAGGTACTGTAATTCTGCCGTATGATGGAGTACAACTTAGAAAAGCTGCGTAGAGCAGGGGAATCCAACAATAGCGAAGTAAGTCATGACGGACTTAGCCAGGGAAACCCCTCGTTGAAAAGAAAGTTTCCTGCGGACAACAATCAAGAAAAGGGCAAGAACATAGTTCAGATTGAGCAGCAGAGCTCTCAGAAAGTGCCAAGGTTTCAACTATGTCCAAATTGCGAAGAGTACCATCCTGTTGTCTGCTGTAGTGGGCAACAGATTTGCTACAAATGTCGAAAGCCGGGACACATTATCAAGGACTGTCCTGAGTATAGAAGGGACTACCAAGGAACGAATAGGCAGCAGAACAACTCTGGCATGACAGGACCCCGATCATGTCCAGATTGTGGGAGGCATCATAAGCTGAAAACTGACTGCGACGGAAAGCTCATATGCTTCAAGTGTCTGAAACCTGGATACATCAGTATGCACTGTCCTCTAAAAGTTGTGAGGAAAGGGCTACGGATCTCAAGCCAGGCGATGGCATCACGTGTGTTGGAGGCTGGAACATCTTCAGAGATGATTCCGGAAACTATCGCTTAGTAAAACCTATTTCAAATGTAATCCGATCCGGGTGCTAGACCGATCAACTACTATCGATACTTGTACGGATCCTTTTGGGATGCATACGTATATATTTCCTTACGATATAATAGTAGCTACATCATTGGGTGTGAGCTTTTAGCTTGTAAAGCGTGTTTTGAACCAAGTTGCGGGTATAACATAAATTTTACTATTACTTCATAGCGTCAACGATATCCTTCATAGTGTTAAACTAACGGTGATGAAGAACGATGACAATGGGAGTATAACTCTCACAAGCGGAGTTAGAACCGATACGGAAATCGAATTCGTACTCAAAAACAACTCGGCTACAAATGAACTCTCTAATAAACCTTACCAAAATACCCCCAGAAAGAGAAGTTTTAGAAATCTACTATTGACCGATGCCTAGCATAGGATCAATATCGAAATAGCCGTACCAAATGTTGTTGAACGGAATATAAAAGCTGAGGAAGCAACTTGAAGGACAATCAAAAAGGAAGGCTTATCGCAATCCAACGTACCACTATAGAAACTTCTGATTATATTCTTAAAAGGAAACAAGAGTTTGTAATCTTGTATCCACTATCGTCAGTAGGACGAAGCAATTGTCAGAAACAAGTACCACTTTCTTTGACAATCCATCATCTAAATCGTATGTTTAAGATCAATTGATCAAAGCATCCCCAGCTGCAAATCAAAACTAGCGTTGTTCTGAGAATAGTTCTCAGGACTAAGTATGAACATTTTGAAATCTTTGAGATTTCTTCCAAACAAAATGCACCTACCTTGTTCATAGGGTACTTAAACCAAAATTTCTCTCATACGCATAGTTACAGTAGTAGAGGTGTTGTTTGACAACGTCCTCATCTGTTAAGAAATGGTGAGTGTTGGCTGTCAGAAATGAACTTTCTGGGCCATGTTACATGATGAAACGATGTTGTAAACTACTTTTAGGCAAAGAAGGATCAGTTCTGGAATAAGTATAACCAGAAATAGTAAACTTAAATGTGTAGTTTTGGGTCTAGCGGGATAGTATCGCAGATTCAAGTGAACTTTCACTAAATACAGTTAGTATAAGACTACGATAAGTAGCAGCTGGATAGAGAAAATATCGAGTAGGTACTCTCTGTAAAAATTTGTACCGGTATCTCACATGACGATTCGAGGAAACGAAAGCTGCATGGGTATGAAAGCTTAATCTTGACAAAGGAAATTCCCCGCGAAACTGTAAATACGCCTGATGAAGCCGAACTTCCAAATTTTCTTATAATCAAGATAACATAGATTGACGCCTTGTACGGGCAGAAGTGTAAATCACTGATATTGCTCAATGAAGTTGTTGGAGCAGAAATTTTTCTTAAACGGGATATGATTGATCACGTTCCTAAATAGTTTATACAAGTCACAAAGGATCGTGAGAATCCTTTGGTGATAGTAATGATCATATATCCTAGAGGTTGGTGTCAAAAGAACACCTCAAAGGCGAACATGTAGTTCACATTTCGTGAAATCATTCGAAGTGTTTAAACGAACCAGTCGCTATTAGATAGCCTTATTCCCGAATATGGTTAGACTTCCATAATGTTTTCCATATTTCTTAAGTTATATTCGACCGTGATCATGTCATTGAGTAGGAGGTATCTTATGTTGCCATAGTGTATGGGAACTATGGTGACATTTTTGGTATCCATTTTGGTATTTGTGGTGTTAACCGCGGTGTATGGGAACCACGGGGAAACATCATATATCAAAATACGAAATGACAAGATCTTTGTGGACAAACCGAGGCGAATTCCCGAGTACCAAGAAGGGCGGCTGGCAGACAAAGTGAAGATCCGACGCGTATAGTCCAAAGTTCGAGTAGGACGGGGTTAGTTAGTACAAAGTTTAGATGGTAGAGTGTAAATTTCGAGGACGAAATTTTCTTTAAGGGGGGAAGAAATGTAATACCCTAAAAATCTGTATTATAATTTAGTAAAATTATACTTATAAAAAAAGGTGAATATGAGATATCAAATATTAAGTAATAATTATCTTATTTTCCAAGGGAAAATCTCTTAGGAAAATTAGGAAAGAGAACTATGGGGTCAAAATGACCAAAATACCCTTGTAATGTATAAAAACTTAGGAAAAATTGTGAAAAATCCTAAATATCAGTGAAATAATTATTAAAATTGAGAGGGTATATATCTCTAATTTTGGTAATTTGATAAATTACAAACTTGGAGAAATTGAAGAAGAATACTCAAAGTATTGAAAAGACCAAAAGGCCCTGTAAATTCTAAAATAATGCAGGAATCATGGAATTCTAATGTTAATACAAAAGTTTGAAGATAAAGAGTTATCTTAATTAAGGAAATTAACCACAATTGATAAGAAGGTAATTAGGTAATTCTTGGCTAATTACTTAAGCATAAACGAAGGAAAATTCGAGATAATTATGTAAAACCCTAGAATTAGTGGTAATGGCTAAAAAATTAGCATAAATATATTTCCTAATTAATTGGAAAATATGAAGAAAAATTAGTGAGATTAGGTAATTTTAAGCCTAAATACAAGAATGGACCAATAGGAAAAAGTTATGAAAAATTATGTAAAAGTAATTAAAATAATAATTAAATAATTAATTAAAAAATAAATTAAAAATATATACATATAATTGTTGTGAGGGCCGACATCTTTTTGTGGAAAAAGGGAAAAAAATAATAAATAGGAAGAGTGTTTTGTTAAAACTCTTATATAAATAATAATTTAATTAAATAGTAAAAAGTAAATAAATACCTATAGGAATCGGATCCTATCTAGAGAACCAGGAACAGGATTTCTAAAGTCAGGGTATAATATTGATCAGTGGATTTTTATCTTGAAGTGGTCTTTTCCGGAAGTTAATTCCGAGATCGGTAGGAGATTTAGGTAATAAGACGAAATAGGGAAAATCTGATAGAAATGCAGATAGTCAGAAAATTAGAATTTGAACAAAATAAATTGTAACTCAACATCTGGAGATGAGTTTGAAATTATCTGGACATATTTGGAATCAGTGAATTTTTGTCCAGAGGTTGATGATTCCGGAAATTCGTTTCGTAACCGACACGTTTTTCCGTAAAACTTCCGTCAGGCCGGAGAAGACCTAGACAGAGTTAAAAAGTTAGTTAGACTAGACATTTCTAGTAAGAAAGAGAAGATCTTCAAAGTTATGAATCCAGAATTTTGAGATTTTTCTGAAATTACGCGAATCGGACACCGATCGAGGAATTCGACCGGAAAGCTTCTGGAAACAATACACTTGGCACCAATTGATTGGTTCTTCCCTTGAATTTTGGGGCATGAGATTTTCGGCCAAAAAGAGAAGAAAATGAGAAAACTTGGTTGCTAAGTTATGCTATGGACGGTCCAGATCGATTCTCACAAAGTTGATCCGACGGACGAAGCCCTATCTCTTTTCCTATAAATACCCCCCTCCCTTTGGTTTTTCACACCATTTCCTTGTGAAATCTGAAATCTAGAGAGAGGTTTAGAGAGATAAGCTCTGGGGAAAAAAGCAGCGAAGCTCTGGGTAAGTTTTTCGGTACCGAGCTTTAAGCTTTCGTAGTTCTTTCAATAGTTAGAGTAGTAATGTTAGATTAGTATTTAATCTTCCAAGTATGATTAGATATCATATGATAGGGGTATTTTAGTCCTAAGTTTCGAAAATCATGATTGGGTCAAAGTTCTGGCGAAATTTTGGAAAATCTGAGTCAAAGTAACGAAGTGCTGGCGAAATTCTGCCAATTAGGGGTATAGGGGCAAAATGGTAATTTTTACCTAAAATGCCTGTTATAATGTCAAATATTGACAAAAGTAATATTTATCCTTTAGGATATCTGTAGACTCGTACCGCTGTCGAACCGCTGTTTTACCACCGTCGTGCCGCTGTCAGAATTTCTGAATTTCCGTCAAAAAGTACCGAAGTACCGTCAAACGAAGGTACGTTCGCGGCGTACTGTAATACTGACTCTGATGCTTATAGTATGCTTATATAAGATATGGATAATTTCATAAGCCATGAGCGGGACTCTGTTCCGGGTCATGCACAGTGACTAAGGTAATAAACTTAGATAATCACTATTACAGCCTTATGGGTTATAGACATGATAATGCCGTATGTTTTCCTAGCGCTGAGGACACGACCGTACATCGTGGCACTGGTGAATAGTGCAGACAAATAACTTTGCTCGTAGGGTAGTTGTTATTAAATGATCATATATTGCTCTGTCAAGATCATTGATGTAATTCATTCTAGAAATATCTGTTGAACATATAATGTTATATAAACATGAGGTTAACCGTTACCTGAGATCCGATAAACATTGGATCTCAGCTCTTACTATAGCATCAGTATACGAAATACCAAGGACGGAGGATAGCACACGTGAAGACAAAGTAATGATCGACCGAGTAGATTAAAGTCCTGAACATAAAATGTATTATTCTTTATGAACAGGCAGTTACGCCACAGTTAACGTTGTATCAGTTACTCAATGCTTTTTATTCCGATGCTCTACTCTGATGAAAAAAAAATTTGGCTCTGAAATTGGGATGTTACTCTGTGTGTGTGTGTGTGTGTTATATATATATATATATATATATATATATATATATATATTCTTGGGATGATTGAGCATTGATAGTTTATATATATATATTCTTGGGATTATTGAGCATTGATAGTTTAAATAATATTACATTTTTGTTAGAGGATATATATAGCACTTGTCCTCATTAAACTTTTTATTAGTAGTGCATTTTTTTTTTTTGAATTAGAGGTCCAATGTTTGTTTTATATTTTTATAAATATTATTCTTCTAGTTTTTGCCATACAAAAGAACTATTTTAATTGACAAATGATAGTAAAATTTTAATAAATTTATTAAAATGATAGAAAGTAACGGTATGTAGTTTAATATTATAATTTAAATTTTGAAATGTTAGGAATTATTTGCAATTGATCAAAGTTCAGGGGTTTTATGTAATTGACATTTTTTATTAAAAATATAACACTTACTTTAATAGTTAAAAAAAGGGTCATAAGGTTAAATTTAAACTTTGAAATCTCACAGAAATTGTATGCAATTGACCAAACTTTAGGAAGTTTTCTATAATTTATCCTTGAACAAGTTGCAAGCCCAAGTGATCACATCTCTTAAAAAATATATTTTATTTAAAACAGGTCATTTAACTCCAACAAATTCGCACAAACCAACATGCCTCGATCTCAATTATTGCATTTATTATCTGGTGACTAAATTATGCAAAACTCTTCAAACAGCCAAATCAGATTAAGAGATAATTGACATGTGACATACTATATATAAGTTACAATTTCATAAATCTCCTTAATTTTGACCAGTTACAAATAACCTTCACTACATTTCAAAATTTAAATTTAATTTCCTTAAAATCTTGATTTATAAAATTAAAACCCATGCCGTTACTTTTATCATTTTAATAAATTTATAAGATTTTTACAATCATTTTCTCAATTAAAATAGCCTTTTTATATGACACAAACTAGACGAATAATGTTCCGAAAATAGAAAAATAAACGTTGAAGGTAAAAACTATTCTTTAACACAAATATAATATTTAAACTATTAATTCTCAATTATCCCATAAAATATTTGCTATAAATGAATTTTTTTTATATTATCCGTGTTCAATTACACCAAAAAAATAAGTAAATGTTATACAAATGATGACATTTTTATTTTAGGGGAGTTAAGCTTAAATTTTGAAATGTCAGGGGATTATTTGTAAGTGATCAGAGTTCATGGAGGGTTTTATAGAATTATTAGTAGTTTACATTGGATGCCGCATGTGATTTCTCAATTTGATGTGACCATTTTTTCATTAAAAAGATAACAACTAGTTAAAGGTCATTAATAATAATAAATAAAAAAAAAGGTTATGAAGTTAAATTTAAACTTTAAAATGTCAGAGGGTTATATACAATTAATCCAAAGTTCAGAAGAGTTTTGTAATAATTTAGCCTTATTTAGTTTATCCAAAATTAAAGCGCACACATTCACACAAAAATAAAAAATAACCATTATCAAAGAATTCTTATTAAGCCCAAAAGTTTACGCAATCAGGATTTTATCGGGACAAAAATAAAAATGCTGGTTTAAAATTTCAGACAAAATAGATCTATTTTTTATATTAAGAATTATTAATACAAGAAAGAATATTTCTTATAAAAATGATCGAGGAGTACAATATAATGTCGACAGCTGTTGGGTAGCATTGATAGTTTTGATAAGAATTCTCATCTTTATCAGGAGTTCAAAACCCTAGAATTCCATAGGTACATATATTGGGCACGTGTGAAAGCTTGATCATTTTCCAACTCTGATAATTCAACTTTAATGATTATGTCTGAAGTAAATTAAACGGCATTAAAGTAATTAAATGATAATCCAATTAATTAAAATCAAAAGGCATCATCATTACTCTGCATAGACGAGGTCAAAAACCAACAATTATTGAAAGCAAGTGGTAAGGGACTTGTTTTTCTACCACCACATCCTCGATCTGAGATGTGAGAATGAAAAAAATGGTGTTGGAGCTCTTTTCTCACAACCTTGGGTTCAACACGAGGCGAAATCCAGATTAGTCGGAACTGAAAGTTCTGGTGAACCGGTGGAATAGAAAATAAAAATAAAAATGGACGAGGCCAAAACCAGTGAATAAGACAAGGCCAGAGTTGCAGTGTGAGTTTTCTGAGTTTGAAAGCTCTCAGAAGCTAATGATGGATCAAATATCGATAAATAATATATTCCATGTTCAAACTCACTCTTAATCCATCGGCATCGCCATCACAATTTTAATATAATTAGAAATCTTGTTCAGTATCTATCAAATACATTAAACTAGTTCTTTTGGATGCATGCATTAACTCATAGTTTGTGAAGGTTTTATTTTTCTTTTTGTTTTTAAGCGAATAACTTGTTATTTTCTGTATGTTGTTACTGCAGATTCAATATATATGGGTAACATTGTTTAATTTTTGCTCAATGCACATGGAATATAAATTATTAAATTAAAAATAAAGATTAAATCGATTATTATTTCTTTAAAATGAATTTAAATTTTTTATTTTAATTAAATGAACTATAATACAAATATGCCTAATTGTGTTGATGATTTTTTTTTTTTTTTTTGCTTAGAGCGTCCGATATCCCAGGGCAGACCATCTTTCAGACACATCAACGGCCCCAGACTAATCCAGACCGAAATCGGGTTGGCCCCTTTCGGGGGGAAGCCTCTACCACCCCACGCCTGCTGCATTCCCACGTCTCGAACTCAAGACTCGTGGTTAAGCTAGGATAACCCCTTACCAGTTGACCTAAGCGCTTGGGTGTTGATGATTTTGTGTAATGACATGTTTGCTTAATTGTTGTAGTTTCAATTGTTAGAAAATTTTTTTTTGTTCTTATTATTAGTCAATAAAAGAGTAACTAATGATAGTTTTACAATTTTGCCCCTATCAAATTTTGAGAGAGAAGAAAGAGGTGAAGCACAATATATAAAATATATTTTTTATACCTATTAATAAATGAGAGTAAAACTAAAAAAAAAATTATTAATTAAATATTTAATAAGTTAACTAACTTTTATTGGTATTTGAGGATTAAGTAAATATGACTTATAAAAATTACTAGAGTGGTACTCCCTCCGGTCCTAATTATAGAAACGCTTTTATAGTATAAATTGTATTACAAAAGTATTCCTATAATTAGGACCGGAGGTAGTATTTTAGAATTATAAAGCCATTCTATCCACTTGGGCCTTACATATATTTTAGGATTATAAAGCCAATCCCTTCCACTTGGGCTGGAATGTTAAAAAAACTGGTACAGGACCCATGCGGGTACAGAGAAAACGGAATACACAAGTGACATGTCACCGGTTAAAAGATGACAAGTAAGAAACCAACCCGGATTTAGTTTAGCAAAATGGGCTAATCACTTATAATGTGATCAACCAAGATTCAACTCCTTTTTAGAGAGGTACCGTACTCATATTTAGTACCAAATAGTGTCTCGAATATGATTGTTTCTAACCCTTTGTCTTTGGGTTTAACTGGCGAAGGGGTCAGACTTCCTTACCTCAAGGGAGGGGGTTCGATTCCTGCGTTGGTCAAGGCGCTGGGGGAGGCATCCTAGGGGTATAGGAAGCAGTGGAAACGCTGGTAGAGGTGGAGGCATGTGTACTCTCTGTCCAGTATGCCCTGTGGACTGGGCTCCAAGCGTCCTGCCTTTGGATTGTGGGTGAGCCCAACTCCTTTCCTAAAATTTTATTATAAAAAAAAATTGATTGTTTCTAATAAGAATCTGTGCCTAATAAAAAAAAAATTAAGCAAGGAGACTTCATATATGAGTCTTAATAATAGGTTTAAGGTGCAATTTTAATAACTTTTTTTTTTGGCTATAAATGACTAACACAATTAAGTTTTAAGGGTGCAAAAGTAGACATAATATTTTAAAGCGGTGCAATTTTAGCAATTTATTGAATTGGCCAAAACGTACATTATAAAGCTGGAACGCGAGCAAGTGGGTCCTACGTAAAAAAAAGTAACGGATGTTTGGAGCAATTTAAAGGAATTTCTAAAATTACACCATTTTAAAAGGATTGTATTTATTTTTATACCTTTCAAAACTTAATATTCTCCTAAACGTTTATGGCAAAAAACTTCGTTATTAAATATAGTACAGGACTCTTATGAATTCATAGTTGAAGAAGTATAATTTTACACACAACGAACAAAGTCTAACATATGATAATTTAACCTTTAAACATTACTAGTATCTATATTTTACATTTAGTGATATAATTGTTATGTATTTTTAATTTTTATACATCTTTTATAAATCTTAAAATTTTTCTCTATGTCATGTCTCATTTTGGCTATTGATTGTTCATTTCTTTCATCCTTTATACCATGGATTAGTTAAAAATATATAACTAATTACCGAGTGATATGATTTTATTTATAGAAGGAAATGTTTGTGCATTTTTTTTTTTTAAATTTGATCAATATTATTTCTCCTTCGAGGCTTAGAGGACAAAGGGTTTTCATCTCTCCAAACTGAGATTCGAACTTATATTTTTCTCCTTAAGGGGTGAAGGCCTTTATCACCTCAACAACATCTTATTGGTAAATATTAATGCATTTTTAATCAGCATAAAAACAAGGGGATAAATACCATTTTTACCATGAAAGTTTAGTCTAGGGAACATTGGTCACCTGGAAGTCTTTTTAGTCTCATTTTTACCCCGGAAGTTTACAAAACGGAGAAATTTTGCCCCGGAAGTATTTTTTAGGAGCAATATAATTGTGCCCCTGGAAGTTTACAAATTGGAGCAACAATTTAATGGTCAAGATTAATAGAAGGGCAAGATTGCTACATTTTAAACTTCTGGGGCAATTTTGATCCAAAAAATATTTTCGGGTGACCAGTGCTCTTTAGGCTAAATTTCCATAGTAAAAATGATATTTATCCCTAAAAACAAGCTATACACACTCGTTAAAAAAAAAAATCAAAATCTTACTTTCAAATTTATAATCTAAAAAAACTCAAATATATTTGTCACCAAACTGTGAGAACAACCAATTGTAATGTCTGCCAATCATAGCAAAAACAACCATCTACATAAAATAAAGAAGAATCCCAGTCCCAATAATTGTTGAATTAGAATAAAAACATTTCTAGAGAATGTTTACAAGGAAATTGCATGCCCACAGCTAATTTATTATACTAATCCAAGAGAAATATATCCTTCGCTTCGGGGAAAAAATTAACTCATTTGTTGTAGAAGGTCTAAAAAATAGTCCCTATAAATAAAAAAGTCAGCACTGATGGAATAGTGGCACATAAGCACTGCGCATGGTGCTGAATAGTCAAATATACATAAAAAGAATTCTTAATATTATTAATTAACGTGAACATTAAACTATGACTAATTAAATTGCTTGCAATTGATTATGACTTTCAGTATTAATTCATTTGATGAGACACTTAGTTAAGCAACAAAGCTTGAAGTGAAAGATTTGTTTCAGTGCTGTGTTTCCTTTTCTTTTCCCTTTTCGTCATGATTTTGGACTCTGGAATGGTTTATTGTACTGACATGGGTTTTATTATAATTATATGGGTGGCTACTTTCCTTAGACCTAGAGTAGCGCTATGGACTGATTCAAGGGTTTTAAGCATGTATGAACCTGTTTTGTGTGTGTTTAATGTTATGTTTGTTTACTTAATCTACTTCCTGTCTGTTTGGTACCACTCTGGTTCTATTTATAAGTCCTTTTTGACCAAATCACACATACTAAGGAGAGGTAGTTAGTTCAATGATTATGGGGTAAATTTTCAACTTTGCCCGCATTTATGAATTAGTATCTTTCAACTCTTTCTCTATTTTCATTGGTACAATTAATATGGACAAAATTGTCACAATCTCATTCATTACTTGAAAGAAGACTTATAAATAAGACTAAATTTTTTGATCAAAAGGGACTTATAAATAGGACCATAGTGGTATATGTGAAAATATAATAATTATTCATCCTGTCCTTAATATATATGACATATTTCTAAATATAGGACAGTTTTCATATTTGTTCATATATCTTTTTATTTAATTCACCTCTATAAATGCTTTCTCAATAATAATCAAGAAAGAGAGAGGAGGAGGAGAGGAGATATATAAGAAAGATGACTAGAGTGTTTTAGAAAATACATGTTATATTAACTAACTTCCTTAATCTAATCAAATTAGGTAAATATGTTTTATATTAAGGACCGGAGGGGTAAGTTTTAATCCAATTTGCTTTAGTTTTGTATCCCTTCTTCTCTCAGGAGCAGACAGACTTGAGCTTTGTATGTGTCAATCTCTCACTCAATGCCCAAGGAAAAAAATATGTAGTATAATAAAAAAAATATGTAAGTGAGAGTTGGAAAGCATGTTGTGAGAAGTCCTATAACTGTCGGTGGTGTTATGGTTTATAATTCATGTTTAGTAGCAGCTATACGTACTGCGTATGTGTTATAAATCTAGGGTTTTGTATTCCTTTAGGATTATGAACTTCTCTCTAGGTTTTGAAGTTTTAATTCTTTTCTGTCTATCCAAGGCATTAATGGATATGTCCCCAGGCCCCAGCTATGATTTCAGATAAATGTGTGTGGGTTTATTATTAAGCAAATAAATGTAGCCTTTGTTCATATAGGCATTCTTTTTTCGTACATTTTTTTAACCTAAACTTCAATTCTTTCAAACATGGGAAAATCACTTTTAGAAATATAAGGTGAGATAATTAAATGATTAGTTAGAGAGTTAGTTAGGGGCCCTAGCTAGTCTATATAAAGGGGTCTTAACTAATATGATTAATGAGTGTTGGGTGTGAAACCCTCACCATTACTCTGTCACCATTACTCTTTGTAAGAGCATTATGCTCTATTATTAATAATACATCATTCTTCATCTTCTTTCTCCTTATTTCTCTAATTATACTTGTTAACATGGTATCAATCAAATTTTTTTTTTTTGATCAGATCAAGAAATAGGTCTTCTTTTCAAGATTAAGGGCCCAATAATCAAGATCCATCACTAACTGTTAGCAGTAGGGGGAGAAAATAAGGCTTGAGGAAAAGAAATAAGCCCAAACATTAGTATGATTAATAAGTGTTGGGTGTGGAACCCTCACCATTACTTTTTGTCACCATTACTCTTTGTAAGAGCATTATGTTCTATTGTTAATAATAGATCATTCTTCATCTTCTTTTTTCTTATTATCTTCTCTAATTATACTTGTTAACAATCCCAATCAATTATTAATACATCCTGATATGTGTGCTAATATACACCAGCTCCGAGTTCACTCTCTGGATACTCTTTTTTTAGGGTTTTTGTCTCACGGCTTTCCTGTCATTCACTGTGACTGGTAAGAAGGATAGGAATTTTTAGATGTTCATGGCGCTTCATGAGGGTGGAATATCACCTAGAGGGGGGGGTGAATAGGTGATCTTGATAAACTTTTCTGGGATTCACTTTAGAAAATAAATTACTGGATTAAGAAATGAGAGATGAACACAAGGAGATTTATACTGGTTCGGTCTAAATCTTCGACCTACGTCCAGTCCTCAAGTACACCTTGAGATTTCGACTAGGTCCTTAAAACACACGTACAATTACCCACTCTGTAACTTAGGATGATCCTTTCACTCTCGGACTCACTCCCCCTTACAAGTTGCAATTGTACACCCTTACTTAAGGTTCCACAACCTCAAGTTTAAACAATAGAAATAATGAAGGTGTTTGACAGCTCCTCACGAGTGAATAAAGTATGAACACTGAAGTACAATATGTAATGAGATTCTCAAGATAATTGTAGTAATTAGAAAAGATGTATGTCTCGTATTCTCTTGAGTAGTTTCTTCACTTGAATCAGATGTCTCTTTATAATGTTAATGATTCAGGTCAATCGAAGATAGCCGTTGGGTCTCTTTGATTTCCCACGATTGCTCTGTATTGAAGATTTTGACCGTTGCAACATTTAGTGTCTTCCCTTATTTTATGCAGGGAATCATTCTGAGTAAAGGCCATATCGAATACTTCCAAATGATGGACTTCATCTTTCTTGACGATTCGTCTGTTTGACGCGTGAGAATAAATACGGTGATTCTCTGCATCGTCAGTTTAATGGTTGATTCCTGAAGCTCACTTAAGTAGAATCATTAGAAATAGAAATTAATGAGTTTGTATATAATCAGTAATAATGAAAAATCAATAATAATAATCAGGAAGAAATCAATCAGAGATATCCTATCGGCATTCTGTTTGAAACGACACTGCTCGAGCAAGATATATTTGGTTGCTTGGGCAAGCCTTTTAGAAAAACAAAATTCCTCCCTGATGCTCGGGCAAGATTCTATGATGTGCTCGAGTAGATCTTAGAGGAACTAGTTTTTCTCGCTGTTGCTCGGGCAGGTTGTTATGGCGTGCTCGAGCAAGCCTCAGGCAGAGGCGAAAAACAGGGATATTTCGTTGCTGCTCGAGCAAACAGTATATGTTGCTCGGGCATGGTGCTCGAGCAGGGATAAAGGACCTGCTCGGGCAGACGACATATAGTGGTGAATTAAGAGGGCTTGAGTAATGTTGTTCGAGCAAGAATTTGTCTTTGCTCGGGCATCGTGCTCGAGCATGACGAAATGCATGCTTGGGCAGACAACATTTTATGGCGAATTTGGGAGGTTGCTCGGGCAACCTTTTTCCTGCTGCTCGAGCATGGTGCTCGAGCAAGCTTTCTCTGGTGCTCGAGCAAGCTTTTTGTTTTGCAATAGCTTTTCTTCTGCCTCGTCTTTGCTCGAGCAAGGGATTGCTCCTGCTCTAGCATGATTGCCCATTTTGCGTTTTGTAATACCCGGATATTTATCTGGAATATTATAAATAAAAGTTGGATATTTCTGATAAGTGAAATTTCAATCTCCAGTCTTGTATAAATACAGTCTATTTTCTAAGTAGAATTTCTACAAGAAATTAGGGAGTTTAAGGGCCAAAGTGCCAAAATGCCCCTGGAAAGGGTAATTAACTTAGAAAATTTATGGAAAAAAATCCTAAAAGACAGTTAAATGACCAAGTGAGTTAGGAGAGTATATAGTCTCTAATTATTGTAATTTTATAAATTATGAAATTGGAGAAATTGTTGGAAAATACTCAAAAGAAGTGAAATGACCATAATACCCTTGTAATTTCTAAAAATGCAAGAGGCATGAAAATACTAATGTTAACACAAGAGTATGAAGGTAAAGAGGCTTTGTAATTAAGAAAATTATCAACAGGTGATAATGAAGTAATTAAGTAATATTGGGCTAATTACTTAAGCATAAGCAAAAGAAATTCAGTAATAATTATGTGAAGCTCAAAAATTAGTGGAAATTAGTTGAATATTAGTAAAAATGTATTTACTAATTAATTGGAAATTTGTATGAAAAATAGTTGGGTTTAGGTATTTTTAAGCCTAAATACAAGAATGGACCAATTAGAGAATTTTGGGGAATTTTTAATAAAAATTGAATTAAGTAATTAATTAAATAATTAAATAATTCATGAAAAGATTTACAAATCCAAAAAAATGCCCAGCCGAAATCTTGGACAAAAAAATGAAGATTGGATCAAAATTATAATATCATGATATTTATTCAATTTAAGCACATGTGTTTTATTATTTAATAATATAATTAAAGTGCATGAATAGTAATATATAAATTAGGAAACGGACCCTATCTAGAGATCTAGGAATAGGAATTCCAAAGTCAAGGTAAAATATTTGTCAGTGAGTTTTTATCTTCCGTTAAACTCTCCCGGAAGTTAATTCTGAAGCCAATAGGGCTTTTTCCTAATAAGACGAAATAGTGAAATTATGAGAAAATGGCAGATAGCCAGGTTGGAAGTAAAGACTTCAAAATTAGAGTTGTGACAACTGAGAAAGAATTGGGAAATTTTATGGACATATTTGAAATCAGTGCATCTATGACTATAAGCTGGAACTTAGGATTTTCGTTTGAAAGGACATGTTCGGACACGTTTTCGAGAAAACTTCCGTCAATCGGGAAATGGCCTAGGCAGAGTCAGAAAAATAGTTGGAATAGACATTTCTAGTATGGAAGAGAAGGTCTTCAAAGCTAGTTAACCGAAATTTTGAGATTTCTCGAAATTACGCAAATCGGGTACCGATCGGGAAAATCGGCTCCAGAAGCTTCTGGACGGTGACACGTGGCCACCTCCCATTGGCCAATGGATGCCACCTAAGCATGGGGCAGGTCGGCCAAGAAGGGATAAGAAGAAGAAAAAGCTTGTTCCAAAAGTTTCCCTGGACGGTTCAGATCGTTTTCATAAAGTTGATCCGACGATAGAAATCCTTCCCCGTTTCTATAAATACCCCCCCTTCCTCTTCATTTCTCACAATTCCAAGAGCTCCAAACCGAAAATCTAGAGAGAGGAGAGGGAAGGAGAAGGCCGGGAAAATCATGAGCGAAGCTCTGGGTAAGTTTTAGGTGCAGAGCTTTAAGCTTTCATAGTTCTTTCAATAGTTAGTAATGCTAGAGTAGTCTTTATTTTTATGATTGGATATCATATGGGAGGGCTATTTTAGTCTTTATTTTCGAAAATCATGATGGCGTCGAAGTTCTGGCAAAATTTTGGGAAGAAAATAGCCTATGTAGCGGAAGCGCTGGCGAAATTCCGCCAAGTAGGGGTATAGGGGCAAAATGATAATTTTTACCTACAATGCCAGTTATAATGCCAAATTACTAATGGAAGTGACATTATTCTTATAGGATATCTGAAATGCTGATTCTGCTGCCGTTACGCTGCCCGACGTGCCGCTGTAGGACATTTGCACGTTTCTCCGTAAAAGTACGTTTTTCGCCAAAAGTGCCTAACGTCATCAACGAAGGTACGGACGCGTCTTGTAACACTAATCTTGTGCTGCTTAAATGCATATATGTCAAAGATACGTTCGTAGACCGTTATACGCAGATTTTACACGGTTATGTCATGGTAATGCCGTTATGTTTTCCTAGCGGCGAGGACACGAGTGAGTATCGTGGCACCGGTGAATAGTGCAGCCGTTGTTGTTATTATTTACCCTATGGGGCTTTGCATATTGCTCCGTGCTTATGTTACTGTCGTCATATTGATCATACGATGTCTTGTATGAGTCTATATTCTTTGTATTGTCTAGAATATCATTGTCCGTATCTTGTGTTGTTTGAGCATGAGGTTAACAGTTACACGAGATTCAATGCGGTAAATTGAATCTCATTTGTAGCTTCAGTGCGGAGGACCTCGGATCGGAGATCGGGGCAAGCGCGAGGGTAGACGAGGTGGCTTGCGGTTGAAGTTATCTTTCTTGTTTCTGTTTTTACTTCCAAACACTAGGACTACTGTAATCATGCTATATTACACTATGGTTAATGTTTGTCATGTATCAGATACTCTTTCGCTCCAATGCTCTACTCTGTTTGAAAAAAAAAAAAATCGCTTTAGAAAATGGGATGTTACACGTTTTAAATGAATACTGATACGATGTTGCTCGGGCAAATGCACAGGTGCTGCTCGGGCATGGTTCTCATAACTTAACTTCTCATCCTTGAATCCTGATGATGCTCGGGCAACATCTTTGTCCTGCTCGAGCATGCTTTGATCCACATGATTTCACTCAATTTAATAACTCATAAATTGTAATCATCAAAACACGAGAGCTAACACTTCATGGTCTACGTCACTGTTATTGTCTAGTTTTTCCGACGGTGAAGTGATGCAATGCCGGGTCTTTTTCTGGAATTTCTTGGCTGCTTTAGGTTTAGCATTTGACTATCATCTTTTCCTCCAATAAAGCTGTTTATATTTTCATGATTATATTTAATAATGATAATTAAATATTTAAGAATAAGTATTACATATGATTTAATAAAGGACATGGATATTTAAATATTATTTTTATTTGAGATTTTTTTAAAAAATAATTTAAAAATTATGTTAAGTGATAGGAAAATAATATTTAAAATAATACCATTTAAAGTTTTGAACTACTTTCGTTGAGAAATAATAGGCAAATAAGTGGAGAGAATTTGGGAGATGTGATCAAAGGCTAAATTGAAGAAATTATTGAATTGGAGAAATTATTGTTGTGGATGTTTCATTGAAATTTTCCAATGGCATAAGCAACCCTTTGTCACTTACTCACTTATGATCAGCGTGCCGTTGGTAGATGAAATAATGATTCATAGGGGTTAATTGGATTTTTTTAAAAACTACCTAAACAAGATAAAAGTGTTTTATATTCTGAGACTATTTTGATATTTTTTATGTTCCTTGCAAGTTGAGACTATAATGTGATCCCTATACTATGCAAGAAATACTTACATACTCCAAGAACGTCACCTCATCTGTACCATGACTAATTAAAATGCAACAATTCATCTGATTTTAATCCTACATGGCAGATGAGTCATATGGAGCAAGGTTCAGAAACTCGAACCAGTCATTGAACCGATGGAGACATTAGGTTAAGGGTTAGTGGGTCAGACCGGAATCAAACCGGTATTAATTAAAAAATATAATGTAATTATAATAGGTAAATATATTTATATTTTAATTAAAAAAATATTTCGTGGCATGAAAGGATATGAGATATAAATTTTTGTTTACCTAGACACTAAACCTACACTAAACCTTATTCGTTCTGTCCGTCCTCTCCATCTTAAATACTAGTATTCATATATCTTTTCATTTACCTAAACAATAAATGAAGATGGGACAATACCCTAGAGAAAAAAATATTATATATAATTGATGAAGACCTTTTGTCATTAGCCTTGGGATCCACAATCAACAATTAACCAAGGATTGCGTATAGGCAAACCTAGGATCGTTCTCTCTTCTCGAGGAGCCTTTTATTGAATCCTAAGTAATTTAAATGTCGTGCAAATGCAATGGAAACAAAGGGGGATTGGGTTTCGTATTTTCTAAATTAATAAACTAAAATAGAAATGCAATTTAATTAAATGCTAACTATTATTTTTGGTATTTTTTATAAAATAGAATGGAATATGAAAATGGAAAATATAAATGGTGGATGCATCTTGGTAATGAAGAAGTGACAATCCTTGCTCAAAAATTATGGAGTTAAAACTCATTAAGTCCTAATTAGAAAAACCTCAAGATATCACCTAAGTCCAATATTCTCAATTAGTAATAGCTCTTACGATCGTAACTAACTACTACCTTTTGAGATATTGTTTAAAACCACTTAATGTGCAATTAAGATTGGAATAATGTAAACATGAGTCTTCTTGGAATTGAGTACTAATCAGTCCCTCAAATGCACAAATCAACCACATTAATTAGACAATATCAAGCTAACCAACATAGTCTCTTTGCACCACAAGTAATTCAAATACATATAATCTTCATATTACAAATCCAATCTCAGTCACAAATATCAAACCATAAGAGACAATAATCATTAATCTCAGTCCAGAATCATACACAACAATTCCTAAATCTAGGCAATCAGTATATATAAATCTAGACTATGGAATGATAGGAAAAACTCCCCTATGTAGTCCATAGAGCTCAAGAACAAATCATCATCACCAAGAAGCAAGGAAATCAGCCCTCCATTGCAATCTGAGAACTCGCCGGAATCTGGGAATAAGACGCCGGAATCTGGAAAAAGTGGCCGGAAAATTCAAGCTCTCACCGGACAGTTGCAAAGAGCTCGCCGGTGACGAGGAGGAAGAAGGGGAGAAGGAAGGTAGAAGAAGAAGGTCGATGCTCCCCCTGTTTCTCGCGGCTGCTCCTGCTCAAAAATTTCCCGGCTCGTCTCGGGTTACGCAGCTCGCGGCTCCACGGTGGTTGAGGGACGAGGAAGGTCGCCGGCGACTATGGTGAAGGATGGAGGCCGCCGGCGACAAGGACGATCAAGGACGGAAGGCAAACTCTCAGCTCTCCCTCTCCCGCGGCGCGATCTCTCGTTTAGTCTCTGGTCTCAAAAATGTCGGGGCTCTCCTCTAATCTCCGGCTCCCGGCTGAACCTAATTAGCTTCTGGTCAAAACGCAGTGTTTTGACCGAGGACCAAATTGCGAAGTATAAAAGGTTATGTAGAGGACCAATCTGCAAAGTGTGAAAGTTTATAATTTGAGCTCCAACTTTTCATTTTCAAATTTGATTTAATTCCTCCAACCACCTACAATCAAAATTAATTAATCTGTATCAAATATTCTCAGAAAAATCAAATATTAAGAGTAATAACAATTTTATGACAATTTTGCCCTTTTAATCTAAATTTAATGTATTTACTCTTAATATCAATTTATCACAAGAAAGACATTTTAAGCTCAACAACTATGACAAAATCCATTAAGAATCCCAATTAAATAATGAAAAATCATATAAAATATGGTTCAATCAATAATCTTTTCATATAAATTTTTATTCATATAATTTGCAAAAGAAAATATTTTCATGACAAGATGGGACAGGACGACAAAGATGCAGAGATATGAGATCATCTTTTCATTTTACGAGGCTCCCTTGCTCCATATTCATCCTCACTTGGAGCCATCCCTACACATAATTCTTTTTATTCATATTCGAACCAGCCACTTGCTGCTTCTTACTTCCTCTTTCCATGGGAGTTCCAATGGCGGCTCCACCATCCGGTCTTCATCTTTTGATCTCCATCATCGGCGTCTTCCCCCACGGTGGACAACCTCGACATTAGGAAGCACTTCAGATCTAGATTTCTCTCCCTCGATCCTTCTTCTTATGTGTCTCGGCCACAAGAGGGTGGAGAGCCTTCGGCCTCAAAGATCGTTGCTCCTCCTTTGACTTCATGTTAACTCGGAAGAATCACATTGAAGCACAAGAGAGACACTAATACTATTAAGGATTGGAAGCTTAGAGCTCTGATACCATGTTGAGATTGAAGGATCACATTGAAGCATAAGATAAGTACTAATACTATTAAGGATCCAAACCCTAGAGCTTTGATACCATGTTGCTATTGAAGGATCACATTGAAGCACACGAGAAGCACTAATACTATTAAGGATCAGAACCTTAAAGCTTTGATACCATGTTGATATTGAAGGATCACATTGAAGCACTAATACTATTAGGATCGGAACCCTAGAGCTCCGATACCATGTTCACATTGAAGCACAAGAGAAACACTAATTCTATTAAGGATCCGAACCCTAAATCTCTGATACCATATTCACATTGAAGAACAAGAGAAGCACTAATAATATTAAGGATCGGAACCCTAGACCTCTGATACCATGTTGGTATTGAAGGATCACATTGAAGAACAAGAAAATCACTAATACTATTAAGCATCAGAACCCTAGAGCTCTGATACCACGTTGATATTGAAGGATCACATTGAAGCACTAATACTATTAGGATCGGAACCCTAGAGCTCTGATACCATGTTCACATTGAAGCACAAGAGAAACACTAATACTATTAAGGATACGAACCCTAAAGCTCTGATACCATATTCACATTGAAGAACAAGAGAAGCACTAATACTATTAAGGATTGGAACCCTAGACCTCTGATACCATGTTGAGATTGAATGATCATATTGAAGCACAAGAGAAGCACTAATACTATTAAGGATTGGAATCCTAGAGCTTTGATACCATGTTGATATTAAAGGATGACATTGAAGCACAAGAGAAGCACTAATACTATTAAGGATCGGAACCCTAGACCTCTGATACCATGTTGAGATTGAAGGATCACATTGAAGTACAGAAAGTGTTGGGATCCGTACACGCAGCGGAATTAAAACTTTTACGAATCCCATCCAAGGATCGCTCAATAGCGTTTAAATCAAGGTTTAGGGTTTCCGAATCATATCTATGCGGAGGGTTCAGCGTTACGTTCGACTCGGCCTGGTGCACATCTCGAACGTCGTGCGTCTCGACCATCGTACGTCTCGAACGTGGTGCCATCTCGTTCGATCAAACAGGAGCTGACTGGTGGGTTACCTTCTCGATCAGCAGAAGCCGACTCTTCGAATTGCCTTCCTCTACTGGTATCCACACGAATAACCTCGAACACAGACGACAGCATGCTAGCACCTTCAATATTCTTGCCTCTCTATCTTTTCTCTCTAGGGTTTCTCGCGGCTTTCTAATACGCTTGACAAAAAGTCCTGTAGGTTTTTCTAAACCTAGCAGGCGTATTATATACAAAATTAATCCTCATTAATTTGAAATTCGAATTTTGAATCTGGATTAAAAAATATATTAATTAAATCTATTTGATAGATCTAATCTGATCTATTTATTTAATCCAAATTAAAAGCCTTCTAATTTAATTTATCTTTATAAATTAAATCTGAGAAATGGTATCTATCTATTTAATTAAATCTGAGATACTATATCTCAATTTAAATTAAATGATATCTTTATTCGAAAATTAAATCTGAGATACAATATCTCTATTTGTTTTAGATATTTAATTTATCAAATAAATTAAATACAAACAAATATTATATAATAATATTATAATCTTTATTAAATAATATTATTATATTAATTTCAAATTTAATATATATATATATATATCCTAGACTAAATATATTATTCATTAAATCTTAGACATATCTAAGATTCAATGAACATGGACACTTTTGCTCGTGTTGGGCTATTCTTGTGTGCGACCCTGTAGGCCCACATGAGATTGACAGCGGGCCAATACTGTATCAGCCCACAAGTCGCAAGTGGCCTCTAGCAAGACATTGCGACTACCCAATTCATATGGGGATCGATGATACGATACAACCTATCGTACAACCATGTTGACATTGAAGGATCACATTGAGGCTAGAGCCGGCAAAACGGGCCAGGCCCGTCGGGCCGGCCCGTTTAAGCCCTGGCCCTTTAAGGGCCGGGCCTAAAAAATGGAGGAGAGAGAGATTTCAAGTGACGTAAATTTATTTTAGGAACTAAACTCTCCAAATAACTATCACATCCAAGGAAATCAACGACACTCCCGTCAGTAGGAGTCAAGCAACCAGTTGCATTGTGAAAATTCTCTTGTGCTTGCAAAATGGAAGGTATGGAATCCAACTTAGTGTTGGAGTATACCACATCATTATTGCAATCACAAGAGATGGAAAGAAAAAGATTGGAAGAAGGAAGAGAATTTTTGAAATTGTCACCACCCGAGGGCCCCAAAATTTCAAAGCAATCATTTTTCTTTTCTAAATCGGGTGGCAAATCACAAGATAAGACTTGTTGGAAAGATTCATCAATATGTAGAATTTTATCAATCAAAATTTCAGAATCTTTGTTGCCAACAAGACTACAAGGAGGTGATCCAAATGGGAATTTTATGCATTTGGTATTCTAGGCTATGATCTTTCTCACTCATATCAACAACATAATCCACAAGTAATGCAGAATCACTAAGCAATTCCACACCAAATAATGCAACATTAACCAAATCAGTGCAAACAGAGCACCATTCATTGTCAGAACATGTACAAATGGCAGAATCACTCATACATGCAAAATCAGGACAATCAACATGCCATTCAAAGAAGAACATTATCAACAACATTGGCATCCATGCTTGTTTCAACATTTTCACAATTGACATGCTTACTATCATCAATAGTACAAGACGGTGCATTATGATCAATGGTAGAATCAACCATGTCACTAAATGCTTTCTCTTGAAGCTCAACAAGTAAATGACATTTTTCATGATAACAATCTACACATATTTTATATTCCTCACAAGAGCATGAAAATGTGTCATTCACTTTATTGCAATCATCACTAGTACTATGAAGAGAAGCATTTTCTACGATTAAAGCATCACATGTAGAAAGCGGAGTACACTCATCAACAAGTACAATCGAATCTCTACTACTAAAGCCAATTGGTTGAGCAATTACATTTTCAAACAATTGAGGGGATTCAACAATGATTGCCTCGTCCACCTCATCATCGCTCAAATCATGAATTGCTTCATTAGTTAGAGTAGTGTGAGAGCCTACTTCTACGAGGATAAGATCATTACCAAATGGGAAGGAAGACTCTTCAATGTGCTTTTGTACTTGCGTCACTTCTTGTGCATGTGTGACCATGAGAGAATGGTTTTCTTGAAAATTCATTTGCAACACTTGTGATTGTTGTTCAATTTCTTTTCCTAATCTCTCACTCATTTTCACTTGGTGTTCCATTATTCTAAGAATAGATTCCATTTCTTGATGAAAATTGTCCTTATGTGACCACTCCTCATTTATAGCCCAAGCCGTTTGATTTTGAAAATCTCCAATGACTTCACAAAGGGAAGATTCTTGGTTGGGCACACATGGTTGAGAGTGAGGTCCATAAGGTGGCCCAAATGAGTATAAGGATTCATAAGATGGATGGTATGGTTCGGGAGTGGGATGAAAGGAAGGATGGTATGGTGAGTGAGAGGGTTGATGATATTGTTGAAATGGAGGTTGGTGGAGTGGTTCATGTAATGGGTGGTGGGATGGGCCATGACATTCTTGATTGCCTACAAAAGAGTGAGAATTGAAAGGTAGATTATGATTGTCATAAAACCAAGCCATGAAAGTTCAATACAATTAATTCCCAATGAATTACAAAATAAGTATCTATCTATAAACTATAAAAACTAAGAAAAGGAGTCTAAGAAAATTCAAAGGCAAATGAAAAAGAAAAGAAGAAGATTATTTTTTTTTTTTTTTAACAAAAAATGACAAAAGATGCAGGTATGCTATGAATTAACTTGGAGACATGGTGAATTCAAACAAACAAGCTCAAAATCATATCAAATTTAATACAAACACACCACACAGAAGCTACCAAGTCAAGACAATGCAATAATGCAATGAATTCTATGCAAGCTACCTAAATGCAAAAACCCTAAACTATATGCAATGAAAAAAAAAATAAAAAAAAATGTAAAACTAACAAGCTTCACACGAGAAACCCCTTGTCAAAAGTAAATTTGACAATTAGATTACCTAGGGAGCCAATTACTTAGCTCCCCGGCAACGGCGCCATTTGATGAAGACCTTTTGTCATTAGCCTTGGGATCCACAATCAACAATTAACCAAGGATTGCGTATAGGCAAACCTAGGATCGTTCTCTCTTCTCGAGGAGCCTTTTATTGAATCCTAAGTAATCTAAATGTCGTGCAAATGCAATGGAAACAAAGGGGGATTGGGTTTCGTATTTTCTAAATTAATAAACTAAAATAGAAATGCAATTTAATTAAATGCTAACTATTATTTTTGGTATTTTTTATAAAATAGAATGGAATATGAAAATGGAAAATATAAATGGTGGATGCATCTTGGTAATGAAGAAGTGACAATCCTTGCTCAAAAATTATGGAGTTAAAACTCATTAAGTCCTAATTAGAAAAACCTCAAGATATCACCTAAGTCCAATATTCTCAATTAGTAATAGCTCTTACGATCGTAACTAACTACTACCTTTTGAGATATTGTTTAAAACCACTTAATGTGCAATTAAGATTGGAATAATGTAAACATGAGTCTTCTTGGAATTGAGTACTAATCAGTCCCTCAAATGCACAAATCAACCACATTAATTAGACAATATCAAGCTAACCAACATAGTCTCTTTGCACCACAAGTAATTCAAATACATATAATCTTCATATTACAAATCCAATCTCAGTCACAAATATCAAACCATAAGAGACAATAATCATTAATCTCGAGTCCAGAATCATACACAACAATTCCTAAATCTAGGCAATCGGTATATATAAATCTAGACTATGGAATGATAGGAAAAACTCCCCTATGTAGTCCATAGAGCTCAAGAACAAATCATCATCACCAAGAAGCAAGGAAATCAGCCCTCCATTGCAATCTGAGAACTCGCCGAATGGGAATAAGACGCAGGAATCTGGAAAAAGTGGCCGGAAAATTCAAGCTCTCACCGGACAGGTTGCAAAGAGCTCGCCGGTGACGAGGAGGAAGAAGGGGAGAAGGAAGGTAGAAGAAGAAGGTCGATGCTCCCCCTGTTTCTCGCGGCTGCTCCTGCTCAAAAATTTCCCCAGCTCGTCTCGGGTTCTGCAGCTCGCGGCTCCACGGTGGTTGAGGGACGAGGAAGGTCGCCGGCGACTATGGTGAAGGATGGAGGCCGCCGGCGACAAGGACGATCGAGGAAGGAAGACAAACTCTCAGCTCTCCCTCTCCCGCGGCGCGATCTCTCGTTTTTTTCTCTGGTCTCCAAAAATGTCGGGCTCCCTCTAATCTCCAGCTCCCAGCTGAACCTAATTAGCTTCCTGGTCAAAACGCAGTGTTTTGACCAGGGACCAAATTGCGAAGTATAAAAGGTTATGTAGAGGGACCAATCTGCAAAGTGTGAAAGTTTATAATTTGAGCTCCAACTTTTCATTTTCAAATTTGATTTAATTCCTCCAACCACCTACAATCAAAATTAATTAATCTGTATCAAATATTCTCAGAAAAATCAAATATTAAGAGTAATAACAATTTTATGACAATTTTGCCCTTTTAATCTAAATTTAATGTATTTACTCTTAATATCAATTTATCACAAGAAAGACATTTTAAGCTCAACAACTATGACAAAATCCATTAAGAATCCCAATTAAATAATGAAAAATCATATAAAATATGGTTCAATCAATAATCTTTTCATATAAATTTTTATTCATATAATTTGCAAAAGAAAATATTTTCATGACAAGATGGGACAGGACGACAAAGATGCAGAGATATGAGATCATCTTTTCATTTTACGAGGCTCCCTTGCTCCATATTCATCCTCACTTGGAGCCATCCCTACACATAATTCTTTTTATTCATATTCGAACCAGCCACTTGCTGCTTCTTACTTCCTCTTTCCATGGGAGTTCCAGCGGCGGCTCCACCATCCGGTCTTCATCTTTTGATCTCCATCATCGGCGTCTTCCCCCCACTGGTGGACAACCTCGACATTAGGAAGCACTTCAGATCTAGATTTCTCTCCCTCGATCCTTCTTCTTATGTGTCTCGGCCACAAGAGGGTGGAGAGCCTTCGGCCTCCAAAGATCGTTGCTCCTCCTTTGACTTCATGTTAACCTGGAAGAATCACATTGAAGCACAAGAGAGACACTAATACTATTAAGGATTGGAAGCTTAGAGCTCTGATACCATGTTGAGATTGAAGGATCACATTGAAGCATAAGATAAGTACTAATACTATTAAGGATCCAAACCCTAGAGCTTTGATACCATGTTGCTATTGAAGGATCACATTGAAGCACACGAGAAGCACTAATACTATTAAGGATCAGAACCTTAAAGCTTTGATACCATGTTGATATTGAAGGATCACATTGAAGCACTAATACTATTAGGATCGGAACCCTAGAGCTCCGATACCATGTTCACATTGAAGCACAAGAGAAACACTAATACTATTAAGGATCCGAACCTAAATCTCTGATACCATATTCACATTGAAGAACAAGAGAAGCACTAATAATATTAAGGATCGGAACCCTAGACCTCTGATACCATGTTGGTATTGAAGGATCACATTGAAGAACAAGAAAATCACTAATACTATTAAGCATCAGAACCCTAGAGCTCTGATACCACGTTGATATTGAAGGATCACATTGAAGCACTAATACTATTAGGATCGGAACCCTAGAGCTCTGATACCATGTTCACATTGAAGCACAAGAGAAACACTAATACTATTAAGGATACGAACCCTAAAGCTCTGATACCATATTCACATTGAAGAACAAGAGAAGCACTAATACTATTAAGGATTGGAACCCTAGACCTCTGATACCATGTTGAGATTGAATGATCATATTGAAGCACAAGAGAAGCACTAATACTATTAAGGATTGGAATCCTAGAGCTTTGATACCATGTTGATATTAAAGGATGACATTGAAGCACAAGAGAAGCACTAATACTATTAAGGATCGGAACCCTAGACCTCTGATACCATGTTGAGATTGAAGGATCACATTGAAGTACAGGAAAGTGTTGGGATCCGTACACGCAGCGGAATTAAAACTTTTACGAATCCCATCCAAGGATCGCTCAATAGCGTTTAAATCAAGGTTTAGGGTTTCCGAATCATATCTATGCGGAGGGTTCAGCGTTACGTTCGACTCGGCCTGGTGCACATCTCGAACGTCGTGCGTCTCGACCATCGTACGTCTCGAACGTGGTGCCATCTCGTTCGATCAAACAGGAGCTGACTGGTGGGTTACCTTCTCGATCAGCAGAAGCCGACTCTTCGAATTGCCTTCCTCTACTGGTATCCACACGAATAACCTCGAACACAGACGACAGCATGCTAGCACCTTCAATATTCTTGCCTCTCTATCTTTTCTCTCTAGGGTTTCTCGCGGCTTTCTAATACGCTTGACAAAAAGTCCTGTAGGTTTTTCTAAACCTAGCAGGCGTATTATATACAAAATTAATCCTCATTAATTTGAAATTCGAATTTTGAATCTGGATTAAAAAATATATTAATTAAATCTATTTGATAGATCTAATCTGATCTATTTATTTAATCCAAATTAAAAGCCTTCTAATTTAATTTATCTTTATAAATTAAATCTGAGAAATGGTATCTATCTATTTAATTAAATCTGAGATACTATATCTCAATTTAAATTAAATGATATCTTTATTCGAAAATTAAATCTGAGATACAATATCTCTATTTGTTTTAGATATTTAATTTATCAAATAAATTAAATACAAACAAATATTATATAATAATATTATAATCTTTATTAAATAATATTATTATATTAATTTCAAATTTAATATATATATATATATATCCTAGACTAAATATATTATTCATTAAATCTTAGACATATCTAAGATTCAATGAACATGGACACTTTTGCTCGTGTTGGGCTATTCTTGTGTGCGACCCTGTAGGCCCACATGAGATTGACAGCGGGCCAATACTGTATCAGCCCACAAGTCGCAAGTGGCCTCTAGCAAGACATTGCGACTACCCAATTCATATGGGGATCGATGATACGATACAACCTATCGTACAACCATGTTGACATTGAAGGATCACATTGAGGCTAGAGCGGCAAAGCGGGCCAGCCCGTCGGGCCGCCGTTTAAGCCCTGGCCCTTTAAGGGCCGGGCCTAAAAAATGGAGGAGAGAGAGATTTCAAGTGACGTAAATTTATTTTAGGAACTAAACTCTCCAAATAACTATCACATCCAAGGAAATCAACGACACTCCGTCGGTAGGAGTCAAGCAACCGATTGCATTGTGAAATTCTCTTGTGCTTGCAAAATGGAAGGTATGGAATCCAACTTAGTGTTGGAGTATACCACATCATTATTGCAATCACAAGAGATGGAAAGAAAAAGATTGGAAGAAGGAAGAGAATTTTTGAAATTGTCACCACCCGAGGGGCAATCATTTTCTTTTCTAAATCGGGTGGCAAATCACAAGATAAGACTTGTTGGAAAGATTCATCAATATGTAGAATTTTATCAATCAAAATTTCAGAATCTTTGTTGCCAACAAGACTACAAGGAGGTGATCCAGTGGGAATTTTATGCATTTGGTATTCTAGGCTATGATCTTTCTCACTCATATCAACAACATAATCCACAAGTAATGCAGAATCACTAAGCAATTCCACACCAAATAATGCAACATTAACCAAATCAGTGCAAACAGAGCACCATTCATTGTCAGAACATGTACAAATGGCAGAATCACTCATACATGCAAAATCAGGACAATCAACATGCCATTCAGCAAGAACATTATCAACAACATTGGCATCCATGCTTGTTTCAACATTTTCACAATTGACATGCTTACTATCATCAATAGTACAAGACGGTGCATTATGATCAATGGTAGAATCAACCATGTCACTAAATGCTTTCTCTTGAAGCTCAACAAGTAAATGACATTTTCATGATAACAATCTACACATATTTTATATTCCTCACAAGAGCATGAAAATGTGTCATTCACTTTATTGCAATCATCACTAGTACTATGAAGAGAAGCATTTTCTACAGTTAAAGCATCACATGTAGAAAGCGGAGTACACTCATCAACAAGTACAATCGAATCTCTACTACTAAAGCCAATTGGTTGAGCAATTACATTTTCAAACAATTGAGGGGATTCAACAATGATTGCCTCGTCCACCTCATCATCGCTCAAATCATGAATTGCTTCATTAGTTAGAGTAGTGTGAGAGCCTACTTCTACGGGGATAAGATCATTACCAAATGGGAAGGAAGACTCTTCAATGTGCTTTTGTACTTGCGTCACTTCTTGTGCATGTGTGACCATGAGAGAATGGTTTTCTTGAAAATTCATTTGCAACACTTGTGATTGTTGTTCAATTTCTTTTCCTAATCTCTCACTCATTTTCACTTGGTGTTCCATTATTCTAAGAATAGATTCCATTTCTTGATGAAAATTGTCCTTATGTGACCACTCCTCATTTATAGCCCAAGCCGTTTGATTTTGAAAATCTCCAATGACTTCACAAAGGGAAGATTCTTGGTTGGGCACACATGGTTGAGAGTGAGGTCCATAAGGTGGCCCAAATGAGTATAAGGATTCATAAGATGGATGGTATGGTTCGGGAGTGGGATGAAAGGAAGGATGGTATGGTGAGTGAGAGGGTTGATGATATTGTTGAAATGGAGGTTGGTGGAGTGGTTCATGTAATGGGTGGTGGGATGGGCCATGACATTCTTGATTGCCTACAAAAGAGTGAGAATTGAAAGGTAGATTATGATTGTCATAAAACCAAGCCATGAAAGTTCAATACAATTAATTCCCAATGAATTACAAAATAAGTATCTATCTATAAACTATAAAAACTAAGAAAAGGAGTCTAAGAAAATTCAAAGGCAAATGAAAAAGAAAAGAAGAAGATTATTTTTTTTTTTTTAACAAAAAATGACAAAAGATGCAGGTATGCTATGAATTAACTTGGAGACATGGTGAATTCAAACAAACAAGCTCAAAATCATATCAAATTTAATACAAACACACCACACAGAAGCTACCAAGTCAAGACAATGCAATAATGCAATGAATTCTATGCAAGCTACCTAAATGCAAAAACCCTAAACTATATGCAATGAAAAAAAAAATAAGAATGTAAAACTAACAAGCTTCACACGAGAAACCCCTTGTCAAAAGTAAATTTGACAATTAGATTACCTAGGGAGCCAATTACTTAGCTCCCCGCAACGGCGCCATTTGATGAAGACCTTTGTCATTAGCCTTGGGATCCACAATCAACAATTAACCAAGGATTGCGTATAGGCAAACCTAGGATCGTTCTCTCTTCTCGAGGAGCCTTTTATTGAATCCTAAGTAATCTAAATGTCGTGCAAATGCAATGGAAACAAAGGGGGATTGGGTTTCGTATTTTCTAAATTAATAAACTAAAATAGAAATGCAATTTAATTAAATGCTAACTATTATTTTTGGTATTTTTTATAAAATAGAATGGAATATGAAAATGGAAAATATAAATGGTGGATGCATCTTGGTAATGAAGAAGTGACAATCCTTGCTCAAAAATTATGGAGTTAAAACTCATTAAGTCCTAATTAGAAAAACCTCAAGATATCACCTAAGTCCAATATTCTCAATTAGTAATAGCTCTTACGATCGTAACTAACTACTACCTTTTGAGATATTGTTTAAAACCACTTAATGTGCAATTAAGATTGGAATAATGTAAACATGAGTCTTCTTGGAATTGAGTACTAATCGGTCCCTCAAATGCACAAATCAACCACATTAATTAGACAATATCAAGCTAACCAACATAGTCTCTTTGCACCACAAGTAATTCAAATACATATAATCTTCATATTACAAATCCAATCTCATCACAAATATCAAACCATAAGAGACAATAATCATTAATCTCAGTCCGAATCATACACAACAATTCCTAAATCTAGGCAATCAGTATATATAAATCTAGACTATGGAATGATAGGAAAAACTCCCCTATGTAGTCCATAGAGCTCAAGAACAAATCATCATCACCAAGAAGCAAGGAAATCAGCCCTCCATTGCAATCTGAGAACTCGCCGGAATCTGGGAATAAGACGCCGGAATCTGGAAAAAGTGGCCGGAAAATTCAAGCTCTCACCGGACAGTTGCAAAGAGCTCGCCGGTGACGAGGAGGAAGAAGGGGAGAAGGAAGGTAGAAGAAGAAGGTCGATGCTCCCCCTGTTTCTCGCGGCTGCTCCTGCTCAAAAATTTCCCCAGCTCGTCTCGGGTTCTGCAGCTCGCGGCTCCACGGTGGTTGAGGGACGAGGAAGGTCGCCGGCGACTATGGTGAAGGATGGAGGCCGCCGGCGACAAGGACGATCGAGGAAGGAAGACAAACTCTCAGCTCTCCCTCTCCCGGCGCGATCTCTCGTTTTTCTCTCGGTCTCCAAAATGTCGGGCTCCCTCTAATCTCCGGCTCACTGAACCTAATTAGCTTCCTGGTCAAAACGCAGTGTTTTGACCAGGGACCAAATTGCGAAGTATAAAAGGTTATGTAGAGGGACCAATCTGCAAAGTGTGAAAGTTTATAATTTGAGCTCCAACTTTTCATTTTCAAATTTGATTTAATTCCTCCAACCACCTACAATCAAAATTAATTAATCTGTATCAAATATTCTCAGAAAAATCAAATATTAAGAGTAATAACAATTTTATGACAATTTTGCCCTTTTAATCTAAATTTAATGTATTTACTCTTAATATCAATTTATCACAAGAAAGACATTTTAAGCTCAACAACTATGACAAAATCCATTAAGAATCCCAATTAAATAATGAAAAATCATATAAAATATGGTTCAATCAATAATCTTTTCATATAAATTTTTATTCATATAATTTGCAAAAGAAAATATTTTCATGACAAGATGGGGACAGGACGACAAAGATGCAGAGATATGAGATCATCTTTTCATTTTACGAGGCTCCCTTGCTCCATATTCATCCTCACTTGGAGCCATCCCTACACATAATTCTTTTTATTCATATTCGAACCAGCCACTTGCTGCTTCTTACTTCCTCTTTCCATGGGAGTTCCAGCGGCTCCACCATCCGGTCTTCATCTTTTGATCTCCATCATCGGCGTCTTCCCCCACGGTGGACAACCTCGACATTAGGAAGCACTTCAGATCTAGATTTCTCTCCCTCGATCCTTCTTCTTATGTGTCTCGGCCACAAGAGGGTGGAGAGCCTTCGGCCTCCAAAGATCGTTGCTCCTCCTTTGACTTCATGTTAACCTGGAAGAATCACATTGAAGCACAAGAGAGACACTAATACTATTAAGGATTGGAAGCTTAGAGCTCTGATACCATGTTGAGATTGAAGGATCACATTGAAGCATAAGATAAGTACTAATACTATTAAGGATCCAAACCCTAGAGCTTTGATACCATGTTGCTATTGAAGGATCACATTGAAGCACACGAGAAGCACTAATACTATTAAGGATCAGAACCTTAAAGCTTTGATACCATGTTGATATTGAAGGATCACATTGAAGCACTAATACTATTAGGATCGGAACCCTAGAGCTCCGATACCATGTTCACATTGAAGCACAAGAGAAACACTAATTCTATTAAGGATCCGAACCCTAAATCTCTGATACCATATTCACATTGAAGAACAAGAGAAGCACTAATAATATTAAGGATCGGAACCCTAGACCTCTGATACCATGTTGGTATTGAAGGATCACATTGAAGAACAAGAAAATCACTAATACTATTAAGCATCAGAACCCTAGAGCTCTGATACCACGTTGATATTGAAGGATCACATTGAAGCACTAATACTATTAGGATCGGAACCCTAGAGCTCTGATACCATGTTCACATTGAAGCACAAGAGAAACACTAATACTATTAAGGATACGAACCCTAAAGCTCTGATACCATATTCACATTGAAGAACAAGAGAAGCACTAATACTATTAAGGATTGGAACCCTAGACCTCTGATACCATGTTGAGATTGAATGATCATATTGAAGCACAAGAGAAGCACTAATACTATTAAGGATTGGAATCCTAGAGCTTTGATACCATGTTGATATTAAAGGATGACATTGAAGCACAAGAGAAGCACTAATACTATTAAGGATCGGAACCCTAGACCTCTGATACCATGTTGAGATTGAAGGATCACATTGAAGTACAGGAAAGTGTTGGGATCCGTACACGCAGCGGAATTAAAACTTTTCGGCGGTGGGTTACCTTCTCGATCGGCGGCCGACTCTTCGAATTGCCTTCCCTCTTGGTATCCACACGAATAACCTCGAACACGAGACGACGACATGCTAGCACCTTCAATATTCTTGCCTCTCATCTTTTCTCTCTAGGGTTTCTCGCGGCTTTCTAATACGCTTGACAAAAGTCCTGTAGGTTTTTCTAAACCTAGCAGGCGTATTATATACAAAATTAATCCTCATTAATTTGAAATTCGAATTTTGAATCGGATTAAAAATATATTAATTAAATCTATTTGATAGATCTAATCTGATCTATTTATTTAATCCAAATTAAAAGCCTTCTAATTTAATTTATCTTTATAAATTAAATCTGAGAAATGGTATCTATCTATTTAATTAAATCTGAGATACTATATCTCAATTTAAATTAAATGATATCTTTATTCGAAAATTAAATCTGAGATACAATATCTCTATTTGTTTTAGATATTTAATTTATCAAATAAATTAAATACAAACAAATATTATATAATAATATTATAATCTTTATTAAATAATATTATTATATTAATTTCAAATTTAATATATATATATATATATCCTAGACTAAATATATTATTCATTAAATCTTAGACATATCTAAGATTCAATGAACATGGACACTTTTGCTCGTGTTGGGCTATTCTTGTGTGCGACCGTAGGCCACATGAGATTGACAACGGGCAATCTTATGTCAGCCCACAAGTCGCAAGTGGCCTCTAGCAAGACATTGCGACTACCCAATTCATATGGGGATCGATGATACGATACAACCTATCGTACAACCATGTTGACATTGAAGGATCACATTGAGGCTAGAGCCGGCAAAACGGGCCAGGCCCGTCGGGCCGGCCCGTTTAAGCCCTGGCCCTTTAAGGGCCGGGCCTAAAAAATGGAGGAGAGAGGTGAAGTTTGGCCCTGCAGGGCCAAGGGCTTTTACGGGCCGGCCCGTTAAGCCCGTCAATTTTTTTTTTTAGAAACGTTGAAGTGGGGACGTGGGGGGAGTAAGTTGTAACCCTAAAAAAAAAAAAATTTCCATGCATAAGAATATTAGGATAGGCTTCAAATAAAGGGCAAAAGAAACTAGTTTTTTTCACGTGTGTTCTCATGTGTTCTTCTATTTCTTGCTTTCTTACATGTCTCATTTCACTTATTCCTTTATCTAGTTTTATTATTATTATTATTATTCAAGTGTATATTTTATTCATCAAACAAACTATACGGGTAATATTTAAAAATGAAACTGAGATATTTCACTTGGCGACTTTATAATAAAGATTATCTATTTTTTGGAATATAAAGGGCAAAAGAGAGTATAATATTGTAGGCATTTAGCTTTTAATTAACAACTGTAAAAGCAAGGTAATGATAAATGGATTGGTTGATGAACAAAATGAGACAGTACGTCGTTTAAATCAGAGTTAACTCAAGATCAAACTCATATCATAATATTTAAAAAAAACAGGCATTAATCCACAATTAAATAAAGTTACTAAAGCACACAATAATATGAAGAATTGTCATATTTTTTAAACTAAAATTGGTATTATTTCAGGCTTAGGGGTGGATATAAAATCTAACACCAATCAATTCATCTAAAATTCTTGGTCAGCCGATTAGGAGACTGGTTTTCTAGTTCATTTATTATAGGACTAGTGCAATTTGAATTGAGTTGTAAGAGCATTAATTGGTAAGAGATTAGAAATGAAAAAGTGCAAATGTGCCCTCCACAAGCAAAGACCAGTGGTGTTGTTGAGGTTGCAATTATTGAGGCGGCAAGGGCGTCTCATGCATCTATCTATGCATTGCATTCATCTTCTTCATTTGCATATAAATGTTTGACAACTCATTTTGTTGATAAATTAGAATTTTAATTGTTGTAATTTACTAATTATATTTCTTTGAAAAACACAAAAAAAAAAAGTTAAAATTTGAAATAGTAATTTCCAGGCCCTGCGGGCCGGCCCTGGCCCTGGTGCTCTCGGGCCGGCCCTGGAGGGCCGGGCCAGCCCTGATTGCCAGCTCTAATTGAGGCACATGAGAGGCACTAGTACTATTAAGTATCGGAACCCTAGAGCTCTGATACCATGTTGAGATTGAAGGATCATATTGAAGCACAGGAGAGGCACTAATATATTAAGGATCAGAACCCTAGAGCTCTGATACCATGTTGACATTGAATGATCACATTGAAACACATGAGAGGCATTAATACTATTAAGGATCGAAACCCTAGAGCTCTGATACTATTAATGATTTCTTTCGGGAATTCTTCTCTGCTTGGTTTTTAATATAGTTGTTGTGAGTATGTGTTGGATAAAAGTGGCACTTAAAGATATTGTTGGAGCTCTTAGAGAGGGTAATGCTATTTATGAGAAAGTTAAGCAAAAACTTCCAATTCATGAAGCTGAAATTTGGAAACTTTTGGGGGATTTGAAGATTGAGAGGCAATTGTTCACCCGTGTATATCTTTATCTTCTCGATAATCCTGAGAGGATTAGAGCAGTGATTGGTTGTCCTCTAGACAAACGCAAGGAATTACTACTTGAGATGGTGTTCGGTCCTATTGGAGAACTAAGTTATGACAATCCTCTTTTACAATGAGAAGTAGAACATTCGCTATGAAGATATTCGCTTTTGATTTGAATTTATGTTTTAAGCACATGATTGAACCATGTTGTTGATGTAATGGGTTTAACTTGCTGAAGTCAGGAATGTGGCAAACTGTTTAGAACTTAATGTTTGAATGATGTACTAGGATTTTCTTGTTTAGAACTAGTTAAATGGAACTGCAACTTTTAAAAAAAAAAAGATTTATGGATTTGTTACTTTTTAGCACAAATATTTTAGAATAACATCATTTAATCTCAATAGATTTTAAAATAACAAATCACATTCAATTTCAACTAGTTATGTAATTATGTACAGTTTTATATTTTAGGTTGTAGTTTTATATACTTAAATCATTATGTACTAAAAAAATATATTTAAATCATGATTGAGAGAAAAAAATAACTATTAGAGAGAGAAATATTTTTTGAATATAAAAATTACATAAATAATTTTTTTAGACAATTTAAAGTATAATAATTATATTAATTATTAATAAATGACAAAATGGTAAAAATAACCCCTTAATCCTCCCTCTTTCTCCCTTACTATTTTTTAACTCCCAAACAAGGGGAGAAAATATCCTCCATTTCCCTTCCCTCCCCTCCCCTCTCTTCTCCTTGCATCCCCTTCCTTCCCTTCCCTTCCAAACTCCCAAACAAAGCCTTAAAGATCAGAACCCCTAGAGCTCTGATACCATGTTGAGATTGAATGATTACATTGAAGCACAATAGAAGCACTAATACAATTAAGGATCGGAACCCTATACCTCTGATACCATGTTGAGATGCAATGATCACATTGAAGCACAAGAGATGCAATTGATGTCTTCTTAAACCATGTATTGTTTGGAAACAACCTAATGTCTTAGTATTGTTTGGAAAAATTATATAAACCAGTATTATGAGATCGCATAAACTCGTAAGCCTATGTCTAGGTCATGCAACTCTACGATGAATTAACGGTTCTAGTTAAATGCACCAACATCTCTATTGTCATACACCAACCTATGAACAATCTAAAAGGTGATCAATCTTTAAGAAAGCTTTAAGCAAAGATAATTCATTCAATCATGGTAAATAACGTTCAATAGAGAATTCAAACAAATACTCAAATTCGCATAGGGTTCATCCTTGCCCTAACTACTAAAGAAGACTAGCCAAGCATGGCTAGGTTAACAAAATAAAAGAAAAGAGATGAAAATCAGAATTGTTCTTGCGTCCTTCTTTCTTTCTTCAGTCGTCTCGTCCTCCTCTTCTTCTTTCCTCTCTTCATATATATAGCCTACATATAACTTAGGCCGTGGGTCATTGATTCTCCTTTTCTTATTAAAAAGATATCTCATATCTTGTAATTTACTCCACCAGATTACGCAATTGATTTTGTTTCTATTTTTCTTTCTTGGGACCACCAAGATTGACTCGATTGCATATCCTCTTAATTGCTTTTTCTACTTCTTTCCAAATCACTAATATTTCCTGCAAAATATAATAGGAAATAAGTAGATTTTATGTCAATTGATTCTTTGATCCTAAGTTTGACTCAATGATGGAAAAGTATATAAAAGATAATTAAATAAGTATACAATAGTAATAAATTTAATCCAATATATATATCAGAATTGATACTTATTTAATTATAAAATATGCACTTATCAGAGGCGCCGGGAGAATGAAGCTGAGCCAAAGTAGACGTGGCTAGTAGGGCCAAAATCACATTGAAGTACAAGAGAAGCACTAATACTATTAAGGATCGGAACCCTAGAGCTCTGATATTATGTTGATATTGAAGGATCACATTGAAGCACAAGAGAAACACTAAGGATCGGAACCCTAGACCTCTGATACCATGTTGAGATTGAAGGATCACATTGAAGCACAAGAGAAGAACTAATACTATTAAGAGTAAATACCCTTTCTGGTCTTTGAAAAAAAAAACGCAATCCCCATTTTGGTCCTGTACAAAAAAATGTCTTTTTAGTCCATAAAAAGGACAAATAAGGGTCGATTGGTTGACATTTTGACAAATTTCCAAAAGTTCTTTTTTAGTCCCTAAAAAAGGACGAATAAGGGACCTTTTTTTTGTAAGGGGCCAAAATGGGGTCCGTGTTTTTTGTCAGGGACCAGAAAGGGTATTTACTCTACTATTAAGGATCCGAACCCTAGACCTCTGATACCATGTTGACATTGAAGGATCACATTGAAGTACAAGAGAAACACTAATACTATTAAGAATCAGAACCCTAAAGCTCTGATACCATGTTGAGATTAAAGCACAAGAGAAGCACTAATACTATTAAGGATCGGAACCCTAGACCTCTGATACCATGTTGATATTGAAGGATCACATTCAAGCACAAGAGAAGCACTAATACTATTAAGGATCGGAACCCTAGACCTCTAATATCATGTTCTTTCAATCACCCACTTTTGCAACTGACAAAGTATTATTTCATTAAAGTTTTTTCATTCTTTATATTTTATGTAATACATTTTTAATCTGATTATGTTCCATTAATCTTTTTTTCATTTGATTGATGAATATATAGTCTTACATAGTGTACTTGGGATCTCATTCTCATGGTCGAGAAGCAACAAATGCTGATTGAGAGCGAGTTACAGAATCTCATCATGAACTCCTTGGATCTTTTTTGGGAGGGTATTGATATTATTCTATTTTTTAATTGATTATTACCAATTACCATTAATTATTTGATACCTTATCTTATTTCTTCACCGATTATGTAGTTCAAAGGAAGCAGCAAAAGAAGCAATGATCTACTCCTATACCAGATTCATCCATGGTTTTTCTGCAGTTATGGATGAAAATGTAGCGGCTATTTTCCCAATTTGCCCCTTATTAAATAACTATTTACCAAAATTCCCCTATCAGAAAATTATTTCCCAATTTGCCCCTGTCAGAAAACTATTTCTCAATCTGCCCCTGTTTAGTTGACTAAAACCATGGTTTAGTCGCCTAAATCGCGGGCAAATTTTTTTTGAAGACTCCCGCGATTAAGTCGACTTAAAAACCCATTTAGTCGACTAAATCATTAAAAAAAAAAGGTTAAAACTTCGGAATGCCATAACTTCTAGCTCGGGAGTCCGAATCAAGTGATTCTTTTTTTGATTCCACATAACTTTTTGAGATCTATGCACTGACATAAAAATTAACTTCCAAATTTAATGAAGAGAAATGAGGGAAAATAAGCGATTCTTTATTTTGCAGGAGATACTAACAATTCATTAAATATAATCAAGTGATTCTTTAATATATATATATATATATATATTGAACTCAAATAAAGAATTTCTTTATTCCTCCGTGATTTATTCCTCTTAAATGAGGTATACTTATACAGATGAAAAATTAACAGCAACTAGCAATAAAGTAGGAAATAATCCTCAATAAAGCAGGAAATAATCCTAAATCAACAACTACTAGCTAGGAAGTAGGAAACAACCCTAACAACCTGCTAATTATTTGAAATTCCTAAAAGAATGGAAATAACAATAATTCAAAATTTAAACTTTGAAATAGAAATAGAAATAATTAAAATAACAACTTTCTTTTCTACATACATACATACATACATACATACATACATATATATATATAAGAATCACTTGATTATATTTAATTATATATATAGAGAAAAGAAAGTTGTTATTTTAATTATTTCTATTTCAAAGTTTAAATTTTGAATTATTGTTATTTCCATTCTTTTAGGTATTTCAAATAAGTAGCAGGTTGTTAGGGTTGTTTCCTATTTCGTAGCTAGTAGTTGTTGATTTAGGATTATTTCTTGCTTTATTGCTAGTTGCTATTAATTTTTCATCTGTAGAAGTATACCTCATTTAAGAGGAATAAATCACGGATGAATAAAGAAATTCTTTATTGGAGTTCAATTTCTATATATATATATATATATATATATATATATATATATTAAAGAATCACTTGATTATATTTAATTAATTGTTAGTATATCCTGCAAAATAAAGAATCGCTTATTTTTCCTCCTTTCTCTTCATTAAATCTGGAAGTTAATTTTTATGTCAGTGCATATATCTCAAAAAGTTATGTAGAATCAAAAAAAGAATCACTTGATTCGGACTCTCGAGCTAGAAGTTATGGCCTTCCGAAGTTTTAACATTTTTTTTAATGATTTAGTCGACTAAATGGGTGTTTTAGTCTACTAAATCGCGGGAGTATTCAAAAAAAAAATTTGCCTGCGATTTAGTCGACTAAATAGGGGTAGATTGAGAAATAGTTTTCTGACAGGGGCAAATTGGGAAATAGTTTTCTTACAGAGGTATTTTGGTAAATAGTTATCTAATAAGGGGCAAATTGGGAAAATAGCCAAAATGTAGCTGCCGAAATGGAAAGTAAGAATCAATACAAAACATTTATACATGTACATATATATTGGAAATTTTCTTTTGAAAAATATTTAAAAATTGAACTAATTTAAAGGGTTTTAAATATGTGTTGATTAGTGTATATAAAAAATATTTGCCGTTGTATATTGAAAGTAGTTATCCATATTTAATTTTTTTAATTTTTATTTCTTTTTAAAAAAATATTTTACTGTGCATAAAATTTAAAATAAATATGATATTTTAACAGTTATTTTTTTAAAAAAATTTTTTATTTAAAAATAATCAATTGAGAGTTGTAAATTTGAATATTCAAATTGTAATTGAGTGGTACGTGCAAATTTCACTTTAGTAATGAGTACCAAAATGGTTGCTTCCGTTTGAAATAGCAGTGGTAGAAATAGTTTTTGTGTCTGATGAACTTTTCTTAATGAACTTTTTTTGACTTTTCCTGATGTGATTTGTATATGGGATAGCGGTGGCAGAAGTGACTTTTTTCCTGAAATGTGCCTGTTTGGCCTAACTTATTTTTAGCCTATCTTCTACTTATAAGTATAAGTTAGGCCAAACAAGATTTTATATAAGCTATTATAATTATAAGAGCTTATTTTCTAATGAAGGAAAAAGAGTTTAAAAATAAGCTCATATGAGGAGTTTATTTTTAAGCTTTTTTTTTTTTTTTTTTTAAAAAAAGAGAACCCGTAATCTCTCGATCGAACATCACTACCACTGCCGCCGCCGCCGCCACCACCACCTCCGCTGCCACCACCACCACCTCCGCCGCCGCTGCCGCCACCACCTCCGCCGCCACCACAACCTATTCCGCCGCCGCCACCTCCACTGCCGCTGTCGCCACACCCTATTATAATATACCTTTTATGATAATTTTTATTAGAAAAAGTGCTTATGACAAAAATTCTGTCAAACAACTTATTTTTAATTTCAGCTTTTAAGTAACTTTTAAGCTAAAAAATTTATATAATCACCAAACAGCTTTTAGCTTTTTTTTAAATTTTTTTTTTTTATTTAGCTTTAGCTTATAAGTAACTTTTAGCTTAAAAATAAGAGGATCCAAACGGGCTCGGCCCGCCTTTGATATGGCCATACACGACGGGGCCCATGTCATTTCCGTGTCTATTCTTGGTTTTGATGATTATGAGAGATCCTCAGAAGATTTTACTGCAATTGCATCTTTTCACGCTCACAAGAATGGCATTAACGTCCTCTACTGCGCTGGAAATGCGGGTCCCAACCCTCAATCTGTCATGAATCTCTCACCTTGGGTTTTCACAGTAGCTGCTAACACCATAGACAGAGACTTCCAAGCTCGAGTTCAACTCCAGAATGGAAAGATCTTCGTGGTATATATTTTTCCCGTTCTTTTCCTTTTCTGATTCAACTATTCGGGTTAGGGGGCCTCCAACGTGCCTCCTTAAAATTCCACACAGCATCCCAAGTGTTTTGTCCTTGTTTCTTGTAATCGTTAGGTTCTATATAAAATGAGAGATATTTTGATATCTTAGAGGCAAAAAATGGTGAAGTTTTGAAACTTCTATGATTTTTTTTTTTTTTAAAATAAATAATTACTACACAATTTTAGAGTGTTTTATTTGAAAAAAATTTAAAAAATAAAAATTCACCATTTTTTGTTATAAGATATCAAAGCGTCACTCAACTCATTTTATATAGAATATAATAATCATAAGAAACAAGAGAAAAAAAAATACTTTTGGGAGGTTGGGCCTCACAAGAAGTATTAGAGAGGCACATTAGAGGCCTCAATCTCCAGCCATTCATTCTATTACAATATATTGGAAAAGTCCCACATCGACTTATTGGAGACGATACTTCGACTAATTAAGTTTTAACATCAGGTATCAAACCTTTCTAGAGCATTGCCACAAGGCAGGTTTTACCCGATGATTGCTGGTCCAGAGGCAAGGAGGACTAATTCAACCATTGATGATGCGTGAGAACATATTTCTCTATTTGATTCTGCAATTAAAGACTTAATGTTTCTTTCCACAAATTAGTGATCATCACGTATGATTATTGAAACATCCTTGTTCTTGTGCAGCAATTCTTGTACATTAGCAATAGATCCCAAGAAGGTGAAGGACAAGATCTTGGTTTGCAAGTCAAGTGGTGTTGACGATGCTAATTTAGCCAAGGGCTATGCGGCAAGGCAAACTGGTGCAGCTGCAATGATTATTGTTGGACATTATAATGCCATAAAAGAAATTCCTGATATGCATTTCCTTCCAGCAGCGCACATTAAGGACCAAGACGCTCGTGCTTTGTTTTCTTACCTTAAATCAACCAAAAAGCCTATGGCCACCATTCATCCACCTACTGATGTCTTTGACTTAAAGCCTTCACCTATAGTGGCAGATTTCTCCTCTAGAGGACCAAGCAAACACGTGCAAGAGATTCTCAAGGTTTGGTTTTAATTTTCATAAAATGTCCTTGAAGCTAGTTTTTTGAAATGGGTTCTCCCTCTAAACTTGCACTTAGTGCTTTCATTGAGAAACCGATCTCATGAAAAGGGACTCCTATGGTGCGTCCTGACTAGCAAGAGGCTAATGCTGAGTGTGAAGTGTTGTGGCACATTGTTATGAGTCACATATAAAAGTGCGGGGCTTTTTGTCATTTAAAAGGCTAGCTAGTACTTTAGAATGTGTTCTCGGTTTTGGACTTGTATTCATAAGAGTAACCACCTCAAGGTTTTTTTTTAGTAATAAAACTGAAGCTTTACAAGTGAATAAGTATGATGAGATTTCCCTCCCAACAGACCAGTTTTTTGGGTTAGACTCTTTCTTGAATACCACTTTGGTCCTATTAAGTTCATTTTGACTAAAAAATTTGGTCCTCTTTATAAGTATAGTTTCATATAATAAATGAGATTGTGACAACTTTACCCATATTAATTGTACTTATGAAGATAGAGAGAGAAGAAACAGTTGAAAAATATCCAATCATAAATAAAAGCAAAATTAAAAATTTACCCCATAATCATTGAGTTAACTACCTCTTTTTGGTATATGAGATTTGGTCAAAATAGATTTATAAATTGAACTAGTGTGGTATGTCCTCATCACACTAACCATAGTAACCACCTCAAGATCAATAAACATTAGTTTTTTAATAATGAAACTGAAAAAAAAAAATTTGTTATAGTTATTCATTTCCTCTCCCTTCCAGCACTCTCCTCCAATTAATGTGTATAAATGTAGCATCTAATAACTTTGACTTTACCGATGAACGTTGTTTTTACAGCGAACACGGGGACAACACTGGTCATCCAATGCTTGCTGCAAGTGATTTCGAGGGTACAACAAAGAAGGCAACCCCATTTGACTACGGGTCAGGCCACATTAGGCCAAACAAAGCCCTTGACCCTGGCTTGGTCTATGACTTAACCATAAACGACTACCTCGATCTTATGTGTGGCCTTAACTTCAACATCACAGAATTAAGATTATTCTATGATGCTCCTTACAAGTGTCCTCACTCCTACAGTACTCTTAACTTCAATTACCCTTCAATAACCATCCCTCTACTCAATGCCTCAATCAATGTGACTAGAACCCTCAAGAACTTTGGCTCACCAGCCACCTACGTAGCTCGAGTCTTCTCACCTCCTGGTACCACTATTAATGTGGAACCTAAGACCTTGAAGTTCGACAATCTTAATGAAGAGAGAAGTTTTACTCTGACAATTATTGCTACAAGTAATAATCATATCGTACTGCAACAACATTCGGAAGGATAAGTTGGTCTGATGGACAGCATTTTGTGAGAAGTCCCGTAACTGTTGGTGTTAATGTTTAGAATTCATGTTTATTGAGTAGCAACTACATATTTCCTATGTATTATAAATAATGTTTTAATTTTGTATTCCTTTAGGATTACAAATGAACTTCTCTAGGTTCTTAAGTTAACAAGACGGATGACCCGTGCAATGCACGAGGAAGAATTCAACCTGTTAAATAGAAATGGTTTGTGAAATAAACAAATATATTTGATTCAACCAATTATCCTACCAATAATAATCTCAATCTCAAGAAGTTATTCAAATTTTAAATTTGAAAAAGTAACTGAAGAAGCTTTTGATGCAAGGAAATTATTATGAAAAAAGAAAATTGAACAAAATCAACCAATAATAATAATAATCAGGCTGATTATGTGGAAATTACACTTGCACCAATCAAGAAGAAGCTAGCACTATTGAATATATCTATTGATAAATTGATTCCCTTCTGTAGTTCTGTCTAGCTATTATCCTAGGCCATCAGGCCATGCATGTGTCCCCAGCGATAATAATTTTATATAAATTTGTGCTGAGAAGGATCATGGGTGATAATACTCGTAAATAAGTGAGGGACTGATAATTTGTGTAGTCTTCGTAGGAGAATACAAAGACAAGAATAATTTAGCTTTTAACATAATAAAGAGGAAAAAAAAGACAAATAAATAAAATACTTTGAATATTTACAAAACCCAACACAGTCCCCCAAAGGAAGCCAGTCAAAAAACAAGAGCTCCCATCTTTATTGTCTGTTGCCGAGAGCCGATGCAGACATACAATTATTGGTAAAGATTAATCCAGTGGAGTTGGATCCCACAGTCTTTTGATTTTCAAAAGGATTGATAACCTTTTTAGTCACTCAAAGTTTGTTTTGCTGATCGATATCAAGATCTAAATAAGAGAAACTCTTTGCATGCTCCAGGTTTGAAGTTTGAACAAAGCTATAATAATTGATTCTTCATTGTCGGAGCGCACGATGTGAAGAAAATTTGTTGAAACCAATAGCCAATGACATCAAGTCTTGTTTTCACTCTATTAGGTTACATCTATTCTCATCTGGACAGCTTCAATAATATATATGGCACTAAAATTATAATAGGACAGCTTTACAAGTATATGTGTTTGCAGATATATCTATAATACAAATGTACACAAGTTAAGGGAAAATGTAACTTTTATTAAAACCAATGTGTACGTATAATACATCAAGATGCCAGCCAAATACTATTGTTACTCTTTATTTCTTTAATACGTACACTCTTTAGTAAGTCAAATGTTGCATTACAACTTTTTTATGATCTTATATAAACATGTTTTTCAGGTTAAAAAAATATGAACATGTTCATATCTCTTAAGTGAATGTTCATCCTCCATAACAAGGGGAATTGATGAATGGGCCACCAAGATTATAATGCAAAAACGGTGGAGATGTAGTTTCAACACACACACACACACACACATATATATATGATGTGTCTTATTCTAGGTGCTTGGATCATTTGGAAGGACATGATTATTGTCATATTCCAAATCTTAGACCCAGAAATTCAAGAATTAGCTTAAAATAAGTAGGTTATTAAGCACAGTTATTTGATTAGAGTTCCAAAAGATAAAATAACTTCACAAGGGACTATGTAACATTCAGTCTTTCCGAACGTAGGCTAAAGTGTAATTTATAAAAATTATGAGTGGAAAGAAATTATGCTCAGCATTTTAGAAAAAAATCGCCGAAGACACGAGAAGGTAGAGAATGATTTTCCACCAATATTTAATGGCTTCATTGAGGTATAAATGGAAAGTTACCTTAAAATAAAATTTAAATAATTATTGAATTTTTGGATAAATAAATTATGATTACTTAATTAGAAAAATTTAATTATGAAAAATATTTAGAGGCTGCAGACAATTGGAAAAAAAAAATAAGGAAATATTATTTACGATTTATGTGAATTTATAAAAATGGATTCATACAATCATACCCAAGAAATGAAAGTTCTAAGTTTAAATTAATTTTTGGACTTTGAAAAAGGTAATATTCTCCCAAATGGATGTAAAATTATTTGGGATGAAAATTGGGTCCAATAAATTTAAGGAAAATTAGAATATGAAAAAAATTGGAAGAATTAGGCCAATTTTATGGGATAGAAATTTCTGAGAGAATTAATTATGGGATTTATTTTCAATAAAGCCAAGAAAATACCAAAATTCTTCTCTAAGATTAAAATGATCCAATATTTGGAGGAGGAATGACGTGTTGGACTCCTGAAAAGATATACTTCTTTTGGTTTTACATGGGAAAGTTTTTTCTTTTTTTTTTGGTATAAAAATTTTAGGAAAGGGGTTGAGTATCGATGTTGGGTAGGGCGAGCCGTCTACTACTCTCATGTATTTACCTAGGCACCTAGGAGCTAAAATGCCTCCCTCAGTGCATTGACTAACTCCAGGATCGAACTCTCTCCTTTTGATGAGAGTGTCCGACCCCTTTACTAGTTGAGCGACGAGGGATTACATGGGAAAGTTTTAATTAAACATAGACACAACTTGGGTTTGTGATTATATAACTCACTTAAGATATTAAAAAGGGCCCAAAACAACCCCAAATGTAGACTCATACGTGGACCTACGTTTTTGGGTAGCTTGGGCCTAATTTCTACTCACTTGAGCCCATTAGGCCATAGCTTTCTAAACCCTAACTAAGGGCCTGTGTTTTAAAAGAGACTCAAGACGCAAGACGCAAAAGTCTTGGAGAGAATTTTATCAAAAAAAAAAAAAGTCTTGGAGAGAAGGCTCAGAACTCTGCTAGGGCATAACTCTAAAACGTTGTTCAAGCAATTTCTAAGACTTCAATCATCCCGATAGGTCTATCTAATCTTGTGAGATGGTTCTAAGCCACCTAGGGATTTTAATTCTAGATCTAGAGGGGTTTTGGGATCCCAATTGGGGGAAAGTCAACATTTTCCTTTCTACCCAATTCCTTCTCAATCTTTCTTTAATAAAAATTGGGTAAGACTAATCTATGATATCAGGAGGAGGATTCATCGATTTAGCCTAATTTGACAATAATTTTATTACTCTAAAACTATTATGAGAAGCTTTTTGGGAACTCTAGGAGAAAAACGAGAGTTGTTGTCCAATAAGTCATCCTCTAATAATTCTTTTGCGGAGTTTTAGGGAACTCTAGAGAATAGTGAGAAGCCTTTAAGAGATCCAGAGAGCCACAAGAAGTATAATTTGAGTAAATAAGTTATCTTTTGAGCAGCGAGAAGTTTAATTAGAATAAATAAATTATCTTTTATGCCGCAAGCAGTTTAATTAGAGTAAGTAATAAGTTATTTTGTTGACTCTCTTAATTAACTCTGATAATAAATTATAACCCAGATTGACTTTGGGACTCGTAGTCGTAGACCTGCTGGTAGTAACTTTAGGTAATCATGTTATTCAAGGTAATTAGATTCCTTCTTGAAGTGTAGTTATTAATTAGGTGTTTGTAGTCTTGTGAATTCATACCACTCTGATCCTATTTATAAGTCTATTTTGACCAAATCTCACATACCAAGAAGAGGTAGTTGATATAATGATTAAGTGGGTAAATTTTCAACTTTGCCTTCATTTATGATTGAGTATTTTTCAACTGTTTCTTTTCTCTCTATCTTTATGGGTATAATTAATATGGGTAAAATTGTCACAATCTCATTTATTACATCAAACTGGACTTATAAATAGGAACATAGTGGTATATTTTAGGCTAAAGTATACTTTTAGTCCTTTAAGTTTACACGAGGTATACTTTTGGTCCCTTAACTTCATAAAGTATACTTTTGGTCCTAAAATTCTAACACCGTTAATTTTGCTCACGAAAAATGCAAATTCAAGTGATAACGGTGTAAATTTAAGTGATGATTTTGTAATTAAATGCTATTAGGCTTAAATTTTAAATATGGGTAAATTGAAGAATATATAAAATTTGTGTAATTAAATGCTATTAGTCATCACTTGAGTTCGCTACATCAGCGTTTTCCGTTAGTAACATTAACGGTGTTAGAATTTTAGGACCAAAAGTATACTTTACGGAGTTAAGGGATCAAAAGTATACCTTATGTAAAACTTAAAGGATTAAAACTATACTTTAGCCTATATTTTATTATGTTTATTAACTCTAGGACTTTATAAAAAAAATGCCTCGTGTGACTCTAATATCTACCAATTTATATGTTTTGTGATAATGAGAACATGAATATGTTATTATTGTGATAACTGTTTATGACTGTGGAAACGAGAATATGAGATTGATATACCATAATCTGATGATATTACACTTGTATAATGTGTTCTAAGATATTTGTGTAATTGATAATAGTTAATGATAATGATAGGGGGAGAAGATGTGAAAGAAGTTTGAGTGTTGTTGTGCCACGTGATATATACGCCACCATATGATATACTCCTTCCGGTTCTAATTATAGGAGCCATTTAACCGATTTTAGAGGGATTAAGGAGGTGAGTTAAATTAGTTAATTTTACTCATTTTCCTAAAATACCCTTGTATAAATTTAAACTGACATAAGTAAAAATGAATTACAACCCCACCACATATTCTCCGACCAATTTTCATTTTCACATGCTTTCTAATTAAAATAATGGTCTTACTATATAAATATATATGTGTGTATATATTACACACACCCATATATCTACACACGTCACACACGCACACATAGACACACACACACACACACACACACACACACACATATATATATATATGTTTTTATATATATATGTGTGTGTGTACACACACATATATACACACACACAAAGACAGATATACATATATATGTACACACACATATATACATACATATACTCATACACATATATATAAATGCTCCTAATAATAAGTATAGATAGGGGTATTATAGGAAAAAATTGACAAAAGTTAAAACTTGCTCTTATAATTAGGCCCAAAACCAACTCCAAAATGTGTTCCTATAATTAGGACCGGAGGGAGTACTATGGTTAGCTTTTATTGTCCCTAAGCAGTAATTTGGGACTGTGGCGCCTCACGGAATAAAAGGTGAGGGAATCCATTGGGACTGTGGTGCCTCACGGAATCAAAGGTAAGGGAATCCATGGTCCGTTGTGTGTTCTACGGTACTTTGGTTGGTTCGTATCACTCATCGAAGAGCTAGTAAGAGTTCCCAGTCACAGAGAGACTTAACGTGAACGTTTCATATTGCATGGAGTGAATCAAGGTGGTTTATCTATATAGAATTAACATGCAGGTCCCAATCTAGAACCCTTAATAGATTATTAGTGTAGCCTTTTATCTTTATAGAAACCACTCTCGACGTCATCTAGATTAAGTAATACTTCTTCTGGTCCTTATTATAAGGCACAAACTAGCAAGTTTATTTGGTCTTTTTTATAAGGCACTTGCTTGTTCCCAATGAGCAATGAGTATTTTTTTCCATGTCTGCCACTAATTAATAAAGGTAGTGGGTGAGAGTAATAATTAATATAATATTAGAATTTAGTGAAATTAGTAGGGGTAATATTGGAAATTGCTTAGATTCTAGGACAACTTTATTGACTTTAATTACTTTTATTGGTTTGTGAGAAAAGTTAGTTGGTGTCTTATAATAAGGACCAGAGGGAGTATATAATTTATTAAAACAAAAATAAGTCTCGTAAATTTCTTTTTTCATATTTTTTGCCAACACGTTAAGGTCAACATTTAATACAACAATTTAGTATATTAACGTGGCTTGGTACACATGCGGATACATTCATGTTTCCTATTCTTGATATAATTATTTATTTTTATTTTGTTTAATTTTTAATTATATTAACTAAGGTAATTTAATTTGATCCCAACGAATAAAATAAAAGTATGAAATAAATAAACAAAAATATGGTTGAACTTACAGATGGGTAGATTCATTATATTAAAAAGCCGAAAGAAAAGAGTTTTTATTAAATAAAATATAGTAAATTGATTTGAATAAATCGTAATTATTTTCATTAAATAATGGGTAAATTTGAGGATATGATATGATCTTAAAGAGAATTGAGGGAGTTTAGTTAGTGGCATTTATTATTTTCTTAATTTTTATTTTTTTTATTTGGTTCTTCAACATAATTTCAATTTTTAAGATCTTCTCCAATTAATATAATTTTCACCGGGTTTACTGAAAGATATATAATGTCACTTAAGAGGGGGTGAATTGGGTGATTTAATAACTTTTTCGATTACCCTTGAATTTTGCACTAAGAACAGGGCTGCTTAACAGAGAAAGAGTGAAAGATTGACATGAGATATTTATACTGGTTCAGTCTTAACTTTTAGCCTACTTCCAGTCCTCAGACTCTCTGGGTATTTCACTATCTCTTCAAATGATTACACACTTGGTACCCGAAGTAATCCCCTCACTAGGATTCACTTTCCCTTACAAATTGAAATCAATAACCCAATTTCAAAGTCCCACTACTTTGAGATTCTTACAAAGATATTATTCAGAAATATAACTCTCTAAAAGAGCATATAGAAAAACAATGAAGATTAAATATCCGAAGATATCACACAAGGAATGAAATAGTAAATGTGTATAGTTCGTTTGAGCGTTTGTGTTTCCGGTGGGTGAAACGAATTGAATGCATCTGCTTATATTTGGTGAAGGCAATTAATGACCGTTGAGAAGCTTTCAATAAGCCATTGTGAGTATTGATTGTAGCCATTAGACGTGAAGCTCGTCTGTGATCGATTCTATAGATGAGCTCCGTCATTCAGTTGCTTTGACATTCTTTCTCTTCTTCCCGATGGATGATCTGGCACATAATAAGGGAAAGAGAACATTAATGCCTTCAGAATGTTTAGAGAATGATTGTCCAAATTTATGCTTCGTTTTCTGGAACCACATTTAATGCAACTGACGTAATCAATGTTTTATGATTAATCTTTGTTTAATCTCTTATCTAATCATCTGAAACTCATTAATAAATTGATTAAAGATAGTTAGGAATAATAATGAGTGATGATAAGAAGTAATCGAATCACAAGCAAAGATTTAAGATTTACGGACATGATGATTTGCAAAATAGAGAGAGCTTAACTCAAGTTGATTTTCAAGCATACTCGAGTTGACCATTCCACACTTGAGTCACAGTTACATCTTCTTCAAGTGTATGACTCGAGTCACAAATATTATTCGAGTCCAAAATGTTCACTTTAAGTGTATGAGTCGAGTCACACATAGTTCATTCGAGTCAACATCATTTTCACAAATGTTACTCGAGATAGCTTTTGAAAATAATTTGAACATCAAACTAACTCGAGGCATTAAGTGATGGCTCGAGTTATCAAAATACATTTTGAAAATAAAGTTTCAAAGCTACACTTGAGTCAAGTAACATTAGCTTGAGTCAGTATTTTGATTGTTATAAATATTTTAAAAAATAAATTTAAGTTCACAAAAGTTAACTCAAGGCTGGCAAGGTTCACTCGAGTTAATGCTTTCTCATAAAATATTTCACAATGCCTTTAACTCAAGTCACTAGAGTGCAACTCGAGTCAGTCAAAGTTTAAACATATTTTTGACTGAGTTTTCAAAGGGCTTGACTCGAGTTTGACAAACCTAAACTTGAGTCAATTTGACAGCAAGTTGAAGACAGTTACTGATTCAACTTTAATCAAGATAACAACATTTTAAGTTGAATCATTAACTACGTTTTTGTTTACAATTGTTAGTTATCATCAAAACATATAGAGAACTAACACTTTCATTGGTATATATTTGGAAACTTGCTTGTAAACAAAAATATTTATAAAATCTACTATGAATTAGTGATTTTTTTTTTTAATTTAGAGTAAAATACATAAACTTCCCCTTTATTTACTCTAAATTACAGAGACATTACTTCTATTTTGAAAACCTATATGAACTTCTCTTAAAATTAAAATATATATTGCATAAACCTCACTTATAATTTTGAGATTCTACTTCATTCCACCTAATCGTTAGTTGATCATTTAGCATTGGCCTATTATTTTAACCAAAATACCCCTTATTAACATAAATATCACTAAACAATCAATTAATCACATATCTATATTCAAAATTATTAAATAATTATAATATATTTTTTCAATTTCTTTTGGTAAAAATTGGGGCTCAATCGCCTATGACTTCACTAAAATCAACCAGGATTTAGATGTGGGTAAACAACTTCCACAGTATCCCTGTACAAAAAATCTACCACCCCTGCTGGAGGAAAATTAAAAACAGTAAAATCCTCATTACAAATAAAGTTATACTTGGCTAACCAATTTGCCACAGCGTTGCTTTCTTGCAAAATATGGGAAAAACAAATTTGTAGCTCATTGTTATTGTCTCGTAGCTATGCATTCAAAGTTCTGCCTCTAGCCCTTCCTTGGATCCAAGCATCCTATATCATGTGTAAAGCCATAGTTGAGTCTCCTTCTGCAATGATATTGTTGAAGCCCAAACTTTGTGCCAATCTAAGACTTTGTACAAACCCCTAAATCTTAGCAGCCAATGCCCAACAACGTCCTAACTTCCTACTGAAACCACTAATCTAGCTACCATCACTCCTCCTCAACACCCCTCCATAACCTGCCAAGCCTACATCCTCTAGCAGCACCATCAAAATTTAGTTTCACCCACCCCTCTTCTGGGAAATTCCATTTAATTTCCCTTGGTTTCTTTAATAACCCAAACTCATCAAAATCATTTTAACGAGGTAACACAACCTCTAACATAATTATGGATAACAAGCTCCGGACGATCAGGAATATTAGAACCTTCTTCAAATAATAATTTGTTCCTCCATCCCCAAATCATCCAGCTACACACCAAAAATACCATACTCCATTAGTTTGCAGATTATTTAAAAACCAGCAATTCATGTGTTTTGTAAAAAAATTTGGACGTACCTTTGACAACTTTAATTTAGAGCCGGCCATATCCGATGAGATTAGGGATAGCTTCTTAATACATGGTCAAGGTCCTCAACTCCTCCACTACACCTGCTATAAGTAGGTGCACCTCCTAGGATACGTGCTCTTCTAGCGGCAGTGAGAAGTCGATCATGTGCTGCCAACTACAAAAATACCTGGATCCTTCTTGTGGTTTTCATCTTCCAAATGGCCCCTAGCTCCATATTCACATCTCCTCTCAACTGCTGATACATTTGAGATACCGAAAACCTGTCTTCATGTCCCAGTTTCCACATAACTACGTCATCACCATCCTCAGGACACGGTGGGGGAATGACTTTTAATAATTGAGAAGCCTCATACGACAGAACCCCCTCAAGCCATGCCTAGTTCCAATTCCCTTCTCTGTTTAAGGTTTGACTCACAGTTAGAGTTGGATTTAATATTCCCAACTCCCCCACATAATGGTTCCCCAATTTGTCAGCCCCATTTAACCATCTATCCTCCCAAAATTTCACACTCCTACCATCCCTTACTTCCCATCCTATGCCCTTAGTAACTTCAGGCCATAATCTAGCAACATTTTTCCATAAGGGTGAATCATGTTGCTTCACAATGCACTCAGCTAGCCAATTAGCACCCCTTCCCATATTTTAGCTTTTAGGATTTTAGAACACAATCCTTTCGGTTTGGCTAATAAATTCCATACAATTTTCCTTATTAGAGCATCATTCACCCCCTTCAATCTCCTAATACCCACCCCTCCTTCCTCCTTAGTGTAATATCCCAAATTTTGGGCCTATAGACTTGAGAATTAACTTATTTTTGGAAGACTACTAGGCCCTATTTTTGAAGAATGACAATTTGGGAACAGTATTTTATGGGATCCATGAATAGTATTTCACTATTCATGCATAGTATTTACTATTCATGCGGGACCCACGGCCAATTATTTCTTCAGCCGACGCGGTTTCACGTGAAGGTGCAGAAAATTTGTCATGCGGGACCCACGCAATAGTGATTTACTATTTGTATAGTAATTTACTATTTTCATTATAATATAATATATAAAGGTGTGGGACCCACGACAATTATTTTCCTCTTCAAAAACGCACGACGCGTTCCTTTGTTTCATTTCGTTCTTTCATTCAGAATGATGTAGAAGAGAGAGAGAGGGAGAGGGTGAGAGGCCAGAAGAAGATGATGCAAAGATCAGTGAAGAGTAAGGTAATCTCTTAAGCTACGGATTTGTGATCCCTAATTCTTCTCTATTTCTACTCCCTAATTGTGGAAAGCTCTTCTGTTTAGTGTTTTTGGGAGATATGGCCGAAGGTTTAAAAGGTTATGGAAAAGAGAGAAATCTGGAAGATTTACTGAAGAACGATTAAGGTAAAGCGTATAATTCTCTTTCTAGCTTAGTTTTATGCATTTTCTAGGAAATTGAGAGCGTATATGATGAAAATTGGACGAAAATGCATGTTATCGTAGCATCTGGACGTATTTTTGCTAGAAAAGAGAAATCGGATATGTGATGTAATTGTAACTATACAACGACATTTCTCGTGTATACGTTGTATTGTAGTAGAGTTACTATTTACATATACGGTGTACAAAAGTAAGAAAGTAGTGACATTTAAGTAAACTGGGACATGTATGAGTCCAAAGTTATGGTATATACCTTAAAGGATAATGTAGCCGAAGAGGATATTAATTTATCCAGACTCTAATAGTGTAATTATATGCTTAGAGTCATGAGTTAAGAAGGAAGAGAACGGTCCCAAGTAACTTTACTGAACTGGAAGAAAGAGAAAGGAGGAGAATCCATGCTAAAGGTGGTAACTTAATCTCCGATTCCTTGTGTTGTTATATATGCCTTGTATGTTCATGTCTTGTGGATTCGTGGCCGGGTTTGTATGCCCAAGTCATGCGTTTTATTCAGTTGGCTGTGGATTATTGTTTTTGTATGATAATGCTGCATGCCTGTTTATCCAGCACTTACATGTGTGTTTGCTAAATGTTATTTATTTTCTGCAATATATGAAATATTTGTCATGTATGATTTACAATTTGAATATGAGATTAACCGTTACCCTAGGGTCCTACGAGATTCCAATTTTTGTTACTACGTATGGATTGTTTGATTTAGTGGATGAGGTTCACAGCAGTGGTTAGCGGTAATTTATGATGCTGGGATGGACTAAGGGATGCTATTGGTTATTTCCATTAGCTCATTTTGGAGTTCAAAAGGTATTTGTATATCCCTGTTGGGATTTCAGTTATGTAATTAGTACTTTATATCAGTAATACTATGCTGGAACGATTATGCTCAATAAGCTGTTGTTCGCCTTGCAAGTGTGTGAGATTCGCAAGTAATAAAGTGATAAGTAAAGTATCGTTCCCACGAGGATTTGTTTAACAAATTGGTCAAGCAAGAGGCTTAGTGAATTTCATCAAGTTGAGCTAAAACAAAGTTTTGATTTGGAATGAGAATTTTTAAAGACTATTTCTAAAACATAAAATTGATAAAGACAATTGATTCTTTAACTTCAAGGATAATTGAGCCTAGGGCTCTTTTTCCCTTTTGCATTTCATAAAACTTGGTTAATTTCCTCTCTAGTAGCATTTCAATACATATATGTGTTAGTCTAAGGTTCTAAAACACTTGACCCGCTCTCTCAAGTCAAAATCAAATTTCTCTTCTCATTAAAATGCACAATCTCTTGCTACAATCAATGAGAATCAATATTTAAGCAACAACCCTAATGTGACAATGCAAGGTTAGTAAATATATCTCTATTTTACCAATAAACCATCCATTTATCAAGTAAACTTCAAGACAAGCATGATTTCAATCAAGTTCTACACCTAAATTAGCTCTCTCAAGTCAAAACCTAAGTGAATAAATCATCTAAATGGAGGCCAATCACTTAGAAGCATTAAGCCAAGGTTGAAATCAACACACATATATATTAATCTACCAAAAGAGAGGAATATTCAAGTATTAAAGGGTCAAAAGAACCCTAGAATGAAAGATTTAGCTACTCATGTTCAAATACAAAGAGAGTCTAAGCAAAGATACTGAATACATGAAGAATGTAAGAAGAGAAGAGGAGAAAAGAGGAAGAACCAAGGTGAAACCCCCAAAATCTCTTCTAGGTTGAGCACCCAAGCCTTCAAAGTTCCCAAATCTCTCTCCCAAGCTCTTCCCTTGTGTGCCTACTTGTTCCCTTGTGTCAAGAATGTGATTTTCGGCCCTTCCCTTTAGGTTAAGTAGGGTTTTTCTGCTTCTGAAATGAAAAACGCGCAGCTGTAGTTTCTGCGTACTTTTTCACGACTGGCTACAGCCAGTTGTAAAACTTGCCTCGGAAAGTTGACACAGAGAGCAATTTTTCTTGACTTGCTGCGGCCAGTCTTTCAACTTGCTGCAACCAGTTGTACAGGTTCCCTCTAGCTTTGTACTGCTTCACTTCCTTTATTTCTATCCTTGTTTCCAGGTTCTTATAGAGCTTCAAAACTTGTCTCCATCCTCCTACAAAAGAGGGAGGATTTATCAATTCTCAATTGAATCATAAACTCTATAAAATTTAACAAGAATATTTTGATTTTTGCTTGATACTTTGATATGCACATTTTCTCCTATATACTTCATTTGCTATGCATATTTTGAACCAACAATAGGTAAAAGAGAGGGAAAATGTGCTGGAATGTTGTCAATTTCTAAGAGTTAACAGCTGTGCACTACAACTTTGATAAATTTCGATAAATCAAGGGGGTGATACACTTAGGCTTACATACTCCTGCCCAACTAATCGCATGTAATTTATTATTCTCCCCATCTAAACCCCAAATGAAATTTCTTTGGGGTTTTTCAATCTCATTACAAACTCCACCTGGAATGTTAAAAAAATAGAAGTCTTACTTGGGTTGATTTTCTACCCTGAAACTTCCCCCAAACAGATCCAAACATTCAAGCACATTCCCTATTTGTTCCTTATGAGCTTCACTAAACAACAATAGGTCATCCACAAATAGGATATGTGTGATATGCATACATTAGCTCTTCCTACCCTGGTCAGTTTCCATTTTCTATATTCAACGGAATCCGCAATAATATGAGATAACTTCTCCATAGCAAGAACAAATAGATAAGGTGACATGGGATCACCTTGTCTAATCTCTCTAGTCGGCTTAAACTCCTCTTTTCTCGCTCTCATTCCACAACAAACACATTTTAACCGAATACAAACAATGTTTCTATATTCTCCAAGAATTCAATCTCTTCCAAAATTTCATTAATAACCCCAAACTTAGCCTATCGTAGGCTTTCTCATGATCAATCTTAATTACCATATAAACTTTCTTGCCACCCATCCTTTGCATCATATGGGCGTTTCCTTGACGATGATAATGTTCTCTTAGATATTACATCCCAAAGACAAAGCTAGCTTGAAAAGGTGACACAAGACTATCCATAAACATCTTTTAATCTGCGCACAACGAAAATGTGCTGGAATGTTGTCAATTTCTAAGAGTTAACAATGTGCACTACAACTTTGATAAATTTCGATAAATCAGTGGGGTGTTACACTTAGGCTTACATACTCCTGCCCAACTAATTGCATGTAATTTATTCTTCTCCCATCTAAACCCCAAATGAAATTTCTTTGGGGTTTTTCAATCTCATTACAAACTCCACCTGGAATGTTTTCATGTTGCATTTGGAAGTTTATAACTTGTGATGTTAACGATTGGACTAAAGTGGTCCTTCCCGCTAAGGCCATGGAGTGGGTTTTCTATCCATTAAGTTTTCTTTGTGCTATGTCAATCAAAAATTGAAGTTTAGCTCTGGAATTACGGGCTTGAGTGATATGTGCCCCTAAGTACCTTTCTAACTCCCTCTTGAGTTGGAAACCTCCCATTCCACAAATGATGCTTTGTTTGTCTCTAGGAACATTCTTCGAGAAAAAAATAGAAGTCTTACTTGGGTTGATTTTCTACCCTGAAAACTTCCCCCAAACAGATCCAAACATTCAAGCACATTCCCTATTTGTTCCTTATGAGCTTCACTAAACAACAATAGGTCATCCACAAATAGGATATGTGATATGCATACATTAGCTCTTCCTACCGTGGTCAGTTTCCATTTTCTATATTCAACGGAATCCGCAATAATATGAGATAACTTCTCTATAGCAAGAACAAATAGATAAGGTGACATGGGATCACCTTGTCTAATCTCTCTAGTCGGCTTAAACTCCTCTTTTCTGCTCTCATTCCACAACAAACACATTTTAACTGAATAAAAACAATGTTTCTGTATTCTCGAGTAATTCAATCTCTTCCAAAACTTTCATTAATAACCCCAAACTTAGCCTATCGTAGGCTTTCTCAAGATCAATCTTAATTACCATATAAACTTTCTTGCCACCCATCCTTTGCATCATATGGGCGTTTCCTTGACGATGATAATGTTCTCTTGGATATTACATCCCAAAGACAAAGCTAGCTTGAAAAGGTGACACAAGACTATCCATAAACATCTTTTAATCTGCGCACAACGAAAATGTCTTTGGAATGTTGTCAATTTCTAAGAGTTAACAGCTGTGCACTACAACTTTGATAAATTTCGATAAATCAGTGGGGTGTTACACTTAGGCTTACATACTCCTGCCCAACTAATTGCATGTAATTTATTCTTCTCCCCATCTAAACCCCAAATGAAATTTCTTTGGGGTTTTTCAATCTCATTACAAACTCCACCTGGAATGTTTTCATGTTGCATTTGGAAGTTTATAACTTGTGATGTTACTGATTGGACTAAAGTGGTCCTTCTGCTAAGGCCATGGAGTGGGTTTTCTATCCATTAAGTTTTCTTTGTGCTATGTCAATCAAAAATTGAAGTTTAGCTCGGAATTACGGGCTTGAGTGATATGTGCCCCTAAGTACCTTCCTAACTCCCTCTTGAGTTGGAAACCTCCCATTCCACAAATGATGCTTTGTTTGTCTCTAGGAACATTCTTCGAGAAAAAATAGAAGTCTTACTTGGGTTGATTTTCTACCCTGAAACTTCCCCCAAACAGATCCAAACATTCAAGCACATTCCCTATTTGTTCCTTATGAGCTTCACTAAACAACAATAGGTCATCCACAAATAGGATATGTGTGATATGCATACATTAGCTCTTCCTACCCTGGTCAGTTTCCATTTTCTATATTCAACGGAATCCGCAATAATATGAGATAACTTCTCCATAGCAAGAACAAATAGATAAGGTGACATGGGATCACCTTGTCTAATCTCTCTAGTCGGCTTAAACTCCTCTTTTCTGCTCTCATTCCACAACAAACACATTTTAACTGAATACAAACAATGTTTCTATATTCTCCAAGTAATTCAATCTCTTCCAAAATTTCATTAATAACCCCAAACTTAGCCTATCGTAGGCTTTCTCATGATCAATCTTAATTACCATATAAACTTTCTTGCCACCCATCCTTTGCATCATATGGGCGTTTCCTTGACGATGATAATGTTCTCTTAGATATTACATCCCAAAGACAAAGCTAGCTTGAAAAGGTGACACAAGACTATCCATAAACATCTTTTAATCTGCGCACAACGAAAATGTGCTGGAATGTTGTCAATTTCTAAGAGTTAACAGCTGTGCACTACAACTTTGATAAATTTCGATAAATCAAGGGGGTGTTACACTTAGGCTTACATACTCCTGCCCAACTAATTGCATGTAATTTATTCTTCTCCCCATCTAAACCCCAAATGAAATTTCTTTGGGGTTTTTCAATCTCATTACAAACTACACCTGGAATGTTTTCATGTTGCATTTGGAAGTTTATAACTTGTGATGTTACTGATTGGACTAAAGTGGTCCTTCCTGCTAAGGCCATGGAGTGGGTTTTCTATCCATTAAGTTTTCTTTGTGCTATGTCAATCAAAAATTGAAGTTTAGCTCTGGAATTACGGGCTTGAGTGATATGTGCCCCTAAGTACCTTCCTAACTCCCTCTTGAGTTGGAAACCTCCCATTCCACAAATGATGCTTTGTTTGTCTCTAGGAACATTCTTCGAGAAAAAATAGAAGTCTTACTTGGGTTGATTTTCTACCCGAAAACTCCCCCAAACAGATCCAAACATTCAAGCACATTCCCTATTTGTTCCTTATGAGCTTCACTAAACAACAATAGGTCATCCACAAATAGGATATGTGATATGCATACATTAGCTCTTCCTACCGTGGTCGGTTTCCATTTTCTATATTCAACGGAATCCGCAATAATATGAGATAACTTCTCTATAGCAAGAACAAATAGATAAGGTGACATGGGATCACCTTGTCTAATCTCTCTAGTCGGCTTAAACTCCTCTTTTCTGCTCTCATTCCACAACAAACACATTTTAACTGAATAAAAACAATGTTTCTGTATTCTCGAGTAATTCAATCTCTTCCAAAACTTTCATTAATAACCCCAAACTTAGCCTATCGTAGGCTTTCTCAAGATCAATCTTAATTACCATATAAACTTTCTTGCCACCCATCCTTTGCATCATATGGGCGTTTCCTTGACGATGATAATGTTCTCTTGGATATTACATCCCAAAGACAAAGCTAGCTTGAAAAGGTGACACAAGACTATCCATAAACATCTTTTAATCTGCGCACAACGAAAATGTGCTGGAATGTTGTCAATTTCTAAGAGTTAACAGCTGTGCACTACAACTTTGATAAATTTCGATAAATCAGTGGGGTGTTACACTTAGGCTTACATACTCCGCCCAACTAATTGCATGTAATTTATTCTTCTCCCATCTAAACCCCAAATGAAATTTCTTTGGGGTTTTTCAATCTCATTACAAACTCCACCTGGAATGTTTTCATGTTGCATTTGGAAGTTTATAACTTGTGATGTTACTGATTGGACTAAAGTGGTCCTTCCCTGCTAAGGCCATGGAGTGGGTTTTCTATCCATTAAGTTTTCTTTGTGCTATGTCAATCAAAAATTGAAGTTTAGCTCGGAATTACGGGCTTGAGTGATATGTGCCCCTAAGTACCTTCCTAACTCCCTCTTGAGTTGGAAACCTCCCATTCCACAAATGATGCTTTGTTTGTCTCTAGGAACATTCTTCGAGAAAAAAATAGAAGTCTTACTTGGGTTGATTTTCTACCCTGAAACTTCCCCCAAACAGATCCAAACATTCAAGCACATTCCCTATTTGTTCCTTATGAGCTTCACTAAACAACAATAGGTCATCCACAAATAGGATATGTGTGATATGCATACATTAGCTCTTCCTACCCTGGTCAGTTTCCATTTTCTATATTCAACGGAATCCGCAATAATATGAGATAACTTCTCCATAGCAAGAACAAATAGATAAGGTGACATGGGATCACCTTGTCTAATCTCTCTAGTCGGCTTAAACTCCTCTTTTCTGCTCTCATTCCACAACAAACACATTTTAACTGAATACAAACAATGTTTCTATATTCTCCAGTAATTCAATCTCTTCCAAAAATTTCATTAATAACCCCAAACTTAGCCTATCGTAGGCTTTCTCATGATCAATCTTAATTACCATATAAACTTTCTTGCCACCCATCCTTTGCATCATATGGGCAGTTTCCTTGACGATGATAATGTTCTCTTAGATATTACATCCCAGACAAAGCTAGCTTGAAAAGGTGACACAAGACTATCCATAAACATCTTTTAATCTGCGCACAACGAAAATGTCTTTGGAATGTTGTCAATTTCTAAGAGTTAACATTGTGCACTACAACTTTGATAAATTTCGATAAATCAGTGGGGTGTTACACTTAGGCTTACATACTCCTGCCCAACTAATTGCATGTAATTTATTCTTCTCCCCATCTAAACCCCAAATGAAATTTCTTTGGGGTTTTTCAATCTCATTACAAACTACACCTGGAATGTTTTCATGTTGCATTTGGAAGTTTATAACTTGTGATGTTACTGATTGGACTAAAGTGGTCCTTCTTGCTAAGGCCATGGAGTGGGTTTTCTATCCATTAAGTTTTCTTTGTGCTATGTCAATCAAAAATTGAAGTTTAGCTCGGAATTACGGGCTTGAGTGATATGTGCCCCTAAGTACCTTTCTAACTCCCTCTTGAGTTGGAAACCTCCCATTCCACAAATGATGCTTTGTTTGTCTCTAGGAACATTCTTCGAGAAAAAACAGAAGTCTTACTTGGGTTGATTTTCTACCCTGAAACTTCCCCCAAACAGATCCAAACATTCAAGCACATTCCCTATTTGTTCCTTATGAGCTTCACTAAACAACAATAGGTCATCCACAAATAGGATATGTGATATGCATACATTAGCTCTTCCTACCGTGGTCAGTTTCCATTTTCTATATTCAACGGAATCCGCAATAATATGAGATAACTTCTCTATAGCAAGAACAAATAGATAAGGTGACATGGGATCACCTTGTCTAATCTCTCTAGTCGGCTTAAACTCCTCTTTTCTCGCTCTCATTCCACAACAAACACATTTTAACTGAATAAAAACAATGTTTCTGTATTCTCGAGTAATTCAATCTCTTCCAAAACTTTCATTAATAACCCCAAACTTAGCCTATCGTAGGCTTTCTCAAGATCAATCTTAATTACCATATAAACTTTCTTGCCACCACAAAGCTAGCTTGAAAAGGTGACACAAGACTATCCATAAACATCTTTTAATCTGCGCACAACGAAAATGTGCTGGAATGTTGTCAATTTCTAAGAGTTAACAGCTGTGCACTACAACTTTGATAAATTTCGATAAATCAGTGGGGTGTTACACTTAGGCTTACATACTCTGCCCAACTAATTGCATGTAATTTATTCTTCTCCCCATCTAAACCCCAAATGAAATTTCTTTGGGGTTTTTCAATCTCATTACAAACTCCACCTGGAATGTTTTCATGTTGCATTTGGAAGTTTATAACTTGTGATGTTACTGATTGGACTAAAGTGGTCCTTCCTGCTAAGGCCATGGAGTGGGTTTTCTATCCATTAAGTTTTCTTTGTGCTATGTCAATCAAAAATTGAAGTTTAGCTCTGAATTACGGGCTTGAGTGATATGTGCCCTAAGTACCTTCCTAACTCCCTCTTGAGTTGGAAACCTCCCATTCCACAAATGATGCTTTGTTTGTCTCTAGGAACATTCTTCGAGAAAAAATAGAAGTCTTACTTGGGTTGATTTTCTACCCGAAACTTCCCCCAAACAGATCCAAACATTCAAGCACATTCCCTATTTGTTCCTTATGAGCTTCACTAAACAAAGGTCAGTTTCCATTTTCTATATTCAACGGAATCCGCAATAATATGAGATAACTTCTCCATAGCAAGAACAAATAGATAAGGTGACATGGGATCACCTTGTCTAATCTCTCTAGTCGGCTTAAACTCCTCTTTTCTGCTCTCATTCCACAACAAACACATTTTAACTGAATACAAACAATGTTTCTATATTCTCCAGTAATTCAATCTCTTCCAAAAATTTCATTAATAACCCCAAACTTAGCCTATCGTAGGCTTTCTCATGATCAATCTTAATTACCATATAAACTTTCTTGCCACCCATCCTTTGCATCATATGGGCAGTTTCCTTGACGATGATAATGTTCTCTTAGATATTACATCCCAGCACAAAGCTAGCTTGAAAAGGTGACACAAGACTATCCATAAACATCTTTTAATCTGCGCACAACGAAAATGTGCTGGAATGTTGTCAATTTCTAAGAGTTAACAGCTGTGCACTACAACTTTGATAAATTTCGATAAATCAGTGGGGTGTTACACTTAGGCTTACATACTCCTGCCCAACTAATTGCATGTAATTTATTCTTCTCCCCATCTAAACCCCAAATGAAATTTCTTTGGGGTTTTTCAATCTCATTACAAACTACACCTGGAATGTTTTCATGTTGCATTTGGAAGTTTATAACTTGTGATGTTACTGATTGGACTAAAGTGGTCCTTCCTGCTAAGGCCATGGAGTGGGTTTTCTATCCATTAAGTTTTCTTTGTGCTATGTCAATCAAAAATTGAAGTTTAGCTCTGGAATTACGGGCTTGAGTGATATGTGCCCCTAAGTACCTTCCTAACTCCCTCTTGAGTTGGAAACCTCCCATTCCACAAATGATGCTTTGTTTGTCTCTAGGAACATTCTTCGAGAAAAAAATAGAAGTCTTACTTGGGTTGATTTTCTACCCTGAAACTTCCCCCAAACAGATCCAAACATTCAAGCACATTCCCTATTTGTTCCTTATGAGCTTCACTAAACAACAATAGGTCATCCACAAATAGGATATGTGATATGCATACATTAGCTCTTCCTACCGTGGTGGGTTTCCATTTTCTATATTCAACGGAATCCGCAATAATATGAGATAACTTCTCTATAGCAAGAACAAATAGATAAGGTGACATGGGATCACCTTGTCTAATCTCTCTAGTCGGCTTAAACTCCTCTTTTCTGCTCTCATTCCACAACAAACACATTTTAACTGAATAAAAACAATGTTTCTGTATTCTCGAGTAATTCAATCTCTTCCAAAACTTTCATTAATAACCCCAAACTTAGCCTATCGTAGGCTTTCTCAAGATCAATCTTAATTACCATATAAACTTTCTTGCCACCCATCCTTTGCATCATATGGGCAGTTTCCTTGACGATGATAATGTTCTCTTGGATATTACATCCCAGCACAAAGCTAGCTTGAAAAGGTGACACAAGACTATCCATAAACATCTTTTAATCTGCGCACAACGAAAATGTGCTGGAATGTTGTCAATTTCTAAGAGTTAACAGCTGTGCACTACAACTTTGATAAATTTCGATAAATCAGTGGGGTGTTACACTTAGGCTTACATACTCCTGCCCAACTAATTGCATGTAATTTATTCTTCTCCCCATCTAAACCCCAAATGAAATTTCTTTGGGGTTTTTCAATCTCATTACAAACTCCACCTGGAATGTTTTCATGTTGCATTTGGAAGTTTATAACTTGTGATGTTACTGATTGGACTAAAGTGGTCCTTCCTGCTAAGGCCATGGAGTGGGTTTTCTATCCATTAAGTTTTCTTTGTGCTATGTCAATCAAAAATTGAAGTTTAGCTCTGGAATTACGGGCTTGAGTGATATGTGCCCCTAAGTACCTTCCTAACTCCCTCTTGAGTTGGAAACCTCCCATTCCACAAATGATGCTTTGTTTGTCTCTAGGAACATTCTTCGAGAAAAAAATAGAAGTCTTACTTGGGTTGATTTTCTACCCTGAAACTTCTCCCAAACAGATCCAAACATTCAAGCACATTCCCTATTTGTTCCTTATGAGCTTCACTAAACAACAATAGGTCATCCACAAATAGGATATGTGATATGCATACTTTTGCTCTTCCTACCTTGGTCAGTTTCCATTTTCTATATTCAACGGAATCCGCAATAATATGAGATAACTTCTCTATAGCAAGAACAAATAGATAAGGTGACATGGGATCACCTTGTCTAATCTCTCTAGTCGGCTTAAACTCCTCTTTTCTGCTCTCATTCCACAACAAACACATTTTAACTGAATACAAACAATGTTTCTGTATTCTCGAGTAATTCAATCTCTTCCAAAACTTTCATTAATAACCCCAAACTTAGCCTATCGTAGGCTTTCTCAAGATCAATCTTAATTACCATATAAACTTTCTTGCCACCCATCCTTTGCATCATATGGGCAGTTTCCTTGACGATGATAATGTTCTCTTGGATATTACATCCCAGCACAAAGCTAGCTTGAAAAGGTGACACAAGACTATCCATAAACATCTTTTAATCTGCGCACTAGTATCTTTGTCAATCCTTTATATATCACATTATAGAGCGCAATTGGTCTAAATTAAGTAACCCACTCTAGGCTCTCCACCTTTGGTACCAGGACCAAGAGAGTTTTGTTTAGATCTACAATCCCTTCTGGTCTATCCCATAATTTTCTAATCAAACCATAAACTTCTTGTCCTGCCAAATCCCAGTTTCTTTGATAAAATACAACCAGAAACCCATCTTCCCTTGGCGCCTTGAATCCTCCAATATCAAAGAAAGCACATCTAATATCCTCATTCTCTAACCTCCTTCCTATTCTTCTCATATACCTCTACAATTCCAAACTATGGTCTTAAATATTAAAAACAAGTATACGGTGTTACCTTATTTCCTTCACTTACATCCATTGACCCTACTGCTTGAGCTTGTCCTGCTTCAGTAGCACCCAAAACACCCTTATCATACTCACTATCTTCCATATCATCACCATAAAATTTCCCCATATCCTCTACTATAACCAAACCATTCCTATGGCTACATATGAGTTTCCTTTTGTTAGTCGAAACCTCTTACTTATTTCCTTCTTCTCTACGTTGCATTTCAGGAACAATCAGAATATCCTCCTCGACCCCCATATTTCCCCTTTGTTTGCTCTTCTCCCTTTTGTTCAACCTCTTTTGTGATCCTTTGGGAATAATTTTCACATAAGAGTGTGGACCAGCTTCTTTATTTATGCTCACCGGTTTCCTCGGACCCTTATCCCTCCATGTTATAAAGTACCTCCCATTGCTGTCTTCCATCATGTCCTCCATCATATACTCTCTACCAGAAGCGATCCCATCCTGAACTTGATCATTCATCGCATTTAAAACATCATATCTCAAGGAAATTTTAACATCCTCATTCCTTGGTCTATCCTTTCTTTGCCTACAAATTCTTTGAACAACCCTTCATGGACCTACAACCTCCTTGTAGCTCTTCGCAATCTCTCCTTCCTTCATCTCTTTTGACCCCTTTAAGACCACCTTTTCCCCCATGTTATGTTCTTTCGTACCATGCACACAACTTTATTTAAAGTGTCTAAATAACCTGCAGTTTAAGCATATATAGGGCATGCAAGTTCTCATACTCCACATTTTTAAGAATGTCATCCACCATATAATGAGGAATTAATGGCTTAATGAGGTTCATTTTGATACAAACTCTAGCAAATTTTTTACGCCCCTATACTAGCAGTATGCATATCTAACTTCAACACCTCACCTATTGAATTGGCTAGGTTATACAATATTTTATTGTCAAACAACTCAGCTTCAATTTCAGGGGACCGTACCCAAGAAACTATCTTATCAATAATCTCCTTCCTAGGATTAAAACCCGGCCTCCAACGCATAACACTCAAGTATTTATCAGAAATAACCCATGGACCACTCGTATAAAAAAATTATTTTCCAAATCCCCTAATTTAATCGCCCCCTTTCTAGCCCAGATTTGGTTCAACTTAGATTCTAGAAAATACAAGCTCATTGAACCTCCTAGCAGTTTAACAAATAGAGATTTTGCAAATGGTTTACATAGACGTTCCCTTTCCTTTTCATCAATAAGGAATTTAGGGCACATAGGATCAGAACGATCAACAGAGATGCCTAAATGAAAATCCAATACCTCTTCAAATCCAACACACATGTTCATACCATCCCCTTTGTCTATTACAACAAACCCATCTTCTTCATTATTGGCAAACCAATTTTCACGCCATCACTTTGATTTAGCTAGTAATGAATCCTTGTATCATTTTGGCCTACTATCTTCCTCCTTGTGTTCATCTGATCGCATCCAATCTTCAACTCTAGGAGGGTTCAACACCTTCCCTGTAAACTCACAATCACCTTGTCCAATCTTCCTTGTCACTCGTTGCACAGCTTCCACGTCATCTGTTGCCGGAGATCATAGCTCTGACGGGTTGCTGTCTGTTTCCATCCTTTCACAGCCTCATCGATCCTCGTTGCAGGGAGCAAGAAATCGAAGGATCCACTCTCCAAACTCCGTCGCAGTGGGCGACGGAGTGTATCTCAGCCAGGCGATAACAACCATCGGCCGTGGTTGTCTAGGTACGATCGGAACCCTAGATGCAGCGCCACGAAACCAGTTCAATAGTTACGCAACCCTTTACTATATCAAGTCAATAGGAATACTTTATTATATTTTCAAATTTTTTGTCATACTATTAAGTGTATTAATTTTATAATTATAATTATAAATTTTTATTTTTAATAAATTTAATTGTTTAATCTCATTTAATTGTTTAAATTTCTCACGTTGTAATCTTTTAAATATATGTGTTGCCTAAAATATATATCGTAAAAAAAAAGACTCAAATTTTGTATCAAGTTATTAATATTTTCTCATAAAAAGTTACTTCATTTTTTTAATTTTTTTTTAGTCAAAATCAATTAGATTATTGATAAATAATAATGTTAAAAGATAAATTAGGAATTTGGTATTATGAAAGGTAAATCAGTAAACAAATTGTGGTTTTTAATTAAAAATGCTACCCTCCAGTCCTAACTATAGGACCTAGTTTGTATTGCAATAATTTACACTACAAACTAGATCCTATAATTAGGACAGGAGAATTCAAGAATATTTTTAGAATATTATTTAACGATGTTAATGGTTTAGACTAAAATGTATGTTTTCAAACTAGAATGGAGGTGTACGTAATTAAGAAAAAAAAAATGGTGGTCAGAATATTTTACTAAAAAATTTAAGCTACACACGGACAATGCTTTTTAAAATACGTCAACAGTAATTTGCTAATTAATGCCTACAAGCGATGAAGCTATATTCCATACGAGATTTATCCGGCTAAAATTTTTGATGAAGCTAAAATAGTAGAGAAATCAAGGGGAGAAGAAGTGTAGAGAGGGATTAGTGAAGAAACTCCTCTCCCATATTCCATACGAGAAAATCTCTTTTGCCGTTCTCTTGTTTTATAGATGGGAGAAAATATCTTTGGCCGTTCTCTTATTTTAACACAATAACAAAGAAAAATTTAAAGGGAAAATCCCTTATAAAAGAAATAGAAAAATTCTAAATCAGGTTGATAAATTCAATAAATCCCTAATTAAGTTATCAACCCAATTTAATATTTTCAAAATGTGAGTTAAATGACTTTATTGCCCTCTCCTAGTCTTCCCTCTCCTCTTAAAGGGTCTTTAGTGGCTTACAACCCAATATATAATAAAATAAAATATGATTAGCTTAAATTAAAGAATTTGTGTTGTGGAAGGATAATCAAGAATAATTCAGGAAAAAAAGAAAATAAAAGCATAACCCCAATTAAAAATATTTTAATTAATATTAGGTTAATTCTTTTTATTTTTTATTTTCTGACTTGAATTATTCTTGTTGATTCTTCCCAATTAAAAGAATCACACTTTATTTTATTATATATGAATGTTAATATATATAGAAAAACTAAGATACAGAATAATAAAAACCCTTTTAAGAGGAAAGAGGACAAAGTAGACTATAAGAGTGAAAAAAAGTCATTTCACCCATATTAACTTGATTAGGGATTTTTTGAGTTTAACAATCTCATTTAGAATTTTTTGCAATTTCATATGGGATTTTCCCAAGTTAAAATATCGAAATGAGATTTTTATGCTAACTTGTTGAGATACTTACGGATTTCATCACTTACATATACATAGACACACCAGCTTAATTTATCTCAGTAATCTCGTGAGGGCCGAAATGAAACTTGCAATGCATTCCATTTTATTCTTAGCATTCGTTCTCTTTTCGTGGTTTCAAACGCCCACTTTTGCAACCAGAAAAGTAAATTTACTTGAAGTTTTCTTTGTTCTTCATATTTTATGTAATACATATTTAATCTGATTACGATCAATTAATCTGTTTTTCATTTGATTGGGTGGATATATAGTCTTACATAGTGTACTTGGGATCTCATTCGCATGGTCGAGAAGAAACAAATGCTGATCGGGAGAGAGCTACAGAATCTCATCATGAACTCCTCGGATCTTTTCTGGAAGGGTATTAATATTATTCTAATTTTAATTGATTATTGCCATTAATTATCTGATAACTTCTCTTATTTCTTCACTAATATGTAGTTCAAAGGAAGCAGCAAAAGAAGCAATGACATACTCTTATACAAGGGTCATCAATGGTTTTTCTGCAGTTATGGATGAAAATGTAGCTGCTGAAATCAAAAGTGAGAATGAATGCAAAACATTTATATATAGATATATATATTGAAATTTTATGAAAAATGAATCAAAATTGAACTAATTTAATGGGTTTTAAATCTGTGCTGATTGCTTGTATATGACAATAAATGGCCTTATATCCATAGGGATCTGTTTTGGCGGAACGGTCCATCATCCAGATTTAATTTTTTTAATTATTTTAAAAAATATTTTATTGTATACAGAATTTAAAATAAAGATAATATTGTAACTATTATATTTCTTAAAAAATAATCAATTGAAATTTTTAAATTTGAACTGTCCAAATTGTATTTGAACAGTGCTGATTTCAACGTAGCAGTGATTACCAATCTAGTTGCTAATATATAAATCGCAGCAAAATAAGAGTTTTTTAATTTGTTGCGACGTTTGTGATGCACACAGGGCATCCTAAAGTGTTGAAGGTATTTGAAAGCAAACAAAGAAAATTACACACAACTCGTTCATGGGAATTCTTGACCCAGATTGATAGTAATGGTGTTGCCCTGCCACATTCCACTTTCGAGAGGGCTAGATTTGGTGCTGACGCCATCATTGCAAATATCGACTCCGGTAAATAAATAATTATATTTTATCTTTCAAGAAATTAATTAACTGTATTAAATAAACAGGTGAATTTGATTCTATTATATATTAATTAATTAATTATGAAATTGTTATTAATCGCAGGTGTTTGGCCTGAATCGCCAAGCTTTTCTGATGAGGGAATGGGATCCATTCCTTCTAGGTGGAAAGGAGCTTGTGATGTTGGGAAAGACCCTTTAGGATTTCGTTGTAACAGGTATCACCAAATTTTAAATACTGCCCTACACATAGTTTAGTTCAAGCATAATTAAAACATCACAAACTCATATATATAAAGAGTGACATAAAAGATAAAGTAAAATGCTACTCACTTTGGTGCTTATTGTTATTATTATAAGTACCCCTAACATGGCCTAGTATCCTAACTTGCTGTAAAACTTCCTAACTGAGGATAATTTTATATTTTTAAAAATGAATGACTAACTTTAAATAACCTCATATAATTATGAGCGGTATATATATAGTAGATCATAGGAGCATATTGAAGCAATTGGATAAATTATGAATGCAGGAAGTTGATAGGAGCAAGGTACTTCAACAAGGGTTATATAAGTGGCCTTATAAGTTGGGGGTCCTCAAGAGAAGAACTGAGCAAGCCTGAACTCAACAATCCAAGAGACTACGATGGCCATGGTAGTCACACCCTCTCAACAGCCGGTGGTGGCTTCGTTCACGGCGCCAATATGTTTGGCCGCTTGGCCAATGGCACTGCCTCCGGAGGTTCGCCCATGGCAAGAGTTGCCGCCTACAAGGTCTGCTGGCCGGACTTCATTTCTGGTGCTGGTACCATCTGCGTGGAGGAGGACATACTCGCCGCCTTCGATATGGCCATACACGACGGCGTCCATGTCATTTCCGCCTCTCTTGGGGGTTCAGCTGCCCAGGATTACTTAGATGATATTTTTGCAGTTGCAGCTTTTCACGCCTATAAGAATGGCATTCACGTCGTCGTTTCTGGTGGGAATTCTGGTCCCGAACCCAAATCTATCGTTAATATCGCACCTTGGATTTTCACAGTAGCTGCTAGCACCATAGACAGAGACTTCCAAGCTCGAGTTCAACTCCAGAATGGAAAGATCTTTGTGGTATATATTTTTCTTTTCTCGCTACTATTCTTCATTCCTTTTCTCATTCAACTATTCATTCCGTTAGAATATACTAGCTACTTGGTTCTAAATATGAGACCTATAGTTGAATGAGTCTCCCAAAAGAGTTAACTGGATTTTATATTGAGTACCGTAGTACTAAAATAAGTCTCACATAATGAACTAAATCTACAACGTATGGAAAGCATATAGTATTAAGGTAGGATCTAAAAACCTGGTATATGTCTATTTCTCTAAAAATCTTATACATATGTTCATAAACGTGTAACATCAGGGAGCAAGCTTTTCTAGAGCATTACCACAAGGCAGGTTCTACCCGATCATTGCTGGTGCAGAGGCAAGGAGGGCTAATTCAACCATCGGTGATGCGTGAGAACATATATCTCTATTTGATTCTGCAACTAATTAAGCACTTGTTTCTCTCTGGGAATCATTTACAGAGAGATAGACTAATGATACATTGTTCTGGAAAATAACTAATTAATATAATCACGTACGTACTTTTCTCTGTATGATTAACGGAACATCCTTGTTCTTGTGCAGCAATTTTTGCTTATTAGGCACAATAGATCCCAAAAAGGTGAAGGGCAAGATCTTAGTTTGCAAGACAGATGATGACGAATTTAGTGCAGATAGAATGGAACAGGGCTTCGAGGCGAATCAAACCGGTGCAGCTGCAATGATTCTTGGTGGCAATAAAGCCATGAATGAAAGGCCTGTTAAGCATTTGCTTCCAGCAGTACACATTAAGTATCAAGACTCTCTTGCTTTGTTTGCTTACCTTAAATCAACCAAAAATCCTATGGCCACTATTCATCCACCTACTGACGTCTTCAACTTAAAGCCTTCACCTGAAGTAGCAGATTTCTCCTCTAGAGGACCATCCACATTCCTACCAGAGATCCTCAAGGTTGATTTTAATTTTTATAAAATGTGTTTGTTTGTTTTCATCTTTCAGTAAAAAGTTGTTGTAACTTTTGGTTTTGCCCTTTTTTCTCTTTTTTAGCCGGATATTACTGCTCCAGGGGTGAATATTTTGGCTGCATATTCACCTGCTGCTTACCTTACATCATATTATAATGATAATCGTCAAAACCTTTCTTACAACCTTCTGTCTGGAACTTCTATGTCTTGTCCTCATGTTGCTGGAGTTGTCGGACTTCTCAAAACTCTACATCCTGATTGGAGTCCTTCTGCTACTAAATCTGCTATGATGACAACAGGTGAAGTTCATCTTTTTGTTATGAATTTAAGACTACATACCCCAATCACTCTTTATGATTGTGTGGGGTGACTGCAAGTAAAGTGAGGTTTATAAGTATTTGGATCTCTCCTTCCTAACAAGCTAGTTTTTCAAAATGGGTTCTCTCTAATCATAAAATTAGTGCTTTCATTGGAAAGCAGATCTCATGAAGAGGGCCTCCTATGAAAAAAAGAAAAAAGAAAGAAAGAAATAGTACTCCTCCAATCTTTAATATAAGATATATTTACTTAATTTGATTAGATTAAGGAAGTCAATTAAGTTATTAGTTAATATGACATGTATTTTTTAAAACACCCTAATTATCTTTCTTAATTCCCACATCCCCTATCCTCCTTTATTATTGTTAAGAAAGCAACAATACGGGTAAATTATGAAAAGATTGATAAATATAAAAACTATATCTTATATTTAAGACTAAGATGAAATCCCTTCGTATATCTTATATTATTAAGAAATGGAGTAGTAGTATTAAAGTTATCCACCCTCTCTCTTCCAGCACTCTCCTCCAATTAATGTGTATAATGCATATGGTTTTTGATGACTTCGATTCTACCTATGAATGTTGTTTTTACAGCGAAGTCAAGGGACAGCACTGATCATCCAATGCTTGCTGAAACTGATATCTACGACGCAACAATAACAACGAAGGCAACCCCATTTGAGTACGGGTCAGGCCACATTAGGCCAAACAAAGCCCTAGACCCTGGCTTGGTCTATGACTTAACCTTAAACGACTACCTCGATCTTCTGTGTGGCCTATACAACAACGCCACAGAGTTAAGATTATTCTATGATGCTCCTTACAAGTGTCCTCACTCCTACAATATTCTCAACTTCAATTACCCTTCAATAACCGTCCCTTTTCTCTATTCGCCAGTCAATGTGACCAGGACCCTCAAGAACGTTGGCTCACCAGCCACCTACGTGGCTCGAGTCTTCTCACCTCCTGGTCTCACCATTAATTTGGAACCTAAGACCTTAAAGTTCGACAAGGTTGGTGAAGAGAAAAGTTTTACTTTGACATTCGATGTTACGAGGCCAGGTTTTGGGACTGCATTTGGAAGGATAATTTGGTCCGATGGAAAGCATTTTGTGAGAAGTCCTATAACTGTTGGTGGTGTTCAAGTTTAGAACGTTTGAGTAGCAACTACGTACTACGCATGTATTATATATCTAGGGTTTTGTATTCCTTTAGGATTATGAACTTCTCTCTAGGTGTTCAAGTTCAATTCCTTTCTGTATATTCAAGGCAATAATATGTCCCCAGCTATGATTTCAAATAAGTTTGTGTAGGTTGATTATTAAGCAAATTAAAATTTCCTGTTTTTATATAGATATTTTTTCACCTAAACTTCAATACTATTTCAAACATGGGAAAATCTCAGCCAATATGCATAAATTAGCTTATTTGTATCTTTTATTTGTCGTATAAATATTAAAATAAAAAATAGAGATTTTGGGTCTGTAGGTCTAATCAATTGAAATAGTATTTCAATACACATGCTCATCCTTGATCCTTTCGTTTCTAGAGTTTCGATGGAAGGATCTCTTTACTAACGAAACAAAATCCTTACTAAGGAGACAAAATGTCGTCAACTCCATTTGTTAGAACAACATGCGTTGAGTCTCTGTACCTATCCTTTATATATATATATATATATAAAATTTTATTCTCCCTTTTTGAATTCTTCTTGGTTTTCAGAAAACAGTATTGGGCTCAAGATTGCCCATTGTTAATTCCACAGTTTCTTTGAATTTGAAAGTTATCACTTGGTAGGTTTCCATACCAAGGCTCAATCCAATTAAGTCCGTAGCGTCTACCAATTTCGCCATATCCCCCCCTTTTTTCTTTGAGATTAGAATCTCATTAGGATGTCTTTTTTTTTTCCCCATTTAAATTATGAGAATTATGCCGGAAATTGTTGAATTTGTTAGATACCGATTCCTATACCAAAAAAATGTTTATTTCTATTTGTATTTCAGATACCCATATTTGGTCCAATAAAAAAGAGTTTTATCATTTCTGTATTCACAATTCAATATCTTATTTGTGTAGTCTAATTAATAGAAGACTATGAAGACAAAAACACCTTTAACGTGAGGGAAAAAGACAATTAAATAAAATACCTTAATTAATGTTCCAGAAAGCCCAAATTAATTCCCCAAATGAAGAAATCCCGAATCAGTTTATTAGATTTTAAAATTCGGGTGAAATGATCTTAATGCAACACCCCATTCTAATGTGGCATGAGCTGAACATGCATGCATATTATATTTTAGGCTAAATTATACCAAAAACTCTATGAACTTTGGTTAAGTGCATATAACCATGATATTTTAAATTTTAAATTTCACATCCTTAACCTCTTATTTTATTTTTATAAACCAGCTTGCCGATAACTTGTTGCTATCTTTTCATTGTAACATCCCAATTTGGGCTCTGAGAATTGAGAATAAGCCTAAATTTGGCAGACGGCTAAGCCCGATTCAAGAAGAGTCCCAAGAATGTCGAGAGATAGGAAGCCTCTCGGGGACTAAGTAACTTGGCTATACGGGTTAGTGGATCTAGTATGTATAAGCCATGGAATTAAAGTGCCAGAGAAAAAGGGGCATAGAACACTTATATGATGTTAATCCTGTTGGAAAAGATGTCACCCAACTATATCTTGAAGTATAGGACAACTAGTTGAGCGAAAATACGCCGGTATAAGTAATATACAACATTTCCAGCGCAGTCGGGTATGCCCTGCGATTTTGAGAAAACATCGGTATGTGGCATCGTTTGTCGGGTCTAGGTATTTGTGTCGCAATCTTGAGTAAAACCTGAGCAAGAATTCTGAGTAATCTACGGAAACCAAGAACACAAACACCGAAAATCAACATGTACGGCACTTTCCCAAAAACCGTGAGACAAGACAACACGCGCACACACCAACACACACGACACTTGTCAAGCTCACACACACACATGCAAAATACAAGCCACTTGTCAAGCACACACACACAACACACAAGTGTCTTCTTCTTGCTTTGACACATGTCACAGACTCACATTAACACAAAAATCTGATGTATCTCCCTCTCACTTCAAACATTTCATCCTCTCATTCTCTCAACTTCAACCAACTCCTCCCCCTCTCTTCACGGCAACCCTCCCCAACCAACATCACCTTGACCTCCTCCTTACACCACCAACCCTCCCCTCCTCCTCCTCCTTCACGGATCACTACAATCATCATCATACACATCTACCACACTCATCTTGAAGCTCAACAGTTTGAAGATCCAAGAAGAAGAAGGTAAGTTGTGGAGCCTTCTTGCATGTTAATTTATGAGTTTAAAACTCACACGCATGGGTTTTTATGGATCTTAGGCCAAAGGTTGATCAAGGATTGGAGTGGTAAAGGTGACCACAAGCACAAAGACAAGCTACAGTGGTAAGATTAACCATATTCTTTTGAAATTTTTGGAGTTTTGATTGGAAACCCAGATTTGTAATATGAGGTAAACTCAAAGAAATAAAAGAAATTTGAAAAATCTGGGCTCACCAACATGTTCACCACTGAAAATGGAGTGGGAATATGTTGGTGAATGATTTTTAAAGAGATTTTTGTACATAAAATAATAAGCTCAATAAAGAAGTCAAAACTACCAGTTTTGGAACACCGAAGTCAGTAAGCTTGTGAGCATGGTTTGACTAGGTAAAATACATCTTAAAATTATGAAAACTTATAGAAAGATAGAGGACATGATTATCTTTAAAATGGTGAGTATTTGGTAAGTTTCTGAGCTCTGAGCAGAGAGCAATAATTACAGATGAAGCATGGTACCTTGATTCTGGAGCAACTCAGCACATCACTAATTCAGCCAACAAACTCCAAATTGCAGCACCACCAAGAGGTAAGAGCCTGGTAATTGTTGGAGGTGGTACCACTTTACCTGTCTCACATATTGGACACACTTGCTTGCATAGTACATCAGATGCATCTTAGTTGCAATTAAAGAAAGTTTTATGTGTACCTAAAATGCAAAAGAACCTAGTGTCAACTGTCTTCACAGAGTTTCAGACCTCAGCAACACTCTGGCTTCTGTCACTATACATCCACCGTGGACAACTTTGCACTATGGCACAAGATACTTGATCATCCACATGAGAATACTGTCAAATCTATATTGCACCTGTTAAATGTTGCTTTTACTAAATCACATACTGGTGCTAATTGTAATTCTTGTAAAATGAAGAGCTACAAACTTCCTTTTGTAGCATCATCTACTACATACAATAAACCTTTAGAGTTAGTGACTATGGACTTATGGGGTCCTGCACCTTTTGCTTCCAATGGCTGTGTCTATTATATAGGATTTGTAGATGCATATAGTAGGTTTACTTGGATATATCTCATTCACAAAAAATCTGATGCAATTGCAAAGTTCAAGGAATTTAAGTTGCTAGATGAAAACAGATTCAACACCAAAATTAAACAGGTCTAGAGTGACAATGGTGGGGAATTCACTGCATTCTCTCTATTTCTTGCTGCAAATGGTATTCAACATAGACTAACCTGCCCCTATACGTCTGAACAGAATGGATTGGTTGAGAGAAAACACCGGGCAATTGTGGAAACTGGCTTGACATATTGTTAGCCACAACCTCACTGCCACTTTATTACTGAGGTGATGCATTTTTGTCAGCTGTTTTTCTGCTGAATCATTTGCCAGCCACTGCATTACATGGTGTCACACCCTATGAAAAACAATTCAACACCAAACCTGATTATACCTTACTCAGAGTCTTTGGTTGTGAATGCTTTCCACACCTTTGGCCATATATATAACAAGCACAAACTTGAATTCAGGTCCTCCTCATGTTTGTTCTTAGGTTACAACACACAACACAAAGGTTATAAATGTCTTGATAGAGCCACAGGTAGAGTTTACATCACTTTCCATGTTCAATTTCATGAGTCAGTCTTCCCTGCACAATCTCAATTCAACATTCGTCATGTCTCTTCCCAATCAATTGATTGCCATTCCTCACCAAGCTTTAATCCTCTTGTGTTAGCCTCATCCACTTCTCCAAACATTGACACATCTTCTAGTCTTTCAGTCAGACCTTCTATTACTGATACTTCCCCACCTTCTCCTAATTTACCATCCAGAAACCTCTCTTCATCAACTCCACTCCTCACTCCCTCTACTCAAAATTCAATTTCTAATGATGCTTCTCAAAGTCCAAACCCCACTGATGTTTCTGTACCATGTGCCTCTTTACCTAACACTCATTCTATGACAACCCGTGGCAAGACAGGTATTTTTAAGCCCAAAGTATTCAATGTGGCTGAGGATGTCTTCATTCCTAAAACCATTGATGAGGCTCTTTCTGATCCTAATTGGACTAAAGCTATTCAAGAAGAGTATGATGCTCTTATAAAATTTCAGACATGGGACCTTGTCACTTTACCTACAGACCGAAAGATCATTGGATGTCGCTGGTTATGCAGGCTCAAAACTCATGCTGATGGGTCTATTGCAAGATATAAGGGAAGATTAGTTGCAAAGGGATACTCCCAAGAGGCTGGTACAGATTACCGTGATACATTCAGCCCTGTGGTTAAAGCACCTACAATCAGATCTCTACTCACACTCACTGTCACAAACAATTGGAAGCTTCATCGAATAGATTTTAACAATGCGTTCTTGAATGGAGACTTAACAGAAGATGTCTTCATGGAGCAGCCACCAGGATTTGTCACATATGATCGAGCAGGTTGTCCTCTTGTCTGCAAACTGAAGATAGCTCTTTATGATTTAAAACAAGCCCTTAGGGCCTGGTTTGTGAAGTTGAGCAACTACCTCAACACCTTGGGTTTTATTGCAGCTAAGTCATATTCATGCTTATTCATTAATAAGTTTGATAATCATGTCACATATCTGCTTGTCTTCGTTGATGATCTGGTTATCACAGGATCAAGTGAGACAGCAGTACAACATTTCATTGCTGAAATGAGTACAACTTTTTCGCTGAAAGAATTAGGTGAACTTTCATTTTTCTTGGGTATTGAATTTCAGAGATCAGCAAAAGGTATCCACTTAACACAGAAAAAATATACTCACAATCTACTCTCTAAGACTCATATGATAGGTGCACATGCTCTTGGGTCTCATATGGCTGTGAATGTTCATCTTTTCTCAAACGACAGCTTACCCTTCTCTGATCCTCATCTGTATCGAAGCATAGTTGGATCTCTTCAGTATCTCTGTTATACAAGAGCTGATATTGCATTTACAGTCAACAAACTCAGCCAATTTCTACATGAACCAACTATTAAACAATGTAATGGTGTTAAAAGACTTTTGAGGTACTTAAATGAAACTAGTTCCCATGGCTTACTCATTAAGCTAGCTCAACAATTCACTATTCAGGAATATGCTGACTCTGATTGGGCAAGAATGACAACTAAGAAAAACAACAAAGATGAAGAAATTCTGGTGTTACCAGAAAACAAAAGATCTACTAGTGGCTTTTATATCTATCTTGGTCCCAATCCAATCTTGTGGATTTCAAGGAAGCAACAAGTCATATCGCGAGCTGCCACTGAAGCTGAATATAGAAGTGTGGCAGATTGCATTTATGATCTTATGTGGGTTCTATCGTTATTGAAAGAATTACATGTTGATGTAGTTAAAATTCCCTGTATTTGGTGTGATAATACAGGTGTTGTTGCCTTGTCATCCAACCCAGTGTTGCACTCCAAAACCAAGCATGTTGAACTCGACGTTCATTTTATTAGAGAAAAAGTAGCTGCTGGTATCATCACAATTGGATATGTGCCATCTGATTATCAAGTTGCAGATATATTAACAAAGCCCCAAGTGTACATCATGTTTGCCTACTGCAAAAACAAGTTGAACGTCCTGGCTCAAGACGAAGTCGCTCAAGACGAAGTCAGAATGGTGAGGCAAGCTGAGTTAAAAGATGATCCAAGTCTCAGCAGGAAAAATATTAGTTCTAGCTGTATAAGTGTGTCATGTGTTCTACCACGCGTCTACTGTTAGTTACTGTATTGGCCACGTATTAGTTTGTTATGCATACGTGTTAGTTTGTTATGCATATTGTTATGCATCTGTTAGCCTCTATTATTCATTAGTATTGCATTCGCTCTCACACTACTGTCTATAAAATGTAAATCCTTTGCTCATTATCAATAGATTTGATTCTTCATTATTTGAGAATCACATTTCCAACTCAGTAATTGATACTCCTTGCCTCTGTTCCAGCAATGATCGGGTAGAACCTGCCTGTGGTAATGCTGGAAAAGCTTGCTCCCTGATTACACGTTTATGAACATAAGTATAAGATTTTTAGTGGAGTACGCATATACTAGGTTTGTAGATCTTACCTTAAGACTATATGCTTTGCGTTCGTTGTTCAGTAAGTCCATTATGTGAGACTTATTTTATTACTACCTCCGGTCTCAAATTTAGAATCAGTAGTATATTCTAACGGAATAAATAGTTGAATGAGAAAAGGAATGAAGAATAGTAGGGAGAAAAGAAAAATATATACCACAAAGATCTTTCCATTCTGGAGTTGAACTCGAGCTTGGAAGTCTCTGTCTATGGGGCTCGCAGCTACTGTGAAAATCCAAGGTGCGATATTAACGATAGATTTGGGTTCGGGACCAGAATTCCCACCAGAAAAGACGATGTGAATGCCATTCTTGTAGGCGTGAAAAGCTGCAACTGCATAAATATCATCTACGTAATCATTGGCAACTGAACCTCCAATAGAGGCGGAAATGACATGGACGCCGTCGTGTATGGCCATATCGAAGGCGGCGAGTATGTCGTCATCAGTGCAGATGATATCACCGCTCAATACAAAAAAGAAGTTCGGCCAGCAGACCTTGTAGGCGGCAACTCTTGCCATGGGCGAACCTCCGGAGGCAGTGCCATTGGCCAAGCGGCCAAACATATTGGCGCCGTGAACGAAGCCACCACCTGCTGTTGAGAGGGTGTGAGTACCATGGCCGTCGTAGTCTCTTGGAGCGTTGAGTTCAGGCTGCCTCAGTACTTCACTTGAGTTACCCCCAAGTTTTAAGGCTACTTATATAAGCCTTGTTGAATTACCTTGCTCCTATCAATTTCCTGATTCATAATTTATCTCAATGCTTCAATTAATAATAATAATAAGCAGCGAGTAGTATTTAATTTACTTTATCACTCTTTTAAATTAATCGGGCGGTGGCGTTACGAAAAGCAGTTCCTCAATCTCTCCATTCCTTCTATATATATTCTTTCCCTTGGCTAAAATCATCATCAAGCAACAGGAACGGTTTCTTCAAAATGGCCAAAGCAGCTTTTCCCTTTATTTTTCTTAACAAGGAATGAACGGCGAATTAACAATGCCGCATGTAACTGCTGCTTTGGCACTGTTAATCCGGCGTTCATTCCCTTTTAAAGAAGAACAATTGCAAATTTTATCTTCATTCATTAGCCAGTTGTGTTGGAACTCCTCTGTCGAACTAGGTCCGAGTTTGACTGTTATGAAATTTGAAGTTAAAACGAAAGAACTAGAATATGATAAGTGGTATAAAATTCATATCCTCTATCCTCTCTCTCTTGCCACACATTTCTTTATCTTGATTTGAAGGCCAAAGATGAATAAATCATATCATATCTGACTATTTGCACATAAATTTATGTTTAGAAGGAAGTGGATTCGATTAGTTAAAAATTATAAAATTCTTAGAGAACACTTTATTCATTTGATTTAGAACACGACCAAATATAATTTTTCTTATGCATATTGTGTTATTTAATTTATTTAACAGTTGATGCCATATGATTGTGAGCACCGAGGCTAATGCATGCAGAAATCTGATAATAATATATATAATAGTCTTTCATGCATATTGGACCAAACAGGTACAACACAGTTTCCGTTGACCAATTAAGCAAGTTACATGGAGCATTATTTACTTTTTTATTTAGAGTAATTATTTATATTAATGCTATTTATAGCAAGCGTGTACGTGGCTCCATGTCATCCCATAGCATTCAAAAGCTGGGTGGCACAACCTGCATAACCAAAACAAATTTTTTTATCATCTTCCTAGTTGCTACCTAAATTTAAGAAATACACATACTCACAAAAGAAAAAGAAAGGCTTACTTGTTGCGATCAGTGTCCTTGCCAATGGTAGGGAGTGGGTAAGGTAGCTAGGCCACACTTCTTCGGAATGAAGGGAATAATATTATTAGCATTGTAATTTTTCTGGTTCTCCAGGGCTGCCTTCAAGCACTTGCATGCTTCAACTTGGTTAGCTCTTGGTTCATCTGGAGGACAAGAGCTGACCAAGTTGCAACAAGCTGAAGGCGGTTTAGGCAACTCCTTGGAAATGTATCCAAGACAATGACGGAATGCCGAAAATACCAGGACGCATGTCACGGCTGCTTTGGCGACCGTGGCTACCAAGACAAACACAAAGAAAAACATCCAAAAAGATGCTTTGGCCTTATGAAGCACGGACACTCATATTTTTTAAAAATATGTGTGTCGGACACTCCAACACCGTCTGACACTCCGACACCATTCGACACTCCGACACCATTCGACATTCCTCGACACTCCTATTTTTTAAAAGTATGCATGGCTTTGAATATTACTGAATTGATTTGATGATGAATTTTTCTTTTATATTTTTTTTTTTTATAAAAGGAGGCACGACTTTTATGATGAGGCCAAATCTACGATGAGCCAAAGTTGGAGGCCAGGATTTTACGGAATATTGAATTTGAATGTAAATTATAATATATATATTTAATATCAAAACGTGTCCTAACGTGTCGAAATTTAGATTTTTTTAGAATTAATGTGTCGGAGTGTCGAGTCGTGTCTCGTGTCGATGCAACATAGCTTTGGCCATGTTTCTTGATGATGATTTTAGCCCAAGGAAGGAATATATATAGAGGGGAGGGAGAGATTGAGGAACTGCTTTTCTTAACGCCACCACATTCTTATGAAGATTACTGACACAATATTATTACTCCCACGTTTAATTTCTTATGTTATGCTCTCCATATTAGGTATTAGAGATACATACTCTTTATATGGAGTATGTATCTCTAATACCTCATATGCAGAGCAACACGCAAGAAACGTGGGAGTAATGATATCATGTCAGTAATCTCCATAAGAATGTGGTGGCGTTACGAAAAGCAGTTCCTCAGTCTCTCCCTCCCCTCTATATATATTCCTTCCCTTGGCTAAAATCATCATCAAGCAACATCAACCGTTTCTTCAAAATGGCCAAAGCAGCTAGCTTTTACCTTATTGATCGGAAGGGGTAATGCTTTTCCCTTTATTTTCTTTTTAACAAGGAATGAACGCCGGATTAATTAACAATGCCGCATGCATGTAACCACTACTTTGGCACTGTTAATCCGGCGTTCATTCCCTGTTAAAGAAAAACATGGGAAAAGCTGCTTTGGCCATTCGAAGTTGAAGAAGCTGTTGCTGTTGCTTGATGATGATTTTAGCCAAGAGAAGGAATATATAGGGAATGGAGAGATTGAGGAATTTCTTTTCGTAACGCTTCCACATTCTTATGGAGATTACTGACACGATATTATTACTCCCACGTCTCTTGCGTTGTGCTCTGCATATGAGGTATTAGATATACATACTCCATATTGCAGTTAGGGATTAGCTAGATTGATGGATGAAAATTTCAAATAAAAGAGTTTTCGTTAATTAATAGGTAACAAAAAAATAATTAGGGCTAATTATTAATTTAATTTAATTAATTAGCATTAGCTTCTGACCTCAAAATTCAAATTAGTTTGAATAAATCTGCATGATTTTCGTTAAATCATGCTCAAATGAGAGGATGTTGTCTACGAGAATGTAGTAGGGAGTGTAGTTAGGGGAAATTTTTATTTTGTTTTTAATTTTTTGATATCCGGTGCATCCAAATAATTTCAATTTTTAACATCTTTTCCAATAAATTTTATTTTCATCGGTCCTTCCCTCTAATTACCCCTAAACCGATACTATCTTGCCCAGGTATATATTTGTAAACAAAATGATTTATAAAATCTAAATATGAATTAACAGATGCGAAAATGTTATTTTTAAAAAGATTTAAGCTACAACCAGACAATGCTTTTTCAAATTTGTGAATAATAATTTCCTAATTAATTCCTGTACAAACGTCAAAGCTATATTTCATACCTGATCGTAATTTAACAGCTTTCTTATCGTTGTTGTTGCTGCTGCTACATTGAGAAATTTGACATGTATTTTCTTAATAATAAGAGAAATGTTTCCAGATATATACCTTGGCAAGATAGTATTTCTAAACAATAAATCCACAAAAAAGGACATATACATATGGGAGAACTCGATTTTGAAAGGTAAGAATGTAAAATTAAAACAGTAAATTTGGAGAATCAACTCACCAATTTGATAATAATGACTCGATACTTTTTCTCATAAGAGTTGTCCTAAACATAAAGGTATAATTGAAAAACAATATATACATTTATTACTGTTAAATAAATTTAACTAACATTTTGAACCACATGATTAGTTATTACCTTGCTCGCCTCTCTTTTACGCTAAGGCACATGCACAGAATCAAGTCTCAACTACCCCTCATCAGTTCACTCCCATATACATCAGCCATTTTAGGAATTACGTCCTAACATAACAGATTGTGATGTTATTAGTTTTGTCTTTCATGCTCACTTCTCTTTCACGGCAGGTCCAGCAAGCTCCCAATTCATTTTCAGATTGATGTTGGTTTTGTATGTTGTACAAGGCCACATCCTTCATTACAAGAAGATATGATGATGATGTTGGCTGGTAAAGATCATGATTTTATGTGAATAAAAACGATAAATAGGAACTTAATTTTATATATGAACATGTAAAGACAAGGCCACTATATGACGCAGGACTTTAAATTTAATTATAGGTATGATGTTGACATTTTGTGCCATCTTCCACAGCGAATCTCTCTATTCATCATGCAATATAATGTTAGTTAAAAGTTTCCATCTATGGATGGAAATTTTTGACTAAAAATTAGGTCTCCCCTCTCTCTTTAAAATATTTCTAAGTAAAGACATAAAAGCCGATGCTTAACTGTAAAATTACTTTTTCCATTTCATTTTTTTCCTATTTCATTCTATTCATCATACTGATTAGTACAAATAGAAAATGGATCAACTATGAGCTCAATGTACCAGCGCCTAGAGAGCGCAGTGGTATGGATACTGGTCTTTGTCAGCCTTTATCAGGGTTTGATCCCTGCCTAGACCACTAGGTCCCATTAAAAAAAAAAAACTATGAGCTCAATGTCGATGGATATAACTGCTTTGTATTTTTAATATAGGAATAAGACAATTATTTCATAAAAATTATAGAAATTGGTTAATTATATTTAGGATTCCATGTGTTACCTGTAATATACCCGGATAATTATTTATCTGGAATATTATATTTTAATAAATAATACCTATTGGAAGTAGGTGAATATGAGGTCTCAAAGACCTTGTGGGGAATTTATCTTATTTTTGGGGTAGTTTCTCATGAAAATAGAATAATTTGCAATTAGGTCCCTAAAACGTTTGGAAGTTTGCAATTAGGTCCCTAAATGCTTTTGCTGGCCATAAAATACCCTGTGAAAGTTATAAAAGAGGCAAGTAAAAATCTATTTGAAATAGGGAAGGGTATTGTCCCTAATTTAGGTAATTCATTAAATTACTACCTTGGAAAAATAGTGAGGGAAAAGTTAAAAGTATTATAATAACCAAAATGCCCCCGTGAATATTAATATAGTGCGTGAGGCATAAAACACTAATGTCAGTGTAAAAGATATGGGGTAATGAGGCATTCTAATTAATAAAATTATCAACTAGTGATAATAAAGTAATTAGGTAATTATTGGCTAATTACTTAAGCATAAGCAAAGGAAATTCAGGAATAATTGTGTAGAACCCTAAAATTAGTGGTTTTTGGCCAAGAATTAGTAAAAACATATTTTCTAATTAATTGAAAATTTTTGAGGAAAATGGATGAGTTTAGGTATTTTTGAGCCTAAATACAAGAATGGACCAATTAGGTAATTTTGTGAATTTTTGGGAAAAATTAAATAATTAAAAATTAAATATATATATTATAATTAAAATATGGGCAGCCGAAATTTTCCCAAGAAAGGAAAAAAAAAGAGATAAACATTGGAAAAATATGATAACTTAGTAGGTAAGTTTTGAATATTATATATTATAATTAATTAAAGTGAAAAATAGTGAATAGTAATTAAATAAGTAGGAAACGGATCCTATCTAGAGAACCAGGAATAGGATTTCCAAAGTCAAGGTAAAATATTGATCAGTGGAATTTTATCTTCCGTTAGGCTTTTAGGAAGTTAATTGAAGCCGATTGTGCATTTTCCTAATAAAACAAAATAGGGAAAAATGCAGTTAGGCACATTTTTGGATCTGAAGAAAATAAATTCTAACTCAACATCTAGAAATGAGTTTGAAATTATCTGGACATATTTGGAATCAGTGAATTTTTGTCCAGAAGTTGATGATTCCGAAAACGAGTTTCGAATCAGGACGTACGGACACGTTTTTCGAGGAACTTCAGACTGACAGTTGGAGCCCTATATGGAATCAAAATTTGAGTTAACTTGGACATTTCTAATAAGTGAGAAAATGTCTTCAAAGTTGTAATTCCGAATTTTGAGATTTTTCCGAGATTACGCGATTCGGACACCGATCGGGGAAATTTTATCGGTACGGGCAAAAATCAAATTGGAAAATTCCCTTTATGTCCCCAAATTATCCTATAAATACCCCACCCCTCCCTTTGGTTTTTCACACCATTTCCTCTTGAGATTTTCGAATCCTAGAGAGAAGTTAGAGAGAGGAGCTCTGGGGAAAATTGCAAAGAAAGCTCTGGGTAAGTTTTTCGGTACTTAGTCTTAAGCTTCGGTAGTTTTAGTAGGATTGTTAGTTAGATCTAGCAAGTAGGAGATGAAATTCCTATACTTGTTTTTAGGCCTCATTGCGTCGAAAGATGCTTGACGAGGTAAAAACATAGTAGGGATTGAGTTTCTGAAAGTTGGAGGTTAAAGTAACGAAGTGCTGGCGAAATTCCGCCGATTAGGGGGTCAGGGGTAAAATAGTCATTTTTGACTAAAATGTGTCAAAAGTTAATAAATGTGATATTATCCTTATAGGATATCTGTGAGCACGTACCGCTGTCATAACGCTGTCAATTTTCCGTTTTCCGTCAGAAATACCAACGACCGTCAACGAAGGTACGTTCGCGTATTGGTAACCTTAACTCTAATGTTTATTGTATGCGTATATATGTTTGATGATTGGTTGTGTGTTTTTATACTGTTAGGATACTGTAGGTATGTACGTTCGCGTACTAGTAACACTAACTCTGATATTTATGGTATGCGTGTATATTGTTTGGTGTATTGTATGAGTAAAGTTGTTATGTTGTTTGAGTATATAGTGTTGTTAGAGGATGATTGAACATATGCATGCACTGGGAGTGGTATATCTGTGTTCACCGGGAGTGGTATGTCCCGATTCACCGGGAGTGGTATATCTCGCATTATTTGGGAGCGGTACATTCACGTTGGTTAGGGGTGATTCTTTTGTTGTGTTTATATACTGTATATGTAAATATGAGGTTAACCGTTACCTGGGGTTCGATGCATGGACTCCAGCCCTTAACATAGGGTCAAGTTCCGGAGGATCGAGGACCAAGGAGAGAGGCAAGCAGCCCGAGTAGAAGACCCGACTGAAGACTTCCTTTTTGTTGTTCCAGCGGAAGCCTTTCTTTTGTTATATACTTTTGAACCACACGGTTTCTGTACCGCTGTTGTAATTAGCCAGACTTACGGCATTCTAAATACAAGTATCAGTTACTCAATCGCTCCGGTGCTCTACTCTGATGATTTTAAATGAAAAAAAAAATTATACTGCTTTTGAAAAGTTGGGATGTTACATTACCAAAAAACGATTTCCCATAATATTATACGGAGAAAAGTTTCACATCAATATACTATCATTGTTTGATAGTCAGTCTCAACAAAGTCAACTTTGAATTTTGCTCTTAAAAAGAGAGCCAGCTTTATTTAGATCTTTATAATAAAATTTGGGATATTACGGATACTCAATTCTCCACTTTAAATATTTATAATAAAATTAGGGATATTACACCAGAAAAAAATTGATTATGGTGCGACTTCTGTCCCATTCATAAATTTGAAACTTATAATTAGAGAGGGGAGGGAGTATTTCTGGTTAATAACCTAATTTTTGTTGTACATCCTCTTATTCTAGTTGTTTATGTATAATTGGACAGCAGCATTTATGGGAGTTGTTAATTCCCTTCTTTTTCTTTTTAATGGCTTAATTTTCATGATAAATCCTCTTATTCCACTTGTTTGATATAGAGATGGACACTTGCATTTGTTTTGTTACCCTGTTTTTGCACTATATAATCAAAAGGCTTTGATGCTTGGTGGTAATCTCCATTTTGCTGTGACGAAGGGTCATAGGTTTAAACTCTCCTTGGCCACCTTCAACATTCTAGAAGTACTGGAGGATTTAATACAAGATCTAAACAACTACACAAGTAAAAAATTCAGATCAATATGTACATTATCAACAAAAATGAAGGTAGGGGACAAAAGGAATCCGAAATGAAAACGTGGAAGTTGGTAAACTTTGTAAGAGTTTGTTTTGTTTTTTCTAGGCTATGCTGGTTAGTGTTAAAGGTTAATTGATGTTAAAACCAAATCGATACAGGGAGGAAACTGGATATAGAAATAGAAAAAATTGGAGACAAAAATAATTGAGTTGGTTTTGGTTTTTACCGATGTGATCTAAATAGCAAATGCAAAGCAAAATTAGAGTTGCAAGAAATCAATCAAATGGCATCTAAGGAATTCAGTATCAGTGACGACCAAACGAGAGGGGCACTTATTATTTTCACAACCCAGTCTCAAGCAGCGGCGGACCTACGTTGGTGCGCAGGTGCACGCATGTGCCAATATAAATTTTCATGTTATATATATATATATATATATATATATATATATATATATATATATATATATATATATATATATATATATATATATATATATATATATTAAAAAAACTGTGCATACATCTTTGTCCTCCCCGTCTGAGTCTAGTTATACCTAAATCTCGATCTCGTCCCCCTTTGAAGTGTCTCCCTCGCCTCCATTGCCCAAGTGGAAGGATGAAATAGATATTCTAATTTTGTTATCTTTTGATGAGTTTTCGTTTGCAAAGAGGGGAATGCCCATCACTGTTATTACTTGGTTGCGACTATTTATTTTGATTCTCTTAATATCATACTGCCATGTTCCTTCGATAGCATGCTTGATAAATGTAAATTAATGTCGTTTAAGATTGTCTAGATTGTGCTCTTCAGGGCTAATATTGTTCCATTTTGGCTTTGAGCGCAATCTCACAAGTCTCTTTTTGTGTAGCCGGTAGATGCAATGTTGTTACTAGAAAGTGGTTATATGTTCATATGATATTTATGCACAGATTCATGTTATCAAGGAACAAACTGGTTTTATTAGGAGCAGGGGAGGGGAAGGAACTTAGCACTTTGCATTTAAGACCATTTGCTCAAAATTCGCCCTAGCTTTATCAACGACTTCCCGCTCCCTCCTTTTTATCTCACTCAACCTACCTGCTTTTTAGCTCCTGTTTCTGATACAAACCTTTTCTACTCTCTTTACTTCTTAATTAATATTTATTTTGTGGTATAGCTCATTCTTCACTCTTTAAATTTCGTTATTCTAATTGAGTAGTGGTCTGAGGTGTTGAAAATTATCTGGGAAGAATGGGAGCAGCAAGAGCTGGTGTAAGAAGGCTCAGTGTTTTCTGTTTTACTATACAAGAGGGCTTAATATTCAGTCTGCTTCTTCTTTGGGAAAGAAAAAACGCGTATCCAAAGTATATGATTAACACTGTGTGTAGTTGTGTAAAAATGCAATTAATTAATGTTTTAGATTTTTGATGCAAAATGAACCTTTGAATTGTTAAATTCCATTCTATATATCATTGCATCTAGAAAGAGATGAACAAATAATATGTATGGAAGAACACAGAATATATTGAGAAGAGGGGAGGACTTTGGACTGAGAATAGATAAGGAGACATTTGAATGAGGGAAAGGGAGTTTTTTGCGGAGTTCATATATAAGGAGGGGGATTTTCTCTTTTTAAGTCAGAAATCATATGAACAGAGAAACAATTCATAGATGTTTCTGTTGCTTATGAAGATAATAGTTCTTTGCAATTTTGGAAGTCATAACTTCGATTAGAATTCATTGAGTATTCAAATTCCAGGTTTTTGGTTTTTAGGCTGTAAAAAGTATGGAGACATTTGCTTATTTGACATTTATGCAAACAACATTTTGTACTCCATTAGGTGATTATAATTATACATACATCATCACAGATTGGCAGTTCAACATGACAATTATGTTCTTCGCATATTTTATGGAATATTGGGATGGCAAATCCAAGACTATGTACCACATTTTGGATTCATTAGTAAGATTGAGTTTATGTTTTGGCTACGGTAACGACTAGTGCTTGGATATGAGGACAGAATGCTACTGTGAGAGGCGTTAAACATTTGGTCTTTTGCTAATTATATACAGGATAGATTATAGAGATAATCTTAATGTACTTAATTGGGATAATAATTTACATATTTTTATTTAATTATATGTACTCTTTTCCTAAAATCATGTCTTGAAATCTTATCCTTCAAATCTAATATAACTTAGGTAGATTTTATTTATTTAAATAATTGTAAAATTAGTATTAAACATTAAAAACTATACGGATACTTAATTCTCCACTTCAAATATATGTTAGTTATTTAAATCTTTATAATAAATTTTGGGGTATTACACCCAAAAAAAAATTGATTATTAGGTTTAAGACAAACTTAACTTGTAGATGTTTTTGCTGAATATTGCATGCACTCAACCTAAATACTAGTTAATAATCAATGAATTTTTTTTTTTGTTAAATAATGAGAAATTAGAGGACATGGTGAGAGAAAATGTAAGGCTTTAATTAAAATTTTATTTTTTTAAAATTGTTGTTGATTAATTCTTATGCTTCCATTCTGTTTTTTTCTTATTTCTTCCACAATTTTCTATATGAATTGAAGTGTGAATGAGTTCTGTAGTGTTGGTGATGATTCTTGCCTCATACTCTGGGATGCACGATTGGGATCTACTCCAGCATTCAGAGGATATTTTCATCTATTCTTCTAAATATCATCTTGTCTTATCTTATCCAAGTATCTATTCCAGCATTCAAAAGCCGGGTGGCACAACCCTGCATAACCAAAACAAAAGTTTTTATCATCTTCCTAGTTGCTACCTAAATTTAAGAAATACACATACTTACTCACAATGTAAATAATGGGGTTTAGGGCCTTGAATAAGTCTATCTCTAATAGACTTTGTAATGCTCCAACTTTTAAAATATTTTTTACAAATCAATTGTACATAAAATATTTTGATATTTTATGGGCTGAGCTTTTGAAGTTTTTAATTTTCTTATGCTTTTTAAAGAACAAATATTCTAAAATTACATTAATCTTGATTTTTCTAAAGCAAAATCTAATTATGAAAAAAACATGAGAGTAGTTAGATTATTATAATGGGTGCTTAATAGCACAAATTAACTAAAGCCCACAATCCCAAATACCACGCGATGAAGTTGCAGAAAGGTGGAGCGTATAGTTTGCTGGTATTTGTCGACGACTATGGCTAAATCGCATTGCAAGAGTTTGTCAAGATAAAGCTATGGGCTCTCGGAGTTTAGTAGCACAAGTGAGGGTCACCGACGTTAGAGGAAGAGACTGTGGCTTAGTGGCGTCCGCCTTTTGTTGGGTGGGTGAAGGTTAACGTGGATGGGGCGTATACTCCGGGAGGTGGCTTGTCGGCTTGTGAGGGGTGACTCGAAACCATGACGGGATCGGAAGGGGTAATGCTCTTCACTACAAAAAGAAAAAGAAAGGCTTACTTGTTGCAATCAGTGTCCTTGCAAATGGCGGGGAAGGTAGGTTACACTTCTTTGGAATCAAGGGAATAAGATTACTTGTTGCAATCAGTGTCCTTGCAAATGGCGGGGAAGGTAGGTCACACTTCTTTGGAATCATGGGAATACGATTAGGATCGTAGTTTCCCTTGTTCTCAAGGACTCCGCATGCACTTGTATGCTTCAATGTGGTCTGCTCGGGTTCTCGAGATGTTTTCTATGTTCGTAATTCCATTGCAGCAAGCTTTTCTCGGAGTAGGCACTTTTTTGAATATGTATGCAAAACAAGCAGTGCCGCTTGCATACATATTCAAAAAGGTGTGCCTAGTCAACATAGAAACAATCTCGAGGACCCGAGCAGATTGAAGAAATCGTTGCTGTTTAATGAGGGACTTTTTGTCTTTAGCCTTGGAGTCCATAATCCAAAATAACCAAGGATTGCGTATAGGCAAACCTAAGAACGTTCTCTCTCTCGAGGAGCCTTTTATTGAATCCTAAGTAATCTAAATGACATGCAAATGCAATTAAAACAAGGGGGAAAATTGGTTTTGGGTTTTTCAATTGATAAACTAAAATAAGAATGCAATTAAATTAAACGCTAAACTATTATTTTTTTGTATTTTCTTTATAAAATGGTGAATGAGTGAATGGAATGGATGAAGTGAAAATATGAATGAAGAACGTTCTTGGTAATGAAGAAATGACTATCCTTGCTCATAAAAGGTTATGGGAGTTAAAATTCATCAAGTCTGAAGGAAAACCTCAAGATAACACTTGAGTCTAATATTCTCAATTAATAGTCGCTCCTACAAACATAGCTAACTACTACCTCTTGAGAAATTGTTAAAAACCACTTGATGTGCAGTTAAAATTGGAATAATGCAACATGAGTCTTCTTAAAATTGAGTACATAACAGTCCCTCAAAATGGTACAAATCAATCACATTAACTAGACAATAACACGCTAATTAATATAATCTCAAAGCAATCACAAGAAATTAATACACATAGTTTTCATACTACAAAATCCAATCACAACCACAATTGTCAAACCAACAGAGACAATAAACATTAATCTCAGTTCCAGAATTTATACACAATAATCCCTAAAACTAGGCAACCTAAATATATAAATCTAGACTAATAGATTGAACAAATTAACTCCCCTTTGAAGCTTTGAACTCAAGTCAATATCCACTACCAAGAAGCAAGGGATCAGCCGCTCATTGCAATCTGGACACTCGCCGGAATCTGGGAAAGTCGCTGGAATCTGGAGAACATGCAGGAAAATTCAAGAACTCGCCGGAAAATTCAAGAACTCGCCGGAAAATGAGGAAGACAATGAAGGGTGAATGGAAGTTGATGAAACAAAAGAGGAAGATGATGGTTCGAGGCCCCGTTCTCCAGAAAATTTCAGATCACGGCACAGTTCTCGGTTTAGTCCTGGACCGGATAACGAGGACGGACCGGGGGCGGGCGCCCCGCCCCCTAAAAAAGGAAAAAAACATATTTTATATATATACAAATATACACACACATACGCTGGCTGTGACGGGAGGGACGAGACAATGAAATAAACTGATGAAATAAAGCTATGACTTTGTAACTTGTTGGCCCACAAGTATACCAAAAAGAAAAAAAAATATATGATGGCCCATAGGTTTGCTTTTGTTATTAATGTGCCTTCCATTTATATTTTTTTTGGTCAACACCTTCCATTTATATTCACGGAAAAAAATCTCACACTTTAATATATATTTCAAAAGTTTCTTGTTTTCCACTTTTAGAAAATTGCCAGTCTCTTCTTCCTTTCTCATTGGCGGCTCGTTCAACATTTTTTCAATAGCTTACGCGCAAATTTTGAGAATCAATAAGGTACTAAAAATCACTTCTTTTTGTTAAATTTCTTTCATGAAATTTATTATACATGATTTCATCTTTCGAATGATACTAATTTTATACTTGATTTGAGAATATTTTAGGGTTAGTATTTTGGATAAGTTTTGAGTTTTATTAATGAGATGGCTATGAGAATATTGATGATGACTGCTATTTAATTTTAATCGGTTTACTTTTGTTATTAATATTATTTTTAAAATCATATTGGTCATGGAATAATTTATACTCTTTGTAGGAGATTGTTATGGGGAAGAGTGCTACCATCGATACTTATTTTAAGAGAAAGAATAGTGAGTCTTTGCCCTCATCTACCTCTAATGTTGAATTGTCAAATACTGAGACTCCTTCTTCAAAGTCTCCTAGAATTGAAAATAAAGAGGTAGGTAAAGAAGTTGATCTTGCTTCATTGGAAAGAGATCCTGCACTGCGCCCTCCAATATGGGAATATCCAATAAACCAGCAAGATGATATTCGTCGTGCTTATCTTAAACTTGGTCCATTTCAGTGCAAGCTTCAAAAGTATCCTTTTCGGGCGGAGAAGAATCAACGTCATTTTTGCGCTTCTTGGTTTGACTTGTTTCCATCTTGGTTAGAATATTCTCCAAGTAAAGATGCTGCATTTTGTTTGCCTTGTTATTTATTTAGTAAACCGGGCGGTGGTCGTTTTGGACTCAATACATTTGTTGTTGATGGATTTAAAAATTGGAAAAAGGTTAATGATGGAGAAAATTGTGCTTTTCTACGCCATGTTGGGAAAAATGTTATGTCAGTGCATAAAAATGCTGTGAGTTCATGTAGTGATCTTATGAATCAATCTCAACATATTAAGATACTTGTTGAAAAACTTACTTCTCAGGAGATTGCAGCTAATCGTTTGAGACTACAAGTTTCTGTGGACGTGACAAGATGGCTTGCTCTTCAAGGATGTGCTTTTAGAGGTAATGATGAAAACTTAGATTCACTTAATCGGGTAATTTTCTTGAGATGATAAAGTTTTTAGCTTCTTATAATCAAGAAGTTGCAGCAGTTATTTTAGAAAAAGCTCCTCAAAATGCATCATATAGTTCCCTCGAATTCAAAAGAAATTCTTCATGTTTTCTCTCAAAAGGTAAAGAACACAATACGAGAAGAAATTTCCAATGCCAAGTTTTGTCTTATTGTTGATGAAGCTAGTGATGTATCTAAGAAAGAGCATATGGCTATTGTTTTGAGATACATCGATAAAGATGGTTTTATACGGGAAAGGTTTTTCGGTCTTGTACATGTGGAAGATACAAGTGCTAAGACTTTAAAACAAGGAATAATCAACACTCTTTGTCGTCATAATCTTGACATTCAAAATATTCGAGGACAAGGCTATGATGGAGCTAGCAATATGCGAGGTGAATGGAATGGATTGCAAGCTTTAATTTGCACTGAGTGCCCATATGCTTATTATGTGCATTGCTTTGCTCATCGCCTCCAACTTACCTTGGTTGCTGCATCTCATGAGGTAAAACATGTTCATCAATTTTTTGAAAAACTTAACTTCATAATTAATATTGCTACTTCTTCCTGTAAGCGTAATGATGAGTTAAGGGTTGCCCAAACAAATGAAATTGCAAGAATGATTGCTATTGATGAACTCAAATCAGGAGTTGGTCTTAATCAGATTGGTACTTTGCATCGAGCTGGAGCTACCCGTTGGAGTTCTCATTACAATTCCATATGCAGTTTGTTTAAAATGTTTCAAGCCACATGTGAAGTTCTTGACAATATTTCTAATGAAGGAAAGACAGCATCACATCGTGGAGATGCGAATCATGCATACTCATCATTGGTATCTTTTGATTTTGTCATCATATTACACCTTATGAAAGAAATTATGGGTATTACTGAAATCCTTTGTCAAGCTTTGCAACGAGAGTCTCAAGATATTTCAAATGCTTTACATCTGGTTTCAACTACAAAAGAGTTACTTCAGAAATTAAGAGAGACAGGTTGGGATGCTTTCTTAGTTCATGTTCAAGAATTTGGCATAAAACACGACATTGACATTCCAGATATGAGAGCAAAATATATTGGAAGGAGAGGTCGTGCTCGAAATAAACAAGGTGATTTTTCTACTGAAAAATTTTATATGGTAAATATCTTTTGTGCGACTATTGATTATCAATTGCAAGAATTAAATAGCAGATTCAACGATAATACTATTAAATTATTTGCTTTGAGCATGACTTTAGATCCAAGAAACAAGTACAAGTCATTTAATAGTGATAATATTTGCAAACTTGTTAATAAATTTTATTCTAGAGATTTCAGAGAACAGGAAAAATTGCATTTGAAGATGGAGTTACAATATTTTGAGCTTGACATTCCTAAGCATCCAAATTTCATTAATTTATCAACTACATCTAAATTATGTCAAGGATTGGCAAGAACTGGAAAGTTCACCGTTTACCCTCTTATTGATAGAGTGATTAGACTTGTACTCACTCTTCCAGTTTCTACAGCAACTACTGAAAGATCTTTTCTGCTATGAAGATAATCAAGAAAGAGACTTCAAATATAATGGAAGACCAATTTCTTGATGATTCTCTGATTACATACATTGAAAAAGAAATTGTTTTGAGTTTTAGCACGAATTCAATTATAGATGAGTTTAACAATATGAAAACACGTAGAGCAAGAGTCAAGTGAAATAAACTTAATTTCTGTAATATATTTTTTCTTTCAATTTTTTGTATATTAAGTCTTCATCGTATTTTAAGTACTTTTATTTATGATTTAACATTTTTTATTTTCGCCCCCCATAAGTAAAATTCCTGGGTCCGTCCCTGCCGGATAAAGAAGCTGATGGTGGTGATTGGGTGGAGCTCGCCGGCGACGGAAGGAGGGAGTGGTGTCGCCGGCGAGAGGGATGAAGAAAGGGAAGGAAGGATCGATCGGAAGGAAGGAAGATGTTGAAGAAGAAAGAAGAAGCAGGAGGTCGATCGTTCTCTTCCTGTTTTGCGCGGCTGCTGTTCTGTCCTCCCCCGTTCTGTCTTTCGCGTTTCAATTTTAATATCCAATTCCTCCCAGCTGCCCTAATTAATGCCAAAACGCAGAGTTTTGTTGCAGGGACCTAATTGAAACTTTTAAAAAGTTTCGAAGAGGGACTAAACTGAAAATTTTATAACTTGTGCTCAAACTTCCATTTTCAAATTTGATCCAATTTCTTCAACCACCTACAATTTAAACCAATCAAGCCAACATCAAATCTTCCCAAAAAATATTGAATAAGAGTAATTACCATAATTATGACAATTTTACCCTTTTTAACACATTTTCCATGTAATCACTCATTAATCCAAATTAATCCTAAATAATACATTTCAAGCCCAATTAACACGATTAAATCCCAAATTAATACTGAAATTGGCACATCAAAATATGGTTCGATCAATTCCCCCACACTTAGACCTTTGTACTCCTGTACAAAGGCAATTGAATACACAATTCCAATTCCAAATTACAAATGCATTTGAAAGATGAGCAATTTCATAATTAGAAAACAATGGATTAATTAATCAAATTCCTCAAGCCAACTCTAGTGATAATCAAGCGATGTAAAGAAATTAGCTGACCATACAATCCAAAATATTAAAATGAAGCACAGGAGAACTCTCAAGGTATTATAACTGTTTCACTCATCTCACCTTATTGGAATAATTTCACTCTAGCTCACTTAATCATCACCTTACCACAGGCTTGTAACAACTCTAACATCTCCACTGTTGATAGCAATTAATGTAATGAATCAAGAGGACTTTAAAGGCTTGTAATGATGGATGAAGGCTAAATGGAATGAATTAATGAGAAAAAGAAAATAGTTTATATGCAAGTCACAGTTAATAACCAAGTTCATAGCATCTTAAATAACTTTACAAACTTTTGCCAATTCTTTTGAAAATTCATGATCAAATGCCTTCTTCATTTATTTTATTTCCTTTCTTTTTTTTTCTTTTTTTTTTACTATACTCACTTTTTTTTTTATATATATATACATGGCATTTCAAGTTTTTATTGGCAATTCTCTTTTGATTTTTAGAATACTATGAACACTATGAGTAATGACATGCATATAACATAGGAATGGCTCAAAAAGGGAAGCAAATGGTAGATGAATGTAGGTTTGTGTTTGGGTGAAAATGGTTTAGAATTGAATGCCTCTTTCATTTTCATCACAATAACGCAAATACCGTTTCGAAAAAGAGTTGAAACAAGTTCTAGAAGGTGAAAAACCAAGTGAACATGCACACATGAAAAGAATTTAAGGCTCAAATATCATTCCAACAAGGTTTTTGTCCAATGCTTACTTCAACATAATCAATTGCATAGTAAAGTAACCGCAAAACATCTACTTAACTATTCCAAGTGCTTACCTTACAAACACAACCGATCAAAACATTGCAATCAGCTATAATCATGATTAACTCTTAAATGCACTAATGATTTATAAAGGTTTTTTTTTTTTCAAAATGAGGAGTAAGCAAAAATCCAATTGTGGGTTCATTTCTCTTCCCATTCACTTGAAAAACAAAACATGGTTTTATAAAGTTGCCAAAACACTAGATCTCATGAAAGATCAAAGAATTTCCCACAAATCATACACTTCCAAAGTGGCAAATGCGACCCTTTACCACTTAGGACATGCATTAAGCAGGTCATTCTACAAGAATTTTTGAAATTTTTTCTAGTTTTTAGGCATCTTCTCATTTAAAAACAACCATTTAATTGGGACTCAAAATGTATTTCCCTCCCCCACACTTAATCAACACATTGTCCTCAATGTAGGAAAATCACTCTAAAGAGAATGATAGACAAGTTGAAATTCAATGCACAATGGTAATTAAGTAGGGTAGTGGCCAAAGAGATGCAAAGCATACATAGGGGGTTCTTATTTTGCTTACTAAACTAAATTATTCCTACTTTTTCTACTGGATTGTGTCCCTCCCCCACACTTATCTTCCTCATACAACAATTAAGCCCAAATAATCATAGGAATTAGGAAGAAAATAAGTGAGGAAAGAGACAACCTGTGTTAGAGTATCTTGAGTCGCTTGAAGGAGAAGTTCTCATCCCCGATGAGAATCATGCATTTATCATTAAAAATATCTTCTCCTGCATTGAATTTCCTTGGTGGAGGTGGTTCAGGATCAATTGGAAGAGGTCCAAGAATGTACGGTGGATGTTGGTTCCATCGAGGACCTTTCCAAGAATGTGCCTGTAAAGAAGACAAGCAACCAGCAGTATCCCATCCAAAAATAGAAACGTGGAGAGATTTCAAGTGAATTAAAGATACGTTGGGAATCAAACTCTCAAAGTAACTATCACATCCAAGAAAATCAATGCTACTCCTATTAGTAGGAGTCAAACAAAGAGTTATATTTTGAAAATTCTTTTGTGTTTGCAAAGTGGAAAGTGCGGAACCCAACTTAGTGTTGGGGTACACCACATAAACATTGCAATCACAAGAGATGGAAGGCACAAAAGAATAGAAGAAGAAAGAGAATTTTCCAAATTAGCACCACCCGATGGTTCCAAAATTTCAATGCAATCATTTTTCTTTTCTAAATCGGGTGGCAAATCACACGATAACACTTGTTGGAAAGATTCATCAACATGTGGAATTTTAGCAATCAAAATTTCAGAATCTTTGTCATCAACAAGGCTATAAGGAAGTAATCCAATGGGAATTTCATGCATTTGGCATTCTAGGCTATGATCTTTTTCACTCAAATCAACCACATTATCATCCATGCAAGAGTCAACATGTTCACAATTGTCATGCTTAGAATCATCAATAGTACAAGAGAGTGCATTATGATCAATAGTAGAATCAACCACTTCACTAAATGCTTTCTTTCGAAACTCAACAAGTAAGTGGAATTTTTCATGATAACAATCTACACATATCTGATCTTCTACACAAGAACATGAAAATATTTCATTCAATTTTTCACAATCATCCCTAGTACTATAAAGAGAAGCATTTTCAACAATTACAACATCACATAAAGAAGTAGGAGCACACTCATCAACAAGTACAATCGAATCATTACTACTAGAGCTAATTGGTTGAGCAATTACATTTTCAAACATTTGAGGGGGTTCAACAATGATTTCCTCATCCACCTCATCATCACTCAAATCATGAATTGCTTCATTAGTTGAAGTAGTAGGAGAGTCTACTTCTATTAGGATAGGAACATTATCAGATGGTAGAGAAGACTCTTCAATGCTCTGTTGTACTTGTTTCACTTCTTGTGCTTGTGTGGGAATAGGTACCGAAGGATTGGAAACTTCCACTTGTGAAGTGGCATATAGGTGTTGCTCTTCAGTTTTCCCATAATCATTTGAGGTACATGACCATGGAGCTCCTTCTTCTCGTTCGGTTTTAATTCATAGCACATGGTGAACAAATGCCTTGATGAATTTTTCAATGTCCTCCATTTCCTCTTCTATTTCCTCAGAGAATTCACGAGGAAGTACCTCTTTGAGATTGAATAAATGTAGATGCCGAACCTTTAGTTGGTCATACATTCTTCTTAGGGTAAGGGTTTGAGCATCCATATATGGAAAAGTGAGGAAAGCATCAAGTCCGGAAGGTTGAGGAGTAGAGGGTTGGAATGGATGTTCATGGCATGGTGGAGTGGGTGTCTCATATGGAAGTGTATGTGGAGGGCAAGACACTTGTGGAGTATGACGCATAGAAGACTCTTGTGCAGGCCACTCCATTGCTTTCTCCAACTTCTCATTGCTTTCTTCTAGTTTCTCCACTTCTTTTGTATGTGTGATCATGTGAAGAAGATTTTCTTGGAAATTAGTCTTCAACACTTGTGATTGTTGAGTGAGACGCTCAATTTCCTTTTCCATTCTCTCATTCTCTTTCTCTTGATGTTCCATTCGTCTCATTATAGAGTCCATTTGATGGTCAAAGTTGGCCTTGTATGATCGCTCCTCGTCTACCGTCTGAGTCACTTGATTTTGCAATTTTCTAATGACTTCACTAGCAGTAGGTTCTTGGTTTGGCACACAAGGTTGAGAATGAGGTCCATAGGGTGGCTCAAATGGGTATAATGATTCATGAGATGGATGACATGGAGGGGAAGTAGGATGGAATGAAGGAGGAGGTTCATGGTATGGCATGCGGTTGTATGGTAGAGGATTATGAGAAGGCTCATAATATGGGTTGTATGGGGGTGGAGAAGGCTCATGGTATGATCTATAGGGTAGGTGTGGTGAGTGATTTGGTTGAAATGGAGGTTGGTGGTAAGGTTCATAATATGAGTGACGGAATGGACCATGACATTCTTGACCAATTGGATTTTTATCTTGAATTCCCAAGTTAGCTTGAAGAGCCCGTATTGTTTGTTGAATGGAATCGATGCTTTGAGAGATAGACTCTTCCCTTCCGATCGAATCTCCTACAAAAGAGTGGGATTGAATGGGTGAATCATGATTACCATTAAACCAAGCCATAAAAGTTCAATACAATTAATTCCAAAATGAATTACAAGTATTTATCTAACTAAGAAAAGGAATCTAAAAGGGGGGGGGGAATACAAATGCAAAAGCAAAAGGGAAAAAAAATGCAAAATGACCAAAGATGCAAGTATCTATGAATTAACTTGGAGACATGGTGAATTCAAACAATTAAGCTCAACATCATATCAAATTTAATACAAACACACCACACAGAAGCTGCCAAGTCAAAACAATGCAATAATGCAATGAATGTTATGTAAACTACCTAAATGCAAAAATCCTAAACTATATGCAATGAAAAATCAAAAATGCAAAACTAACAAGCTTCACACGAGAAACCCCATGTCAAAAGTGAATTTGACAATTAGATTACCTAGGGAGCCAATTACTTAGCTCCCCGGCAACGGCGCCATTTAATGAGGGCCTTTTTGTCTTTAGCCTTGGGGTCCATAATAAAAAAAATAACCAAGGATTGCGTATAGGCAAACCTAGGATCGTTCTCTCTCTCGAGGAGCATTTTATTGAATCCTAAGTAATCTAAATGACATGCAAATGCAATTAAAACAAGGGGAAAATTGGTTTTGGGTTTTTCAATTGATAAACTAAAATAAGAATGCAATTAAATTAAAGAGTAAATAGAAATTCCCAAAAAGGTCCTTTTTAGTCCCTAAAAAGGACCAAAATGACATTTCTTTTACTCAGGGACGAAAAAGGGTCAAATGTGTTTTTCCAGGGACCAAAAAGGGTATTTACTCTAAATTAAATGCTAAACTATTATTTTTTTGTATTTTCTTTATAAAATGGTGAATGAGTGAATGGAATGGATGAAGTGAAAATATGAATGAAGAACGTTCTTGGTAATGAAGAAATGACTATCCTTGCTCATAAAAGGTTATGGGAGTTAAAATTCATCAAGTCTGAAGGAAAACCTCAAGATAACACTTGAGTCCAATATTCTCAATTAATAGTAGCTCCTACAAACATAGCTAACTACTACCTCTTGAGAAATTGTTAAAAACCACTTGATGTGCAGTTAAAATTGGAATAATGCAACATGAGTCTTCTTAAAATTGAGTACATAACAGTCCCTCAAAATGGTACAAATCAATCACATTAACAAGACAATAACACGCTAATTAATATAATATCAAAGCAATCACAAGAAATTAAAACACATAGTTTTCATACTACAAAATCCAATCTCAACCACAATTGTCAAACCAACAGAGACAATAAACACTAATCTCAGTTCCAGAATTTATACACAATAATCCCTAAAACTAGGCAACCTAAATATATAAATCTAGACTAATAGATTGAACAAATATTAAAATTGAGTATTTGTCAATGACAGTAATAATCATGGCTCTCCTTGATCATATATTTAATATGTTTTCATACACAAGGCCAATTCTCACTCCCTCCATTCTCAATTATCATCGGACCAACATTTTTTTTTCCTTCTCATAGACATAGCCATCTAGGCTATTTGCTTATCATGAAGCACCCCACATTTGGGCAATGTATGGAAAAAGTCAAATGAGGGCTCAGTTCAACCTACTTTCTCGTAAGATCCAAATCAGCATTCTGAGCTGCCCAGAAATTCACTAAATGAATAATCCCATGGTAGGGTGAGCAGCCAACGGAAATCTCAGAATTCTCGAAAGATGCCCAGAAACACGCACGCTAATAGACCAGCAGAGAAGTGCTATGGTTTGGGCACCAGTTAATCCGCAAAATATGATGGAGGTTGCAGATAGATCAGATGGCAAAAGTAACTTTGAGACAATTAACTCCGTAAAGGGGACCAGCAAGTGCATAATAATATTTCTGCGGCCTCGACTTCATCCTTGTGTTGTGCGAACGCAAACTCTCTCGCCTTTTCTGTGCGTTCAGAATCCGGTCACCGACTGCCACTTATCTACAATCATCTACGGTGAGTCTCTCGCTGTTTTTTCCTTCTTCATTAAACCTTCCCGCCATTACTACTGCTTTGATACTCCATTACAAAATTTCCTTTCAATCTGGATCTTGAATCCTGGAGATTGAAAGCTAACCAAATGGATAAAGAGTTTCTTATGCTACTGTACGCCGGAAAGACATTTCGCCTTCTCCTCTTAAATACAATGCCTCATTATTATTTCAATGTCTTTGCCTCATTATTTCAATGTCTTTTGATCCAGTGTTCTTTCAATGGACTATAAGTTCGGTCAGTTAACTCTATAGATTGTTGGCATCATGGGCAATCTGAAAGAATAAAGAAGAGGATGATCTGAGTCGTGTCCGAAAACACTGTCCTATAGAGTTATTCCGCAACCACCGGTAAAGAAGAAGCGGTACTCCCCAGGATTAAACAGACCCTTCTTGATTAAATCAAGGCGGCAGAACTGGCGGAAGGTAAAGTAACTCAGCAAGAGATTACCGATGTTTTCTAATTCTCTCTTCTTAAATGGTGTCACAATTGGGGTATTTATAAATGATGAATCAATGCCTTGAAGTGGTGACTCTTGAACATTACACCTCTTCAGAAAGTCATAACTATCTCTGTTTAATTCATGAACCATGTTGATTCATGAACGAACACAAATCCCTTAGTTTATAAGAACATGACTTCTCAAAACGCATCTCTTCATTCACATCTCTTCATTTAAAAATATTCCACAATATTTTCCACAATTAATATTGGAAAGACTCTTTCTTTGACACACTCATATACAATATTTACAACAATCCCCCACATGTGTCAAAGAAAACACCATTAGCTAAGTTACACCATGGATATAACCATTGTATCTGGTGGTCTATAGAACTATGAACCAGACCTAGACCAATAACACTTAATACACAGAGATGTCAGTGAAGCATGCTTCTATGAACTAACAAATCTTGGTGTGTATTAGAGGCATTAAGGGTCAGATTATATCCTAACATTTCCACTGTTAATCAACGGTTTTGCGCGTTATGACGGCCATGCGCGTGCCTGGTGCATAACGAATGCTCTAGAGATTTCGCCACGATCTCATAGGAGCGGCCACACTCCACATTCGTAGGTGATTTCATGTAAGTGTACCTTCATTGAGCACACCGTCTTGTAAGACTATGAAATCATTAAGAGCTTTGCTCAACCTCAAAAGCATGCATTCTAACACTCTCTAAATTGTCATAGGAAGGGACAAATAATTGTTTGTGCTAGTCAGAATCAACGAACGACTTGTTCTTACCCATTGAACCTTCTTCATGGGATCACCAATCACAAAGGTTGGGTTGCCATCATTGTCAATTACGAGTTGGCTCTAGTCCCATTCCCCTTGACCAATTTATATCATCCTGCAGGGTTTTGTTAACGGCCGATAGGTCTATTATTGACCTCACCAAATCGATTGAGATAATTCATCACAATTCTTAAGCTAGTTTATCACATTATATCTCAAACGATTTTCAATTTGCATAATTGTTTCGCTTTCAATGGCTATTGCCATTTGGCAATCACATATCGTCGACTCTAAGCGTCGGTTTCTTGTCAAAATATTTGCTAAGAGATTTTCAACATTCTCAGCATTCCATCCATTTTCAGAGTAATTAACTCTGATTCACATAATACTTTAATTTTGTCACCACTAAGGTCAATGATAACCAGTGGATTTCCACACATAGACTAGATCTTAGTTAACATCCGTGTTCATACATCAATACAACGGGAATTCACTACATGAGACTGGATCTTTGTTAACATCCGTGTGCATACATCAATACAACAGGAATCCACTACATGATGCCAATATTATATATCGAATCATCCCTTAACTATTTCTTTCTCTTCATGAGAGTTTACATATGCTCAATCTCCACATATCATTTTCCATGTCATGAGATTAACATTTATCAATGCTACAAATTCTCATCAATTTGTGCATACATTGATTGAGCTTTAGAATAATCTCAAGTAGTATCATAAAGAATATTCACATAATGGTTCTCAAAACCAAAATTTAGAAACATTTCTTATTTGTCATCAATATTCTTTTATGATGTTTAACACCCAAAATCACATTCAATTCTCTCATGCTTTCAAGCACATAACATGATATTTTTGACCATGCAAGTCATCCACATTAAATTAAAAATTTCACGATATCATGCATGCTTATACCAAGAGAAATTAATAATATTATGAAAATTAAAGCACATTTATCTCTACACTAGATAATTGATTAAAATTTCATAACCACTGTCATATGCTCGTTTCAAATAACAACATATTTATAATTCACAAAATTTACTTTCAATAACAAATAAAAAAATTATAATTTTAAGGTATCCCATATTTTAGATACCCCCACACTTTCAAATATTTTATAATCAATAAAATTCTAATTAAATTAGAATCCCAATAGTATATTTATAAAGATTCACACTTTATAAAACTACATAAACATTTGGCTGTTTATCCAAATAAATCACACTTCATGCAATCAATTATTTCAATTAATTGATCATGGTAAAAACTTTCAGTAAATTAAATAGTGGCTAAGATATTCACAAATATCATCATATAAATTTGTTTCAACTCTTATCACATTAAACACCACAGATTTCCACTTTTATTCAGCCATATTAATAAAAAATATTCACAATATTATAGGAGAGATTATAGGAGATTATAAATTTTCAAATAAATTAGTATCTCCATTAATAATAAAGTCTAAATTCCCCTCTCATTCTAATTAATTAAATTAGAATGTTTCAAATATATAACATCCTAAAATTTAGGAATCTATACTATTATTACGTTAACTATATTTAATTTCTGCAATTAGAAACCAAATAATAAAATAACAAACATGAACCCAACAATGATCTCATTATCATCAAAATTTAATTTCCATACGATGACTAATTTAATTCAAGATATTTATCAATAAAACAATAAAATCTCTGATGAATCCAAAGGCATAAGATATACATTATCTTTCCTTATCAATTTAATATTCATCAAATCCTCAATAAAATAAGGAGACATAGTAGGAGATTTATTAACTACCTTATCAATCAAAACTGATATATTATTAACTAAAGATATTCAAAACTTCATTGGAAATAAATTCACCGTGCAAATAATCAATAATTAAATAAAATATTGATTTCTATGGACACATTCATCCTGAAAATTCAGCACATCAAATATTAAAAAATAATAACCGCATTATTAAGTTTTTAATATATGCCCACAAATATTATATATATTTATATAATATTCCAATCAACCACGCGCACCTTATTGCCGCCGTTTGATCATGGTGAAGAAATATGACTCTTTCTTCCTCATCGGTGAATTTGTTGATACGAACAGACGCACGCCTTCACGCCTTCTTCATCAAAATGCTGCAAAGTCTATTCCTTTTGTTTGATCAAACTTGCAGAATTCTTTTCTGCCTCTTGCATATGTTTGCAAGGATCACAATGCCCTCATAATCTCTTTATTATAGAGATTAAAATTGAGTCCGGATGAAGGGGAAATTGAGTATTTGTCAATGACAGTAATAATCATGGCTCTCCTTGATCATATATTTAATATGTTTTCATACACAAGGTCAATTCTCACTCCCTCCATTCTCAATTATCATCGGACCAACATTTTTTTTTCCTTCCCATAGACATAGCCATCTAGGCTATTTGCTTATCATGAAGCACCCCACATTTGGGCAATGTATGGAAAAAGTCAAATGAGGGCTCAGTTCAACCTACTTTCTCGTAAGATCCAAATCAGCATTCTGAGCTGCCCAGAAATTCACTAAATGAATAATCCCATGGTAGGGTGAGCAGCCAACGGAAATTAGCGTGCGTGTTTCTGGGCATCTTTCGAGAATTCTGAGATTTCCGTTGGCTGCTCACCCTACCATGGGATTATAAACTAAGGGATTTGTGTTCGTTCATGAATCAACATGGTTCAGATTGTGATGTGGCCCTGTATGTTGTACAAGGCCACATCCTTCATCACAAGAAGATATGATGATGATGATGATGTGGGCCGCCGGCAAAGACAAGGCCACTTTGCTAGCTACGATTTCAATTGCCAATTGAAGATTCAAATGCCACGGTACAGGTAATATAGAGCCACACGTCATCCAAAAAGGAGAAGAGACGAAAATAGATGGAGACAGGCGCGTACAAAGAAGAGAGAAGAGATGATTCCCTTGCCTGATCTCTTCATAATCATTTGTTTTGATCTTACTGCTGCTGCTAAAAATTCTCTATGGGGTATAGCTAATTTTAAGACAACTAAAGTGAAATTCAGACTTTCCTAATTATTATTTTATATTTTGTCCTCCCTTTATTTATGACGCAGGACTTTAAATTTAATTATAGGTATGATTTTGATATTTTGTGCTATCTTCCACAGCAAATCTCTCTATAATGTTAGTTAAAAGTCTACATCTATGGATGGAGTTTTTTAACTAAAAATTAGGTCTCCCCTCCCTCTTTATAATCTTTTCTATGTAACGACATATATAAAAGTCGATGCTTAACTCTAAAATTACTTTTTCCATTCCATTATTTTCCCCCTATTTCATTCTATTCATCATACTGATTTGTACAAATAGAAAATGGAACAACCATGAGCTCAATATTGATGGATATTCCCTTGTATTTTTAATATAGGAATAAGATAATTAGTTTATAAAAATTTAAAAAATTACTTAATTAAGGATTCCATATGTTACCAAAAAAAACGATATCCCATAGTATAATACTGAGAAAAGTTTCACATCAATATATATCACTCTGGTCCTATTTATAAGTCCAGTTTGACCAAAAAGTTTGGTCCTATTTATAAATCCATTTTGACCAAATAAATGAGATTGTGACAATTTTACCCATATTAATGATGATGAGAGAGATTGGCTAGTTATGTTGGGAAAAGAAAAAGATGAGAGATATTTGACAATAAATTTTAAAATGTACCCATTCATAAATGAGGGTAAAGTTGGAAATTTGCTCTATAATCATTGAGATACCTAACTTTCCTTGGTATGTGAGATTTGGTCAAACTGGACTTATAAATAGGACCAGAGTGGTATATCCTTGTTTTGATAGTCAGTCTCAGCAAAGCCAACTTTGAATTTTGCTCTTAAAAAGAGAGCCAACTTTTATTATTAATTTTTCTCTTTTTCAAGAAACCTTAATCTCAAGTAAGTATAGAATTTAGACACTAAAAAAACATGCTATTACCAATAGAATTTTTTCCATCGATAATTACAGATGGATTTTCTATTGGCTTACCGACGGAAGATTGCTGTCGGAAAATTCTGTCAAAAATTACATTTTCCAACCGAAAAAAATTCTGTCAATATCCATCGGTAATTGCCAAAGGAATTCCGTTGGTAAAATTTATAATTTTTTATTAGTATATTTTAATAATTTATATAATATCATAAAATAATAAGATAAAATAATATACAATAAAAACATATATATAATATAAATACTTAAATATCATAAATTTAGTATTTATTATTATACATCTAGTATATATTATATTAAAAATAAATATTAAATAAAATAAGAAAATAATTGAAAATAATAGTATATCATAAAACATATATCTATTTGGCTAATGTATTTTTTTAGTCCTTTAAGTTTTATATGAGGTATGTTTTTTGTCCCTTGACTTTATACCGTATACGTTTGATCCTATATTTTTAACACCGTTAATATTGCTTACAAAAATTGTTGACACATCAAACTCAAGTGATGATTGTGCTGCTAATAATACATATTCAATTTTTAATTTTTAAAATAAATATATTTAGGTTATTAAACTAAAGTAAACCAACAAATCGCTGCAAATGAAATTAAGGTTTTGATATTTAGATTATTAAACTAACTAGTTTAGAACACATGAATCCGACATATAATCTTGGAAAGGGACCAAAATCTCATTGTATTATATTTTAAAAAGAGACCCTCTTTTATTATATTTTATTATAGACATGATCATGTCATGTACTATATATATACACACACATATGTATTTATAGCAAACTTGTACGTGGCTCCATGTCATCTCCATAGCATTCAAAGGCCGGGTGGCAGAACCCTGCATAACGAAAACAAAAGTTTTTATCATCATCCTAGTTGCTACCTAAATTTAAGAAATACACGTACTCACAAAGTAAAAAATTAGTAGCAGAGGTGAGGGCTATAGTGGCGTCCGCCTTTTGTGGGGGTGGGTGAAGGTTAATTTCCCTTGTTCTCAAGGACTCCTTGCATGCTTCAACGTGGTCTGCTCGGGTCCTCGTGAAGTTCTCTACGTTCTTAATCCCATTGCAGCAAGCTGCCGCCGGAGTAGGCACCTTTTTGAACATGTATGCAAAACAAGGACCCGAGAAGATCACGTTGAAGCATGCAAGTGCTTGCAAGGAGTGAGCGCCGGATTACCAATGCCGCATGTAACCGCTGCTTTGGCCACCGTGGCTGCCAGGACAAAGACAAGCAAAAACATGGGAAAAGCTGTTTCACACCATGTTTCTTGATGATGATTTTAGCCAAGGGAAGGAATATATATAGAGGGGATGGAGAGATTGAAGCATTGCTTTTCGTAACGCCACAACATTCTTATGGAGATTACTGACACGATATTATTACTCCCACGTTTCTTTCGTTGTGCTCTTCATATTAGGTACTCCTTTCAGTACTAATTATAAGACCAAATTAATTTTTTTAGAGAGATTAAAGAAGCTAATTAAATTATTTTAGAGTATTTTTATTTTTTTCCCTCCAAACTAATTAGTTTGACTAATAAACTAATATATAATCTAAGGATACACAACATATGATATAATTAAGTAACTTATTTAGCTTCCTTAATCTCTCCAAAAAAATCAACCCGGTCTTATAATTAGGACCGGAGGGAGCATTAGAGATACATACTCCATATTGCAGTTAGGTATTAGCTAGATTCATGGATATAAAAACTCAAAGAAAAGAGTTTTCATTAATTAAAAGATAATAAAAAATTAATTAGGGATAATTATTAATTTAATTTAATTAATTAGCATTAGCTTCTGACCTCAAAATTCAAATACCTAAAATCTCTAAAATATCTATCTCATCGTAATTTAGCAGCTTTCTTATCGTTATTGCGGCTACATTGGGAATTTGACATGTATTTTCTAAATAATAAGAGAACTGTTTCCAGATATATACCTTGGCAAGATGGTATTTTTTAACAATAAATCACACACAAAATAAGACGTATATGGGAGAACTGTATTTTAAAAGCTACACTATTACAAAAACGGGTTTTAAGACCGGGTAAAAATTGTCTTTTAGACAGGTTCAAGATCTGGTCTTGATATAGCCGGTCTTGAAAGTCTGTTACTTTTAATACTGGTTTCTCAACCGATCTTAAAAATCACTTTTTAGACTAGTTGTTTAAGATATAAGGTTTAAAAAATAAGACTTTTAAGACCAATTGTGGAAAATAACCGGTCTTAAAAGTCTACCACCCATCCTAGTTCGAGGGTTCTTCGTCGTCTATGGTAGAAAGGAACACTAACATTGTTGTAGAACCAAAAGGAGAAGTAAGGAATATATATAATAGTTCAAGTTAAGAAACCATGTCGTGGCCAAAGAAGCTCTCTCACTCTCTCTGAAGAGTCCTGAATTACATTGCTGGAAGACACAAATTTAAGGTACTTCTCGTTTTGGAGATAATAAAGTTGTTATCTCTGATAATGATGATTGGGATCATCAAGTTCTAGGTTTTGCATAACAGCTACAGGCTCATGCTACATCTGGATGCAGAGGATCTTAGCCTGAGCCATAGCAAGCTGCATTTGAAGTTCTGAAACTTGATTCTGTAGAAACAATATGGCCCCCACACAACCGTACACTAGGTCTCATACCCTTGCATTCGCTTCATACACTAAGCTGCTCACTACGTTTGCTCTCTGATGAACTGGAAGCTCCTGTACATGAAATTAAACGACAATAAGATTCAGTTTAGTCTCATCATCTTCTCTGTTAATACGACAAAAAAGAGGAAGAAGAAAGAGGGGAAGGTAGGAGGTAAATAATGACCTGCAACATTTTGTTGACGTTGCCAGCTTCGAAGACCTTGTGAACGATGGTGAACTTTTGAGGGTCGTTTAAAGGGAAATTTTGTTTTACAGTCAGCGTTGTTCTCCACCGCTCCTTCCTTTTCTGCCTCCCAATACGTTGTGTTTACCATTGTGAACCCACACTCTGTCGGTGGCTTACAACACCCCGCCTGCAAACATACACATGATTTCGAGCAAGAGCGGCAATTGCAGAACCTTCTGGCAATCCGAGGCTTCTGCGCCTTAGAAGTGCATGCATAGGGAGAAGCTGACAGAGGCTAGGCCGAGGTGGAGCGAATCATAACAGAGCTTGAGCCTGAGATGTTTCTCTATCGTCTTCTTCTCCAACTTCACTGGATCAACAAAAACAACAATTTGGAAAAAAAATTGTACAAATTTCAAAGAGAAACGGTGGAAATTCACAGAGAATTCTGACGGAATTTTGAAGAGAAGTTTGAGTGAAATTCAATTTTGGGCACAATAAAGAAAAGATTCATCTTTTAGATTAGACCGTTTATCCTTAACATCCGGTCTTAAAAGTAATAATATATATATATATATTCATTATCTTTTAGACAGGTTAAACTTAAAAACTAGTCTTAAAAGTAATCGACATTTTATTTTATTTTTAACTTCTTAGACCGGTTGTTTGGGAAAAGGTCTAAATAATATCTTTTAGGCTTCATATTAAATGAACCGGTTTAAAAAGTTCTTTATATTTACGTGATTGTCACCGGTCATCCTTTTTATATCATTTCCTCTATATTCGGTCTAAATGAGACAGTTTAAAAACCCTTTTTTTCTAGTAGTTGTAAAAACATAAAAGTGGTAAATTCAAAGAGTTAAGTAGCGAGTTTGATAACAATGACCTCGGGTACTTTTTATAAGAATCAGTTCACTACTACTACAAAAAATAGCTTTTACTTCTCTAATTGACGTCCTAATTTAAAAAACGGAAGTAAAAAACAAGGCGGTGGCATTTTTGTAATTATATGGGAGAAAAGTTGACTTTTGGCGTCTAACTTTTGAAATTAGACGCCAAAATTGATGTTTTTGGCGTCTAAGTTGAATATTTAGACGTCAAAAGTGGTCCCTAGCGCCAAAAATTAGCGCCAAAAAATTGCTCTGGCGCCAAAAGCAACACTTTTGGCGTCTAAGTTTCAAACTTAGACGCCAAAACCATTTCAAATTCCTGTACTTTTTTTTTTCAGACCCTCCCCATTCCCCAAATTAAACCCGTGACTTTCCTTTCTTTATCTTGTTTCTCGGGCTTGCACACACCATACTTCTCTCTTCTCTTTTCAAACTTTTTTCCATTTGCTTCATTCGCTCAAATCGCAGAAGGTGAATGGTGCATCGCAATCGCGGATGGCGGACGGCGAAGGCAACGCGAACGGCGGACGGTGGAGGCAACACGGACGAAAAGGGCGACGGCGAACAGGTGAGTCGATCCAAACTTTTTCTGATTTTTGGGTAGAGACTTCGAAGGACAAACTGAACCAAAGTGAGCCTGGTCTTGTGCGATTCTTAGGTATTTTCGATATGATGATTTCCAAATCTCCATTCTGTCTTTGTAGCTTGAAGACATATTTTTTTGTAGATTTGATTTTTCCTATTCTTCGATTCCTCTGTATTTCATTTCAATTTGTAGATCTGATTTTTGGCTCATTTGATTTTTCTGATTCTCCAACTTTTCTGGTTTTTCTGATTTTTGGATGATTCTAGCACTACTACAAAAATTGGATATTACTACCCTAAAAAACGTCCTTATTTAGAAATAGGACGTCCAAAGTGAAGGCGGTGGCATTCTTGTAATTATATTTAAGGAAGTTGAGCCTTCGGCGTCCGAATAAGAAATCGGGACTCCTTAAATTGATTTTGGCGTCCGATTTGTTTTCGGGACGTCTAAAATTGTTTCACGCCATAAAAAATATGAGAAATATTTGTTTGGCGCCATAATATTTAATTTTTTTTCAATAAAATTCATTTATGGCGACCTACATATATTTCAGGACGTCTTTAATGTGTCAATTCTTCGCTCCCTGAATTTTTTGTTTGGCGCCAAGGATTTTCTTTTAATATTAATTAGAAAATTTAATAATATTGGCGACCTGAATCAGAATCAGGTCGCCAAAAATTGGAATATAGGCGACCTGAAAGATGATTCAGGTCGCCTATAGTCAATTTTTTTAGGTTAATAAACTCGCGCCTCTTCATTTTCCCTCACACACTCATACTCCGACAGAGGCTGCGAAATCCTCTCAGACTCACTCTCGTTCCGCTCTTCGTCGCTTTCCTTGCCGTACGTCTCCGCCGTCGCTCCTTCGTCTCCGCCGTCGTCACTTATCGATCACAGTACTCTCTCGCTCACTCCGCCTCTTTCGCCGATCGAAGAGACCCACCAAACCCAAGTAAGCTTGTTCGGATGTTACTCTTAAGTTCTTTGATTCCTAATAACCCATTTTAATCGTTAATGCTTCTTGCTTATAGATTGGATTTTTGCTTCTGATTAGGATTCACGCCTCTCACTCGCTCACTCCACCTCCTTCCCGATCAAAACCTGCGAAACCAAGTAAGCTTGTTCGTTCTTCTTGTTCTTTGATTCCAAACCCCATTTAATTGGTAATGTACTTCTTGCTAATTAAAAAGAATACAATTTGGAACTGCTCTTATTTGTAGATTTTTATTCAAGTAAATTTGGTGGCCAACTAAATTGTCTAAAGCTTCATTAAATTGGTCATGTCACACCGATTGGTTGTAGTAGTTGATTTTGAAGGATTATAGGAGTATTTTGTGATTAGATAGTGGTTTAGTTTTGGTTGTTCTTATGCCTCGGTCATTCATTGATTCTCTACGTTAGATGTGCTTTGTGTTACTCTTCCCTATCGAACTTCTATATTCATCGTAATCTCTTGGAGTCTGCTTTATGATTAAGGCCCCAATGTCCTTAAAGGTAATACTTTGATAGCAATTAATTCAATGCAAAACACTTCTAGCTTTAACTCCCTTAAAAAGCACGTTTACTTTAAGTAAACATTGACTCTATGGCTCTATGGTTTCTTTATCTTACATAATTGATAAATTGTTTAGCTGAAATTGGTTTAGTTAGTAAGTTTAGGGTTATTAAGCTGAAATTGGTTGTTATTGAAATTTTGGGATGTCTTACTTTTAAGGGAAATCTTGCCGAAATTTACTTAAAAGAAAACATGTCGTTCTTGAAATTGACATGAACTTGACCGTTGTTGGAAATGTTAGGTTGTAATAAAATGGGTCATAGTTGGATGAATGCATTGAGAACTAGTGAAGAATATGAGAATGGGGTGGAAGAGTTTATTGAATTTGCTAGAAGGAATGTGGCCACAAAAATGGGATGTATTATTGTCCATGTGTTAATTGTTTAAATGGGAGTCGAAGGGTTATTGCTGATATAAGGGACCACCTACTTTGTGATGGAATACACCTTCGATACACAACGTGGATATGGCATGGTGAGGAAGTAAGTACCGGTGCGTCCCATGCAAATGAAGTTGAGGTAGATGATGATGATGGAATGGAGAAAATGATTAATGATGTTGAGGCAGAATCTTTTGCACAATCGGGTGAATATGAAAGCGTGCGGAGTGATGCGAGAGACACCTTTGTTCCCTGGGTGTACTAAGTATACACGGTTGATCGCAACCTTACATTTGGTCAACTTAAAGGCAACTTGTGGGTGGACCGATAGCGTTTCACGTCATTGCTTGAATTGTTGTGTGATATGTTGCCGTTGATAATGTACTTCCAAATCGTATGTATGAGGCCAAGAAAATCTTGTCTACGATGGGTATGGAGTATAAAAAGATACACAGTTGCCCTAATGAGCGCATATTGTACGAAACGAGTACGAAGGCCTCGATAATTGTCCGAAGTGTAAAACTTCACGATACAAAGTGAAGAAAGTTAGTGTTTCGGAGAGCGAGACAACAAAAAGGCAACCTTTGAAGGCATTGTGGTATCTTCCAATAATTCCACGGTTTAAGCGTCTGTTTACTAGTGAAGCAACGGCGAAGAAGTTGAGATGGCATTCGATGAGAGAATATCCGATGGAAAATATCTTGGCACCCGGTGACTCTCCGCAATGGAAGAAAATAGACGAAATGTTCCCTCAATTTGGCGGTGAGCCAAGAAACCTTCGGTGGGGCTTTGTACAGATGGCTTCAATCCGTATCGAACTCTTAGCAGCACCCATAGTGCATGGCCGGTTCTCCTTGTAATATACAACTTACCTCCCGGCTATGTATGAAACGCAAGTATGTGATGCTTTCTATGATGATTTCGGACCAAAACAACCGGGAACAATATCGATGTGTACTTGGCGCCTTTGGTTGAGGATTTGAAGAAGTTGTGGGAGGAAGGCGTAGATGTGTTTGATGCATATAAGAAGGAGCACTTCAAGTTGCGTGCAATGATTTTTACCACGATAAACGACTTTCCCGCATACGGAAATTTGTCGAGTACAGTGTGAAGGGGCATAAAGCATGTCCAATATGTGAAGCGAGACACAAACTTCCATCAACTAAAGCACGGAAAAAAACGGTCTACCTCGGCCACAGGAGGTTTCTTCATCGGTTCCACCCATATCGTAAGTTAAGAAAGCGTTTTAACGGCTTACGGAGCGAGAATACGGCTCCAAAGGCGTTAGCTTAGGAGAGGACGTTTATAGTCGGGTGAAACATATCAACGTCATATTGGGTAAGCAGCAAAGGAAGGCGAGTGAGAAGAATATATGGAAGAAGAGATCAATTTTCTTTGATCTTCCATATTGGCGTAGTCTTGATGTGAGACACAGTCTTGATGTGATGCATGTGGAGAAAAACGTTTGTGATAGCCTTGTCAGTACTCTTTTGCACATACCTGGGAAGACTAAGGATGGAATTAGTGCGAGACTAGATCTGGTTGACATGGGAATAAGAGAAAGGTTACATCCACGAGTAATGGAAGATGGTAAGAGGGCATACATGGAGCCAGCAACTCATACACTATCAAAAGCGGAGAAGAAAAGTTTGTGTGGATGTCTATATGACATTAAGGTGCCACAAGGATATTCTTCTAATTTGAGAAAGTGTGTCTCAATGAATGATTTGAAGTTAGTGGGAATGAAGTCCCATGATTATCATGTGTTGATGCAACAACTACTACCAATAGCTATAAGAGGCATTATGAAAGATGAAGTTCGATCCACTATAACAAGATTGAGTATTTTCTTCAATGCTATCTCGCAACAAAGTCATTGACATTGAAAAGTTGGATGAATTGGAGAATGAGGGTTATATTATTTTGTCCCAACTAGAGATGCATTTCCCTCCGCCTTTTTGATATCATGGTGCACTTGATAGTGCACTTGGTAAGGGAGGTAAGACTGTGCGGTCCAGTTTACCTAAGGTGGATGTACCCTTTCGAGCGATACATGAAGATCTTAAAAGGGTATTCTAAAAACCCTTATCGGTCGGAAGCCTCAATAGTTGAGAGATATGTAGTTGAAGAGGCTATGGAGTTCGCAAAGATTATCTATCGGGGCCGACGATACAATCTCGGCATGACGAGGGGATAAGCGAGGGAACTCGAGGAATCAAGGCGAAGAATAAGCCTCGTGAAGAGGTGTTGCAAGCACACTGTACATCATGAATAATACGGAAGAAGTTCAACCATACATTGATGAACACGAAAGAGTTTGAAGAATATGAATCCAAGGAAGAGTGACATGCAGATAGCGAATGAGCAAAAGAAGACGTTCATAAAGTGGTTCGGTGAGAAGGTATTGCACGAGACCGGAGTGTCGGATACAATCGAGTGGTTAGCCCGGGGCCTTCTTTTCAGTCATCACTTGGAGCGGTTACGATGTCAACGGATATTCTTTCTACACAAAAGACCAAGATGACAAGTCTTTGTGCAAAATAGTGGGGTGATGGTTGAAGCTGAATCCATGCACTTTTCGAGTTCGAAAGACAAAAACCCGGTGGTAGCATCAATGGCCTATTATGGAGTGATCGAAGAAATATGGGAGATCAACTACAGCAAGTTCAAAGTTGCTTTATTGAAATGTAAGTGGGTTAGCAATAATGCTGTTGTAATAGATCCTAAATTTGGATTTGTCTCGGTTGATCTTCAAAGACTTGGTCATAGAGATGAGCCATTCATTTTAGCAAGTCGGGCGAAACAAGTGTTTTATGTTACGAGAGACTCGCAAATAAAAGAATGTCCATTGTACTTCAAAGTAAAAAACAGAAGTATGGTGAAGAATCCTTGAACCTTGACGATACACTCCCTTTCACAACAAATCCACCTACAACACGTGAAGTAGAATTGATAGATGATGAAGAATATGCTGCAAGAAAGGATCATTGTGAAGGAATATGGGACACCATGTAAAGTAAGATCTTCGATTACAAAATGATTTGTTTAACTACTATGTTCTTTTTGTGGTCGTTTAACATGTTGGTTCATTTTATTAATCATTTATTATTTAAAAACCTATCTAACATAAATGATTGGTCTTTGATGAACAGGAATATGTCTAGCTCGACGAGTCATCGGGAGATAGGGTTGATATGCCCGTTGAGAGAAAAGGGAGAGGTAGCACACACATGGGTGAGCTAATTGCTCGCCGTGTGATCGAGAAAAAGAGGCTGCATGTGGAGTTTGATGAAAATATGAATCCGGTTGGAGAGAGAGGAAGACGACTTCATTAGCTATTTAGGCTATCGGCTCGAAGCAAAGTGCGTATTGTTTACTCGGCTTGGAAGTTCGTTGATGATAAGACGAAGGATTTGATTTGGACACGATTTTGGTATCTCACTTTCGATATATCTGCATTTGTATCTTTAGTCTTATTACTTGATTTGTCATATCTTCTCTTTCACCTTGCAGCAAACATTTGATGTCCCTAACACTAAGGCCATGAGGAAGCATTGGATGGGCGAAGTTCGTCTCCGTTGGAAAGATTTTAAGAACAAGCTAACAAAAAAGTATATTCGCGGGGCAAAGAGGGACCAAGATCCATGTAAGACCTATTCCTTCATTTCTCCGGAGGACTGGAGGGAGTTTGTGGCGTCCGTGCAGAATCACGAATTTACGGTAAAATTTCGTCATATCTTATCTTTAATTTGAATCTACTTGAATTAAATGCGATCGGTTTTGTTTGTTTTCGTGTCACGAAAACAAGCCAAGCCAATAGAGAGAGGCAAGCGAAAAATAAGTATCCGCATTGCTTGTCTAGAGGTGGCTACGTAAAGCTGGAACGAAAGATGATGGAGGAAGAGCTGCGGCGATTGAAGGAAGCTTCCCAATCCGATCCTTCCATTGCTATCCAGCCCCCAGCGTCCTCCTCGTCACAAAAATGGAAAGGCTGCGAGGATGAAGGGGGACAAATACATCAATGAAGATGTTCTTTGCGGTTGCCTCAAAGATCGTAAGTAGTTGAATTAGAAGTATTAAATAGCCTCGGTTGTTTCATACTATATAAGAGTTTAGTTATTATTTATGAAAAATCTTATGGTACAGGATTCACTTGAGCGCAGAGTAGCCAAGGCTCATTCACGCCGGTACGCGGCGGGACATTTGTCGACGGCGATTGGGAAGCCGGATTACCCCGATCTTTGTTCGAGGGGAGACGAGGGAGTGAGTGTCGCAAAATTTTCGGACGACGTTCACGTTTGTATGACGCAGAGAGCTAGCGGGAGCTTGAAGCGAGTCGAGCAAACCTTATGAAAGATGTTATGGCACAACTACGGGGTGAAATGCAAGCTATGGTACAACTGACAACGTACATCCGACGAATCCCCGAATATCCCAAAGAACAAAGATAGTTTTCGGCCTCCGAGGTACATATTAGCGGACCTTCTCCCCTCCAGAGGTAGTTATTGGCGGACCGTCTCACACTGCAGAGGTGCATATTAGCGAACCGTCTCACACTCCAGAGGTGCATATTAGCGAACCGTCTCACACTCCACAGGTAGGTATAGCTTGCACCCTATATTTGGATGACACACACCGGCGGATTGTTGCCGATGGTCTTGTTTACCTGAACAAGACAAACACCACAACAAGCAAATTCCGGTAAACCAACGTCGGGTGAATGTGACGAGTGTGCGAGAGGGGGAAGAAGAGACAGCCGTCCCGATTGATGATGAGGAGGTTACCACACTAGGCGCCGCCATCACATGGTTCATCCTTTGGCGGCTCATCTTATTGAGATGTGGACGACACTGCGATGGTAGGAAATACATTACCGATTGAGTGTGAGTTGTTTCCGATTGATTTTCATTGCTCATTCACTCATAATATGTTTTTTTATGTTTTCATAGGATGAACAAGCTGCCGGCTTATTTCCGTACCTAGCACAAAGTGCAAGAGATGTACAAGGACATCGGCCTCATAAGCTTGCAGATGCCTCCGGGCATTGTCGGTGCGTAAAAGACATATCCGATGGCATTTGACAATAAAGATTTGATGGAGTTTTTGACGATGGATTGTTTAGATATACGTTTCTTCAACTTGCAATCCCGTAAGTTTGTTTAACCCTTTAATTATGTTAGTACTCTTTTTTTGTTTAAGATCTTCAATAACATTTATCATTTCATTTCATAGTGTCTGCCAGTGAATTATGCGCCGGACACCGCGAGCGAGTTTGTATGGATACTTATGTCCCTGGATGCACGGCTTCGGCTCGCAAAGACGTTACCCAGAGGTCAATTTATGTTGGTCTAACAATGAGCGACGGAGGGTCGTCTTGTTATCTAGCGCCAATACATGAAAGGTGCATACTTTTGTTTTGTCTGATAAGATTTTTGTGTCAAAATTGCGGTCTTATCTTAATTTAATATTAATACGTATATGTTGTAGTGGTCATTGGACGCTGTGTGTTGTTTGTCCGAGCAAGAACTCCTGTTATTGGTTCGATTCAAGAAATGGCAATCCTACCGAGGATATCAAAAACATGTTTGCCGAGTAAGTAAATTTTTTCGAATCGTCGATTCTTCTTTTAAATGAATGGTTTAACATGTCTCGTTAATTTCCATTTTAATGATAGGGGCCTCAAAACGTATAGACAACTTATCAATGCAAAAGAGCGGGGAGGACCGAAGTGGTTTAAACCGACGGTGAGTAGTTTCAATTCAAGTTATTTCATTGACACAAGAGCTTTAGATATGCCTTTATTCGTTTTTAACAATTTGCCTTTGATTTATAGTGCCATCAACAACCGTGGAGCACCGAGTGCGGATATTACGTTATGAGTTGGATGCAATCCATCGTTAACAACGGACGTACTCAAGGTTTTCAAAACGTACGTAATCGCTCTGTGATTCTCAAGTTTATTTAATTTTTGTTGTTGTACTTGAGTTGTTAATTATTTCCTTCACTTAATTGGTTTATCTTATACCTTGTTTCCCCAATTTACGGTTTTGGGTACTAAGGATCCGTACTCGCAGGATGAGATCGATTCGGTTCGAGACATGATATCTAGATATCTTCTTCAACACATAGCGTCTAGTTAGTACCGAGCATGATTAATTAATATGTTAACTGTTGTTCATTTGTATGTATTTGGTGTTTTGTCCGTACAAAATATGCAATTTTGGTGTTATATATAGTCTGTTTATGTATTGTGTTAGAGTGAGATTCTTCGTTGCTTGTGGTGGTTTTCGGTGATTCTTCGTTAGAGTGTGATTCTTCGTTGCCTTGGTAGATGTTCATATTTTGTAGTTTACTTTTTAAAAAAAAATTTCAACAAAGGCGACTGATTTTAAATCAGTCGCCTTTGTTACGATAAGGCGACCTGATTCGAATATCAGGTCGCCTTAAGTTCAACAAAAAATCAGGTCGCCTTTCTTGAAATTAAGGCGACCTGATAAGAATATCAGGTCGCCTTTAAGGCGAATTCTCTATCTTCTTATTTACCTATATAAGGCGACCTGATTTCAAATCAGGTCGCCTTATTAAGGCGACCTAATCTAATATCAGGTCGCCTTAATAAGACGACCTAATTTTGGATCAGGTCGTCATTTTGGAAATTTACCTCTACCCCCTCCAAGACGTCCCTCAGAAAAGGGTCGTTAATTGGGTCTTATTTAGGTCGTTGTTTAGCATTTTGTAGTAGTGTAGTTCTTGTAATCTTCTTTCTCCATGTTTGCTTTCCAGATCTATGGTGGTTGTTGGCAATTTCTATGGCTACCCGTGTTTGTTCCACGGCAAGCCTCCCAACTTTATTTGGGGGCTTTTTTTTTTTTTTAAAAAAAAAAAGCTATATGACATCCTAGAAAGAATTAGACGCCTTAACCCAAGACTTTCAACGTCCTAGAAAAAAATAGGACGCCTTAACCCAAGACTTTCAGCGCCCCCCTGATAGGCGTCCCTGTAAAATTAGACGTAAAAAGGGGAAAAAATAGGACGCAAAAACGTTGTTTTGTAGTAGTGACTCCCATATACATCAGCCGTTTTAGGAATTACATGCGAACATAACAGATTGTGATGTTATTAGTTTTGTCTTTCATGCTCACTTCTCTTTTACGGCAGGTCCAGCAAGCTGCCAATTCGTTTTCAGATTGTGATGTGGCCTTGTATGTTGTACAAGGCCACATCCTTCGTCACAAGAAGATATATGATGATGATGATGTGGGCCGGCAAAGATCATGATTATGTGAATAAAAACGATAAATACGAACTTAATTTTATATATGCACATGTAAAGACAAGGCCACTTTGCTAGCTACGGTTTTAATTGCCAACTGAAGATTCAAATGTCACGGTACAAGGTAAGATAGATCCACACGTCATCCAAAAAGGAGAAGGGACGAAAATAGATGGAGGCAAGCGCGTACAAAGAAGAGAGAAGAGATGATTCCCTTGCCTGATCTCATCAGCATCATTTGTTTTGATCTTACTGCTGCTGCTAATAAAAATTCTCTATTGGGTATAACTAATTTTAAGACAACTAAAATAAAATTTAGACTTTCCTAATTATTATTTTATATTTTGTCCTCCCTTTACTTATGACGCAGGACTTTAAATTTAATTATAGGTATGATTTTGACATTTTGTGCTATCTTCCACAGCAAATCTCTCTATTCATCATGCAATATATTGTTAGTTAAAAGTCTACATCTATGGATGGAGATTTTTAACTAAAAATTAGGTCTCCCCTCCCTCTTTATAATCTTTTCTGAGTAAAGACATAAAAGACGATGCTTAACTGTAAAATTACGTTTCCCATTTCATTTTTTTCTTATTTCATTCTATTCATCATACTGATTAGTACAAATAGAAAATGGATCAACAACGAGCTCAATGATGATGGATATTACTGCTTTGTATTTTTAATATAGGAATAAGACAATTAGTTAATAAAAATTAAAGAAATTAGTTAATTTAGGATTCCATGTGTTACCAAAAAAGGATTTCCCATAATATTATACGGAGAAAAGTTTCACATCAATATACTATCCTTGTTTGATAGTCAGGGATCAACAAAGACAACTTTGAATTTTGTTCTTAAAAGGAGTGCACACACACACATATATGTATATAGAGAGAGACTGAGAGAGAGAGAGAGCAAGGTGGCAGTGTGAGGGTAATGCTACAGTTCCAACGTTGAAGTAATACAAAACCAGCTGCATGCATTTGTCGCTATTTAACTTGCGCGTGAACTTCATCTCCCCTGCCTACCTACCTTATTTCCCTTCATGCTCCATGCAAAATTATTACAAATTCAGATCTCTCTACACCCCCACTAATGCAAAATATTAATACTACGTCCGATACATACTGTAAGATTCCATTTGTAATGTTATTTGTACTAATGAGATCTTATACTAGAGGTAGTACTCTCTAATATAGATAACTAACTTTTTATGGGTATTAAGAAAAACAGTTAAATTAGTTATTAATAATAAATTTACATTGGTTGCTCTACAACTCTCTTTGTAATAGTGTGTATTGTAACCACCTAGCTCTAAATAAATAACAAAAAAACCCTCTCTACTATGTACAATCAATATGATACTTTAAGAACAGGACATTGGATGAAGGCAGAGGCAAAATTAGGGGCTAGGGGCAGTGGCAAAACTATGTGATGGCCAGCTAGAGCCTTGGCCCCAGCCAGCTGACCTTCTTTTAGCTTATGTATTTATATATATGTATTATATAATATTTTATTTTGACCACTAATTTGGCCCCAGCTGATATATTTTTCTTTCTATAATTATACTCTTTTTTTTTTATTAGGACAATGTTTGGTTTGTTATTCATTGTGTTGTGAGAGGAAAGTAAAATTCTTGTTTGAGATACTTACTAAACATGTTAGTATCATCTTATATTCGGTGTTGTTCATCTTCATTTTAATGACTAAATAGGTACTCAATCACTTCTTTTCACCTCACTCATTTTATGAAAGTTATTCTACGTATTTTCTCTTTCTAATGAGGGTAATTTTGTGTTGATTAGTGAAAATTTTCGAGTTATGATGGTAAGTGAGTCTTGAGTTTTGACAATATATGACTATATATATGTAGAGGATGATTAATGACAAATTTTAATTGTTTTGGATTTATGAGTTTTGACAAAAGATACTAATTAACATTGACATCAATATATATTCTGGGTCACCAAATTTATTGTAGGTTGAAAAAGATAAGTAAAGATAAATAGAAAAACATATGTGTTCTTTAAGAAGAAAATAACTTCAAAAAGTGATATTTCTAAGAAAATAATTTCTGAAAGTGATGCACCTTGTAATGAGTTTCCTTCCAAACATCATATAATTTTGTTTCTTTTGATTTAAATTGTTGGTTATTATTTATTTGTATTTTTAATGTTATGTGATATTATTTAGTAAATAGTTCAATATGTTTATTTTTTATCCGGGCTAAAATAATTTCTTGGTTCTGCCACTGGCTAGGGGTGCCCCCCCTAAAGGTGAAGGAGGAAGATCACGGTGAAGGCAGATGTGATCGTGGTGAAATGACAGTGGGAAGATCTAGCTCTGGAGGCTGTGTTCTATCTCTAAAACTTGGGTTCCCTATCACCAAGCAAGAGGGTGGTGGTAACAAAGTGAAAGTTGCCGGTGACAAAGAAGAACGGAGGTGGAATGAGGTAGCAAGAGTGATGGTGAAAGCAAATGTGATGGTCTGTGTGTGTTCGCAACACTTCCTCGTCTCCAATGTCCTCTAGAACAGTGCTAAAATCTGACCTAATTTCCAATGAATAACCGCTGCAGTTTTGGTCACCAAATTGCAATTTTCAAACATTTACGGTGCTAAACTATAATTTAGCCCCCTTCCCCCAATAAAAAATAAAAAATAAAAAAAATTCTTGGCTCCACCCCTAGATGAAGGTTTCAGCTTGCAAATATTTGGAATAGAGTGGCTGATGAGATTTTTAACTGTTGTTGCTTCTGAGTTTCTTTCTTTGTATTGCTTTTTCATTTCCGTGTATAAAAAAATAGGATACCTAAGGAAAAGAAATACAAATTTGGGAAGCAAAGTAGATTGATACCTTATAGTTAGGATCAAAGTAAATTTCTCATTTTAGCTTCTGTATCTAGTATAGGGGATGGTGTGTTAGGAAGAGGATACTGTATTTAATGACCGTTACAAATGCATTTTCGAGACTGCATGTGAGGCATAGTAGAAATAGAAGTGACAGTAAATAGTAATTTTGGCGAATGTTATATAGAAGTTGACCCGATAATTAAACAATTTTTGTTTTTGGTATAAAACCGTCTAATATCTTATTAATTTAGAAATAAGTTCTCAAATTTCCCTTTTCAGAGAGGCGGATGGATGAGCGGCCGTATAAATATACGTAATGAAAATAAGATAGGAACTGTATGTGTATAATACAGGGTATAATTAATAGCTAGTAGTCACAAGTACATGAATAAAGTTGACGCCAAGAAAGATAATGATTAAATAAATGAATTAAGACAGTGATTGAGTGATGGAAGCAGCATAAACTAATGTAAGGAGAGACAAAAATGAAGATAGAGAGAGAGTAATGAAGCTAAGGGAAGGGGTTTCCTGGCATTTGGGAATGTTAAGGATGTCCAAGTCAGTTCATATCATTATGAGCCATTATATATAGGTTCCTCTCTTTTGTATAAATACCCATATGATTATCATGAATAATACAACTTTCTGATTCATTTCACTACATGGTATCAGAGCTAAGGTATAGTTTTTGGAAAATTTGAGTTTTCCGGTGGCCACTGTTACTGTAGCGTTAACAGTAACAGTGGCCAGCTAGCGCGTCTGTACGAGTGCCATCTCTGTTTCTTTTCCGGTTTCGTGTTTAGAGGATTGCATTTGGCAATTAGGTTTTGTTGTTTTGCTCTTCTTCAATTTCTGCCGATTTTTTGGTTAGAGGTGGACAGAGGTGCACCCTTTATTTCCACATGGGCGGTGGTGTGGAGGGAGAGAACCGACGGTGGAGCTTGTGTTTGGTCTTGTAATCCCAGGTGAGATTGTTCTGTTGTGACTAAAGAGGTTTTTGTTGTAGAGGTTGTTGATACCTCGTTTGGTTGCTATGACCATTTTATGGTCATGTTTTGTTCTACAACGTCGAGCCTTCATTTCCGCTATATGTAGGCTGGTTCTTTTCTTTGAAGGTTGCGTTGTAAGACTGGGTTTCTATTATTTCAGCATGGTCGGCATTTTGTTTCATGCACGTTCACTTGTCTCTAGTGGCTGGGTTCTTCGTTTGTTCCGTTTTCCAGCACGTTCGTGAAGTGCTCTTTTGTCTTGAATGCTGTATTTGTGGTTGGGTAATTTCATTGGCTCGTTCGTTGCTTTGCCTCCGGTGAGGTGTTTGTCTCAGGTGAGACAGTTTGGTGGTCCTTATGTGACTCGTACGTTGTTTTGCCTCTAGTGAGGTGTTTGGTCTCTGGTGAGACATTTGAAGTATTATTTGGTCCCTTATGAGACTGTTTGTTGCAACTTCTATTTTGGTTTGATACTCTTTGTTATTCGAACTCATGGTGAATTTGTTGGATCATTTCTTTTGAATGTCCCCAGTGTGACATTTGGTTGAACCATTCTTGGATGTGGCTGAACTTGTTGGTGGATTCAAGATCTCATGATGAAGAAAATTATTTTGTTTGGGTTTATTTATTTTATGTTTTCGTGTAACAAGTTGAAGATGATTAACATCTATGCTCCAACTTGAGGGGGAGTGTTAGAAAATAATATATTAGTATTAATGTATATATCTGAAATCATGGGATTGCAATCAGATCCCATATAATTAGGGATTACACAACCTGAAAGAACTACGAAAATTGAGTACCGAAAACTTACTCGTAGCTTCGCTTCTAATTTTCCCCGGCTCCTCCTCCTCTCTATCCTCTCTCTAGATTTCGGCCTAGAGCTTGTGAGAATGGTGTGAATTGTGAAGAAGGGAGCAAGGCTATTTATAGAAAAAATGAAGGGCATAATGGTCTTTTTTGCATTTAATCTTAGCCCTTGAATTAAACTTGTTTGATAAGGCAACATCTTGACCCTTGAACACACTTGGTCGACATACATGAAGAGGTGGCAGCAAAATTGCATCATCCTTGATGATGTAATCAACTTGTTTAAGAAGGAGTTATACCTGATAAAATCCCACCTCGGTACCCGATTCGCGTGATTTCGGAGAAATCTCAAAATTATGGATTTACAACTTTGAAGACCTTCTCTTCCTCATCAATAATATCTATTTAAACTTGAATTTTGACTTTAGACAGGGTTCCAACCGTCCTATTGAAGTTTCGAAAACGTGTCCGAACGCGTCCTGCTTGTAACGCATTTCGAAATCACCAATCTCTTGGAAATAATTCACCGATTCCAAATATGTCCATATAAATTCAAACTCATTCCTAGATATTGAGTTAGAATTTATTTTCTTCATTTCCAAAAATATGCCTATATGCATTTTTTCCTATTTTGTTTTATTAGGAAAATGCACAACTACTCTCTAATTAACTTCCGAAGAGTTTAACGGAAGATAAAAACCCACCGATCATTATTTTTCCCTGACTTTGGAAACCCCATTCCTGGATCTCTAGATAGGATCCGTTTCCTATTTCCCATTTCACTATTCACAACTTTTACTTTAATTAATTATAATATATAATATTATGCAACTTGCAACAAAAATCTTCATTTCCTTTTTCATTTTTTTTATTTTCTGCCCAATTTTCGTTTTTTTTTTATATAATTATTTTTGATTTAATTATTTAATTAATTATTTAATTAATTAAATAATTATTTTTACATAATTTTTATAGAATTTTCCCATTGGTCCATTCTTGCATTTAGGCTTAAAAATACCTAAACTCATCTATTTTTCTTCAAAATTTCCAATTAATTAGTAAATATACTTTTACTAATTTTCAACCACTTTCCACTAATTTTTGAGCTCTACATAATTATCTCTGAATTTTCCTTCGTTTATCCTTAAGTAATTAGCCAAAATTACCTAATTACTTTATTATCACTTGTTGATAATTTTCTTAATTACAATGCCTCATTACCTTCATACTCTTGTATTAACATTGGTATTTTCATGCCTCTAGCATTTTTAGAACTTACAAGGGTATTAGGGTCTTTTTATTACTTTTTGAATATTCTTCTACAATTTCTCCAAGTTTGTAACTTAATAAATTACCTAAATTAGGGACAATATCCTTCCCTATTTCAAGTAGAACTTGCTTCTTTTATATGTATTTATAACCCATAATGTGCTTAGGGACCTATTTGCAAATTACTTCTAGGGACCTAATTGCAAATTTTCTAATTTCAAGAGAAATTTAACAACAAGGTAAACTCAATACAAGGTGTTTGAGACCTCATATCTGAAATCATGGGATTGCAATCAGATCCCATATAATTAGGGATTACACAACTGTGATTAAGTTGGATCACACAAATTATTTGGTTTGGGAATCAATCGTATTGCCTCTCATCGAAGGCAACAGTCTCAAAGGCCACATTGATGGCACTTCTCGAGCTCCGCTGAAGGAAATTCCTGGTGAGACAGGAAACAAATCCAACCCAGCCTAGATCAAATGGTTTTCCATTGATCGATTACTCGTCGGTTGGCTTCATAATACAATCACTCAGGACATTGGTGCCCAGTTGCTCCACTGTAAGACTACTGAAGAAATCTAGACTGGTGCCCGTGATCTCACCTGGGCCTCCACTAAGGCACGTGTCATGGTTGTAAAGAACGACCTCCTTAACACCAGGAAAAACTCCCTCAAAATGGAAGACTATCTTACCAAAATGAAAAACTTCTCAGATGAACTCTCTCTAGTCGGGTCACCTATTGCAATGGATGATCTCATCTTGCATACTCTCAATGGTCTTGACGCCAATTACAATCCGATCGTCGTCAAACTTATTGATCAGCCTGTCTTTACCTGGGTTGAAGCTCAGGTAGCACTTCTTTCCTTTGAATCCGGACTTAGCCAGCTGAGCCATTTTGCTAATCTCAGTGTCCAACCCTCCATAAATCTCGCTCAACATAACAATCACCACCCTGACTTTGGAAACAACCGTCATGACGACCACCCTGCTTCTGGAAATACCCATGGTGGTTGGAAGAACTACTCTCATGGTGGTAGGACCAGAGGAGGTCGCAATCGTGGAGCCAAACCATTTTGCTAAATGAAATGAGGAAAAAAGTCGATTAATATAATGTGATTTATATTTAGATAATTTTTTTTTTAAAAAAAATAGTTTGCTATAATCTTATTTGAATGATATTATAATAAGAAGTTAGTTTCAAAATATTTAAATTTCAAAAAAAAAAAGAACTTTAAAGTCTTTTTCAATTCAGAAGTTATTTTCTCAAAGGAGGAAGGGACTGAAATTTTCACGAGAAACAAAGAGAGCAGGGATGCCTTCTTATGGTAATGTCACATGATCTGTAGAAAATGGTCCCACGTGGCAGCCTTGGTAACATAACATCAAAAATTACTCCTACTTCAAAAACCACGTGCTGAATAAAACATAAGAATTAGGTGACCCCCACTGAAACACTATCACCAAGCAACTTTTTATGCCTCAAGATTACGCAATGTTTGTTGCCCATATGATCCTTTTTTATGTTTGTTGCACTTTTTTTCATTGGACTAAGGTGGTGTTTTTATCACACATGCATCTTCTTAGTACTTGTTTCTTTTAACTTTTTAGGAGTACTTTTGTAGTGTTTCATGTAAGTATGTGAGAATAACTTTGTCAGCAGAAAAGTGTCTATAAATTAAAAACACTTTTTTGAGGTTTTCAAGAGCACTTAGAGGCAATTCATTTTGAGGCGCTACACCGATACTAAAGATAGGCACCTCTTCCGACAAAGATTTCAACTTTAATTTGAGTGTTCTAGACCTTTTAAAATAATCATTTTTATGCTTAGAGAATAAATTCCTATTACATACACACACCCTTTATAGTGCAAAAAGACCCTCTCTCTCTTTTTTTTTTAGATATTCCAAATACGCATTTATGAGTTTGAATGAGGTTAGAAATGCCTTATAAAAAAAAAGGGAGAAAGTTGAATTTTAAAAACAAAATAAAAACTAGTGTCAATTCATGGTGTATTATTTATTATAAATAATGGTTTCATCGTGCAAGGCATGCTCTTTGAGTAGAAACTACTAGATAAGCATGGGGTGTCTTGATAGGTTGCTTACTAATTATCAGTGGTCTTCTATGTTTCCCAATGCATCAGTTGTGCACTTACCCTTCTTTAAATCGGATCACCGTCCGCTGCTCCTCCAGTTGGATTCGACAGTGGGTATTCCTAATCCTCATCGGCCGTTCCGTTTCATTGCTTCTTGGGTATTACATGAGAATTTTGATGAGTTTGTTCAGAAATCTTGGATTCAAGACACCCCATGGATTCAAAATATTTCCCAGTTCACCCATGCATGCTCCAAGTGGAATAAAGAAGTGTTCAAACACACGGAGGGACGGAAGAAACATCTCTTACGTCGACTTGATGGAATTTCTAGGGCTGTAGCAAGGCAGGGCCTTCTACCCAAATATGAGGAGCTTCAGCTAGCTATCTGGAAGGATCTTGAGGATGTGCTTCTTCAAGAATCTCTTATTTGGGCGCAGAAAGCTAGAGCAGAGTGGTCGGTGTATGGTGATCGTAACACTCGGTACTTTCACGCTCGGGCTAATCACCGACGGAAATCCAAAAGATAGAGGCTATTAAAGATGCTGCAGGCAATTGGGTATTTGACACCGTGCTAATAAAAGATTTGGCCACCTCTTTCTTCTCCAATCTCCTGTCGGAGGACGTGCTAAACCGACCAACTCTTGAATGTCATATGTCATATCCTTGTGTGGAAGGTGGATTACTTCAAAGATGCAACAGTGATATCTCAGATTCTGAAGTCAGAGCTGCTATCTTCAGTATGGGTGCCCTTAAATCCCCGGGACCTGATGGATTCAATGCTCTATTCTACCAGAACCAATGGAGCACGGTAGGTGCGTCTGTTACTAATTATGTTAAGTTCCTATTTGCTAATCCGCAGGCTATTGCTGAGATTAATAATACACTGATGGTCCTCATTCCAAAGAAAGATCATCCTGAAACTCTGGGGGATTTGAGACCAATCAGTCTCTGTAATGTTATTTACAAGGTAGTCTCAAAATTATTGTGAACCGGTTGAAGCCTATTCTCCCCAAAGTGATAGCCCCAAATCGGTGTAGTTTTGTTCCGTGAGACATAGTAGTGATAATATTATCGTGGCTCAGAGGTAATTCACTCCATGCGCAATCTGTCTTCAGGAAATTAATATTCCAAGTAGCCTTGGTAACATCATTAACCAATGCGTGTCTACCTCGAAAATGCAACTGTTATGGAATGGGGATAAAGCGAACTCTTCCAACCATCTCGAGGAGTACGGCAGGGTGATCCACTCTCACCCTATTTGTTTGTCATCTGTATGGAAAAACTGGCACACCTTATCCAAGCTTCCATTCTTGATGGGCTTTGGAAGCCAATCCACCTCACCAGAACGGGGCCTCCTACTTCACATCTCTTTTTCGCAGATGATATCATGCTCTTTGCAGAAGCGTCAATGGATCAGGTCGAAACTATCAAGTCTTGTCTTAAGGTATTTTGTGAGAGTTCTGGCTTAAAGATTAATTATCAAAAAACCAGAGTATTTTTCTCAAAAAATGTCAACCATGTTAGAAGAAAGGAGATGTGCGATTATTTGGGATTTTCAATTACAAGTGATATGGGCAAGTATTTAGGCGTTCCTCTTCATCATAAACGCGTGACTAAGGAGTCCTATCAGTATGTGGTGGACAAGGTAAAGGTTAGACTGTCTAATTGGAAAGCAAAGTCACTCTCCTCTGCAGGTAGATCTACTCTTATTTCCTCAGTCACTACGGCTATCCCGGGGTATGTCATGCAAACATCTCTCCTCCCCACCAGTACGTGTGATTCACTGGATAAATGCAACCGTCAGTTCTTATGGGGGAGTACTGAAGAGCAAAGGAAAATTCCTCTAGTCGCTTGGGATGTGATTTGCAAGCCGAAACCCAAGGGAGGATTAGGGATTCGACATACTAACTATCACAACCAAGCTCACCTCATGAAGCTAGGGTGGAATCTCTCAACTAGGAAGGATGATTTTTGGGTGAAGGTTATAAGAAATAAATATAACTGTGGCTCCGACACTATACCAAGAATCAATATGGCACGCCAAGGGTCGAATCTTTGGAATGGAGTCAAACGCACATGGAGCAAGGTTCAGGAGGGGCTTGAGGACCTGCCTAATGGGGGTATTCGGTGGAAGTGGACCAAGAATGGTGATTTTAGTGTGAAGTCCGCCTATGAGTCCCTCACTAGTGACACGGTGCAGCAGGAACGGATATGGGAGAAACTGTGGAAGCTATTGATTCCACAGCGATGTAAGATGTTCTTGTGGCTTGTCCTACACAAGAGGATACTGACAAATGAGTCCAGATGTAAGCGGGGGCTGACGACGGATGCACTCTGTCCGATCTGCAACACGCAAATAGAGTCCCTGCATCATGTTTTACGGGATTGCCCAGCGACGAGTGATCTCTGGAAGAGTATTGTACCAAGGCAACACTGGAGGAAGTTCAACACCATGCCCTTTGACCAATGGATTCGATGGAACCTCTGTCACCGTGGGGAGAGTGAACGGACGGATGGGTGGAGAAACACGTTTGCCATTATGTGCTGGTGGTTGTGGCGGCGTCGGAATTCTGCGGTGTTCGAAGGAAAATCTATCACGAACTCATCCTTACACAATAGCGTTTTGGCTATGGAGACTAGCTTGCAAAATGCTCGTGACAGATTCTGCAAGAAGACTGGACGTCAATCTGTGCCAGAAACTCGTAGAAATGTTTGGAACCCACCTCGCTTGGGCGAGTTAAGATTAACACAGATGGAGCTTATTCATCTTCTACCCTCGGCATAGCCCGGTGGGCTCTGCGTGATGAGTGTTGTGCTTTTATTCAGGGGTTTATGTTCAAAGGTGAAGAGGGTGATTGCTTAACTGCTGAGATTTGGGGATGCATTCATGGGCTCAAAATAGCATGGGACATGGGATACAAGGATGCTATCCTGGAAACTGATTCTGCAGAGGTAGTGGAGCTGCTCAGGAATCCTTTAAGCTCAGCGCATGATGATTTTCGATTGCTTGAGGAGCTTAAAAACATGATTGACCGGCAGTGGAACGTTAACATCCAGCACATCAGTCGTTGGGCGAACCTAGCGGCTGATCATTTGGCTAAAGCAAGTGTTTCATCTTTACCAGGTCTCCAGATTGTATTACATGCGGACCTGGAGCTTGAAAGGCTACTTGCTACTGATAAAGGATAGTTAACTTGTGGTTGCTCAATTTTATCAAAAAAAAAAAAAAGATACAAGTCAGATTTGCTGTAAGATAAAAAATTGAAAATCCCAACCCAATTTTGTCTCCTCTTGCCTAATAAAACCAAAACATGAATCAAGGGTATACACTTAAAACAAGAGACTGAAAAAAGAAAAGCAAAATATAATCATAAGAAGCCGACAGATGTAAAGGCATTAAAATTAATTATTGAATTCATTAAAATGAAGGGAAAAATGAACACCGTTTTCACTTACTCTTTTGACCCTATTTATGAGAAACTTCTAGCAAATTTCACCGGAACTAATAAAAACCTTAAACCTTATTAATTTTGTTTTTAAAATTTAATAACTTGCAAACTTTATTGCTATTACTTAATATTAAGGAATGGGTGATAATTGTGAAGGAAAAAAAAAAACACTAGATTATGGGAAAATTCTAAAAAAATAACATTTGCAATTCCAAATAGCAAGAAGGTATCCAATTCACGAAATTCAAATCAACACTTCACACTAAAATGAAAATTTCAAATCTTTTTGATTTTACAATATTCCCCCCTACTTAAAAACAAAAAAACAAAAACAACAACACCAGCCATCCTCGTCGGAAACCCTGCCGCCAGCCTACAAACGTAATCTGCTGTTGTTTAAGATTATATGTACAGAAAGCAATGATGGAGAGGAAGATTGGGGAAGGAAGGGAGCCTTTGCACGGAAGAGAAGGGGTGAAAAGTTTTGTTGCAATACTTTTTTAAAAGTTTAGCATACGGGGTATCATAATCTTTTTATAACTTATGACTAATTATGAAATAAAATTAATCTAAACAGTTTCTCCAAATATCACTGTATACCAACTTAATTTAAAAGTTTTATAAAAAAAACGTAATTTGAAAGTTTCAATCTCAATCCCAATCTCATTCTTAGTCTCACTCCCAATGCGATTACGGAAAAGTAAAAAGAGAAGACGGCGGGTGGAATGAAAAGAAGAGGCGGTATCGGTGACACGCCACCACATCACCGTCATCCCGTGTCACCATACCTACATTTTTTTTAAGGAAAAACGTGGAGCACGTGCTCAAAATCAATATCCAACGTTAAAACTACAAAACACACAATGCCTGTGTTTGTCACACTCCCCAGTCCCCACCGTTTTAATTTTTCCAACTTTCGCCCATGTATATTTATTCTGCGACTTGCCGACTTGTGCCTTGCGTGTTTTCCAAGTACATTTTTCTCTTCACACACACACACACTCTCTCTCTCTTCTTTATATGTATTACTCCTCAGTTCACCCTCTTCAATCTTCTTCTCTTCTTCTTCTTCACTTCCCCTGACCGACATCGTTTATGAAGATGAGGAGAAATTGCAACTTAGAACTTCGTCTTTTCCCTTCTCAAGATTCCAGCCACGACCACCACCACCCCATGTAAGATCTAACCTATAACTTCTCTTACTTATTTTTCTTTTTCTTTCTTCTGATTTTTGTTATCTCAACTGGTATAACTTGTGGGTAATAATTTGATTAGGTTTTGCATAATCATGTTATATAATAATAATCATAATGATGATTATGTGTTTTTTTTTTTTTTGGAAATGACGAAGGGTGGGAGAAGGCAGTAATAACAGTAGCAAGAGAGAGATGAGTGCTGCAGAGGACGAAGGGCAGCAACAGAAGCTCACAATTTTCTATGATGGCCAGGTTTGCGTCTCTGATGTCACCCACCTTCAGGTCTGTGTCTTTTCTTCTCTATTTTAAGTTTAACATCAATTTTTATAATATTTTAAATTGTTTGAGTAACTAATCTATATTTATTTTTTATTTTTTATAAAAAGAGTACATTCAACTGTTGATTGTTAGATTCAAAGTAATATCCGACACCCTAATAATATTTTTCAGTATATCCAACACCTCTTGATCTTATTTTTTTATTTTTGGTGTTGGATGCATTATGAGAAAGATCATGGTGCTAGATGCTACTTTAATTTTACCCTGGATTCAAAATGTGATGTATTAGTGAGTTGATAGAGAAGACGATGATAAATGAACAAGATAGATGGGGACAAGAGACAGGACAATAATAAGAGAGTAGGTGTCCGAATGGAGATATTTGATTATTATTATTATTATTTACTTGTGGTTGATGCAAGGGGTTCATTTGAAAGGAATTTTCCAGGAAACTTCCTTAGAGTTGGAATTCAAAGACTTTTCAATTTGAATTTTTCGATTTTTTGTGCGTTTGAAGGATTTCACGAGTAGTAGGTGTCTAGTTTTATTAAGAGTCATTAATTACAATGTTGCTAGGTAGCTACTCGTATTTGACAAACAAATAGTAATAAATGGGAATGAATGAATGCAGGCGAGGTGGATAATGAAGGAAGCAAGCAAAGAAATGGCGGAGGAGGAGGAGAACATGATGAAGTTGAACAGATCATTGAGTCAATCTCAGAGGCAGATGTGTAGCCCTAACAACAACAATGCTTCATCACTTTCCATGAAGAAGAGATCTCTCCAACGTTTCCTTCAAAAGCGCAAGGATCGTATCCTCCATTCTCCTCACCCTTACCATCATCCTTAATTCATTATTCCTCCTCACTTCATTATTAATTACTTCAGTATATTGTCATGACTCTCACTTTAGCTCTCTCTCTCTCATTCTTGCTGTTTCTTCTTCATTGATTATTAGTTTCTCTCTTTATTTTTTGTATTATATCCGTCAGTTTTATTTTTGAACACTATCTACGTATCTAGCTTATCACCTTTTTGTTCTTTTGTCCTTTTTCCTTCTTTATTCTTGTAATAGTGCTCAAAAACACATTTGATCTCTCTCTCTCTCTCTCTCTCTCTCTCTCTCTATATATATATATATATATATATATATATATATATATATATATATATATATTATGTGTGTATGGATTGTTTTGGACTGTGATTTATAGGCATCCTCCATTAAAGTTTTCTTTTTCTTTTTTTTCCAAGTTTCTTCCACAATATTTTTGAAATAAAAAACATGATAGAATGTAGGGAAAATTAAAGATAGAAAAAAACTTTGAAATTGCAAAATTTTAAATTAAGAATTTCACAAAAAATGAGTCATCAATTATTTATCAAGCTTCGTCATTCCTTATCAACTCTTAATAACAAACCTAATTTGAGATTTTACAATTTTAAAATTCTTTTATGTCTTTTTCCCTATAATATATGGTTTGCGAGTATTGTGATTTCTTGTATTTTTCTTTGCATATTATAAATTGATATTGATTAGAAAAAGGATCAAAACCATATAATTCTATTTATTAGTAGTGTAATGATCAATTAAAATATGTTATTATTTATTTTAATTGCTCTCTAATTTGTTGAATATTGTGGATTAGCCCCCAATAAATATTAGAGACACATATATATATATATAGACCTGTTATTGATTCGTCTTATTAACACCATATGATGATCGGTCATTATCAATTAATGAATGTAATTTCTTTACTTTTAAACTCACCTAATATCAAATGAACCACACCCCAAAAACGTGGGAATATGTGATTCAACCACCACGGCACAATTTCTAATGATATATTTAAGGTTAATCATGTACTCATATTATTAATAAAACTATCTTAAATGACCTAAATTATTACTAGATCTAATATATGGCTAAATTATACAAAACCCCTTTGAACTTTGAGGTATTTGCATATAACTTCGCTAATATTTCAAAGTTTAAATTTAACCTCTCTGACCTTTTATCTTCTTATTGTAAACCCCTTGCTATTAACTAATCTTTATCTTTTTTTAATGGAGATTGCCACATCAAATTAATAAATTAAAGGCACGTCGCACCTATTGCGGCATCCAACATGGCATCCTATGGAAGCTAATAAATTTTATAGTAATAAAAATTTTGTACACAAGGGTTGAAGTGTAATTTTTTTCAATAAGGAAAAAAAAAAATCTTATTCTCATTGCCTGCTCTCCCTTTTAGCCTTCAATTCTCAAAAACACCATTGCGGTGTAAATTACCAAAGTGAAGAAACTTCATCAGCCAACTAATGAAGTTCCCTAATTACCATTGTGCCACGGCTACTCTTTAGACTCTCATTATTCCTTAATTTGACATCATTTTAAGACTACTTACCATCCCCATAGTCGTTGAGTTGCTTTAAATTTCACTTCTCAGCCTCTTTAGACGATACATTCTAAGGCCATGGCCGCAGCCATGTTCATGGAGCAGAAGCGATCTTCACAGCAAATAAAAAGAAACAAAAGGGTGTGGAAGATTTGCACGAAGGTGTTTCTAGGAATTGAATTCCACCTATTATTATTTTTATGAATTAAAGGATTATAAAATGATATAACAATAAAAAGTATTGTGTTATTAAGATTCATTAATTGCAATGTTGCTAGCTACTCGTATTTGACAAACAAATAGTAATGAATGGGAATGAATGCAGGCGAGGTAGATAATGAAGGAAGCAACCAAAGAAATGGCAGAGGAAGAGAAGATAATATTATATTCTATCTAGCTTTTACGGATAGAAAAAAAAAATAAATCAAATTGTAAATGTGATTTGTGTTTGAACTCAATGTAAGAAGTGGTTTTTTTCTAAATGCATGTTTGAATTATTATTTGAAAAGTTAGCTGAGATGAAAAATAACTGAAAAAGGTATGAATCTTATTGAAAACTCCCTTCAATCCTAAATATAAAACAAATTATACTTTTTTTGGAGAGATTAAAGAAGCTAATTAAATTACTTAAGAGTAATTTTATTCTTATTTTTCTCCAAACTAATTTGCTTGACTAATAGACTAATATATATAATCCCTTTAAAAATATCAACTGTCTTATATTTAAGATCGGAGATAGTACTCCATACATATTATATTGTGATAATTGAAGATAAGAATTTAAATTTGATAAAAAAAGTAAAAAAATAATAATAATAAAATAAAAGTGACCCTTCTGTTAAAATAAAAAATCCCTATTTTCTGAGTCAGCCACCCTCAACATCCATTTTCTTCTTCTTTGCTGAGTCAGCCACCCCCAACACCCATTTTCTCCTTCACTTGTAGTTCCAGTTCGGCAGTTCCAATTATGCCCCAAAAATATCATAAAAGGAAGAGAGATCACCTCAATGCTTTTTCCATCAACAAATCACGAGCTAGAAATCCCATCGAAGCTTAGCAGTGGAGAAAAAGCAATTGTGATGAGGTTCTTTTCTGAAGCTGCTTTTCATGTTTAAGCCCATCTACGATAACACCTTCCCAAACGGTGTCCACCGAGCTTTTACTATCCCACCGAACTTTTTTCCCCCTGAACGCTCAGCCACTGGGGTTCCCAAACATGCTGAATGATGAAGAGATCACTGAGTCAGAGTCGTGAGAGGGAGATGTATAGCCGTACTACTACTAACAACAACAACACTACTTCACTTTCCATGAAGAGATCTCTTCAACATTTCTTTTAGAAGCATAGGGCTTGTATCAACCATTCCTCCCCTTACTATCATCCTTAATTGGGAGAATTATTATGAGATCCTAAGAATGAGACCTAATGAATCATTAAGAAGTCCCAATAATAAATGAGACTTAATGAATTATTAAGAAGTCCCAATAATAAATGAGTTGTTGTCATTTCTTATTCAGGAACTTGTCATTATATCAGTTATCATTAGGACTTCTCAGTAATTAAATCATTTTCTTGGGATTCTACAGTAATCCCCCCTCCTTAATTATCCCTCACTTCACTATTAATTCCTTCAATATATTGTCAGTGTCCCTTTGGCTCTCACATACACTTGCAATTACTACTGGGGTGAATAATAAAAAAATAATTTTGAAATTGTAAAATCTCAAATCAGATATTTTATATGAAATAAGTTGTAAATTGGTTTTTAAATCTCGTCATTACTCTATCAATTCCTAGTAACAAATTTGATTTGAGATTTTGCAATTTAAAAAAAAAAATCTGTCATTTTTTTATTATTAGGGACTTGAAACGGGGATATAAAACTTGAAATTATTTTTCTGGTAATTGAAATTGATTTGGTGACAGTATTTAAAGTCACAAACAACTGTTGATGATATTTAATTAAAAATAGGGACATATGTGCGAATCTCGTTGGTATTTTAGTGAAACATGTGGTGGCCCCAACTTAAAAAGAAATAGTCAAAGGTCAAGGTGGGGACCAAATTATTATATATATACAGTGACTCTAATTAGTAAGCCCTCAAATCAGCACTATAATTTCATTTTCCACTTCTTCGACACAAACTCGCATATTATAGGAATTTTTCACATGTTACATATTTTCTTGTTACCAATTTTGAATTGATGTCGACCTCACATGCATGTTTGACTCATCCATGCTGGTCCATTAATAATAATAAAATTAAGCTGAAGGTGTAAATTTAGCAACCAACTATTTTCCTATGATTACCCAACACAATTAACTATTTTCTTGTGTAAAAATAGACATAAACAAATTATATGGGAGAAGATATAGTAAAGCCGTTAGGGAGACTTAATTTCCATTACTTTTTGTACTGTGGGTTCTATTAGTCTTCTCACTCTATTATTTTAATATATTTTTAAAATGGTTAAGGTACAAATTTAGCAATGAACTATTTTTTAATGGGCACCCAACACAATTGTTTTTTATAAGAACATTTATAAGACAAATATGTGTATTTATATAAGAGCATTTACATTAATGGCGTTACTTTAATTTATTTTTATTTTTTTCAAAAGAGCATTTACAAAACGGCTTTTCGGGGAATTAATGTAAATACTCTTATATAAATGCCCATATTTATCTTATGAAAAATAATTGTGTTGGGTTTGGGTGCTCATATGGAATAGTTCATTACTAAATTTACACTTTAACTCTTCTACAAATATATTAATATAATAGAGAGTGATAAGACTAGTGACATCTACAGTGCAAAAAACAATGGAAGTTAACTTGAGTTAACGACGTTACTATATCTCCTCTTGAATTGTCTACTTTTTCATCCGAAAGTAATTAGTTGTGCTAGGTGCCACTATTCATTTGTCGACATTTTCATAAATATATACTAAACTTATTTACACCTAAAGGATATGGAATATCAGAATAATTTAAGTTATTCTAATGATTTTTTTAATCTAGATGTATTTTCAATTGTGTAGGATCCTAATAGTGACTTTCTCTTTTAGAATTTGATTATTCTCCTCCTTGCTGAGCCTAATTTTTAACTCTAACCAAGCTCACAACACATAATAAATAGAAGAGCATATCATGAAGTGGGATTATGGACTTATCTTGATCCTTTTTTTCCCCCAATTGGTTTGACTTGATGCATTAAATTCAAACAGCCCAAGATAATAGTACATTGTCCCATGTGAGGAAAATTGGTGGTTTCACATTGAACAAATGGGAAAAAATGTTCATTTCTTAATTATGTTTTAGGTTAAAGATGCAAAAATACACATATGTTTTCCTCGGGAGCGCTCAACACCATATATTTTTTTAGGAGCAAAAGTAATGGTTAAGAAAGTGGAGCAAAAAACACAGTACGTTGTCGTTAATAAACCAAACTCCCGTTTTCTGTGCAGTTAAATTTGCCATGTGTGGGACTACGTGGCTTTAATCAGTGGAATATATCATTTAATTCCTTCACCACCTGGTGTCATCTTCAGCCTCGAGGAAGTCGTCAACGGAGCAGGGGATGCGGAGGGGGCCGTCGGGGTGGTAGCCGTAAACCTCTTGAGCTCTGTCAAGGAGGCCGCGACAAGACGATGTCGGAGATAAGAAATAGGGATGAGGAATCTCCGAGGGACGCCATCTTCGCCTGGAAAGAAGAGTTTAAGAAATAAATAAATAATAATTAAAAAAAATCAAATCTATGTGCCTGAGTGGTTTTCGAATTGTTTGGCTTTTTCGGCATGGTCCAAGGATAACTCGGGCATTTTGGGAGATTTGTTAGTATTTTATTTAATGCTTTTTATTCATGGGATCATAAAATATAAATTTGGATTTTCACTCCTCAGATGTTTAAGGATATTATCAAAATTATATTTTTTTTAATAGGATTGATTCTCTGAACCGTTGGTGCCACTTAAAGGTTGCAATGCACACAACTAAAATTAGTTGAGAAACTGCCGGCTGCATTTCTATAACTAGATATACACCTATGTAATTCAAAATATAAATTATTTTTAATCATCTCACTGTAATTAAGGAAGAGTGGTTACCTTATTAAATCTATTTTAGATTAATTTTTATATCAATTAGTATATACAAAAGCTTTTGTTGGCAAAAAAAAAAATACAAAAGCTTTCATTTTTTCCCTTAGAAAAAACATGAAAAAACAAGTTTGTAGATTGAACCAGAAAAAAATTTAAAAAAAGTCCAAGATAGTAAATCTTAAACTTCAACCATGACAGAAGAGATTACAGTTTTTTATTGTTGGCTCGGAATAGTAACACAGCGCAGTTTTACAGAAAAACAGAGACTCAGTTCTCATATCCATGCTTCCAGAGTTCCAGTTCCACATCAAAACGATTCACGTCCCTCAACTCTAAATTTGGCGCTCGCCAACCAACGGTTTAGAATCCTTTACTTCTCTCCATGAACACCAATGCCTTCCTGAATCTCCGATCTTTCTTTCTTCCTCCTTCTCTGCCCACTTTTGTCAATCTCCCCACCAAGTTCGTTTAGTTTTCCGGCAGAGCTCAAGAGGTTTACGCCGACGAAGATGGCGTCCTTCAGAGATTCCTCATCCCTATTTCTTATCTCCGACATCCTCTTGTCGTCGGCCTCCTCGACAAAGCTCAACAGGTTTACGGCTACCACCCCGACGGCCCCCTCCGCATCCCCTGCTCCGTTGACGACTTCCTCGAGGCTGAAGATGACACCAGGTGGTGAAGGAATTAAATGACATATTCCACTGATTAAAGCCACGTAGTCCCACACATGGCAAATTTAACTGCACAGAAAACGGAAGTTTGGTTTATTAACGGCAACTGTGTTGTTTTTTGCTCCACTTTCTTAACCACATAGTTACTTTTGCTCCAAAAAAAAGCATATGGTGTTGAGCACTCCCAAGGGTAAATCACATGTGTATTTTTGCACCTTTACCCTATGTTTTATACTCTGATCTGTTTTACTCTCTTTTCTTCTTCTTTTTTTTGGTCAATGTTCAAACTTTCTTTTTTCCGAGTTTGTTGTTGAGCATTAGGAGTTAGAATCTTACTGTAAAGTAATGTAATTGAAGAAGATAATTAGGGAAGAAAATAGGAATGATGATGGTGTATTGATAATGGAGCAATATGCTCTACAAAGTATAGTTGTGATTAAGAGCAATGTTGAGGGTAGGGATCCCTTTATATAGATTAGGGCCCCCTAACTAACCCTCTAACTAACTCTATAACTAATCACTAACTAATCAATTGAACTACAACAACTAAGCCCTTAATATAATGGGCCTTAATCAACTCACTTAATCCCTTATATTCTAACACTCCCACTCAAGTTGAACACTACTAAACAAAGTGCTCAACTTGAACAACACAATAAGGGGATAAAGTGAATCAAACTGAATAGTTTCACCAAAATAAAAAATACAAAAATTTCTTCAATTCACAACAATCTTCCTCCATTCTTCTTTTGCTGATTCACCTTTGAACAGCTTCAATTTGTTGTTAGAATTTCCTCAAGGCGATCTTAATACTTCACAACCGAACAGGGGAGCTAATAATGCATTATCTATTAGCTTTTCTTGCATACCAGGGAAACCAAAACAAGCAGGATTCAGATGTCAGGAGGCGCTAAAACAACACTCAACAGAACATATAATATCACGAACGGGATTGATGTCTGGAGGCGATAAACCAACACTCAACAGAACATATAAGACCCGAATGTGACCTGAATCCCAAGACAGTAGCGAGGAGGCGACAACTCTGCTCTCAACTCTTCTTTCCCTTAAATCGATAAGAGCGAGGAGGCGACATATCTCTGCTCTCAACAATGCTCAGCGAGGAGGCGACATATCTCTGCTCTCAACAATGCTCAGCGAGGAGGCGACATATCTCTGCTCTCAACAATGCTCTAAAATACCGATACCGTATCTGCGTATATTCCCCATGCCCTGTGAAGATTTTCCTTGTACCTCTTCAATAGGTACATGTTGGCCTTCACTACTTCTTCCCAACAAAGCTGCATATTAGCCTCAAAAGAACATATTTATTTTGCCAGTTTCTAATCAAATCATGCATCACAAAACCAATAATTCCAATGGCCTTCACCAAATAAACCAAAAAAAAACGTCCAATGGCCACAAATAGTCACAAATGAACCAAACCATACATCACTGAACAAATCAAGATATGTCAACTAGCAAATCAGCCCCTGTGCCATCTCAACTGGGTTCACCTCAATATTGCTCTATCATACTTCCTCAACCCAAACCAATCTGCAATTAACTCCTCGAAACACTCGGCACCTTTAACGAGAATCTTCTCATTGAATTGATTCAAACCGGGGTTAATATTTTCAATGCCGCATTCTCCCAAACAACTAGCAAAATCATAATGACTTAGCAAAGTCCTTTGCCACCACATGGCAATGTGAACCGATCACCACTGAATTGCTTCGAAGTTCAAGAGATGTACTTGGTGGCAGTGATAATTTCAGAATCCGAAGACAAAGAAAACCAGAATCTTGAATCCAGAATTAAAAGGAAAGCATGCAGACCAGAAGATGCAAATTTCTAAAGAGGCAAAATAGAGATAGCAGACAGAACAGAGGAGGCAAAATGCAAAATCGAGATACCAAAGGTAATAAGCTACATCACTGTAAACATCAATTCCTGGCACATTGTATTACCAAAACATTGAACGACCTCATCAAGCTCTAATGAACTTAGAAGTTCAATTGCTGCTTTATAATTGTGCTTTGTGACACTGAAGCTTCCATGACAAAAGATGCAAGATTTTTAATACATACTTGAATGACATTCCTGCCCTTAAGAGGCACGACCGAGAGTTGTAGAAGAGGGAAAATATGATCAACAATACGAACAATCTGAGGAATTCCAGCAGGAGCTTAGAATCAAGGTCCGTGAGCTATTAACAACGATATGGCTTCTCACTCCTCTCGCGAATGTCGATGGCTTCTTTCCCATTTCCAGCAGCCTCCACGTGGCTCACTCCAACATCCTTCAATGACCTCCCATGGATCCTCCTCAACACTTCTTGATCGTCAACCACCAGTGTCGTTAACTCCCTTATTGCCGAACAGCTCTCGCCTTCTTCCATTAACTCTCTCGGCCCCCGTCTGGTCGTTCTTGGCGGAGATCGTTGACAGATGGGGGTTAAGTCTCAAATCATGAAACCCAAATCTCTGCCTGCTCTGCTCCTCTTCCTTTCATGGATTCTCTCGCTCTTCTCTGTACCGGCGCTCTACGATCTTGATGCCGGAATCTTTAATCGGCCAAGAACGCTGGATGCCGACGGTCTTCTGGTCCCGGCCAAGATTTGCAGCGAGAAGAGTCGTGAGGACGATCTTGACAATGATGAGGAGCTTGGGCTATCCTGAATCGGGAAATCACCACAGGCAAGACCCCAAAACGCAAGGGACCTCCGGGGACAAAATCGACACCATGCCGTCGGAATTGGTGGTAGACGGCAACACCAAAATCTTCAGAAACGATCTCGGTGGTGACAGAAAGGTAGAATTCGGTGGTGTTCGATGGTGTTCAGTGGTTTCTTCTTTCTCCAGATCGAGAATTTTGAAAAGAAAATGGATGCTGCTTCTTTGTGGGAGTGGACTTGCTGACCATGTTTTGATTGGTCCTGTCCGATGAGCTGGCGGTATGGAGTCTTCAGGGATCCTCTTCATATGCGACATGCCAATAGAACTACACACTTGGGCCATTCTTGATGTCGGATCTTGTATTGTCGGCGGGTTTGGGCCTTTTGCTTTGGTGAAGAAGATGGACTTGACCTTATTCTTGAACCTGGACTTTCAATCCAAGAATTCATAAAACGCAGGGTTGAACCATAAACCAACATTGGGCAATCAAGGAACAATGAATCAGATGCATTAGGAACCCATAACCTGGATCTTGAAAAATCACCTCAGCAATGGGTGGGGGATCTTGAAAAAAATAACCTGATGCTTTGATACCATGTAAAGTAATGTAATTGAAGAAGATAATTAGGGAAGAAAATAGGAATGATGATGGTGTATTGATAATGGAGCAATATGCTCTACAAAGTATAGTTGTGATTAAGAGCAATGATGAGGGTAGGGATCCCTTTATATAGATTAGGGCCCCCTAACTAACCCTCTAACTAACTCTATAACTAATCACTAACTAATCAATTGAACTACAACAACTAAGCCCTTAATATAATGGGCCTTAATCAACTCACTTAATCCCTTATATTCTAACACTTACCATAGTTCATGAGAGGCTTTTTGGTCATTATGAAGGCAGATAGAAATATAGCAGTTGCCCAGTTGCTATATTGTAAAAAAGTTTGAGCTGATTTATCAATTCTTGCAATAGTTGATCAATAAACTGCTTTGGTTAGCCTTGTTCATCTTGTGTAGCTTACGATGTGTGCGCGGGTACGTGTGTATAAGAGGAAAAGAAAAGTCAAATATTCAATCTTATGAGTTTGACAAGTTCAAATAATGAAATAGTAAGAATTTGATTCACTTCACTTTCACATGAATCCGAAGAGCACATACGTATGTGGTCCATTTAACAAAGTATATGACTCATATGTTATGAAAACTAAAATATACATTTTATTGACATTTCTGGTATTTGTACATCGATGCTTTAATTCTCAAGGACATTTCATTAGGGATGTTCAAAACCCGAGACTGGACCGAGATACCCCAATCCTGATTCCCCGTCCCATTTTTTGCCGGCATACTAATTGCATCATAGTCTTGGTTTCGTCCCAATCCCGATAGTCCAGGGATCGGAAATCCAGGCTTTTTAAAAAACATAAATAAATTTAAAAAATATCATTATATTAGTTAAATTCTCCATATTCTATTATTTAAAGTGTCATTTAACAATTAACAATGTCAAAATAATTACACAAATTGATATAGAATTGAAGAAGATTTTATCATCATCTTCTTCATTATTGTCTTTATAAATTATATAGTTGGGATAATATCATGATATATATGGTTTAACACTAAGTAAAGATGTGAATGATAACTTAATTTATGGGGCAAAAAATAGAAAAATAAAATGATAACTTAATTTATAAAGTAAAAAATATTTATAGAAAAAGGGGAACAGGACTGGGATATCCAAGGGTGATCCTGATTGCCGTCCTCGTCCCGGTCGCAATATGTCTTGATCCCGGCCAGAACAGAAAATTCCCAAGATCAAAATGTTTGGGACCAAGCTGGGACAGCGGGGACCGGATACTCTGAACATCCTATATTTCATCATCTCATAAGTCATAACTCATCACACAGGCCCTTCTCTCTCTCTCTCTATCCATGAGAGTATTTGTTGTTGACAGCCTCTCCCTACAAATGTGTTAACAAAATAAAGATACAAATTGAACACCTATATATCTATATATTTTCTTTTGAGGGTGATTTATTTATTTATTTTTATTTTTTTTTTGTAGAATGGAAAAGGATATACCGTAAACGAAAATTGGGGGATTAATATATGGTCTTTGAATCAAATTAAAGTAGCTAGCAACAGCTCAAACATCACTTAATTACTTAATCACCACTTTAATTTGCACCTACAAATATTTATGTACATAACACAAAACAGGTAGGGTTTGATGTGAGAATGTGGGTAGATGAAGCTAAATATTCTTGACCTTCTTGATTAATTTTAAATAAAACCCTTGTTTACCCACGCAAACAAAAATAACATATTAGTTACAACACCCATTTTGGGGGAAAATATGAGTATATATTACCATTTTGTAGGCCTACCTCGCATATACCAAACATGGTTGATAAAAATAATGATATTCAAGTGGGACACTTTTGCCATTTTCAGGTTCTAGAAGCCTCATCGTTCAAAGTGTGTACACCAAGAAATAACTACTCCTTGACAGTATTGGTTATGTTCAATGAGACACTGACGCATTTCTTTTACTTGTTCAAACTTCCATTATTAGTAAGACTTGCGGAGCAAGCATAGTGCTAGTATTATTACTTTTTTTTGTAGACTCGTTTTCCTTGACCTGGCTTCTTGATCTTCCCTTTCCTATTGGCCAAAAGCATCTTGTATAGATATATTTGAAGAAGCATGAGAATATATAATGGTCGTGACGCATTCTCCTCTAAACGCTGCTTTTCTCTCCTGAATCACAGTTCCATCGTCTATAGTTAATATGAAGGTAACTCTCTCTCTCTCAATTTCTTTCATTTTGAAGCTGATGTGCTATAAACTTTGTTTCTCGGTTGGATTTTCATATCTTTGATTGGAAGAGAGGTGAATCAAAAGGCTTATATATATATATATATATATATATATATATATATATATATATATATATATATATATATATATATATATATTTATTTATTTATTTATTTATTTATTTGGGGTTTAAACTTCTCATGTTGGTGGGACCCACACACACACACACACACACATATATATATATATATATAATGCTAATTATATATATATATATGTGGTACCCACAATTTCATGTGTGTGTGACATGAGAATACACTTCTCCTACAACATGAGAAGTATTTTTCCGTATATATATATGCTAGATATGTTTTTTTTTGGGTAATTGGGTATATATATATATATTTTTTTTTTTTTTTGATATATTTTTTTTGGTTTTCTTGGCTGTCTTATGCTGCTAGTTCGTGTAAAATATTTGACGCTATGGTCTATGGATAAAATCATTGCCATTTTATATAATTCTGCTGTTATATTTAATTATTTGTGTTTTGTTGTTGTGATCGTGTCTCTGTCTGCAGCAAAAGATAGCGATGAATGTTGCAAATGCATTGCCAGAAGTGTCGAGCCAAAGCTCTCTCTGTTGCTGCTTGAACTAATGGTTAGTGACATACCTACAGTGAATCACACACACACACATATAATACTCTCTCTCTCTCTCTCTCTGCGTATATATAAAATAATGGTTCTATATATATATGATGAAGCAGGTGTAGATTTTGTGGGGTTGGAGGGAGAAGAGAAAGAAAAGGTGGTGGTGATATCGGAAAAGGAGTGGATGCGGCCACGCTGGCGAGTTATATGAGGAAGAAAGTTGGACATACTGATATTATTAGTGTTGCTGAGGTTAAATAATTAATTACTACATACATTTCCAAGCAGAGAATAAATTAAGTGCTTGAAATTGTTGTTATCACTTTTCCCACCATATATAATTCCAAGCCCATATGATTTTCCATTACGGTCTGTGTGATGTTACAGTTTGCAGGGCCACGTTTTGAACACAAATCATCATAATGAGCATAGATTTAGGGTTACTTAGATTCACTTATTAGGGTTTGGATTTTGTGGGGTTAATCCCTCATAATATGTTGAACCGCAATTCAAATCTTCATTGAGAGATATATCCAACCGTATCTCTACAAAATTGTCTCCAATAGGAAAACAGCTATGTACTATTAAAAACAGCAGTAGCAGCAACAACAACAAAAAAACCTTATGTTTGGTTTAAGTGAACCGCAGATAAAATCCTCATATGAAATGGACTTGTTGGTACAAAGCTTACAAGGTTGTCTTGTACCTTCATCACCATCATATTTGGAATGAGGGGGGTAACAAACCCTTGTAGTGAGTCCTATGTACTTTATTTGCGTTTATGCAAGTTTCTTATTTTCTTGGGCTTCAGCCCACCATTGCTTGGTCATTTCATATCAAATGTTGGCCCATTGGGCCTACTCTCTGGTCCTCAATTGAAGAGGCCCACAACAACATGTTTCTATCTTTAAAATATCCCCTGTCCTTAACGTAGAACCTAATCAAAAAGCTAATATTGGGCTTAACCATAATGTCTATTTTTTTGATATTGGCTAAAATATACATTTAGTCCTTTATGTTCACTCTTAAGGTTTGATTTGGTCTCTTAAGTTTGTAAAGTTTATTTTTAGTCCCTTAACCCTAACACTGTTAGTCTCATCTAACGGGAAATACTGACTGTACAATTAAATAAAGAATGCTTAAATTTTAAAAATATAAAATGAATTCTCATATATTCCAAGTCACCAATTAAAGTAAATCAATCGCTTTATCGAAAAAAAATAAAGAAAATCAATCGCTTTATCGAAAAAAATAATAAATAAAATCAATCAATCAAAGCGAATCACTACGTTCTTCCATTTTTTCACTCTCGTGTAAACCAAGCAGAAGAAATAATTTAGCAGGAAGACAACCAAATGCATCTCCCAGAAAATCACAGCAATTTATTGCAAGTACTTTAGCAGCTTGATTATTCTGCACTTATAAACCTCGGATCACAAAGTTTACAATTTACATGAGTTACTCTATTTTTTTTTCCAAATAAAAACAGTAAATAATCAGGAATTTATTTTTTAAAAAATACAACAAAAATCAGAGGTATGAAATGAAACAGCCCAACCAAACAAGAAGCAAATCTCAGGGAAATTATACAACTGAGCAAAACCGAAAAGAAAATGATGCAGAATCCTCCTGGAGAACGACAGAGTTTTTTTCAGAACTATACAGTTCAAAAGTCAAAAAGAAAATTGAAATTTAAAGAAAACAATCACTCGAAAATCTAAGAACACAAATAAAGACAAAACTAAACCAATCTAAGAAAACAGTATCATCATCATCATGAAAAAATAAACAAGAGAACAGCAAAATCCATTCACAAAAATGCAACAGCAGAATAATCCCCCCCCCCCAAAAAAAACCGTACTAAAACTTTGTGAGAAGACGAAACCGATAATTGGTGAGTTGGAATATATAAGAATTCATTTTATATTTTTAAAATTTAAGCATTTTTTATTTAATTGTACAGTCAGCATTTTTCGTTAGATGAGACTCATCACGATGTTAGGGTTAAGGGACTAAAAATTCACTTTACAAACTTAAGGGACCAAATCAAACCTCAAAGCAAATATAAATGACTAAATGTATACTTTAACTTTTTATATTTATCAATCTTTTCATAATTTATATTTTCAGTAATATTATAATAATATTTAATAAGATATTAAATTTGAACCATTCTGTTCTGTTGTAGAACACAGATGTCTAGCCTCAATGGACTAGTGGGTTGTTAATATAGGATCAAGGGATTCCCATCGGTAACTATTAGGGGATGTACCGAAGGAAATGTCTATGTAACCTCATAGATATCGATAAGGAAGATACCAGCAAGGAAGAGAGATCACTGAGCAACAGGAGAATGGCTGATCGCCAATAAGGGGTGGGGTGTGTGCTCAATGTAACAGTATAGTAAATAGGTTATGAATCGGAATTTTGCACCTTATGGGCGATCTCCTATTTATAGAGATTGTCTAGGGTTTCCCTCTTCAAGATACGTGTTCGCTCCTCCAGTTAGGTGCGCTTCCACATTCCGCCACGTGCCTGCTCCGATCCACTACCTGTACTATCCTGGATTATAGGCACGATCAAAGGATGATTGTCAGTTACCTGATTATGGAGGGATCCTGTCGTAAAGTGCCCCTGCTGGGCCGCATATCTACCAGACACATTATATGAGTCCATAACAGTTGCCCCCAAAGTCGGTAGTTCAAATCTCTGAGCTGCCGAGATTAACTGTCCGCTCAACCCGCACATTATATATCTGAGTTGTTTTTCATTCACATTCATTCTTGATCAAAGGGTATAAAAGGGATTTTGAGAAGAAAATGAGAAAAATGATTCTTAGAGGATCCAAATCCATAAACTTCATAGTAATCACATACAAGGAAGAGTTAAAGTGGCGTTTATTGAAAAGAAAATGGTTGATAGTCGTCTAAATTGGTTCAGACCCATACAAAGAAAGCCGTTTTACAGTGGTGAGAAAGGCACCTAGATCACGCAGTATCATGTTTTCTTTGAATAAAAATTAAAGAAAGATTGAAATGAACAAGTTATTAAATGTAACCTTTTAGTTAAATAATTTATAAAATATTTGATTTTTCTTATATTATTGTCTGCTATCCAGTTCGAGGTTCAAAAGATTTGATTCTTGATTAAAACATAATAGCATAGTACGATCTATGTAACAAATCTCATATGTTGGGATAAAACTCGTGGTTGTCATCTTGTCAAAAAAAAAATTACTAAATCGGAATTGTTCATCAACAATATTTTCTCCTAAAAATACAATATGTTGTCGTATCGCCACGACGTTCGTCTGGCTCCTCGTACTTCTAACAATTCCTTCGATCATAGCATATTCATTGCTCCAAATATAAATATCACGCATTATGAAAAGTTTGTAACTTTTATTTAAGACACTTAAAAAAAGCAACACACACAATGGCAGATCTTGAAATAAATATTTAGGGGGCCGAATCTATACTCATTAACTAATTTTTTTTTTTTAATATTTGGGGGGCCAAATGTATAAATTTTTTGGACAAGTATATACATTTTTGGGCCAAATGTATAAAAAGAAAAATCCAATTTACATCAAAAATTTGGGACATTTTTTTGAGGGGCAAGGCATGGCCCCCCATTGTCGCCATTGCACACATAGTGGCGAACCTTAAGATAAATATTTGGGAGGCTAAATGTATACTCATTAACTAATTAAAAAATTTTATGAACAATTATATTGGGGGGGGGGGCTATGGCCTTGAGATAAATATTTGCTTATGCAAAAATATATTAAATTTTACAATATTAAATCTATAAAATAAAATTCTTAACAATTTTTTTTTTTTTTTGGGAGGCCATGGCCCTCCATTGACTATGAGAAGATCCACCACTGCACACACACATTATGGAGTTTGCGTTCTATAAATCTCTCTTCAGTTGTATGGACTACAAATTAAAATGAAGATGATGATTAACAAAGTTGAATTAGGCAAGCAACTTTTCGAGCAAAAAAAAATTAGGCAAGCAACTGAATTCATGATTCATAGAACGAGGACATATTAGCTCGTTTGGATTAGACACACCAATAAGACACATTAACCACTTTAATTTATTTTCTTCATACAAAATTTGGCATTATATATATACTCCATACATCCTAAATAGAAGACAGAGTTTTCACATGTACCAATATTTTCCTAATTGACTCCTATTAATGCTCCCTCAACAATAATCAATGAAAAAAGGGGATGAGAGAATTAAGGAAACTGACTATGGTGTTCTAGAAAATACATATCATATTAACTAATCAACTAACCATTAATCTAATCAAATTAGGTAAATATATCTTACATCACACATATGGTTCATGATTATGCACCCAATGAAATGATTGAAACTTTCAGATGCAACTTATTATGAAATTACAATTAAACAATTGAAATTATCTCAAAGTAACAATTTCCAGGTTAGATTGTGTGTACTAAGTATGTAAGAAAATTATATTTTCTCCTGTCCCCTAAATGTAAAAATTAGTTGACAAATTTGCTTTGGTCTCTAAAGTTACACCTCAACCCTCTAATTTATTCCTCATATTTATTATTATTTTCAAATTATTCTTATTAATTGCAAACATATGGTAATTTCCAATATGAATAAATACTATAAGGAAAAGTATTTTAGAAAAATCAACCTGTTTATATTGCAAATAATTAATTTTAATCTATGTCAATTAATTATTTGAATCCTATATTTATGATGGGACTCGTAATTATTTTCTTTTTGGTAAAAGATGGGGTTAGTCATTAGGAAGAAGGAGAAACCTCCAAATGAAATGTGGACATGAATAGTGGATTTGATTCTTAGCATGAATGCCAAGTCAACATATGAATTATAAGACAATAGATTGATCCTTGTCCGTTCATCGTGATCTAGAAAGATGCCCTAATTTGTTTTTTTTATCTTTCCAACCACTTTCAAAATTTGTCCATTAATTAGCATTCCATGTTCAACCAAACACTATTTTTATCAAGAATACATATCTCCCATTTCTGATCTCTTGATATTCATCAACTTAATTTTGGAACAATCTGAAAAAAATTTAATTAACCTCTATTTTTATGATCAATATCTGTATATTATGTATCCAAACACGGAAACATTAACACAACTTTGCTTTAGATATTTGTTTGCTTTTAGATTGATATTTTAAATATTGGTAAATCATTCTCAAATGTTGATATATTAAGTTTAATCTTCAAAATAAAAAACTTTGCTTTATATATTTGTTTGCTTTTAGATTGATATTTTAAATATGGGTAAATCATTCTCAAATGTTTATATATTAGAGTTTAATCTTCAAAATGAAAATGATTGTTTCAAAAAGTCATCGTTTAATACTAATGATGTTAAAGTTAAAAGATTGAAAATATACTTTTTAAATTAAGGGATCAAACGAAAATTTTGTATAAAGTCAAAGAACTAGATGTACACTTTTGCCTTTCTTGTTTTATGTAAATCCTTAATTCTAAAAATGTATTTAAAAAAAGGGTTAAGTTACATCCAGCACTTTAAAGTATTTTTCAGCACCCAGTATCCTACACTAATTGGTGGTTTATCAAACAACCCAAAGTATTTTCCCAACAATTGCACCAAAAATATTTTAAGATGTTGAGTGCTACTAAAAAAGTACGGGTGTTAGATGAATCACAAATTAATTTAGAATACTGAGTCCTACTTGGAAACTACTTACTTCAAAGTATTGGATGCTTCTTAATCAGAAAAACAACTTTTATAGAGTATAGAGATGTATGTAAGAACAGCAGATATATTCTTTTTAAGAGAAACTATCATTTGATATATTTACTTCAACCATATGATTCCGTTGAGAGTTTTTAATTAACTTGATCTCATGTTGATTTTTCATAAAGATAATTAAGCCACATATAATATTAGTAGTAATTATCTTCCTGAAATCAAATTGATATACCACTCTGGTCCTATTTACAAGTCTCTTTTGACAAAAAAATTGGTCTTATTTATAAGTCCCCTTTCAGTTTAGGGTAATAAATGAGATTGTGATAATTTTGCTCATATGAATGGTATCAATAAAAACAGAGAGAGAATAAAATGTTAAAAGATACACATTCATAAATGAGTAGCAAAATTGAAAATTTATTATATAATCATTGAGCTAACTACCTCTCCTTAGTATATGTGCTTTAGTTAAAAGTGACTTATAAATAAGACCAGAGTGATGTACATATAGGATTGGCGGCTTCCTCAGTTTGGTGGTGTTCGGTGGTTATGGTTAGTTTGCAGTTCTATTGTGGTCCAAAGAATCACCCAGGGAACATTTGCTCCTCTAGGGAGGTACAAAAACACATCCTTATGTATATATTTATGAAACTATCAATTTATATATATTTCGAAAATTTAAAAAAAAAAACATATATTAATGCTTTCCTTTAGATATCCATTATTTTAAAAATGGCCACTAGCTAGTTAGCAAGCAACACATGGTCTGCATCCCAATAACCACACATAGTACGTACTTTGAATGCTTTTAATTTGGAGCAACAAGACAAGTGACAACATAAGCAAAATAGCATATGGAATGCGAGTCCCCATAGATTTTTTATGTATAATAATCATGGTTTGTGAAACCCGACCGGACCGGCCGGTTCAGACCGGGAACCGGTCAACCGGCCGTGAAACCGGTCTGGTTTATGGTTAAACCGGTCTGACCTGGTGAAACCGGTGTGACCCGGACGGGTTAAACCGGTCTGACCCGGTCAAACATTTTTTTTTTTTTTTGCGTTACACTACGGTTTATTTCTTCAGGTGAAACCGTGAAAGAGCTTTGTTCATCTTGAGTCTAGCAATCCTCCCACACATACTGGTGTTAAAAATGATTCAGCTTGAGAATATTTTGTCATCATATACTTGTTTTTGATATTTTGCTACCATGAATATATTGTCTCAAATGTAGGTTGTAAAGAAAATTGTTAGGAATATCTGAATATGTCACAAGTATTGAAGTATATGGTTATTTTGCTACTAATCTAAAATATTGAAATGATATATAGTATGTCAAATTTAGGTTGGTGTGATGAGAAATTAATTATTTTCCAATTTTTTATACCTCATCGGTCTAGCCCGGGCTGACTCCGGTCTGACCCACTAACCCTTAACCCAATACCTCGACCTGTTCAGTGACCGGTTCGGGTTTCAGAACCTTGATAATAATACTCTCTTCTGTCCTTCTCATAAGAGAATTTTTGGACAGATCACTGGTTTATTTATAAGAGACTCTAATAACCTATATAAAATATTTATTCTTATTTTTCATTATATTCTTACCCTATTAATTACTATATCAATATTAGGTAATCATGCTACATCAATTATTATTATATCTATATGACTATATGTATATGGGCCGGAACCATTAATTATTTACATGAGAGAGCTAGATAAGAGTGTTTTTGGAAAATAATTTACACTTTGAACCTATTTATTATATTTAACTAATTTTAACCATATTTTTTCTACAAAATTTGGTTATTTATATATTATAAAAAAGGATTGAAAGAAATATATAATATTATTTACTGCAAAAATAATCTAATAACAAGTATAAAATAATATGCATATATGGTTCCTAAGGAAACATATATCCAATAACGTAACATAGAAAAGATACCCAAAAGAAATACATAAAACTACTTTTACATTCTTTCAGTCTATACTGCCAAACTATATTCCATTTTGGGTCACTGTTATAAGCCACCTCCAACCATTTTAACCCAACAACAAAAAATAGTCGAATAATTAAATTTGTTTGTGAAGATAATATAAAATCATAAATTAAATCTTGAGAAACAAAAAGGAAAAAATTTAAAGCAAAATGACATCAAACCGTTTTTATTTGATCCTTGGTATCATCAAGTCACTTTTGACTTAAGATTAATCTCTTCCAAAACTTAAGGCAAAAGGATTTTTGCTTCCCTCAATAACTATGTCTTTCGATATTCGAATTTGTATTTTTCTCTTAACAAAGGTGAGATCACTTACTACTAACCAACCGCTTGGTTAAACTACATCAAGTTTTTTATTGAGACTATTTGTTGACTTACAGTAACAAAGATCAGTGTTCCTTCTAGAACATCCTTTATAATAGAGTGGAATATAAAAATAATTCATACGGGACTTGAAAAATACTCCTTCAGTTCTTAATATAAGATACGTATATGGAGTTGATCTCTTTATCTTAAAAATAAGATAAAGTTTTCATATTTATCAATATTTTCCTAATTTACCTCTATTGATGACATTTCAACAATAATCAAGGAGAGAGGAAATTGAAGAGATTAAGGAAGGTAACCAGGGTGTTTTAAAAATTACATATCATATCAACTAATTTAACTAACTTTTTAATCTAATAAAATTATATGAACATGTCTTATATTAAAGAATAGAGGGAGGGTACTCCAGAATTTGTGACAACTACCTACTAGTTGTGATAACTACCTACGAGCCAGCCATATGATTAATTACTTTGAGTAAATCAAACAAAATAATTAATGCTAGTGGCCAGAAAATATCTTTCCTCAAATCAGTATGTATATATGAGCGTGGGTGCCCACGAATTTGTATATGTGGATATTTTTGGATTTTTTGATGTTAAATACAGTTGACTATAATGTTAGCCAAGCAAAGACGACAAGATATTTTTAAATAATAATAAAATCTCTGTATATTGATTTTGATTACAAAGGCTTGTTTGTCTCCCAATCAAATATATAATTTAAGCAATATATAAATAGGGTCAAAAGAAAGGTGGTTTTAGGGCACATGGTTTTGATTTGTCTTCCAATTTGGGTGTGTTTGGAATCACATTTAGAGGCTCAAACGTGCATCTCAATAGCCAAGAGCCACTTTTTCGAATTGTGTGATATTTGGATCATCATTTTTCAATTGGGTATTTGAAGAAAAAGCTACTTTAAGCCATAGACAAAAATTTCAAGCTTTTAGCTTTTCCACTGTAGAGAGAAAAGAAATTTTGATCATGGAAAGTAAAAAAATTAAATACCACATGAAGAAAAGATAATAGGCCTCACCTTCTTTTATTAAAATATCATTTTAGTCCTTATTATAAGTTTGCTTGAAATTTTGGCCCTAATTATATAAGTCTACCTAAAGGTTAATAATGATTATTTTTCAATTTTATCCTTATTTATGAATGTATCCAAAGAAAAAATAAATAATAAAATTTAAGGGAAATTGGGAAAAACATTCCACCATTATAAATTTAATTGGTATAAATAAACTCATAAGTTTATATATACGAAGAATGAAAGAACTCTGATTGAGGTTTAAAGGTGGATTTTCTCCAATTTTTTCTAAAATATGAGTAATTAGTATTTTTCAAATGTTTTCCAATAATATATTGACTATTTTTATTTTTATTTTTATTAAATTTATATCCTTTTTAGTCATTTTATATCTAAACTTATTTTTACGATAATCATCCAAACAAGTTTCAGTTTATTAAATTAAATTTTTAAAAAGTCAATCCAAATATAAATTATATTGCATAATCTAACTTCTAGTCTATCTTACGTTTATAAAAGTTAAATTGGAAAAAACCAATTCTCCCACCGCTAATCCAAACACACCGTAAGGTCATTAATTAATGCTTAAATTTCATTTTAATTGTATCATTTTTCACTCTTCTAATAATGAATTACAATTGTCATTTTTTCCTCTCTTACTCTATAACACATGCATACCATATAAATTTTATTTAGAATGTTTGATATATATTGTTTGCTAATTGCCGTAAATATTTTGCCACTTGTTGGCCACCTAAAGAAACTCGGACACATCAATCGTCAACTTTTTGATGCTTGGTTTTCGTTTGATCGATGAGGACATTTCGTGTTCCCAATTGAACAAATTAATTTTTTATCGTCAGAAAATATATATGCGATGAAGGCAGAAATATCTATCATCTTATTTATCCTCAAAGTCGTCGTTCACTTTCTAATTAGTGGCCAATTAATAATTCACTGTCGCCTTTGAATTGAATATTGTGTTCTTTTCATTTTTGCTTTTTCACAAGCCAAAAAAATGCAATTTTTTATGCCATAACAGTAAAGAGAGAAGTGGCTAAAGTTAGATTGATGTGTTTGATAGTTGTTATGGACCTAAATCTAGGCCCATTAGATAACCGGCCCATCAGGGGGCAGTCCGCGCAAGGATCTCAACCGACCCACAGATCCAAACCGCAAGACCTATTCAAAGGGGAGGTTACCGAGATTCATGGACGCACCTGATGCGGGAGATCTAACCCTAAGGTACACTCTATAAATAAGAGTTAAACCCTAAAGGTACACAACTTCTTCTACGCTCTCTCTCATTTGCATATACTGCACACAGAGCACACACACCACCCCCTTGGCTAAACACCTCCAGTAATCCTCGAACTACGTGGACTTTGATCCCTCTTCAGGGTACGTAGGCCCTAGGAATCGCTCCTAGGTCAAGTCCTAACCAATATCAACATACTAGCCCCTCAGGGCTATACATCTGTGTTCTACTCCAGAACAGTGGCGCCGTCTGTGGGGATCAGTAAATTTCGATTCCCGCGACTAAAGATGGTAAAAATCAGAAGCATCAGATTATTCCAGCCATCTTGTCGCAAATTTTCAATTCTGGGCTCACAAGAAATTCAAAGAAAATCAAGAAAAACTCCAGAGTTTCAGTTTTGCCCCGAGAAAGATATTATTGACTGATTCTAGGTCATGTTCGTCGCTTCAGCGTTTATTCTTTACGTACCTGATTTCAACAACTAGTTCAAGGTCGTCATTCAATTGGGTTCGACACTTGACGTCGTCAGGTTCCAATTTTGGGTGTTCGTTCCTGGTAGAGTAGTGTCGGGTGTGCCCTACCATCTATAGCAACATAACGAGGACCAAACCACATTCTTTGATCCATTCGGAAAAGTAGGATCAGTGCCACATTGACCAATAACCCTTTTCTTCCATATCGTCAGACCAGGAGAAGAAATAACGACATCCTTATCACTGGAAGGATTTTTTCCAGTTTTTCATACTGTGTTATTCCAAACAGCAATGAGAATGGTATTTCTAAAGGTCATTTAGTTTCACTCGTATATACTCCAAATCTTTCATTCTTTTCAAAGAATGGCACGAAAATCACATCGGCTTCTTTGACATCAAAAACCCGTCTTGCAAACGACCGAGTTTGTTGTTCCCGGGGAGTTATCAAATCCCCTATGATCCAGTACCCCGCATTGTATTGCGTTATCAATGGATTCTCTGGATGCGGAGGAACTTTGCTGATGAGAGAGAAAAAGAGATAGAGCATAGTGACTCGGACAGAAAGACACTGAAGATTGTTTTGTTTCCCAGATTTATGGTGAAGACGCTGGCTTCATGGATACGCGAGGGGCGAGAGTTCAGTTTTGGGATGTGACGGTGTGCGTCAAAACTCCGTTCTGAGGATCCAGAAGACACCAGCAATGTGAAATCAATTCCGTTGACAGATCTCGTTCTCATTTTCGCGGCGACAAGAAAAATCAGAGGGGCTCGTGATTTTTCCAATGGAGCCCAGATGCCCGTATATGCTGAAATAAAATCCTGAGCACGAGGATGGACAAATGTACCAGCAATTTACACATTGCCGAAGGAGATTCTAGGAAAGTCGATTTGCCAAGATTACTATGGGTGACAAGCCTAATGAGCACAGAGTCTCTACATCACGTCGTGCTTGTGCCACTTCTGCTTTGAGGAACGTGGGTTTACAAATTCATACAGGCTTACATGATTTCTCTTTCATTTCCTTGAGCAACCACAGAGCAGTCTCCTCTATAGCGTGCATCTTCAATCCTGCTAGCACGGCCAAATGGGAAGAAGTCCTATCATTTCGAAGTGGCGTCATGCTTTAGATTATCTGAAGGAAACGAATGACTGCAAGTTTCCATCGGTGTTATCCCATGCAACTAACGTCGTATGTCGTCAAGTCTCCTGACGGATTTCTGATAGAAATCTTCATCGTCTAGAGTTTCAGGAGATGAATTTCTAGTGCATCCTGAGGAACTCAACCTGTCGCAATCGTTGATAGTTCTGTGGTATGACCCTGACCCGGTCACTCAATAGTACTCCAAAAACAAATGTGAGTTCACTGTATCAGTTCATCATGGACACGGATGAAACACTACATAAATATTCGAATTGATTGGGAAGTGAACAAACTTTCATGAATGATCAAGTCAACGAAGTTTCAAAGCAAATTAACCCGGACTACATGTCTAGGGGCAATTCAATCAGAATGCAAGTAAATCCGGGGCTCGTTGAAACTCGGATAGAAACTTTATCAAAATCAAACAAGTGGTAGCAACTCGGATACGATATCCAGATTCAACAACAGATCCACCCCGGCAACCCAGAGACCTGAGCTACCAGGCTGGGGGGAAATTACATTACAGTTGTCAATAACCAGGATTAATGCAGATTCGAACAAGCATTCGAAATTAGCAAACTAAGCGATTTGCGCACACTAGCAAGGGATCTTATTTCTTCCCAAACAACCCGGATAGGATAGATACATCTCGGCCAAGTCTGTATTTCACCGCCAAGCAAATAATTAATCTCGACAGCTCAGAGACCTGAACTACCGAGCTTGGGGGCAACTGTTATGGACCTAAATCTAGGCCCATTAGATAACCGGCCCATCAGGGGGCAGTCCGCGCAAGGATCTCAACCGACCCACAGATCCAAACCGCAAGACCGATTCAAATGGAAAGTTACCGAGATTCATGGACACACCTGATGCGAGAGATCTAACCCTAAGGTACACTCTATAAATAAGAGTTAAACCCTAAAGGTACACAGTTTCTTCTACGCTCTCTCTCATTTGCATGTACTGCACACAGAGCACACACACTACCCCCCTTGGCTAAACGCCTCCAGTAATCCTCGAACTACGTGGACTTTGATCCCTCTTCAGGGTACGTAAGCCCTAAGAATCGCTCCTAGGTCAAGTCCTAACCAATATCAACGTACTAGTCCCTCAGGGCTATACATCTGTGTTTTACTCCAGAACAATAGTAATTTCTTTAATTCAAAGGATCACATATATGTTTATTTTTCCATTCAGATGAGAACAGCTAGATTCCGATCGTATTCATAATATCCTGTCGTCCTCATCCTCAATACAAGACCATTTCCGATATTTAGTAAAATATTAATGACTTAGTTTTCTTTAAAAAAAATATTTCTCTCTTTTACTCTTGAATTAAATAATGAATTTTTCATTCCCGCTATAATATATATATGGGTTTATCATTTGTCATGTCACTTCACATAATATTTTGTCAAGTCATCCTAAAACTATACCGTTTTGGGAGTTAGAGAAATTAATGACGGGTTCTTTTGTATTTTTACTTTTGTATTTATTATATGAATTTTACCAAAATACTCTTCATTAATTCCCGTAACTCCCAAAACGACATCATTTTGGGGTTAGGGGAATTAATGAATGATGTTTTGGTATTTTTGTTTTTGTATTTATTATATGAATTTTACCCAAAAAAAATACCCATTAATGAAGGGTGTTTTTGTCTTTTTGTTTTTATATTTATTATATGAATTTTACCAAAACACCCTTTATTAATTCTTCTAACCCCAAAATGACGTAGTTTTGGATAACTTGACAAAACCTTATATCAAGTGACATAACAAACGATAAACCTCATATATATATATATATATATATATATATATATATATATATATATATATATATATATATATATATATATATATATATTACACTGGAAAAAGACAAAAGTATACAACAAAATGGCCTGGTCTGTTGCTGCCAAGTGCAATTCGTACTGCGATCATAGCCTCAATGAACTTTATTAATTTCAATGGCTTAATTTGAAAATTTCGAAAAATTTAAGACATAGTAGAACATTAATGAATTTCATTAATTATTATAATGAAAATAATTAAGATGCCTTATTTCATTCATAATATCAAAATAAAGTTACTTCATTCATACATATATAGGTGATGACCTGAATATTCCGAAGCCATTCTCGGTTCTATAAATACCTCATTGAATCTCTTCCTTCCCTCGAAGAACCACTTCTTCTCCTTCTTCTCAAAACCTCAAATTTCTCAATCATGCTGCCTTCCTCTCTTAGTTTGGCCACTACTCATTTTTCTACTTCTGACTCCTTCTTCAAGAAGCCCATTCTCAGAACACCATTTAATCTTGTTGTTCACTCTGCTTTACATTCTCCTCCATTTCTTGATTTCCCAAAAAGCCCCCATCCTCAACCTCTAATTACTACCAAACCTGAAACTCTCATTACTCCTCCATCTCTGTGGAGTCCAATCCAAAAGGTAGCATCAATGGCATTAAACGCAGCCGAGAGCGCGTTAATCTCACGTGAACTCCAACACCCACTTCCCAAAACTGCGGACCCACGAGTTCAGATAGCTGGCAACTTCGCTCCGGTGCCGGAACAGTCCGTATGCCATTGCCTCCCCGTCACTGGCAGTATCCCCAACTCCATTAACGGAGTTTATGTCCGAAACGGTGCTAACCCTTTATTCCATCCCATCTCAGGGCACCACTTGTTCGATGGCGACGGCATGGTTCACGCCATTAGTATACACGGCGGCTCAGCTAGTTACGCGTGCCGGTTTACTGAGACGGAGAGGCTTGTCCAAGAACGGAAGCTTGGCCGGCCAGTGTTCCCCAAGGCCATCGGCGAGCTCCATGGGCACTCGGGTATAGCCCGACTCCTCCTCTTCTACGCTCGTGGACTCTTCGGCCTCGTTGACCACCGCCACGGCGTCGGTGTCGCCAACGCTGGCTTGGTCTACTTCAACGGCCGCCTCCTAGCAATGTCAGAAGATGACCATCCTTACCACGTCCGTATCACTCCCTCTGGTGACATCAAAACCGTAGGGAGATACAGTTTCGATTACCAGCTCAAATCAAACATGATTGCTCACCCGAAGGTCGACCCAGATTCGGGTGAGCTATTTGCCCTAAGCTACGACGTCGTTTCAAAGCCATATCTCAGATACTTGAGATTCTCACCAGACGGAAAGAAATCACGTGACGTGGGAATTTCTTTACCAGTTCCGACAATGACTCACGATTTCGCAATCACAGAAAACTACGTGGTGATTCCGGATCAGCAAGTAGTGTTCAAGCTCCAAGAGATGATCACAGGAGGATCTCCGGTGATCTACGACAAGTCGAAGAAATCGAGACTTGGGATTCTTGCGAAGAATGCGAGAGATGCATCAGATATCATTTGGATTGAGTGCACAAACATATTTTGCTTTCATTTCTGGAACGCGTGGGAGGAACCAGAGACGAACGAAGTCGTCCTTGTCGGCTCTTGCATGTCGCCGCCGGATTCCATTTTCAACGAAAACGAAGAGAAGCTGACGAGCGTGTTGTCGGAAATCAGGCTGAACCTCATCACAGGTGAGTCAACACGCCGGGTCATTATCTCGGAGCAACTGAACTTGGAAGCCGGAACGGTGAACCGGAATCGGCTGGGAAGGAAAACTCGGTTCGCGTATTTGTCCATCGCGGAGCCGTGGCCGAAGGTGAGTGGGTTCGCGAAGGTTGATTTGATGACAGGGGAGATGAGGAAATACATGTATGGAGAAAAAAGATACGGTGGAGAGCCATTTTTCTTGGCGGCGGGAGAGAAGAATGAGGACGACGACAGAGAAGAAGAAGACGAAGGGTACGTTTTGAGTTTCGTTCATGACGAGAAGACATGGAAATCGGAGCTGCAGATTGTGAACGCGGTGGAAATGAAGGTGGAAGCCACTGTTAAGCTTCCCTCGAGAGTGCCGTATGGTTTTCATGGGACGTTCGTGGACGTTAAGGATTTGGCCAAGCAGGCGTAATACAACCAAGCACAGTTATTAACAGTTCTATTTTTATAAGAAATTATAAATGTGGTAAATAAATAAGTAAGTCAAAGGCTGAAATTGTCAAAGTGGATGGATTGAGTAGCTGTAGAGAGACCTGAGAGTACAAACAGAGCATTTAGGTAAATTACAATAATTTTGCATCTGTGTGCATATATCAATATGTTTAATATATAAGTGATATTTTTGTTACAAGTAATTCATTTTTGGGTCTCTATGAAGTGAAGTGCTACAGTGTTTAGATTGTTTTGAGTTTATAATTATGAGACACACTATGAGAAGGCCATACAAGATTCAAATGGTAGCTAGACCCAGTCATGCATTTTGATTATATTATTAGTAACAATTTGGATTATCCCCTACCAACGAAATACCAAACGATTAATGGTATTTGGATCGAAGATTTAGACAAAAGAATCCTTAAGAATATTTTCATATTACAAAGGACCTTTTTAGGGTATTGATGATTCTTATAATTGAGTCGTGAAAGGGTTATCAATTAAATATTTTCTAATATTATCCATGTCAAAAGTTATTTACTTTGAAATAAAAATTTTATTATCAAAATTAATGAGTAAAATTTGTAAATTATTTTATTTTTTGAAAGGTTTAACAATTTAATTACCTTTCTTTAATTCTATAAGGGGACTAGGCATACATTGTACTCATTGATAAGGACGGACCCAGTTACCCTGCCTATCCCTAGCTCCCCTGGACCATCCAGATTTTATTTTTTTATTTTTAAATTAAAAAAATTATTTTTTAAAAATATATTAGTTGGGAGATTATCTTTATTTTAGATTCTCTACCTATTAAAATAATATTTTTTTAAAAAAATAGAAAGTAAAAAAAATCAGATCTGGACTGTCCAGATGACGGTCTAGGGGAGCTGAGCTCCCCTGCCTATCCAAAGGATAGGCCGGGAATCCAGTTCCTGATAAGGATAGAGCTAGGGATTGATCGAGCACAACAAACTCTTATCATTGAAATTAGGAACCCTCCAATAAATTCAAATATATGATAAAGTGAAACAGTATGGTTGACATTAATTGCACTTCTACTTAATCACTCCATATAAGACGTTTTTTTGAGGAAATTGAAAAGATGTGATTTAATGCTAACCTTGGACATGATTGGTGAAGAAGCTATGGACTTGAAAGCAAAGAGTTCGGTCCATGTAAGCTAAGAGGTCCTTTCGTTAGTCAACAACAATCTTATTCACTCCTTAGTTTTATACTTATTCACCTCTTTTTTCATCCCATTTTTACATATTGTACAAAGTTTGGTTGAGGGACATGTGAGTTGTTACTCCCTTTGGTGTAAAGAAGATAAGTGAGAGTGACAATAAATGTAACAAATGCAATAAAGGAGTAAAATTGAGAAAAGTGCAATAAATGATTTAACAAACTTAAAATAAAACATATTTTTTGGGTATACACCCACGCTCACATAGTTTGGATAGTGAAAAGGCTTAAAGAAGCAAGAATACATGCGTACGTGATACATGAGGTCACACAGACGCAACATTATCTATATATCTATATATCTATGCATGTATATGTTTTTATAAAGTAGGTCTAGCATTAACAGGGACGGAACCAGGAATTGAAATTAGGGGGGCGAAATTTATAGAATAAACCTAGATGTTTATAAAATTACATTAAGCCCTATAAAAGTTTCAATATTTTCATTTTAGTCCCTCTAAACTTTTAATGGGGACTAATACAAACCCCATATATACTTGATTGAGCTTCATGTATGTGTGTGTGTGTTTAATATAGGAAAAATCAAGATCTCTATTTTGTGTCTGTGTTATGGCTTCGTTGCTAGCTAGCAAGGTGATAGTGTAAGGGTAATGCTAAACACCCACTAATGCAAAATAATACTCCCTCTTATCCTTAATATAATATAAGACAACATATTTGTATGGTTTAGTTAGATTAAGAAAATTAGTTAATTTGATATACAATTTTTAAGGTAATTGTTACTTATAAAAAAGAGCGGAATGAGTAGTTTAGATGGAGTAGTAGAGTAGTTAATCCTTCTTTATGTGGATTTGCTAACCTAGTTTTCTTGTCACATTTTCTTATATTATCATTCAACATACAGTTTAAGGTTTGTGGTTGTCCCTCCCAACACAAGTATCTCTTCTAAAGCTTAAACTTGAGACTCTAGAGGGATTTAGGGAGCCTTACACTACTAGACCAACTCTAAGTTGGTTGTTGTCGCCTTTAATATTATCCTTTTGTTATCAATGTCATTTAATTTGGCCTTTTTATATATAAAAAAAACACAGGTATATGTAGGGTGAAAAAGAGAGAGAAGAAAAGCAGTTATACGGGCCAATTATGATGGCTGATTAAAAATTTGAAGCCCACTTTCCTTATCAAAAATCTGGGCTCGGACCCAAAGTTAATAATCGTTCTAATTAGTTCTAGAGCCAATACTACTGTTTGTGCTAAGAAAAAGAGAGGATTGAATCCTAAATATTTTTTCTTAAAAAAATAGACATGTGAATTGTGAATATCAAAATGAAGTTGCTTAAATTTATTGGTGACAGCTTTTAGAAAAATAAATAAAGGGTTAAAAAATCGAGATGATTAGTGAATAAGTGGGGAGACAAACCTTAAAAAGGAGAAAGTAATGAAGGTGATAGATGATTGTGATTATTGTTTCTATTAAGTATCATAATCGAGGTTGGACATGCGATCCACAGTGTGTTTCATACATAATTATTAATGGGTTTCTTTCCATGTCAGAATTTTCTTTATTTGTTTTATTATTTTTTAGGGGGGAAAATCAATTACCAAGGCTTATTTGATTAACATGTGCAAAAGTGAATTTTATCCCCACTGAATTTTGCAAAACAAAGATAGGGTAAAAGTCAATTACTATAATGTAATTTCTATTTAAATAAAAAAATTAAAAAACAAAACTTCATTTGATATAAACTTATTTGAATTATAGTATAATAAGAAGTTAGTTTCAAAATATTCAAATTTCAAAAAACATATTCTAAAGTTTTTTTTTTGTCCATCCGATATCCAGAGCTTTACCCTGACTAATCCGAATCCGACCTGGGTCGCGCGCTTGACTATGGTGGGTGAGTCTCCCAGTGGGACTTTTCTGCATTCACAAGGCTCGAACTCGAGACCTTACTTAAGCGATACAAGCCATTTACCACTTGTACCAACCCTATTAAAGTCATTTTTAATTAAGAAGTTAGTATCTCAAAGGAGGAAGAGGGAAGCGGTGGCTTTGCTTGCTAGGTAGTCTATGCCTTCCTATGGTGATATTAAATGGTGACACGTGGAAGTTAATTGGTAACAACATCAACCTTCTTCAAATACCACGTGCCCAATAAAACAAAAAGAAATTAGGGGAACAAGCACTGAAACACGATCACCAAGGAATTTTTTATGCCTCAAGATTGCGCAATGTTTGTTGCACGTTTTTTCATTTGACTAAGGTTCTGTCTTTTAAACACGTGCATCTTCTTATAAGAGGCATTATGATTCGACTAAATATAGATATCTCTTCTAATAGAGATTTAAACTTTAATTGTCACATTATAAAAGACTAATTCGTTCTAGAGTGTTTTAGACCTCCTAAAATTGATCATTTTTACGCTTTGAGAATAAACCACTATTACGCACACGGCACACATATATTACCAGCCTAGCTATTACTACATAGATATACCCAGTGGCGGAGCTAGAATATAATATTTGTGGGTGCACAATTAGTAGTGGGGCTCGGGGGTCCGGGGGCAGCACCCCCGATTTTGTTTTAAGGAGGATAAAAAGCAACCCACTCATTCGTAAAGTTTAGGACCAGAAATGGGGTTCAATTGAAAAGTATTTCCGAGGAAATCAATTTAAACATAACAATATACTCTAATCTCATGGCATACAGATACCTAGATGTTACACAATCAATGTGTGCTGCTATGACATGATGTAAGTAATGAACAAATACACACCGCTTTGAATGAGCCAAATTGCAGAACTCCTTGTGGAAGAACTGGTACCAGTACAATAGTCTGAAAAATGATTTGAAAGGGAAAAAAAGATTGTTATTTATAAATTATTACATCTTTATGAAAATGGCATGTAAATTGATGTTTCTTCAAGTAGGCAATCATGTATCAGCTGAGTTGGATAGTGAGCTATGTAGCACACATGTGAAATGCTGAATCATTCATCCAGACATTAGATCTGGAAATCAACATTTTACTGTGATATGAAGTAAAAAAAGATCAAGATAGTACCTTGATTGCTAATGCAAATTGAAGAGGCCATTCATATGGACACTGCAAAAGGAAAAGATTTAGGCATATAATATTACTACTATATGGAGCATAAACTTTTACCCTTCGCCCAATATTAACAAAGGAACAAGAAATGTCATTCCAAGAGGAATTCAACTGATTTATCTGAGTTTCAATAATACAACAAATGAAGCACAAAGAAGCATCTCAATAATCATATAGATAGAAAGATCTTACAATGGAAAATGGTGGTTAAGCTTCCAAAATACAGCATAATTCCAATGTGAGTAATTACAGAAGCTCTTCAGCAACTTCATCATAGAAGAGACTTCCATGTTTGAATCTTTCAAGAGACACAAAAATATTATTAGCAAAAACTTGAAAGCTACGACTAGCAAGCTTCCCCTGTATGAACCTCGACCAGTTTGGTTAAGCTTCCAAAATACAGCATAATTCCAATGTGAGTAATTACAGAAGCTCTTCAGCAACTTCATCATAGAAGAGACTTCCATGTTTGAATCTTTCAAGAGACACAAAAATATTATTAGCAGAAACTTGAAAGCTGCGACTAGCAAGCTTCCCCTGTATGAACCTCGACCAGTTTGCTTGATCCTTAAACCCATTCTTCTTTTAATAGGTGGTCCTGTTGCACCAAGAAGTAGAAATACCACCATAGCTTGTCCCAAACTCAAGATTATGAGAAAATAAATGAAAAAAACCATCCTGTGATTATCAATTAACGACTTGAAGTGTCAAAGGATTTCACATTTCTTGTCATTTAAACAATTTCCCAAGTAAACTCTCAGAAAACTTGAGCCACAGAGGAGCCTGCAAGAATTAAAGCACTAACATAATCAGATGAAAGAAACTTATACAATAGGTTAGGTTACTATGTGATAGCGACTTCGGCAAGTGCACCGGTCGTTATAAGTAATAAAGTGATAAGAAAAGTATCGTTCCCACGAGGAATAGTACTCCAGCCACTAATTAGTTATTTCAGCTTTAGTTGGATCAATGAGAAATAGGGAGTGAGTTGTAACCAAACATAATTTAAAGAATTAAATAAAGAAAAAGCATTCAAGATTAAGAATTTCAAGAACAACGTTTTTAGAAAAGATGAGTAATCAAGAAAAACGCAGCTAGGGCATAGAATTCCCCCTATGTTCCTTCGAGTATTTGAATTAAATCCTTAATTGACTATTATTCCCATGATTGACGATCAATTCTCTAAAATTAGACTAAGTCCCAATGTCTTGACGCTACCTTAACCCGTTATCTTTAAAAACAACCTAATGTCTTAGTATTGTTTGGAAAGATCAATGTATTTAAACCAGAATTATGAGATCGCATAAACTCGTAAGCCTATGTCTAGGTCATGCAACTCTATGACGAATTAACGGTTCCGATTAAATGCACCAACATCTCTATTGTCATACACCAACCTATGAACAGTCTAAAAGGTGATCAGTCTTTAAGAAAGCTTTAAGCAAAGATAATTCATTCAATCATGGTAAATAACGTTCAATCAAGAATCCAAACAAATACTCAAATTCACATAGGGTTCATCCTCGCCCTAACTACAGAAGACTAGCCAAGCGTGGCTAGGTTAACAAAATAAAAGAAAAGAGATGAAAATTAGAATTGTTCTTGATCCTTCTTTCTTTCTTCACTGTCTTCCTCCTTTTCTTCGTCCTTTCTCTCTAAACCTTTGGTAAATACCGAGATTTAGAGAGCATAAGGATGTTTCTTTCTTTCTTTTGTGCTTTTCTGCTTCTGCGTCTTGTCTCTCTGTCCTCTCTAGTGTGTGTCTCCCTTGCTCTTTATATAGAAATTCCCTTAGGCTGACTTGGCCGTGATCTGATCCTGTCTTAAATACAAGATATGCAATATCCTTTTGAGATCTCCAATCATCTCCAAATCTTTTGCAATCCACTCTCTCATATCACACAATTGATTCAAATTGATTTCCTTTTTCTCGCTCCTTTCTCAATCGCCTAATAACTCCCGCAAGATATATATATAGTAATAGATTTAATCCAATATATCTCATAATTGATACTCATTTAATTATAAAATCTGCACTTATCAAACTCTCCCACACTTAAATCTTTGCTTGTCCTCAAGCAAAAGAAAGAGAATTCATTATCTAAATGAGAATGACATTGTTTTTTATTTCCCTAAACAATGAGCGCGTTTACCACCACACTCGATCATGTTATCAAAATTTTATTCATTAATGTCTTATAAGATCGGGTCACTAAGCCAATAGTCTTAAACAATCATAATAATCTCTTAACATTCCATGAGCAAAAGCTTAGCCGTAATAAGCACAACAATAAGATTAGTAGAAGAATATTATTCTACTTAATTCCTCCGAAAAATTCAAATGCCCCCACTAAACCAAGCTTTGCGCTTAATTTTATAGGGATCCTCATGTAAGAAATAACTCTTTTTTTTAATTTATTTTTATTCGAGCCGTTGTAGGTCCCCTTTTACGCGACCCCGCACATGGGTGATGCAAGACCGGTTACTCGGTTACTCCAACAGCACCGTAATCTTGAGCCGTTGTAGGTCCCCTTTGACGCGATCCCGCACATGAGTGATGCAGACCGGTTACTCGGTTACTCCAACAGCACCTCAAGAGGCTTTTAGCTCAACTCATAACCCTCTTTGACCTTACCGTTTGACGCGACCCTGCACATGGGTGATGCAGTACCGGTTACTAAGTAGGTCTAGAGAAGTCATTGGAGTTGTGTTTCTTTTTTTTTTCTTTTTTTTTTTTTTTTCATAATAACTCACTTGAGTCCTTTCCCTAAACAAAAGTTTTACTTGGTCAACAAAGGGCATAATCTCATTTCCTAGAGGAATCAGCTATCAAAATATTCAAAACATCTCCGCATTGTTTACAAAAATTCAATGCTCGGGGCTTAGTTGACACATTCTTTTCCTTTTTATTGTTTTACTTGATAATACTCTCTAAGATGGGGATGCTCAAAGTTAAGGTCAATCTGAACAAAAACTCAAGAATTTTTTTTCAAGGGAATTCTTTTCAATTGAATAAGAACAAGCAACACCAAAGAATTCATATCCCTACCCCACACATAAATCAGATAGTGAGGGAATTCATATCCCTACCCCACACATAAATCAGACAGTGTCCTCACTGTTGGAACAATAAATAAAAGGAAAGGAACTAGTACTCCCCTGGTTTAAGCCGTTAACTCTGATGTAGAGTGCTTTCTCTGGTACCATCCATGATATTTCAAACTGTGAGGGAAAAGAGAGTGCTCAAGCAAGACCTTGCAGCAACAAGAGGAGTGATCATCTTCAAACCTGAAAGAAAAAAACTGAAAGAAAGAAAGAAAAGAAAATAATAATAATAATAATAATAATAATAAAATATGCAAACAAAACCCTTGGGTTGCCTCCCAATAAGCGCTAAATTTATAGTCTTCAGCCAGACTTCTCAAAAGAAACCACTAATCATAAGTATCAAACACCATAATTACCTTGTTTTCATTTCTTTTCAAACAACAAGGTATCACACACAAGAATTGATCATTCAAGTTAATTACTTGTACTTCCTTAATCATAGACAATCTTAGATTACAAGCAATAACTGAATTTAAATGAAGCACAACATGCATATCCTTGAAAATAAATATAGGCACTTCCAAGAATTTAGAGCATCCAATAAAATCCATTTGACTCTCATCAGGCTCCACAAAGGAACCTCTTCTAAACATCCACTATTCTCATCTAAGTCAATTTGATCACCAACATCACAATCCTTAGGCTCCACAGCCGGAACCTCTTCTAGACATTCACTATTCTCATCTAAATCAATTTCAAACCCACAATCATTTTCTACATTATCCATAGTCCCATGTGATTCCAAACCTTCAACTTCCTCACAATAATCATTATCAGCATAAGAGGTGGTCATCAGGCTTAAAGAATTATTTTGCACCATATTCTCAAGGGTTGAAACGATTTGACTCACACTTACCTCAATATTTTGGAAACTTGATTTAATGCTAGCGGCAAACTCCTTTTGCTCTCTACTATCTCTCTCTTGCTTTCTACTAGCTCTCTCTACTGCTTCCACATACTCCTCAACTAATCTTTCTAAATTAGATTTTTCCTTATACTCAATGGTGTGTTCTTCAACATATGGATACGAGTAAAAAGGGGGGGTATTTTGATGAGAACAATAGACATATGGATCCTTAAACTTTTGTTGCTCAAAACCTGTCACTAGGACAAAATGAATGATCAAAATAAGCTTGGTCCCTAGCAAAATCATCCCTCGCAAAATGACTAGTTGTACTATATGGAAAATATTCATATAAATGATTCCCTCCACAATAAACACAAGACATGCAAACATATTGAGAAGAATCAACATATGGAATACAACTATCATTTATGCTCCTTTGATGTTGCCTATGTCTATTCAAAGAATTAAAAACAAGCAATCAATCCTTCTTGTATAGAAGACAAAGAATTCATCTCCTTCTCATCATTAAGAGCAGTTGGTTGCCAATTGAAATCCATTTTTTTTTAAAAAAAGAAAAATCCAATCTAGAGTTTCAACAACTACTTAGTGTTGAAATAAAACTATTCCCCGGCAACGGCGCCAAAAACTTGATAGCGACTTCGGCAAGTGCACCGGTCGTTATAAGTAATAAAGTGATAAGAAAAGTATCGTTCCCACGAGGAATAGTACTCCAGCCACTAATTAGTTATTTCAGCTTTAGTTGGATCAATGAGAAATAGGGAGTGAGTTGTAACCAAACATAATTTAAAGAATTAAATAAAGAAAAACATTCAAGATTAAAAATTTCAAGAACAACGTTTTTAGAAAAGATGAGTAATCAAGAAAAACGCAGCTAGGGCATAGAATTCCCCCTATGTTCCTTCGAGTATTTGAATTAAATCCTTAATTGACTATTATTCCCATGATTGACGATCAATTCTCTAAAATTAGACTAAGTCCCAATGTCTTGACGCTACCTTAACCCGTTATCTTTAAAAACAACCTAATGTCTTAGTATTGTTTGGAAAGATCAATGTATTTAAACCAGAATTATGAGATCGCATAAACTCGTAAGCCTATGTCTAGGTCATGCAACTCTATGACGAATTAACGGTTCCATTAAATGCACCAACATCTCTATTGTCATACACCAACCTATGAACAGTCTAAAAGGTGATCAGTCTTTAAGAAAGCTTTAAGCAAAGATAATTCATTCAATCATGGTAAATAACGTTCAATCAAGAATCCAAACAAATACTCAAATTCACATAGGGTTCATCCTCGCCCTAACTACATAAGACTAGCCAAGCGTGGCTAGGTTAACAAAATAAAAGAAAAGAGATGAAAATTAGAATTGTTCTTGATCCTTCTTTCTTTCTTCAGCCGTCTTCCTCCTTTTCTTCGTCCTTTCTCTCTAAACCTTTGGTAAATACCGAGATTTAGAGAGCATAAGGATGTTTCTTTCTTTCTTTTGTGCTTTTCTGCTTCTGCGTCTTGTCTCTCTGTCCTCTCTAGTGTGTGTCTCCCTTGCTCTTTATATAGAAATTCCCTTAGGCTGACTTGGCCGTGATCTGATCCTGTCTTAAATACAAGATATGCAATATCCTTTTGAGATCTCCAATCATCTCCAAATCTTTTGCAATCCACTCTCTCATATCACACAATTGATTCAAATTGATTTCCTTTTTCTGCTCCTTTCTCAATCAGCTAATAACTCCTGCAAGATATATATATAGTAATAGATTTAATCCAATATATCTCAGAATTGATACTCATTTAATTATAAAATCTGCACTTATCACTATGAATTAAAAAAGACCCAATGGAAAGAAACATCAAGCTCATTAAGCCATAGTAAGAGAACCAACACAAGAACCAAAATTTGTATGATGGTCCTAGCAACTAAAAACAGAGAAACTAGAAATAGTAAAGTAGGATACTCATCAAACAATAAAACCCACAAAAGCTAGTAAGATTATTCAAGCCAGAGCAAGAGTAAAAACCAAAAGGGGAAAAGAAAGATCAAAACTTTAGTATCATTCTCTCAGCTACCATACAGATACATTTGAGTTGAGACTAGTCTGTACTACTAATCGGCCGTAGGAGCAGGCGGCGGCGGCGGCGATTCTGGAGAGGAACGAAGCAGAGAAGCCAAGTGGAGATTAGAGGAGTGAAGAGGGAAAAGTGTTTGGTGGCTCAGCAATTTCCTTTTTTTCAAAAAAGAAAAAAACACAAGTTTGTGTCTGCACTTGCGGTCCTTGGCCCCAACGTGGCTCCGGCCCTGGATATACCTATACCCACCATTGGTGTGCATGGTGCAAAAATACCTTTTTTTTAAGATATATTCCAAATAGGCACTTATGAGTTTGAATGAGGTTAGAAATACCTTATATAAAAAAATGGATTAAAGTATAATTTTAAAATTAAAATAAAACAAGTGTCAACGCATGGTGTATTATTAATTATAATTAATGGTTTCGTCGTGTAAGGCATGCTCTGAGTAGACACTACTAGATTAAGCAGTTTCATATATTATTATCATTTAGGTACAATTCAGATTTGCTGTAAGATAAAGAATTGAAAATCCCAACCCACTTGTTTCCTCTTTCCTAAAATAAAAGAAAAATATAATACGGAAATGACATACCAACCAAAACAAATATTTTCTCAGACGATATTTGAGAGTTTGTTTTGGTTATAATTATAGGACAATATTCTAATTTTTGTCAATTTTTTCATAAAATACTCCTATTTATATAAATGAAGGATTATGTGAAATCAACAAGGCAATTGAGGTGTATAAGACAATATTTGAGAGTTTGTTTTGGTTCTAATTATAGAACAACATTCTCATATAATTTTTGTCAATTTCTTCACGAAATACCCCTATTTATATAAATGAGGGATTATGTGAAATCAACCTGGCAATTGAGGTGCAAAGTTTAAATAAAGAAAATTTTAGGAAAATGAGTAAAATTAACTAATTTAACATCTATCCTTAATCACTTCAAAATCGGTTAAATATGTCCACCAAAATAGTATAATGATTTGGAGAGGGGAAATTCAAAGGAAAAGGGGGAAGACAGCGAGGCGGAATGAAAAGAAGGGGCGGTATCGGTGACACGCCAACACATCACCGTCATCTCGTGTCATCATACCTCCATTTTTTTTAAGGAAAACCGTGGAACACGTGCTCAGAATCGATATCCAACGTTAAAACTACAACACACAATGTCTGTCTGTCAAACTCCATCCCCACCGTTTCAAGTTTTCAACTTTCGCCCTTGTATATTTATTCTGCGACTTGTGCCTTGCGTGTTTTCCAAGTACACTTTTCTCTTCACACACACTCTCTCTTCTATTATATGTATTACTCCTCAATTCGTCTTCTTCAATCTTCTTCTTCACTTCCCCTGAACGACATCTTTTATGAAGATGAGGAGAAACTGCAACTTAGAACTTCGTCTTTTCCCTTCTCAAGATTCCAGCCACAACCAACACCACCCCATGTAAGATCTAACCTATAACTTACTCATTTTGCTTTTTCTTGCTTCTGATATTTGTTATCTCGACTGGTATAACTTGTGAGTAGTAATTTGATTAGGTTTTGCATAGTCATGGTATATAATAATAATCATAATAATGATGATGTGTTTTTCTTCTTTTCTTCTTTTAAATGATGAAGGGTGGGAGAAGGCAATAATAACAATAGCGAGAGAGAGATGAGTGCTGCAGAGGATGAAGGGCAGCAACAGAAGCTCACAATTTTCTATGATGGCAAGGTTTGCGTCTCTGATGTCACCCACCTTCAGGTCTCTGTCTTTTCTTCTCTATTTTAAGTTTAACATCAATTTTTATAATATTTTAATTTGTTTGAGTAACTACTCCATTTGTATTTATTATTTTGGATAAAAGGAGTGCATTTAACGGTTGATTGTTAGATTCAAAGTAATATCCGGCACCCTAATATTATTTTTCAGTATATCCGACACCCTAATCTTAATTACTGCATCCAGCACTTGATTTTTTATTTTGCATCCAACACCTCTTTATCTTATTTATGATTTATGTGTGAGTATTGGCAGAGTCCGACGTCCGACATCGATGGGAAATACAGGGAGGGGGCAGTGATATTGATATAAATAGGGAACCCCCTCCCTTTGTCATTCATCCCTCAAAAATTGTCTTTTAAGACAATTTAGATTTCTTTCTCATACTTGTATTTTACTTGTAAATTGTTGGATAGAAATTACATTTTGGTATTTCTCTTCCAGTTGTTTCTCTTATTGTTGTCTTGCTTATTATTTATTAGCTGCAATTAGATATAGTAGTTGTGATTTATTATACTACATCCGATTTTAATTATAGGAACACTTCTGTAGTGTAATTTGCACTATAAAAGTGTTCCTATAATTAGGACCGGAAGGAGTATTACTAAATTTACATCTAGAAATTTTGTTTTCTAGTATTGTGATTTTTTAGTATAATCGATTGCACTCTATATATCATGCTTCCACAACATTATGGTGTTGGATGCATTATGAAAAAGATCAAGGTGCTAGATGCTACTTCAATTTTTTTGTTGCATTCAACACCTCTTCATCTTATATTTCATGTTGCTAGCTACTCGTATTTGACAAACAAATAGTAATAAATGGGAATGAATGAAAATGCAGGCGAGGTGGATAATGAAGGAAGCAAGCAACGAAATGGCGGAGGAGGAGGAGAACATGATGAAGTTGAACAGATCATTGAGTCAACCTCAGAGGCAGATGTGTAGCCCTAACAACAACACTGCTTCATCACTTTCCATGAAGAGATCTCTCCAACGTTTCCTTCAGAAGCGCAAGGATCGTATCCTCCGTTCTCCTCACCCTTACCATCATCCTTAATTAATTATTCCTCCTCACTTCACTAGCTATTAATTACCTCAGTATATTGTCATGACTCTCTCACTTTGGCTCTCTCACACACTCTTGCAGTTTCTTCTTTATTCACTATTAGTTTTTGTATTATGTCCGTCAGTTTTATTTTTGAACACTATCTACCTAGCTTATCACCTTTTTCTTGTTTAATTCTTTTTTCCCTTTTCATTCTTTATTCTTGTAATAGTACTCAAAAACACATTTGATCTCTCTCTCTCTCTCTATATATATATATATATATATAGTGTGTGTGTGTGTATTATGTGTGTATAGGATTGCTTTGGACTGTGATTTATAGGCATCCTCCACTAAAGGTTTTTTTTTTTCACGTTTCTTCTACAATATGCTTAAAATGAAAAAATGTTAAATAATAGAGGCAAAAAGATAGGAAAAAAAAAACTTTGAAATTGCAATTTTTCAGATCAAGGATTTCTAAAAAAATGAGTTGTGAATTGCTTATCAAGTTCTGTACAATCTAATGGTCCAATTGGCTTTTCCTCTGACCATAGTCGCAGCCTTGTTCATGGAGCAGAAGCGATCTTCACAGTACATAAAAAGAACACCAAAGGGTGTTGAAGCTTTGCACGAAGGTGTTTCTTGGAATTGAAGGCTGAAACCTGAAAGGGTGCGCAGACATTGAGAATGAGGATTTTTTATTGATAAAATTACTTTTTAACCCTCATGTAAAAATGTTATAATTACTATAAATTTGTTATCTTACATAGGAGATGCCAGTGTGGTGCCACATATAGATAACCCTTCTAATAAATGTTTTAACTTTAATTTGTCACATTATAGAAGGTTAACTCCTTTCAGAGTGTTTTATACCTTTTAAAATTGATCATTTTTACGCTTTGTGAATAAACCACTATTACATTCACATATAATACATTACCAGCCTATTACATAGATATACCCACCATTGTATGGTGCAAAAATACCTTTTTTTAGACATATTCCAAACAGGCACTTATGAGTTTGAATGAAGTTAGAGATGCCTTATATTAAAAAAAAAAGGATAAAATTATAATTTTTTTTCCTTTATATACAAAAAATTTAGGAAAGGGGTTGGATTCACCCACGATCCAAGGGCAGGGCGAAATCTCCTTTCCTACTAGATGATACCAATGTTGGGTAGGGTGAGCCGTCTATTACCCTCAGGCGTTTATCTAGGCACCCAGGAATTAGGATGTCTCCCTTAGTACCTTTACCAACTCGAGGATCGAATCCCCTCCCTTTAATAATAATATAATTTTAAAAACAAAATAAAACTACTGTCAACGCAGGGCGGTGTTATGAATTATAATTAATGGGTTCGTCGTGGCATGCTCTTTGAGTAGACCCTACTAGATTAAGCCGTTTCATATGATTATCTTTTAGGTACAAGTCAGATTTGCTGTAAGATAAAGAATTGAAAATCCCAACCCAATTTTGTTTAATAAAACCAAAACATAAATTAAGCTTATACACTTTGTAATCTGAGAATCATAAAGTCGTATTAATTAAGATAAATACATGGGCATATATACAAGAGAGAGACTAACAGTAAACCCTACAATTGTGGATCTAACTTAATCCCTAATTATATCACTACTAAAAAAAATGGCTTTTACTTCTCTAATTGGTGTCCTATTTTAAAACTTAGAAGTAAAAAAGAAGGCGGTGGCATTTTTGTAATTATCAGTTGACTTTTGACGTCTAACTTTTGGCCTTAGACGCCCAAAGTGTACTTTTGGCGTCTAATTATAGGAATTAGACTCCTTAAGTCTAACTTAAGGAGTCTAAGTCTGGGAATTAGACTCCTTAAGTCATACTTAAGGAGTCTAATTCCTATAATTAAACGTCAAACGTGCCCTTATTATTATCACTCCCCACCAGCTTTTCATCATCAATTCGATATATCCAGAGAGCAAAAAAAAATTTCAGTCCGTCACTTTTTCTCTCTCCACCCACCAGCTCGCGAAACCCTAGCTCTCCCATTTGTCCCTCTCTCTCCACCCGTCGTGCCTCCACCTTGCTTCCCGAAATCCACCGCCGCAAAGCTTTGACTCCCTCTCTATTCCTGTCGTTCGTCGTCTTGCAACCCGTGGGTCCTCGGTAGTCGTTCCGTCTCGCACAGCTCCCTCTCCGTCCTGCGTCTCCCCTCCTCTCACTTCGTCAGACCACTCATAATCCCTAATATATTTCCTAACACTTAAAACAAGAGACTAAAAAAGAAAAAGCAAAATATAATCCGGAAATGATATACCAGTCAAAACAAATATGGGCTAAATATAATCATGAGAAGCTGACAGATATAAAGCCATTAAAATTAATTCCACTTATTCTTTTAACCCTATTTATAATACACTTTTAACATACTTCACCATGGCTAACAAAAACCTTAAATCTAATTAGTTCTAATGTTTAAAATTAAATAAATTTCAAAGTTTATTACTTTTACTTAATAGTAAGGAACGAGTGAAAAAGGTAAAGTTAAGAAAACGAGATTATGTATAAAATTATGGGAAAATTCTACATAAATAACAATTGAAATTCCAAATATCAAGATGATATCCAATTTACGAAATTTCAGATCAATACTACACATTAAATTGATTTTTTTTAATATTTATGATTTTACAGTATTGCCCCTACTTTATAATAATAATAAAAACAAACCATCCTTGTCGGCGACCCTGCCACAAGCCGGTAAGCCACTTAATCCTACCCTATAAATGTAGGATTAGATAAGTAATTAAGAATATAATAAAGAAAGAATTCAGGGATCAGAGATTTGAATAGGCTGAAAGCGTACCGAGCCTCAGGCCTTAACATTGTATATATAGAGAATATTATGAGCAGAGTCCGTACACAGACGGTTACAAGATGATATAGACCCTACACGTGGTGACTGATTAGCTATAGAGCACCTATACAGAATCTGTGCAATATCTACAGAACAATACAAAAGCTAATCATAATACAATGACAGTATACAATGATAATTAATGACTAATTATACATTAGCTCTAACATTCCCCCTCAAACGAGAGGGTGTGGGACACAATCCGAGTTTGTTACGTAGATAGGAGAATTGTGTGTGAGTCAAGGCTTTTGTCAAACAATCGGCTATTTGTTGCTGAGAGGGAACATGAGACACCTTGACTGCACCAGCCAGAACCTGATCTCTAATGAAATGCACATCTATGTCTATGTGCTTACTCCGAGCATGATGTACAGGATTGGAGGCAAGGGCTTGTGCACTTAGGTTATCACACCAAATAACCGAGGGCCTCTTTAAAAATAAACCAATTTCAGTGAGCAATGTACACAACCATTTTAACTCAGCAGCACCATCTGCCAAAGCCCTGTATTCAGACTCTGAACTTGCTCGAGACACAACTTTTTGTTTCCTAGATGCCCAAGAAATAAGAGTACCCCCAAAGTAAACACAAAAACCAGCTGTGGATCGTCTATCATCAATGTCTGTGGCCCAGTCTGCATCAGTATAGGCTATTAACTGACGGGAGCAAAGAGGTTTAATATGTAAGGCATAATGGTATGTTCCCTTGAGGTATCTAAAAATGCGCTTTACCCCCTGGAAATGCACATCAGTAGGAGAGGAAAGAAATTGACTTAACTTGTTGACTGAGTAGGCAATATCTGGTCTTGTAGTGGTTAGGTATTGGAGAGATCCTATTGCTTGTCTATATAAAGAAGGATTGGTTAAAAGTGTACCATCATTGACAGAAAATTGGCGACCAGTAACCATAGGGGTAGGCACAGGGCACAATCGGTCATGTTAAATCGTGCAACAAATCCATAATATACTTCCCTTGATTCGGTAGAGACCCAGTGGCATCCCTAAATGTTTCTAAACCAAGGAAGTAGTACAGAGGCCCCATATCTTTTAAAGAAAAGATGGCATTCAGTTGAGCAATGAACTTCCGAATGAAACAGCAATTATTTCCAGTGACTATGATATCGTCCACATACACCAGTACAAATATAATGAGAGACTGATTTCTAAGGAAGAAAAGTGATATATCACTCTTAGAATTTTTAAAACCCCATTTAAGCAGAGTACACCGAAGACGATCAAACCATGCACGAGGGGCTGTTTTAGCCCATAAATGGCTTTAACCAGTTTACACACATGAGTAGGCTTGCTGGAATCACAAAATCCAAAGGGTTGATGCATATAAACATTTTCTTGAAGAAAACCGTTTAGAAACGCATTATTCACATCCAGTTGCCTAATTTCCCAGTTAAATGTAATGACCCAAAGTAAGAATCGTTCTTACGGTAGTGGGTTTGATGACCTGGACCGAAGGTCTCAAAATAGTCGACGCCTGGAGCTTGTTGGAATCCTTTTGCCACTAGACGAGCTTTGTGTTTGAGTATTGACCCATCGGCGTGAAATTTCGTCTTGAATATCCACCGACAATCGACTAGCTTGTGAGATTTCTGCTGAGGAACAAGCACCCATGTCTTATTTCTGAGCAAGGCGTTGAATTCGTCTTCCATGGCCCGTTTCCAGTGAGGTAAGGTGAGTGCTTCAGCCGCCGTTCGTGGTGTGCTAGCCTTGGTTACGGTTGCCGTCGTCTCTGTATGGAGGAGACCGATGAAAGGGTAACGCGGCTTGGTGATGCCGGCTTTTGCCCTAGTGACCATGTGGTGTCGGGTGGAATTTGGAACAGGAGCAGAAGTTGGAGACTGACTTGTAGACATATCATGGGCCTCAGTTTGGGCTTGACTTGTAGAAATCATTTCTGGACTTGAAATATTTGGACTCAACTTATTAGAAGCTGAAGGCACATTGACAGATGGGCTGCCGAGTCAAAGATAACATGCCTAGAAATATAAAGACGTCCGGTGGAGCTGAGGCATTTGTATCCTTTCTGCTGTGATGAAGGGCCTAGATAAATACACTGAGCACTGTGATATTGAAGCTTATGAGTATTGTAGGGTCTTAAATATGGATAGCAGGCACAACCAAATGTCTTCATTTTCTGGTAGTCAGGTTCTGTTCGAAATAGACAAAACAGAGGAGATTTGTGATTAGTCACCGGTGAAGGGAGACGATTTATCAAGTATACTGCCATTTGAAAAGCATCTGTCCAATATTTTAGTGGTAAGTGTGCTTGAGCAAGCAAAGTTAGACCCATTTCCACTATATGACGGTGTTTTCTTTCGGCCCTTCCATTTCTGGGCAGAGGTATAGGGACATGTATAACGAATTGTAATGCCTGCCTCATTTGCAATTGGTATGAATGGTTTAAACTCAGTCCCGTTATCACACTGAATTGTTTTCACAGTGGTGCTAAATTGATTAGACACGTAGCGACGAAAATGATTAAATGCATTTACTGCTTCTCCCTTGTATTTAAGGGGATATAGCCAGGTATATCGACTAAAATCATCAACAAAATGGATGTAATAGCGATAGCCATGGACAGATTGTGTTGGGGATGGTCCCCATAGATCACTGTGGATGAGTTCAAAGGGAGCAGAGGCACAAGACGTTGACATAGGAAAGGGCAACTTCTTGGATTTTCCATATTGACAGGCGGGACAAATAAAACTTGCATTAGCTCTAACATGAACATTACAGTTTTGAAGTATTTGATTTAAAATCTTGTGACTGGGATGTCCTAATCTACAATGCCATTGTAAAATAAGATCATCATCCTTCTTGAATGCAGCTGCCATGTTGATAGTAACAGGTGAGACTTTAGTCATGGGGTAGAGACCCTGTCTTGACACTCCCTTGATAACACTCGATCGTGCCCTTTTCCTTCACAACACAGCCATCATTAGTAAAAACAATGGAAACCGGGTTATCTTGAATAAGTTGATTGACACTTAAAAGATTTTTAGTTGTGGATGGAACCACTAGAACGTCTTGGAGACTGAGTTTTGAGTCAGAGCAAGAAATAGAAGCAGAACCAATCCCATGGATTTTTGCTTTGCTGCCAGTACATGTATATAAGCTCATATTACCTGATGGGGCAGTGGAGTCAAGTTGAGCTGGATTGGAGGTCACATGATGGCTTGCTCCACTGTCCATGTACCATTCAGGATCAGAGACACACTGCGGATCAGCATAGAAGGCCTGAGGTGTATTGTGCGGAGCAGAGTTTTGAGCTTGAGTGGATTCTTGGCGTTGGTAACAAGTATGGAAGTAATGACCATACCGATGACAGTAGTCACAGTAAGGACGTCCTTCCTGATAATGACCGCGTCCACCTCTTGAGCGACGTCCACGAGATCCACCACGAGATCCTCTTGAAGAGCCACGGTTTGGGTTCCCCTGGTTTGAAGTGCGACCACCAGAGGATTCACGTGTAGCAACATTTGCAGAAGGCTGAATAGACATTGTGGCAAATTGATTGAGTTGTTCTAATCGACTCTCAAAGGCCAGTAATGCAGCTTGAGTTTCGACCCAAGTTAGACCAGATTGATCAATTAATTTTACCACAATAGCATTATAATCTCCGTCCAACCCATTGAGTGTGTGTAAAATCAATTCATCAGTGGAGATGGGAGCTCCAGCGAGAACTAACTGGTCTGAAACATTCTTCATCTTAGCAAGATATTCATCCATACGCATGCCATTTTTCCTAGTATGGTGAAGTTCAGATTGATAGACTAATACCCGGGACCTTGAAAAAGCACTCGTCAGTGTTCGAGCACTGGTCCACAGGTCAAGAGCAGTTCGACAATGAAGCAACTGGGCTCCAACCTCTTGGGACATGGTATTGCGGAGCCACCCAACCAACATTCGGTCCACCGCATACCAATCCTCATAGTCTGGGTTAGACTTAACAGATGAGGAGCCAGAGACAGTGACAGTGAGTTGTTCCGGTGGGACAACACCGGTGCCATTGATATGGGATTGAAGCTTGTTTCCTTCGATGAGAGGGAGAACGACGGACTCCCAGACCAGGAAGTTAGACCGATCGAGTTTAATGGCAGTGGTCTGACTCGAAGAGTGAAACAAAGAGTAGCTCTTAGCAACCGATGACGGCGGAACCTCATCGGAGGATAGAGAGGACTGAGACATGATGTAGAAAAAAAAAAATCAACCTGTGCTCTGATACCAAGAAAGAATTCAGGGATCAGAGATTTGAATAGGCTGAAAGCGTACCGAGCCTCAGGCCTTAACATTGTATATATAGAGAATATTATGAGCAGAGTCCGTACACAGACGGTTACAAGATGATATAGACCCTACACGTGGTGAATGATTAGCTATAGAGCACCTATACAGAATCTGTGCAATATCTACAGAACAATACAAAAGCTAATCATAATACAATGACAGTATACAATGATAATTAATGACTAATTATACATTAGCTCTAACAAATAAGGAGATTAATTGTAAAACGTCGAGAAAAAAATATAATCACTAAAATATTTTAATAATAAGTGAGCATTATAAGCCTATCCGTTATTTCTTACCCTAAAAATTTGTCAATGCATGTTGGTGGCTTTACTTTAGGACTTTTTGGGTGATATGTTTCCTTCTTCGCGCACCTTGTAATCATTTTTGCAAAGTAATAAATTAATAATGAGTTGGAAAAGGAGAAGGGGAAAGACGGCGGGCGGAATGAAAAGAAGTGGCGGTATATCGTTGACACGCCAACACATCACCGTCATCTCGTGTCATCATACCTCCATTTTTTTAAAGAAAAACGTGGAACACGTGCTCAAAATCAATATCCAAGGCACACAATGTCTGTGTCCACCAAACGCCCTACCGTTTCAAGTCTCAACTTTCGCCCCATGGACGGCTATTTTTTCAATTTGTCCCTTATTAAATAACAATTTATCAAAATGTCCTTGTCAGAAAACTATTTCCCAATTTGTCCCTGTTAGAAAACTATTTCTCATTCTGCCCCTGTTTAGTCGACTAAACATGGGCAGATTTTAATTAAATATAATCAATTGATTCTTATATATATATATATATAGGCTAATTTCTGAATTTGCCCCTTATTAAATAACTATTTACCAAAATGCCCCTGTCAGAAACCTATTTCCCAAAATGCCCCTGTCAGAAACCTATTTCTCAATCTGCCCATGTTTAGTTGACTAAAACATTTGGTTTAGTCGACTAAATGGAGGGCAAAATTTTTTTTCCAGGCCCCCAACATTTAGTCGACTAAACCAAATTTTTTAGTCGACTAAATCATTAAAAAAAAAAGTTAAAACTTCGGAAGGCCGTAACTTCAGGCTCGGGAGTCCGAATCAAGCGATTCTTTTTTTGATTCCACATAACTTTTTGAGATCTATGCACTGATATAAAAATTATCTTCAAATTTAATGAAGAGAAAGGAGGAAAAACAAGTGATTCTTTATTGCGCAGGAAATACCAACAATTCATTAAATATAATCAAGTGATTTTTTTAAAATTAATATATATATATATATAGTTTTCTTTTATTTGATGTTTTCTTTTTTATTAGATCATATAATATCTCCGGTACAATAAAGATAAGATATGTGTGTGTATAACAGTGTTGGGAAGTTATGCATGAGATCATATGTTGTGATAGCACGGTAGTCAATCTAGCTAAAATCTAGGATTATAGCTAATATCTAGGATCACTAATATCACTAACCAATAGACTCGGTAAAACAAATTAAAATGCTAACAATACTAACAATTCATTAAATATAGCAAATTGGGAAAAAAAGCCCATGATATATATTTAATGAATTGTTAGTATTGTTGAAGTTAATAATCCCAGTTTTTTCTCTACATGGTTCATGTCGCTGATTTCCGCACGTTGCTGATTCCACAATAAGAATGATTAAGTTATTTATTTTTTAATTGTTTATTGTGTTGAGTGTGCTGATCTTTTATTATATTATTGTAAACATGTGGTTAGCTATTTTTTAGGAAGTAGTGGAGTCATTTTAATTTGTTTTACCGAGTCTGTTGGTTAGTGATATTAGTGATTATATTTAATGAATATAAAACATCAAATAAAAGAAAACTATATATATATATATATATATATATATATATATAATTAAAAAATCACTTGATTATATTTAATGAATTGTTGGTATTTCCTGCGCAATAAAGAATCACTTGTTTTTCCTCCTTTCTCTTCATTAAATTTGAAGATAATTTTTATATTTTATATCAGTGCATAGATCTCAAAAAGTTATGTGAAATCAAAAAAAGAATCGCTTGATTCGGACTCCCGAGCCCGAAGTTACGGCCTTCCGAAGTTTTAACTTTTTTAATGATTTAGTCGACTAAATGAGTTTTTAGTCGACTAAATGGGTTTAGTCGACTAAAAATTTGGTTTAGTCGACTAAATGTCGGGGCCTGGAAAAAAATTTTGCCCTCCATTTAGTCGACTAAACCAAATGTTTTAGTCGACTAAACAGGGGCAGATTGAGAAATAGGTTTCTGACAGGGGCATTTTGGGAAATAGGTTTCTGACAGGGACATTTTGATAAATAGTTATTTAATAAGGGGCAAATTCAGAAATTAGCCTATATATAGAAAAGAAAGTTTTTATTTTAATTATTTCTATTTCATAGTTTAAATTTTGAATTATTGTTATTTCCATTCTTTTAGGAATTTCAAATAATTAGCAGGTTGTTAGGGTTGTTTCCTACTTCATAGCTAGTAGTTGTTGATTTAGGATTATTTCCTACTTTATTGCTAGTTGCTGTTAATTTTTCATCTGTATAAGTATACCTCATTTAAGAGGAATAAATCACGGATGAATAAAGATATTCTTTATTGGAGTTCAATTTCTAACTATATATATATATATATATATATATATATATATATATATATATATATATATATATATATATATATATATATATATATATATATAAGAATCACTTGATTATATTTAATGAATTGTTAGTATCTACTGCAAAATAAAGAATCGCTTATTTTTCCTCATTTCTCTTCATTAAATCTGGAAGTTAATTTTTATGTCAGTATATAGATCTCAAAAAGTTATGTGGAATCAAAAAAAAAGAATCACTTGATTCGGATTCCCGAGCTAGAAGTTATGGCCTTCCGAAGTGTTAACCTTTTTTTAATGATTTAGTCGACTAAATCGCGGGAGTCTTCAAAAAAAAATTTGCCCGCGATTTAATCGACTAAACCATGGTTTTAGTCGACAAAACAGGGGCAGATTGAGAAATAGTTTTCTGACAGGGGCAAATTGGGAAATAGTTTTCTGACAGGGGCATTTTGGTAAATAGTTATTTAACAAGGGGCAAATTGGGAAAATAGCCCCCCATGTACTGTACAATTTATTCTGCGACCTGTGCCTTGCGTGTTTCCCAATGACACTTTTCTATTCACACACACTCTCTCTTCTTTATATCTATTGCTCCTCAATTCATCCTCTTCAATCTTCTTCTTCTTCACTTCCCCCGAACGACATCGTTTATGAAGATTGTTATAGACTCAAATATATTAGGCTCATTTGCTGCATGGCCCAACAAGAGCAATTTGTACCAAGATCTACCCATAATAAAGAGAGATCTTAATCAACCTATAATCAGGGTCATAATCAAGGAATACCCTAATCAATGATGACAATGATACAGGTGAGACGACATGAAAGTTGGGTTGAGAGGCGCACATGCCTAAGGACCAAACCCTAAGGTAATCTCTATAATAGAAGGTTAACCTAAAAGGTACATGCTCTCTATTCATCCTCATTTACTATTCAGCCTCACTATGCATACACCCCACCCCCTTTTGGCTAAACGTTATTTACGTGCACAGTGATCCCTTATTCTCTTTGGTATCTACCTCGTAGATATTTTGAAGAGCCATCTGATATTCTCTTTCGTATCTGTCTTATAGATATCTTGGAGATTCTTTTTGATCCAATATAAACATATTAGTCCATTGAGGCTAGACATCTGTTATTCTTATATAGAACAAAGATGAGAAGAAACTGCAACTTAGAACTTTGTCTTTTCCCTTCTCATGATTCCAGCTACAATCACCACCACCACCCCAAGTAATTAAGATCAAACCTATAACTTCTCTTACTCATTTTGTTTTTTCTTGCTTCTGATTTTTGTTACCTTAACTGATATAACTTGTGGGTAGTAATTTGATTAATTAGGTTTGCATAGTCGTTGTAGTATATAATAATAATGATGATGTTTTTTTTTCTGTTTGAGATGATGAAGAATGGGAGAAGGCAATAATAACAATGATGATGATGAGAGAGAGATGAGTGGAGAGGATGAAGGGAAGCAACAGAAGCTCACAATTTTCTATGGTGGCATGGTTTGCGTCTCTAATGTCACCCACCTTCAGATAGGGGCGCAGTTAGGATTTGAAATTAGGGGTGGAGAAAATTACAGAATTTGACCCAAGATTTTAGAAAATTATGTTTTAGCCTCATAAATATTTCAATTTTTTCATTTTAGTTCCTCCATGAGTCTTTTTAATAGAGACTGAAGTGAAAAATTGAAATATAAATGAGGCTAAAACATAATTCCTAAAATTTTGGGTCAAATTCTGCAATTTTAGGGGGGCGGGGCCACCCCTAGTCCCCTGATTCCGCCCCTTCCTTCAGGTCCGTGTCTTTTCTTCTCTATTTTAAGTTTAACATAAATTTTCTAGTATTTTAATTTCTTTGTGTAATTATTTTTATTTATCATTTTGGATAGAAAGAGTGCATTTAAATGTTGATTGTTATATTCAAAGTGATATAGGGCACCTTGATCTTATTTATAGTGCTTCCAATTGTAATTGATGTTATTTTGATGCTACTTTTAACCTAGATTCTAAATGTGATGTACAAAATTATTTTCATCCTAATATTTTGAAAATGAATATTGAAAGGGGGAAGGGAAATTGAACAAGAGAGTTAGGGAAAAGAGACAAGACAATATGGAGAAATTTTATTATTATTTACTTGTGGTTGATGTGGGAGATCCGACTATAAGGAAAGAGTCTATCTCTTAAAGCGATTCCATTCAACAAACATTGCAACTTCTTGAAGCTAAATTGAGAATTCAAGATAAAAGTCTAATTGGACAAGAATGTACATGGTCCACCTCACCACCCATACCATAAATCTTACAACCAACCTTCATTCCAACCTAATCATCCACCCTCTCACTTACCATTCCATCCCACTTCCCCACCATGTCATCCATCTCATGAATCCCTATACCAATTTGAGTCACCTTATGGACATCATTCTCAACCATGTGTACCAAACCAAGAACCCTCCATCTTTGAGGTGATTCAAGAGTTTAAAACTCAAATGGATATTCATACCAAAGAGCGGCGGTTACAAATGGACTCTATTATTAGAAGAATGGAACATTAAGAGAAAGAGAATGAAATATTGGAAAAGGAAATTGAGCGTCTCACTCAGCAGTCACAAGTGTTGAAGAAGAATTTCTAAGGAAATCCTCCTCCCATGTTCACACATACGCAAGAAGCGGAACAATTGAAGATAGAAAATGAGAAGTTGGACAAAGCAATGGAGTGGCTTACACAAAAGACTTCTAAGTGCAACACTCCACAGGAGACTTATTGTAATACCCTAAAATTTGAATTAGGGAAAATAACATAATTATCTTATTTTCTAGAGGAAAATTTCTTGAAAATTAGGAAAAATTAATAATGTGTCAGAAATGACCAAAATGCCCTTGTGGAGCATAAAATGACTTAAGGAAATTATGAAAAATCCTTAAAGGCAATAAAATAATTATTAAAAATTAGAGAGTATGTTGTCTCTAATTTAGAAAATTTTTGGGATTTATTTCCTTGGAAAATAGTGAGGGAAAAATTAAAAAGTATTCCGGGATCATTATTGACCCCGTGATTTTTAATATTTTATGTAAAACATAAAATAACAATGTAAGTCCAATTGTTGTGAGGAAATAATTATTTCTAAATAAGAAAACTATCAACAATTAGTGGGGGATTACTTAAGTAATTATTGGCTAATTACTTAAGCTTAAAAAAAGGAAAATCCAAAGATAATTATGGAAAACCCTATAGTTAGTGGTTTATGGCTAAAATTAGCATAAAATATATTTGCTAATTATTGGAAAAATATTAAGGAAAATATATGAGATTAAGTAATTTTAAGCCAAAAAACAAGTATGAACCAATAGGGAAATTTTGTAAAAAATTATATAAAAGTAATTATTAAATAATTATTTTATATAATATTAATTAATTAATTAAAAACGAAGGAGTAATTAGGGGATCCGGCAAAGAGAAAAATGCCAGATATTGGAAAAGTGAGTCTATAGAAAATAAATTCTAACTCAAAATCCTTGAACTAGTTGGAAAATATCTGGACATATTCGGAATCAGTGAATTTTTGTCCAGAAGTTGGTGATTCCGGAAGTTACTTCCGTAACCGACGCGTTTTTCCGTAAATCTTCGGCAGGACCGGAGAAGACCTGAAAGGGATCAAAAATTTAGTTAACCCAGACATTTTTAATGAGTAAGAAAAGAACTTCAAAGTTATGATTCTGGATTTCTAAGATTTTACAAGATTACGCGATTCGAACACCGATCGGGGACTTTATCGGTAGAAACCTTCCAGAAGCTATGCAAGGTGGCACCACTTGAGCACATTTTTGACTTTGGGGAGGGGGAAGCAGGTTGTCCAAGAGAGAGAGGAGAGAAGGGAAAACTTGTTTGCTAAGGTTAATACATGGAAGGCTAAGATTTCGTTTCATAAAGTTGATCCGACGGTTGAAATGCCATGACTTCTCCTATAAATAGGCCCTTGATTCTATTCACAATTCACACCAAAAACCTCCTAGATTTCGAAATTAGAGAGAGGTTAGAGAGAAGGAGGAGTCCGGGAGGAAAAGCAGCAAAGCTCTGGGTAAGTTTTTCTGCATGCGAGTCTTAAGTTCTAGTTTTCGATTCGGTAGTTATAGTAGAAATGTTGTTTTGGTCTTTAATCTTCCAAGTATGATTAGATATCATATGTTAGGGGTATTTTAGTCATTAATTTCGAAATTCATGATGGGGTCAGAGTTATGGCAAAATTTTGGAATATTAGAGTCAAAGTAACGAAGTCTTTGGTGAAATTCCGCCGATTAGGGGTCGGGGTAAAATGGTCATTATGACTAAAAATGTCCGTCGTAATGATAGATCCTTAACAAATACGTTGTTATATTGATAGGATATCCCTGATTACGTTCTGATTACGTTCTGACCAACCGCCGTACCGAAATTCCGTCAACGAATGTACGTTCGCGTACTGTAACACTAACTCTGATGTTTATTGTATGCATATATGTATATTGCTTGTACTCTGACTGTACTATTGTCTTTCATGCCTATTGTCTGTCATGTCTGTACTCTGACTGTACTATTGTCTCTGTCATGCCCGTATACTCGATTGTACTATTGTTCGTACTCGACTGTACTATTGTCTGTACTCCGACTTTACTATTGTCTGTACTTCGACTGTACTATTGTCTGTCATCCGACTGTATTGTTATTGCCATACATATCTGATATGTATACCTTATGTCTGACTGTATTAAATGTTGCCAAAATTCTATGAATGTATGTCGTACATATATGATGCATGTAATCATGAGGTTACCGTTACCTGGGGTTCGATGCATGGACCTCAGCTCTTAACTTAGCTTCAGGATCGGAAGGACCGAGAACCGAGGATAGAGGCAAGCAGGCCGCATAGAAGACCCGGCTGAAGACTTCTTTCTGTTATACTTTTAAAACACTCTTGTACCGCTGTTTAAACAGCAAGACATGCTACCGTGGGTATTTTAATATATATCAGTTACTCAATCGCTCCGGTGCTCTACTCTGATGATTTGAAATGATGTTTTAAATGGAAAAAAATTTATACTGCTTGTGAAAACGGGATGTTACACTTATCCTCCATTGCCTACATGCGAGCCAACTGCTCAAGCCAAGAAAGTCAAGAAGGTCCATTTTCAACTTCCAGATGAATCTTCGTCTCCTATGGAAGAGGAACAAGGAGTCCAAGCTCAAAAGCCACATGTCACATCACAAGTGGAAGATTCCAATCCTTTGGTGTTTGTTTCCATACAAGCACAAGAAGTGAAGAAAGTACAAAAGAGCCTTGAAGAGTCTTCCCTACCATTTGGTAATGATCCTATCCTTATAGAAGTACACTCTCCTACTAATTTAAATAGTGAAGCAATTAATGATTTGAGTGATGATGAGGTGAATGAAGAAATTATTGTTGAATCCCCTCAAATGTGAAAATGTAGTTGTTCAACCCATTAGTTCTAGTAGTAGTGATTCAATTGTACTTGTTGATGAGTGTACTCCTACTTCTTTGTGTGATGCTTCTTAATTGTTGACAATGCTTCTCTTCATAGTACTAGGGATGGTTGTGATAAATTGAATGCAATTTTTTCCTATTCTTGTGTGGAAGATCAAATATGTGTAGATTGTTATCATGAAAAATGCCACTTGTTGAGTTTCGAAAGAAAGCATTTAGTGAAGTGGTTGATTATATCATTGATCATAATGCACCCTCTTATACTGTTGTTGATTGTAAGCATAAGCATGGTAAAAATGTTGAATCTTGTATGGATGCCAATGTGATTAATGTGAGTGAGAAAGACCATAGCCTAGAAAAAGATATTTCTCTTGAATCTAATGAATTGCATGATATTTAATAAAGGAAGATTCAATTGTTTTGCTTGATGACATTACAAATGAAAATGAATCTTTCCATATAATTCTTTCTTGTGATTTTCCACCCGATATAGACAAGGAAAATGATGATCTTTTGAAATTTCAAAAGTTTTAGGTGGTAATGATTTAAAAAATTCTCTTCCTTCTTCTACTATTTTTCCTTCCATCTCTTGTGATTGCAATGGTGATGTGATGTGCTCCAACACTAAGTTGGATTCCGCACCTTCCACTTTGCAAGCATAAGAGAATTCTCAAAATATAATTGTTTGTCTAACTCCTACTAATGGAATTAGTATTAATTTCCTTGATAGTTACTTGGAGAGTTTAATTCCTAAATATCTTTAATTCACTTGAAATATATTCATGTATTGTGTAACCTAACACTAATAATATCAACTAATAATTGATTGTATTGAATTTTAATGATGACTTTTGGATTTATGTTTATTTCGTAATGTGCGGACTTATAATGAATGCTTATAATTTGTAATGTTTGTAACTTGAAATCTCTCCATGTATTGTGTAATGCTTAATTTATTTTCATTTTACGATTTTGTAATTTATTTTTAATTTTTGTTATGGTTTAGGTTTGTAGGAAAAAAAAAATCAATATATTGTTTAAAAAAGTTTGAAAAACGCAGTATAAAAAAAATTAAAAAAGAAAATAATATGGGTTGAGCGGGCTAACCTGCCAACCCAAAGGTTATGAGTTAGGTTGGTTAATATCAACCCATATTGATTCGGTTCTTCTTTTACTTGAACCCATATGGTCTTAATCCGTAGCGAGTTAGCCCAAACCCAATAGTTTAACCTATATTACCAACTCTATCTATTAGAATGCTTAAGAACTCGTGAGTTTCACCAGTCACTTGGGATTTTGGGAATGTAACTTGTGGCTTCTACCAAGTTCTGATCATTTTCCTAATTTTTTTTTTTTTTATCATTATATAGAATGTGAACAAGTTGTCTGATACGCTTTGATGATGTCCTAAACTTGAGTCTAATGTTGCCATGTTTGTGTGTGTTTGAATAGGCGGTGGTAAAGTGAAACAGTACAGTTGACATTAATTGCACTTCTACTTAATTACTCCATATAAGATGGTTTTGGAGGAAATTGAAAAGATATGATTTAATGCTAACCTCGGACGTATTGGTGAAGAAGCTATTGACGTGAAAGCTAAGAGCTCGATCCATGTAAGGTAAGTGGTCCTTTCGTCAATCAACAACAATCTTATTCACGCCTTATCTTTATACTTATTCACCTCTTTTTTCATCCCATAATTTTTATATATTGTACAAAGTTTGCTTGAGGAACATATAAGTCATTTCTCCCTCTAATGGAAAAAGGATAAATGAGAGCAACAATAAATACAACAAATATAATCAAAGCAAAATTTTAAAAAGCGCAATAAATACTTTAACAAATTTAAAATCAAACTTAGATTTTAATGTACACTCACACTCACATAGTTTGGATAGTGAAAGGCTTGGAGAAGCAAGAATACGTGCGTACGTGATACGTGAGGTCACACACACGCAACATTTTCTATATATGTCTGTATATGTTGCCATAAAGTAGGTTTAGGTATGTGAACTTACTTTTAATTTCATTCGTTATCACCCATCTCATTTATCACTCCAACCTCACATACATACCCCATATATATATATACTTGATTGAGCTTCATACATACATATATTATAGGAAAAATCAAGATATCACTTTTGTGTCTGTGCTATGGAACCGGTTCTCCTATTTATCCTTTGGATGAGTAGGGCGCTCTTCCTATCTAGACCGACTAGATGAGATCTAAATTGTCAATATTTAATTTTTTTTAACTGTTGGTTTTTAAATAATTTTTTTAATGGGTAAAAAATACAAAAAAGAAGAAGATAATCTCTCTCAACTAACATATTTTTTAAAAAATGATTTTTTCATTTAAAAATTAGTAGTTAAAAAAATTAAATATGAATCATCTAGATGAGAAGATCTCCCCCTACTCATCCAAAGGATAAGTAGGGAAATTAGTTACCTCTGCTATGGGTTCGTAGCTAGCTGGCAAGGTGGCAGTGTGAGGGTAATGCTGCCCACCCAATAATGCAAAATAATACACCCTCATATGCTTAATATAAGATATATTTACCTAATTTAATTAGGTCAAAAAAGTTAATTGAATTAGTTAATATGATATACATTTTTTTAAGGGTTTAGGAATATTTTTGCCCCAAAAGTTTTCACCGTGAGACAATTTTGCCCCAGAAGTTTTTAAAATGGATCAGTTCTACCCTGATCATTTTCCTAGTTAATTTTGACCATTAGTTTATGTTGAATTTATATACTCTATTCATCTGTAAATAAAAGAGAGTATATATGGGCCTTTATATAGGCAAACCTAGAGCTAACCCTAGATTTTAATCTAATCTAATTAATCAAAATAAATCACATCAAAATAATTAAGATATAATATATCCATATCTAATCCTAAGATATAATAAATATCAAACTTAAAAATAAGATAATGATTAATTTACATAATCCTTAATATTCTAACAGTTTACCAAATATGCTGAGCTGATAGTCCATATGTCATCCATATCATTTTAACCACTAGTTCATTTTACGCAACTAGCTAGAGCAATTGTTACTTATAAAAAGGACCAGAAGAAGTAGTTTAATTAGATGTAGTAGTAGTTAATCCTTCTTTATGTGGCTTTACTAACCTAGTTTTCTTGTCGCATTAGTTTATATTATCATCTGGTACACGATTCGGGGTTTGTAGATACCTCTCCTAACACAAATATCTTTTCTAGGACTTGAATTCGAGACTCTAAAAGGATCTAACAAGGCCTTACACTACTAGACCAGCTCTATATTATTTCTTGTCACCTTTGATATTATCCTTTTTTTTTTTTTTTTGCTAAAAAAATTTTAGGAAAGGGGTCGGGCTCACCCACAATCCAAGGGCAGGGCGCTTGGAGCCCAGTCCGCAGGGCATACTGGACAGAGAGTACACATGCCTCCACCTCTACCAGCGTTTCCACTGCTTCCCAGACCCTTTGTTATCAATGCCATTTAATTTGGCCTTTTCATAAATAAAAAACACACACACACACATGTATGAGGTTAAAAAAAAACAAAGAATAACAAAGAAGAAAAGCAGTTTTTTTTTTTGATACAAGGTGAGGGGAGGGGGGATCGAACTAAGGACCTAAGGGGGGGAAATAAATCCCAATACCACTGCACTACTAGGAGTGCCGGTAGAAGAAAAGCAGTTATAGGGCCAATGATGATGGCTGATTAAAAATGTGAAGCCCACTTTCCTTATCAAAATTCTGGGCTCCGACCCAAGTTAATAATCGTCCGAGCAAAAGTGATTAGTCCACCGCAATATGGAAAACAAAGACAAACAAAGGTTGAATCTCTTTATATCAAAAAAAAAAAAAGGTTGAATCTCTTGATAGAAGAAGTGCGTGCTCTACCAACATGTGGTTGGTCCAGCGGAATGTGGCGCTGGATTCCCTTAAGAGATCTAGGGTTCGAGCTGCGGTAAAACCACTCGTAATCCGCCTTGTATGGAGCTACCACTGTTGGGAGGGTCGTCATTGCCACTGCAGAACCCAGAGTGGTTGCACACTTACCACCATTTTAATATATCAAAAAATATATCAAAAAAAGAAGTGCGTGCTCTCATTTAATATTTGACACTGTCTCGAAAAAGAGAGGATTGAATCCTAAATAATTTTCTTAAAAAAAATAGGCATGTGAATTGTGAATATTAAAATGAAGTTGCTTAAATTAATTGGTGACCGCTTTTAGCAAAATAAATAAAGGGTTACAAATTTGAGATGATTAAGTGAATAAGTGGGGAGTAGGTGTGGAAATAGGCCAGACCCCTATAAGAGAGCCTACAGCCTGGCCTATTTAGGGCCTGGTTAGGCCTGACCTGTTTGTTAAAAAGGTCAGGCCAATGCCTATTTAAAGGCCTAAATGTGTAAAAAGGTCAAGCATATTTTATTAAGGCCTGACCTGTAAGCCTTCAGGTCTGGCCTGTTTACACATTAAATAAATATAATTATATTTATATCATATAAATAATATAGTATTATTATTTTTCATTCTTATATTCTACTAAGAGCTTATATTTATATAGTTTTGATAAGCTCAAAGTGTGCAAAATCCTATTTATGGCTTATAAGGCTTACAATAGGAGGCCTTTTTAAAGGCCTACTTTGTAAGTAGGCCTTTAAATAGGTTTCAAGCTCGACCAGGCCTTATGAAGGCTCAGGCCTGAGCTTAAAAAAAAGCTTGCATTCAGGCTCAGGCTCTCTACTCTCATTACAGGCTCAAACCTATTTAGTCAAAGCCTGACCTGGCCTGACCTATTTCCATCCCTAGTGGGGAGACAAACCTTAAAAAGAAGAAAGTAATGAAGGTGATAGATGATCGTGATTATTGTTTCTATTAAGTATCATAATCGAGGTTGGACAAGCGATCCATAGTGTGTTTCATACATAATTATTAATGGGTTTCTTTCCATGTCAGAATTTTTTTTGGCCTTCCATGTCGTAAAATTAAAACTGATTAATAATATATGAAGGTACATATATTTAACTTTACAATCAGCATAACTTGTCTGGAAATTCAACGGAGTGTTGCGTTTCGACTAAACGACTAGAATTTTCTTTTTCTTTTTTTAGGGAAAAAAATCAACCAAGGCTTATTTGATTAACATGTGCAAAACTGAATTTTGCGAAACAAAGATAGGGTAAAAATCAATTAATATAATGTCATTTCTATTTGAATAATTTAAAAAAAAAAAAATCGTTCGATATAGACTTATTTGAATTATATTATAATAAGAAGTTAGTTTCAAAATATTTAAATTTCAATAAAAATATTCTAAAGTCATTTTTAATAAGGAGAGAAGCGGTGGCTTTGCTTGCTAGGTAGTCTATGCCTTCCTATGGTGATGTTAAATGGTGACACGTGGAAGTCATTTGGTAACAACATCAAAAATTACTGCTCCTTCAAATACCATGTGCCCAATAAAACAAAAAGAATTAGGTGAACACCCACTGAAGAAACACTATCACCAAGCAATTTTTTATGTCTCAAGATTGCGCAATGTCTGTTGCCCATATTATCCTTTTCTCTTTTAATGTTTGTTGCATTTTTTTTCATTTGACTAAGGTTCTGTCTTTTAAACATGTGCATCTTCTTATAAGAGGCATCCCTTTTATATATATATATATATATATTAGAAAAGGAGTTGAGTTTACCTACGATCCAAGAGCAGGGTGAAATCTTTTTTCTTCCTATGTGATATCGATGTTGGGAAAAACGAGTCATCTATTACCCTCAGGCATTTACCTAGGCACCTAGGATCGTTAGAATGTCTCTCCCAACATCTTGACCAACTCCAGAATCGAATTTTCTCCCTTTATTGAGAGTGTCTCTTATAAGAGGCATTTTGATTCGACTAAATATAGATAACTCGTCGTGCAAGCAGGCATGCTCTTTGAGTAGACCCTACTAGATTGAGCAGTTTCATATGATTATCGTTTAGGTACAAGTCAGATCTGCTGTAAGATTAAGAATTGAAAATCCCAACCCAATTTTGTTTCCTCTTGCCTGTTAAAACCAAAACATGAATGAAGGCTATACACTTAAAACAAGATACTGAAAAAGAAAAGCAAAATATAATCCGGAAATGATATACCAACCAAAACAAATATGAAGCCATTAAAATTAATCCCACTCATTCTTTTCACCCTATTTATAAGACATTTGTAAATCTTATTAGTTCTAATGTTTAAAATTAAATAAATTCAAATTTTGTTACTTTTACTTAATAGTAAGGAACGAGTGATAATTTTAAAGTTAAAAAAAACTAGATTATGTATAAAATTATGGGAAATTTATACATAAATAATAATTGAAATTCCAAATACCAAGAAGGTATCCAATTTATGAAATTTCGAATAATACTACACACAAACGAAATTTTTAATTATGTGTCGTTTTACAATACTGCCCCTACTTAAAAAAAAAAAAAAAAAAAAAAAAAACCCAGCCATCCTTGTCGGGGACTCTACCACAAGCCGGCAAGCCCCTTAATACACTATATGCCCTATAAATGTAAGATTAGAGAAGTAATTAAGAATATAATAAGTATAATTGTAAAGTCACGAAAAAAATATAATCATTAAAAAGTCTTAATAATAAGTGAGCGTTATAAACCTATCCACTATTTCCTATACTAAAATTTGTCGTTGCATGTTGGTGGCTTTACTTGAAGCCTCTTTTTTTTTTGTGAATATGTTTCCTTCTTCGTGCACCTAATTGTAATCATTTTTGCAATGTAATAATGAGTTGGAGAGGGGAAATTCAAAGGAAAAGGGAGAAGACGGCGAGGTGGAATGAAAAGAAGTGGCGGATACCTCCATTTTTTTAAGGAAAAACGTGGAACACGTGCTCGATCAAAATCAATATCCAACGTTAAAACTACAAGACACACAATGTCTGTGTCTACCAAACTCCATCCCCACCGTTACAAATTTTCAACTTTCGCCCATGTACAATTTATTCTGCGACCTGTGCCTTGCGTGTTTCCCAAGGACACTTTTCTCTTCACATACTCTCTCTCTCTCTCTTCTTTATATCTATTGCTCCTCAATTCATCCTCTTCAATCTTCTTCTTCTTCTTCACTTCCCCTGACGACATCGTTTATGAAGATGAGGAGAAACTGCAACTTAGAACTTTGTCTTTTCCCTTCTCACGATTCCAGCCACAATCACCACCAACACCACCCCAAGTAAGATCAAACCAATAACTTCTCTGACTCATTTTGTTTTTTCTTGCTTCTGATTTTTGTTACCTCAACTGTTATAACTTGTGGGTAGTAATTTGATTAGGTTTGCATAGTCGTGGTAGTATAATAATGATGATGTTTTTTTATTTTTTGGTGTGTTTGAAATGATGAAGAATGGGAGAAGGCAATAATAATAATGATGATGACGAGAGAGAGATGAGTGGAGAGGATGAAGGGAAGCAACAGAAGCTCACAATTTTCTATGATGGCAAGGTTTGCATCTCTGATGTCACCCACCTTCAGGTCTGTGTCTTTTCTTCTCTATTTTAACATATATTTTGTAGCATTTTAATTTGTTTGTGTAATTATTTTTATTTATCATTTTGGATAGAAAGAGTGCATTTAATTTTTTATTGTTACATTCAAAATAATATTTAGCACCCTAATAAATAATGTACTTATAGTTTGTTATTTTGATGCTAATTTTTTTTTTTTTTTGGGGGAGTGCGAGTGAGTTGACAGAGAAGAGATTGAAAATGAATATTGAAAGAGGAAGGGAAAATGAATAAGGGAATTAGGGACAAGAGACAAGACAATAAATGTTTGTTTCGGTTAGTGGTAAAATCTGATTTTTCAACAAAATTTATGGTTTACAAGGTAAGCGTGTGAGTAAAGTTTTATATCGACTTGCATAAATGTGTTTTTTAAACGCCAACTCAAACAAACACTAAGAGAGTAGGTGGTGGTATGGAGATATTTTATTATTAATTACTACCACTCTAGTCCTATTTATAAGTCCCTTTGGATCAAAAAATTTGGTGCTATTTATAAATCCACTTTCAGGTAATAAATGAGATTGTAACAATTTTGCCTATATTAATTGTAACAATGAAAATAGAGAGAGAAGAAAGAATGAAAGATACTCATTCATAAATAAGGACAAAGTTGAAAATTTACCCATAATCATTGAGCTAACTACCTCTCCTTAATATGTATAATTTAGTTACAGATAATTTATAAATAATATCAGAGTAGTATTATTTACTTGTGGTTGATGTGAGGGGTTATTTGAAAGAAAGTGTTTGAATTCAAAGACTTTTCAATTTGAATTTTTGGAATTTTTGTGCGTTTGAAAGATTTCACGTGAAGTAGTAGCTAGGTGTCTAGTGTTATTAAGAGCCATTAATTACAATGTTGCTAGCGACTTGTATTTGACAATCAAATAGTAATAAATGGGAATGAATGAATGCAGGCGAGGTGGATAATGAAGGAAGCAAGCAAAGAAATGGCGGAGGAGGAGAAGAACATGATGAAGTTGAACAGATCATTGAGTCAATCTCAGACGGAGATGTGTAGCCCTAACAACAACAATGCTTTATCACTTTCCATGAAGAGATCTCTCCAACGTTTCCTTCAGAAGCGCAAGGATCGTATCCTCCATTCTCCTCATCCTTACCATCATCCTTAATTCATTATTCCTTCTCACTTCATTATTAATTACTTCAGTGTATTGTCATGACACTCACTTTGGCTCTCTCTCTCTCTCTCTCTTGCAGTTTCTTCTTTATTCATTATTAGTTTCTCTGTTTATTTTTTGTATTACATCCATCAGTTTTATTTTTGAACACTCTTCCTACCTAGCTTATAATCACCTTTTTCTTTCTTTATTCTTGTAATAGTACTCAAAAACACATTTGATCTCTCTCTCTCTCTCTCTCTCTCTCTCTATATATATATATATATATATATATATATATATATGGGGTTATCGTTTATCATGTCACTTGACATAAGGTTATGTCAAGTCACTCCAAAACTACGTTGTTTTGGGATTAGAGGAATTAATAAACTCTCAAAACGACGTAGTTTTGAGTCAGGGGAATTAATGAATGCTCTTTTAGTAAAACTCATATAATAAATTCTAAAACAAAAATACAAAAACACCCTTCATTAATTTCCATAACTCCCAAAACGACGTAGTTCTGGGCTCACTTGACGTAATCTTATGTCAAGTGACATGACAAACGATAAACCCTATATATATATATACCACTCTGGTCCTATTTATAAGTCCCTTTTGACCAAAATACACATACCAAGGAGAGTTAGTTAGCTCAATGATTGTGGGGTAAATTTTCAACTTTGCCCTCATTTATGAATGAATATCTTTCAACTTTTTATTCTCTCTCTATTTTCATTGGGTGTCTTTCAACTCTTTCTTCTCTCTCTATTTTCATTGGTATAATTAATATGGGCAAAATTGTCACAATCTCATTTATTATATAAGAGAGGACTTATAAATAGGACCAAATTTTTTGACCAAATGGGACTTATAAATAGGACCAGAGTGGTATATATATATAGATTGCTTTAGACTGGGATTTATAGGCATCCCCGCTCCATTAAAGTTTTGTTTTCCTTTTTCTCACGTTTCTTCCTCATGTTTCAAATAAATAAAAGAGAATATATAGTTGGAAAAAAGACACATAAAAATCGTGTGAATTAGGAAAACCCTAAAAAGTCTGTTGACACATGAAAATGACATATAAGTCTTAAAGAAGGAATATGGGTTTTAGAAATGTTGTTCTTTTACCAAAATGCCCATCAAAGTTTTTTCTTTTTTTTTTTGTGAAAGGACCCTCGCAGGTGCCGGAGCTCTGCCGGCCAACACCACCCCATAGGCGGGCCATCGGTGATTGAAGCTTCAATGACAACTTCAGTAATGAGATTAATTACTTAAATATAGAAATTGATCATTTGAACTTATTTAGCCCTATTTGACATCGTTGACAAGTTGAATAAAGGCAATGATGACTTAAGTATAGCAATTGACAACTTGTGCTCCCCAGGTTGAAAATGGCTATACTCAAGTTGTCATTTAATTTCCTCTATTCAACTTGTCAACAACACCTGATAAGGCTAAGAGAGCTCAAGTAGTCAATCTCTATATCGGAGTAGTTAATCTCATTATTCAAGTTGTCATCAGAGCTTTGATCGCTTTTCCTCTATTCAACTTGTCAACAACACCTGATAAGGGTAAGAGAGCTCAAGTAGTCAATCTCTATATCGGAGTAGTTAATCTCATTATTCAAGTTGTCATCAGAGCTTTGATCGCTGGCGGGGCGGAGCTCTAGCGGCAGCGAGGGTTCTTTTCTTTAAAAAAAAAAACTTGAGGGGTATTTTGGTAAAAAAACATTACATTTAAAATCCTAAGCTTTTCTTTGAGACCTATTTGTCATTTCCATATGTTAATAAATTTTTTGGATTTTTCCTAATTTAGATTATATTTATATGAAATTTTCCCTTTATTGTTTGCGAGTACACTGTGACTTCTTGATTTTTCTTTGCATATTATACAGTGATATTGATTAGACCCAGGATGAAAATCATGGAACTCTATTTATTAGTAGTGTATGATCAATCAAAATATGTGATTTTCTTGGCATGAAAATATGTGATTATTTTAATTTAATTTCACTCTAATTGATTGAATATTGTGGATCAGCCCCCAGAAATATGAGACACACACACACAGATATATATATATATATATATATATATATATATATATATATATATATATATATATATATATATATATATATATATATATATTTTTTTTTTTTTTGTGTGTGTGTGTGTGCATATATTTAATTTGTATGTGTGTGTATACACAAACATATGCATATGTATATACACACACATACATATGTGTGTGTCTATATGACATATTTAATTTAATTTCGTTTACTTTTAAACTCACCTAATATCAAATGAATTCCACACTCCAAAAACATGTGAACATGGGATCCAACCACCACGACACAATATCTCATGATATTTAAGGTTATATACTCTCTTTTTTTGCCTTCCATATACTCATATTTAAATAAACTATCTATCTTATTCTTGTAATATTACGAATAATATTTATCCATATATATTAATTCCATATATTATAATTTTTTATGAATTGAAGGGCAAAATGTTATAACAATAACAAGTACTAATATTTTACTGAAATTGTATAGTGATGTTATTATTACTGGGAAGAATGGTAAAAAAAGAATTTTGAAATTGCAAAATATCAAATCAAATATTTTCCATGAAATGAATTATAAATTTTTTATCAAATTCCATCATTACCTTATCAATTCTTAATAACAAACCTGATTAAGAATTTTATAATTTAAAAGTTTCTTTTTCCGTCCGGGATATAAAAATTGAAATTGTTTTTCTAGTAATTGAAATTGATTTAGTGACGGTATTTAAAGTCACAAACAACTGTTGATGATATTTAATTAAAAATAGGGACATATGTGTGAATGTCTTTGGTAGTTTAGCGAAACATGTGGTGGCACTTCGATCAAAAGAAAAAAAAACAAAAAACAAACATGTGGTGGCACCAACTTAAAAAAGGATAGTCAAAGGTTAAGGTGGGGACCAAATTGTTATATATATAAGTGACTCTTAATTAGTAAGCCCTCAAATCAGCACTATAATTTCATGTCCCACTTCTTCGACACAGACTCCCACTAGGAATTTTTTCATATGTTACATATTGTGAATCGATCGATATTGACCTCACATGCATATTTGACTCACCCATCCCGGTCCATTAATAATAATAAAATCAAGGTTGAAGGTGTAAATTTAGTAACCAACTATTTTTTAGGGAGATTAACTTATAAATATCATATGAAATTCAAAAAAACCCTAAATATCTATTAAAATTTGTAAAAGACATAAATGTGACATGGATCAAAGTAGGATTTTAAAATGTTAATGAATTTACCATTATGCCCTCTCTTTCTCTATCCTCTTCCTCTCTTCATCTTCCTCTCTCTCTCTCTCTCTCTCTCTCTCTCTCTCTCTCTCTCTCTCTCTCTCTCTCTCTCTCTCTCTCTCTCTCTCTCTCTCTCTCTCTATCTAATTTGTTCATCTAGCTTAATAGTGTGCGAAAAGGTGATATTTTTCTTAAGGGATACTTGTCGATAAGTCCCCAAAATCTCCTTCTCTATTTTCATAACCTTTTTAAATATATATATATATATATATATATATATATATATATAATAAGATTCACAAGTTTAGTAATGGTTTTGACAAGTCTCGTAATGGGATTAACAAAAACATTTTCTGATGAAAAAAAGAGGTTGAGGAAGAAGGTAAACAGTAAATAATGAGTTTGACAAGTTTTATAATGAAATTCACAAGTTTAGTAATGATTATGACTAGTCTCGTAATGGGATTAACAAAAACATTGGTGAATTCAAACTTGCATGTTTTCATCAGAAAACATTTTTGTTAATCCCATTACAAGTCTTGTGAAAGCCATTAATGAACTTGTTAATCCAATTACAACTTTTGTTCATAGTTCTCATATGTAGGTGAATCCAGACTGACAAGTTTTACCTAACGAACGTCTTTCTTAAACCTATTACAAGTCTTGTGAATACCATTGATAAACTTGTTAATCTCGTTACGATTTTTCTTAAATCCCACATTTACTGTTCACTTTCTTCTTTCTCAAAACCCAGATACTATTCAACTCAGGAGGGGGTAGGTTTGATGATGGCACAACAGACCAAGAAGAAGGTTGTGCGCAATGAATTTGGAAGAAGAGCACAAACACAAATGACGTGATTGGAAGGGACTTGGTAAATAAATCTGCCAGATTTTCACTTGAACTGATTTGCTGGATATCTATTTCACCATCTTTTTGTAGGTCACGAGTAAAGAAGAATTTTGGTGAAATATGTTTTGTTCTATCGCCCTTGATATAACCTTCTTTCAGTTGAGCAATACATGCAGCATTATCCTCACATAGGACAGTTGGTACCATTTTTCCTAAAGATGAATAACAAGTTGTTCGTATGTGATATATAATCATCCTCAACATACACATTCTCGACTTGCTTCATGCATTGCTAGGATTTCTGCATGGTTAGATGATGTGGCTGATATTGTTTGTTTCATAGATAGCCAAGAAATAGCTACACCTCCACATGTAAATAGATAGCCTGTCTATGATTTGCCATCGTGTGGATCAGATAAAAATCCAGCATCTGCATAACCAACTAGTTCATGCTTGGATACGTATGAGTAGTATAATCCCATGTCCATAGTGCCTCTGAGGTAACGAAGAATGTGTTTTACTCCATCCCAATGCCTACGTGTTGGTGAAGAACTATATTTTGCTAATAAATTAACAGCAAATGAGATATCAGGACGTGTATGATTAGCAAGGTACATTAGTGCTCCAATAGCACCAAGATATGGTACTTTAGGACCAAGTAGTTTTTCTTCACCTTCTTTGCTTATTACTCGAGGTCGGAATGGATCTTTATCCACTTTCAAAGACCTTACTATCATTGGAGTACATAATGGATGTAACTTATCTATATAAAATCGCTCTAGAACTTTCTTTATACAAGTTTCTTGATATACAAAGATTCTATTCTTTAGATACTTGATTTGTAATCCAAGACAGAATTTTGTTCTTTCCAAGTCTTTCATTTCAAACTCTTTCTTCAAACAATTGCCTTTTGAAGCTCTTCAGGTGTTCCAATAATGTTGATATCATCAACATAAACAACAATTGTAACATCCCATGTTTGAAATGCGGAATTTTTTTTTTTTTCAAACAAACAATCAGAGTGGAGCAATAGAGCGAAAGAGCATTTGGATTCTTAGCCAAAACATCAACCATTGTGTAACATTGTATAGATTACAGTAGTCCTATGGTTTAGAAAGGAACAATGATAGAAACAGAAAGCGGAAAGGAATGCGTAAAGCGATAAAGATAGAAACAGTCTTCAGCTGCATGCCTACTCCGGGTATTTGCCTCGATTCACGATCTGTGGTCCACCTGACCCTGAAGCTACAGCTGAGATTCAATTCACCATATTGAATCTCAGGTAACGGTTAACCTCATACCCAAACAAGGAAAACGTACTTTCTACGGAGAAACGTGCAAGAATCCTACAGCGGCACGTCGGGCAGCGTAACGGCAGCAGAATCAACGTTTCAGATATCCTATGAGAATAATGTCACTTCTATTAGTAATTTGACATTATAACTGGCATTTTAGGTAAAAATTACCATTTTGCCCCTATACCCCTACTTGGCGGAATTTCGCCGCGCTTCCGCTACATAGGCTATTTTCTTCCCAAAATTTCGCGTAACTTCGACGCATTTATGATTCTTGAAAATAAAGACTAAAATAGCCCTCCCATATGATACCTAAATCATAAACGTCGGATCAACTTTATGAGAAACGATCTGGACCGTTGAACCAAACTTCTTGAAGAAGTTTTCTCTCCTCCCTTTCTCTCTCCTGGCCGACATCAAGGGCTGATGTGGCAGCCTCCCATTGGCCCAAAATTGATGACTGGCAGTTACTTTATGCCCGGACTGGCCGATTTTCCGATCGGTACCGATTCGCGTAATTTGGAAACATCTCGAATTTTGGACAACCGATTTGAAGACCTTCTCTTCCATACTAGAAATGTCTATTCCAACTATTTTTCTGACTCGCCTAGGCCATTTCGGATTGACGGAAGTTTTACGGAAAAACGTGACGGTTTGAAACGAAAATCCGGAAGTTCCAGCTTATAGACATAGATGCACTGATTTCAAATATGCCCATAAAAATTCCCAATTCTTTTTCATATGTCGCAACACAACCGTTTTGTACCCTTGGCTATCTGCCCTTTTCTCGAATTTCTCTATTTCGTCTTATTAGGAAAAGTCCTATTGACTTGAATTAACTTCCGGAGAGTTTAACGGAAGATAATAACTCACCGATCACTAATATAACTTGACTTTGAAAATCCTATTCCTGACTCTCCGGATAGGATCCGTTCCCTATTTTTCATTTTACTATTCACCTTTGTATTATTTAATTAGAGTTTATTATTTTTAAAACTCTTATATTATTATTAAATTGTATTTTCTTTTTCTTTCTCTTTTTTTTTTCTTCTTCTTTTTTTTCTTTTTTTTTTCCAGCCCTAATTTCGTTTTTTTTAATTTAATTTTTAATTTAATTATTTAATTATTTATTTAATTAATTTTTCCAAAAATTTCACAAAATTACCTAATTGGTCCATTCTTGTATTTAGGCCTAAAAATACCTAAACTCAACTATTTTTCATAAAAATTTCCAATTAATTAGTAAATACATTTTTACTAATTTTAAAACAAAAACCACCAATTTTAGGGTTTCATGTAATTATTTGTGAATTTCCTTCACTTATGCTTAAGTAATTAGCCCAATATTACTTAATTACTTAATTATCATAACTTGATAATTTTCTTAATTACAATGTCTCATTATCTTCATACTCATGTATTTACATTAGTATTTTCATACCTCTAACATTATTCCATAATTACAAGGGTATTTTGGTCTTTTTACTACTTTTTGAACACTCTTATACAATTTTCCCAAGTTCATATTTTATTAAATTACCATAATTATGGATAATATACTCTCCTAATTCACTTGGTCATTTTACTGCATTTTGGTATTTTTCCCATAATTTCCTAAGTTGATTACCCTTTCCAGGGGCATTTTGGTCATTTTGGCTCTTTGGTCCTTAAATTCCCTAATTTCTTGTAGAAATTCTTCCTAGAAAATATGCTATAATTATACAAGACTGGAGATTGAATTTTCACTTATCAGAATTATCCAACTTTTATTTATAATATGCCAGATAAATATCCGGGTATTACAACAATTATAGCAAATTTTCTTCCAGATCTTTTCATGAAGATGCATGGGCATATCGGGTCACTTTTATACCCTTCTTTCAACAAATATATATATATATCACTGTCAAGTGAGCCATATAGATAGGCAGTCACAACATGCATTAGATGTAGGTCAAGTCTTTCATTTATAGCTAGGCTAATCAAATAACGAAAAGTAGTTGCATCCACTACTGGTGAATATGTCTCTTCAAAATCAATGTCAGGTCATTGTGTAAAGCCTTGGCTAAAAGACGTGCCTTATATCTTGTAATTTCACCCTTTTCATTTTTCTTTCGTATAAAAACCCATTTGTATCCAACCGGCTTTACATCTTTAGGCTTATGGACTAAAGGTCCAAATACCTTTCGTTTTGCCAATGATTTTAATTCTGCATCAATGTCATCTTTCCATAGGGGCCAATCCTTTCTTTGATGACACTCCCTAATAGATTTTGGCTCATAATCCTCATTATTATTCATTACATCATTTGCTATATGATAAACAAAGATGTCGTCAACGTTGACTTCATTTTGGTCCCATCGGATTTCATTCATAACATAATTTATTGAGATCTCATTATTTTCACATATTTCAGGTACCTGAGTCTCTTTTGGAACCATAATATTCTCTTCTGGAGATAATACCTCTTCATGAGGTGGCTCTTCTAGAGCTACTGATTTTCCTTGATTATCCTTGATTTGACCATCTATATTCTTTGCTCCTTTTTTTCTTTCGAGGATTTTTATCTTTGGAACCAATGGGTCTCCCACGCTTCAAGTGTGTTTTAAATTCATCATTTATAATAGGTTATCCTTTAGGAACATTAATTCGAATAGGAGCATTAGCAGCTGGAACATGTGACTTTATCACTTTCTTTGGGTCAGTAAATGCTTCTGGCATTCGATCAGCTAAATTCTGTAAATGAATTATCTTTTGAACTTCCAATTCTCATTGTTTTATATGAGGATCAAAATGAGCCAATGATAATTCATTCCAGTTAATATCTTTGCTCAATTGCTTATTTTCTCCCCCTAATGTTGGGAAAACTGATTCATTAAAATGACAATCAGCAAACCATGCCATAAACAAATCTCCAGTAGATGGTTCTAAATATTTTATAATCGAAGGAGATTTATACCCAACATATATTCTCATCCTTCTCTGAGGACCCATTTTGGTGCATTGTGGTGGTGCTATTGGCACATATACCGCACTCCCAAAAATCTTTATATGGGATATATTAGGTACTTGACCAAAAACCATTTGTAAGGGGGAAACTTTTAGATAACTTGTTGGCCTGATGCGAATTAACATTGTTGCATGCAAAATGGCATGGCCCCAAGCAGAAATCAAGAGATTAGATCTCATAAGTAAAGGTCTTACAATAAATTGCAATCGTTTGATTAATGATTCTGCAAGTCCATTTTGCGTATGAACATGTGCTACAAGATGTTCAACATCAATTCCAAGAGACATACAATATTCATTAAAAGCTTGTGAAGTAAATTCACCAGCATTAACAAGACGTATTTTCTTGATAGGATAATCAGGGTAATGTGCTCTTAATCTAATCAATTGAGCAAGTAATCTCGCAAACGCCAGGTTGCGAGAAAATAATAAACAAACATGCAACCATTTAGTTGATGCATCAATTAAAACCATAAAGTACCTAAATGGTGCGCATGACGGGTGTATTGGCCCACAAATATCTCCCTGTATCCTTCTAGAAACGTGAGAGACTCACTTTCTACTTTGCTTGGTGAGGGCCGAATAATTAATTTTTCCTTGGAACATGCAACACATGAGAAATCATGGGATTGTGGTATTTGTTTACACTTCAGGATATGTCCACATAAATTCTCAATTATTTGTCGCATCATAGTTGACCCGGAATGGCCTAACCAGTTATGCCAAACATTAAATATGTCCTTATCAACACACTTTTGGTTTTCCGTAACATTTATCTCAATTGAACTAATATATGTATAGTACAAACCAGAAGATAACATTAGTAATTTTTCTAGAACACTTTTTTCACCAAATCTAACAATAATGATTTGTAGATATTCCTTATTCTTCTCATTTATAGTCTCAATATGATACCCATTCCGGCGGATATCCTTAAAGCTCAATAAATTTCTATGAGACTTAGAAGAATATAAAGCATCATTAATAACAAATTTCGTACCATTGGGTAATATTATAATCGCTCTTCCGGAGCCTTCAATTAACTTTGATTACCTACTATGGTATTGACGCTTGCACTACTAATCGTTAGATGTGAAAAATATTTCTTATCTCTAAGAATTGTATGTGTTGAAGCACTATCTATGAGACACATATCTTCATTCTTGTATTCAATAATTGACATATCCATAATCTTTATTAAAAGAAAAGAAACAGAATGTAGGAGTTTAAGAGTCAATAGACATCCACATAATTAACATATTCATAATATTCTATTATTTTTTAGGGGGAAAACAGCCAAGGCTTATTTGATTAACATGTGCAAAAGTGAATTCTATCCCAACTGAATTTTTCGAAACAAAGATAGAATATAAATCAATTAATATAATGTGATATATATTTAAATAATTAAGTCATTTTTAATTAAGAAGTTAGTATCTCAAAGGAGGAGGAGGGACTGAAATTTTTTCACAAGAAACAGAGAGAGAGAGAGAGCGGTGGCTTTGTTTGCTAGGCACTTGCTTGGGATACAGGTAGGAAAAACGACTTATAATCAATTTGACTAATGAAAAAGTTAGATTAGGTAAAAATCATATTGTGAAATGTGGTTTATGTTTGAGTTAACGGTAACATAAGTAGCTTTTGATATTTAAACTTCTAGTCAATTGACTGGTACTAAGAATATACTTTAGGATACTAAACGGTACTAAAAAAAATACTTTATGATCTTGAAAAATTATTTTTAGTATTAGTTAGTACCCTAAAATATTTTTTAGGGTATTAAATGGTACTAAAAAAAACTTCATTCTCTTGAAAAATTATTTTAGGATCTTAAAAAAACTAATTATAGTACTAGTCAAAGCAGTCATTACCCTAAAATATTTTTTACACTACTACAAAATATGGATATTACTACCCTAAAAGACGTCCTTATTTTAAAAAATGAAGTAAAAAATGAAGGCGGTGGCATTGTCGTAATTATTTACTTGATTTTAAGACTTTAGACAACCTAAATATTAATTTAGGACGCCTAAAGTTTTTTTTTAACTACCTAAATTTATTTTAGGTAGTCTAAAATGTAATATTTGGCGCAATTTAGGATATTTTTTGGCGCGTGGAAAATTTTTGGCGACCTAAAAGTATATCAGGTCGCCAAAAGCAGTATTTTTGGCGACCTAAAAGTATTTCAGGACGCCAAAATCAACATTTTTGGCGCAATTTTGAAAATTTGGGAAATTTTTGGCTCAAGAATTTTTTTGGCGACACGAAAATGAATCAGTCGCCAGCAAGATTTTGGCGACTGAAACAAATTTCGTGTCGCCAAAAGGATAAAAATTTTTGGAAAAAATTTCGAAAATAATCAAATCAAATCAAAAAATCGAAACTAATACTAATCAAATCTAATCAAATCCAAACTTTTACTAATCAAATCAAAGAAATAAAAAATAATACTAATCAAATCAAATCAAAGAAATCGAAAATAATACTAAACAAATCTAATCAAATCCAAACTTTTACTAATCAAATCAAAGAAATAAAAAATAATACAAATCAAATCAAATATATAGAAACTTTTACTAATCAAATCAAAGAAATCGAAAAATAATCAAATCAAATCAAAAAAATCGAAAATAATACTAATCAAATCGGTCGCCAAAAAGGATAAAAATTTTCGGAAAAAAATTTGTGCCAAAAATAGTATTTTTGGCGACCTGAAACAAATTTCAGGTCGTCAAAAATACTATTTTTGGCGACCTTAAACAAATTTCAGGTCGCCAAAAATACTATTTTTGGCGACCTTAAACAAATTTCAGGTCGCCAAAAGGATAAATGTATTTATTAGCATTTCGATCGTCACGGCGCGATACACAATCGATCTCCCTCACACGGCGCTAAAACTCCTCTCCTTTTCCACTCGTCTCGTGCCTCGTCCTCCCTCCATCTTCCCTCCCTCGATCCTCTACTCCTCCTCTGATTCAGCCGTCGTTAGTTTCGTCGCCTCTTCCCGCCATGAGAAGTTCGGAGGAAAACAGATCTAAGTTTCCTCGCCACCGAGATCCGAAACCGAGCGACACCGGACGCCACCACGGATGAAAGCCACAGTTGATTTCGTTGCAGATCTGTTCAGGTGGGTTTGTTCTAGGTTTTTTTTAAGATAACCTTATCGCTTGCTTCTTATTTTTGATGTTTTCTTGGATTTGCTCCATGGCATTTTTTATTATTCTAGATTTGCTCCTTAGCATGTTTCTTGAATTTCAGATCTGCTCTTCCTCTTCCCAAATCGTGGCTTGCTATCTTCGATCCGCTTGGCTCATCACTATCTAGCTCCCCGAAATTGAGGTTCGGGGGGTTTTTTTTTTTTTAAAAAAGGCGTCATGTGAGGCGACCTGAATAAATTTCAGGACGCCTGATATTAGGCGTCTGAATAATTTCAGACGCGCTGATATGAGGCGACTGAATTTATTTCAGTCGCTAATATCAGGCGTCCTGAAATAAATTCAGGTCGCCAAACTTAAAAAAAAACGACTACCCAGCCCGAGACGTCCCTCTGAAAAAGGACGTTAATTGGGCCTTATTTAGGTCGTTTTTTCGTTTTTTTGTAATAGTGTTATGATACTAAATGTTACTAAAAAAATAACTCATGATCTGGGTCTATAAGTCCGATTGGAACAAAAACTCCCCAAAGTAACTTTTCAAATAAGTTACTTTTGGTCCATAAGTCCGATTGGAATAACTTATCAATCAAACATGCATTTTCCCATAAGTCCGATTCAAACAATATATAAGTTCAATTGGGCTCTCCAAAAGTCATACAAACATGCACTCTGTCTTCCTATGGCGATGTTAAATGGTGACACGTGGAAGTTAATTGGTAACAACATCAAAAATTACTCCTCCTTCAAAATGCCACGTGCCCAATAAAACAAAAAAAAATTAGGTGAACACCCACTGAAACACTACCACTAAGCAATCTTTTATGCCTCACGATTGCGCAATGTTTGCTGCCCATATTATCCTTTTCTCTTTAATGTTTGTTGCACTTCTTTTCATTTGACTAGGTTCTGTCTTTTAATCACGTGCATCTTCTTATAAGAGGCATTCTGATTCGACTAAATATAAATAACTCTTCTAATAGAGATTTGAATTTTGATTTGTCACATTATAAAAGACTAATTTCTTCTAGAGTGTTTTAGACCTTTTAAAATTGATCATTTTGCGCTTTGTGAATAAACCACTGTTACACACATTATACTCCCTCTAGTTCTTATTATAAGGTGCTAACTAACAATTCCCACAAGCTAATAAAAAGGGTTAAGTAACAATTTTGCCCCGGAAGTACACCCCCAGGAGCAATTTTGCTCTGGAAGTTTTTTTGGGTTCAATTTTGCCCCAGAAGTTTTTTTTTTGAAGCAATTTTGCCCCTTCATTAACAACCGTAACGGTCAACTGCTATTTATGATATCATATATTTTTAATTCTTATTTTCATAATATCTAGGGTGGAAACAGGTCAGGCCAGCCCAGGCTTCACCCTTAACAGGTCAGGCCTGTTCGGCAACAAAGTAGCCTAAGCCTGGCTTGTGGCCTGTTATAGGCCTTTTTTAGTCTAAGCCTGGCCTGTACCTTGTTAAGGAGTCCTATATTTTTAAAAATTTTATAATTAGTCTAACAGGCCACAGGCCTCACTGCAAAAACAAGTCTACTTCAAACAGGCCAAAAATAGGCCTACTATAAATAGGCCAAATTACATAAATTAGCTAAGGCAGAGATAAAAAAGGGTTGCATTATAATTAACGAGTCATTATTGTAAAATTAAATATTAAATATAAAAAAGGGTTAAGTAGCAATTTTGCCCCGGAAGTATACGGTTGGAGTAATTTTGCCCTGAAAGTTTTTTTTGGAGCAATGTTGCCCTGGAAGTTTTTGTTTGGAGCAATTTTGCCCCTCCGTTAACAATCCTAACGTTCACCTAACAGTTGACCGTCAACCCTAACGATCACCAGTTGACCGTTAGGGTTGTTAATGGAGGGGCAAAATTGTTCCAAACAAAAACTTCCAGGACAAAATTGAACCCAAAAAAACTTCCAGAGCAAAATTGCTCCTGGGGGTATACTTCCGAGGCAAAATTGCTACTTAACCACAAATAAAAACGGTTAAAGTCAATAAAGTTGTTCTACAATTTAAGTAACTTCCAATATTACCCCTATTAATTGCACTAAACTTTAATATTATATTAATTATTACTCTCACCCACTACCCTTATTAATTATGGGCATACATGGAAAAAATAATTAATACGTTTTGGAAACAAGCAAGTGCCTTATAAAAAGGATGAAATACAATTGCTAATTGGTACTTTATAATAATGACTAGAGAGAGTACCAGCCTATTACATAGATATACCCACCATTGTATGGTGAAAAAATACATTTTTTCAAATATATTCCAAACTGGCACTTATGAGTTTGAATGAGGTTAGAAATGCTGGCATTTTGACCATTTTACCCCTTATTAATTAATTAATTAATTAATTACCATTTTGCTCCTGTTCGAAAACTATATACCAATCTGCCCCTGTTTAGTCGATTACATGATTTTTTTAGTTGATTACATGATGTAATCGACTAAAAAAACCATGTAATCGATTACATCATAAAAAAAATTAGGTTAAAACTTCGGAAAACCATAACTTTTGGCTCGGGAGTCTGAATTAGGTTATTCTTTTTTTGATTCCACATAAATTTTTGAGATCAATGCACTAACATAAAAATTTGTGTCCTCGGGTGTCCGAATCAAGTGTTGAAAAGAAAATTTAGCCACACATGGCTATGTCAAAATCCATAACAAATAAATTAACTTCCAAATTTAATGAAGAGAAAGGAGGAAGAACACAAATTAACTTTTCAGTTAGCTGTTGTAACGTAAGAGACTGAAGGTTGTGCCTTGGGATAGAACAACCTTGGTTGCTGTCAGAATCTGTTTCAGCGCTGCTCTCCGTTCTGCATTTCATCTTCCTCTGCTTCTTGAATTGCTTCGCTGCTGCGTTCTATTTTTTCCTTTGTTGCCGTCCAGTTCGCATCCCCTTGCGTCTCTAATCTTTTTAATATATATATATATATATATATATATAACTTAGGTTTAGGCCGTGCAATATCTGATTCTTGCTTTTCTCTCAATGATTAGTGTTTGGCTTGTGTCCCACGTCTTAGATTTTAATATATATATTTGAATTGTTTCCTTTTATTTGATGTTTTCTTTTTGATTAGATCATGTAATATCTCCTGCACAATAAAGATAGGATATGAATATATTTTATGTCGAATTATACTTTGATCCTATGTTTAATTTAATGATAGAACAATATATAAAATATAACTAAATAGGTATATAATATTAACAAATCTAACTAATTATATCATAAAATATACACCTATTTAATTATAAAATATATACTTATCAGTTTTACATATTTTGTTTTTGTAGATGATGTTATTTAATTTTTATTGTTATTTTTGCTTTTCAAAAATAAAAAATAATCATTTCAATGTGTACATGTTGAAAATTTTTGTGGAATAAAAAAAAATCATTTGATTCAGACTCCCGAGCCAGCCTTCCGAAGTGTTAACCTTTTTTTTTTGTGATGTAATCGATTACATGGTTTCTTTCGTCGATTACATTAATCGACTAAACAGGGGAAAATTGGTGTATAATTTTTGAACAAGGGAAAAATGGTAATTAATTAATTAATAAGGGGTAAAATGGTCAAAATGCCTTATACAAAAAAAAATGATGAAAGTATAATTTAATTTTAAAAACAAAATAAAACTACTTTCAACGCATGGGGTGTTATTAACTATAACTAATGGGTTCGTCGTGCAGGGCATGCTCTTTCAGTAGACCCCACCAGATTAAGCAGTTTCATATGATTATCATTTAGGTACAAGTCAGGTTTGCTGTAAGATAAAGAATTGAAAATCCCATCCAACCCAGTTTTGTTCACACTACTAACATAACTTTCTTTCTTTCTTGAAGTTGTGTTTTCAGTTCCCACGTAATTAAGTTAGATTTAATTTGAAAGTAATTAAGGGATTTGGGGGTTTATCAACATATAAAGAAGCAGTTGCAGGTGATAAGAGTGAGTTAAATGGGATGAAATTCATGAACATATAAGTGGAGTACGTAGGGTTGGTCACTATGGATTGGATGGTAGTATTAAAAATGGAATTGAATTGGGTGGGTCATGAAATAAAAAGTAGAAATAATGGGGCAGAGGAGGTAGTTTACCAAAGAAGTTTGGGACATAAACAAGATTGAAACACGTACAGGGAGACGCATATGGCTGAAATTAATTTCAAGAGTCATCAAAATATGAATGGGACATGTTAAAACCAAAACATAAATTAAGCCCATACACTTAAAACAAGAGACTGAAAAAGAAGCCGACAAATATAAAGCCATTAAAATTAATTCCACTTATTCTTTTAACATATATAATTTCATCTTGGCTAATAAAAACCTTAAATCTGATTAGTTCTAATGTTTAAACTTTAAAAAAAAAATCAAATTTTATTACTTTTACTTAATAGTAAGGAACGAGTGATAATTGTAAAGTTAAAAAAAAAAAAAAAAACTAGATTATGTATAAAATTATGGGAAAATTCTACAAAAATAACAGTTGAATTTCCAAATATCAAGATAGTATCCAATTTACAAAATTTCAGATCAATACTACACACTAAAATGAAATTTTTAAATATTTATGATTTTATAGTATTGCCCTTGCTTAAAAAAAACCCCAACCATCCTTGTCGGCGACCCTGCCAAAAGCTGGCAAACCCCTTAATACACTCTATGCCCTATAAATGTAGGATTAGAGAAGTAATTAAGAATATAATAAGGAGAATAATGGTAAAATCTCGATAAAAAAATATAATCACTTAAAAGTCTTAATAATAAGTGAGCATTATAAACCTATATGTTATTTCCTACCCTAAAATTTGTCATTGCATGTTGGTTGCCTTACTTTAGGACTTTCTTGGTGATATGTTTCCTTCTTTGCGCACCTTGTAGTCATTTTTGCAATGTAGTTGGAGAGGGGAAATTCAAAGGAAAAGGGGGAAGACGGCGAGGCGGAATGAAAAGAAGTGGCGGTATATCGGTGACACGCCAACACATCACCGTCATCTCGTGTCATCATACCTCCATTTTTTTAAGGAAAAACGTGGAACACATGCTCAAAATCAATATCCAACTACAAGACACACAATTTCTTTGTCCCCCAATTAAACTCCCCACCGTTTCAAGTTTTCAACTTTCGCCCATGTACCATTTATTCTGCGACCTGTGCCTTGCGTGTTTCCCAAGGGCACTTTTCTCATCACACACTCTCTCTCTTCTTTATATCTTTTGCTCCTCAATATTCATCCTCTTCAATCTTCTTCTTCACTTCCCCTGAACGACATCGTTTATGAAGATGAGAAGAAACTGCAACTTAGAACTTCGTCTTTTCCCTTCTCACGATTCCAGCCACAATCACCACCACCCCATGTAAGATCTAACCTATTACTTCTCTTTTTCTGATTTTTGTTATCTCGACTGGTATAACTTGGGGGTAGTAATTTGATTAGGTTTTGCATAGTCATGGTATATAATAAAAATCATAATGATGACGATGTTTTTTTTTTGAAATGATGAAGGGTGGGAGAAGGCAATAATAACAATAGCGAGAGAGAGATGAGTGCTGCAGAGGATGAAGGGCAGCAACAGAAGCTCACAATTTTCTATGATGGCAAGGTTTGCGTCTCTGATGTCACCCACCTTCAGGTCTCTGTCTTTTCTTCTTTATTTTAAGTTTAACATCAATTTTTATAATATTTTAATTTGTTTGAGTAACTACTCTATTTTTATTTATTATTTTGGATAAAAAGAGTGCATTTAATTAGCGGTTGATTGTTAGATTCAAAGTAATATCCGGCACCCTAATATTATTTTGCAGTATATCCAACACCTCTTGATCTTATTTTTAGATTCAAATAGTAATAAAAAGGAATAAATGAATGCAGGCGAGGTGGATAATGAAGGAAGCAAGTAAAGAAATGGCGGAGGAGGAGGAGAACATCATGAAGTTGAACAGATCAGTGAGTCAATCTCAGAGGCAGATATGTAGCCCTAACAACAACACTGCTTCATCACTTTCCATGAAGAGATCTCTCCAACGTTTCCTTCAGAAGCGCAAGGATCGTATCCTCCATTCTCCTCACCCTTACCATCATCCTTAATTAATAATTCCTCATCACTTCATTATTAATTACTTCAGGATATTGTCATGACTCTCACTTTGGCTCTCTCACACACTCTCGCAGTTTCTTCTTTATCTATTATTAGTTTCTCTCTTTATTTTTTGTATTATATCTGTCTGTTTTATTTTTGAACACTTCCTACCTAGCTTATCACCTTTTTCTTCCTTTATTCTTTTGTCCTTTTTCTTTCTTTGTTCTTGTAATAGTACTCAAAAACACATTTGATTTCTCTCTCTCTCTCTCTCTCTCTCTCTCTCTCTCTCTCTATATATATATATATATATATATATATATATATAATGTGTGTATGGATTGATTTTGACTGTGATTTATAGGCATCCTCCCTTAAAGTTTTCTTTTTCTTTTTTTCACTGTTCTTCCGCAATATGCTTGAATTTTTTTTAAAAAAAAAATTATAGAATATAGTGAAAAAGACAGGAAAAAAATTGAAATTGCAAAATTCTAGATTATGAATTTTTCAACTGAGATGTGAATTACTTATCAAGTTTTTTCATTCCTTTGTCAACTCTTGATATTTAAGATTTTGCAATTTCAAAATTATTTTCAGTCTTTTTTCCTAGAATATATGGTTTGTGAGTATTACTTTTTGTATTTTCCTTTACATATTATAATGTGATATTGATTAGAAGAAAAAGGATCAAACCCATATAATTCTATTTATTAGTAGTGTATGATCAATTAAAATATGGGATTTTCTTATTTTAATTTAATTGCTCTCTAATTTGTTGAATATTGTGGATTAGCCCCCCAATAAATATTAGAGACATCAGAGACATATATATATATATGACCTGTTATTGTTTCGTCTTATTAACACCATGATATATTGACTGGTCATTATATTATCAATTAATGAATTTAATTTCTTTACTTTTAAACTCACCTAATATCAAATGAAAGACACTCCAAAAACGTGGGAATATGTGACGCAACCACCACGGCACAATTTCTAATGATATTTAAGGTTAATCATGTACTCAATGATTATGACCTACTCTATACTTATTATAAAGCACCAACTAACTTTTCTCACAAACCAATAAAATGAGTTAAAGTCAATAAAATTGCCTAGAATCTAAGTAATTTTTAATATCACCCCTATTAATGACACTAAACTCTAATATTATATTAATTATTACTCTTACCCACTACCCCTATTAATTACGGGCAGACATGGAAAAAAATAATTAATGCTCATTGGGAACAACCAAGTGCCTTATAAAAAGAACCAAATAAACTTACTAGTTAGTGCCTTATAATAAGGACTAGAGGGAGTACAACTCTAGTCCTATTTATAAGTCTATTTTGATCAAATCTCACATACCAAAGAGAGGTAATTGACTCAATGATTATGAGGGTATATTTTCAACTTTGCCCTAATTTATGATTCGATATTTTTCAACTATTTATTCTCTTTCTATCTTCACAGGTACAATTAATATGGGTAAAATTGTTACAATCTCATTTATTACATGAAATTAGACTTATAAATAGGACCAGAGTGGTTAATTATTACCAGATCTAATATATGGCTAAGGGCCCTTTTGGATGGGCTTTTTTCATAAAAAAAACACTTTTTTTAATTCAAAAAAAATTAATTTATGTGTTTAGATGATATTTTTTTAAAAAAGTAAAAGTCACAAAAAAAAGCTAAAATGCTGCTTTTTTCAAAAGCTCAAATTTTGAGCTTAAAAAAAAAGCACAACATGAGGCTAAAAAAAAAAACACTTTTTTTTTAAGTCAATCCAAACGGGCTCTAAATTATGCAAAATCCCCTTAAACTTTGAGGCAGACAGTTGCATAGTTTCTCTAACATTTTAAAATTTAAATTTAATCCCCATTATCTTTTATCTTCTTATTGTTTTACCCTTTGCTGTTAACTAACCAATATCTTTTTTTAATGGAGATTGCCACATCAGATTAATAAATTAAAGACACCTCGCACCTTATGTAGCATCCCACATGACATCCTATGCAAGCTAATAAATTTATAGTAATTGCAACAATTTTACTCAAGGGTTAAAATGTAATTTTCTTCATTTTTTTTTAAAAAAAAAAAAAACCTTATTCTCATTGCCTGCTCTCCCTCTCAGCCTTTAATTCCCAAAAACACCATGGCGGCGTAGATTATCAAAGTGAATGAAGCTTCCAATCTTCTTTGTTTTGTGGTCAAAGTGAAGAAACTTCATCAGCCAACAAATGAAGTTCCCTAATTACCATTGTGCCATGGCTACTCTTTAGACTCTCATTATTCCCTGATTTGCCATCAGTTTTAGACCTACTTACCATCCCCATGGTTGTTGGATTGCTTTAAATTTTTCTGCTCAGCCTCTTTAGACTACAAAGAAGAGGTTGAAAATGAATAATGAAAGAGGGAAGGGAAAATGAACAAGAGAGTTAGGGACAACCACTACACACACAAAAAAAACAATTTTTGCGACAGAAAAATTCCGTCGCAAAAATGGGGTTTTCCGTCGCGACGGAATTTGCGACGGATTTCGTCCGTCGCAAAAACCCTCGTCGCAATTGCGACAGATTTCGAAATTTCCATCGCAAATTCGAAATTTTGCAAATTTGCGACAGATATGAAATCCGTCGCAATTGCGACGGATTTTCTATCCGTCGCAACTTTGTGACAGATTTTATATCCGTTGCAAAGTAATTTGTGACGGAATAATTTCTGCCCGTATTGCTGAAAGGAGTGAACCCATCCAAGCATAGATCAAGACGGACATTACGGAGATCCATAGCAAAGAAAGGATTTGCCTCGTCAAATTTACGCCAAGCTTCAGCATCGGATGGATGCGTCACAAAGTTTTCATCCCTGCGATGCTCCTGGTGCCACCTCATGTGCGCAGCTGTTTGTTCTGATGCATACAATCTCTGAAGTCTAGGCACAAGAAGAAAGTACCACATCTTGCTTAATGTTTGACGGGTCATTTTCCTTGCATTCCTCACAACTTTGTATCTGTCATGTCCACAAAATTTGCAATTGGTCAGCTCAGCATCATCCTTGTAATACAACATACATCCTCTGGGGCAGCAATGAATTTTTTCACATCCAAGACCAAGCTCTTTCACCTTTTTCTTTGCTTGGTAAAAATCCTTCAGCAAATTACTGTCTTTGGGAACAATCTTACTCATGATCTGCATTATTTCGTTGTAATTCCTCTCACTCATATGGTGATCAGTCTTCAAGCTTAGTGTTGCTAGGGTAGCCGATAGTGATGAATATTCACTATTTTCAAAGTGTTCGCAACCTTCCCATAACGGACGTTGCGCTTCTTGAAGCATTTTATAGAACCTATCGGCTTCCGGATGAGGATCCTCTCCCATGTATTGTGGTTGAGTATGTGTATCAGTCTCCTCTTCAATGTATGACGGTTCAGCATGAGTAACGGGATCAAAATATTGGCCGATCGACGGTCCCGCGGTATCCATAACCAACTACTCATATTGATTAAGGTTGTCTCGATGACTATTGCCCCCGTAATAACCACTCGGTGTCTGTCGGACTTCGCCATAACATTCCCAACATTCATAATCCTTCATGAATCCCTTTTTACACAAAAAGATTTTGACCATGCCCGGATCTTTAAATCTTAAACACCTACATTTGACACACGGATAACTGATCGCCCTGCTTGAATTAGTTGAATGTGCCAAAGCAAATTGGATGAACTCTTTCAAACCCGCCATGAATTCTTGTGTTAGTTGTCTTCTATCAGTTAGACGATTGTACATCCAACTTCTATCATGATTGCCTTCCATACTTCCTAGCAAGTTCAGTTACCCACCTAATTAACATCTAATTCGATGCCACAAATCTATACAACTGGCCAATACAACTGGCCACTTATGTCAATCAACATACACTAATGAATATCCACAACAACTACATTTAGATTCAAGAAATTTTCATATAAATAGAACCACATACCAAAAAGCAAAAAAAAAAAAAAATACAAACATACCAGATTGAAGACCGTGAAGAGGCTGGAAATCGAAACCCGAACGCGAGAGGTGGAGAACGGACCTGAATCAAGTAGAGGGAGGACGTTTGGACATTGGAGGAGCGAGCACCGGCTGCAACGAGCAGAGGGACGACGTCGGACGGTGAAGGAGGTGGAGGGACGACCACCGACGACGAAGGAGGAACTCGGACCAGAGGGAGAGCGTAGGGAGGGAGGAGGCGAGAGCGCGGAATGAACCGCGGGAAAGGGTGGGGAGCCGACCTTTAAGTAATTTTTGCAGATTTGTCGCAAAAATCAGTTTGCGACGGATATTTATCCATCGCAAACGTCTTTTTGCGATGAATTCTCAGATCCGTCGCAAAAATTGCGACGGACCCGGGGGTTCGTCGCAAACTTGCGACGGGCCTGATCGTCCGTCGCAAAAGTCGGTGGACTCTTTGCGATGGATACCGAGACCGTCGCAAAAAGGCGGACTGTTGGGTCCGCCGTTTAGCTTCCGCCTTTTTGCGACGAACACGGTATTCGTCGCAAAGTTGCGACGGACCCGGGTGTCCGTCGCAAAGAGGCGGACTGCGACGGACCGGTTGTCCGTCACAAGTTTGCGACGGACCCGGTGGTGCATCGCAAAAAGGCGGACCCTGCAGTCCGCCTTTTTGCGACGGACCTTGTGTCCGTCGCCGGTTTGCAACGGGTTCGGGTCTCCATCGCAAACCATTTGCGACGGACCCGATCACCGTCGCAAATTTGCGACGGATTACTTGTTCCGTCGCAATTTTTGCGACGGAGTTGTTTTTCCGTCGAAATTTTTTTTTGCGACGTATTTTTTTTGCGGTCGCAAATTTGTTGAAGGTTGCGACGGATTATTTTCCGTCGCAAATTGTGAATTTTCTAGTAGTGAACAGACAACACAATAAGAGAGTAGGTGTGGGTATGGAGATATTTTATTATTAATTATTATTATTTACTTGTGGTTGATGTGTGGGGTTACTTGAAAGGGAACCAACTTTCCTCCTATGCAATTGCCATCCACTGCGGTGAAACGTTGCCGTTTTGGCTCAAAAATTGGAACATGTGGCCCTTTTTTAAAAAAAAAAAAAGGTACTGATTGGTACTAAAAATATACTTCAGGATACTGAACAGTCCTAAAAAAATACTTCATGATCTTGAAAATTATTTTAGGATCCTAAAAGAAATATTTCAGGTACTAAATGATACTAAAAAGATAATTTATGATACTGAAAAAATACTTCAGGATCTTAAAAAATTATTTTAGGATCTTGAAAAAATATTTTAGGGTACTAAATAGCACTAAAAGGATATTTCAAGATATTGAAAAAGTATTTTAGGATATTTTTTCAGGGTACTGAATGGTACTAACCATTGTTGTCAAACTCACGAGTTGACTCTCTGAGTTTACCGTTTTTATGTTCCTACCTTACTAAATCGAGTTAAGTCTCTAGTAAAATTATGTCAGCTGTAAATTCGGATAAACTCACGAGTTTACACACCGAATTTACCGTTTTTACGTTTGTAGCTTACAAAATTGCATTAATTTTTTTCAATCTTGTCATCCTCAACGGCTTTATATATGAATTTTATAGAAATTTATTTATTAAATATAATAAATTTTGAATTTTGATATATTTAATTTCAATTATTTGGATTTAAAATATATTTAAATCAAATTATTGTCATTTTTATATTTAAATTATTTAATTATACACTGTTAATACATATTTAATGATACAAGCAAACTCTTACGAGTTTACCGATTCGAGTTTACGATACGATTTAATGTCACTGTCATGAGTTTGCTTAGACTCGTGAGTTTGACAACCTTGGTACTAACTGGTATTTTAGGGTACTGGCTGGTACTAAAAATATACTTCGGGATATTTTTTCACGATCCTAAAATAATTTTTTAAGATCATCAAGTATTTTTTAAGTACAGTTCAATATCCTGAAGTATATTTTTAGTATCAGTCAATACTTTGATTTTTTTTTTTTTGTTTAAAGGCCACATGTTCAGCTTTTTGAGCCAAAACGGCCACGTTTCACCATAGCATTGGCAATTGCATAGGAGGAAAGCCGGTTCCATTTGAAAGAAAGTTTCCAGGAAACTTCATTAGAGTTTGAATTCAAAGACTTTTCAATTTGAATTTTTGTCATTTTAGTGCGTCAGAAGGATTTCACTAGAAGTAGTAGGTGTCTAGTGTTATTAAAGAGTCATTAATTACAATGTTGCTAGCTACTCGTATTTGTCAAACAAATAGTAATAAATGGGAATGGATGCAGGCGGGGAGGATAATGAAGGAAGCAAGCAAAGATATGGCAGAGGAAGAGAAGATAATGATGAAGAGATCAATGAGTCAGAGTCATGAGAGGGAGATGTATAGCCCTACTAATAATAATAATAACAACAACAACATCAACAACACTTCGATCACTTTCCATGAAGAGATCTCTCGAACATTTCTTTCAGAAGCGCAAGGCTCGTATCCTCCATTCCTCCCCTTACTACCATCATTAATTGAGAGAATTATTATGAGATCCTAAGAATAAGACTTAATGTATTATTAAAAAGTCTCAGTAATATATGAGGTGATGTCATTTCTTATTTAAGAACTTATCATTGTATGATCTTAAGTTATTATTAGGTGTAACATCCCATTTTTAAAGCGGAATTTTTTTTTTTCAATCAATCAGAGTAGAGCATTGGAGCGAAAGAGTAACTTATACGTATTCAAATATAAACCATAGTGTAACATTGTATGGATAATACAGTTATCCTACTGTTTCAAAAGTAAGTAAAAAAAAAAAGCGGAACTATAAATTCCCCGGCTAGCGATCTACTCGTGCTGCTTCCCCCGGTCTCCAACTCTCGGTCCTCCGGACCCTGAAGCTACAGCTGAGATTCAATTTACCACATTGAATCTCAGGTAACGGTTAACCTCATGCCCAAACAATACAGTATACAGACAACAGATATTCAAGACAATACAGCAGTATAGATTCATACAGTACATCGTATGATCAATATGACGACAGAACATAAGCACAGAGCAATATGCAAAGCCTCATAAGGTAAACAATAACAACAGTCTGCACATAAACCAGTGCCACGATATCCACTCGTGTCCTCAGCGCTAGGAAAACATAACGGCATTATTATGACTATAACCCGTGTAAAAACTGTCTGTATATCGGTCTACGAACGTATCTATCACATATATGCATTTAAGCAGCACAAGATTAGTGTTACAATACGCGTCCGTACCTCCGTTGACGATATACGGTACTTCAGTACGTTTGACTAAAGCGCACATTTGACGAAACAATGGGTGACAGCGGCACGTCGAGGCAGTAACGACAGCAGATCAAGGTTTCGATATCCTATAATGATAATATCACCATTATCAATATTTGACATTATAACGGGCATTTTAGGTAAAAATTACCATTTTGCCCCTATTCCCCTAATCGGCGTAAATTCGCCAGAGCTTCGCTACTTTGACTCCGACTTTCCAAAATTTTGCCAGAACTCTGACCCCACCATGATTTTCGAATTTAATACTTAAAATAAAACTAAAGATCTATCTAGCATTCCTACTAAAACTACTGAAAGCTTTAAAGACTAAAGACCGGAAAAATTACCCAGAGCTTCGCAAAATTCCCTGACTCCTTCCTCCTCCAGAGCACCTCTCTCTAACTTCTCTCTAGGATAGCTCAACTAGAGAAAATGGTTTTGGTGTGAAGAATGCAAAGGGAGAGCTTGCTATTTATAGGGAAAGTTGTGTGCACTATTCACACTTTGTCAGGCGGATTCTGGACCGTTAGATCGCATTTTTGTGAAAGGCTCCATCTTGGCCCTCCACATACCCCAAAACCGGCCCTCCCCCCTTTGGTTGGTGGTTTGTCACATCAATTAATGTGATGTGATGCTTTTGATTTATTAACTTGTACCGATAAAGTTCCTGATCGGTGCCCGAATCGCGTAATCTCGGAAAAATCTCAAAAATCCGGAATCGCAACTTTGAAGACCTTTTCCTACTCATTAGCAATGTCCAAGTTAAACTAATTTTTGATTTCATCCAGGGCTCCAAAAGTCAGTCTGAAGTTTACGGGAAAGCGTGCCAGTTCCGGAAGAACTTTCTGGAATCATCAATCTCTGGACAAAAATTCACTGATTCCAAATATGTCCAGATAAATTCAAACTCATTTCCAAATGTTGAGTTAGAATTTATTTTCTTCAGATCCTAAAATGTGACTATCTTCATTTCTCCCTATTTCGTCTTATTAGGAAAATGCTCTACCGGCTTCGGAATCGACTTCCGGAAAAGTCTAACTGAAGATAAAAATCCACTGATCAATATTTTACCCTGACTTCGGAAAACCTATTCCTGGTATTCTAGATAGGATCCGTTTCCTATTTATTCTTTTACTATTCACTATATAATAAAATATTACCACTTGCAAGTAAGGCATCATGATATATTTTTTTTACCAACTCTTATCCTCAATTTTTGCCTCATATTCGGCTGGCCCCTTATTATTATTAATTAATATTTATTTTTTTATTTAATTAATCATTTAATTATTTATTTATTTCAATTTTCCCAAAAATTTCCTAAAATTACCTTATTGGTCCATTCTTGCATTTAGGCTTAAAAATACCTAAACTCATCAATTTTTCTCAAAAATTTCCAATTAACTAACAAATATGTTTTTACTAATTTTTAGCCAAAAACTACAAATTTTAGGGCTTTACATAATTATTCATGAATTTCCTTTGCTTATGCTTAAGTAATTAGCCAATAAATACTTAATTACCTTCTTGTCAATAGTTGATAATTTTCTTAATTAGAACAACTCATTACCTCATAAATTTTACATTGACATTTGTGTTTTCATGTCCCTTTCATTATATTATAATTTATGAGTGTATTTTGGCCCTTAAATTCTCTAATTTCCTACAGAATTCAACTTAGAAAAATATACTATTTTCAAACAAGTCTTGCAACCATAATTTCACTTATCAGAAATAGCTCATTTATTTATCAAAATATAACATTTCAAATAAATAAATATGCGGGTATTACATTAGGACTTCTCAATAATTAAATTATTTTCTTGGGATCCTAAAGTAATTCCCCTCCTTAAATCCCTCACTTCACTACTAATTCCTTCAATATATTTCAGTCTCCCTTTGGCTCTCACACGCTCTTGCATTTTCTTCTTTATTGATTATTGCTTTCTCTCTGTTTTTTGTATTATATCAGTCAGTTTTATTTTGGGACACTATTTATCACCTAGCTTATTACATTTTTCTTTATTCTTGTAATAGTACCTAAAAACACATTTGATCTCTCTCCCTCTCTCTATATATTGTATGTATGGATTGCTTTAGACTGAGATTTATAGGCATCACTCCTACAAAAAACACTTTTAACGTCTATTTTTAAGACCATTAGACGACCGTTTTCAAGGGTCGTAAAAGGAAGAGTTGTTGAAAGTTTGTGACACACAACTACTGTTTTTAAAAAACTGTCGTTGAATTTCAACGACTTTTATTTAAATAACAGTCGTTGTATGTTCTTTTTTTTCCCCAAATAGCTCTCACACACTCTCCCAAATAGCAGCTACAAAAAAGCATTGTAGCGGGAAAATTGAAAAACAACATGAAGCTTTGTCATGCTTCGCCACCACACAACAGAACAGGAAGAGGAAGAAAATTGAAAAGGTCCCTTTCATCAACTAGGGGCACAGATACCCCAACTTTAGCAATTGGTCTACCAAGTCCTAGAGCTAGACTCTGTGCCGAAAGCTTGCTGATGGCTGCAATCCTAGAAAAAAAACCAATTAGAAAGAAAACAGTTAGCATCAAGAGCAAAACAGAACAAAAATCAAAATCGAAATTTTGATTAAAGCCAAAAGAACCATAATATTGAAGAGAACTAGATGAAAAAAATCAAAAATCCAGATCCAAATCAAAGAGTTAGCCAAAATCGACAAAACTAGAATATTGAACAATCAAGAATAAATGCGAAGTATAATCACCGGAGAAGGAGAAACAATTAAAATAAAAAAGAATTAGTCATGGATTGACGACTTCAGTGCAAATCTAGAGATCTGGAGAAATGAAGCCGAAAAGGGTTTTCCAAATCTTGATATAAGCGGGTCAGATCTAAATCTTGTAGGCTGCTTTTGCACCTCACAACAAAACTAGCTAGGTGAAGGAGACTTCCCCAGAAATGAAGAAGAAAATTTAGCGTAATGAACCGGATGTGCAAAAGTAAGACGTTCGAGACTCTTTATAAAAGGTTGTGTTTAGGATGGATTTGAGGAAAACGTTCTGCACTGTTGGGTTTTGAAGAGAAAACTTCATATTTTTATGGAAGAGAGAACAACAAAATGTTGAAGGCGCCAGATTAAAGTTGAAATATCTAAAAAATTCGAGTTTCAACGACTATTTTTGAAACACCAGTCGTTGTAACTCAAAATAAAAAATAAAATAAATTGAAATATCTAAAAAATTCGAGTTTTAACGACTGTTTTTCAAAAACCAATCGTTGAAACTCAAAATAAAAAATAAAATAAATTGAAATATCTAAAAATTCAAGTTTCAACAACTGTTTTTTGAAAACCCAGTCGTTGAAACTCAAAATAAAAAATAAAAAATCTAAAAAATTTGAGTTTCAACGACTGGTTTTTCAACTCGAAATAAAAAATATAGATATATTTTTTATAGATAAATATAAAAGAGATATATTGTTTAATTTATTAAATTTAATTAGAAACTAAGTAAATGAAAATACGATTAGATTTCTTCTCATAACTATCGAAATTCTAAGCTATATATTAGGAGATAGCTATAAATATGGGATAAAATCATATATATATATATATATATATATATATATATATATATATAGTTTAATTTATTAAATTTAATTATTAAGAACTAACTAAATGAAAAAACGGTCAGATTTCTTCTCTTAATTATCGAAATTCTAGGCTACATAATAGGAAATAACTATAAATATGAGATAAAATCGCAATGGTCATATAATCTTGAAGATTTTATAAGTAGCACTAATTTTTCGCAAAATAAAATTAAATGGTGTCACCAAATAAAATAAATGGTATCTAAAATACAACGACATTTTTTATTATAACAGTTGTTATATCAAAACATTTAACGTTTGTTTTAAAAAACAAACGTTAAAAGTAAGCAGAAAATTACAACAGTGTCACCACCTACGTTTTAATGTCCATTTTGTGTGAAACAGTCGTTGAATATTCTCGCCAAAATTTCAAAAATGTCACCGCCTCATTTTTTATGTCTGTTTTTATTTAATCGGTCGTTATATGGGAGACGTTAAATCTACTTTTTGTAGTAGTGCATCCTCGCTCCATTAAAGTTTTGTTTTCCTTTTTTTCATGTTTCTTCTGCATGCTTCAAATAATTAAACAAAAAGAATATATAATTGGGAAAAGGACACATAAATAATAGGGAAAATATCACTTAGGTCCCAAAAAACATAGAAAATATTAAAAGAGTCCCAACCTAGAATCACATATCAAAAAAGTTCCTAGAGACTTTTTTTATATTAGTTGTATTGACAACAGGAATTGCTATATTGACAACAAAATTTAAAAATCTGGTCATTTACAATAGAAAAATCTATATTGACAACAGGAAGTGCTATATTGACAACAAAATTTAAAAACTTGGAGCCATTTTGAATCTCAAGTCTGTAAACATACATTCACAATAAAAAGATCATATTGACAACAGGAAGTGTTGTATTGACAACAAAATATAAAAACTTGGAGCCATTTTGAAACTCAAGTCAATATAGCACTTCATGTTGTCAATATGACTTTTTCTATTGTGAATGATCTCTGTGCGTTTAGGGACTTGAGTTTCGGCTTCAGGTTTATATATTTTGTTTGTCGATATAACACTTCTTGTTGTCAATATAGCTTTTTTGTTGTGAATGGCCTCTATGCGTTTAGGGACTTGAGTTTCAAAATGGCTCCAGGTTTTTATATTTTTTTGTCAATATAGCATGTCAATATAACTTTTTCTATTGTGAATGGTATATGTGCGTTTAGGGACTCACTACTACAAAAAGATATACCACTTCCCTAAAAGACGTCCTTAATAATAAAAAAAGGAAGTAAAAAAATGAACTCGATGACATTCTTATAATTATTTGCTTGATTTTTTAGCCTTAGGTAGCCTAAAAAATAATTTAGAACGCCTAGAAAAAAGTTTTGGCATCCTAAAATACTTTTGGGACGCCTAAAATTAATTATTTGGTGCATTTTGAGAATTTTTTTTGGTGCCAAGAGAAATTTTTAGAATTTAGGTGTCCTAAATGACTGTTTAGGACACCAAAATAGATCACGTAATCCAGTGTCATTTTCCCTCTCATCTTTTTAGAATTTAAGCGTCCAAAATGATTGTTTAGGACGCCAAAAGCAATATTTTTGGTGTCAGGAATTGAAATTCAAGACGTTAAAATAGATCACGTGATACTCTCCTCTACACGCCTTCTCCTCTGCAGCGTCATTTCCCCCTGTCTTCTCATCATTTCATTTCAACTGTACGCCTTCTCCTTCTCTCCTCTGCACGCCATCTTCTCTATCAATCGGCACGTGAATCTGCACACCATCTCTCCCTCCTCCTTCAACACTCTTCAATCTGGCTGGGCGAGGAGACGACGCGATCTCTCCCTCCTCCTTCAACACTCTTCGATCTAGCTGGGCAAGGAGACCAAGCAACGAGTCGCCGGAATCTGCACTTGGGAACGAGATGCCGCCGTTGATTTCATCCAAAACGACTGCAGTAAGTGAGTTTCTAGATCTAGCTCTTGTTGATTTTTCAGATCTGAGAGGGTTGAACACCAATTTTTTGCTAGTTACTTGTTAGGCTTTTTTTTCTTTTTTTTTTATTGAATATTCCTTTTTGTCTCTTTTTCGATGTCTGTAATTTGTTTGTAGAAGTAAAAAAGAAAGGCATCTCTTTTTGTTTTTTCTTGTTCTTCCTGGTGCTTCTGGAAGTATTTCTAGAATTTGATTGTTGATTTATTGATCTGCTCTTCTTCCGCGGCCACCCCGAACCAGGGTTTTTTTTTTATAAAAAAATGCAATGCAGCGTCCTAAATTGAGTTTTAAGACACCTTAAAAAAATATTTATGCGTCCCAAAAAAAATTTAGGACACCTTAAATTTCAAATCAACTTCCCCTCGTTAAACGTCCCTTATTAAAGGGACGTAAATCAAGCAAAAAAACTGACGTTGTAAAGGTTTTTTGTAGTAGTGACTTGAGTTTCAAAATGACCAGGGTTTTATATTTTGTTGTCAGTATAGCACTTTATGTTGTCAACATGACTTTTTCTGTTGTGAATGACCTTTGTACGTTTAGGGACTTGAGATTCGAAATGGCTACAAGTTTTTAAACTTTGTTATCAATATAGCACTTCATGTTGTCAATACAACTAACATCAAAAAAGTCTCTAAGGACTTTTTTGATATGTGATTTTGGGTTGGGACTTTTTTTATATTTTTTGTGTTCCTTGGGACCTGAGTGATATTTTCCCTAAATAATATGATGTGAATTAAGAAACCCCTAAAAAGTATGTTAACACATGGAAATGACATAGAAGTCTTAAAGAAGGAATATGGCTTTTTGAAATGTTGTGCTTTCACCAAAAGGCCTATCAAGGTTTTTTTTTTTTTGGAAAGGACCCTCGCTAGCATCGAAGCTCTAACGGCCAGCACCACCCCCACAGGTGGGCCTCCGGTGGCCGAAACTCTGGTGACAGCTTGAGTAATGAGATTAACTACTTAAATATAAAAATTGATCACTTGAACATTTTTAGCCGTATCTAGTGTCGTTGACAAGTTGAATAAAAGTAATGACGCCTTGAATATAGCGATTGACAACCTGTGCTCCTCAGCTTACGAATGATTATACTCAAGTTGTCATTTCCTTTATTCAACTTGTCAACAAAAACCTAGTAAGGCTAGGAGAGCTCAAGTAGTCAATCTCGATACCAAAGTAGTTAATTTCATTATTCAAGTTGTCATTAGAGCTTCGATCGCTGGCACGGTGGCGCTGGACAATGGAGCTCTAGTGGCTGTGAGGGTTCTTTCCTTAAAAAGAAACCTTGAGGGGCATTTTGATAAAAACATAACATTTCAAAATCTCAAATTTCTTCTTGAGACGTATTTATCATTTTCATGTGTTAATAGACTTTTTGGGGTTTTCCTAATTTAGATTATATTTATATGGAATTTTCCCTATATAGTTTGCGAATACTGTGTGACTTGATTTTTTTTGCATTGCATATCATAAAGTGCTATTTATTACAAAACAGATGAAAACCATATAACTCTATTTATTAGCAGTGTATGATCAACCAAAATATGAGATTTTTTTGGCATGAAAATATGTGATTATTTTAATTTAATTTCACTCTAATTGATTGAATATTGTGGATCAGCCCCCAGAAATATGAGACACACATATATATAGACACACACATAAGTATGGATAGATATACACACATATGTATATGTATAGACATACATATTTGTGTATTCATCTTATTAATTAACACCATGATGATGACTGGTCATTACTCCCTCTGATTTTTATTATAAGGCACCAACTAACAAGTCTCACAAACCAATAAAAACAGTTACAGTCATTAAATTTTGTCGTAAAATCTAAGTAATTTTCAATATTACCTCTACTAATTGCACTAAACTCTAATATCATATTAATTATTACTCTCACTCACTACCCTTATTAATTATGGGCATACATGGAAAAAAATATTTAATGCACTTTGGAAACAAGTAAATACCTTATAAAAATGACTAAATACGCTTGTTAGTTGGTACTCTATAATAAGGACCAGAGGAAGTATCAATTTATGAATTTAATTTCGTTTACTTTTAAACTCACCTAAAAACATGTGATTCAACCACCACGACACAATATCTCATGATATTTAAGGTTATACATAGTTACATACCCCGGGGCCATATACTCATATCTAAATTTCGATAAAAAAAAATATACTCATATTTAAATAAACTACTCCCTCCGATCCTAATTATAAGACCTAGTTTACTTTTTTTGACAGATTAAGGAAGCTAATTAAATTACTTTTGAGTATTTTTATTTTTATTTTTTTCTTCAAACTAATTGGTTTGACTAATAAACTAATATATAATCTAAGTATACACAACATATGATCGAAATGATTAAGTAACTTATTTAGCTTCCTTAATCTCTTCAAAAAAGTCAACTAGGTCTTATAATTAGGACCGAAGGTAGTATCTATCTTTATTCTTGTAATGGTACTAATAATATTTATCCATATATATTAATTCCATCTATTATAATTTTTATGATCAATTGAAGAGGAAAATGGTATAACAAAAACAACTAGTAATATTTTACTGAAATTGTAAGGTGATGTTATTATTACTGGGGAGAATAGTATAAAAATAATTCTGAAATTGTAAAATCTCAAATCAGATATTTCCCATGAAGGGAGTTGTGAATTACTTATCAAATCTCATCATTACCTTATCAATTCTTATATAACAAATCTAGTTTGGGATTTTACAACTTATAAGTTTTTTTTGTCATTTTTCCTTATTGGGGACTTTGAAGCCGGGATATAAAACTTGAAATTATTTTTCTGGTAGTTGAAACTGGTTTGGTGACAGTATTTAAAGTCACAATCAACTATTGATGATATTTAATTAAAAATAGGGACATATGTGTGAATGTCTTTGGTAGTTTGGTGAAACATGTGGTGGCCCCAACTTAAAAAAGCATAGTCAAAGGTTATATATATACTTTTTTTTTTTTGAACGATTCTATGGCTTCATTAATCATAAGAAAACTTACAAGGAAAGAATGAAACAACCAAACAAGAACCAACAACAAACAAAAACCGAAACAAAAGAACTGAAAGACAAATAGGCAAACGGCGAATGTGTCCCAACAAGATTAGGCATGTCAGCCTGGATCGAGCGGCCTATGGTGGGCTGCGACATTACTTCTCAGAGTCCTGGAGTTTTTCATATCAGCTTCCAAAATAAGAGACAAAGGGGGTAAGGGTCTTTCCACCCACCCAATTGGGCACACCCCCTTATTAGTGGCTGCAGCAAGTGAATCAGCTGCTTGGTTTCCCTGGCGAGGGATGAACTGGATCGAAAAGGAAGACTCGGACTGAACAACTTCAAGAACATCTTCAAGAATACCGCGGGCCTGCCATTCACAGGCTTCAGGATTATTCTTTGCCAAACAGCGCACAAGGTTCTGACAGTCTGATTCGAAAATAACATTCTTGTTCCCCAAATCTTGAATTATCATCAGGGCTCGTTTGAGGGCAAGGGCCTCAGTCATAAAGGCGGAAATAGATTTGACTTTGTCAACGAAAGCCCATACCATATCACCTCTGCGGTCACGACAGATGATGCCTATGGCAACGGCTTTTGTTTGCTCGTTAAAAGCTCCGTCAAGATTTACCTTAAGAGTATGATCAGGGGGTGGGGCCTAGGGAATGGCCACTGGAGTTGCAGGAGATGTATCCTCAGAGCTAACAGGAGGGTAAGCACTCCAGAAAGCAAGAAAAGATTGTGCGGCCTTCTCTATTACAATAGTGGGATTTGGCTCTATGTGGTTGAAGACCTTATCGTTTCTGCTCTTCCAGATGAACCAGAGGATCCAGGAGATATGCGCCTTGTCAAACTCAGAAAATGGGCTTTGTGGTTGCATGAGTTCTTGTCACCAAAGTTTTATGCTTTTGATATTTTGCAGGTCATACCGGAGAGATAATTTACAGCCAAACCATACACACCTTACCCAATCACAATGAAAGAAAATGTGTTCTATCGATTCAGGTGCATCATGGCACACAGGACATACCTCAGAGACGCCTCTCTTACGTTTGACAAGGGCACAGCTTGATGCAACGGAATCCGAGAGCACTCTCCATAGGAAGTTGACTACTTTTGGAGTTGTTTTGACTTTCCAGGTGGCTTTCCATATTTCGCTAGATAGATGGGATGATGTTCTTGTCGTTGGGGTGATCACAGTAGGGGCAGAAGATAAGGAATAATATCCTGATTTTACCGAATAGACTCCATTTTTCGAGAGTTCGAGAGAAGCCACCGCTGCCTGTCATCAGTAGGCGCCCTAGGGATAGGAATAGATAGGATAGCCTCTACATCCCGGTCATCAAGAACATGCCTCAGTGGAGATACATCCCAACTACCATCTGTATTTGATAAGAGGGACTCCACTCTTTGGTTGGATATTTTTAGCACCTCATTTTCCGTAGCTAACTTGTAGGAGGGTAAGGTGGGCAGCCATATATCTTGCCATACACGCACCAATCTTCCATTACCTATTTGCCAACACAAAATGTCCTTGATAAGATTTCTTCCTTCAAGAATGCTAGACCAGCACCATGAGGCTCGATGCCCCTTTTTTGCTTCAAGGAATGTGTTATTAGGGTAATAGAGTCCCTTAATAACTTGTGCCCAAAGCTCGTCTGTATTTTGTGTTAATCTCCAAGCTGTTTTTGCAAGTAAAGCATCATTGAAATTAATGAAGTCTCGAAACCCCATACCCCCTTCAGTCTTGGGACGTGTAAGCTTATTCCATGCCACCCAATGCGTAGTATTTTGGCCACCCCACCAGAAGTTCGCCACCAGACTATTGAGCTCTTTACATGTTCTAACTGGGAATTTGAAGCAGGTCATGGAGAAGATTGGGATGGCATTAATAACAGCTTTAATCATTACTTCTCTTCCTGCAAAAGATAAATGCTTGTTGCTCCAGCCAAGGACCTTCTTGCTCATTTTCTCACGAACATATGCAAGGGCTTGGTGCTTGGTTTTGCCCCATACACTTGGGATACCCAAGTATCTGCCTTGGTCCGCGCTCTCGCCAATGCCAAGGGTCTCACATATGCTTCTCCGTAGAGGGCCTGGCGTGTTTTCTGAAAAAACAATGCTTGATTTCTCCAGGTTAGCCTGTTGGCCAGACGCTAGACAATAGCTTTGAAGGATCCTCCCCAAGACTTGACAATTCTGGGAATCTGCATTCATAAAAAACAAAGCATCATCTGCGAAAAAACTATGTGATAAAGTGGGGCAATTATGGTTCAATTTAATGCCCGCTAGCTGCCCTTGAAACACAGCTTTGTTAATCATACACTAGAGGGCTTCAAGCGCCAAAATAAATAGATAGGGTGACAGGGGGTCTCCCTGGCGAAGCCCTCTTCCTAGTGTAATGGAGGCTATTTTTTCACCTGCAATGCCAAGATTAAGATGCACCGATTCCACATATTTCATAACAAGATTAACCCATTTTTGAGAGAAGCCAAATTTCAATAATACATTTCTTAAAAAATCTCATTCAACCCTATCATAGGCCTTGCTCATATCCATTTTTAAGGCAAATTCGTACTTTCTACCAGTTTTCCTCCGCCTTAAATAGTGGAATACTTCATGGGCTATGATAATGTTATCCTGTATTAATCTGCCAGGGACAAAGGCCCCCTGATTAGGGGACATACAGAGGTTAAGACACCTTTTCATTCGATTGGCCAAAACTTTAGAAATTATTTTATATGAGAAATTACAGAGGCCAATCGGTCGAAACTGTGAAACATCTTCTGGCTTGCCTACCTTTGGGATGAGAGTGATATTTGTACCATTGATATTATCCAAGTCTAGATCATGTTCAAAGAAATTTTTTACCATACCAACTAGAGAATTCCCAACCTCTTCCCAAGAAAACTGGTAGAATTTACCTGAGAAGCCATCAGGGCCAGGGGCTTTAGCGCCACCTAATTCGAATGTTGCTATACGAACCTCCTCACGAGTGACAGGGCGGAGGAGGAGCTCATTTGAGACAATGTCAATTTTGGGGTCCACTGAGTTGACTACATCCGTAATATGTCTTGGCCCTGAGGAGGTGAAAAGATTAGTGAAGAAATTAGAAAACAGGTTATTAATAATGCTCTTGTCACTGGTCCACAGGCCATTTTCATCTTTGATTCTTAGAATATTATTCCTTCTCCTTCTGATAAGGGTAGACAGGTGGAAAAATTTTGAGTTTTTGTCCCCTGACTGTAGCCATAGGATCCTTGATCGTTGCCACCAGTAATTGTCTTCCTGGTCCATGAGCTCCTCAATGCGTTGCAGGAGGATCCCCTCTTCCTTTTTACTCTCAGCATTCTGGTTTCCCTGTCGAAAAAAAGTTAGATGGGATTTCAATTGTTCAATTGTTTTCTTTCAATTAGGAAAATTTTCCTTACTCCACTTAATTAAATATCGTCTGCAATTATTAAGAGTAAGGGCAAAATGCTCAATTGTGTTACAATACTGGGAGACACCCACTGTAATACCCTGAAAATCTCACTTATGATAAGTATCATATTGAGTAAATAGTACCTATTGGAAATGGGTGAATATATGATCTCAAAGATCTTGTGAAGAATTTATCTTATTTTTGGGGTAGTTTCTCTTGAAAAGAATAATGTGCAATTAGGTCCCTAAAACGTTTGGAAGTTTGCAAATAGGTCCCTAAACGCATTTACGGGTTATGAAATACCCTGTGAAAGTTATAAAAAAGGAAAGTAAATATTTATTTGAAATAGGGAATAATATTGTCCCTAATTTAGGTAATTTATTAAATTATTACCTTAAAGAAATAAAGGGGGAAAAGTTAAAAAGTATTATAATGACCAAAATGCCCCGTAAATTTTAATATAGGGCATGAGGCATAAAACACTAATGTCAGTGTAAAAGTTGTAAGGCAATGAGTTATGCTAAATAAGAAAATTAGCAACAAATATTAAGGAGTTGATTAAGTAATTATTGGCTAATTACTTAAGCATGAACAAAGGAAAATTCATAAATAATTATGTAAAACCCTATAATTAGTGGGTAAGGGCTGAAAATTAGCATAAATATATTTGCTAATTAATTGGAAAATATGGAGAAAAATTGGAGAGGTTAGGTAATTTTAAGCCTAAATGCAAGAATCCAATAGGAAAAAGTTATAAAAAAATTATGAAAAAATAATTAATTAATTAATTAAAAAATAAAATAAAAATATATATAAAATAAGTGTGTGTGTGCCGACATCTAGTGTGGGAAAAAGAAAAAAAAAATAGTTAATAATGGAAGAGTGTAATCTTGAAACTCTTTAATTAAATGATAATTAAAGTAAAATAGTAAAAAGTAAATAATTACCTATAGGAATCGGATCCTATCTAGAGAACCAGGAACAGAATTTCTAAAGTCAGGGTATAACATTGATAAGTGGATTTTTATCTCGAATTGAGCTGTACCTGGAGTCGTTTCCGAGATCGGTAGAAGAAGTTAGTAATAAGACGAAATAGGGTAATCTGAGAAAAAGGCAGATAGTCACAGATTTAGAATTTGAAGAAAATAAATCATAACTCAACATCTGGGAATAAGTTGAGAATTTCCTGGACATATTTGGAATCAGTGGATTTTTGTCCAGAGGTTGACGATTCCGGAAATTGATTCCGTAACCGGCACGTTTTTCCGTAAAACTTCCGCAGGACCGTTGGAACCCTGTATGGAATCAAAAATTTGTTTAGACCAGACATTTTTAGTGAGTGAGAAAATGTCTTCAAAGTTATAATTCCGAATTTCTGTGATTTTACGCGATTACGCGATTCGGATACCAGTCGGAGATTCTACCGGCAAAAGCTTCTGGAAGCAGGACACATGGCATCTTGTGATTGGTCAATGGATGCCACCTTGGGAGGGCAGGTCAGCCAAGAGAGAGAAGAGGGAAGGGAAACTTGTTTTCTAAGTTTTCAAACGAAGGGCTAGGATTCGATCTCATAAAGTTGATCCGACGGTCGAAATTCCATAGCTTTTTCTATAAATAGCCAAGGATTCTCTTTGAATTTCTCACACCTTGAAACATTCTAAAGATTAGAGAGAAGTTAGAGAGAGAAGCTCTGGGGAAGGAGTCCGGGGAATTTAACAGCGAACCTCTGGGTAAGTTTTTCAGTACTTAAGCTTTCGTAGTTCTTTCGGTAGTTAGAGTAGAAATGCTATATTAGTCTTTAATCTTCCAATTATGATTAAATATCATATGATAGGGGTATTTTAGTCATTAATTTCGAAAATCATGGTGGGGTCAGAGTTCTGGCAAAATTTTGGAAGATTAGAGTTAAAATAGCGAAGCTCTGGCGAAATTCCGCCAATTAGGGCATCGGGGCAAAATGGTAATTTTTACCTAAAATCCTGTTATGATATAAATCATTAATTTATATGATTTATATTTCGGGGGTCAGGGGTAAAATGGTCATTTTGACTAAAAATGTCTGTCGTAATGATAGATCCTTAACAAAAACATTGTTATGTTGATAGGATATCCCTGATTACGTTTTGACCTACTGACGTACCGTATTCCGACAGAAATACCGTATATCGTCAACGAAGGTACGTTCGCGTACTGTAACACTAACTCTGATGTTTATGGTATGCATATATGTGGTATGTGTGTAGAGGTGTTATACTGTTTGAGTGCATATAGTGGTTAGAGGTTATGTCCGTATGCTGGGTGCAATCTGTCTGTATGCTGGGGGCAATATGTCTGCATGCTGGGGGCAATACATATGCATGGGTTGTGATATAGTGATGGTATGTGCTGAGGATATTGTGGACGTCTGTGGTTTGTATGTGTATACATAAACATGAGGTTAACCGTTACCTGAGATCCGATGCGCTGGATCTCAGCCCTTAACATAGCGTCAGGTTCCGGAGGACCGAGGACCGAGGAGAGGCAAGCGGCCGAGTAGAAGACCCGGCTGAAGACTTCCTTTTTGTTGTTCCAGCGGAAGCCTTTCTTTTGTTATATGCTTTTGAACCACGCGGTTTCTGTACCGCTGTTGTAATTAGCCAGACTTACGGCATTCTAAATACAAGTATCAGTTACTCAATTGCTCCGTTGCTCTACTCTGATGATTTTGAAATGATACTCTGATGAAAAAAAAATTTATATTGTTTTTGAAAAGTTGGGATGTTACACCCACCGCCCAACTCTCATGGACTACCTGCAAAAAATTATTATGGGACGTCCAATAATCCTCAAACATGAAGGGTCGCATTTTATTAGAAGAAACATAATTCAAATTAACAAACAATAGATGATGATCCGACCCCAAGGGTTCAATGTGAAAAATTTGAGCAAACGGAAAATTATGACAGAAAGTTTCATTTCCCATCGCTCGATCAATCCTTTCTCTGATGGTTGCTCCATCTTCTCTCCGGTTACACCAGGTGAAACCAAATCCATTATACCCCAAATCAATGAGAGAGCAATCATATATAAATGTCTGGAAATTTATTAATTTTCTGATAGCTCTTGGATTCCCTCCCTTCTTTTCCTGGTGGGAAGTGATGTCATTAAAGTCACCCAAACAGAGCCAGCTTTCAGACCTGCACAACGCAAATTTGATAATATTCTCATATACCACAAGCCTGTCAGGTTCTGTTGGGGGGCCATAAACGAAGGAAATATAGTGGGGGAAAGCAGTAATAGGGTTATAAACAGATGTATGGATAACGTATTGAGAAGAGGAGATAATGTTCACAATGGTATCTTTTTCCCAAAACAAAGCAAGGCCACCACTTCTTCCTTGGGGGTCCACAATCCACTCCGCATCGAAGCCACATCTTTTTCTGATTCTGCTAACATAGGAGCCTTTATTTTTTGTCTCCATCAAGAAGACCACCTGGGGTTTTTTCTTTCTACACACCTCTTTCATGTGTTTCACTGTCAAGGGAACCCCTAACCCTTGACAGTTCCAGGCTAAAAGACTCATGGCGAACCGATAGCTGCTTGGTGGCAACCATCGGAGGGGGAAATATTAGTTTCCATTTTTGGCTTCTCATTAGTGGTACTGATTGAAAGGTCTGGAGCAGGTAGAGGCGGAGGGCTAATATTGGCATGGTAAGGGCTTATGTTTGGGGGTGGAGGGTAAGAGGAATTCCCTATGGCAGGCACTGTGGAGGCTTTAAATCGATTTTTACCCTTGGCACTCCGAATATTACTCTTTGTTCTACGACAATTTGCACTCCTAGTCCCTGAAGAAATGGGTGGGTAGTAATGGGGATGGAGCGGGTAGTAGCGTTGGCTGGTTCCAGGAAAAGCAACCGCTTCTTGGTGGGATTAAGAACCTGGTCATCCTCGAAAGGATCATGGTGTCGTTTCAGGTGGATGCGGTTTAACCCAGTAGTAACAGCCGAGAGCGGGGATAGACCACTAATAGGTAGAGGCAGTAATGGAGGTTCAGTATCATCATTCTCAGGGAACTCTACACGATAGCATCGGGATACAGGTATGTCCACCGGGTCAGGAGGGTGCTGGGTAACTGGATCCGAAGTGGATATGGGGGGTGGTGAGAGACTGGACCCGGGATGGTGGTGGGGTGCTGGGTGACTGGATCCGAATTGGTAGTGGGTTGATGGGTGGCTGGATCCGGTTTTGTGGGGAGGTGGCGGATGACTGGGCCTTGGTTAATGGAGATTGGAGAATTAATTAGAGAGGGGAGCGAAACCTGGTGCATTATCGTTGGAGACTTTAATCCTTCCACCATATCCGCTGTTACCATGTCTGCTGGGAGTTCCACAATTTTGAAATTTCTTTCCTTTTGCATGGGAGCTTTGACCAGGTCATTAATCAGGATAGTACCATTTGCTAGGTGTTTTAATGCCATTAAACTAATGATTTGTCCCAGCTTCTATATCAGGGTATCTCCATAAATGGATTGCGGAATTCTCGCCAGAATCAATGTTCTTTCCTTTCCTGGATGTCTCGCCATACAATCGACAGGCAGTGGGTGTCCCAGACGCCGCCGCTGGTGGTGCCGCCGCTTGCGGTGGCTCCGGTGGGAATTCATTCCACTGAGAATCGTGAACCACCAGCAAGTGATCTTTGGTTTTGACATATGGGGTTCCCAATCCAGGTCCGACCCTGTTATCGGCTGCATCTTCATCATCCAATCCTGCAACTGGGAATTTACAATTTTTGGCTTCATGGCCAATCCGGCCACAATCGTAGCAGTAGATTTGTAGCATTTCGTACTTGATCGTCACCCATATTGGCTCCCGTTGAGGTCGAGGAACCCAAAATCCAGGAACGAGTGGCTCGTGGATGTTGACTAGGCTCCTTGTTCTTATGAAAGTTCTTGAAAGTTTACCACCATCTTGTGGGGATTCATACATCATGACCCTGCCCACTGCGTTGCCCAGAGTGATTGCGTTATCGTCATCAAGAGTATTATGAGGGAGGCCGTGGAACTGGATCCAGAACGGACACCAGCCGAAATCAACTTCCTGAATCACTATGAAATCGTCCCAATGTTGTAGATTTAATAGAGCCCCTAAGATCGACCACGGGTGCCCCTTCAGGATCTTGATATAATCAAATTGCGATGTGAACTGAAAAAGAAGAGCGTTGTTGTCTGGCATCTCGTGGACCTCCATGTTTCTATCAATTCCCCATCCCTTTTTTATCATTGAGATGACGATACCACGATTCAGGTTCTTGCCAACGTACGACCTTTTTGAGAATTAACAGGGGAGCAAATCTTCAACTTGACAGCCATTGAGGTTCGTTTGCCGCTGCTCCCAGTGCCTTTCTCCATTGGAACAGAAAATCGGTAGCTAATATCTGGAGTTTTTAGAGGATCTACCTCCAGATACGTGGTCACCTCCAACACGAGAAGGGGACTGAGAAAGCTCAGGGAAGGAATCTCGCTATCGGAGAGGAAGGACTCAGAGAAAACTCAGAGAATTATATTGTGATGGTAAAGGTTATATATATACAGTGCTCTTGATTAGTAAGCCCTCAAATCAGCACTATACTTTAATTTCATTTTCCACTTCCTCGACACAAACTCCCGGTATGTCTTGTCATATTAACCCAGAAGTGAATTGTGGTGATATACATGAAATCTTTGTAACAGGGGGAATGAATCTCATGTCCAGAAATTGAATGCGAGTTAACACAACATTGAATATAAAAAATAGCTAATACGGTAATACATCTTTAATTTGCAGGTTCACATTATGTGCTTTTTCTTTAGGTGTTTCTTATATGCTTTTCCCTCTAATTAGAGGGATTGGGCTTTTTTTAAAAAAAAATTTATAGATTCTATTTATTTATATTAGATTGTATGTTGCATCGTGAAATTTTTTTTGCACCCAATATCTCAAATTAATTAATTTTCAGTTCTACATTCAAAAATGTTTTCCCTGTGACTCCAGTATCCTGGAAATTAATTAATTTGAGATACTGGGTGCAAAAAAAAATTTCAAGATGCAACATATAATTTAACTTAAATAAATAGAATACATAAAAAAAATTCTAATTCTTCTAATTAGAGGGAAAAGCACATAAGAAGCACCTAATGTAAATTCATCTCGACACTCTCACTGATTAAGCTATTGGATTCAATAGGTTGCGTTTCTACCTACTTCACTACTATATTAAATAACTACAAGATTAATTCATTGTGGTTCTAGTGGTTATGGATTCTTTAGTTACGCTCTATAGACTTGTATGTATATATTTTGACCGATTAATGAGATATGTTCAGGTAAAAAAATAAAGGACTATGTACTGTTGCAAACAGTTTGACGTGTGTTAATGGAAGATTCTCGCACTGCTTTGGAGGTAGGGATCTAAGGATCCGTTTGTTACAAAGAATTGTTGGGGAGAGAAAGGAATTTAGAAGAGGGAAAGGAAGATTTGAAAGATGAGGGAAGATGGCTTGAGTTGTTTGGTAGGAAGAAAATGAAGAGGTGGTAGTTGGTAAAGGATTAGGAAATGTCTATTGTACCCTCAAAAGAAATTAATTCAAAATAAAAAAGATTTTTTTTTTTTTTGCTAAAATATAGGGTTAAGGTGCAAAAATAGGCATGTATTTTTGTCAAAAGAGCGTCCAATAGCAAATACTTTTTTTAGGTGCAAAAGTAGACACGTGGTTACAAAAGTGGAGCAAAATTAACATTGACCGTTAGTTGACCGTTATTTGACGATGACGTGGCAGTGGGATCTGACTTCTCCATTAAAATACTGCCATGTGTTACTCCTTCTCTCTCTTCACCTGCCACCTGTCCTCTCCCTCTCCCTCTCTGACCCTTTTCCTCTTCCCTCTTTTTGTTCGTCTTCCCTGTCCGGCCTGTTCCCTCTTCCAAGCTCACTGCGGACGACGGCACCAGATGCTTCGAGTTCGAGAGCTGACGCCTCCGTTCCGTCATGGTAAAGTCTCGATTCACTGTCCGGCCTGTTCTCTCTCTCAATAGTTTCTTTACTATCCTTTTATCGATGGATGCCTGTGGTTCGTCGATGCCATTGCCAACGGCGTTATACTATTGCATCTTACTGGAGTATTTTCTTTTCTTTCTTTTTTCTCTCCTGTTGATTATTGACACTACCCAAGCATGGTATTAGAATTACCTCACTTCGCAATAGTTTGTTGATTATGCTGCGTTGCACTCGATTTCACTTTTCCTTTACACATTCAACTATCTACAGCGTGATCAAGCGTCACTTCTCTTCTTCTTACGTTTGCAGGATTTCCAGGGCTTCTTAAATGACTTGCAAGATTTGGAACTTTCTCGTAAGGACAAAGCGCAAAAAATGAAGTCACAAGCGCCGCAAAAAGAAAAAAGTTGGTAAATTTTTTCTTATCTCAGAGAATTTGCGAGTTGTTCTCTGAATTTGTATGTGAACGAAAGCCAGTCATCAAAGTATTTCCTTACTGGATTGTACGATCATTCTGCTGAAAAATCTATTTTCGACCAAGTTAGGCATGTGCTGTCAGAACTCGAGTAGAGTTGAACAGGCAAACAAAGGTGTGGCTGTTGCTGTTGGAGATTGGAAGGGATGAGGTTCTGTTGTGTTCAGGAATGGGTCTGTTGAAGAGCCTTGCATGCATTTGACAAGTGTTTTCTTGTGTCAGTAAATTTTGGATTTCAAATCGAAGCTCAGATCTTATTCGCCATCATTTCAAGAGTTTCCTGCTGAAGAGAAAACTACGGAAAGGTTTCGTCTGGTCCGTTTTCTGGGTTTGAGGAGGAGGAGGAAGAGGATGAGTTTTTTTGTTGTTCTTAGTCTTAGGGTAAGATTTAGATGAAGGCTGTACCCCTACCCTTTGAGGAATTTCGAGGGAAAGGGGTTTTGGATTTTGGCTCTACTACTTCAGATTTGTTATTCAAGTGGGTATAATCATCAGCAGAAAATGAAAGTTTGATTTGGAATGATTTGGGGGATTAAAGTTTTTAATATGGATATGAGATCTGAGTTTTTTTCATCGTTTTGAGCTTCTGGGTTTTGGATATGATATTTTTCTTCTGGGTTTTGCCCCACAAGAAGTGCACCTCCGAGGAAGAAGAAGGATCACCGGAATCTGGGTATACCCGAGGAAGAAGAAGGGGACTTAAATGAAAATTTTAAAAGTTATAGAGGGACTAAATTGAAATTTTTGAAATGTATCCGGGGCTGAACTGTAATTTATAAAGCATTAACATCAACGTCATCGTCCACGTCATCATTTTCAGTTCAGAAAAAGTCAACTAACGGTCAAACGGTATTTTTGCTCCACTTTTGTAACCACGTGTCTACTTTTGCACCTAAAAAAATATTTGCTACTGAACGCTCTTTTGACAAAAGTACATGCCTATTTTTGCACCTTAACCCTAAAATATATTTTAAAAAAATATATTCTTGTTAAATTCGAACTCGTGAAAAAAAACATTCGCCAGATTCGAACTTTCCCGCCAAGTTTGAATTTCAGGGGTAAATCTGTCAAAAAAACACTTTCTTGGGAAGATTGCAGCTTTCCCTCCATTATCGGATGGAAAGCATCTTCCCTCAAATAAGGGAAGATGAGTACTCACTGGAAGATGCCGACTAGACTTTCTGTCTACCAAACACCCAAAATCCATGGAAAGATTGGAATCTTCCCTTTTCCTCCCCACCAATTCTTTGTAACAAACGGGTACTAAGTGTATAAAAAATATCATGTGATCTTAGACTAGCAAATGGAACCAAAGGAGAAGTCAGCTCACTCACACGATAACATAAAAAGAATTGCTTATCAAATCTTAAATCAGATATTTTTCATGAAGTGAGTTGTAAATTGCTTATCAAATCTCGTGATTACCTTATCAATTCTTATATAACAAACCTAATTTGGGATTTTGCAATTTAAAAGTTTTTTCTGTCATTTTTCCTTATAAGGGACTTTGAAGCCGGGATATAAAACTTGGAAATTATTTTTCTGGTAATTGAAACTGATTTGGTGACAGTATTTAAAGTCACAAACAACTATTGATGATAGTTAATTAAAAATAGGGACACATGTGTGAATGTCTTTGGTAGTTTAGTGAAACATGTGGTGGCACCAACTCAAAAAAGCATAGTCAATGGTTAAGGTGGGGACTAAATTATTATATATACTGTGCTCTTGATTAGTAAGCCCTCAAATCAGCACTCTACTTTAATTTCATTTTCCACTTCTTCGACACAAACTCGCATATATAAATTTTTTCATATGTTACATATGGTGAATCGATGTTGACCTCACATGCATGTTTGACACACCCATCCCGGTCCATTAATGATAATAAAATTAAGGGTAAAGGTGTAAATTTAGTAACAAACTATTTTTTTTGTGAGCACCCAATACAATTAATTATTTTCGGGTGTGAAAATAGACGTAAACAATTTATATGGGAATAGATATAGTAACGCCATTAAGGAGACTTTCGTTATTTTTTATACGGTAAGTCTCACCAATTTTCTTACTCTATTATTTTAATATATTTTAAAAAAAAAGGTTGAGGTACAAATTTAACAATGAACTATTTTCTAATGGACACCCAAAACAATTGTTTTTCATAAGAGCATTTACAAGATAAATATGGGCATTTATAAGAGCATTTACATTAATGCCCTTACTTTATTTTTTACATGAGAGCACTTACAAGACAAATAAAAGGATTTTAAAAAAATACAGTGAGGTAAAAAAAAATTTACTGCAACCCGTTTGGTTAAAATAACATTAAGTTTTGTAGTGAAAAGATAAATATGTGAATGACCAAAATTTTTTAACTCTCTATATTCGTCTAAATCCCTTTATATTTGTCTCATAAATGTTCATATTTATCCTGTAAATGCTCTTATGAAAAAAAAATAAAGTAAGGGCATTAATGTGAATGCTATTATGAAAAATAATTGTGTTGGGTTTGGGTGCCTATAGAGAAATAATTTATTGCTAAATTTTCACCTTTACCCTTCTAAAAACATATTAGTATAATAGAGAGTGATAAGATTGGTAGGTGTAACATCCCATGTTTGAAATGCGGAATTTTTTTTTTTTCAAACAAACAATCAGAGTAGAGCAATAGAGCGAAAGAGTAATTGGTTTCTTAGCCAAAACATCAACCATTGTGTAACATTGTAATGATTACAGTAATCCTAAGGTTTAGAAAGGAAATAGTGTAATAATGTAATACGATAAGATAGAGATAGTCTTCACTGCACGCCTACTCCGGTACTTGCCTCTATCCACGAACCGTGGTCCTCCTGACCCTGAAGCTACAGCTGAGATTCAATTCAACGCATTGAATCTCAGGTAACGGTTAACCTCATACCCAAACAACACAGTATATGGCCAACAGATATTCAAGAGCTAATACAACAGTATATCATAAGCATACTAGAGATGCATGATCATTATGCCGACAAAACATAAGCACAGAGCAATATGTAAAGCCCCATAAGGTAAATAACAACAACAGCTTGCACTATTCACCAGTGCCACGATAAACACTCGTGTCCTCAGCGCTAGGAAAACATACACTACTGGAAAAAGTCAAAATTGCTACGGATTTTTGCGACGGAATATTATCCGTCGCAAAAAAGAAATATTTGCGACGGAAAAACATTCCGTCGCAAACTTTGCGACGGACGGCCCTGTCCGTCGCAGTTTGCACGGACACTCCGTCCGTCGCAAAAAAAATTTGCGACGGACCGTGCGGTCCGTCGCAAATCGCGACGGACGGGACGGTCCGTCGCAAAGGGCGGATCGATTCGGTCCGCGTTTTGCGACGGACCGCCGATCCTGTCGCAGTGTCGGTGCTCATCGACACTTTGCGACGGACGGTCCCGGTCCGTCGCACTTTTGCGACGGACGGGACGGTCCGGTCGCAGTGTCTCGTGGCACCGACACTTTGCGACGGACCGGACCGTCCGTCGCAAAAATATTGCGACGGACGGTCCGGTCCGTCGCAATTTGCGACGGACCGGGAGTCCGTCGCAAATCGCAGAGTCTCATTTAAGAGACTCTGCGTCTTCCTCCCCCCTCCCGCGCACCGCTCCCCCTCTCCTCCCCCCTCCGCGCAGCTCCCCCTCCCCATTGATTTCTCCGGCTGCCCTTCCGTTTTCCGGCCTCCCCCTCTCGTTTTCCGGCCTCCCCCTCTCGTTTTCCGGCCTTCCCCTCGCGATTTCCGGCTCCACCTGCGATTTCAGGCGCCCTCCTTGCTTGTATTGGTGCCGGTGGTGGTTCTTCGCTTGCTCGTCGGAGTAGGTGGTGGTTTTTCCAACGTTCTTTGTTCTTCCCTTTGTTCACGGTTTAGGTATGTTTAAATGTTTGAGATAGATTATTGTATATAGATTAATATGTAATTGATATTGATTAGTATAGATAGATTAAATATTAATTTGATTATGTAGATTAAAATGTTGATTAGTATGTTTAAATATTGATTAGTATAGATATAGTTGATGGGGATATTGATTAGTATAGATAAAATAAATCTTGATTAGTATGTTTAAATGTTTAAATATTGATTAGGGTAGAGAGATTAAATATTGATATTGTTTAAATGTAGTTGTTAATAAATATTGATTTGCCTATGTAGATGAAAATGTAGTTATTATGGACATTGATTTGCGTATGTAGATTAAAATGTTATAGTTATTGATTTGGGTATATAGATTTAAAGAAAAAAATGACTATTTAGTTTTATGAAAAAAATCTCATTTACATTCATTATTTCAATTTATCTTTAACAATTTATATAATAAATAAAGGTTGATAATTTCAAAAACTAAATTATAAATACTATTTAGATAAATAGGTAATTATAAATACAAAATATAAAATTCCTTTTGCATATTATATAATCTTGATTTGTTCTTATAAATTGGTCACTAATATATAAATTTACATATTTGTGGCATGTTGAGATGTTAATTAGGTTAGTAATCGAACTAGCTAAGAAGTATGGAACACAATTATGATAGAAGTTGGATGTACAATCGTCTAACCGATAGAAGAGAACTAACGCAAGTATTCTTGGCGGGTTTGGAAGAGTTCATCCAATTTGCTTTAGCGAATTCAAATACTTCAAGTAGGGAGATCAAGTGTCCGTGTGCCAAATGTAGGTGTTTAAGATTTAGGGATACGGGCAATGTCAAAATTCATTTGTGTCAAAAGGGATTCATGAAAGATTATGAATGTTGGGAATGTCATGGCGAAGTCCGTCAGACACCGAGTGGTTATTACGAGGACAGTAGTCATCGAGAGAACCTTAATCAATATGAGCGATTGGTTATGGATGCCGCGGGACCGTCGATCGGCCAATATTTTGGTCCAGTTACTCATGCCGAGTCGTCATACATGGGAGAGGAGACCCGTACACATACCCAACCATCATACATGGGTGAGGATCCTCATCCGAAGCCGCTAGGTTCCACAAAATGCTTCAAGAAGCCCAACGTCCGTTATGGGAAGGTTGCGAACACTTTGATAGTAGTGAATATTCATCGCTATCGGCTACCCCAGCAACACTAAGCTTGAAGACCGATCACCATATGAGTGAGAGGAATTACAACGAAATGATGCAGATCATGAGTAAGATTGTTCCTAAAGACAATAATTTGCCGAAAGATTTTTACCAAGAAAAAAAAAGGTGAAAGAGCTTGGTCTTGGATGTGAAAAAATCCATTGCTTCCCCAGAGGATGTATGTTGTATTACAAGGATGATGCTGAATCGACCAGTTGTAAATTTCGTGGAGATGACAGATATAAAGTTGTGGGGAAAGGAAGGAAAATGACCCGTCATGCGTTAAGTAAGATGTGGTACTTTCCTCTCGGTTCCAAGACTTACGAGATTGTATGCGATGGGTTCGCTCCTTTCAACAATACGGGCAGGGCTTATTCCTGTTGGCCTGTCATTGTGACTCCGTACAACCTCCCACCTTCTATGTGCATGAGAAGAGAGTTTTTCTTTCTTAACGCGTTAATCCCTGGGCCATCCAACCCGAAAAAGAAGATAGATGTGTACCTCAGACCTTTGATAGACGAGTTGAAGATGTTGTGGAGTGAAGGGGTTCTTACGTATGATATATCATTGAGTCAGAATTTCACCATGCGGGCTGCCTTAATGTGGACCATAAATGATTTCCCGCATATGGGATGTTGAGTGGTCGGCAAACGTCGGGAAGCTTGCATGCCCGGTATGTCTTGAACGAGAACATGGGTTTTAGCTTGAAACACGCCGCAAGGTCGGTTGGTTTGATAGGCATCGGCGATTCCTACCCCGATCATCCGTGGAGGAGAAATAGAAAAGACTTCACGCGGAATGTTGTCGAACGAGCGAGCAACCCCGTCGTTTAAGTGGCCAATAAATATGGGACAGAGTCAAGTACATTCAAAGTGTCAAAGAGGGGGCCGCTTCTGTGGAACCCGAGGGATACGGCGTTGATCATCATTGGAACAAACGCAGCATCTTCGGGAACTACCATATTGGAAAGATCAATTGTTAAGACACAACCTCGATGTCATGCATATTGAGATGAATGTGTTTTGCAACATTCTGTACACCGTGATGGACACCAAGGGCAAGACGAAGGACACAGTCAACGCAAGAGGGACATAGAAGCGATATGCAGAAGGCCTGCTTTACATTTGGTGGGGAGTGGCACGGGACGGACATCCAAACCTAGAGCGCCGTACACATTCAACAAACAACAGAATTTGGAACTGTTGCAATGGGTTAAAGAACTGAAACTGCTAGACGGTTATGCGTCAAACATGAAAAGATGTGTCGACATGCACGAGGCGAAGTTATTCGGCATGAAGAGTCATGATTGTCATGTTTTCTTCCAGATTGTTGCCTTGGGCCTTCAAAGCACTTCCGAAGCATATATTGTCAATTCTGACGGAATTTTCCATGTTCTTTAGAGAAATTTGTGCTTCTGAGCTTAATGTTGAAAAGTTACGGCACCTGGAGGCGAGCATGCCCATAACGCTATGCAAGTTAGAGATGGTGTTTCCTCCTAGCTTGTTTGACTCAATGGAACATTTGCCCGTTCACTTGGCCTACGAAGCAAAGGTGGGAGGCCCGCAACAATATAGATGGATGTATCCGTTTGAGAGGTAATATATATATTTCTATCGCGCTGTTATTAATTGACCGACGTGGTACTTTAGTTTATAAATATCCTCTGATATTCCATTGTAGGTTTTTACGCACACTTAAGAACAAGATCAAAAATCCAAGGTACGTTGAAGGATCTATCACTGAGGCATACCTTGTCGAAGAGGCCGCAAAATTTGCTTCATACTATTATCCCCCTGAAATGATATCAAGATGGAGAGGGTACCTCGCAACGATGATGCCGGTGATACGAGGGATCAAAAATCAATATTTAATTTTCCGGGCGAGTCGTGGGAAAACGTTCTAGGTCAACTCTTGACGGAAGAGATAAGCGAGTAGCGGAGTGGTACATTCTAAACAACCGTGAAGAGGCCGCCAAAGTATTTAAAGTAAGATTTCTTTTCTTTTTGTTGTTACGCTAAGAATTCCAGTATTAAGAGCATTTTTTTCTTCTTACAGTTACTTCTCTAATTCGGTCCGATCGGGAAATCCTTCAATGGCGGAATCCGAAGTTGACCAATTCACGATGTCTGAGTTCCCAAAATGGCTTCGATCCTACTTCGTGGAAAATCCATCAGATCCCAATGTGCAAGAAATACATAATCAATGGGTATCGGTTTTCAACTGTCGAGGCGAATGCAGGTACACTATGTTGTAATTATGGTGTATGTTGTCGAGGTGACAAAGTTGATGGGGTGGAGATTGACTACTACAGGAAGTTAGTTGACATAATTCAACTGAGTTACCCGTGGGACAAGGTAGTGACCCTTTTCAAATGTGAGTGGCTTGATAACAGTCCGCGTGGGACAAAAATGGACAAACATGGAAATATTGAGATCCACTGGACAAGGAGATATACGGTTGGTTATGACCCATTCATCCTTGCTCAACAAAGCGGAACAAGTTTACTATACATCATACCCCACATCCCGCCCAGTTGGAGGGAGTTATTAAAACCAAAGCACGAAATATTATACCAAAGTCGAAAGAGCCGGAATCAAATGACGGTATGGCTGAACCGTTCCAAGCCGATGTGGAACATGCTAGATATGCCATCCTTTGATATGTCATCTTCACCGTCTACATATTTGTCATCTTCACCGTCGCTGTATATGTCGTCATCACCGTCTACCCCCCCCACTGATCCACAGCAAGGGGGATCACAGGTTTACAATATAATTTCTGATTGATTTACATAAGTTTAGTTACATATGATTTACATATGTTTATCTTCAATACTTCACATTCCTTCTTTAGCACAATGCGTCGCCTCATAGCCACGTTGGGGAAGAAGGTAGTTCCTCCGATCCACCAACTGGAGCTCCAGAGATCCTTCGACACGGAAGCTTTGGATCCGTCCCGACGGCGTCGGGTAAGTCATGCCAAGTTACCGTAATGTTACAATTTTCTCTATGTAAATGGTTTGTATGGTAATATTTGCATGATGTCATCTCTCATCGATTTGAGCCTCATAATGAGGTAAGGGACTTCATCTCGGCCCAATTATTCCGCAATTACAACCATCCTTGGGCCAAGTGGACGAAATTCCTAGCACTACTCGAGATGCTTGGTTCGATGAGTTCTTGGTAAGTTTTTTGTTTTATGGTTATTTAATTAAGTACTTTAAAAATTTGGAGCACTAATGGTTCGTTATTGATTTTCAGCGCCAGCATATGACGTTGCCTCGAACATCGTGCAGAACTGAAAGCAAATTATAATCATAATGGAGGCAAATTTTTGCGTCAAAAGCTTTACGGCTTGAGAAATAAAAGAGGCAAGAAAGACTGGATTCCCCAGGACACTGTAGACGAATTATTGCAGAATTGGGCCACAAATGAAAAGTTTCAAAACATGAGCACGAAAAATAAGCAAAACAGAGCCAAAATGGAAGGACCGTCATATGCTGGCGGCAGCATTCCTATTAGTGAGCATCGACGGAAAATTGTAAGTACACTCTATTTTCTATTTAGGTATTTGATATTTTATACTTTGAAGTAATTAATTAAGGTTCTCATCCGCGTTTGCAGGTAGAGTCTGGGGAAGTCCCTGAAGGATCAATTGAGTGGGCTACCTTTGAGCGAACCCATTCCCGACAGTCTGAAGGGAGTGAGAGACAATGGATTAACCAAAAGGCGCTGCAAGTAGCGGTTAGACATTTATTGCCTTTATTACTTGTTTTATGCACCACCATATTTATTTTATTTTACATGTCTAATAAGCTATGTATTTTTGTGCTTGTAGGAAACCTTTCAGAAGCTGTCGCAGGAGAGAGGGTCGCAGCTTGGGTCTGACCCCGCATCCTCTCAGTCCGACAATGAGAGTCTGTTCTTTGAGGCCGCAGGCGGATTTAACAAGAAAGGGAGAGTCTTTGGATACGGTGCCTCTGCTGGCCGACTGAAGCAATCAAAGCGCTCCTCATCCAAAGAAGTGAAGGTGTTTCTCCGTGTACACGTAATACATTTCATATTGATAATTTCCATTCTCTTGTCTATTCAAATGAAGTACAAATAATAAATGTACTTCATAATGTATTTGCAGATGAGCTGAAGAAGATGAAAGCGTTGGTGGAGCAGCAAGCAACACAGATGAGTCAGCAACAGGACATCATGAGGCAGGAGATGCTTCAGGAACGGGAGAGGATGGAGCAGGCAATGAATCAGGAACGGGAGAGGATGGCGCTTGCGATGCAACAGAACGGGAGAGTATGCGACAGCCAGATGGATCGATGCAAGCGGAGATGATGAGACAGATGCGTAATCAACTCCCGTCTCTAATGACACAAAAGGGTTCGGGGTCGGCTCCTGGTGATGATGACCATGCGGGTGATGATGATGATGATCACAATGCTGATGTTTAGACTACTTTTTAGTATTTGTTCCTTACAACATTATTATATATATTTTGTTTTCTCTGTTTAAACTCTTTTTAATATATTCATGATACTTTTGCAATCAATTTTCAAGAAAAAAAAATTAAAAAAATTAAAATTTAAAAAGATTCAAAAAATTAAAAAAATTATTAATTTTGCTACGGAATTTTCAATCCGTAGCAATTTGCTACGGATTTTGAAAATCCGTAGCAAATTGCTACGGATTTCATTCCGTAGCAATTTGCTACGGAATGAAATCCGTAGCAAATTGCTACGGATTATCAATCCGTAGCAATTTGCTACGGATTTCATTCCGTAGCAAATTGCTACGGAATGCAGTCCGTAGCAAATTGCTACGGATTGTAATTCCGTAGCAAATTGCTACGAATTTTCAATCCGTAGCAATTTGCTACGGAATTTGAAATCCGTAGCAATTTGCTACGGATTTTGAAAATCCGTAGCAAATTGCTACGGGGTTTTTTGCTACGGAAAAAATCCGTAGCAAAATCCGTAGCAAATCGATTTTGCTACGGAATTTTGGCATTTTTCCGTAGCAAAATCGATTTGCTACGGAATTTGCTACGGATTTTTTCCGTAGCAAAAATCAATTTTTTTTGTAGTGATAACGGCATTCCAAACATAACCCGTTTAAAACTGTCTGTATAACGGTCTACGACATATCCTTGACATATATGCATTTAAGAAGCACAAGATTAGTGTTACAGTACGCGTCCGTACCTTCGTTGGCAACGTTAGGTACTACCAGCGGAAAACGTACTCTTACTAAAAACGTGAACTTCAAACAGCGGTTCGTCGGGCGTGGACGGCAAAGAAATCGTAGATTCTGATATCCTATAAGAGTAATATCACTTCCATTAGTGATTTGACACAATATCTCGGCATTTTAGGTAAAAATTACCATTTTGCCCTTCTACCCCTAATCGGTGAATTTCGCCAAGACTTCGTTACTCTGACAAATTTTCTTCCCGAAAATTCGCCAGAACTTCGACGCAATTATGATTCTTGAAAATAATGACTAAAATAGCCCTCCCATATGATACCCAATCATACTCGAAATTTAAAGGCTATTCTAACATTACTACCCCTATTTTTGAAAGAGCTATAAAAACTACAACTTTTCAGGTACTCGATCCCTACCAAGTTTTTACCTCGTCAGGCATTTTTCAATGCAATGAGGCCTAAAAACAATAGTAGGAATCTCATTCCCTACTTACTAGAACTATCTAATAATTCTACTAACTACCCAACTAAAAACTAAAGACCGAAAGACTTACTCGTTGAAGACTTTCCGGACAATTCTACAGGGCTTTGCTGCACAATTCCCCCAGAGCTCCTTTCTCTTCTTTCTCAACCAAAAATTTCGGCCAAGAGAAGGAAGAAAAGGTGTGAGAATTATGAAGGAGGGGGGGGGGTATTTATAGGGTTTTGAAGGGACAAGGTGGGAATTTCCAAAATTGTTACTTTATGCCCAGTACACTAGTTTTTCCCCGATCGGTACCCGATTCGTGTGATTTCGGAGAAATCTCAAAATTCTGGATTTACAACTCAAGACATGTTCTCACTTAGTATAAATGTCCAAGTTAACCTAAATTTTGATTCCATATAGGCCTCCAATATTCTCGTTGAAGTTTTCTCGAAAACGTGTCCGAACACGTCCGTGTCGAATTCGTTTCGGGACTATCAAACTCTTGGAAATAATTCACCGATTCCAATATGTCTAAATAAATTCAAACCCATTCCTAAATGTTGAGTTAGAATTTATTTTCCCTATTTCAAAAATATGCCTATATGCATTTTTCCCTATTTTGTTTTATTAGGAAAAAGCACAAACGGCCTCTAATTAACTTCCGGAAGAGGTCACTTGAAGGTAAAAACTCACTGATCAATATTTTACCTTGACCTTGGGATTCCTATTCCTAGATCTCTAGATAGGATCCGTTTCCTAATTTTAAAATTACTATTCACATATTTTACTTTAATTAATTATATTATTATTTTAATGTTGCAACTTGCCAACTTGTGTTCTATTTCATTTTTCATTTTTTTTCTTTTTATTTGGCCCAAAATTTCGGTTGGCCTCTTTAATTATTTAATAAATATTTATTTTTATTTAATTAATTATTTAATGATTTATTTATTTAATTTTTCCAAAAATTTCCACAAAATTATCTAATTGGTCCATTCTTGTATTTAGGCTTAAAAATACCTAAACTCAATGATTTTTCATAGAAATTTCCAATTAATTAGTAAATACATTTTTACTAATATTCCACTAATTTTCACTAATTTTTGAGCTTCACATAATTATTACTGAATTTCCTCTACTTATGCTTAAGTAATTAGTCCAATATTACTTAATTACTTCATTATCACTTGTTGATAATTTTCTTAATTACTATGCCTCATTTCCTTCATACACTTGTATTAACATTAGTATTTTCATGCCTCTTGCATTATTCCATAATTACAAGGGTATTTTGGTCTTTTACTTCATTTTGAGTATTTTCCAACAATTTCTCCAATTTCATAATTTATAAAATTACAATAATTAGAGATTATATACTCTCCTAACTCACTTGGTCATTTAACTGTCTTTTAGGATTTTTCCATAAATTTTCTAAGTTAATTACCCTTTCTAGGGGCATTTTGGTCATTTTGGCACTTTGGCCCTTAAACTCCCTAATTTCTTACAGAAATTCTACTTAGAAAATAGACTGTATTTATACAAGACCGGAGATTGAAATTTCACTTATCAGAAATATCCAACTTTTATTTATAATATTCCAGATAAATATCCGGGTATTACAGTGGGACCTACAGTACAAAAAATAACGGAAGTTTACTTGAGTTAACGTCATTGCTATATCTGCTCTCGAATAAATTGATTATGTCTACTTTTACACCCGAGAATCGTTAGTTATGCTAGGTACCCATCAGAAAACAGTTGGTTGCTAAATTTGCACCTTAACCCTAAAATTAAAATATTTGATATCAAAAGATCAAGTTTGATGGGCGAAAAATGATTATTTTTGGTCTGGACTCTATATATGTGTGTGTATCTAATCCATACACATATATATATATAGTTTGGTTGAGAGAAAATAGAAAGAGTAAATTTTACTCCGCGAAAAGTAATTACATCCATTTTACTTGGTAACGTCTCAAAAGATAAAAGGCTCATAGAGGAAAAAATTTGTTCCCACATGGCTGCATCTTTTGACTTTTGAGATTGAAATGAATTTGATAGTACTTTAGATATTGACATTTTTAACCCTTGCTTCCCAAGCTAGATCAAATAAAGCATTATCAAATTCATATCAATCTCAAATCCAAAATGAGGTCAAAATGTCAAAAGTCAAAAGATGCAGCCATATGATCGAGAGCCAATTCTTAACCCCAAATTTAACAAATAAATATTAAAGAGTTAAAAAAAAGGTCAATATCTAAAGCATTACCGAATTTATTTCAAAAGATGTACAGATTTATTTGTATTTTCTCTTCTAGGGAGCTACAAAAACACATCCTTATGTATATATTTATAAAACTATCAATTTCTATATATTTGGAAAATAAAAAAACATATATTAATGCTTTCCTTTAGACATCCATTAGTTTAAAAATGGCCACTAGTGAGCGAGCAACACATGGTCTGCATCCCAACAACCACACATAGTACATACTTTGGAGGTTTTTGGAGCAACAAGACAACATAAGCAAAATAGCATATGAAAAGAAGTAGTCAAATCATTAAATTTTTTTGAGATGATATAAAATCATAAATTAAATCTTGAGAAACAAAAAGGAAAAAAAGAAAAATTACATTAAACCGTTTTTATTTGATTATTGGTATCACCAAGTCACTTTTGACTTGAGACTAATTCCTTCCTAAACTTAAAGCAAAAGGATTTCTGGTTCTCTTAATAAGTACATTTTTCAATAAGGATTTCTTGTATTTTCTTTTGTACAAGGGTGAGGTCGCTTACCACCAGCCAACCATCCACTTGGTTAAACTAAATCAAACTTTCCATAGAAACTATTTGTTGACTTAGAGTAACAAAGACCTCTCTTTCCTTCTAGAACGTCCTTTATAATGGGATGTAGTGGAATATAAAACAATTCATATGGGATTGAAAAATACTCATTCGCTCCATAATATAAGACATATTTGGGAGTTGATCTATGTCTTAAAAATAAGATAAAGTTTTTATATTTATCAATATTTTCCTAATTTACCCTTATTGATGCACCCTCAACAATAGTCAATAAGGACAGGGAAGGAGGGGATTGAGGAAGGTGATTAATATGTTTTAGAAAATACATGTCATATCAACTAACTTAACCGCATCTTCTTTAATCTAATCAAATTATGTAAATATGTCTTATATTAAGAACGAGAGGAGTACGCCAGAATCTGTGACAACTACCTCCTAGTTGTGACAACTACCTATGAGCCAGCCATATGATTAATTACTTTGAGTAATCAAACAAAATAAATAATGCTTGTTGCCAGAAAAGATCTAACCTCAAATCAGTATGTATATATATGAGCGTGGGTGCCCACGAATTTGTATTTGTGGATATTTTTGGATTCTTTGATGTTATATATAGTTGGCTATAATGTTAGCCAACAAAGACGACAAAATATTTTTAAATAATAATAAAATAGTTGTATATTGATTTTGATTAAAAAAGACTTATTTGTCTCCCAATCAAATATACGATTTAAGGAATATATAAATAGGGTCAAAAGAATGGTGGTTTTAGGGGCACATGGTTTTGATTTGTCTGTCAATTTAGGGTTTAGGGTGTGTTTGGAATCACGTTTGGAAGCCTAAACGTGCATCTCAACAGTTAAAAGTCACTTTTTGGAATTATGTGATGTTTGGATTAGCATTTCTTTAATATAATTAGGCTTTTGAGGAAAAAACTATTTTAAGCCAAAAACTAAAGTTTCATGCTTTTAGCTTTTCCACCATAGAGAAAGAAGAAGATTTTATCATTAAAGAAGTTTCAAAAAATTAAAGCTGTTGTGTTTCGACTAAACGACCAGAATTTTCTTTATTTGTTTTATTATTTTTTAGGGGAAAAAATCAACCAAGGATTATTTGATTAATACATGAAAAAGTGATTTTTATCCCCACTGAATTTTGCAAAACAAAGATAGGATAAAAGTCAATTACTATAATGTAATTTCTTTTTAAATAATTTTTAAAATTAAACTTCGTTTGATATAAACTTATTTGAATTATAGTATAATAAGAAGTTAGTTTCAAAATATTCAAATTTCAAAAAACATATTCTAAAGTAATTTTTAATTAAGAAGTTAGCATCTCAAAGGAGAAAGAGGGACTGAAAAAAATTTCAAGAAACAAAGAGAGATGCGGTGCCTTTGCTTGCTAGGTAGTCTATGCCTTCCTATGGTGATGTTAAATGGTGACACGTGGAAGTTAATTGGTAACAACATCAAAAATTACTCCTCCTTCAAATACCACGTGCCCAATAAAACAAAAAAAAAAAATTAGGTGAACAACCACTGAAACACTATCACCAAGCAATTTTGTATGCCTCAAGATTGCGCAATGTTTAATTTGTTGCCCATATTATCCTTTTCTCTTTAATGTTTGTTGCACTTTTTTCATTTGACTAAGGTGCTGTTTTTTTAAACACATGCATCTTCTTACAAGAGACATTCTTATTCGACTAAATATAGATAACTCTTCTAATATAGAGATTTGAAGAGTCATTATAACACTACTACAAAAAACCTAAAAAAATCTTAAATAAAACTCAATTAACATCTCTTTTTAGAGGGACGTCTTGGAGCGAGACGTCAAAAATTTTACAGAGAATTGACGGTGGCTAAGAAGATTGCAGTAGTTAGCAGAGGCGGCGTCGGCAAGGTTGGTGCTGGTGACGGTGACGTCGATGGCGACGCCGTGGGAGCTACTAGAGAGAGAGAGGCGCTGGAGCATAAAAGGTGAAGGAAAAAAATTTGAAAGGAGTACACGTGGCTAAGGGTGAGAGAATAAAAAGTCACCTTTTTGTTGAGCCACGCTGGGAACCTGAAAATTGAAACTGAAATTTGGCGTCTTGATTTCTATGTTAGGACGTTTAAATTTTAATTTAGGCGTCTTGATTATTTTTAAGGACGCCTAAAATCTACTTTTAACAAAAAAATATCCTAAGTTGTGGCAAATATTACATTTTAGGCGTCCTAAAATATATTTAGGACGTCAAAAAACCTTTTAGACGTCCTAAATTAATATTTGGGTTGTCTGAAGTCTCAAAGTCAAGTAATTTACAACATTAATCAATTTTTAAGAATTTTCTTGCGCCAAAAAAATCCTAAACGGCGCCAAATATTACATTTTAGGCATCCTAAAATATATTTAGGACGTCAAAAAAAACTTTTAAGCGTCCTAAATTAATATTTGGGTTGTCTAAAGTCTTAAAGTCAAGTAATTTACAACATTAATCAATTTTCAAGAATTTTCCTGTGTCAAATATTACATTTTAGGCGTCCTAAATTAATATTTGAGTTGTCGAAAGTCTCAAAGCCAAGTAAATAATTACGACAATGTCACTGCCTTCACTTTTTACTTCCTTTTTTAAAAAAATGACGTCTTTTAGGGTAGTAATATCCATATTTTGTAGTAGTGTAAAAGACTAATTCCTTCAAGAGTGTTTTAGACCTTTTAAAATTGATCATTTTTACGCTTTGAGAATAATTAAACCCTCCAATGTATGGTGCAAAAATACCTTTATATATATATATATATATATATATATATATATATATATATATTTCAAACAGGCACTTGTGTGTTTGAATGAGGTTAGAAATTCCTTATATAAATGGATAAAAGTATAATTTTAAAATAATAAAAAAACTACTGTCAACACATGGTGTATTATTAATTATAATTAATGGTTTCCTCGTGCAAGGCATGCTCTTTGAGTAGACCCTACTAGATTCTTTTAACCCTATTTATAGGACACTTTTAACATATTTCATCATGACTAATAAAAACCTTAAATCTTATTAGTGCTAATGTTTAAAATTAAATAACTTCCAAATTTTATTACTTTTACTTAATAGTAAGGAACGAGTGATAATTGTAAAGTTTAAAAACTAGATTATGTATAAAATTATGGGAAATTTCTACATAAATAATGATTGAAATTCCAAATATCAAGAAGGTATCCAATTTACGAAATTTCGAATCAATACAACACACTAAAACGAAAGTTTTAAATGTTTGTGATTTTAAAATACTGCCCCTACTTAAAATAATAATAATAATAATAAAGCCCCAGCCATCCTCGTCAAAGACCCTGCCACAAGCCGGCAAGCCCCTTAATACACGCTATCATTCTGATCCTATTTATAAGTTCATTTTGACCAAAAAAATATAGTCCTATTTATAAGTCCTCTTTCAGGTAATAAATGATATTGTGACAATTTTGTCCATATTAATTGTAGTAATGAAAATAGAAAGAGAAGAAAGAGTTGAAAGATACCCAATGAAAATAGGGAGAGAAGAAAAAGTTGAAAGATACTGATTCATAGATGAGGACAAAGTTGAAAATTTACCCCATAATTATTGAGCTAACTAACTCTCGTTGGTATGTGTGTTTTTTGGTCAAAAAGGACTTATAAATAGGATCGGAGTGGTATGCCCTAAAAATGCAGGATTAGAGGAGTAATTAAGAACATTATAAGAAGAATCACTTTAAAGTCCCAAGAAAAAAATATACTACTCTGGTCCTATTTATAAATCACTTTTGACCAAAAAATTTAGTCATATTTATAAGTCCCTTTTGACCAAATAAATGAGATTGTGACAATTTTGTCCAAATTATTGTACCAATAAAAATAGAGAGGGATGAAAAAGTTAAAAGGTACTCATTCATAAATAAGGGTAAAGTTGAAAATTCACACATGATCATTAAACTACCTACCTCTTTTTGGTATGTGTGATTTGGTTAAAATAAACTTATAAATAAGATCAAAATAGTAATTACTAAAAAGTTTAAATAACAAGTGAGCATTATTAACATATATCCGTTATTTCCTACCCTAAAATTTATGATTGCATGTTGGTGCCTTTACCTTGGTGCTTTTTTGGTGATATGTTTCCTTCTTCGCGCACCTTGTAATCATTTTTGCAAAGTAATAATGAGCTGGAGAGGGGGAATTCAAAGGAAAAGGGAGAAGACGGCAAGGCGGAATGAAAAGAAGTGGCGGTATATCGGTGACACGCCACCACATCACCGTCATCTCGTGTCATCATACCTCCATTTTTTAAGGAAAAACGGGGAACACGTGCTCAGAATCAATATCCAACGTTAAAACTACAACTTTGGCCCAAAAAAAAACGTTAAAACTACAAGACACAATGTCTGTGTCTTCCAAACTCCCCACCGTTTGCGCAAAAAAAAAAAAACTCCCCACCGTTTCAAGTTTTCAACTTTCGCCCATGTACAATGTATTCTGCGACCTGTGCCTTGCGTGTTTCCCAAGGACACTTTTCTCTTCACATACTCTCTCTCTTCTTTATATCTATAATCTATTGCTCCTCGATTCATCCTCTTCAATCTTCTTCTTCTTCTTCACTTCCCCTGAACGACATCGTTTATGAAGATGAGGAGAAACTGCAATTTAGAACTTTGTCTTTTCCCTTCTCATGATTCCAGCCACAATCACCACCACCACCCCAAGTAAGATCAAACCTATAACTTCTCTTACTCATTTTGTTTTTCTTGCTTCTGATTTTTGTTACCTCAACTCAGTGGCGGACCCAGGATTTTAGGTTTGTGGGTGCACAATTAGTGGTGGGATTTGGGGGTTCGGGGGCAGCGCCCCCGAAAATTTTTTTAAAGGAAAGTTTTAAATGTATTAAAAAACAAAAGAATATAAACAATAAAAGAAAAGAAAACAAAGAAGGGGATCTAGAAATTACCACGAGAATTGAGAACAGAGAAGCACAAGATTCAAATTGTGCGGCTATTCTCGGTCGGCTGTTATTATAGGCTGTTGACATTATTTGAAATTGAAGCTTGTGGCATTGAAACATTGCTTCCCACATTCGACTTAAACTGCCATGAAAGCAAAAATAACAGAGGAAATACAGAAGTAAGTTCATTTCTTTAATATAAGAGTTCATATAAACAGAAACAGATAAATACTCATCCACAAAGCATATGTCTTGAAAAGCATTTATATCTTATCATATATGAAATAGAAAGAGAACGTAGTCTAAAACAGGCAAATAAAACAGATCCTGTTCAAGTAAGGTCAAAAGTTTCACAAAAAAAATGCAATATCTATGTAAAAATCCAATTTGATTGGCTGAGAGAGTAAAAGAGAGAAAGCTACAAGCAAAACAAGAGACAGAGCAGATATTACACTGGTTGTGAAGCAGCCAATGATACTTCTCCATGAGAATATAGATAGAGATAAGCAGTCATGCTAGTTGGGACAATGATTGTCATCCATGTACTACACTGCAAATAACATACAAAGTAGAAGCAAATGTCAAAACAAGATTATATGTCCACAGCGCTAGCATTCGAATGGGATTAAAAATAAATCGTACTATTGTCATAACATCAGAATCTCGGTTATTTCTTTTTTAATAAATATTTCAAACGAAGATATAACTGCCCTTTAACATTCAATTCAAGAATGTTACTTTCATAATGGTAATAACAGAGCCTTTAAAGCAATGAGCATGAAAGAAATTTTAGATATTGCTTTCAAGAAGCAACCAAAATAATATTGTCAGAGGATAGCTAAAAAATTTTGCTTATTGCTAAACCTAGAGATAAGCATTATATAGCAGAATGAACATGCGCAGAATAAAATTACGGCTGTACTATCCCATTTGTACACACATAACTGTGAGGCAATATCAATCTATAAAATATATTAGCATCTGATAGTGTTATGAAAAAGGATGCTATGGTGAAAATGGAACATAAGATAAGAATTATTTATATCTTAAATGGTTCAGATCTAATAATAACTACAGAAACAGACCCAAAGAAAACAATCTTATCATATTTGGAACTTCAATCTCTAGAGAATAGGAAAATGCTGGGATGTATATCATTAATCAGTAACTTCAGAAACATACAAGGAAACATCCAAATGCAAATCAATATGCAGACGTAATTTTAAATATTCATATAATTAGATCATCAGAGTGGCATCAAACTTTGTTCAAAATCCTCCATTCTACTATAAAATAAAACTATACCATTCTTCAAAATTTTTGCCTACCAACAAGAAAGTAGTGCATCGTAGTTTTGACTTTGCCAAAGGAGTTTCCATGATTTTAAATAGATATCTTTCTGAATACCTAATACTCAAATTTAAGTGATGGAAACCATAATCGTCAAGAACCTGTACCTTCCATATTTCTTTGTGAGTAAGATGGTTTTGATCAAGATCAAAAACAGTTGCATAGCTTACACTGGACTGTGAAAAAATCCACAAGCTCACTCCCTAAAGCCAGACAGTTGAGCGACGGCGGACGAGGCAGAGAGCGATTTGGAGAATTGAGACGAGAGAGGGCAGAGATCGATTTTGGAGAAGAGAGAGGGAACGATGGAAATGGGGAAAAAACCAGAGAACGATGGAATTGGTGACGAGAGAGCTAGGGCAGAGATTGATTTTGGAGAAGAGAAAGGGAACGATGGAGAGCTAGGGTAGAGATTGATTTCGGAGAAGAGAAAGGGAACGATGGAGAGCTAGGGCAGAGATTGATTTTGGAGAAGAGAAAGGGAAGGAAGGAAATGGGAAAAAAAAAAGAGTAAAAGGAATTTGGGAGGTTCGAACTCATGACATGTGACTAAGAGGATCAGAGTATTAACCAGCTGCACCACTTACACATATTGTTACTAATTTCTTTCAAATTATATATATTTTGTGTGTGCACTTGCCCACATTAACCCTAATATAGGTCCGCCACTGCCTCAACTGGTATAACTACTGTCTACTTGTGGGTAGTAATTTGATTAGGTTTGCATAATCGTGGTAGTATAAAATAATAATAATGATGATTTTTTTCTTTTTTGTGTTTGAAATGATGAAGAATGGGAGAAGGCAATAATAATAATGATGATGATGAGAGAGAGATGAGTGCTGCAGAGGATGAAGGGCAGCAACAGAAGCTCACAATTTTCTATGATGGCAAGGTTTGCGTCTCTGATGTCACCCACCTTCAGGTCTGTGTCTTTTCTTCTCTATTTTAACATAAATTTTCTAGCATTTTAATTTGTTTGTGTAATTATTTTTATTTATCATTTTGGATAGAAAGAGTGCATGTAAATGTTGATTGTTAGATTCAAAGTAATATACAGCGCCCTAATCTTGTTTATATTTACAGTGCATCCAGTTGTAATTGATGTTATTTTGATGCTACTTTTAACCTGAATTCTAAATGTGATGTACAAAATTATTTTCTTCCTAATATTTTGAAAATGAATAATGAAAGAGGGAAGGGAAAATAAACAAGAGTTAGGGAAAAGAGACAATACAATAAGGAGATATTTTATTATTATTATTATTTACTTGTGGTTGATGTGAGGGGTTATTTGAAAGAAAGTTTCCAGGAAACTTCCTTAGAGTTTGAATTCAAAGACTTTTCAATTTGAATTTTTGTCATTCTAGTATTATTAAGAGTCATTAATTACAATGTTGCTAGCTACTCGTATTTGACAAAACAAATAGTAATAAATGGGAATGAATGCAGGCGAGGCGGATAATGAAGGAAGCAAGCAAAGAAATGGCAGACGAAGAGAAGATAATGATGAAGAGATCACTGAGTCATGAGAGGGAGATGTATAGTCCTTCTACTACTACTACAACACTTCACTTTCCATGAAAAGCTCTCTCCAACATTTCCTTCAGAAGCGTAAGGCTCGTATCCTCCATTCCTCCCCTTACTACCATCCTTAATTAGGAGAATTATTATGAGATCCAAAAGATGAGACTTAATGAATTATTAAGAAGTCTTAGTTATAAATGAGGTGATGATGTCATTTCTTATTCAGGAACTTGTCATTGTATAATCTTGAGTTTTTATTAGGACTTCTTAATAATTAATTTTTTTTTTTGGATCTTAAAGTAATTCCCCCTCCTTAATTAATTATCCCTCGCTTCACTACTAATTCCTTCAATATATTTTCAGTCTCCCTTTGGCTCTCACACACTCTTGTAGTTTCTTCTTTATTGATTATTGCTTTCCCTCTTTATTTTTTGCATTATATCAGTCAGTTTTATTTTTGGACACTATTTAGGGTTAAAAACACATTTGATCTCTCCCTCTCTATATATGTTGTATGTATGGATTGCTTTAGACTGAGATTTATAGGCATCCTCGCTCCGTTAAAGTTTTGTTTTCCCTTTTTTTTTCACGTTTCTTCCGCATGCTTCAAATAAAATAAAAAAATAGAATATATAGTTGGGAAAAAGACACATAATAATCATGTGAATTAAGAAAACCTTAAAAGTCTGTTAACATATGAAAATTACATATAAGGCTTAAAGTTAAAGAAGTAATATGGGTTTTTGAAATGTTGTGTTTTTACCAAAATGCTCATCAAGGTTGTTTTCTTTTTTGGGAAATTAAACAACCCTCGCCGACGCCAGAGCTCTGACAGCTAGCACCACCCCACTTGCGGCCGATCTCCAATGACAACTTGAATAATGAGATTAACTACTTGAATATAGAAATTGACCATTTGAACTTCTTTAGCCCTATCTGACATCGTTGACAATTTAAATAAAGACAATGACAACTTGTGCTCCCCAAGTTGTGAATGACTATACTCAAGTTGTCATTTCCTTTATTTAACTTGTTAATGACACCAGATAAGGTTAAGAGAGCTCAAGTAGTCAATCTCTATATCGAAGTAGTTAATCTTATTATTCAAGTTGTCATTAGAGCTTCAATCGCTCGCAGGGCGGTACCGGACGGGGGAGCTCCAGTGGTGGCAATGGTTCCTTCCTTTAAAAAAAACCTTGAGGAGCATTTTGGTAAAAACATAACATTTCAAAATTCTAAGGTTTTTTCTTGAGATCTATTATTTGTCATTTTCAAGTGTTAATAGACTTTTTAGGGTTTCCTAATTTAGATTATAGACTTCTTGATTTTTCTTTGCATATTATACAGTGATATTGATGAGAAAAAGGATGAAAACCATATAACTCTATTTATTAGTAATCAAAATATGTGATTTTTTTTGCCATGAAAATATGTGATTATTTTAGTTTAATTGCACTCTAATTGATTGAATGATCAGCCCCAGAAATATGACACACACACATACCACTCTAGTCCTATTTATAAATCCATTTTAATCAAAAAATTTGGTCCTATTTATAAGTCTTTTTCAGGTAATTATAATAAATAAGATTGTGATAATTTTCCTCATATTAATTATACCAATGAAAATATAAAGAGAAGAAAGAATCGAAAGATACTTATTTATAAATGAGGGCAAAGTTAAAAATTTACCTCATAATCATTGAACCAACTAACTCTCTTTGATATGTGTGATTTAGTTAAAAATGACTTATAATATTTATCCATATATATTAATTCCATCTATAATACTTTTTATGAATTGAAGGGGAAAATGGTATAACAATAACAAGTAGTAATATTTTGCTGAAATTGTAAGGTGATGTTATTATTACTGGGGAGAGTGATAAAAAAAAAGTTTTAAAATTGCCAAATCCCAAATCAAATATTTTTCCTGATGTGAGTTGTGAATTGCTAATCAAATCTCATCATTACCTTATCAATTCTTATATAACGAACTTGATTTGAGATTTTACAATTTAAAAAAAAAAAATATCTATCATTTTCTCTTTTTAGGGACTTTAAAACCGGGATATAGAACTTGAGGTTATTTTCCTGGTAATTGAAATTGATTTGGTGACAGTATTTAAAGTCACAAACAACTGTTGATGATATTTAATTAAAAATAGGGACATATGTGTGAATCATGTGGTGGCACCAACTTAAAAAAAGATAGTCAAAGGTTAAGGTGGGGACCAAATTATTATATATATACAGTGACTCTTAATTAGTAAGCCCTCAAATCAGCACTATACCTTAATTTCACTTCCCACTTCTTCGACACAAACTCCCATACATAGGAATTTTTTCATATGTTACATATTGTGAATCGATGTTGACCTCACATGCATGTTTGACTCACCCATCCTGGTCCGTTAATAATAATAAAATTAAGGGTGAAGTTGTAAATTTAGTAACCAACTATTTTTTTATGGGCACCAAACATAATTAATTATTTTTTGGGTGTGAAAATAGAGATAAACAATTTATATGGGAGCATATATAGCAACGCCGTTAATGAGACTTAACTTTCATTATTTTTTTACATTGTAAGTCATACCAATCTTCTTACTCTATTATTTTAATATATTTTTAAAAAGGTTAAGGTGTAAATTTAGCGATGAATTATTTTTCAATTGACACCCAAAACAATTGTTTTCATAAGAGCATTTACAAGATAAATATGAACATTTATATAAAAGCATTTACATGAATGCCCTTACTTTATTTCTTACATATGAGCATTTACAAGACAAATAAAATAATTTAAAAAAACATTGTGAGTTAAAAATAATTATTGCAACCCATTGGATTAAAATAAAATTAAGTTTTGCAGTGAAAAGACAAATATATGCATTTACAAGAAAAATATGTGAATGACCATTTTTTTAAAACTCTTTGTATTTGTTTAAATCCATTTATTTGTCTCATAAATGCCCATATTTATCTTGTAAATTCTCTTAAATATATTTTTTTTAAAGTAAGGGCATTAATGTAAATGCCCATATTTATCTTGTAAATGCTCTTATAAAAAATAATTGTGTTGGGTTTGGGTGTTGATAGAGAAATAATTTATTACTAAATTTTCACCTTTACCCTTTTAAAAATATATTAATATAATAGAGAGTGATCAGATTGATGAGACTCACAATGCAAATAATAAAGGAAGTTAACTTGAGTTAACGGCATTGTTATATATATTTGCTCCAGAATAAATTGATTATGTCTACTTTTGTACCCAAGAATATTTAGTTGTGTTGGGTGCCCATAAGAAAACAATTGGTTGCTAAATTTGAACCTTAACCCTAAAATTAAAGTATTTGATATCTAGCAGGAAAAAATGATTATTTTTGGTATGGACTCTAGTTGTGTGTGTGTGTGTCGTTTGGTATGTATGTATATAACTAAGTAGGCTTCGGGCCTTCGACGGAAATCCAAAGTCTGGATCTAGGCTTGAAACAATGTGTAAACTTTTTTTTAGGTCTAAGTCTAAGCCTTTAAAAGGTCTGATAAGGTCTGAAGCCTATTTAAATGCTCACTTAAAATGTAGGCCTTTATATAGGCTTAAAGCCTATACATCTAAGTTCATATATAATTCTTCAAGCTTATTTAAAAGCCTACATTATGTCTAAAAGTTTAAGGATTCATTATCATGTGAAATAAAAAAGTTAGTAAGTGAAAGAAAAAAACACCCAGTGGCAATAATCGATTGAACAAGTAGGAATAAGAAAAATCAATCATTTATTGACTAAGGAGATATATTTCTTAAAATCAATCAAGCACAACAAATGACATGTAAAACTAGATTTTATCTCTTGTTTTTCTCTCATAAAATGACACAAAGTTCTCTTATTGAGATCATTTTCATTTGGACATCACTAAAATGAACTTACTGCAATTGTTATCTTGCGTCAAATGACATAAATCGAGGGAGTAGTAGTGAGCTAGCATTGCCATATCAAGCGATAAAAAATAAAAAAAAAAGTAGATGTGATCAATTGATGAATGAAAATGTTAAGCTCATTGATAAATAATAAAATGTAAAACTTAGAGTTAAAAATAAGTTATTAACTTTATAAAAATATGCTAAATTAATTTAGATTAAATTATATATAATTTGTAACATCTCATTTTCCAAAAGCAGTATAATTTTTTTTTATCAAAACATCATTTTAAATAATCAGAGTAGAGCATCGGAGCGATTGAGTAACTGATATGTATATATAAAATGCCGTAAGTCCATTTGGATACAACAATGGTACAAAAACCGTGTGGTTCAAAGGTATAATACAACGAAAGAAATCTTCAACTGGATCTTCTACGTGGCCTGCTTGCTTCTTTCCTCAGCCCTCTGGTTCTCCGGACCCTGAAGCTATAGCTGAGATCCAATTTACCACATTGGATCTCAGGTAACGGTTAACCTCATGCTTATAAACCACATATGCGTAACAGATATTTCTAAAATCACAGCAATGATCCATATAGTAAAACAATGCAGCATTATTATAACAATAACCCGTAAAAACTGTAGTAGTGATCCAAGTACGGTTCCATGGTCACAGTGCATCTAAGTACGGTTCCATAGACATGGTGCATCTAAGTACGGTTCCATAGATACGATGCATCTAAGTACGGTTCCATAGACACGGTGCATCTAAGTACGGTTCCATAGACACGGTGCATATAGCACTGAATAGAATGACCAGGTAAGTGTCTATCATGGGGCCTCACCGACTTTACGACGACTATTTGGCTTACCCACATAGACTAGCCTTGCCTTCGGCATCAAACTATTCACACAACATATCATCACATTTATGCATTCAATAATCATCAGAGCTAGTGTAGTGTTACAGTACGCGAACGTACCTTCGCTGACGGCGTTCGGTACTTATGGCGGAAAACGACACGTTTACGAAAACAATAAACGTCCAACAATGCACACGTCGGACAACGTAACGACAATGAGATCAAAGTTTCGATGTCCTATAAGAATAATATCACTTCCATTAGTGATTTGACATAATACTGGCATTTTAGGTAAAAATTACCATTTTGCCCCTATATCCCTAATTGGCGGAATTTCGCCAGCACTTCGTTACTTTGGCTCCGATTTTCGGGGACTCAATCCCTACCAAGTTTTACCTCTTTAGGCATCTTTCAATGCAATGAGGCCTAAAACAATAGTAGGAATCTCACTCCCTACTTACTAAATCTATCTAACAATTCTACTAACTACCGAACTAAAGAGCTAAAGACCGAAGGACTTACCCGTTGAAGACTTTTGCAAAAATTTTCCAGAGCTTCTCTCTCTAAAATCCTCTCTCTAGATTTCGGCTAGGAGGAGTGAAATGGATGTGAGAATCCAAGAACACCTTATGCCTATTTATAGGAATTTGTAAGGACATAAATGTCATTTTCCACTTTGATCTTAAACCATGTAAATTCAAGCTTAAATGGTGTATAATTCTTGTCCATGGAAGCTTGTTTGGTCGAAATAAGGGGTGATGTGGCTGCTTTGGAGGGGTTCCAAGAATGGTGACTCTTGCTCACTTTATACCCAGTCTGGCAGATTTCCCCGATCAGTACCCGATTCGCGTAATTTCGGAAAAATCTCAAAACTCTGGATTTACAACCTTGAAGACATTTCTTCACTCATTAGAAATTTTCAAGTTAACCTAAATTTTGATTCCATATAGGGCTCTAACTGTCAGTCTGAAGTTCCTCGAAAAACGTGTACGTACGGGTCCGGTTACGAAACTCGTTTTTGGAATCATCAATCTCTAGAGAAAAATTCACTGATTCCAAATATGTCCAAATAAATTCAAACTTATTCCTAGATGTTGAGTTAGAATTTATTTTCTTCATATCCAAAAATATGCCTATTTGCATTTTCTCTATTTCGTCTTATTAGGAAAATGCACATTCGGACTCGTAATTAACTTAGGAAGAGTCCAACGGAAGATAAAATCCCACTGATCAATATTTTACCTTGACTTTGGAAATCCCATTCCTAGATCTCTAGATAGGATCCGTTTCCTAATTATTAAATTACTATTCATCATTTTTCACTTTAATTAATTATATTATTAAAATAATTGCAAGTTGCATAAATTTATTTTTCATTTTTTTTTATTTTTCTGCCCATTTTTTTTAATTTCGTTTTTTTATATTTGATTAATTATTTAATTAATTAAATAATTATTTCTACATAATTTTTACAAAATTTTCCTATTGATCTATTCTTGCATTTAGGCTTAAAAATACCTAAACTCATCTATTTTTCTTCAAAATTTCCAATTAATTAGAAAATATATTTTTACTAATTGTAAGCCAACAACCACCATTTTTGGGTTTTACATAATTATCCATGAATTTCCTTTGCTTATGCTTAAGTAATCAGCCCAATATTACTCAATTACTTAATTATCACAATTTGATGATTTTCTTAATTAGAATACCCCCTTGTCTCACAATTCCAGCTCTGACATTTTCATTTCCATGTCTTCTGCATTATTTTATAATTTACAAGGGTATTTTAGTCATTTTAATGCTTTTGAGCATTCTTATTCAATTTCTCCAAGTTCATAATTTATTAAATTACCATAATTAGAGATAATATACTCTCATAATTCACTTGGTCATTTTACTGCCTTTTAGGATTTTTCGTAATTTTCCTAAGTTATTTATGTCCCGTAGGGGCATTTTCGTCATTTTGGCACTTTATTAGTTTTTCCTCTAATTTCCAAGAGATTTCTTCTTAGAAAATAGAATAATTATAACTTAATATTTGATATCTCATATTCACCTATTTTTGATAGGTATAATTTTACTAAATCATGATACAGATTTTTAGGGTATTACATAATTATGCATAATAATATATATATTTTACTTAAAAAAAGAAACTAAATAGGTCAGGCTTGTGTGCCTATAGGCTAAGTTATGAAAATAGGTCTAACCTGTTTATCTAAATAGGTCTAATAATTGACATAATTCTAAGCTTGACCTATTTACTAAGGGAAAACACTTCTCATGTTGTAGGAGAAGTGTATTCTCATGTCATACACATATGAAATAGTGGGACCCACATGTGTGTGTGTGTGTGTGAATCTTTTCTTTCTTATGCAACATGAGAAGTTTAAACCCCATTTACTAAATAGGCTAGGCTAAACTTAAAGAATCTAAGTCATAGACCTCGTTTTACTTGGTAACGTCTCAAAAGATTAAGACTCATGCCTTCCGTACAATTAGAAAAGTAATTAGGCTGGAAGGGAATTACAGAGCAAAAAATTTGTTCACACATGGCTGCATCTTTTGACTTTGAGATTGAAATGAATTTGATAGTACTTTAAATATTGACATTTTTAACCCTTGCTTCCCAAGCTAGATCAAATAAAGCATTATCAAATTCATATCAATCTCAAATTCAAAATGAGGTCAAAATGTCAAAAGATGCAGCCATATGAGAACAAATTATTAACCCCAAATTTAATAAATAAATATCTAAATTATTACCGGATTTATTTCAGAAGATGTACAGATTTTTTTTTTTATGGGATTTAACAACCTCATTTTGTATACCAATAAAAACCAAATATAAGAGGATATGTCTCTCTATTGGGTTTTAACAGTGGGCTGAACCTGCAACCCAAAAAATGGGTGGTTTGGGTTTTTGTAAAGGGGAGACCGTTTTGATGTGGTTCTTTTTTTCTCGAACCCATATGGCCCAACCTGTGGTAGGTTGGATCACCAGGTTGCGGGTTGGACCTTTTTATTCTCTAAGTGTATTGTGTAACCTAACACCAATAATATTTAGTACAAGTGGTAAGTAGTTTGTGTCGTTTAAACAAAGTCTCGAGTTTGAGCCTTGTGAGTACAGAAAAGCCCTGTTAGGAAACTCAACCACCATAGTCAGGTGCGTGACAGGGGTCGAATTCAGATTAGTCCGGGCGAAGCTCGAAATACTAGATGAGCAACTAAAAAAAATATCAACTAATGATTGTATTGAATGTTAATGATGGCTTTTGGATTTATGTTTATTTTATAATGTGTGGACATGTGATGAATGCTTAATTTGTAATGTTTGAAACTTTGAATTTGATGTTTTATTATCACTTTACGATTTTGTAATGTATTTTTAATTTTTTTTTATGGTTTAGGTTTGTAGGAAAAATTTCAATATATTATTTAAAAAAGTTTGAAAAACGCAATATAAAAAAAATTAAAAAAATAGGAAAATACTATGGGTTTAGCAGGCTAACCCGTCAATCCAAAGGTTGAGTTGGCTTGGCTAAATATCAACCCATATTGATGCAATTCTTTTTTACCTGAACCCATATGGTCCTAATCCGTGGCAGATTAGCCCAAACCCGGTGATTTGGCCAATATTACCAGCTCTATCTATTAGAGTGCTTGAAAACTCATGAGTTTCACAATTCACTTGGGATTTTGGGAATGTAACTTGTGGCATCTACCAAGTTTTGATCATTTTCCTAATCTTTTTTTTATCGTTGTATAGAATGGGAACAATTTGTCTTAGTAACAACGCTATCTGTTACACTTGGATAATGTCCTAAACTTGAGTCTAATGTTGCCATGTTTGCGTATGTTTGAATAGGTGGTGGTAAAATTGACTTTTTTTAATATGACGTTTGGAAACTGGAGATTGGGTAAAATCACATAGTATAATATGAATTATGTTTAGATATACAGTAACAAAAATGACATTTTTTAAACTGAAATTTGCTTTGATGATTATTTGAAAAGCGAATTTAGAAGCAAAAAGACTAAAAAGAACATAAATTTTATTAAATAATAGGTTTATATTAAATATATAACTAGTAAGAACCTAATAAAAAATTAAAATTATAAAAAAGAAAAAAGTTCATTTGTTATTGGGAAAATTTTCAAAATAGTAACATACTTATATTTTAGGAAAAATTGAAAAAAAAAAATTTATCCATTGAAAATTTAACTGGTAAGAACATAATATAACAATTTATTATATCCTTCTCACTAATTTAATTTTTAATGAAAAATTTTCCCAAATTTTCTCTAAAATTTTATTTAATTTCTTTTCATTCTTTGGATTGTTTATAAACAGAAAATTATTGAGTCTTTCGGTAATTTTATTCTTGCTCCACCAAAAAGGAAGGTGGGACCCATTAAAAATTCTCCCCCTAGAGTAGAATGCAAAAGCCGCAGCCATAAGCTTGTGCTTAATGGCTTACCACTTAAAGTGGTCTTTTCCCCTTAACCGGTAAAGAATTGGGTTTCTCTCATTATCTTTTTTTTCATTATCTCTCATAATCTTTAAATCATATTCGTCCAATCAATATAATACTACTGTAATTTTTCTCTCATCTTCCCAATCAACGACTCAAATAGGCCGATGAGGGAAGAGGAGAAAAATGGTCAAAGAGATGATCTCCTTCCAAAGCTAAAAGCCCATCTAAACACTACCAAAAGGCCCAACATAAACAAAAAAATGTGGGGTTTTCAGTACTAGCCAAGACTATCTTGGCCAGAGTTGTGGGATTTCTCTTTGAACACTTTGCTTCTACCTATTTTGCTAAAAAACAAAGAATGGGGTAAAACACAGAGACAACACTGAACCATTACTTATCTAAATAAACTTCTTTTGTGCTATAAATATATAAGAAATCTAAAGATCAGTATCAGAGTGAAGCGACATATGGTATGGGTATATGCTTGGGTGTTGATATATATATTTGAGTTTTGAACAAGTCATTGAATGTGATTTTCTGGTTTTATTGCCAAGGTTAGGGAAGAACTACTACACATTCAACTCTGTAGCATACATGTCATCTTGGGATACACTGGGTGAGGGAGGGCCATAGGGTTTATGCAGTTCATCAAGCTTTTTAATCTTGTAGAAATATGATATATGACATCCAATGTAACAAACTTGAAATATCAGTCAGGCCAAACAAATCTAAAACCTGTACCATCAAAGGTTTCTCATTAAACCATCCTTGGCAGGTTTTATTGGGAAAGCAACTGCCAACAGTAGATCAAATAGGCACAGGGTGTCCAGTTTGTATTTAGAGAAACAGCAGAGATGTAAAGACTAATGCTCTACTAAAAAACAAACTAATTATTCGACAATTTTGCAGTGAAAATGGAGAAAACAGTATATCTCCATTGGTGCCACGAACTACTTTTCATCCACAATCAAGCAGTAGTTGAAATTTATGGATCTCAAAAGAAACTCGCGGCCAAACTTGTTCTTAAGGCATTTGTAGCAGCTGCACTACTCAAGTTTCACCTCTCTCTTTGGAGGATCCAACTGCAAATAAGTATAAGGTTCTGTTGGTTCTTCCCTGCAATTGCCAAACATGTCATAAGCTACTGTACCATAAGGCAAAAAACATGGTGTAAATGGAGAGCTTCATGGCAAAGGAAAGTTTACCTAAATATGAACTGAAATGTGAAGGGAAATCTTAGCCCTTAAAGCTAGCACTGTAAGTGTTGAGAGTTCTAGACTTCTAGTTACTATTTACAGAGCTATAGCAGATGGTACATAATAAACGCATTAATATGTTACATATCACTGGTGGTAGGTTTCTATGATTTTAATGTTCAGTTAACTTACTAAGTCAATAGTAGTGCACAAAAAGATATAATACTAAGATTCAGATTTGTATGGGGAAAAAAATCTCACCCAGGTTTTGAGCGCATGCACTGCCAGAAGAGCTTGAAAGGTCCGGGAACTGTCTTGAATGGGTTTCCCTCAAAGCAAGCCTAAAGAACAAGCAAATCAAATGAGCTCCGTCTTACCTTTGAAACTCACATGACAGTAACAAGCTTGCATAAAACAAATACAGTAGATAAGAAAAAAAAATTGTAAAATCAAAGAGAACATGCAGAAATTGACACATGCTTAAAGCCATGAGAAAAAAATTCATCAAGACTGTACCTGAAGTTATCAATTCAGATTTCACAAGGGGATGATTCTTCTCTTAATTGACTCGCCATAATTCATCTAGGGAGGAATCCAGGAGTAAAATTCTATATGCACCAAACTAATGCCAGGAGTGTGTGGCCTTAAAGATCACCTAGGATTTATTACAAGGGTTGGGCCCTGGCTAAGTAGCTAACCCAAAGTCAAAGGTATCTGACACTCAATTTTGAATCACACAAGTAAATTCATTTTATTTATTTTTCAAGCAAGGTTGCCTACCTTCTTCACTCATTAAGTTTTGGTCTCTGCTCTAGTTCAATGCAAATGCACATCTAATGATCTTTTTGAGAGAGGTGAAAGGGAAACATTCCCTTCCTGCCCCCTTCTTTCCCATAAAGATTTATCATAATCTCAATGTGAAAATGCTGACTGCAAATTAAGTCAATCTAGCCACACAAAAATTTCGTTCGATAGTTAACAAGGAGTGTCGCGAGAAATAATGATCAATAAGCACCATCAGCCCTGTGGCTACTATTCCGACATTTCCCATAATCTGCTCTGCGAAATTCACTCCCGGGGAGGGGATGCAAGTATAATCCACGGATTCAATCAGGAAGAAGCATAATCCAGTAAAATTAAAGATTAAAATGAAAATTCAAATCCAAATTGTATAATCAGCGATATAAAAACATTGAATCAATGGAATAAAGAAAGAGCGTGGGAAATAGAGAAAGGGTTTTGTAAATCGTACCTGAATGACATCCTCAGCTCGGTCGTTGCATCGGTGAGCCTTAGGCTCACGATGGTATCCTTCTGAAACTCCCCAAGGACTCTCTCTCCTTGGCACTGGCCTCGTCTCGCTCATTTTCTTCTTTCTTCTGCTTCGCCTTCTTCCTTCACCTGCGAACCCCAGTGCCAGTGCCTGTGCTGCGAAAAAGGCAGATCGCAGCTGCTATAACGGTGTCGTTTCAGTGCTTCTATTAATTTTTTCAATAAACTATCTCCAATAAAAAATATTTCAAGAGCCCAAGCCCAATGACTACGGCTTATATCTTCGCCTCTAGTGGTTTTTGGGAATTTAGTTTCTCTCCTTTTCTTTTTTTGTCATCTCTCATCACCCTTTTATGATCATTAGATTGAAGATCTAATTATACACATTTACCCCTCGTCTTTAGGTTCAACTGGTGTGGGGGTCGGTCTTCCTCACCTAATGGGAGGGGGTTCGATCCCTGCGTTGGTCAAGGCACTGGAGGAGGCATCCTAGAGGTCTATGAAGCAGCCACACAGCTCAAAAAACTCTGGTTAACGCTGTGGATTGGGTTCCAAGCGCTCTGCCCTTGGACTGTGGGTGAGCCCAACCCCTGTCCTAAAATTTTTATATCAAAAAAAAAATATACACATTTAATATTTATTTCTCATCCTTCTCTCCATTTCCTTCTACCCTTCTCTCCATTATAGTAATATTTTTATAAAATATTAATGTAAATCACTAGATTTTGATCTCCTTTCCTTTTTTCATACGCTCTCATCCTTTACTCCTTTTATAATTTTTTTTTGGTTATTCATCCAGTATCCAAAGTTTCGCTTTGACTAATATGCATCCGACCCGCGTCGTGCATCTGGCTATGGTGGATGAGTCTCCCAATGCAGAAAAGCCCCGTTGGGAGACTCACCCACCATAGTCAGGTGCGCGATGCAGGTCGGATCCAAATTAGTCAGGGCGAAACTCTGGATACTGGATGAGCAACAACAAAAAAACATAAAGGGAGTAAAGGATGAGAGTGTATGAGAAAAGGAAAGGAGGGAAGTCATATCCAATTTTGTTATTTTGCCTTACACCTCTAGTGTTTAGGACTTAGGAGAACCTTACCCGTTAGTCTAGCTAGACTTGATAAGTCACGTGCCCATCATATTTATGGAGAGTCAAATTCACAACCTCACACTTAAGAAAAATTTAAGGAGGTGCTTGATGTCAGCTAGTTAGAGCAAAAGAACCCAACTGATTGGATTTGTGAAAAATATAAAACGTATTGTATTACTAAAATAAATCAAAACGGAATGGAATAAAATTAAATGAAAAATAATTTTGTAAAGGTAAAATATTTTTGTGCCCATAAAACAGCAAAATAAGGTGGCATCCTATCAAATATAATGTGGGGAGCAAAGAAAGGCAAACCATTATAATTTAAACATGCAATTACACAATTTTCATTAAAAATATTATAAAAAACCTGGTTGGAAATTGGAATATCAAATAGAATGTGGGGAGCAAAGAAAGGCAAACCATTTCTTTTCGTAATTTATTAAAAAAAACTTCATAAATCAATTTTCTAAGAAACATTTCTATCTTTTCAATGCTGTAAGTAATGTTTAAAAAAAAAAGATTAAAGTGATACAATGAAGGATGAACAAAATAGGAATCTTTAAAGTGATACAATGAAGGATAAACAAAAAGATTGAAGAGATACCACAACCTTATTAGGGTCGGTTTGAGTTAACGTTTAAAAAACATGTTTATATAAGTCGAGATAAAACTCATCTCACATATTTATCTTGCATACCATAAATTATGTTGAAAAGGTATCTTCTACCGCTAATCCAAACAGACACTTAAAATTTTTTGTCCATTATCTATCTCAGGCTGCTCATGCAATAAAGCGTAGGAGACTGTAGGTAAAAAAAATTGGGACTGTTGTTAAGATTCCCTGTGTCCCTCTCCATACCAAAAACAATAACTGAAGTGTCCTTCCTTTCCCCAAAGGCTGCTCCACACTACAGAGAGAGAGAGAGAGACAACACTTGACCTGAGAGACTTGGATAGAAGGACAATACTCAATGCTTTTTTTTCCTTAACCTCACAACAAATCAAACACAACACTCCAAACTTTAATCCCTTTTCATCATTCCCTTTCCACACAACCAGGAACCATCAAAATAGTACTGCATGCCATTTTTGTAAGATTTCACTTCGTTTGTAAACCATTAGTAGATAATTGTAAACTCAACCACTTCAGCAAATCAAGATTAGGACTTGGGAGGACCTACTACATTAAAGTTGTGTATTTTATTGTCAAATCTTACTTTAATGTGCTCCATATAGGGTTTATTTGAGAAAACGGTGGTAGGAGTTATTTTTTTTTTCTGCTAAATTTTTTTTTATAGGCTTTTTTTTTAAAAAAAAAAAAAAAAGTTAGATTGTTGATATTTTCTTGTTTTAACTGTCACTAGGCTTTTAGCCACTTTTGATGCTATCCCAAACATGCTCGTAGTAGACAGATAACTTTATATTCAGATGGTGTCTAGCAAGAAAATGACCTATGAATACAACCTTATGAGATAAAGATTCAGTATCCAAAGATGGATTTGAGTTAATCACTTTATAAAATATTAATTTCTGAAGGTTACAACAAGAAGAAGAGGGAGCGGATGACAAAATTAGTAATTAAAGTGAACAGCATGACTTGTAGATCCAGCCATGATGATGATAAGTTTGAACTTGTGCTGCTGTTATATTGAGTTGGCTTCATCTCTGCAGGGTCCTCTGGAGATTCATCAGCCAAAGATTTGCCATTTCTGGGTTTTGAGCTCAAACAAGCAGGGATTTCCAAGTATGATGAGAGGTTTTCCTTGTTTGGTTGATGATTGCTTCTACATAGCTCACTGTTTCCACTTATATCTAACCTTTCACCAAGCTTCTCAATGAAATCATCAGAAAGTTCAATGACACCACTCAGATTGTTGTGGCTCAAATTTAGCTGATCCAAGTTTAAGAGTGAACCTAAATTTGGAAGAACCGGTCCACTGAGACTATTGTTATCTAAGAAAAGAGCAGTTAGGTTCTTCAAGGTAGAAAAACAATTGGGTATGAGGCCAATCAAACCACACCCTGAGAAACTCACTGATTTGAGCATTTTAAGGTTGCCAATGAACAAGGGTATCCTAGCTTTTATGGGGTTGCCATCAAGGACAAGATATTCTAAAACCTCTAAACTAGATAGTGTTTCAGGAATAGGGCCACTTAGAAAATTATGACTCAGATCAAGCAATACTAACCTCTTGAGTTTTCCCAAGACTGAAGGCACTTCACCAGTAAGCCTGTTAGAATTCAGATCAATCTTCTGCAGATCTTTAAGTTGCCCAAGAGAATCAGGCAAGTGTCCTTCAATCTCATTCCCACTCAGGTCCAAGATAGCCATTCTCTTTAAATCACCAATTTCCTTGGGGATTTGACCACTTAAGTTATTGTAGCTCAGGTCGAGTTGCTCCAACCAAACCAACCCACCAATCTGTGCTGGGATTTGTCCCTGTAGGCTGTTTTGGGACAGACTCAAGACTCTGAGTCTAGGAACCTGTCCCAAACTTGAAGGTAACTCTCCAGAGAGGGATGGGTTAGATTGCAAAGCTAGGTGTTCCAAGGAAGAGAGAGATCCAAACAGTGTAGCAGGTAATATGATTGGGGAAGCCACAAAGCAATTGAAAATTGAAAGGGTTTTCAAATAAGGTAGTTTTAATAACGACCCAGATAGGTAAGCAGAAGATTTACAAGGTGGTGGGGATGCAATATCAGGACCAATGTGGATCTCTGTGACATGAAAGACTTGTGGGTCATCATCATCACTAACTTCACATTTCACACCAGGCCATGGAGTGTTCGTACAAGGTTGTGGATGTTCATGGACCCAATCAGAATCTTCTAGGAGAGCACCCATTACTTGGAAAAGTCCATGTAATTCCTCTTCTTCCATTGCTACCATAGCTTCAACTGTAAACAGAAGGAGGCCAAAGAGAAATAGATGCACAGAAGCCATTTGAGAAAATGCCAAACCGAGAGGTGTTTAAATTTGAGGGATTTGGAGATTATGGAGACAAAAATAACAGGCAAGGTTCTAATGAACTTTAAAGAATGTCGCTGATAATAAGGGTAAAGAACGTGAAGCGAAGTACCATGTGTCATTGTTTTGTGTCAGCGTTAAGGCTGCAAAGAGAGGGAGAGAACAAAGCTGTCGTGTTTTTTGCTTCCCGCAATTTGCCATTTTGAAGATGGCAGTGAGAGTTTGAGAGGGAAGGTGAGAAAAGCTGCGGGAAGAGACAATAATCATAATGAGAATTGTCAGGGTGTTCAATTACAATCATCATCATATCTTTGAATCAAGTTTCCCAATAGCTTCTAGCTTTTAAGACTTACCATGTAAATATGGAGATGAGTTTTATATAGAAAGAGGGCTTTTGAAACCGTAATTTAGGTGTTAATGTTACCCACTCACTTAATCAATCATTAATTATTTATCGTCTAGTTATTCTATTATTGTCATTTTTTCACTAGCTAGTTATTGTCAATTTTAAACAAATAATATTGCAATATTACTTTTAAATAATAAAGGGTGAATGTGTAAAAATATCCATAAGCTTTTACCAAAAAAGTGTCCAACATCATATAATTTCCCGGACGAAAATACTTGTGAACAATTAAAAATTCAAAAATGGAGTAAAAATGCCAACACCATTAAATTTAGTATAACATTACTATTTTTTGAAGTGAGGCTCCCACCCTTTTTACATATACATATGTAATAGTTTTAAGTTATATTTAATTGTGTTAATATATTTTTTTTCTGTCATTTTGAATATTTATAGGTATTTATTCACTTCTAAAAGGACTTAGATGAATTAATGTTTGTGACAATGGAGAAATAATCTTCATCCTCCATGGCTACTTTACTGACAACAATGCCCCTAATTTGCAGCTCATAAGCTACAAGACAAAATCCCTCCTGACAAAGAAATTAAAAAAGAAGATGCTAGCGCCAGTTCAGGCACCGAGCCGTCCCATTTAGATTGTCCAGATGAGATTTAGACAATCAAAATTTGATTTTTTTTAACCGGTGATTTTTGAATAAACAAATCAGTTTTTGAAAAAAATATTAATAAAGATATTATTTTTATATTAGACTTTTACTCATTAAAATATTTTTTTAAAAAAAAAGTTACAAAATTCAAATTTGGATTTGGACGGTTCAAATGAGACGAACGCTTGGTGCCTATCCTTAGGATAAACACTAAAATTGGTTTCGGTGGTTGTTGCTGACACCCAGCAATAGACAAGGTAAGATATACGATTGGAGCCTTCAAAATTATGAATCTTTAAAAGTGATTTTTCAATCGTGATTTATAGTATACTACGAAGTAAGTATGTGAAAAAAATTTTGTCTTGATTTATACGAATAAGCACCTTTCATACCCCTAAAGTGATCTCAAACAAACTTAATATTATTGAGTCTGATGACCAAATTTTAACCAAATCAAAAATATAACGATTGAGTTGTATCCATGGACCATGGTTAGTTCTTGAAACTAATGATTAGAGGTTTTTTTTTTTTTTTTTGCGTAAAGGATTAAGTTTTTAAAAAACATATAAAAGGGCAAACTGCACCGGTGGCATCTTATCCACCAAAAACCATAAATGAAGAAAAAGCAGAGGCTTCTGTTGTGGGAACGCAATGGCTCACTGTAGTACAATGGCAAGATTGGCAATGGCATTAGCTTCTCTCCAAACTACTCTCTCTCCTTTGTCATCTTCCTCAACCTCCCTTCCTTCTCTTTCTCTCTCGACCACGCGACGACGAGCCATTGCCTTTGGTTCCTGCGTTTCCCTCGCTTCTTCTTTGCTCTTTGTCTTCAATCCCAATTCATCGCCACTCGCACTTGCTCAGCTTCTATCAGACGAACTTCAGCAAGAAGAAGACCGTGTCGTAAATCTCTTTCAGGTCCTTTTTACCTTACCCTTTTTCTCCAACGCACTCTGATTTATCTTCATATGCGTCGAAGTTAGAATCAGTTGAACTTTTTTCATGTTCAATGTATGCTCTTATTTTGGAATTATTTGTTTTTTCGGGTTTCTGAAAAATTTTCTGTGTTCAATTTTCATTCGTCGTTTCTGGACAATTTCATCTGTATGATTTGGTAGTAGAAGTGGAAAACACTGTACGGTTTGAAGTTGCGTTCAGAGGCCATTCTTTTGTGTTTTGTACGGGCGTTGCTTTGTGTGAAACTTGAAATTAAAATTGGTATCTTTACAGGAAACTTCACCGTCGGTTGTTTTTATTAAAGACATTGAATTGACTAAAGTCCCCAAGACCTCTAGCGAAGTCATGGTGAGTGAGGATGAAGATGCAAAAGTTGAAGGAACTGGTTCAGGCTTCATTTGGGATAAATTTGGTCACATTGTATGTACTCCTTGTTCTAGCATATTGCAGACACGATAATTTAGACGTGACTGTGCTTATTTATCTTATTTATCAGTTGACTAATAGTGATTGGCCAGGCTTTTTTCCCCTTCAGATTATATGAAAGTGTTTAATTTTTATGATTACTTGATCAGGGTTACTTGTTATGGTGTTGACTCAATCTTATGGAAAGATTAAAATTTGGAAAACATTTTGAAATATTATTAGTCGCCCATGGAATTAATGTGCATCATGTTAACAATTTTTAGACATATTGATAAGGAACCAACGACTGTCTGTTATGTATATATTCTCTTTTATTTTGATTGCACATATTTGCTACTAAAATTTATTAGAACTCATCAATTTCCTTTTCTGCTGAACAGGTTACCAATTACCATGTTGTTGCTAAATTGGCTACTGATACTGGTGGTTTACAACGTTGTAAGGTTTTCCCTTCTGCTGTTAATTACATTGAAGTTTTTGCTTGGAGATGAAGTTAATGTGAATGTCTTTCCGCTTTGTTGTCGTTGTTGGGAAAAATAAAACAGAGCAGTTTAAACAGTATGAATTGCTTTAAGAAACTCTGCCGTAGAGATTTGTCCGCCTCTTCAAATTTATTTTTTTGTGGCGTCCCCCAAAAAGTAGACCAAATGTTGCTGGTAGTAGAGAGGGGAGTGGAATAAGCACGACAGTTCAAAGGAGAAGAATGACACATATAGCTACTGATTTGATGATGACGATAGGTGGTATGATGAATTGGGGGATATTAAACCTAACACAATTAAACTCATAATCATTTGATTATTACAATAATTAACTTGATTAAAATAAGGTAATGCGGGAGGCAATGTGAGATGAGTGTTTCCTTTTGAATTATCCACACGTATCCAATAGTCATATCTAATTGTCATCTTTGTCAGAAGCAATTGTTCAGAGCGGCAATTCATACCAGACTACTACATTCTACAGGTGTTTCTAGCTGATGCCAGAGGGAATAACTTTGTCAGGGAAGGGAAGATAGTTGGGTTTGAACCGGCATTCGATCTGGCTGTTCTCAAGGTGTACATTGATCCCATAATTCCTATGTTATAAGTCACACATCGAGAGGGTTACCTCAAACGAGGGCCTAATAAAGCCTTGGGGCATGATTCTCCCAAGGACTTGTACCTGTTAGCCGTACTGTTCTCACGAATGATATAATTGGAAATATTGTTCTTACAGATCAATCCAATAACACTCATTTTCCACTTTCCCTCACTCCAAGCCACTACTGTCACTCAAAATTACTTATTTGATGTGCAGGTCGATGTTGGTGAGTATGAAATAAAGCCTGCTGTTCTTGGTACATCCAAAGAAATACGTGTTGGTCAGAGCTGCTTTGCTATTGGGAATCCTTATGGATATGAGAACACTCTAACAACTGGGGTAATTTTCAAAACTTCAAAGTAAACATGATATTATTTACCTTAATTCAAAGTTGTAATGACTGAATCAACCTCAATGTTTAAAGATTGATATGTATTAACTGATGTGAATGCTTCAGGTCATTAGTGGTTTAGGTCGTGAGATTCCTGCACCAAATGGAGGAGCTATTAAAGGAGCTATTCAGACTGATGCAGCTATTAACGCAGGTAGCCTTGCCTTCATTGAAGTTCCTTGGTTTGGAAGTTGGAACCTCAAACTTTCAATGCTACTCTCAGTAATTTGTGTTTTTTGTTTTGGGGGAAAAAGTTATTAATGGCGAGAAATTATACCTTGTACCCTATCATATATTGGACAAATTAAAGGGCAATCAATTCTACCAAATTTTCCCTGCACTAGAACTCATTGTAACATTAGCATCCCAAAAGTTCTGAATCTGATAGCCAAAAAGAGGTTCAAAAGTCACTGTCATGTAACTGTGTTTGGATTAGCTTTGGGAGAATAGTTTTGGGAGAAAAAGTAAAAAAAGTGATTTTAAAAAATAGATTTTGGAGAATAACTTCCAAAAAAGTAGAAAAAATAGCTGTTGGGAAAATCCTGGTTTTCCATTCCAAACAATGGTTTTCTTGCCAAAAATAGATTCTGAAGAAGACCAGAGTGTTTGGTTGTCTTGTAACAAAACCATGGTTTTAGGAGAAAATTTGGGTTGTGTTTTTGGAAACCATGGTTTTAGAGACAACCGTGGTTTTGTGAATTACCCAAACACACACTAGAGAGAATCATGATAATCCCCTTTTCCTGACTTCATGATTCTTATGTGAAATTTACAACATAAAATTTCAACGATGATGTGGTTTTCAGAATTTGGCTTCCTTGAATTTTGTGGGGACTAGTTAGTAGGTTATGATATGATGTTTAATGGCTTGAATAAATTCATGGATGTGAACAGGGAATTCGGGTGGACCATTGATTGATTCATACGGGCATGTTATTGGAATAAACACAGCAACATTCACTAGAAAAGGTATGAACAATACTTCCAAATTAATCCTTCTAAAAGAACATACTTCCATAAGAACACAGCAAAAACGAGCATTTATATTGGTTTACCAATATCATTCATTGGCTTGACAAATTACAAAAGAAAACGACAAGTGGTGGGTTATTACTTTGACATAATGAACATGAGAAGAATGGTTGAAGTTGATGATGATGTTGTGTTGCAGGGAGTGGAATGTCGTCTGGTGTTAACTTTGCAATACCCATCGACACTGTTCTTAGGAGTGTGCCATACCTCATTGTGTATGGAACACCATATGCTAACAGGTTTTGAATTGATAACCTTAGTTTTGGGGCTAAGGCTCATCAAATCCCATGATGCCTGTATTATCACTTATGTTGTTGTTTTTCTTTTCCTGGAACCATGCCTGTATCATCTATAGCAAACAATCCTTGTTTTGGTTTATCAAATTTGGTCACATGTCCTTAAAGATTTCCTTAAACTAAATTATATGGGCTTGCCTTGTGCCCATTATAGAGTAAATGACTGTCGATTTTTTTAAATAAGTCTTGAAATCGGCCCACAATCAAGTTATGCCGATGACCACACCACTTGTACAAAATTACGTGTGCCTCTTTCTTGTTTTCTTTTTTTCTTTTTTTGTAGTTGCCTACCCAGTTGACTAAAACCTTTGGTTCTGATTAATCTAGATTCACCCCGAGTCGAGTCCACAGTTGTCAAACCATCTGATAAATATTACAGGATTTGGTGTAGAGGACATGTGCCTCTTTTGAATCACAACAGAAAGATCTGATATAGAATGTTGGTATTTTTTTTTTTTGGCCAGAATAGAATGTTGGAACTTAAGCATAAAGGTTAGTTAAAAATGGGACTCCTTACAGATCTTTTTATAGATTCCTGTTAATTACTTTCTTTACATTATAAAAAATTAGTCGAAGTTAAATAAATATTACAGAATTTTTACAACTTTCCAAAATTATTCTTTAAATATTACTACTCTCTCCGGTCCTAATTATAAGACCTAGTTAACTTTTTTGGAGAGATTAAGGAAATGAATTAAATTACTTTAGAATATTTTTATTTTTATTTTTTCCTCTAAACTAATTAGTTTGACTAATAAACTAATATATAATCTAAGAATACACAACATATGAAATGATTAAGTAACTTATTTAGCTTTTTTTATATCTCCAAAAAAAATCAACTGGGTCTTATAATTAGAACCGGAGGTAGTATATCATATTACAAAGAGATGAGGAAGAAACTCTTAGAGATCAGAGCATTTTTGGATATTAAATTTTTTAAAGGGTCTTGTTAAGAACCAAGAGATGGGGATCTTATAATATGATTAAAGGAGTAGGTTTTTGGGACTGAAGAAGATATGACCGCCCATAACCAAGCGGCAGTGGAAGAGGGCATTGAGAAACGGATTTACAAAAAGTAACAACAAAGCCTTATCTTGCTATGTAAGACGTTTATATGAATCATATGAAATCATTATACTCTATCAATAACTCAATTTTTAGATAAATTGTTGATTAATGGATCCAACTCTATACAAATGGAAAAAAAATAACAAGAAAAATCTACCCTGTTTAAGTTTCTAGGGAATTCCATTCCCTGTTGTCCTCTTGGCCTATAATTTCTATGAACTGAATAGCTGCTATAGAGGCAGGCCAAACAGAATACAACATGTTTAAAGCCTATCTATGGGGATTTCAAAGCTACTATTTGCATTTATCATTATCTCCAGACACTACATGTTTTGTTTTCATTTCCTTCTGCTCCTCCAAATCAAAACCTGTCAATTAAATTGAACTGGGAAACATTCTGACTTCCTCACATAGGTAAAGTCCACACAAATAAAGGCAACTGAGTTCAGTAAAGCACCAACTGTTCTCTTTTTCTTTTTCTGCTGAGGCATTTTTGTAACTTCATTTCAATTAAACTACTACAGTGAATGTAGCGTCAGTAAAAATAATTGGAGGAAGATAAATAGGATCCAAACATGCCATCAATAAAAACCACTGTGATTGTCATTTGTCACTAGATGATCAAACCTTAAAACCCATGATTCAAATCCCCATTCCCATATTATAAAAAACAATTAAAAGAAAAAAGCTTTATAGCCTTGACTCTGATTTTGACCATATGAACAAGCCCTTCCATGGTTAAGTGTGAGACCACTCTTTCCACCCAGGTCACATCGTGTTAAGATTTTTACCTTTTTGGGGCAGAGAGCGTCTTTCATAAAATGAAGAAAATAATGCATTATTTGCTTCTTTTTCTCTCCATATGAAAATGAAGCATGGTAGACGTGTAGAACTAGATGTTTCAAATGGCTTCATGCTCAATCATTCAGAATCACGCTGATATTTTAGTATGTGCTAACAAATATTTACAAGCGAGCGATTCCTAGTCTCCGAGGCAGGGTAAAATCAAATGATGCTATTTGCTTTGAGATTAAGAAAGTCATTTCCTGAAGAGAGAGAAGAATAAAGTTTGTCCATTTCCTTTTATTGAAACAGGCAAATTCACAGTCCCTTGCACAAAGACTTGATAAGCTTAGAAAGCTGGATGTAGTTTATTGATCCTTCATTGTTATACTGCTACAAGTTTTACGCAAAATTTAATGCATATATACTAGTTGGATGCAGCTCTAGAGAGGAAAAAAATAGCATCAACTTCCAGACAGCAAATCGTCTAGATTGAACAAAAAGGAGGGAAAAAGATACGAACTATTGGACTATACGTAAAATACTTTATCATGTGTACAAATCAAATCTTCTACATAATCAATTAACAGTAATTAAACCATGGGCCTTCTTTCACAATTGAAAATAGTGAAAAACCGCAATCATATTGTATCTGATGTGATATTCATGCCAATGGATTGAAACCTAATCAAGTGCCACAATCCCAGACAATTAACACAACACAACATTCATGAACCACTAAACTCTATAATCAATTCACAATCCTAAATCCAGAAATAGCGTAAACCAGAATAGTACTCACTTTTCATTGAGTGATAGCAATGACAACTGTTCTTCCACTGAACAATCCACATGGCAAGATATGCGGCATGAAGAAGGAATAAGAATAAGGCCAAGGCACCTCTGCTCCATCGGAGAAGGCGAGGACCGCCGTGTGCTGCGATACTCGACGGCGTCCTGGAGAATAATGTTCCCTTGCTTGTCCATACAATAGAATCCACCCAAGAAGAACCTCCCATCTTTAATGCCTACAAGCATCCGACGGAACAGAAGCTTCTTTACCCGATTGACCCGATCCGAACTAATTTTCCGAGGACCGTCCGAGCTATTCTCCTGAATCGGAGCCGATGGTTGCTGTGTTTCTCCTTCCATCGTTTAGGGCTTGAACGGAAATCTCCCGCCAAAAACGGTGTAAAGTTTGGTTTCGATGAAATGGAAATGCAGTAGTAATACTAATGAACTTGTTCGATCGAGATTAGGTATGTCAACCTAGCAAGTTCTTGACGGCTATGGCCATCCCCACCGCAATGAAAGGAAGAGAAAAATGGAATTCTGAGAAGTACTTATAATTTTTTTTGTTAATAATTTTTTTTTTGAGAAGGTGTTAATAATTGGGTAAAGGTGCAATTTTACACGTGTGCTTTACTTCCGAGAGCGCCCAGCACCATGAGCTTTTTTTTTGAAGCAAAAGTACCCACGTGGTTACGTTTTGAGAGCGCTCAGCACCACGGCGGTTAGTTGACCTAACAGTAACGGTGAAATTACACTTTTGCCTTTAGTTTTAGGTGAAATTATTCTTTTGCCTTTAGTTTTAGGTGAAATTACCCTTTTGCCCTAACTTTTTTTTTTTAAAAAAACTAAAACTAAAATTACCCCGTCGGTGGGCCCCACCACCGGTCTCCCACCACCGGCGACCGCCGCCACCGGCGGTGGTCGGAGGCCGGCTGCGGTGGCCGGCCGCCGGCGGTGGGGTGGCTGGTGGTGGGGCCCACCGGGTGGGAGGGGTATTTTTAGTTTTTTTTTTAAAATTTAAAACTAAGGGCAAAAGGGTAATTTTCATTTAAAACTAAGGGCAAAATGATAATTTTTTCTTTTACTTACCATCAGCATCCACGTCAGCGTCCAAATCAACACCACGTCACGCCACGTCAGCGTTCCATCCAAGTTAATGGTCAACTAACCGCCGTGGTGTTGGGCGCTCCCAAAACGTAACCACGTGTGTACTTTTGCTCTAGAAAAAAGCTCGTGGTGTTGGGCGCTCCCGGGGGTAAAGCACATGTGTAAAATTGCACATTTACCCTTAATAATTTATATAGTCACTCCAATTTTATGTCCCTATCAAATCACTACCATTCTTTTATCGTTAGATCAGAATCTCGTCTACCTATATCATTTGTCTCTTCTATTGAGATTCTAATTTAACGGTGAAAAAATGATAGTGACATAAAATTGGGATTGACAATATCCTATCCCTTTCTTATAATGTTAATGTTGAGGTTAAATTTTTTTATATAAAATATTTTAATTCTTTTTATCAAAAAGAAGAAATTATTATAAAACTAAACTTAAAAAAATTGAAATGACAATTTGAAAATAGGGAAAATCATAGTGAAGTTCCAAGGTATGAAAATAATCACAAAAAAGTCTTTTGTGATTAGTTGTGAATAAGTTATGACAAAAAGTTTTATGGTTAAAATGGTTTTTCATGTTGTCAGAATAGTTTTTTATGTTATTAAAATGTTCCTATGAAAATTTTGTTTAAAAATGGCTTTTAATGTTCTCAAAATAGTTTTTCATGTTGCCAAATTATTTTTTAAATTTCTACCGTAGTTGACAATATACAAAATCATTTTCAACATGAAAAACCATTTTGACGACAAGATTTTTTTGTGTGGGGAATTTGGTATGAGACTTTTTGTGATTATTTTCGTATTTTGAGACTTCATAGTGATTTTCCCTTGAAAATATCAATAATTTTAATTTAAAAAGAAAAACTAGGGACTACTCCCCGGTTTCAAATATCAATAATTTTAATTATTTTTACCTTAAAAATAAATTATTATTTTTAAATTTAATAATAAAGAATATTATTTGAAAAAAATTAGCTCTGAATTGTTTGCACCTGCACTTGCATTTTAACCTTTTTTTTCAAGTTCATAATTTATATTTTGTTTTTGTGTAAGTTTCATGTGTCTGTTTTTTTTCCAGCCAATTAAATACATTTGTCAGTACATGAAATTTGAAAAATGAATTGTATTTGTTATTTGGTAATATATAAATAGATAACGTCAATTATAATTGTTACATGATATTCTAAACTAAATCAAAGAGACTGGATTTATTATTTCAGCTATTAATCTATTATACCATGAAGCATTGAAGGCAGATAAAAAATTAAAAACAGAGTACCTTTGTTTTATAGCAAATACGTTTCTCATATTGTAAAAATATATTCTCATGTTACACACAGATGGTTAAAAAACAAAAAGATGTGAGTCTCACTATTAATCTTCTTCTTCTCATGTAGTAACATGAGAAGTTTTATTAGTTTTTGGTTTCATGTACCAATATCTTTGATTTTATCTTTTAAAAAAAGATAGATAAATAAAAATAAATATTAATTAATTTAGGTGCCAATAAATATTAATTAATTTAATTACTACCTCTCGTCCTAATTATAAGAGCTAGTTGACTTTCTTTGGAGAGATTAAAGAAGCTAAATAAGTTACCTAATCATTTTATATGTTGTGTATATTTAGATTATAGTTTATTAGTTGAATTAATTAGTTTGAGAAAAAAAAATAAAAATAAAAATACTTTAAAATAATTTAATTAGATCCTTAATCTCTAAAAAAAAAAAAAAAGGGACCGAGCAGTAGTGAACTTGCCCCTCGCGACAGTTACTTCTGTCTTCTGAGTTCGAAAGCCCAAAAAACTGGATATCCAGTTGTTTTTGATCTGGACAGCGTAATACCGAGAATCCGAGGAAGCTCGCCAGGAAAAGCTGCTTTGTCTCTCTCCCTCACTTCAGAATTAGGGTTTTGATTGGCGTTTCTTCTCTCAAATTCGTCTGGTATGCAGTACTAGGGTTTTCATTTTTTCTTCTTCTTGGTCTCCCCTTGTTTGTTGGGTTTTCGTTACTGTGTTTTTCCCCCTCGCTCAATCGTCGTATTGATTTGCTCAATTTTCTGTCTCGAGATGACTAGTTTCTGCATCTTCTGTTTAGACTTTGTTGGTTAGATAATTAAGAAAGAAGATCAACAGAAGAGTAAAATCATACGTTTATTTTGTACAGAAAACCAATCTTTTCGGGTGGTTTGTGTAGCGGTCGTTATTCAGTTATTTTTTTACCTATGTTAAGTCATCACTGTGGCTTCTTTTGTTAATCTTTGTTGGTTAGATAATTAAGAAAGAAGATCGGCAGAAGAGTAAAATCATACGTTTCTTTTGTACAGAAAACCAATTTGTTCCAATCTTTTCGGGTGGTTTGTGTAGCGGTCGTTATTCAGTTATTTTTTACCTCTGTTAAGTCATCACTGTGGCTCAAATGTTTAGCGGTTGCATTTTTCTTTCAAATTTTATCGCTTTACAAAATAGTTCTTTCATTTGTTTGAATTATGGTGTGGTAGACGGTGTAGAAGACTATGTATAGTATTGCTAAGAGCCGAGGGCCGAGAGCTTCTTGGTTTTTTTGGGATAACTGTAAAAGTTGGTTTAGTGGTGCTATTTTAGTTTAATAGTTTATTCTAGCAAAACAAAACGTTGTGAAATAAGTAATGATGTAAGGTTCCATCACCCATGGTTTACTTTATATCCATTTAATCTGTTCACCTTGGCTCTGCAGAGATGTTATACGTGGTATTAAAATTCAGGTTGTGGTTGCCTTAGTAATTGCCAGAAAATATGTAGATGTCACGGAGACATTCCAAACTGCAATTGCTGATTGATTTTTTTTTTGGAAACTTAATCCGCCACTACAATGTTGCAGTTACTGATTAGAATTCTAGTTAATAAACAAGTATATGACTTTGTGATTATTGATACATCAAAAAGTATGCTTTACTTTCAGGAGTCACGCCAATACATATCAATGGGTGAGACAGGGAAACGATTTCGTTCACATAGAGACCGTAATGGGGATAATAAAAATCAAAAGAGACGCATGAATCACAGAGATGGAAAGGGCAATGATGAATTGGTTGTTTATAGGATACTTTGCCCAGATGGAGTTATTGGAAGTGTTATTGGGAAGGGTGGAAAAGTGATAAATACAATAAGGCAGGAGACTAGTGCAATAGTCAAGGTTGTTGATCCATTTCCAGGTGCTAAGGATCGAGTTATAACAATTTACTCCTATCTGAAGGATAAGGAAGACGTTGGGGTTGATGATGAGTTCAACAACAGGGTGCCTTTATGTTCTGCCCAAGATGCTCTTCTCAAAGTTCATGCTGCCATTGCAAAATTTGTGGCAAGTGTTGGAGATTCTGAAAAGAAGTATAAGGATAAGGAAGAATGCCAAATCCTTGTTCCATCAAGCCAGTCTGCAAATATCATTGGTAAGGCTGGGTCTACAATTAATAAATTGAGAAATAAGACAAGGACAATGATCAAGGTTATGCCTAAGGATGTGACTGACCCAACACACTCATGTGCCATGGATTTCGACAATTTTGTGATGGTTAGTTACTAATACATGAAATATACTATTGAAAGATTTATTGCATTAGTTTACTATCATTTTTGGTTATTAAAGTAACATCTAGGTTTATCTACAAACATATTCCAACTATAATGCCTTGTAGGGTAACAATAGTGCTTTAGTTGCATTAAAGCCTGTTTTTCCCCATCAGAAACTCCAGGATTTGTGATTATTTGTATTTTATTGTATTGATTTTTAATCTGCAAAGTAGAAGCTGGGGCTAATGGTGAAAAATATCGTTTGCATGAAGTTAATTTATGGTTGGTAAGACAGTCAAATGAATCTGAGGCCCCTAATGGGTATTAAGTGGGCAAGTACATCTGCCTTTCTTGTTTATTTCCTTGTTATACGGTGTTTCTAAAAGTCTTCTTTTGGCAGCAATATATCATGCTGTTAATGAGGAAAAATGTTGAATTAAATAGTACTGGTCTCGTTATATGATATTAAAATCCTAACGATCTAAGCAGGTTAAGAGACTCAAGCATATGTAGGGTTAATGCATAGTATATATGATTAAACTGCATGAGATTTTAACTATCTTCTCTCTCTCTCTCTCTAGATTGACACCAATGCTGATATGCATGAGTTGAATCACGGATAAACACAAGAAACAAATTTTATTTTTGACACTAGCATGTATATTTTTTTCCATTTAATTGATTTATACTTTTCCTATCATGTTTTTATTTCAATTTCAGCGGGACTTCCTGTGGCCTGCAAGGTGGTTAATATGATGCATAAATAAACACCCTGTATTCATACATGCATTTTTTTATGCAATACCTATAAAATAGAGAATTAGAGAATTATTAATTTGTTCAGATGTTGATGCCCGTCCTTTTTCATTGTTACTTCTTTAACTTATTCAATTGTAACTTTATTATCAAATCCTCGTTATCTGTCTTGGGTTTAATGATCTTAGTTTTTTTGCGGAAAATTTATTCTTATATTGTTTTGATAATAGATATCTGGTGAGTCAGAAGCAGTTAAAAAAGCACTCTATGCAGTTTCTACTATTATGTACAAGTTCCCTCCTAAAGAGGACATTCCTCTTGACACAAATGTACCTGAACTCCCTCCCAGTATAATTATCCCCTCTGACGTCCCTATTTATCCGCCTGGTGGATTATATCCAGCTTCAGATCTCCCACCCAGATCTCTTCCTCCAATAATAGGTGCTTCTAATTTACAAGACCTACAAGATCTACCAGCTTATGCTGATGCAGGAAGCACGTGGTCTCTGTACTCATCTGCCCTTCCAATAGTTTCTGGTGTTGGTGGAGTTTCCCAATCTGAAGAATTAATTGTTAGAATGCTCTGCCCCTCTGACAAGATTGGGCGTGTCATTGGAAAGGGAGGGGGTACTATTAAAAGTATAAGGCAGGCTACTGGTGCTCATATTGAGGTTGATGATTCCAAGGCTAAACACAATGAGTGTTTGATTGCTATAACTGCAACAGAGGTGTGCTATTTCTATGCCTTTCATTTTCCTTTATAATAATTACTTGCACATGTGATTATTATGTGAGATGTCAAACTTCGTGAAGTCCATGATATATTCTATTCAATCAGGGAACCTTGAAATGCACTAGTTATCAAGATGTTCTTTCATTATTAGAGGATGGCTTAAAATAATTTGTAAGAAAAATGACATGGTGTTTTGTAATTTGTAGTCGCAAAGTGATGTTAAGTCCATGGCAGTCGAAGCTGTTCTAATGCTACAAGAAAAGATAAATGACGAAGATGATACCACAATTTCAATCCGGCTACTGGTTCCATCAAAAGTCATAGGGTGTATCATTGGGAGAGGTGGTTCAATCATAAATGAAATTCGAAAGAGAACTAAGGCAGATGTTCGAATCTCTAAAGGCGATAAGCCTAAACTGGCGGAGGCGAATGATGAACTAATTGAGGTATGGCTTCTTTTTTCATTACTTTCTTCTTTAATTTTAATACTTATTTCACTCGCTTTGGTATTTTGCTTCACTGCTTATTTTAATCAATGCTGTTCTGGATTTAGGTGGTTGGTAGTGTTGACTGTGTGAGAAATGCGCTAATACAGATTGTCTTAAGGCTCAGAGATGATGTGTTGAGGGAAAGGGACACTGGCCATAATCCCTCTATAGGTGCTGAGCCCTTGTACTCAGGTGGCACTGGTCTTTCTGTTCCATCTGTGTTGACTTCAGTTCCTCCACTTGCTACCCCACTGGCTTATGATCATAGGGGTGAAAGTGGAAGTGGGCTGGGCATGCTTTCTTCTAGCAACCTGTATGGATATGGATCTTTGTCGGTATGTCTCTTTACTTCATTATTGCTAAAGTGATTTCTCTACAACCTACCTATCATAAAGTCGTTGCACTGTCACCAATACCTTATATCTTGATACTACTTTTGTAAGTGTCGTGGTTTATTTATTGATTCTGGTTTTGATTTGATTATCTAGGATACTTAAAACCAAAGAGAAAATAGTTCTGTTCATTTTTTAATAATATTTACACAGTACAAATGAGTTAATTTCATTAAAAAAAAAAGTTTTTATATTCCATGCTTAATTTTTCTGTTTAAGATGTATACTTTATTTCTTATGAAGAAATCATAATTTTTATGATCCTCTTTTTTTCCAACAAAAAAAATTAGGATGGAAATAAACCAAATCTTAAATAATAATATATGCTATCATTCCATCCTAGGCTGCATGTGATATAATAGAAAGTTTGATAGAACTTAAAGAAAGTAAGCAAGTAAACGTAATCTAGAGCCAGGATCTGTAAACTCTAGCTAATACACAATAATCTTTCATATAATATTCTGTCCTCCCCATTCATAAAACATATTACATATATATATATAGAGTTCTATAATCCTAACTGCCTATAATAACTGCTAATAAAAGATAATATAATAATAATAATAATAATAAAACAGATAATATGATAATAACTTCCCTAAACTAATATAAACAAACATTAACTACTTCTCAACTCCTAAACATGTGTCTTCCTTCTGGATTGGACACGTGGACCCCTAACAAAGTTTTCCCCTGCAAATTTTACTTCGGAAGCAGAGGTGTGTGAGAATGTACTCATTTTCATTAGAAAATATTACTTCAATTATTCTTTAATAGAATTTTTTTTTGACAATATTCTAAAGCTACATATTTCTCATAAAGCATTTTTTTTGGACAAACACCAGTTCTTGATTTATGAGTGCTGTTGTTCATTGATTGACCTGTGGTGAAGTGTTTGAATAACATGATTACTAAATACAGATTATATGTCTAATGCCCATTTTAAATTGTTTCCCCTTTGTTGTAAATGTGACATGTAACCTCTGGTTTTAGTTTCTAATAATATTTTGGTGATTTCTTATCTATTTTTTGTGTCTGTAGCAGATGGGAGAAACTGGCTATGGATCTGTGTCCTCGTATGGCTCCCAGGTGTATGGAGGGTTAGTATATCTTGTTCGTCAAAATTCTTCAGTCTAATATTTTACAACTAACTTAGCCTTTTATCCCGATCAACTTCAGAACTATGTGATGCTAATAATTCTTCCTTTTGTCCCCCTGTTGTGCGCAGTTTGCCTCCACCATCAGCTTTGGAGATGTTGATTCCTGCAAATGCTGTTGGTAAAGTGTTAGGTAAAGGAGGGACAAATATAGCCAATATCAGAAAGGTATGTTTATGCGTTTAAATCTAGCATTTTTTTTATTCAGTATGGGGATTTAGTTCATGATTCAAAAAAATGCATGTCAATTCATCACCTTAAATTAATGTTTGTTCCCTTGCTTCTGTATCTTATATTCTCGCTGTATGCCATTGATTGTGATAGTCTAGAATAAGTTAAATATCGTGAGCTTCAAAAACTTTAAATTCAATATCATGCTTTCTTAAATGTAGCTCTTAGTGTTGACTTTTGAGATATGATATGATGCTATCTTATCCTTTCTCAGTTTTTTGTGGAAGGTAAATATGATACCCAACTTTTCTCATACCAAGTGACATGTCTCAGGACGGAAATTAAGTTTTATGCCTATTTAAATAGAAAACTAGTTAATGGAGTTCCCTATTCTTTATTTTATCAGTGATGTTTTAGATTCTTGGTGCTAATAGTATTCTGTCAGATTTCATCCAACATGCTTTTGTCATCTTACTGATGATAGCCTTGTATGCAAACTATGCAGTGAAATGGATTCTTTTGTTGATAGTATGTTTATCGATTGGCACATAAGAAACATGATAAATACACTTGTCCTGTATGGTGTCAAGTACTATCATTGCAGCAGAAATCATTCATAAACTTTAGATTAGCTGGGAATACCAACATTTGTTACATTCACATTGTATAGATACGGATGAAAATATGTTGTAAAATATGCCTCATTTAATGTCTATTTATTGCCTAGTTGTTTCACTCCAGATTTCAGGAGCAATTGTAGAGGTTTCTGACTCCAAATCTTCCCGGGGCGATCGTATTGCTCATATATCGGGCACACTTGAGCAGAAGCGTGCTGCCGAAAATTTGATCCAGGCATTTATAATGGCCACCTGAATTATTGGAGTGCTCTAGTTTGGAAGGTGGAATGATCAATTCTTGAAGCATGTCCTTGTTCCTATCCTTAGTTCTTCTAGGTTGTTTCCTGAGAAATAGTTCTCTGCATCAACCTGATCCCTTTCTCTTCCAAAACAGTAACTTGTTCTTGAGGATTCATTGCTGGTTCTGTATTTAGGAGTTTTAGTCCGTCTCTTTTCATAATCTGCCCCTCATCTTCGTTCTCTTAGAAATTTTTAGGATCTTTCCATTCACACTGTTTTGTCTTGACTTGTGCGGAGTCATCTTTATCTCCATTTAATGTTATCAAAGGAACCTAGTGATTGTTTTTATTTTGATTCTGGTGGTTAATGATTCATCCTCTTATTCTCTTATCTTTTTTAATCTAAAACTTTCTTCCACGAAAATGCCAATGGATGCAGTCTCTATCTATCGATCTCCTCTTTCCAATATTTCATGATTTACACTTGCTTGTACTAGTCAAAACTGGGGAAGTTGCCTCATGAATGTGGAGAAAATTTAGTTCTTCCCCCTTCATTTCTGTTTTCCATAGCTTGTACTCCTGGAATACTGCTGATCATTTCAAACTGCATATAACCCTTGTTCTGCACCATTTGTATTATCTTCTATATACCTATAATCTGAAAAGGCTGAGATTGATTTTCTGAAACTTCTTATGTAAATTCTATTGTCTTTTGATGGGTGCCACTCACCTGGAGAAACCAGCCAGCTCCTGAATCATATTGTGGACTTGTGGCAGGTCTTCCCCTCTTTCAGTAATTCATTGTGGTTAAAAATGATTTCATCAACTCCCATAAATTCAATCAATGGTGGCAGTTGAATTAACGTTTTAATCTCTAGCTCTGCTGCCTGTGACTTGATTATTGTCCTATCAACAAATCATTATCTATATCCTCAACTAAGCTTGAATAGTAGTTAATCAGATTCATTTCATCTGTGTAACGCCCATCTCAACTTCTGTCACTCTTAGCTAAACCGAAATTATATTAGCTGGCAAAAGCTGCTTTCATATCCTATGTGCATCTGTAATTCAGATCTTGCTGTCTGACTAACATGGCTCTTCATTAGCAACAAGATCAATTAATCTTGTTTCATTTAGGCATATTCTTTCATATGTATAAATGCCATCTTCTGCTTAAACTTTATCTCATCCATGATTGCCTGTATTTTAACCTCAGCATCAATGTGCTGAAAGCTTCTGATCCCTTTGTTGATTTGACTCAGCTCTTTCCAGCCCTTCTTTATATTTTCTGTGTTATCAACTGGAAACTCTTTAGGGATGAAGTTGAAATTTTGCCTTACCTCGCTAAGTGTAAAGTACAGAATTTTCTTGTACTATTCATCTCGATTCTTGGTATTGTGGGAACTTAAGCTATCCTCTGATTTCAGCTCATTGTTAGTATGCTCACTAAAGTTGTCTTGGGTCCCAACTCAAATCATATACATGTAGATGAACCCTTCCTTGGTTTTGAATTATTGTATGTTTCTGTAAACTCAGTCCTCCATACTTGATTCTGTGTATATCAATTCTTTCCCTGTATTCTTTGATTTGTTTTGGTCAGTACTCAAATCAGTAAGGATATCAAAATTAGTTAGGTTTTTCTTGAGGGATGTCCTGTTACTTCTGTGAGGAATATAGTTCATTGGGGGCTAGAAGCATACTGAAACTTGATGTCACAAATCAACTTGTTAGTTACCATGTTTAGTTTTGCCCATTAAGTAGCACAAGTATTTGTAGATGTAGATGTTGATTATCAAGATGTTTGGGTTTCAACCCCCTTCTACACTTGCCCTGTGGTAGCCTTACATGCAGCCTACTTTTGGTACATACATCAATTAATGTTGTTTATTATATATGAAACACAGTGAATTATGTATACGTCATTTTCTTTAATGAAAGATGCCCACTTTGTTAGGGGTCTTTTACTTGGAATGTTTTGAACCATTTGTGTTGTGAAGAATATATGGTGGAACAGTTTCTTACATAAGGGATTATATACTATACTAGTATTGCTCAACACAGCTAATTTAAAGTCATATGGCATTTATTTTACTGCAACTTTGGGTTTTTTGCACTTTGGTCCTCGAAATCTACTAAGAACACATTTTGGCATTTTGATCCAACGTGTCATCTCTGTTCTCATATGGTAAATAGTCTGACTTGGTTTATGGGTTTTTTTTTGTTTGAATTTTTATGGTTGAATCAAGCTCTGTATTATCCACAAGGGCATGACCAAAAGTTTGCCTTAAGAGTTAAGAAATGCATTGGGCTAAATATCTGTTTCTTTGTGGAGAAATATGCGGAGACAATGATTGATCATCAGATTGCATTTGAAATGTTTCTAAAGATCCCTTCTTTTTTGCAGTTAGCATCATTATCGTCATTATTTTGGTCTCATCTTGTCGCATCTTCTCTTTAAAGAGGAATGGCAGCTTCCCATCTTAAATTTGTATTCAATGCTGCATCTAAATTTTCCAACTGTCTCTAACCCGTTTTTTACTTTAAATTTCTCACCCACTTCGTTTATGGTATCAATATGATTGTGATATAAAGAGTTCCAGTTTCTCGGGGTTTTAATGTAGAGCATCATATATATATATATATATATAAAAGAGCATCATATTTATGTGAGGATAAAAAGTAAAAGTTGTTAGAACTTAAATAGGTACCCATGAACTATCCTCTCGTGTATTGGGCATAATAAAGTAAGGGTCTGTTTGGATGGGTTTTTTAAAAAAGTGCTTTTTTTTTAATCTCCAAATTGGAATTTTTTAAAAAAGCAATATTTTGTTTTTGTTTTTTTTTTTTACTTTTGCTTTTAAAAAAAAAATATCATTTAAACACATAAATTAATAAAAAAACTTTTTTTGTATTTAAAAAGTACTTTTTTATAATAAAAAAACTCATCCAAACGGGTCCTAAATTTATTTAGGCGTAAAAGTGTGTATGAACTTTCTAAAATAGAGCAAAACTCCCAATTTTTGGTAATTGTAGCTATGTTGACCATTTGCATAGGAAGAGAGAAAACCTGTTGACTCTTATCAGAGATGGTAGTTTTGCTTTGTTTAGAAATGTTCATGTGTACATTGAAAAAAAAAACAAAGAAATGTGTATGGTGACAAAAAAAATTATTTTAAATGGGTTTTTAATAAGAAGTACTACAAGTTCATCGGTTACTTGTGTCAATAAAGGATTCATTAGCCTTTTTCTTAAACTTCATCTTACAAGCAACATTACATGGCAAGAAATTCTGGCTTTATTGAAGGACTTAACCCTTCAACCTGTTAAAGTCATTTCGACTTCTATCTATAATTGTTATTTTAATAATTTTGTTTGTCTTGCTTGCTTTGACTCTCTGTAAAACATTTTACTTTTAATATCATTTTGTCTTTTATCAAAATAAAAAAGTTCATCGGTTAATCTATATTTTTTCAGTTTATTATTTAAGAAAAAGCCTAATGATGGTCCTGATTGTAAAATACTACCTCCAATCTAAATAGTTGACTTTGTTGGGGTGATTAACGTAGATAATTAAATTATTTAAAAGTATTTATACTTATTGCTTGTTCTCCAAGTTAAATTGTTTAACTTATAAACAGTTATATAATTTAATGATATATAATATTAATATAATTAAATAACTAATTTAGCATCCTTTAATCTCTTCCCAAAAAAAAAAGTAACTAGGTCTTTTTTTTGCCACACTTTTTGTAATGTATTGTATTTATCAACTTGAATTCGTTTAATTGTAAAAAAGTCTCATCGCTTGAAGATCTTCCAATTTTAATAAACAAGGATTTAATGCTGGGTATGTACTTCCATACCAGTACAGGTATATATTTATTTTATAATCTAAATTTTGATCTGAATATTACATTTTTCTTTTAAAATTAAAATCATGTGCCATTTAATGCACACATGCAGGCCACATTATGCATTTCATGTGCACAATTATTTGTGATCCAAATTATGCATTCTATACAGCTCCATATTGTATACTCCTACTATTTTATTTTTATATTTGAATTATTATAAATATTCTTTATTTTTAATAATTCATATCCCTTCTGTATATAAATCAAACATTTTTAGTTGAAAAATGGTTTAGAGGATCCAAGTTCGATTACTGGTACTACCATAATATCAAACCTTGTTAGGTTTGATGTTAGGCTTTGAATAAGGTTTGCAATTAATACTCCCTTTGTTCCTTACTTTAGAATCTAAAGCCCTGTTTAGTATGAGGAAAATTTGAGGAGAGAAAAGAATTTAGATAAAGAAAAAGAAGGGAAGAGAAGATTTTGAAGGACAAGGAAAGATGGCTTGAGGGAAGATAATTTGTTTAGTAGGAAGAAAATGAAGGGGTAGTAGTTGATAAAAAATCAGGAAATATTTATTTTACCCTTAAAAGTAATTAATTCAAAATGAAAAGGAAAATAATTTTTTCTGTTAAAATATATTTTTTAAAAATATCCTCTTATCAAGTTTGAATTTATTTATAAAAAAAATTCGCCAAGTTCGAATTTGATTAAAATATTCTCTTGCAAAGTTTAAACTTATCGCATAAGTTTGAATTTAATCATATTTTCTTGCATTTAAAAAAAAATATTTTATAAGGGATAAATATGTCCAAAAGTGTCACTGTTTATGTAAAAACTTGAAATCACCAATTTAGGGGGTCCGGATTCTCTCATTGGCATTTTCTCATTATTCCTCATCGGCTTTAAATCTAAACCATAGATTTGATATAACTACCTACACCAGCAACCTCATTAAGTCAAATCAACGGTTGGGATTGGATTATGAGAGATGAGGAGAAAGTTAGCTAATAAGATAATCATCTTCCCAATTTTGGTGGGATCTTATCTTCCCACATATAACGGAAGATTGATGGGCTTGGGAACTTGAGTTCTTAGTAGATTTTACACAAAAAGTGTACCAAAGAAGAGAACTTGATAATCTTCCTTTCCTTTTCAACCGAATCCGTGTAACAATGTCTACTTTGGTAGTTGATGTTAGTCCTGAATGTAAGACCTATTTCACATTTTTTTTTCCCATTTTCCCAGATTAACCTTATTGATATACCCTTGACAATAATTAAATATGAGATGTTGAAAGGGAATCAAAGAAGATAATTAAAACATTTAAAAAAAAACATATATATCATATGAATTAATTTAACTAATATCTTTAATCTATTTAAATTAGTTAGTTCGCTGAGTATTTGAAAACTGCTTTTGAGATGAAATGACGTGTTTGAAAAACTCATTCATAATTTGCTTTATAATATTCAAACATAGTCAGATGATCCCAGATTGTATAAAAAATGGTATTTAAAATAAGGTTCAAGGTGTTAAAATACACATGTGCTTTTGTCAGAAGAGTGTCCAGTAATAACTGTTTTTTTTAGGTGCAAAAGTGACTATGAAATTATAAAATAGGAGCAAAAGTCACAGAAACCGTTAACAGGTAGGACGTTGATCGTTAAGTTGGAAGGTTTGACTAAAATTAATGACGTGGACGCTGACTAGGACTGTGTAGCAGACAAGTGGAACCTAAATAGATGAGTAATTGATGACTAGGAAAAATGTAATTTATTTATCTAGGAAAATATAATTTATTTATCTTTTATTTATCTTCCGAAATCTAACATCTAAAATTTTGGCCCATGTTTGTGTCTTCACCGTCGATTACCCTCAGAGATCTGGAAGTGGGTTCCTTACCCTGAGTCCCTGACCCATGGAAGTGTCGGGTGCTCCATGGAACTGGACATTGAAAGACCAAATAGCCCTCCGTGCAAGAGACCTTCGATGGCTGTAAACGGTGACGAGGGATGACAACAGCGGAGATGTGGATGACCGGAATGACAACAGTAACTATGGACCACGGTGGAGATGTGATTGTAGGCAACTGTCAACCCCCCTCCAACTATGACACCAAGTTAAAAAACTGAAGCTTGTCGCCTTTCAACCCCTTTCAAGCTTGTCATCGCCATCAAGAGGGACATCGTCTTCGATCTCCTTCCTCTCCCTCATTAGATTTGCAAGTTTCTTTGATCTCTACACCCAACGGTAGCGAGCGCGCGATCTGTGTTTGTCTAATAGTGCAGCTCAACCATGTAATTCGAGATGGTTTAATCTGGTTTTATGGTTTCGATTATAGACATTGATTTTGATTTCTATTGAGGGAAGATCTTTTCACTGTTCTAGGTTCTTGTTATTTATTTTTTGTGCAATTTTGATTGCTCCAATTTTGATTATAGACAAGACCACTCCTTCTACTTGTTGTTTTTGTTTAAGCTACGATCTCGTTCAAGTAGTGTTCCTCATGAGAGGTGTTCGACAAGTTGCGTTTCCGGCGACAGCGGTGGTCATTATGAACGCGGTGCACGGCGGTTAATTTGGGTTGGAAGTTGAAAAGGCATGTCTGCTATGAGGCTATTTTGGTATTTTTATTATGAGTACATATTTTAATTATATTTTCTCCAGATAAATAAATTATATTTTTTCCAGTCATCAATTACTCACCCATTTGGGTTCCACTTATCTGCTACACAGTCCTAATCAGCGTCCACGTCATTAATTTTAGTCAAACCTTCCAACTTAACGGTCAACGTCCTACTTGTTAACGGTTTCTGTGACTTTTGCTCCTATTTTATAATCACATAGTCACTTTTGCACCTAAAAAAAACACTTGCTACTGAACGCTCTTCTGACAAAAGCACATGTGTATTTTTGCACCTTAACCCTTAAAATAATAAATTAAAAAAAAAAAAACAGTTACATTCAAAACTGAAGCCTAAAGTGTATTGTATAATTATGATGGCAAAAGAAAACTGTATGATTATACGAACAGCTTGGTAGTACAGATGGCCATGATTTGGTCTATTTCTTCCCCATAATTATTTATTTATTTCCCTTTGTTTTTTTTAATTAATTTATCTGTCAATTTATTCATTCTATTATCCAAAGAGACATAATAGCCAACTCATATTCTCCCATTTTCAATCATTCATATCCTTTGGTCTAATTATACATATTATAAAAACCAAGGGGCACTGCTTTCTTATTGCACAACATTTATATATTACTAATTTGGTCCTAATTATAAGATCGGTTTGACTTTTTTTTTTAGAGATAAAGGAAGCTAAATAAATTATTTAATCATATCATTGTTTTGTATCTTTAGATTATATATCATTCTAGTTCTATTTATAAGTCCATTTTAACTAAATCACACATACCAGTAAGAAGTAGTTAGCTCAGTGATTATAAGGTAAACTTTTAACTTTACTCTCATTTATGAATGAGTATCTTTCAATTTTTTCTTCTCTTTCTATTTTCATTGGTACAATTAATATGGGCAAAATTGTCACAATCTCATTTATTATCCTGAAAGGGGACTTATAAATAGGACTAGAGCGGCATTAGTTTATTAGTCAAACTAATTAGTTTCAAGACAAAAATAAAAATATTCTAAAGTAATTTAATTAGCTTCCTTAATCTCTCTAAAAAAGTGAACTTGGTCTTATAATTAGGACCGGAGGGAGTATAAACTATGCTTATTTATTTCAATATATTTTTCCATTAAAATATGATAAATATCTAATTTTCAGTACTTTATATGATTAGGGAATACAGTTAATTTCTTTATATTTAATATTTTAATTAAGACTTTAACAATAAAAAAAAAAAAATTCAAAACCATTAGCCTTTGTGGAGTTATATGATCAGGAATGTGAGATGAAGTAAGGATAAAGATTGGAATTCAAACTTTCTTGTTAGCTTTCGTTCGAATTATCTATTTCTAAATTCAAATTTAAATAAATCTTTAAACAGTCTAAAAATTACTTATTTTCAAGTTTAAAATAAATTGGCTCTACAAAAAAGTTTGTTATTCACCAACAAAGTATTCGTCTTAGTGAAAGATGCTTAATGAAAGAAAACGCTTAAACACAAAATCTCAAGTTTAGATTTGAGTGAATGTAAAAAATGCTTTTGAAAGAGGTAAAGCCAATTCATTTCATAATGCTCATCAATATTAAAAATATAAGAAAAAGAAGTCTATTATTCACTTATTCATGATATGTAGCTCAATATATTTCTTTGGGATGATAAGTTCCTTTGCAAAGAAATGAATACATAAACTATTCGATTAATTAATTAATTAATTAATAATATATATATATATATATATATATATATATATATATATATATATATATTTATCGTTTGTCATGTCACTTGACATAAGATTATATCAAGTCACCCCAAAAACTACGTCGTTTTGGGAGTTCATTAATTCCCCTAACCTCAAAACGACTTCGTTTTGGGAGTTAGGGAAATTAATGAAGGGTATTTTGGTATTTTTGTTTTTGTATTTAATACATGAATTTTACTAAAACACCCTTTATTAATTCTCCTAACTCCCAAAACGACATCATTTTGGGGTTAGGGGAATTAATAAACTCCCAAAACGACGTAGTTTTGGGATGACTTGACATAACCTTGTGTCAAGTGACATGACTAACGATAAACTATATTATATATATATATTAAAAAAGGGTGTGTTAGAAACTCATCAGTTTCAAATCAAGAATAATTCAAAACCAGCTCATCATTACGAATCTAAACCATGTCTTGCATAACTAGGCAAAAAATAATAATTAAAAAAGAGTGTAGCATATGATTCTTTAATTCACAAAAGAAGAAAAGATTCAAAGGAGCTCTCTACAGAAGATTCATGATTCTAACAAGAAGATAATTAAAGATTAATATGTTTAAATAATCAAGGGCCATGAAAAAAGAAGAAGAATTGAGATGGCCTCCCAAGATTGTATCTTTAATAAAGTTCAAGATTCTATGTGTCTTCCTTCATAATATATATTATCCCTAAAGTTCATTCAAGATTACAACTGCCACTACTTTGTGCTTAATCATAATAACTGAGTTTTATTTACTGAAGGATCATTAAAGTTACGTATAATTTCTTGTTAATCTTTTATCAAGTTTGCTGATGATTAGAAATGCCGTATAATTTAGATAATAATCTGATCGGTTAAGCGCTTCGCTTTTGATATTGTCTATTTTAGAGCCCATTGCCACTAATAGTTTTAAAACTCGTTAAGAGAAGAAGACACTCAGACCCTTATAAAACGTCTTTCGTTCTCTTCTATTCCAACCGATCGATGTAGGACTTCACACACACACACTCTGTTATGTTGTAGAACACAAATGTCTAGCCTTAACAGGCTATGAGATGTTAATATAGGATCAAAGGTCTCCTCTAAGGTGTCTTAAGAGTTTAGCACCAAAGAAGAAATGATCATCCACTGATATCTATGAAGGAGATATCAGAGAATGCTTGCAGATCACTGTGCTTACACTGGTTAGGCTTCTCGCCTGAGGGGTGGTGTGTGTGCACAGTGAGACTGAATGATAAAGAATAGAATAGTGAATGTAGAGAACACACCTGGTGGGCAACCTCCTATTTATAGAGATTACCTAGGGTTTCGTTCTCCTTGCCTTGAGTCCTATCCTCCATCGTTATGCGTCTTCCACGTCCTGTGAGTGTCTTCTCCACTACCTGTACGGTTCCTGGATTATAGGCATGCTCAAGGGATAATTAACAGTGTACTTGCTTAAAGGGGGGTTCCCGCCTGAAACACTCTTACTGGGCCTTACACCTGTCAGACCCATTATTTGAGTCCATAACACACTCCAAATGATCCCCCACCCCTTATTGGGTTAGACAGGACATACATTGACGGCTTCGTGAACTCTAACAGGGTTGCAACATGGAGAGGCCATTCAGACGGAAGATGAATGAAGGGATTTAAGTAAATTCGTTAAATATCAACCTAACACTGTGGCTGAAATGCTATCTATCTCTGGTCAATATCTCTTCCTTACAAGAACTTACTCTTTAATTATCTGGAAAGTTCTAAATAATGCTCTTCTTGCCAAAGAAGAGAACTCTGGAACACTTGTTTCTATATATATGCTGCCATTATTATGCAAGGGGCAATATATATGGTATGGGTCTTTATCTAATCCGATTTACAAGTTGAAATTTTGCTTGGTTTGTAAATTGACTCAATTGAACAAACTCTTCAGAAACTCCAAAAGGATGGACTCACTCAGTCACTCATATATGGAATCATAATTCATGAAATTAAAGAATCCTTAGCATTTTGTTTGGAATAGTAATTGAAACCTTTAAAAGCAGCTTTTCAAAGGTGATTTACGGTATATGAGGTAAATACAAGAAAGGAATTTTGTCTCAATTTACATGAATACTCTTAATGTGAGAGGAATTTTCATCTCTTTATGGTGGCTTTCTCTTTCTCAAGTCTATCTCTCTGATATCAAGTTGTAGCTGCTTCCTTCTTCTTACAATTGTTGCATTTTAATATTTCTCCTACCTTCTTTTTACTATTATAAGACCTTTACTTATCTATAATATCATTTTTCTTACTATATATATATATATATATATATATATATTGTCTTTGCTGGAGGAAAAATACGACAAAGTCAATATCTATATGTTGGGATTCAATTGATGCAATACACTTAATTTAGTACTCTCAGACCCCACCCCCTTAAGGGGTCTATTTGGTTCAATAGAGGGGAGAAGAGAGATTTTAATATTATCGCGTATGGATTAATCAGAAGAAGGGGATGGATTTTATTACTACTTTGTTTGGTTCAAGGAGAGAGTGGAAGAAAAATATTTTAATATGAATAACTCTACAACTTTACTCCTATATATATATATATATATATATATTTATAAAGTCAAGGGTATAATGGTTAGCACACAAGCTAAACTATAGCCCCCCACAATTTTCAGAGGCCAAATAAGGAGAGGGGAGCAAAATCCCTCCCGTCTCATTAGGTCTTACCAGGATTAAAAACTTTGTCAAACCATACTGCATGTTTAGCTAATCCTCTAGAGAAGCAAACATGTGTATGGATTGACTTGTCAATCAAGTACCTCGAAAGAGAATACACTGCATTAATTAATGGACTAATAAAAACAATCAAAAATATTAAATTTATCATGAAATTCAAATGATTTTCAATATTAACCTTATTAACTATGCTAAATTAATCATATTAATTTACAGGGAAAAAGACACATAAATATTATGTAAACTTCCAAAACCCAAAAAAGTCTACTAACATTTGCAAATGACAAAGAGGGGATTGAGGGGGAATATAGGTTCTTTATGTTTGTGACAAATGACCAAATGCCCCTAGATTAAAATTTCACCCTAATTCTCCCCCCTCCCCTTCCTTGGCTCCTCTCCCTCTCTTCCACTTCTTATTCCATCTTGCTCATTGCCTCCCCCTCTGGCTTCTTACGGCTAGATTGATGAACCCAAAGAAGGAGTTTTTTGCCTCACAAGACACAATGGTGATTAAAGGACTGATGGAGATGGTGGTTGTGATGAAAACGACGGATCTAGGGAAAATAAGATAGAGATTGCATTGATGGAGAGAGAAACTGACAGCGGTGGTGGCGAAATTGACAGTGGAAGTGGCGTTGAAGTCAAAGACCGTCTCCCTTCCGATGGTGATTAAAGGACCACCATGCTTGAGCTGGCTCCTTAGGGGAACTAGTTTCAGTGCTCGTCGAGAGCTCGTCTGTACGAACGAGCTCTGATTTGGACGATCCAGATCTGATTTTTTACTTTTCTATTTTTTATCAAAAATAATTTTAATGGGTAGATAATCTAAAATAAAGATAATCTCTCAACTAACATTTTTTGAAAAAATGATTTTTTTCATGTAAAAAAATTTAAAAAAAAATTGGGCCGTCCAGATTTAGATCTAGACGGCCAGAATCTCGTCCGTACGGACAAGCTCCCCCTGCTCGTCCAAAGAACGAGCATGGAAGCCAGTTCCCTCCTTAGGAATCCTAGAAAATCAAAGGAATAAACCATCAAAATGAAAAAATCTATTCAAATCATGACAATGAAATTCATTATTTTATTGGGTAGCTGAAGCTCCGTACTATAAATAAAATTTGTTGTTTCTAGTGACTCTTTAAGCAGAGCAATATGTAATTTCCAGACAAATCACCATGTTGTTTTCTAGAACCTGTTTATTTGAACCTGATATTTTTCCTACATTTCTCCTTTGTGCTTACTTTTCCTTGTTGCAGTGGTAATTGATTCATCAAGTGGATGCCCATTGTCTTCTTTGTCAATAAGCACTGACAATATGTGTAAAAAGATTGACAAAGAGTTTTGAGTGTTGGCCAACAGAGTAATGTAATTGATGAAATGAATAGTGGTATTGACGAAATCCGTAATAATTTGCATATGTTAATAAACTTTTATGGGTTTTGGAAGTTGAAATGATATTTATATATTTTTTTCCCCTTATTTATACCATCTCTCACTACCTCCACTAAATATAGGAATATAAAAAAAATTATTTAACACTTCTTAAAACAAGCAAATACACTTGTTATTCACATGAAAGAACTTGTTATTCTCATTAATGAATATGGTATTCCCATTACGAGATTTTTTTAATTGTCCACAGATTTTTATTTCAGCAGAGTAACATGTGTACAACCTAACGAATACACTTGTTACTGCCATTAAAGAACTTGTTAATCACATTACAACTTTTGTTCATATGTCAAGTTACTGTTCATCATCTTCTTCATCTCTCCTTCACAGTCACCTCTCATCCTCGACAATGACAACTACCACTCTGCCATTAGCAAGACGTGGTTTATATTTATATATAAATAAAATTTAACTACACATCAAAATCAAATTCAGCATCCACGAGATTCAGATTCAGAACCAATATGAAAATCAAGGGAACAAAAAAGAAGAACTGAAGCAAATAATGCAAAATGAAAGAGGTCCTATGGTTCAATCAACAACAGCTACTCCCTCCATCCCATTGGTTATCCAAACTTACGTCCTCCATTCTAAAAGAATTAATGAAAACGATACCCATAGACCAACTCTATCACGTCTTTGAAGCTTAGAATAGTGTCATCTCCTTCTCTCAATATAATTCTAAACGGCATCTTGTGTCTATTCTCTTCCCTCGATGAAGATTGCTCCTGAAGAAGAACATAACCCATTCGTCGTCGCTAGTAAGCCTCTTAGCGTTGCCATGGCGGCAGGAAGAGGAGAAGGAAGAGAGTGAGAGGAGAGAGAGAAAGAGAGGACATAATGTTAAATTCATCAACATTTTAAAATCACAATTTGATCTCTGTCACCTTTATGTCTTTTATAAATGTTAGCAAACTTTTGGAAGTTTTGGAATTTTATACGATATTTATACAATCATTCTCCCTATTAAGAACTCATCAATCATACGAAAAAGAAAAGAAAAAAACAATTTGAGCAAGTTGAGTAAGCATGCGCATGCTCTCACTTCTCAGCACCAGGAAGGAAATTCCGGAGCCCTTCTCTCTAGATTTCTCTCTCTAGAGGAACTCCTGTTTTGGTTAAATTCCGTGCAATTGCAGATATCTACTTTTTTAAAATAAATGAATAGTGAATAAATATTCATTAATATTGTTCAAAAAGAATAAATATTCATTAATCTTTTTTTTGCTCAAGTAATAAATATTCATTAATCACAAACTCACAAGGAAAGGAATAAATTAAGAGGAAAAAAAAAAAGCAAAATAGTTTACTGTAAAACACAGACACAAATACACCACGGACGCATCTTTTTCCCTCACGAAGGCGCACAATCCCTTTCTCTCTCCCTACATTACAATCCCCACCATTTCCATTCTTCTCTCCTGGTCCCTTTCTGCTCATTTTTTTCTCTCTATCTTCTTCATCTCTTCACATTCTGATTTTCCTCTCTATTTCCTCATCTCTCTCCGGCTCAATTTAATACCATGTAGATCTGCTTTAATCTCACTTCCTTCAAATATCCGAGTCTCATACCTAAACTCCATCGAAATTTCTGAGCTTGATCTCTGCTATGCTTCCCAATTCGTCTTTTGAACAATCTGTCGTTTTACTCTCTGCAATGTCCACCCTTCGTCCAGATCCGACCTGCCGAATCTACCCCGAGCCCGAAGGTGTCGAAATTGATCATTTCGATCGCCTCCCTGACTCTCTGCTTCTCCTGGTCTTCAACAGGATCGGCGATGTCAAGGCCCTTGGTCGGTGTTGTGTGGTTTCCCGGCGATTTCACTCTCTAGTGCCCCAGGTTGAAAACGTCGTCGTTCGTGTGGATTGTGTCATATCCGATGACGATTCTTCGTCTTCTGCGGCTTCGTCGGACAAATCTCGCGGCCCCTTCTGGAATCTATTTCGGTTAGTGTTCGGTGGGATTGTGAAACCCCTTCAAGCTCTGGGTCAGTTGTTAGGTCCCAGAAGGGCTTCTTTGAGTTCAGGTTCTTCGTCTTTTTCGTCATCCTCGCTTGCCGTTGGGAGTGAAGACATGGAAGGCGAGCAAGGCGGTGTAACCCATCACTCGCCTACTCAAGTTTTGAAGAATTTCAACGAGATTCGGTTTCTTCGAATCGAGCTCCCCAGTGGGGAATTAGGAATAGATGATGGGGTTTTGTTAAAATGGAGAGCTGATTTTGGGTCTACTTTGGATAATTGTGTAATCTTAGGCGCTTCTTCGGTCATTCACCCGAGAAAGTCTTTGAATTCTCAGGATGGGAATTCTGACGCCTCATGCGTCAATTATGGTGGTGATGACAATGGAAGCATACCTGAATCTTTTTACACAAACGGGGGTCTGAAACTTAGAGTTGTATGGACAATCAGCTCTTTGATTGCTGCTTCCGCAAGGCACTACTTGCTGCAGCCAATCATTTCAGAGCATAGAACATTAGACAATTTAGTTTTAACAGATGCTGATGGGCAGGGTGTGTTACATATGAATAGGGATCAGCTAGAGGAGCTGAGGGTGAAGCCTCTTTCAGCTTCTTCAGCTTCAAAGAGGACTCTTGTGCCTGCCCTTAGTATGAGGCTTTGGTATGCACCCCACATAGAATTGCCAAATGGGGTTGTTTTGAAGGGCGCAACGCTCGTTGCAATTAGGCCGAGTGAGCAACCAGTGATGGGGAAGAAGGAAATTTCTGATTTGTCTTGGGTTTCTACAGCATTTGAAGAGCCTTATGGGACTGCTGTGAGGATGCTGGTGAAGAGGAGGACTTACTGTCTTGAGATGAACTCCTTCTAATGCGAGCAATAGGATAGAAGGTAAATTTTATTCTTCCCTTACTGTGCAAATTTTGTGTTTCCAATTCAATGTTTATAAGATGCTTGCTAAAGAACTGCCACTTGAAGATATTTGTGAGTGTTTTTCGCTGGCTATTTGACTCTGCCAGAACCCCATGCTTGAAAGGCGTCTTTGTCATAGGGTTGTGCCAGGTTTAGATATGGTTTTTGGATTCTACAATAGAGTTAATGATATAGGAGATCTCTCACTCTTTTACCACATCAGTTGTTTGTTAATTTCTTGAGAGTGATAGATAGTTTAATATCTTTTGTTTATAGCTTTAGAAGTGGGATAACGTGGAAACATAACTTGGGCAATCTTCTGTCGTTCAACATGTGAAAAGGATGAATGAATTGTATTCTGTTGTATATATTCTGCTAGCATACTCAGTATTAATTAGCACTGAATATCCGGAAATGATTTGCCTGGAATAATACCATCATTTGATTCTGATAAACTGATTCTTTCCTTTTTATTGGGATTTTTAATTTGGCGTTAGCCTCCTTTTATAAGCAAGTTTTACCACTCTTATTTACTTATTTAGGAATGGATTTTGTTTTCAGTGAATGAATAGGGGAACTTGGAAGTTCATGACTGAAGGAATCAAAAGGTCAGCATATCCATGGAGTGGAGTGAAGGCAGGCCCCTTGCCTGATCATAATACTCTTTTCTACCTCTGAAAGTTCATCCTAGAGCTGAATGTCTCATGCGGCAGGTGTCATTCGCTTATCTTTATCTGAACTGATGACTGAATGCATTTTGTTGGTTGTTTTTAGAGGTAATGCTTGTAAGAGTGCTGGCACACCTGCAACTAGATGATGATCTTGTAAAAGCTTAGAGCTTCGTAGTCATTTACTCTTGCATCTGTGAATATTCTAGGTATTAATTTTGGTATCCTTTGTGAAATATACATCTCAAGTTGAGTGAGCAGTGCGATTTGCTTCATCTGTACTGATCAGAAGAACCTGCTCAGGTTTCGAGCATATAAATAGATGTAAAAAGAATCAGATATGAAATTCCATGGCCTATGTATCTGCAATTAGATTCCCTTTTCTTTTATAACCGAGGCTGTTCTCTCTCTGCCTTGGTATGATCTGAAGGGTTTTTCCTCCCCTAATGGCTAAGTGCATATAATATTTTAAATTTTTAATCCCCAAGTGATACCCAATTATATCAAACTGTAATAGTTAAGCAGCTTGATTCTGCTTCATATTGATAGCCCCATAATCTTTTTTTTTTTGGATAGAGAATTAAACTAGCAGGCATTTTATAATGTTTTCTGGATATGTGAAGGCATACCTTTTTTTATAAAATGACATATCTTTCCATTGGCACAGTACTTAATTCCAAGATCTCTTTTGAGGAAGATGTGCTGAACCAAGTGTCCTGAATTTCTCAAAAAGAGAGGGGTAACCAAATTGATTGTTGGTTTTTTTGGGTTACTGATTTGTGTAAAGAGGTCAAACAAATTGACTTACTTTTATCATTTAAAGCTTAAAGATTGTCAACCCTATGAAATTGGTTTCTGAGCCAGCTTGGTTGCTTTTAATTTGGTTAGGGTGGTCCCCAAGGCTTAGGTGAGGACACTTTAATGGAAGCTCTTATATTTATAATTGCCCATAAGATCTCATTTATTTGTGTGACCAATTTGTGGTGTGTAATGATAGTGATAGTTGTGTACAATTCTCACTGCCTCTTTTTTTTTTTTCCTTCTTCCTCACTACCTCTTTCCATCTATTCTTCCTTTTTTTTTTTTAAAAGACATTTGAAGGTTGTCTATCTTTCTTTCTTTCTTCTTCTTTTTTTTTTTTTTATGTTCAATTTTACCCCATTTGATTACTCATGTTGCCCGTATAATTGTACTCTCTCTAGTACAAAATATAAGACATTGTTAACTAATTTACACGAATCAAGAAATGTTAGTTAAGTCATTCAATGGTTTTTAAACTGATAAAATTTACTTATCTTACCCTTATTAAAAAATATGATTTTCAAATATGCATTTAATATTATGTGTTACCAATTTATCTCTCCTACTAGGGGTAAAAGTGTAAAAAATCATTAATTATCCTCTTAACCTCTTATTTTTTGACCACAATGTCCTTATAGAAGACTTCTTATATTCTCAGACATGTCTGCGGTCTGCCCCAAACATTCACTCTACAACATAAACGAGGGTATTTTTAACAATAACAAAAAGTTACATTTTTTAATTCTTTAAAGGCTCCAACTAATTTTAACCAACTTTTTTAACAGCATAATTCAATTAATTATTTCTTTAAAAAAAAAAGAGAGAGAACTGACAGAGTATTTACCTAAGTCATTCATGGTGGTAGTATGTGATTTGTGTAATAATATAAGCCAGGGATTGGGGGATTACAAATAGTGTTTGGAGACAGGTTTGGTGACAGAGTTGAAATATCTCTTTCAAAAACAGATTAGGATGAAAGTGTGGAACATATATCCTCTGTTTAAAGAAATAAACAGGAGAAAGTCGTTGGTAAAGCTTGTGTTTTAAAAATTTGAAGATGTCATTTTCAACACAGTCGAGATTAGCTTTTCATTCTAATCAGAATCTTTCAGACTGAGCTGGATCATGTTTATGTTTGGTCAATGAAGAACAAATAGATCTGTTAAGAAAAATTCTATGGTATATTCATATGAAGGGCCACATAATGTCACTTTCAAGCAAGCTTGTAGGCTGATGCAACTAAGCTGAGAAGGTTACTTGCAGGATAAGTTGGGAAGCGTGGACCAATCAATAATTTTCATAGCAAGACAAGTACAAATAAGTTGGAATTAATTTAAATTATTTGTGTTCCATTATTGTTAATTATTATTTGTTCCTTTCAAACATCCCACTTGCTATTCTTTTTTTCCTTTGAATAATCGCCCACAGATGAGTCAAATTTGTTACTCGTGTCTTTTTATATGAGCCTAAAAATTTGAATTGTTTTAATCCTTTTTATAAGAGATCGATAAAAGTTGTCTGAATATCTAATAAGTTTTTCCATTTTTATCCCTTATTAATTATATATATTTCATTAATTAAGAGGTTGATGATGCTTATATTTACTTTATTCCTCTCTTACTTACCCCTCATAAATAAGGGCATAATTAAAAAAAAATATTTCAGACATACTTAATATTTTTAAATAATTTTAATCGCTCTTTTAAACCGGGAAATTCAGTTATTTAGTTCTTATAAATAGGATATGAGGGGATTCTGTTCACACCTCTTCTTTTTTTCTTTTTTTTTTTTTGCTAAAAAAAATTTAGGAAAGGGGTTGGGTTTACCCACGATCCAAGGGCATGGCGAAATCTCTCTTCCTCCTAGGTGATACCGATGTTGGGCAGGGTGAGCCGTCTATTACCCTCTGGCGTTAACCTAGGCATCTAGGAGCTAGGATGCCTCCCCCAACGCCTTGACCAACTCCAGGATCGAACCCCCTTCTTTTGATGAGAGTCTCCGATATTGGGTAGGGCGAGCCGTCTATTATGTTCACGCCTCTTTTAATTTGTCATTTTGCGATGTATATGCAAGAAGGTGCTCTGGCGGGCCTTAAACTCATTTTACAAAGAAAGGCCTGGTAAGACATGAATTTGTTTCAAATTCTGCTTTTTTATTCCAGGTTTCAAGTTCTTTTTTTATTAGTTGGAACAAAAATGTGTTTAGAGCAAGGTCATCAAATCAGGAAACAAATTATGAATAGTAAGATTATGATCAATTTCTTGGATGATATTAATATAATTTTCGCATAAGAGAACATTAAAAGTTTGTACATATTAGCATTTTAAAGGTAAATAACACTTCAGGAAAAAATAAATTAAAAAATCGGGCTTTGATTAGGGATAAGTGAAAGGGAATCAAAGATAATCATAGAAGTAAAAGGAAATTCTTAAATAAATTTGGACAAAATCAGAAAATGAAAACAAAAAAGAGGGGTTTTGTGAAGTTGGGTCACGCCAGATTTGACTTGATCTATGCGCAACCTGGTTCACCTAGAATCACAAAAATTGCAGTCGTCGCGCGATTTTTGTAATTCTAACTTGTATCGCGGTTAGAATCACAAGATATACGCATAAGTAAGATACAACATCATATTCGTATTTTTCCCACCTATATTTTAATTGAATTATGAGATATGACTCAACATTCATAGGATTCCGATTAAGTTCATTGGGACTATTCTAAAATTACTTTTTTTTAGTGAAATGACCTAATGGTCCTTGGAGAAATTAGTTATCACACTGCCTTAATTATTGTCATCAAATTTATAAGTTGAATTTTTTTTTTTTTTTTTTTCCAAACAAACACTCCCCCTCCACTTTCTCAAATGTTTGTAGGAGTATTGATCCCCTGCTTGCTCAATCAATAATTTTAGTGGGGGGGAAATTAGAGAGGACAGAAAAAAGGGAAGGGAAAAAACTCTTGTAGCACTGACCTTAAGGAAGAAAAGTCTCACATATATCAAGGCAATGGCTTTTTTTTTTTTTTTTTTTGCCTTTTAGCAGCAAAAGTTGTGTTGATCTATCATTTTCTCACAGCTGCTTTTTCACAACACTTTTGCAGAGAGGCACAGGGCAACAAAAAAAGATGCTACTGTGATTTGTGAAGTGTGGGTATTAAAGGCATTGTTGAATTCACCTAAATAAATTTGTGCTTCTGTCTTCTTCTTCTTCTGCTTCCTTGTTTCTGTGCATAAATTAAAGAGCACTCTCCAATACTTTAGGGATACTGTAACTTGTACCCTGTATGCACATGCATTGTTCATAAAGATATTGCTGCTTCTTCTTTCTCAAGCTTTGAAACTGTTGAAATTAAAGCACACCTTCAAATAATTCATCCCTTTCTTTTAGCTCCAAAATAGAAAATATGAAATTGAAGTTAACTGCCCAATTCCCCAAGCCACTATTCTTTTTATCGCATATTACCTGAGTTTTTGACCCTTCAGCCATGGACATCATGGAAGTTTTCTTATACCCCTCTTTCATGTCCAAAATATTAGTCATATTTAAAGAGACTTATTTGGTCTATAATATGTGCCACTTGAAGAATTATTAATACTCTCCCCAATCTTTAATATAAGATTTAATTGACTTTTTTTTAGAAAGATTAAGAAAGTTAAATAAATTACTTAGTTATAGCATATGTTGTGTATTATTATATTATTTATCAATTTATATATCACACAAATTAGTTTGAAGGGAAAAAATAAATATAAGTAATTTAATATATTTATTTAAGTTCTTTAATTTCTCTAAAAAAAATAATCGAGTCTTATAATAAGAATTGGAAAAAGTATATAGCTTATCACATTTTCTTCCACTTTCAAAACTTCATTTAATATGTATAAAGTTAAAAAAAATTATCAATTTAATGAGTTTACCATTATTCCTTGGTTCCAACAACAATAGTTGAAAGTAATTTATATGGTTAAGGGTCAAATAACACCTTGAAGTATTTTTTTTAAGTACGTCCTACAGACCCTAAAGTATTTTGTGGTGCTTCTAACACCTTGAAATAATTTTTCTGGTGCATTGAGTACCATAAAGAAATTTCTTAAATGCGCCTAGTACCATAAAATATTTTTTGGTGCATTCAATACCCTAAAATATATTTTAAAATGTATCCAACATCCAAAATTATATAAATTATTAACTGCGAAATTGCATAAAAAAGTACTTCGAGATGATAGATACACCTGAAAAAAAAAAAACTTAAGATGTTAGATGCACCACAAATTACTTCAAGACATTGGATACACCTGAAATAATACTTCAGGATGCCGGTTCCACCTTAGCCCTAATTTAAATTTTATACCGGAGGGTGTAACAATTTTATAGTAAAGAATGTATGTTGTGCAACAATATTGTAAAAGGAGAAATTAATTAGTGTTAAAATCACAAGAGGTACCAACGGGGGTTGGCACAAGTGGTAAGCGGCTTGTGTCGCTTAAGCAAGGTCTTGGGTTCGAACCTTGTGAATGCAAAAAAAAAAAAACCCCGCTGGGAGACTCTCTCACCAAAACCAGGTGCGCGACGCGGGTCGGATCCGGATTAGTCAGGGAAAAGCCCCAGTGAACCGGGTGGGCAACCAAAAAAAAAACACGAGGTTTGGCTTCTTTTAGGGACTGATTCATTCACACACTAATGAAATTGGTATATAGACAATTTTAAAAAATAACAGCAGAAAGCCAAAAAAGAATAACTTCAAGTTTTTCTCTTACATTTCTCCAGAAACACAGGGATGGATGTGCAGCACGCATATATTAATAATAATAATGATTAATAAATATATAATTAATTATATCCAAATACTGAACTTAAGAAGAGGCCAATGATACTCTCAAATGATCAATGTATGAGTATCAACACTTGATGACAACATTGTACCATCCCATTTAGGCTCTGTACTGCCATATAACAGCTTTCTTCTACTACTCTCGCTTTTATTTTGGTCCCTGTATTACAAAAACATCACACAAATCAGGCTTTAGTGGGAAATTAAAGGACTAAATAAACTCTGATATATGCAGCTTATAACTGGATTTACTTGAATATAGAAGCAGATTCAAATTCTAATAGTAACTCCTGTTCAGGTAGGTAGACAAGTATCTACTAAGCTCACTGTACATTTGATGAAACTACCTTAAACTTCATATCTATCTGTGAGAGAGAACCAGTTTCTAGGGACTAAGAATTAATAATGAATTGAACAAATAGAACACTTCATGAGAGACATAAACCCATTTCAGATATAGTTAATTAACCATCGTAGTAAAGATCACAGATCGAAAAAATAAAAAATTTGTAGCTATTTACTCCAGCTTAAGCATGAAGATTACAGGGGGCAAAAACTTCACATTTATTTTTATAGCCACATGTTGCTTTTGGCATTGTAATTACTTTCAGTTCTCAAGCTATTATAATAGTGATGAGCGCATATGAATCACCAAAAGGGAGTTCATAAAGTGCCAATGAACATTGGTCCACTAGTTAAGGACCATTCTCATATACTCTCTCCCGTTCTTAACACAAGACCTAGTTGAATTTTTGTTGGAGAGGTTAAGAAAACTAAATAAATTAGCTAATCATAATATATGTTGTGTCTTATTTGATTATATATCAGTTTATAAGTCAAAAAAATTAATTTGGAGTATAAAAGATAAATATAAATACTCTAAAGTAATCTATTGAGTTTCTTTAATCTCTTAAAAAATAAGTCAATTAGATTTTATATTAAAGATCAGACGTAATATATTCTATAAGGGTTTGAGTTTGAATCTTCCTGCCAATGAGCAAGAACCTAGTTGGTCTTGAAGCATTTGTTAAACCAGAAACTAACCACAGTCCTTGTAAAACTCAGGCCCTAACTCAACCAAACTTTTGTACTAGACAATATAAGTTCATATGCTTAAACCAGTTGCAAAGTAGGGGACACAAATCTGTGAAATTATAATGTAGAGTTTATAGTAACCTTAACCTCACCAATATTATAGGAGTAGGGCTGTCAGAGGACAAAAGGATTATATGACTTTGTTGGGTCATTTCAATCCCAAATTTGTAATTTTGCTCTCAGTTTTTCCTACTTGAATTATCACATTATCTGTTAAACTAATTTACAATCATTTTTGAAATTGTGAAGGAAAAAAAAAGCCCTCCCTCAAATTGATGGACAGTGCTACTTACTTTTCTCAACTTTTGCATTTGATGCCCAGAGACTTTCTCAAATTTTCAACTTTCTACAACATAACCTATTCTTTAATTTCCTAAACCCATCCAAAATTCCAACACTACTTACTCATCCATCTCAGCCAAATACATCAAAAAACAAAAACCATTTAACTTGTGAGATACTCATACTCTTTATTAAGGCAGCCATCACAAGAAGGTGAGTTTGAAGGATAGTTCTAATCAGTTCATGTATTTGATTTCATTTCAATCTGCATGATTTTTTTTCTTATTATTTTTTACATTCTTGATCATGATATGTTATTCAAGTTACTTGGGAATCAATCTCAATAAATTAAATTAATCTTACTCTCAGAGTAAACAAGTAAAGAAAACACACACACACACTTCATCACAAGGGTATGTGAATTTCAATAACAAGAGGGAATGTTAAGTTGAAGGGTTTCTTAGAGAGTGAAGGACCTCCTCAAAAGCAATTACATTATTACTGTCAGGCATATTTGTTAAAAGATTTGATTTTCTCTGTGAAAGAATATAGCCACATACTAATTTAACATCATTAAGGCCACCTTTCACAAAAGAAAGTAAGGCTATGGTCAAAGTTATCCTCTTCCCATAATCAAGGATTTACCTTAAACGCTTCACTATAGTACTAGTTTTAACAATGTTATATACAAAGTTTTACAAAGGAAGGCTTTTTTAAAAAAAAAAAATTAATCATAGGCTTCACAATAAGACACAACAAAATGAACTTGTTATTTGCACCAACTTCTAGTCCAGCATACATTCAAAATAGGAGTTAGTTAAAGAATTATGATTGAAAAAAAACCTTAATTGCACCATTATCTTTTATTCGATCTTAGACAATAAATTGAATGAAATCTGAACATTTTTATCCTACTTTTTGACCCCAAAAATAAAAAAGACTTTTACCCTACTCATTTAGTTTGACAGTTGACATCTAAGTTTAAGGGTGATGACTAGTATATTGAACAAAAATTATCACAAGAATAAATTAAATCAGAAACTCTTTTAAATAAATTGAATCGAGGCCCTTATTCATACACATATTGACTTGTAATTAGTAATTTAGCTAATAAATTACTAATTGAGGTCTTATATTTAGAATCAAAGTAAACCTCCTAATAAGCGTCTACATTTAGGACTAGAGAGAGTACATAATTTGCAAGATTTCCAACTAGCTATATCATTAGGATAAAAAACATAAATGATTCCAACAAGACAGGGAATGGTCTCTCCCAGGAGGTGCTGTTACACTGTCTATTTAACCTCACTATATGGTTCTTTTTAATTTTAGTGTTTTTTGAAATGATCCTTTAATTTATCAGTGTTAGTGTTCGTAATTAGTCCACCATGATGCAACATATTGTTAAAAGGACACCAAATTCTTATCATTCTGAGGAAAGTACATCAAAATAAACCAGAAACGAAATTTCTATGTATTGCTTCATGGCAAATCAAACGTTATGAAACTGCTGAGACCAAGTTGAGATGGGTTACACAAGATAGAAATGGTACTATCACTCACCTACCCTCAACCCATAACATATACATGCATAGAGAATATGTAACTAATAAATATAACCTAGTAAATTTGTTTTTGTTTTTTTACAAAAAGCTTAGGTGAGTTGGGTCTCGGGGGCTTATCAGGGCAAGACATGCCCTCCAGGCTTAAATATTGCTTATGGAGGTATTTACATATTGCCCATCAACATGATCTTCATAACAGTGCGATTTGAACTCACAACTTTATGGTTATGAGCCAACCTCTTCATCAATTGGACTAAACTTTACTATTTCGATTAAAAGTTTTATATAATTGGTTTATTTTTATCATATATATCTGCATTTGAAATTTGGGTGTTGAGACAGTTTACTATACTGGATCGACTTACACAATTGTATTAAAGTAGTGAATTAATCATGAATTACTTCTTGAGAGAAACGATGATAAAAAGATAAAACTATATATATAATTAATTAGTAACCTAGTGCATTACAGTTAATTAAGCCTACCCTAATTTCCTTAAAACTAGGAGTGTTTGGGTTTTTTTAACATAATATTGTCTGTAATACATGTACCAGGTTCTGGTTGTGAGTTGTGAGTTGTGACTCCTTGGCTTTCAATTCTCATGCTGAAGGAGACAAAATGTGTCTACGTGCATCCACCTAATACTATAATTCTGAATCCTAAACCAATCACAACAACCAAATAGGAATATATACCCAATCTATGGATTATAATAAAATAAATTTTAGGTACACTGAGTACTGACACACGCACTCACTGTCTGTAAATCGGACTCGTTTATGCATATAATATTATATATATGATCTTTTTATTATAACTAATATTGATATTTGGACCCTTCGTCCTTGGGCTCAACTGGCAAAGGGGTTGGACACTCTCACTAAAGGGAGGGGGTTTGATTTTGGAGTTGGTCAACCACCAGGGGAGAGGCATCTTAACTCCTGGGTGCTAGGTTAACGCCTGAGAGTAATAAACGGCTCGCCCTGCCCAACATTGATATCACCTAGGAGGAAGGGAGATTTCGCCCTGCCGCGCCCTTGGATCGTAGCTGAACTCAACCCCTTTCCTAAAATTTTTGTATAAAAAAAAATATATATTGATATTTGGTGCAAAATCACAGTTACAAATACAATACACCTTTCGTCTCTTTTTATAACTAATATTGATATTGATATAGACGTGCTCTAAATTCTGTTATAAATACTACAGGCATCTTTTATATTTTTAAAGTGAAGCAGATATGGGTAGCTGAGGGAGAATGTAGAGAGGTTGTTCCTCTAATAACTAAGGAAAGATGGTATAATTTTCAAGAATGGAAGAGGGATATGTAAGTCATTTTAACCAAATTTAAAAATATAAATCACTTTTAACTACTTCACCGAGATGAAAGAAAATATGTTAGCTTATTAAATCTGTATCAAATTGAAAAAATTGCCCAACCTTGCCCCTGTTCAAATCTGTCTCACATTTATCCTCTTTCTCAATATATAAGGTGTACCACCAATAAATAAGGATAAAATTAGAAAATAATGATGACTTAATAACTTTTCAAGTGACTTGTATTATAAACTAAGAATTTTTATAGAAGACGCCCTATGTTTTGTCGCTCCGGCAGTATAAAAGTAGCAGCAGCAGCAGCAGCAATAATGTAAGAGTAAAAACAAGGCACGTAGAGCAGCAGGAAGTAGCAGACAATGCGCCGAGCAGAGTCATGTGAGAAACGAATTGGGATTGCAAAACCCTAATATCCTCTCTCTCTCTCTATATATATATGTGTGTGTGTTTGTAATTTGTAGGCCTACTTTCCCTAACCTCGTACTCTGCACAAAGTGAGTGTGACCTACAAATCCGCCATTTCCTTCATTCATGAGCTTATAACCTTACAAGATGCAACACAACAACCTCAAACGAGGAGACACAAACCCTAATCTTCGACACGACAACCTCAACACAATCGCACCGACCTCGTTTCTTTCTTTATAGACATCATTGTTACCCACAAAGCTGCCTCTGCCAGACCTAGCTACCAGGAAGATAGATAGGAGCCATGTCCAATTTATTCTTTTTAAAATATTCAAAAATGTTAACTAAACTCCTGTTTGCTTCACTAGCATGTTCAAACAAAAACTGTTAAGCGCAAACAGTACACACTCATCTACCACACAAGCATTTTATTTTAATTATAATATCTAGTTATCTACTACACGGTACTATGCCAGCTACTTGACTGTACGTAAGTAGAAAGTGAAAAGACAGAAAAATGATAGAATTTTTTGATTAAAAAAATGTTTATTTTGTCTTACCGGGAAGACCATGGATCACCAGAAATGGGGTGTTGTCTATCGGAACTCAGTTCTTTCCCTTCCCCTTCTGGTCTGAATGTCGGCTTCCGTCGCCATAGCAGAGTTGCAAGCGGCCGTCTAGTTCGGGCGAGAACTGATGGTGTTGGTGGTGGTGGTGGTGGTGATTCTCCATGGCCGGAGCTGCGGCGGCGGCGGCTCCGATGAAGAAAGGTAAGTTGGACGATCCGTCTAAAGGTGAGAACCTCTGCAGATGATGAGGCAGAAGAGACGGAGAATTGGACTGAAGGGTCCCCCTACTATTGAAACCAGCAAGGCCGCCGGAATGTGAAGAAGAAGAGATTGTGAAGTTGAGATTGTACTCGCCGCTCCCCCCACCACCGCCGCTTGGGGCCTGCGACGCCGACGAGGACGTCCTCGCCAGCCCCGCCGGCATAAGATGGTCGGGGATGAACGAGAAATGCTGAAGCTGATCTGAGTGCTGGTTTTCATTTTGCACTCCGAACGGTGGTGCAACCGACATTGCCTGAGCAAGATTGTTCCCCAATTGGATCTGCCCTGAAAACCCAGAAGATTGATGATGATGCTGGCCAGTTCTTGAAGGCGACGTCGTCGAAGAACCTCCCAGAATGCCGGCGCCGAAGTAGTCCATCGGCGCTATACTCCATTGATGTCTAGCTCCTTTGTTGAACAGATCAGCCTCATCACTCCGATGGTGGTGGTGGTGGTGACCCGACCCAGTTGGATTTGTAGTCGCAGCAGGTACACCGGTGAGAAGCTCAGTGAAGGAAGAAGTTTGAGCCATAGAGATGACAATGTTATTATTATTATTATGGGGATGATGAGCAAAATTATTATTATTGTTGCAAGATTCATCATTCTCCTTCTCCTTCGCCGCTCTCTCCCTCGCCCTCTCGCGGGCCTTGACCCGAATCTCCGACCTCGAGAGGGACAAACCGCCGGAGCCTTTGCTCGTCTCCGATGTGCTACTGCAAGCAGACTTGGACAAGGAAAGATTCTGGCTCTGATTCTGGTGGTGGTGGTGCAAACTCGCTTCACCATCTTCTTCTGCATCAGCTGAACCGATTCCACATTTCTCACCGCCCCTCTTCTCATCACTGGGCTGTTTTGGGGTCTCAGGGAAGGTATTGTTCAGAGAAGGAAGCTCAGAAATTGAATCAGAAGCAGCTTTAATTAACCATTCCACAGCTTTACTAGGTTGGTCATAACCAAGACGATCTTGAAGGTCATAGAATTGAATCGCTGTGGTTACAGAGAGACGAACCCTTCGGTCTCTTAAACCCTTGGAAGTCATGACCTTACTGTGCCGATCTTTCCCACCGGAGGCACGAGAAACCCTAATGATTCGAGATGAGTGGTGGTTCCAGCTGTGAAATCGGTGGCTGCTTCCGTCACCGTCGCCTCCTCCGCCACTTCTTTTTCTGAGGAGGTCTCCATTTTCTTCCTTAATACTGGAACCTATCTTGGTGTTGTTGGAGGAATCGTTTCTTGCAGTTCCATTTTCAATTCTTGGGAATTTACACGCTTGTCCTTGAATCCCATCCTCCTCCATACCACAATCATGCCTTTTGGGAAGCTCAGGCTGTAGATAAAGAAAAACGCTCCTTTGCTCTCTCTTAACCTCACACTTTAGAGAGAGAGGGGGGAGGGTTTTTTTAGAGAGAGAAGGAGGAGGGAGAGTGGAGGTGGGGTTGGTGTGTCCTTTGCATTGATGACGATAATTCAGAGTACTTTGGGTTTTGTAGTGATAAAAAGGTCTTTTTTTACGCTCCGATATATCACAGTCTAAGTCAGGGAGGAGATAGGCCCTCCTTCAAGCTTTTTTGCAGTTGCAGAGAGAGAGAGAGAGAAGGCTTTCAAAAGCAAAGCCTGTCTCAGAGACGACTCAGCTCCTGCAAAAACCAAAAGCATTTCAATTTTCACCTTCACCTTCGCCAACCACACAAAAAATTTAATTAATAAATAAAACTATAAAAATCACAGGAAAAACAATTTTTTTGGAAGACAAAATGATATGCTTAATTAATACGTAGTAGTAACTAAACTAAGTACACATTCTCAGACTCCCTTGTTGGTTATTACTTATTACACAACAGATAAGATCAGACGGTAGTCTTTATTAAGTACGAAAACCTAAGTGTAGATTATTAAAGACTCTCTCAGCTTTAGCAATGAACACTACTGAACACTTCTATCTAGGACGTACCTCCGATCTGGGCCGTTCTGAATTGTTATTATCAATCAAAAAGTCCAAAACTTGCTCAAGCTTTTGCCGATCTGAGCCACCTCTTTAAGCTCCTATTGCATTTATATATCATTATATCTTTCTTTCACCGCCCTTAATAATAGGAGCTATATTGCCATGAAATATAGTTCAGATTAAGCTTCCTTAATTTGAAGAATTATGGGGCAGATATCATTTCTCACAGATCTGTGTGTACCTACAGGTTTGTATATATCAACGAAGCAAAAACGAAACCAAAAATCATCAGGGAAAAACCTGCAAATAAGCTCAAGCTCATTGTAAGAAATTACATTTTCAAATCAAGTTCGAACTTTTATATGCTCAAATTGGTCTTGTTTACATCTCAACCTTCAGATACACAAGAAGCCAGAAAAAAAGAAAGCTATTTTAGTCTCTCCCCTTCTCTCTCTAGCTGTCAATATTCTCAAGTCTAGAGCCTACACAAGACCTAAAGTCCTCTACTAAACTAAGCACACAAGCAATATGTATATACCTGTGTAGTTAGAGAAGTGAATTTGGAGATCAGATTGACACTTACAGTGTTTCTGCCAAGAGATGAGGCACAAGATCGAGTGTGTTCTAGGGTTTATGATGGGGCTTGTTTGGTGGGTGAGAAAATGAAAGGAAATTAAAAGGCAATGAGGATGAAGAGAGGATTATAAGGTGAGGAGGATGGTGGGTAGGTTGATTTGTTGGAAGGTGGGTTTCTGAATCAAAATCCATATTGCTTTTGCATTTTGCATTAACAAAAAAAAAAAAAAAAGGTCACGGCAGGGCTTATCGGGAAAGGGAAGAGAAATTAAAGAGAGAAAGAAAGAAAGAAAGAAAGACAGAGCGCCGTTCCAGATTTTATGCGAGTGGCCACATCTTCACATTTGGCCCTCCTTTTTTGCTTATTTTACTCTTTCGCCCCTTCGCTTCACTCATTAGTCTCATTACTCGTTCCACAAATATCTTCTTTGGAAGATATACCTTAAATTTATCTTTATTTTAGTTTTAACCCCTTAAATTTTAAATCATAGATTTTAATCTTCAAAGTTTCATTTTTTTTTGAGATATTGGTACCCATAACTCAATAAAAGCCTATATCATTTAACCCTAGATGGATGGATCAAAACCAAAATGAGAATAAATTTTAAGAAACAAATGTGGTATTAACTCTATTTTCATTCAAGGCCGGTTATCAAACCGGACCAGATTCAAAACTGGTCAAGGCAATAGGTTAAGAGTCAGTGGATCAACTCACAGTCTAGCTGGGGGCCAAACTGATGGGAACCAAAAAAAAATTATTTAAATTCTCATCACAACACGCAAATATGAATATCAATTCAATACATTGAATCACTAATAAAATAATCATATACTTATTTAACATTCTTTTCAATTTCTGTGATATATTGACATTATAGTATCAATTCACCATCTAATGACACTAGAATCAATAATCACTAAATATTTCTTATGGTAAAATATCAAAATAGATAAATGATAACTATACATTTAATCACTAAACTAATAGTCATTATTATCAAAATTATCATTAACTTTGACCAATATTACGATTTACAATTAATACCCCATAAAAAAACCATGTTAAAAACTCACTGGGTTGAGACTGGATCACCTTCGAGCACCCAAAGTCCTGAGTTAGGGACTTATTGAACTGGTTACTTGGCCAGGTCGTCGGTTACCTGGCCAGGCGACCAGGTACCTAACTAACCCTACCAGTCTAGTCCGGGTTTGATGACTTTTCTTTCATTATGCATGTATATCATTTGTATGTATATGCTTTGTCGTTATTCAAGCCTCCATGACTCCTATTTGTATTTGTCTTCCCATCTATATATCCTAGCTACTTTTCTTAGCTTGCCTGATTCACGTTTCTTTGTTTTTTTTTTTAAACATATTATTTATTTATTTATTCCCGGTTTAACCATCGGTTTTTTTTAGGTTGTATGTGTGTTTTGTTTGGGGGCTAAACATGAGACCTAAGTTTAAGCCTAGTATTAGTATATCGCCAAACGACAATTGTGTGATAACTAGGAAGGAATATAACATGGATTTCCCTATAGAATAAAGAATGCAGTCTTTTAGTGAGTAAGGATATCCAATATGCTCCTACTTTTGACCATATATATCCCTCCGGTCCTAAATATATGACATATTTTATAGTACATATCACATTATAAACTATGTCCTATATTTAAGACCGGAGGTAGTATATATAAGGTTGTCAAACTCGCGAGTTTAAATAAACTCATGATAGTAACGTAAACTTGTATCCTGAACTCGAATCGTAAACTTATAAGAGTTTACTTTTATTATTAAATAGGTATTATTGGTGTAAAATTAAATAATTAAAATATAAAAATGACAACAATTTGATTTAAATATATGTTCAATCCAAATAATTGAAATTAAATTCATCAACATTCATCATTTATCATATTTAATAAAGAAGTTTCTATAAAATTTATATATAGAGCCACTGAGCATGATTAAATCAAAAAGTTAACATGAGTTTAAGAATAAGTTAACACGGTTTTGTAAGTTAGAAACGTAAAAACGGTAAACTTTGTGTACAAACTAGTGAATTTAGCCGAGTTTACAACTAGCAAGAGTTTACCATTGACCCGACTTATTTTTATAAACTAGAAAGTTAAAAATGATAAACTCAGAAAGTCAACTCATGAGTTTGACAACAACGAGTATATATATGTGTGTTTAGATAAGCAAACATTGATCAGGATTGAATTATTACTTATTACACTCTCCTAATATGACGTAGACATATACTTGTGTTCACCATTTTTATGTGTTATGAGAAAAATCAGAAAATTGTATTCCCTTCCCCTTGTGATTATGTCGTCATGACAATGACTTTCAAATTCAAATCTGGCCATCTAAATTTTATGAATAAACTTAAATGTGATTTTTCATGTGCATTTTGTTTTTGTTTTTGTTTTTTGTTTTTTATGTGCGTTTTATTTATGTCCACGTCATGAACTACATAATCCAGCTAGTTAATTTTTGTTTTCCTTGATTTATGAAGGACAATATATACTAAGATTAAATTTCGGGTAAATGAGCAATTTTATACATGTGTTTTACCCCAGGAGCGCCGAGTACCACGAGCTTTTTTCTAGAACAAAAGTACGCACGTTGTTACGTTTTGGAAGCAAAAATATCACGGGCCGTTAGTTGACCAGATGTTGACCGTTAACTTGGATGGAAGTGAACAGTGACGCGGGTGAAATTACACTTTTGCCCTTATTTTTAGGTGAAATTACCCTTTTGCCCTTAGTTTTTTTAAAAAACTAAAACACCCCCGCCGGTGGGCCCCACCACCGCCACCCCGCCGCCGCCGGCCGGACCGGCCACCCCGCCGCCAGTCGCCGGCGGGGGCTATTTTAGTTTTTTTAAAAAAAACTAAGTGTAAAAGGGTAATTTCACCGGCGTTACTGTTCACTTCTATCCAAGTTAATGGTCAACATCTGGTCAACTAACGGCCTGTGGTATTTTTGCTCCTAACACGTAACCACGTACTTTTGCTCCAGAAAAAAGCTCGTGGTGCTGGGCGCTCCTGGGGTAAAGCACATGTGTAAAATTGCTCCTTTACCCTTAAATTTCTTATTTCAATAATGTCAAATTCTCCAAGCTTGCCTAATCATGTGCCCTGTTTTTGAAATATTATTATTATTTAATTATAAATCCACATGAACAGAATATGACATGTGACTATGTGGGATTGAAGAACTTGACGGCGTGATAATATTTTTCAGTTAAGAAAAAAAGAATATAGCCCTGCCATAGGGACAAAATGTTTTTTATTATTATATTTGTTATAAATTTCAAATTCATGTGATTTAATTAATTGTATATAGTTTTGTTACAATTTGGATTTTTAGCAATGATAATAAGAACTGCATACATATATATGTATATGTACATAAATACATACATATAAATACGAGTATAGTTAAAATCAAAAGGGAGTACATGTATATACAAAATAACATTATTTTATTTTAATCGCAAAATTATATTGGAATACATCAATAATTACAGGATTATAAAAGATTAATTAAATTTACACTAGTTCACTATATGCATTAGTTTTTGTTCAAATGATATAATATGTGGCCATAACATAACACAACTATCGACCTCATGTTTCCACACACACAATTAGGCATATAAATTGGCATCTTTAAGTGAATATTCACAGATCTCTCCGAAGTTAAAATATGATACTCCTCTAGCCTTTATATAAGACATATTTACTTAATTTGATTAGATTAAGGAAGTTAATTAAGTTAGTTAATATGACATGTATATTCTAAAACGTCATAGTTATCTCCCTTAATTCTCTTATCCTCTCTCCTCCTTAATTATAGTTGAAGAAGTATCAATAAAGGTAAATTATGAAAAAAATTGACAAATATAAAAATTATGTCTTATATTTAAAATCAACATCAATTTCTTAAATATGTCTTACGGGACTGGAGGAGTAATAATATTCTTATGAAATATGTTTTTTCATTAATTATGTGTTGTTCGCATTTTTATTTCAATGTTTGTCTTAAGCATGACGAATTTAATTATTCTATTTTAAAAAAAATATTACTATCACACGTTAGTCTATATTTTTAAATAGTGTGTGTGTGTGAATCAAAATATAGAGATGTGGTTATAGCTCTTGCTATATACCATTCTGGTCTTATTTATAAGTCCAGTTTGACCAAAAATTTTAGTCTTATTTATAAGTCAAGTTTCATGTAATAAATAAGATTGTGACAATTTTACCCATATTAATTACACTCAAAGATAGAGAGAGAAGAAACATTTAAAAAATACTCAATCATAAATGAAGGCAAAGTTGAAAATTTACCCCACAATCATTGAGTTAACTACTTTTTCTTGGTATGTGAGATTTGGTCAAACTGGACTTATAAATAGGACCAGAGTGGTACCACTCTGGTCCTATTTATAAGTCCCTTTTGACCAAAAAATTTGGTCCTATTTATAAGTTCTCTTTTAGGAAATAGATGAGATTGTGACAATTTTGTCCATATTAATTATACCAATGAAGATAGAGAGGGAAGAAAGATTTGAAAGATACCTAATCATAAATAAGAGTAAAATTGAAATTTTACCCCATAATCATTAAGTCAACTACCTCTCCTTGGTATGTGTGTTTTGGTAAAAAAAAGACTTATAAATAGGACAAGAGTAGTATGAAAATAAGGGGGTGGGGCATATTTCCTTTTTGGGTTTTGACAACACATAATTGATTCACACTTTCACACGTTAGTGTCGCTAGAATACATGTGTGCTAGGAAAAACAAAACAAAACAAAACAAAAGAAAAAGGAATTCCATGGCATGCATTTCAGTTTCCTAAATTTTTGTTAGGACCATACTTAAATCAAATCAACTTCTTTATATTCATAACATTAAGTTCTTCAATCACATATAATCATCTGTCATATTTTTTTTATATGAGTTTATAGTTAAATGATAATACTCCCTCCGATCCTAATTATAGAACAACGTTTGAGAGTTTGTTTTGGTCCTAATTATAGAACAACATTCTATTTTCTGTCAATTTCTTCTTAAAATACCGTTGTTGATATGAATGAAGGATTATGTGAAATAAATAAGGTAATTGAAGTGCAAAATTTATATAAGGGCATTTTAGGAAAATGAGTAAAATAAACTAATTTAACCTCTATTATTAATCCCTCTAAAATCGGTTAAATATATCCTATAATTAAGACCAGATAGAGTAATTCAAAAGTAGGACACATAGTTATATGTGATTGGAAAACTTGACGAAATTGATATAAGTAACTTGATCTAAGTATTTTTTTTTTATATAACCATATTTGACTGATCAATCAAAGCTATAACTATTGAGTGGGTGGGATGGTGATTTTAAGAGGAGGGAAGGGTATAAGCGTAAATAGAAGTAGAAACATGAAAATGAAAAGGGTGGGAGTAAAAAGTGTAAAAGCTCCACTCACAACTCATCAGATGATAATGCAGATCAGAACATTACAACTGAGCACATCTCCAATAATGCAGCCAACTTTTTGTAAAAGAAGATGTTGTTTTTGGGGGGTTAGCTTAATAAAGTCTAATCATGATGCTTAATTAAGATTACATAAAGCGGTTTTATGATTTGATTAATTAATTAATTAATTATATATGGGCATTAGATTCAGTTATCCCTCCGCACGCACAACATGATGTGTCTATTTGGCACCAAATCTTATTCTTAAATACTTTTATGCCCCCCATTAATTGATATGCAATGTATTTGCCCAACTCTGCAAATACACACCTTACATCTGCAAATACACACCAATTTTCATCTTATTACTTTTCTCATAAATTCAAAAAAGGGTTAAGGGACATTTTTATCTTGAAAGTTTTCAACTAAGGGAAATTTTGCCCCGAAAATGTAAAAATTGGAGCAAATTTGCTCAAACTGTTATCTCAGTCAATTTTAACTGTTAGTTAACTAGATATACTAAGCTGACAGTCCCTATGTCATTCATATCATTTTTGCTAAGGTGTAAATTTGCCCCAAAATGTTTAAATATAACTTTGAAAAAAGATGATGACACATCACACATGGACTTTTGACACAAATTTGTATTTTAACAAAAATGACGTTAATGACATGTGGATTATCAGCTCCGTATTTTAGTCACTAGTGGTTAAATCAACTGGGATAATGGCAATGGTAAAATTACTCTCATCTTTTATACTTTAGGGGCAAATTTGTCTCCCAAAAAACTTTCGGGGCAAAGTTGCCCTTAAATGAAAACTTCCTTAACAAAATTGCCCTTTGGTTTAACCCTTTAAAAAATTCAGCAAGTTAATTACATTATTTTCTTAAATAAATATATACTGGTTTCCTTGAAATGCCTTTTATTTTAATAATTTATAATGGAGTATTATCAACATAGCTTATATATCATATATGAATCTAACTGTAAGGGTAGTTTGGGAAAAAAATAAAGAATAAAGGAAATTAATGTTTTCACATCTAGATTAAAACAAGCTTCTAATACCACAAGGAATGGATCAACTGGTACAAGTTATTTCACCTTAATCAAAGGTTACATGGGTCTAATCTTTTGTGAATGCAGCAAAAATTTTTTTTTTTTTGCTACAAAAATTTTAGGAAAAGGGTTGGGCTCACCCACAATCCAAAGGCAGGGCGCTTAGAGTCCAGTCCGCAGGGCATATTGGACAGAGAGTACACATGCCTTCACCTCTACCAGCGTTTTCACTGCTTCCCAAACTCCTAGGATGCCTCCCCCAGCGCCTTGACCAACGCAGGGATCGAACCCCCTCCCTTGAGGTGAGGAAGTCCGACCCTCTTGCCAGTTAAACCCAAGGACGAGGGGTGAATGCAGCAATTTAGGTGGTAGAGTCGCCGCCTATAAGAGTACTACTATGGTCCAATCCGAATTAGTTTGGTTTGTAATTTACCAACACCCTGAGGGGTTGGCTAGGATACCGAGTGCTAAATAAATAAGCTTATTATAATACTTTTTTTTTTAACCAAATTGCCTTATATTTATAAATTATGTTAAATTCCAACTAATTTGGGTGAATAGAAAATGCCCATAAGAGTGACAAAGATCTCCCAACAAGTATGTAACAAAAAGTTAAAACCTGAAACCATTGGTTCAACTTCCTACTAGTGAAATTATTTTTTTTATACAATGTACTTGAGATTTGTTTATCCACAAAACACACTCAATTTTTTATGTTGTTTTGGACTCTATATCAACATTTTATATAAATTAAAAATTCATAGTATTAGGTAAAAATGGTTTTAATAAAAAAATATAAATGAGATGAAAATTTGAAAACATGTGAAACTGAACATGCTTTTACACCGAAGGCCACATTAAACAAAACAATCTCGCAGATCCACTAGAGAAGTCTGTCTTGTACCCAAAAAGAAAACAGAAAAAAGAAAAAAAAAAAGTGAGTATAATTAAAACGAGTAATACGACAAAATCTTATCTACAAACTTAATTAATACAAGAGGCACGGCAAACCAAAATAAATATTAAATAAACAGTAATTAAATAAGCAACAGAGATCAGTATATCACATGTGGGTTCTTACTTGACACTTGACAAAATGAAGCACCAACCATAATTTATTCTCATTTTAAATTAAAACTAAATGATTAAGGTGGAAAAATATATATGTGATTTTTAAAAAATGCACTTAACATCAAGTTTTTTTTTTTTTTTTGTGTAAAAATGACTATGTGTTGCAAAAGTGGAGCAAAAATACTTATTAACCGTTATTATTATTTTATTTTTTTGTATTTTTAAGGCTGATATGGATGATGATTCAACTAAATTTCATCCCAGCTGTCAGTAAAAAACTGAAGAAAATTATAGAGATATTTTGAAAAATACAATTCAGCCCTTCTCTCTCTCAATCACAATCTTACCCATCTAGCCACCCATCTCCGCCTCCTCACCGCCGTTGTCGCCTTTTTGTAATTTTCAAAACTATCTAGGTCATTTTCTGTAATTTTCTCTAATTCTCCACGGCTATCTATGATAAATTTAGCTAAATTATAATCTATATTAGTCTTAAAAATACAAAAAGGTCAAACTAACGGTCAACTATTAATCAATGGGTATTTTTACTTCATTTTTATAATCACATAATCACTTTTGCACTCTAAGAAAAATTCTTGGTATTGGTTACACTTTTGAGAAAACCACATATATATTTTTATGTCTTAACCAAAACTAAAAATAAATTTTGGTTGGGCTTCCTAACAAAAATAAAATAAATTGAATAAATGTTTTGGTGACGAAGGACCAAAACCGTTTTGGTGCGACCAAGTCCTTGTGAATCGAGACAAGGTTCCCTCTATTTGGAAGACAGACCCACGTGTCATGACTCATGACTAAACATCACTTAATATTCACGTACGTAATTAAATTTTATCTGAAATATTCAAAACCATAAAAATTTATATTGAATTTTTTTAAAAAATATGATTATTATTTATAATTAAAATTAAGCATAGCTGCATATTCAACAAGGCAGGATATTCTTAAACAAGATCATTAGTTTCAAATTTTAAATAAAATCATTTATTAAGAAAATTATATACTCGTTTAATCTTAATCAAAATTATTCAACTAACCTTCAACCTCGGTCAAATGATATTCTATCTCTATGACGACATCGTATCATTTTTATAATTTTAAGGTTACATTGCATCAATTGGAAGTTAAAAAATATCATTCTCACAATTAAAAAACTTGGAAAAATCATTTTAAAGTCTCAAGGGCTAAAAAAATGTCAAAAAAACCACAGAAAAAAATCAGATATAAAAAAGGTCTCATTAACAACTCTTTCAGTAAAGTATTGACAACTTCATTTATGAGTTTTAACAGCTCCTTAAGACTTTTTTGACATCAGAAATTTTTTCTAATATTTTCTTGACATTTTTTTTTGGTTCTTAGGACCTTAAAGGAATTTTCCAAAAAAACTTTAATTAAAGACAAATTTAAACATTACATAGTGATTAAAACACATAAATACTCTACTTATTAATGATCTCATATACACACAGCCATGCTTTCACAATTTTTTTTTAATATTTGTCTATAATTATTTTATATTGATATCATATAGTAAAGCTGTGCTGACTTAATTTGTCAAATTTTATGCATGAAAAATGATAATTTAAAAATAAAATGGATAAAGCTATTACATTTAGGATTAAAATTAATTCATTAATTAGCTCCCCTATTAATTAATTCCATCATCCAATAATTGATTACAACACTCTTTTCACTCCAATAATTCACTCACAACTCACACCATAATATTTGTCATCAACAGTTTATTTATTTAAAAGCCAATAATAACCCTGACAAAAAAAAAAAAAAAAAGTAACCAAAATTTTTAAGTCGTAGAAAAAATAATAATAATCATGTTGCTCTAGAAAAGGTGACAATTAACCAAAACAACCTGACTCAGTTGGTTCGTAGCTAGGTACCCTTAAGCATCTAGTTAGGGGTTCGATCCCTGACGGTGTGTATGGAGAAAGTTATTTGGCCAGCACCAAGGACGACTACGGTGCGAAGGAGGATTAGTCTGCTATCGGCGGAGGACACCCCCTGATTTATATTTAAAAAAAAAAAGCTGACAATTTCTCCACTAGCTAGTTTAATTAATTAATTTTTGAATTATTAAAAAGAAGATCGAGTAAATTAATTATTGGAGAGAAGAATAAAACTTTGGTGGGTTTGGTGAGGCACACAGCAAATGGTGAAATAATAATTATTTGCTGAAATAATTCCAACAGAATCAGCATGTGTGTGTACGACTCTATAATAATTGGCACCTGCAATTAATATTAAAATTATATTATATTAATTAATTGCTTCCTAATCATGATTTTCTGACTGAGAGATTGAAAACCCAGCATGCTTCCCTTTATGGGATATCACACAGCATGTGTCCTAATAAAGCTGTTTAACCCTTTTAATCTCTCTCTCTTTTTTTTTTAATCTTTATTTCATTTATTTATACTTTCTCTGGCCTGAATTTCATTTTTGGGAAAATCATTTTCAATACCCTTTTAACACTGACAATCATAAAAAATGTCCCAAGATTCTGATAATCCCAAAAAAGGTCCCAGGACATTTTTTGGGGTTTTCAGAATCTTGGGTGAGTTGTTAATGGGGCTGATATAGTTGTTAACGGGGTACTGATATAGTTGTTAAATGTACTGATTTAGTTGTTAGAAAAAGTGTTGTTAACGTGACTGATTTAGTTGTTAAAGACCTACCCGTTAACAACTATATTAGCTCCATTAACAACTCACCTAATATTTTGAAAATCCCAGAAAAGACCCTGGGGCCTTTTGTGGGATTATCAGAATCTTAGAGCTTTTTTGGGATTATCAGTGTTAAAAGGGCCTTGAAAATGATTTTCCCTTCATTTTTTTTATGTGTCTGTCACATGATTTTTGTTATTTAATGTACCTTACCTATGGTATAGGAGGAATCCTACTCAGTTGAATAGGGCCATCGTGTATTTATGAATTGGAATCTTTCTGTCTTTTTTTTTTCCTTAAAAAAAAAAAAACAGATCTAATCTCAAAATAGGGAAAACTCAGTGTTTATATATATATATTTTTTATTTTTAATTCAGTTTGTGTGTTTTTTCTTAGTTAGATTATTAATTTTTCTTTGTTAACACCATTAATATTAGCGCTATTAACCCATCTATATGAGTTAACGGTACCAACAGAGCAAAGTTGAAATATTTAATTAGGATGATGAAATTAAAAATTGAAAAAAAATAGGTATCTTTAAATGGGTTTTCTCTTCAAAAGATAGAAAAAGACCATGCCACATTCTTTTTTTTTTAAAAAAAAATATATAAAAAATTATGAAGATAAACTAGTGAGACTTCCCTCAAAAACTATTTTTGGGACTTTTTGCTTCTTCTTTTTTTTATTCATTCTATATTTTTCCAAGAACTTTTTTTTGACAAATGTTAAATTCATAAGTGATAATTCAGATATTAACAAGAGACTATTCATCCATTTACAATCGTCTTTCCATATATTTACAAGTGATATTTCTTAAATTTATAAGTACTACTATCCCTATATCACAAGTGACCTCATGAGATTATCGATTTGTTTCCGGCTGACTTTCCACAAATTTATGAAGTAACACTCCTATAATATGTAAAGGGGAAAAGTATTTCTCCAGTCACTGGAGATAAGTTATTTTCAGTGACCCCTAAAAACTATGTCGTTTTGAATTAATGAAGGGTATGTTTGTAATTTTAGGTGAATTAATAAAGGGTGCAAAATTACAGAAACACCCTCCATTAATTCAAAACGACGTAGTTTTGGGGTCACTGGAGATAACTTATTTTCCAGTGACTAGAGAAATCCTTTACCCTATGTAAATTCATGGGACTATCTATCCATTTACAATTGACTCTTCTTATATTCAAACCTTTCTTAAATTAACTATTAACTGTTTTTATATTTATGGTGGCCTTTCATTGGATATTTATGCTGTTATGAGTCGCACGTTGGAAAACCTCATAAGTGTAGTGTGATTTATAAATTAATAGGTTCTCCCTTCTAATAGGCTAGTCTTTTGGGATGAGCTCTCCCTTTGAGTTTGTGATTATCACATTGATGCTTTTATTAAGAGCCCGATATCATGGAAATTGCTACCCATGGAGGGTTTTGACCGGCAAGAGGCTGAGTGAAGTGTCATGATGTGGAGCCGCCAGGGACGTCGACTCTTAAAGGGGGCGCCTTTGTTATGAGTCTCACATCGGGAAGTCAAGAGCCCGGTATTCATGGAATGAGCTACTCATGGAGGGTTTTGACCAGCAAAAGGCTGAGTGCACTACTACAGAAAATTGCTTTTACTTCCCTAATTGGCGTCCTATTTTAAAACTTAGAAGTAAAAAAAAAAAAAAGGCGGTGGCATTTTTGTAATTATCAGTTGACTTTTGGCATCTAACTTTTTTCCTTAGACGCCCAAAGTGTAGCTCTAGCGCCAAAAATAAGCTAAAAGTTGAATTTCGCGTACTTTTGGCTTCTAAGTAATAAATTAGACTCCTTAAGTCTGACTTAAGGAGTCTAAGTCTGGAAGTTAGACTCCTTAAGTCCGGCTTAAGGAGTCTAATTCTGGAAGTTATACTCCTTAAGTCAGACTTAAGGAGTCTAAGGCATATAATTAGACGCCAAACGTGGCCTTATACCCACCAACTTTTCACAATCTTCGATATATCCAGAGAGAGAGAGCCAATATTCATTCGGTCACTCAGCTCATTTTCTTCGATCTCCACCCGACCACCAGCTCGTGAAACCCTCCCATTTTTCCCTCTCTCACCAACGTCGCCCTCTCTCCATCGTCGCCGTCGTGACTCCGGCCACCTTCCCGAAATCCACCGGCGCAAAGCTCCGACCCCCACCCGTCGTTCGTCGTCTTTCAACCCATGGGTCCTCGGTAGTCATTCCTCGATCGAGACTCCGGCCACCTTCCCGAAATCCACCGCCGCAAAGCTCCCTCTCCGTCCTGCGTCTCCCTCACCGGAACTTGGTGGCTTGCGTCGGTGTGTGCCGTACTTGGAGGTTTGTGCCATTTCGTCAACACTCTTCAAGTTTCCTCTAAGATCACCTTCCCCATCTCTTAAGCAGGTTTGTGCCATTTAGTTTGTGAATGATTATTAATTACTCTGGCCTGGGTCGATCTGTTCTGTTCTGCTTCTTCGTTTTCGTTAATAGTTGTAATACATAGTGCCTTTATGATTTTGCTTTCTGATTGTCATAATATCTCTTTGAAATGGCCTTTGCTTTTAAATGCAAAATATTTCATACGCTTCAAAGTGTTTTTTGCTTGCAGGTCAACTTGGATGCATATGCAATGTCACATACGAATCAAATTGCAGGTCTTCTATAATTTATGTTGTTTTCATCTCTCATTTTCTAGATCAAAGTTCAGATGTCAAAATTTTTATTAAGTTAGCACTTTTCAGCTTCTTTAAGTCAAAGTAATAGAGCCAATTAGACTGTTTATTTCAAGTTAGACTGCAATAAAATTATTCATGGTCTTGGCATGAAAGTAGTTCATGACATAGCATAAGAGCCTCTATGATCAAGTGGTTCAGACTTTAGAGTTCAATACTTGCCACACTACTACATTTCTTTTGGTGAGATTAAATTTAAGCACAATGTATGGTGAACATGTCCTTTGTTAATAATAAAGTCCTTAATGAGCTTTCATTTAACAGTTTAGTCTTTTGAGCTAGAGAAGGCTTAAACAGTTCTATTATTGTTTCTTTTTCCTCACCACCTTCACCCTTAGGAAAACATGAGAGGATTACTTTGCTATTTCTTAGCTACTAATCTACATTGATGAAACCTTGTGTTGACAAAAGGCTTAGAAGATTAAAAAGAAGAATGTAAAAATTGAAAAGACATCTTGATGAGGCTTGTGTATCTCAAACAACTTATGTCAATTTTGCTGTCTACTTCAGAGTTTTGGCGGAACTAGCTATTCCATGTGCGAAACCAGGTCCACGAGTATTTCAAGGTTGCACTGTTGGCTTTCATCCGCGATCATGGGAACGGTGAGCAGCTCTGTCATTTCCGTGTATGCATAACTACTTAAGAATATGCATAATTTAAAATATAGCACTTGATAAACTTTCCTCTTATGTAATTTTAGGTTTATAATGGCATGACTCAATTTGGTTTTCATAACTATCTCATTATGAGGTGCTTGATACATGACACTTTTTATTTGATAAAAGATCATGACATTTTCAAATTGCTTCTAATTAGGTCTCCCCAAATAAGGGCTTGGAGTTAAAACTGTCAGGATCTGCAGCCAATGGGGAACCTCCTACAACTTTGTCACCCACAGTGCTGATTGTGGATTGGAGATGTATGACCCCACCTAACTTGTTCAAGGATTATCAACTTCGTATTTTCTAACTTCATCAACTTTTTCCAGGTAAGGTGGCCCGTGATGTTCCCTATGAAGTTGATATCTCAATCCCTGTTGTGGGCTATGAGCCAATTCAATTTGTTCTTACAAAGATGTGCGGTGAGCTTACTAATTAGCCTTAAAGGAATCCTGAAATTCTCAAGCGCCATTTCTTGGCTTCTATATGCATTTAATAATTAGGAAGACAATGAAATGTGTAGGCCACTTATAGTTTTTGAGTAAATTATTGATTTGGTCCTTGAAACATTACTCTCCTCTTAGTTTGGTCCTTCAACTTTCTTAGGTCTCAGTCAAGTGAATGAGTATCCCTGTTTAATCATTTTTGCAGAGTACAAGCAGAATCAAGGGGAAGGTGCCACAAGATGGCAACGTTTGGGGTGCTCTCTTGCATGTATTTCATTTTCAATAATCGGAGCTTATAATTAGGGTTTACGTTCCATACATAGTTCATAAATTTTATTTGGCTCTGCATTGGCTTGTCACAGGCAATCCCAAGTTTTTCCCTAATGTTTGTACGTTCTCATAACAACTTATTATTGTACAGTTTCTTTGTCTCTTCAACGCTTGTTTCTTTGTGGAGGGTTCATTTACAAGATAAGAGTGGAAAACCAGGTGAGAACCTTTTTTTGGTCCTTTCACTTGCAAGCATAAGATGGGCGATGGCCACTAGTTCTTGGTTTCGTCTTGTCTTCCAACACAATAGAGCCTAACGTCTTTTTCCCCCTTTGGCAGCATGGAATTGATGCATTGCCTGGCATGACTCTACTGTCTGCCTTTTAGAGATCGTGAGTTCGATCTCCTATCGACATTTAATTTTCCACTGGAATTGTTGACAATACTTGACATGAAAATATTAAATTCTTGATTTAAGTTAATTCTGAATTATTTGGTAGCTCAGGTCAATGCATATAACTAATAAATTGATCATATTAGGAGTAACATGAAGAAAATGCGTTTCATTTTGACTCAATGTTGGATGTGGCACTTGTACACATAGATTAAGTGGTCCTGAAGATCAGTATGTTGGATTTGAGGGTACAACTAATTGTTCACATAAAATAAAAAATTGCATATTCAGTACATTTGTAATTATTTAAGTTTTCTTTAATCATTAGTGCTCTGGTATATACATCACCAAAGCCATTGCTATAAATGGTTCGGTTTTCAGGTGCATTTGGAACATAATTCATAATTTCTACTTTTCTTATTCTGTGACCAAAAGAAAAATAAGAAAGGAGGAGCAAAAGAAATGCTTGAAGCAAAAGAATTACAAGTTTGTTCAGTAGGAAATGCTAGTAAACTTATTTGCCAACTTTTCTAACATCTCTTCTTGTGTGTGGAACAAAAATAGGTGAGTCAAGCGGGCGAGGCTACTCGCGGCTGAAGAACAAAACAGTGCCTTTGCCAATGAAGCCTCTTGGGAGCGCCTCTCTGTTTCTACCCAAGGAGCATCAAGACCAACAGAAAGAAAGTATGGCTCTATTTAAATGTGTGCAACTGATTGATATATCAGTACCTTTTTTTTAGTATCTGTCCTACCAAACTTCTTATTTAGATCAACTCTATCTAATATGTTTTGGGGTATTTGTTATATATATGCAACTCATCATAGTTAGGTATTGTTTTATTTTGTCATTGTTGCATGCTGATGATATTTTGTCATTGTTGATGATATGTTTTGGGGTATTTTGTCATTGTTATATATATGTAAGAATGCTTTTGTAAGGGATTGTGGGGGTAGGATACGAAGGAACTATTTAAAAAAAAAATCACTTAAGGAGTCTAAGTCTGGAAATTAGACTCCTTAAGTCTGACTTAAGGAGTCTAAGTCTGGAAATTACACTCCTTAAGTCTGACTTAAGGAGTCTAATTCTGCAATTAGACTCCTTATGTATGACTTAAGGAGTCTAAGTATTTCAGTTAGACTAAAGTCTGACTTAAGGAGTCTAAGTTTGAGAATTAGACGCCTTAAGTCATGACTTAAGGAGTCTAATTTTGAAACTTAGACTCCTTAAGTGTACCCCAGTAGCGTTAATTGGACCACAATTAAGGCGTCCTATTTCAATAATTAGACGCCTTAAGTAATAATTTTAGGCGTCTAATTAAAAAATAGGACGCCGTAAGTTTAACCTACGGTGCCCCCTAGATAGGCGTCCCCCAGAAAAAGGACGTTAAATGTACAAAAAATAGGACTCCGTATCCCTTTTTTGTAGTAGTGGTGAAGTGTCATGGTGTGGAGCCGCCAGAGACGTCGACTCTTAAAAGGGTTGACTTTTTATGAGTTTTATATCGAGAAGTCTCACAAATGTAGTATGATTTATAAGTAAATAGACTCTTCTTTTTAATAGGTTAATCTTTTAGAATAAGCTATCCTTTAAACTTGGGATGATCACAAATGCATTTAGTGATAAGGTGAATTTTCTAAAGTCATTTGATTTTTATTTGTAAATAAAGGCCGTGATCTGCAATTGTCATTTTTCTCATTTTAAATTTATGAAAACATCACATCATAGCAAAGAAGTCATAATACGATTGACGGTGCAGAACTAATAAATTTGTAATATAGTGTCATCACTTCATCTCAGATATTTAAATGGGTCAATAATATGTACGAATTGAAAGTCAAAAGTTGGGACACAAAAAAACAAATAGAGTGGCGTTGTGATTGGTAAATTGGAAAAATAAATAAAATAATGAGAGAAAATGATTGACTTGAAGATTCTTTGCATCTATCAAACCTTATAAAACACAAAAATTCTCCAAATCACATCAATGGAACATCGAATTTTTAACTAGGCAAAGATATGAAGTCATAGGTTACAGGCTAAATGTGTCTACTAGTACTTTCTCCCACATTTACAAACACACACATAAAAATTAATTTATTTTTATTTTTTTCATTTAGAAGAGTTGACTTTTTTTTTTTTTTGATAATAAAAAGTTTTGGAGGGTTCGCATCGGTCCCCACCAAGGCGAGGCACGGCCCGGCTCTATAAGCACTTACTGGGGACTTACGAGATCGCCTACCAAAGGAGTCCCAGCGACGGCAGAGGGGATCGAACCCATGACCCAAGGGCCTAATCCTGGATCCCTTACCATCTAAGCCAACTCACATTGGTTAGAAGAGTTGACTTGAGAGTTAGACAAGTCAACAAGTTGTACGGGCTTTACTCCTTAACCCGTATCCTTCGTTGCCACCATTTTCTCTCCAAACGGGTGCAAAAAACCACACTGTTCCTTTTCTTTTCTTTTCTTTTCTTTTTTGTTTTAAAAAAAAAAATAGCATTCACCATTCTATAATACTCCCTCCGGTCTTAATTATAAGAGTTAGTTGACTTTTTTGAAGAGATTAAGGAAGCTAATTAAATTACTTTAGAGTACATTTATTTGTATTTTCTTCTTCAAACTATTTAGTCTGACTAATAAACTAATATATAATCCAAGGACGCACAACATATGAAATGATTAAATAACTTATTTAGCTTCCTTAATCTCTCCAAAAAAAATTCTACTAGCTCTTATAATTAGGACTGGAAGTAGTATTTTTTAAGTAACACTGTAACAGTCAATATCCTGAAATATTTTTTTAAGATTCTAAAATTTAGGATCTTAAAAAATATTTTAGGGTACTAAAAAAATACTTCATAATCTTTAAACATTATTATTTGATCTTGAAAAAATATTTCAGGTATTGATTGGTACTAAAAATTTACTTGAGTATACTGATTGATTCTGAAAAAAAAAAAACTTCATGATCTTGAAAAAATATTTCAGGATACTGAATGGTACTGAAAAAATACTTCATGATCTCTTGAAAAATATTTCAGAGTACTGACTAGTACTTAAAAAAATATTATAGTATAGTGAATACAAATTTTTTTTTAAAAAAAGAAACAATATGTTTTTGCACCAAAACGGTTAGAAAAGGATAACAGCTGAGGATAAGGGTATAAGAGAAAAGCCAAATTTTCATTTATATGAGTCAAGGGAATGAGCCTCTTGTATAGGTATTAGTGGACTGCAACAAAGAGCATGACAAATGCAACTGCGTGAGAAATTAATTTATAATAAAAAACATGTAAAGATGTTACAAATTGACCATTTCATTGTATAAAAATTCAAGATGGTAAATAAAAAATATTATAGATAAAATATTAAAATATATTACTATTTTATATTTAGAATCATTACCTACCCCTAACTAACCCTTTTTCTTTTTTTATTGCTCATCTGGTATCCAGAACTTCGCATTGATTAATACGAATCCAACTAACTAACCCTTTTATTTAAGATGGTAAGAGTATCATTTTATTGGGTGTGCGTCGTAAGATATTTAGATTGGCTTATTTTTTGGGGAATGATGGGCCAAAATAGCGGGTGCCCACGTCTTTTTAATGGGGCCAAACTCTTATTGGGCTAATCTGATTGAAAACCCGTACTAATGCAATTGTCTCAGCGGAATTTTTCTTCACTAAGCCAATCTTTATTAAAAAAATAAAATAAAAATTAAATTAGCTCATATTAAGAATGAAATCTCAATCAAAATATGAGATCGTATTAATAATTTAAAATATTTGAATTACAAAGCGCCTGACTTGAATTCAATATTTTGTGTATAAATCGCGCATATTGCCAAGTGTATGTTTGAACTAGCTTTTAATGAATATCTTTTATGATTTACGAGATACATATGTAAAATGAGTTTTGTCTCGGCTTACCGAAACAAGGCTTATGAAACTATGGTTTTATTGTTTTCAAACATGCACTTAAACATGTAACAAGTCAACTTATCTCCCAAAATATTATATTTCACGTTACAAGGTCTTAATGAATGAATTTAATCACAAAAAAAATCCAATAATAACTTAAGAGTATATAATGACAAGTTCTATTAGAAGAAATGTTCACTTATATTGAAACTTTTTGATTGTTAAATCCCTACTCATAGTAATTCTCCCAAATGTTGCTCCGGGGAATTAAACTAGCAGTCTAAAACCTCTATCTGTCAAACTCAAGAAAAAGGAAAAAGAAAAGTCTCAAACTCTAAACAAAATGCATTTATAGATGCATCTTTCAAACAGTCACAGGCACAGGCGAAGGATTCTTCTTCCAAAACCTGAAGTGGACTGGCCTTTGTTCAAGCATGGCCTCGACTTCTTCAATGGGAAGGCCTTTAGTTTCAGGTAGGAAGATGAGGGCGAAGAATATTCCAATGAAAGAAACAAAACCAAAGATCATGAAAGTCCAAGCAGTGCCAATACTCTTAGTCATGACCAAGAAGAGTTGAGACACAACAAGGTTTGAAACCCAAACTGCTGTAGCTCCCATGCCTCCACACACTCCTCTGTACCTCAATGGATATATCTCTGAGTTCACAACCCAAGGAACTGTCCCCATTCCTGGTGAGAACGATATGATATAAAGTGAAAGCCCTAAGATTGCAAGCCAACCTAAATTTGAAGGACACCCCTCTGTGTACCAAGAACTTTGTGCTTGGCATTGCTTCTTTGAGTTGTCATTTAACACCAAACACACCCCAGGTGAGAGCTGCACAACAACAATTCACAATTTTTCATATATCAGAGTAAGTCCGTGTGAGTGCAGAAAACATATCTTCGAAATACCTACTGTTAGTTGAGTTAGGCCCAACAATACTTGAATATATAACTCAATCAGATGATCATATCATGATAGGGGAGGGATAATAGGTTACCTTATGAGACGGGTCAGCGCAGAATCCGCAGGTTGGAGAAGCTTTGAGGCACTTGTTACAATCATATGGAGTTTTAGACTTCATTGCAATGTCAAAACTAGGACACGTTCCATTGAAGTGAGAGGTTGCAATTGGAGAAATAGCAGGGGAATGAGTTTCTGTGACATAGAATGGAGCAAAGATAATGCAGAGGGAAAGTGTGCAACCAACTAGACTGATCAATACGAGCTTCTTTCTTCCGATTTTCTCGATAAAGAAAATGCTGAGGATGGAACCGAATGCGTTCAGCCCGGATGTGATCAGTGATAGAAGGAGTGCAGTTTGATTCGAAGTGATTCCGGCGAGTTGAATAATGGTGGGGCTATAGTACATGACTGTGTTGATGCCCACAAATTGTTGGAAGATTTGAAGTCCCATTCCAGCATATAAGGCTCTTCTCACTGCTGTGTTCTTCAGCATTTTCCATATGCCAACCTTGCTTGCAGATTCTGATTCCTTCATTTCCTTCTGAACTGACTCTTCTAAAGCTTCAATTTCAGCCTCAACCTCACTGGGATCATAAATTTTCCTCAAAATCACTTTTGCTTCTTCATCCCTCCCCTATATATTCAAAAGATAGAATACAAGTTTGTAGGGTTATGGCATGAATTAACAAATAGAAAAACACAAGAAGTTGATGAATCAAAGGCCTGCCTTTCTATAAAGCCAACGAGGTGATTCTGGAAGCCAAAACATTATAATGAACTGAACCAAACCAGGCACTGCTGCCACTCCTAACATCCACCTCCATGTTCCATTTGCCTGAACCTCCAAAACATCATTAAAAAAAAGGAGGTTTACCCACAAATTTCATAACTCAACAACAACAACAAGAATACCAACTTGAATCGGGTTTTAATACCATGATAATAACAAGCTAAGAATACTTTCTCTTATCCCTATTATAGGGCATAGTGTTTTTCTTTTCTCTCCATCAAAATCCCATTAATAGAGGTAAAGTTGTAAAATTGTATTAAGGGTTAACCTAATCTTTTGTCCCTCAAGTTTCAAACCAAGAGATTTTGATCCTCATGGGGCTAAATAATCTAGATTTTTGTTTAATTATAAGGACCAACGTTTTATACGGAATAAAACATGAGGGACCAACTAAAACCTTTGATTTGAAACTTGATGAACCAAAATAATAGAAAATTTAAATGATCAAAGATTATATTAACCCTTGCATCAATTTAAGACAAATTTAATAAATTGAACTGCATGCGTCATGCAACAAGAACAAACCAAAAGACAGTAACAAAAATAGTGAGTGAATGGTGTTTTACTTACCTGAGCAAAGCCCAAATTGATAACATAAGAGAGAAATTGGGCTCCAGTGATGAGGAAACTGTTGAGACTAACAAGGGCTCCTCTAACTTTAGTGGGAGAAGCTTCAGAGATATAAAGAGGAGCAGTCATGGAAGCAGCTCCAACACCAAGACCAACCACAAATCTACCAGCCAAAAGTGCTGCTGGGTTAGGGGCAGCACCCATAATCAAAGCTCCAACAAAGAACAAAAAAGCTGCAATCTTTATGGCTTTTTTCCTTCCAAATCGATCATTAAACCATCCTCCCACCAGAGACCCAACCACTGCACCTATAAGTGCAAAACTCACCACAGCTCCCTGTTGAAACAATTTGATTACTTTTTAACCACATATCTGGAATTGTAATACGAGTATTGATTAAGAAGTAGTCCAACCTTATCGTGGGATTCTAAAAATTAGTTAAAATATTTCCTTCGTCCTAAATATAAGAACCACTTAATATTTTTTTTGAGAGGTTAATGAACTTTTGAGAGGATAATGAAACTAACTAACTTATTTAATTATAAAATTATAGTATATGTTTTGTGGATTTTATATTAGTTTATAAGTCACACAAATTAGTTTGAAAGAAAAAAAGATAAATATAAATACTTTGAAGTAATTTATTTAGCTTTCTTAATCTTTTCAAAAAAGTCAACTAGTTTTTATATTTAAGATTGAGATTAGTAGTAAAACACATTGTTATTAAACTCACGAGTTGTTTATATTTAAGATTGAGATTAGTAGTAAAACACATTGTTATTAAACTCACGAGTTGACTCTTCGAGTTTAGCGTTTTTATGTTTTTAACTTACAAAATCAAGTCGAGTAATTGATAAACTCGTTATCATTGTAAACTTGGTTAAACTCACAAGTTCATATTCCAAATTTACCTTTTTCACATTTCCAACTTACAAAACCGTTAATTCACTCTTAAACCCTATTAATTGAGGGCAAAACGGGTAAAGGGGCATTTATTTAGTAAGTATTAAAACTATTCATTAAGATACAATATTATTCTCTATATATTTACTCACTTAGAAAGGGAAGAAAGAGAATGAGAGATATGGCCATAAGTAGGTGAATGAGATACATTTGAAAACTATGAACCAAGACATTGAAAATACTAATGAACCTAATGAATGAATGCATAAATATTTATGATTTATTCAGTAATTAAATTACTTAAATTTAAAAGATAAGTTGCCTCTTTTACAGGGATGAATATTAACGAAAGATAAACATGAAAACAAAAAAAAATGATTTTGTTTGGGTTGAATCAACGATGATGAATATCCACTAATGCTCTGTTCTTAAAAGAATAAGAAAAAAAAAATGATGAGAATGGATTACCTGCAACCATGCAGATTTTGCCACAGCAGGAAAAGCATCTCTGATATATAACAGAGCACCAGATATCACCCCTGAAGCCACAATTTCCCACTCATTTAAATAAATAAATAACTAAATACTCACTAATCAACACATAAAAACAGAGACTCAAGTAATAACACATGAATGATTAAGAACATTACGTTCTGAAACACGTTTAGAACAGTCTGGTAAATTTGATGGAAATAAGAAAAAAACAGAGACAAAGGCGTACCAGTGTCATAGCCAAAGAGGAATCCGCCGAGGCCGGCAGAGAAAGCGAGACGGAGAACGTAAGGATTTTTGGTGGAAAGAGACAATAAAGCTTGAAAAGCAGAGGCATCAGCTTGAGGCACTCCTCCTTCCATGATCACTACTCATGAATTACACAGCACGGGCTAAGTTTAAACAGGGGAGAGGAATATATAGACGTGACGTGTGATGGAGAAGAATTGGTTCAAATTTAATTAATTAATTAATTGATAATGCAATCAGAAGATACTCTTCCTCCTATCCTAACGAGAAATTAAACTTTTTTTTGATATTGTTCTCCATAATATCTCAACGAGAAATTCTTATATGTGTTATGAGAAATTGATTATTTGAATATTTGATAGAGCATTTAGTGAGAGATGACATAAATGAGGAAAGATAAGAGAAAATAGCATTACCTCCTATCCTAAATTAAGATAAAATTTATAGGATAATTTAAACAATAAATTTTATTTTATATTTAGAACCAGGGGAAGTAAGATTTAATGAGAATGTGACATGATTTTTTTAAGGGGCACACATATGAGGTGGTGCACTCGATTCATACAAGAATTTCCTTGTTCCATATATATATATAACATAAATTTTTAATGATTTTTATAAATAATTACCGAAATTCAAAATAAACAACCTTGGAAAGTGTTACCGCCGTACTTGTACCGAGACAAGTGCAAGGCTACCTTACTACCATAAACTAAAGACTAAGTTCAGTGAAATAAATAAGTCTTCAAAAATCATTAAAACTCATAAAAAAAAATCTTTGAATCCTAAAGCTAGCTAATAATATCTACGTTGTCATCCTCACTTCTCACTGCTAGCCCCAACCTTGAGAACCTGTTTCACTGAAAATTTGCTCCCCCGAAGGATCGTCGCAGCCCATAACACACAAAAATCAGCAATGTTGGTAATCCTAATGAAACACAATTTAAATGGCTCAAATATATTAATCAAATCAAATATAAATAATCATATGGTAATTGCATCAAATATCATTCATTATCTCTTTTAAATTTATTTAGACCCGGGAAACCCTGCCAGTCTGTTTAGTGGGAAGAGAACCATGGTAAACCCGGAAACCTGTCAGTCTACCTTGTGACCCGGAAACCTGCCAGTCACAAATAATCAAATTGGCCATAAAATATTTCGTCCTAATGTGCACACCTCTTCCCAAAGTTGCTACCAGTGTCCCGGAAACCTGCCAAACACCACTTTGGGAAGAACGGATATAATCGATTCCCATCAAATAACATATTGGAGGCATAAAGCCTAAAGGTTGTGTTCATCACTTTAAGAGGTACCATTCCAAAGCTATCCTCCTACGATTAAATTATTTCAATCACATATAAAATGGATTTCTCAATAAATAAATAAATAACATTTATAGGTTTCAATCACAAAAAAAGAAAGAAAACCGGAACACCCAAAGCAAAAGCAAAAGCAAAAGACGTACAATTATTGTATATATAAATAAAAGCATAGCAGAGAGATCAATCATGGAAAAGCCTAAATACAATGATCCCAACAAACACGTTAATATCTATGATTCATCCTAAGGCGGATCGTTGAATAAGTTTAGGCATGGGGATGATATATCATGTAGTGAAGTTTGATAAGGTTTCCTCAAATATCAAAGTAATAGGGTACGTTCAAGGTTTTAGAAGATCAAGACTTGACAGAATAAAATTCCAAATTATTTTCAATATGTGTTTGAAACACTTGTATTGTAATTAATTCAATTCGTACTTGTATATATATATTGGAAACACTTGTATTGTACTCAACACAACATACCATTTTTGTGTTTATACAACCAACACCAACAACATGCATATATATATATATATATTCAACACACACAACGAAATGAATTTTGTTTTCAAATCAAACTATATAAATTCTCATAATTAGTTCCTATAAGGTTGTACTGAGAAGTTCTCATGCCCATCATCATTTAAATCCCTAATTATTTCTATTATTTAATTACCTTTTTATATACTTTTTATTATTTAGTTAAATATGGGATACAAAGATATTTTGATATAAAATCTATTTGTGTCCTATTTTTTTATTATGAGAAGATATTATATGAAGAAAGAACCTATAAATTAAATAATTAAATTTGATCTATAAATTAGGCTATTTTTGCGGCTGCGGTCAAAAGAATACATTTATTAAAAGATAATTATTAAAAAAATTAAAGGATTGATACCATTTTTTGTCCTTATAGTTATAGTTATTTGACTTTGATCCCTAAAGTTATGGTCCCTTCAATTTACTTTGTTTTAAACATGTAGTGTTAGTCCTCAAATTTTCTTCGCTTCAAACTGTTAGTCTCTAAAGTTTCGAAAAGACTTGGAGCAAGAGTTAACATCGTTAATTTACCTTATGTGGAACTAACATTGGTTAAATATGCGTATGTGGGTGCAAATTAGCAAGATGAGATAGGAAAATAAAGGGAAAATCCATCTCAGGCCTATATTGGTAAAAAATTATAAAAATGCCCAAAAAAAGTCACATGTTAAAAAAGGCCCCAAGGTCTTTTCTGGTATTATTTCCAAAAACGTTAGTGGTTAATGAGACTGATATAGTTGTTAACGGGTACTGATTTAGTTATTAATGAGACTGATTAAGTTGTTAGGATATTGCTGTTAATACTACTGATTTAGTTGTTAACGGGTATTGATTTAGTTGTTAATGAGACTAATTTAATTGTTAACGTTTTATGAAATAATATTAGAAAAGGTCTTGACGCCTTTTTTAACATATGACTTTTTTTGGGGTCTTTTTGACATTTTTTTGCTAATATGGGCCCTAAGATGGATTTTCCCAAAAATAAACTCTAAGTTTACATTTTAAAAGTTGTTGTATATATTTTTTTTTTTTAAATAAAGGAAAAGCTTAAGGGGAGCATAGTTTTATATTTTCTTTTATATACGTGTGTGTATATATATAACAGCTTTAAAAATGTAAGTATAGAACCTATTTTTTCGATTCAGCTTGCTTAATTAATATCCACATAACTATATTTAACGATATTAGTGCCACAACATTAGCTAAATAAACTGTATTAACTCTGACTCTCTAAGCCCTTCTGAAACTTTAATTAAGGATTAATAATTTGAAACGGAGTAAACTTGAGGGAATAAAACCATATGATTGAAGCCAAGTCTATTATTTCCGCTAGTTCGAAGACGAGAGTGCGGCTACAGGGGGTTAACCTACAGGGGGTTAACCTAAATAGTCGTTGTGTCCGGTCAAGAGGTGGAGCATGGGCACCACCGAGACCCTACTGGGTCAAGCTAAACGTAGATGGGGCATGTGCAGGCAATCTCATAGCAACATGCGGGGGGTCCTTCGAGATGACAGTGGATTGCTCAAACAGGGATTTATGTTCAGAGCAGAGGAACCTGCAGATAGTCTTCTAGCTGAGTTATGGGCTGTTCTGTTCGGCCTTAAGATGTGCTGGGATGTCGGGGAACGCAGAGTGTGCTTGGAATCCGACGCTGAGGAGGTAGTGTCGCTATTGAAAAAATCTCTTCAGATGGGTCACCCGGATACGCTTGTGATTCAAGAGATAAAGAGCATGATAGGAAGGGATTGGGAGGTGCTGGTGAATTGGATTCCTCGGGAGGCAAACATGGCAGCAGACTATGTTGCAAAGCAAGCGTTTGATATGTGGCCTGGTCTCCATCAGTTTCATTCCGCATTTGGAGGTCTACATGATTTCCTGGATAAGGATAAAGAGTTTGTAATGCATAGCATTCGCATTGGCTGAGGGATCTCCCTCCTCATTTAGTATCAAAAAAAAAAAAAAACCATATGATTGAAATTTCAGGAACCAAAACTAAAATGAATATAAATTACAAGGATTATAGATGATATTAAACTAAAATTAAGTTTAAATCTTCGATGGGATGAAATCAGTAATTCTGCATTCTTTTTAATTTATTATATTATATTAATTTACATTTCTTAAAAAATCTATAGGGGAAAAATAATATTCAGATATCTTTTATTTTAAATCCTCTTTCCGCTTGTGGTTTAGATTTAACTTTTATATGTGTGTGTGTAATGCTTTCAATTTTTTAAGAAATTGTTAATAAGAATATTATTTGTCACAAAAGTTAGTTCTCTCGTAGGTTAATCTCTCATCAGTTATATTAATATTATATTAATTCATATTATTTTAATATCATAAAAAATTATAGAGACATCTTGAATTTTATATTTTAAATATAAATGCTTATACCGTAGTATGATGAGATTATGCTTATCCTTATGAAAATATAATTAATATAATTAAAAATATCAATATCTCATATATTTGTATAGATATGTTGATATATATCAACTAACAATTATTTATTTATTTGTAAATATATGTCATACATCAAGTCATCGACCGTAGAAAATTATTTATCCCTTTATACTTATGTCTCATTAAATCAAAACAGGTGAAATTAAATTTTCCCAATCAAATTTGAACAAGTGCATTTATTTTTGGGTTAAGGGACAAATTTATTTCGAAAGTTTTCAGGAGTAATATTGTTCTGAAAGTTTTTTCAGGTTAAATGTCATTTCAGAAGTTTCAAAATGTAGTAATATTACCACATATTGTTAAAAACCTAATGTTGACCGTTAAAAAATTGACGTTGATTGTTAACTTTTTAACAGTAAATGACAACGTTGCTTCATTTTAACACTTCCGGTGCAATATTAAACTTAAAAAACTTTCAGGATAACATTGCTTCTTAATAAAAATTTCCGAAACAAATTTACACCTTAACCATTTTTCTTAAGAAAAATAAAAGTATTAATAACAAAGTTAGTTACAGGGTACTAAGTCATGGACTGAGAAGAAATATACATGTGCTAATTTAATTGAAAACATGTATTACAATTCACAAATATACAAGATATGCTTGAGAAAACTGTCTTTTTTTTTTTTTCCCTCTTGAAACTTAGAGAGTAAAAGGTTCTCATATCTCTCAATAAATACACTTCTCAAAATCCGAATTTGTGTTCTCCTCTTTACAGGATGAGACCCCTTACCACCTCAACCAACAACTTGTTGGCTAAGAAAACAATCTTAAATCTGACCTCTTTTATAAATCATGAACGGACTCATTTTAAATTTCTTACAAATGGGTATTATTAGTTTGCTTGCTTTTAATTACTACATCCGGTTCTAATTATAAAAACACTTTCGTAGTGCAATTTGCACTATGCTAATTGAATATTATTTCATTTATTTGTATCTCTTGGTTGATAATTTAGGAATGTTTAATAGAGAAATAATGAGTTTTATTACTTAATTGGGCTTTAGGCTTTTAATTAGATTAAATTCGTTTTTGGTAATAAATTTTTTTACTAATTTCGCCATAACTTTTGATCTAGATATCGGATTAGCCTGATTTTTCTTTCTTATTTTAGATAATTCAGAGAGCTACAATTGTTATGAATACTCAGAAGGCTGATTCGAACAAGAAGATGGACGAAATTGGAGCTAAAGACAGATGCATTTTTCTGGATTTTTATTTTGTCCGAATTTTGTAATAAAAGACCAATTTTTAGAGGTTTCCTATTTTTTAGAGATTTCCTATTGATTAGAGGTTTCCTATTTGTTAGAGGTTTCTAATTTTTTTTAGAGATTTCCTATTGATTAGAGGTTTCCTATTTGTTAGGAAATTCCTATTTTTGTTTAGTCATCTCTCATATATAAGGAAGATTAGATGGTGGCTACAAACATATTCTCAATTACACTTTATGAGATTTTTGGATTAAATTAGAAGCTTTTTATTTTCTCTGAGATGTTCATCATGTTCTTCATCTTTTCTTCTGAGTTTTTCCTAACCATGCTTGGCTAAACTTTTGTGGTTGACCTATGGATTGAGGATTCTGTGAATCCAGAGGGCTCGCACTTCAATCAGTAACGTAATTTTTTTCTGTTTATTTTAATCGGATCCGATTATGATTGCGGAATGAGTATTAGATTTAATACCCAGATTGATATCCTAAAGACATAGGTCGGACCGGGTTAGAGAGAGCGTTGTGCGATCGCACAGCGAGCTCGCCATGAGTTCGATCAAATGCTAGGCGATCGTCTAGTTGAGGGAGTTTCTGAATAAACGCAGAGATTTCGGTTTGTCCAAAATCAATCACGAGTTCGATTATTATGTTTTTGTCCGATGAAGGTTATGGAATCCCAATTCTGGGTTAATCGTTTTTAATTTGATTAATCTCGTTTTCTTATATTCTGTTCTAGCTTTGCTTCATTTTAATTACCTTGAAAAACTCCCCCATTCTGGTTACTGTGTTACTTGTTTACTGTTGATTTTGGATCCACTGTGAATTCCTTGAGATAAACGATCCAGGTTTCCTATACTACAAATCTTTGAATCCTGGTTATTTTGTGAGGGCTCGACAACTCCCATCACACTACAAAAATGTTCCTATAATTAAGACTGGAGGGAGTATCTTGGAAACCATGATTGCTGCGGAAATTAGACTTGGTTACATATTTGGAAACCGTTTTATCTTTCATCAACGAAAGGGATTAAAATGTGTAAAAAAGATGATCAAAAGGACTAAAAGAGACCTTATTTTTCCATTTTAGGGACTAAAAGTGACTTATTTTTTTTCAGGGACCAAAAAAGGCATCCGTGTTTTTTCCAGGGACCAAAAAGGGTATTTACTCAAATATTTAATTGATTTCTTATTTTGTATATGCATAATCTTAAATCTTAAATAATAATAACTTTAAAATGGAAGTGATATAAGATCCCAAAAAAATCAGTTTGATTCTCAATTATTAATTCACACTTGAGGGATATTAGTGTAAATTAAAAAAAGAACAGTGTGACGAATATGATCACACAATTGATCGTATAGTTATATACTTAATACTACTCATGTTTTCATTCGAGTTTATCAAATTTTACTAGCATCTTGAGTAGAAATAGTTACCTGGATCCGTGAAACAATAAGCTTATATGATTTAAGTGCTTGTTTGGGAACTATGACCTCAAGTCGAAATAAAACTCCTCTCACAAACTTACTTCGTAAATCGTAAAAATATTTTTGAAAAGCTAAGACGAACAGGCACTTAGCGTTGGTGGTATTGATCCTTCAAGCAGATGGAGAAGAAAGTTTTGTACATTACCTTTTTCTCTTGGCTTAATTCGCCCCTACTTATTCTTATTTTATAGGAGACAAATTAGATTGACTACCGAATTTCTTGCCAGAAACAAAGAAGAATCTTGAGTTTGGATTAATTAATTCCATCCGCAACACTCAGGCTAAGACAACAATAATTTCTATTAAGTGATTATGTGACTTTATCTCTGTGTGCCCTCAAGGATAAAGGCTGTAGGTTTGATCTCTTGTTGTTGTGTGATGTGTGTATGAAGTGATGATGGTGAGTATTTGTAGACAATAAATTGATGTGTTGAGGTGGGGCATCTTAAAACAACACATTTTCAATTAAAAGTCATTATGATATTTTAGATTCATGAACCTTCATATATTGGTTCATGAACAAACATAATAAAAATAATCAATTGTTATTTAAAATAACATTCTCACGAAGAGTTAGCACCTTTGTCATATTTATGGTTTTCTTAAAATAACAACATAAGCTTTTATCAAATTGTGGTTCTTACACCTTTTTTTCCTGTTGACAAGGGACTGATCAATCAGTAAGAGGTACAATAAAACCTAATCATCCCATACTAGAAGTCCTACAGCAGCGACGAAGTTGTCCCATGCCCACAATATCCTCCTGAAGGCAGTGTTGTTTCCCATATGGTGGTTCATAAAAAAGATGAAAGCCTTTCCCCATACTCAGGGCATATGTTGCAAGCCAGTCCGCACATTGGTTCCCCTCACGATAGACATGTGAAATTGACACCCTCCAGTCACGATGCATGAGGCGCTGGATCCTCCTAATGAGACTCCCATTTGCGTGCAGAACCCCTTCCTCTCTCTGTATGAGACTCAGTGCAACCAGGCAATCCACCTGTATCATAACATCTCGGAAACCTGACTCCCAAGCCAATTCCAGACCGTCCACTAAAGCCCATAGTTCTACTCGGAGGGAAGTGCAGGCGCTAATGTTTCGACAACAACCCATTAACCATCGCCTAGCGTGATCCCTAATCAAGCTCCCTACCCCTGCACGCATGGAGTCGACCTTCCTCGCCCCATCACAGTTTAAGGAGACAACATTATTCACTGGTGGTTGACAGCTAATAAGCCGTTCATGCTTCCCTTGACTTCCCCTAGCACGATATTAGTTCACAACCCCACATCTTCATTAAACTCAACTCAGTAAAGTGGATTACCTCTCAAACGAGACTTCCAGGTTGGGTGTGCTTATTCTGAAATAACACTATATTCTTGGCCTCCCAAAGTTTCCAGCAAGTGAGACCAAACACGGTGGCCCATCGGAATCAGCTAGCGCCACAGCGGCTCTGATTGTTGAGATTCTGCAACATCCAACTCCAAAAATCCATCTGTGCAAGATGTAAGCGTTGACCGTGCATCGTGAAATGACACCAGACTTCCTTGGCATATTTGTAGTGCCTAAGCACATGATCGGTATCCTCTACCCCTACGCCACACCTTGTGCAAAGATCATCTTGGGACATACGGCGTCGTTTCCTTTCTGCGTTGGTTGAGACTATGTCGGGCAGCCAGCCATAGGAAAACCCTTATACACTATGCCCCTTCCCATTTCCATACTACTTCCCAGAGCCAATCAGGTTCCGCCATATCACTACTACAAAAATGCTAAAAAACGACCTAAATAAGACCCAATTAACGACCCTTTACTGAGGGACGTCTTGGAGGGGGTATAGGAAAATTTTGAAATTGGCGACCTGATCTTAAATCAGGTCGCCTTATTAAGGTTAATAAGGCGACCTGACTTTCAAATCAGGTTGCCTTTAAGGCGACCTGATTAATATTGAGTTCGCCTTAAAGGCGACCTTATATTCAATCAGGTCGTCTTATTGTTTTCAATTAAGGCGACGATTATAATTTCAGTCGCCTTAATGAGTTCATAAGGCAACCCGATCTTCGATTCAGTCGCCTTATGATAACAAAGGCGACTGATTTCAAAATCAGTCGCCTTTGTTGAAATTTTTTAAAATATAAACTACATTTTAATTTTTCCTCAAAAGAATTATTAACAACAAACGTGCTCGACTTGTAACAATGAGATAGGAGATATCCACTACCAAGTTTTGGATCATATCGGTGTAGTAAAATCAAGTAAAATAATATAGTAAACTTGGAAAGACACAAACTATGAGATATCTACCAAGTTTTTGCATCACCGAAACCACCAAGAACACAAGAATCACACTAACACAATACATAAACACAATATATATATAACACCAAACTTGCATATTTTGAACAGACAAAACACCAAATAGATACAAATGAACAACCGTAGCAAATTAAAGAATCACTAACACAATAACATATTAATCATGCTCACTACTAACTAGGCTATGTGTTGAAGAAGATGTCTAGATATCATGTCTCGAACCGAATCGATCTCATCCTGCGAGTACGGATCCGCAGCACCAAAAACTGTAAATTGGGGAAACAATGTATAAGATAAACCAATTAAGTGAAGGAAATAATTAACAACTCAAGTACAACAACAAAAATTCAATAAACTTGAGAATCACAGAGCGATTACGTACGTTTTGAAAACCTTGAATACGTCCGCTGTTAACGATGGATTGCATCCAACTCATAACGTAATATCCGCACTCGGTGCTCACTGGTTGTTGATGGCACTATAAATCAAAGGCAAATTGTTAAAAACGAATAAAGGCATATCTAAAGCTACTGTGTCAATGAAATAACTTGAATTGAAACTACTCACCGTCGGTTTAAACCACTTCGGTCCACCCTGCTCTTTTGCATTGATAAGCTCTCTATACGTCTTGAGGCCACTATCATTAAAATGGAAATTAATAGACATGTTAAACCATTCATTTAAAAGAAGAATCGATGATTCAGACAAAAATTTACTTACTCGGCAAACATGTTTTTGATATCCTCGGTAGGATTGCCATCTACTGAATCGAACCAATAACAGGAGTTCTTGCGAGGACAAACAACACACAGCGTCCAATGACCACTACAACATATACGTATTAATATTAAATTAAGATAAGAAAGCAATTTATTCACAAAAATCTTATAAGACAAAACAAAAGTACGCACCGTTCATGTATTGGCGCTAGATAACAAGACGATACTCCGTCGCCCATTGTTAGACCAACATAAATTGACCTCCTGGGTAACGTACTGCGAGCCGAAGCCGTGCATCCAGGACATAAGTATCCATACGAACTCGCTCGCGGTGTGCCGGCGCATAATTCACGGCAGACACTATGAAATGAAATGATAATACATCCCATTTTTTGTGGCCACATTCCTTCTAGCAAATTCAATAAACTCTTCCACCCCATTCTCATATTCTTCACTAGTTCTCAATGCATTCATCCAACTATGACCCATTTTATTACCACCTACGACATTTCCAACAACAGTCAAGTTCATGTCAATTTCAAGAACGACATGTTTTCTTTTAAGTAAATTTCTACAAAGATTTCCCTTAAAAGTAAGACATCCCAAAATTTCAATAACAACCAATTTCAGCTTAATTCAACAAAACTTACTAACTAAAGCAATTCAGAACAATATCACGAAGAAATAATATCTCAAGATGGAGCTCCCAAAGGAAGCCCCCAAAAACAGAAGATCTGAAAGAAACCAATAGAGATTGCAGGAAACTTGAAGATAAATGACAGTCAAATTGTTCTTTTGCACTAGAATGGTCAAACAATTTTGAAATGATGCATGAAAGAAAGAAAAATCAGCTAAACAATTTATCAATTATGTAAGATAAAGAAAGCATAGAGCCATAGAGTCAATGTTTACTTAAAGTAAACGTGCTTTTACAACAGCTAAAGCTAAACCCTATGTCATTATCGAATGAGTATAAGAAACATGGCAATCCACATTACCATCCATATATAGTGCACAATCCAAAATGCGAGTGAGAGAGAAAGAGGCAGGAATCCTAAACATACAGAAGCAAAAAATCCAGTCCATAAAGAAGAAGCATTAACTTAAGAATCCTAGCTAACTTAAGCAAAAATCCATTCATATATGGGTTATTAGGAATCAAAGAACTTAAGAAATGAACAAGAAGCTTACTTGCTGGGTTTGGTGGGTTTCTTCGATCGGGAAAGAGGCGGAGTGAGCGAGAGATAGAACAACGAGTGTGATCAGTGACGATGGCGGTGGAGACGGAGGAGACGACGGCGGAGACGGCAACGAGAGCACCAGGCTTGGAGAAGGAACGACACGAGAGTGTGAGTGAGGACGAGAAGATTTCGCGCGCCGTCGTCTGAGATCGAGAGAATGTGAGTGTGAGAGAAAATGAAGAGGCGCGCGTGTATATTAACCTAAAAAATTGAATATAGGCGACTGAATCGATTTCGGACGCCTATATTCTTATTTTGGCGTTCGATTATGATTCAGTCACCATTTTCTTAATATTGGCGACTGATTAATATTCGTGTCGCCAATATTAAATATTGGCGACCGAATCATAATCGTCGCCAATATTTTAATATTGGCGACCTGAAATTTAATCAGGTCGCCAATATATTAATTTTGGCGACCTGAATATCAATCAGGTCGCCAATATTATTAAATTTAAAAAAACATCCTCGGCGCCAAACAAAAATCCATGGCGCGAAGTAATTAATATGTATTGCCACATTAAAAGCGTCCTTAATATTATTCAGTCGCCATAAATTAATATTATTGCAAAAAGGGAATCCCACATGGCGCCAAAGAAAAAATTATCATATTTTATGGCGCGAGAGAATGTTAGACGTCCTGAAACAAATTTAGGACACCAAAAATAAATTTAAGGAGTCCTGATTTTTTATTTAGGACGTTGAAGGCTAAACTTCCCTAAAGATAATTACAAGAATGCCACCGCCTTCATTTTGGACGTCTTGTTTCTAAATAAGGACGTTTTTTAGGATAGTAAAATCCAATTTTTGTAGTAGTGTATCATCATCACCCAGCCTCTCATAGGCAGAAGCAACAGAAAAATGGCCATCAGTTGAGTGATAATTGAATATTTCATACACTTCTTTTTATCTATTGATTAATAATTTAGGACTCTTTAGTTAATAAATAATGACTTTTATACTTATTTGGGCTTTGGCCTTTGATTAGATTTTAGCCGTTTTTAATGATAAATTTTCAGTTTTACATTGCTTCACTATTTTCACCATAACTCTTAAACCAGACATCGGATTTGCCTCATTCTTGTCTCATTTTTCAGATGATTCAGAGAGCAACAATTATTATGAAGACTTGAATGGAAAATTCGGACAAGAGGGCGGTCAATTTTGGATCCGAAGACAGATTTATATTTTTGGATATCTATTGGGCCCGAATTTTGTATTAAAAACCATTTGTTATTGATTTCGTTTTGGGATAATTGTGTAGCCCTAACCCATTTCTATTTTAGGTTAACTTTAAGTCAGATGGTGGCTATAACACTTATGTCATTACGTTTTTGTTATTTTTTGGATTGAAATAGAAGTTTTGAAATTCTCTCAACTGTTCTTCGTGTTCATGATGAACTTCTTCATTTCTGTTAGATTTTCATTCTGCATAACCATGATGGGCTAAGCTACTGTGATTAGCCCACGGATTGAGGATTCCATTATTCAGAGGACTCATTCTTAACGGTAACAAATTCGTTTCTATTTTGTAATTTCAAATTCGATTTACTTTTGGATTGGGTGCTAGATTTAACGCCCAGATTGAGATATCCCAAGGACTGAGTTCGAACTAGGTTTAAGTATTGTTGTGCGATTGCACAGTGAGATACTACTATTCGGACAAATGCTAGGTGATCGTCTAGTCGAGGGATTGTCTGGACGAACGCAGGGATTTCAGTTCGTCCAGAATCAATCGCGAGTTCAATTATAATCTGTTTTCGTCTAAGGAAGAAAATTAGTAGAATTCGAAATCCTGGGTTGATCTTTTGTTTATCTATTTAATCTTCGTTTTATTTGTTTCTGTTTAGTTTTGTTTTAATCTTTACTGCATTGTAAAACAAACCCCCTAGTTACAGTTTTATTGCTGTTAGAATTGGATCGATTGTGAATTCGTTGGGAAAAGACCCAGGTTACATTATACTGCAAATCCTTTTCTAATATGGTTATTTTGGGAGATTACGGAAAATCTCTGTCATTGAGCAACCCCATCCTCATCCACTAGAGTTGCACACCCTGATATTAGTGAGAGGACATGTGTTGGAAGATCACGCTCAAAACATTTCCAGTCCTAGCCACCCTCAGTCTTGACAAAGCTCCAAACAGGGAGAGCAACCTCTGTTGGAGTAATTTCCTTAAAAGACAACAAGTGTAAGGGTCCCACAGCCGACACCCATTTATCAGTCCAGAAGTGTGTTCGCACACCATCACCTAACTCCTATCATACTCCCATCTCCATGTCGGGCCAAAGTTGCTTCAGGTGCCTCCATAAATAAGAGCAACCTTGGTTGCGTCGGTGGGTCCCTTTATAATCATCCTATCTGTACATGTGCCTAAGGACTTGCACCCATAAAGCATCAGGCCGTGAGCGAACAAAGCCAAGCTTCATCAGGAAGGCTCTGTTCTGTCGTTCAAGCTTTTTGAATCTATAACCCTCACCTTATTTGATATGTACATGTCTTCCCATTTCACCAAACTTGGCCTTCTGTCTGACCCCACACATACCCACACAAAATTCCTAATGTGTTTTTTCAGTCTATAGCACAAACCGGTTGGTAGCTTTGTTGTTTGCATCGCATATATTGGCACAACAGCTAGCACCATTTTTGCTAATGTTATACGCCCTACTAAAGAAAGAGTTCTAGTAGCCTATCCTGATAACCTACTTTGAACCTTTTCCTCAATATACCTGTAAGTCCCCACTCGCACGCGTTGATGTAGTAAGGGAACGCCTAAGTACTTGCCAAGATCACCTGTCTTTCCAAAGCCCAATTCCTCACTTATCCAAGCTTGAACACCCAGAGGGACATTGCGAGAGAAAAATACAGTTGTCTTAAAGCTACTAACCTTGTGACAGGAGCTAGCACATAAATCCCCTAAAATGGCATGAATGAGACGAACCTAGGATTCGGTGGTAGAGCTAAAAAGAACTAAATCATCTGCAAAAAAGAGGTGGGAAAGCGGTGGCCCATCTCTACCCAAACAAATTGGCTTCCACTGCTTTCCAGCCACACATTTTGTTATCATTTGAGATAGTCTCTCCATACACAAGATGAAAAGGTAGGGGAAGAGGGGGTCCCCTTACCGTATGCCCCACGAGGGCAAAAAATTCTCTGAACGGTTCCCATTCCAAACAACTCTCATGCTATATGTGGAAATGCACACCATTACCGCCCGGAAAAATTTACTAGGGAGGCCAGCATCATATAATGTGTCCTCAATAAAATCCCATCGTAGGCGATCATAAGCCTTCTCAAGATCTACTTTAATTGCCATTCACCCGTCCACATTTCTTTTGGTTTTCATAGTATGGATCACTTCTTGTGCAATGATATCCGTTATCTACCTCCCTTCCACAAAACTTGATTGATTTGGAAGAATTAATCTGGGGAGCCATTTCTTTAGACGATTGGCTAACACTTTAGTAATCACCTTGTAAGGGACCATACACAAGCTAATAGGGCGAAATTCCTTCAATCTCTCTGGTGAAGGGATTTTTGGAATTAGAGTAATAAGGGTCTCATTCAAGTCCTGATCCAGAATATAATCATTGAAAAGGCGATGGACCATGTGATACAAAGAAGGGCCCACTGTCTTCCAATGTTGCTAGAAAAAGGTAGCATGTAATCCATCAATCTCTGGAGCTTTAAGGGGCTTCATCTGGAAAAGAGCAGTATAAACCTTACCTTGTGAAATGGTAGTGGTAAGGGTACGGACATAGACGCTTCAACAATTGGGAAGAGACCCATCCCAGGATATGGCGAGACCAGGTCACCTTCTTTGGTATACAGATGCTTATAAAATTGAAATGCCTAGGATTGGAGAATCATACCATCATTACACCATTCCCCTTCCTCACCTCTCAGAGCACTAACTGTTTTCCGTTAGCATCATTGAACAACCTTGGCATGGAAATATACTGTATTTCTGTCACCCATCGTGAGCCAGTCACATCGTGATCGCTGTATCTAGATCAGGTCCTCTTTCTCACAAATGAGTTCAAACTCTTTACGTAGATTCTGGTCTAGGCAGTTAGGGCGTGCGAAAGCGTGGGTTTCCTATGCTCGTTGAATTCCCCCCAACCTTGCTAGTATTTTTTGTTTCCGCAGGTGAATACTACCAAAGACTTCATGATTCCATACCTTGGCCGATGTTGTAAGCTTCTGAATATTTGAAATAACAGAGTCCATATCAATCCACATGTCTATTACTACCCGGTCAAATGAGTCACAAGTTTCCTAAGCTGCCAAATACGGAAACGGTGCATGCCGTTGGGATCGCTCGCCACTTCCATTAAACAATATACAAAGGGGACGATGATCTGAACTGAGCTTAGGTAAATGCTTCACCACAGTTGCATAATGGGTAGTCAACCAAAGGTCATTCCCAAGTACACGATCTAAGCGTTGAAGAAGGGTGCCACGTTTCCACGGTACTTTGGCCCACAAAACCCAAGATCTTTTAATCCATATTGAAAAATAAACCTACGGAACAACTCAGAGCCTCAAGCACGTGTCTCTGTCCCTCCAACCCGATCTCCTGCATGAAGTACTGCGTTGAAGTCACCTGCCATAAGCCACGATTCAGAGACAATTGCCGCCACTTCTTGTAAGGCGTCCCATAGCCCCTTACGTAAAGTGTTGTTTGCCCATAAATTGCTGTGAATAGGATCGGCCTAGAAAGACATGGAGCCATGATCCTGGTATGAATAAACTGTGAGTGGCACTGTACAATCGTCACTTATAGTGCATCTTTCCACAACAACTAGATTCCACCCGAAAAACCCATTGCCTCCAGTCTATATGAACAGTCAAAGCCAGACTTTGCTATAAACTTATAAGCCTTTAGCCCCAAGATGCGAGGCTCAACAAGGACCAACATGACGGGTTTATGGTCATTGAAAAATTGCATGAAAGTCCTAAAAAAGCTTGTGCTTGCTGCCCCCTGACAGTTCCAAATTAGAATTTGCATAATCATAATAAAACGAGGATAGGAATCATATAACCATGCCAGCTCCCGAAGAAGCATCGTTACACAAATGCTGCAACGATGCTGGTTCCAGTGAACACCCAGACTCCCCTATCACTGTCAATGGTGTCTCGAGTTCATCCCTAAGTAATGCTTTCGCATCCTTAGATATATGTGCCCCATCGTGCTTCTTGCGGACTTTCAACTTGTGAGAGATAGGCGAGTGCAACTTGGCGCCATGTTGCACTTGCATCTTCTCTCGAGGTTGCTTGCCTACATTCTCCTTGCCCGTCCCCTACTCACCATGCACACCTACGGCCAAAAGCACCCCCATATTATTATCTAAGCTTTGAGGCTTAACCTCATCCAAGGCATTGCGATGACGTTGCAACTCCAGCACCGTGTGTTTATAGTTATCTAACGTTGACATTGTCCTGAAAATTGCAACTGTCGCATCCTTAGCGGTCGATTCACGGTAACAAACCCTTACAGGGTCCTTGAGGCACACATTGGCTTTTGGGCAACTCCTCCCACCTCCACCTGTAACATTACTTACCACCTCAACACCGAGAGCTTTAGCTTGGGGCGTCATCGTTTGTAAAGCCTAAAAAAGAGATGGTTCCTTCCCTTTGGTGGCCTCATCGGGCTATCCCCCAATTGGCAGTTTCCTTTGATATTCTTGGGCCAACTTGGGCTTGATACTCATAACCCTATTACTAGCAACCCATTTCTGCTTATCCTTCAAGCCTACCTCTTGTCCCACAACACTACTAGGCATCCCACTCTAAGCTCCATTACGTTGACATCCGCATTATCCGCCCCCATTGATTGCATGAAATTTGCCTCCAAATCATTGCATTCAAACAGGACATCATAGCGAGATTCGCTACTACTTTGTACTCCCCCAATCTTCACCTCCTTTCCCCAATGTTGCTTATTTCCTTTCTTAGGATAGTGTATTTGCATCCAAGATCCATACTGAGATGATCCTGACTTCGGTGCATCTTCGACAGCGAAACTCGACGACAGTATCGGTGTCACCGGCGTCCGTGGTGTGACTTGGGTACTTGGCAACGCCCTTTCATTACACTTCTCCTTGGTGTGGCCATGCTTCCTACATTCAAAACAAATGAGCGGCAGATATTCATATTCAACCCCATAGGTTCTTCCGTCAACCTTTATCCAGGGGATGAGCGGACTCCGTAAGTCAATGAGGACCACAATGCGAGCATACTTCCCCCGCCCTCGTGTCTCCGTCGTATAGTCCAGTTTCACTACATCCCCCAATAACTTGCCTATTGGGCGCAAGGTACTTTTGTGGTAATACCGGAACGAGAGACCCGTAATTCTAACCCATCCAACCACGTTAGATAGCTTGGTGGAGCAGGGGTTGAAATTGATGGACCATGGTTGCACTGTAAGATAGGCATCGAATAACATCCATGGGCCACCAGTGAGGACTTTCATGTAATCCTCCTCTAGATCAAATGAAGCAAAGTAGAAACTTCCTTCCATATCAACTAGCTGGTAAGGTCCTTTCAAGCGCTAGAGAGCCTGGGTTCTTTCCAACAGGTCTCTATAGGTGACAAAGCGTCCCAACAATTTAACAATTAAAGTTTTCTCCATTCCTTTCACCAGCACCTCCCTAACTTCGTTCGAAAAATCAATCGTCGGCATATCGCCTTCCTTACTAATAAGGTAGTCTTCCTCCGTAACCACCACCTCATCCAGAATTCGCTGGTCTTTACTAGTCCGGTCTAGATTTAGAAGTTTCGTCTGGTACGAGACTGCCCCGATGGCTCCCTCTTCTTCCATGACAACATCTTGTCCTCCCAGATCACCGTCCCCTCTTGCCACCACCCCATCCGATCAGATCCTTACTTTCTTAGTCGAGCGGAGGCTTTCCTCCAAAAGAGGCAGAGCTTCGCCCTTCTCCTGTTCCATATCTCTCAACCAAGTTTTGATGACAATAATCTTTGGTTCTTACACCTTTAGTTACAATGTCTTACATGTATCTTTAGGAACCAAAGAAATACGACCTTAGTAACTTTTTATATTAAAAGTTAAAACTCCATCAACAATTCTACATATAAATTCTTTAGTTGTGGTTCCAAAAAAACATATATAAATTTCTTAATTTATAAGCACACGACTTTGACCTTACCTTTGGATGGAAATAAAATTACGAGAATGAATACTTTGAGAGAAAACTTTCAAAAAATAGTACTCCCTCCGGTCCTAATTACAGGAACACTTTTGTAATGCAAATCACACTACAAAAGTGTTCCTATAATTAGGACCGGAAGTAGTAATTCCTTATTTGTGTGTATGTGTGTGTGTGTGTTTTTTTTACACTATTTTGTAAGTTTTCCTTCCAAACTCCCTCCTCCTATTTTTCCCTCCTCACTTTTCTCATTATCCAAATACAGCATTAAAAAAAGAAAAACACATCTCTCCAATTCTAAAAACATTCCAGCATTGAAGAATTCCATTGTGATAACAATGGCTGCAATTATATGATGAATATTGAATTTGTTGTACAACAATAACCAAATAATAGGTGCTCAATAAAGAAGTACATTCTGATTATAAAAAGGCATCCTAATTATTCTCATTCACCTAAAAATAAATATAAGAACCTATATATTACATATGAATTAAATATATGAGCTTCTCTGGGAGTAGTTCTTCAGTCTTCCAGAGAAGATCTGTTATCTCTGTATCCGGTTAATCTTACTCCTACGATATAATAAGACAGAACATCGCTCGCTCAAGGTGGTGGTTATTTATGTACCATAATAAATAAATTCATTAAAATACCACATCCGTGGAATAAATATTTAATTTCATGACTGGTAATTAATTATTTCCATTCATGGTGTTTGTCTGCTTCCTCTGACGTACCTCCCAGAACTTGAAGTTAACAGATCGATCTTCCAACATCTTCTCCACTTCCTCAATGGGAAGGCCTTTAGTTTCAGGAACGAAGATGAGGACGAAGAAAATGGCTGCAACAGCTATGACACCAAACACCAAGAAGGTCCATGAGGTTCCTAGGGCTTTTGTCATTGTCAAGAAGGTTTGGGATACAATGAGATTGGAGATCCAGAGCGCCGTAGAGGCGATGCCGCCGCAGATTCCTCGGTAGCGAAGAGGGTATAATTCAGAGTTCATGACCCAAGGAACAGTTCCCATTCCAGGTGAGAAGGAGATGATGTAGAGAGCAAGTCCTAATATTGCTACCCAACCAACTTTGCTGGGACAACCCTCTGTGTACCATTCACTTTTTTCTGCTATGCAGTCTTTCTCTGCCATTTCACTTGTCAACAAACATGCCCCTGGTGAAAGCTTCACAAGAGAAATTCACAGTTTTATATTATGATCGATCACCATCAACATATAACAAGTCTACTCATCAAGTGTCAAAATTTTAAGAATTTAGGGATGCTCATATGTATGCGTGCATAAAGGAATAGGAAAAATAGTGAAAAGTCTATTATTGAAAATTTTGTAAGGAAGAAGGATATGATGATATGTTTATACACACAGAAAGCACATTACTCTTACATAATTTGATAAATAGAAAGTACTAGTATTCGAATTCAGGTCATTCCGGCTAATAAATGAACACCATAATTGTTATCATTCTTATAAAGTTTTTCATCATGATTTTTTTATTTATTCTGGTAAAAGAATTTGGGGATGTGTGCATAAAGGAATAAGAAAATCAATGAAAAGTTTCTATTTAAGAATTTTATTAGTCAGAAGGATTTACTATGATTTTACTCACAAAAAGTATCATAGACAGAAAGTAGTGATACTCGAATTTATATAATTCTTTGCCCTATAGATAAACAACATAAATGTTCAATAATCTTGGTATCATTCTTATAGAGTTTTTCATATGATTTTTTTAATGAGCCAAGTAAATGAAATATTGAACATTTATGGTGTTCACTTGTTCAATTTCCCCCCATTATCCGAACCCTGTAAGCTTCGTATAAAATTATCCTTAAAGATTTCAAACTTATTTGAGCAACAGCTTGGATCAAGAAAGGGCAGAGCCCAATGGACCTCTAAGGATCTAGTCATGGAAGATAATGACTTTTACAATTTTTATGTATTCTTGCAATATTTTTTATTGTCAAGGATTCATTATAGTAAACCCACCAAGTCATGGTCAGACTGAGGATCTTATTAGGCTTGGCTTAAGCACACTGCATTGTCAAGTCAAGTAGATTGAAATGAAGATATGAGATAATACCTTATTGGATTTGTCAGCACAGAATCCACAAATTGGGTTAGCTTTGAGGCAAGTCATGCAATGCCATGAACCAGAATCCACTGCTGAGGCATAACTAGGGCAGGTGTTATTGAACTGGTTGGTTGCAATAGGGCTAACCAGAGGAGAGTGAGTGGTGGCAACATGAAATATGGAGGTTAGAAGAACAAGTGAGCAAGTAACACCAACCAAACTGATAACAGCAAGCTTCTTCCTCCCGGTTCTATCAATGAAGTAAATGCTTAGAATGGAGCCGAATGCATTGAGCCCAGATGTGATGAGTGATAGAAGGAGTGCTAATTGATTTGAAGCAAAACCAGCTAATTGGATTATTGTGGGGCTATAATACATCACTGTGTTGATGCCCACAAATTGCTGGAAGATTTGAAGGCCAACACCTGCATATAACCCTCTTCTTACTGCTTTATTTTTAAACATGTCGCTCATCTTGATATTTTTTGCTTCCTCCTGTAACTTGGTTTCTATTTGGACTTGATCGTGTAAGGCTTGGATTTCAGCTTCAGCATCTTCAACATAAATCTTCCTCAAAATTGCTTTAGCTTCTTCTTCCTTTCCCTGTTATACACACACATTTTTTACATAAATTAATTGATCCATCATAGAGCTAGACACTTTTTTCTTAAAAGATAGGGATGGAAGTGAACCTTTCTGTAAAGCCAACGAGGTGATTCTGGTAGCCAAAACATAAGAATGATTTGTAACAAAGCAGGTACGGCTGCCACTCCTAACATCCACCTCCAAGTTCCTGATGTCTGAAATAAATTATCATCAATGTATTAATAGACTATTACCGAACCATTACGGTGATTAAGCATTATTAAATTAGAAACATTTTAGAGAAAATGACAACGAACGAGGGACTTCAAAAGGAAGAAAAGCACACTATGGCCCTCCAAATTTGGAAAAGTACAATAAATTAAAAGTGGTACTTGTTAAGTTGTAAATTCTAGCTGGAATATCAATTTTAAAGTGTAAAAAATCATTTATAAATGAAAAGAAAGACTGTTTAGGATTTAACTTCTAACAAAATCGAGTTGTGTCAATAACCTTGTAACCTAATGATATAAGAGTCCTCATGTAAAAGGGGAGGTTGCAGGTTCTATCCCATTTGTAATTCTAAGCCGTTACTGCCTACCCTATTTATTAAAAAAAACAAACAAAGTCGAGTTGTAATTTCCTATATCAATAGTAGTAAATTACCAATCTTAAGTCATTAAAAGAAGAAAATTAATCAACTAATTACTATGATGGTAATCTACGTTACCTTCAAGACTTGCGAAATACCTAAAAACCTTTCGTAAGACCCAATTAAACCTGGTCTTTATTGATTTTTTTCCCCAAAAGTTTAGGACTTTTAGTGTCTTTTTGTTCGTTCTGATATCATTTAATGTCATTTCCTAACATTTTCATGTTTAATCCCACTAACTATATAGCATATATATGATCACATGGTTACGTTAGTGGGAAATAGCTCTCACCTTGGTGAAGGCCAAGTTGATGAGGTAGGAGAGGAATTGACCTCCAGTGATGAGGAAGCTGTTGAGAGCAACAAGGGCTCCTCTAATTTTAGTGGGAGAAGTTTCAGAAATGTAAAGAGGAGCAGCCATGGAAGCAGCTCCAATGCCAAGACCAACAAGGAAACGTCCAACAATGAGAACACTGGGATTAGGAGCAACCGCCATTACAATTGAGCCTATAAGGAATAGGATATCTGCTCCGAAGATTGTTACTTTCCTTCCAAATCTATCATTCACCCATCCTCCTACTGCTGCCCCTATGATTGCTCCTACAAGTGCCATACTCACTACCAATTCCTGTACAATATAATATATAAATAAACACACACCATTAACATTGAATTATGCATAAAGTAACACAACAAAGTTAACCAAGATAAAGTTCGTCAAGTGGGTGTAAGGTCCCGCCAGATCTCGAATTCGAATCTCAAGGGAGATATTTATGTTGGAAGGGATACTTACGAACTCAAACTGGATGCTGGATGATATATATATAATATAAACAGAACACAATAAAGTAAAAAACAGAGTCATTTATCTATGAAAAAAGACTGACCCCCCCCCCAAAAAAAAAAAAATTTCCCACTTAACCCTGCTTTCCTATGGGTAAGAAAGATTTTTTCTGAGACATGTGTGTGTGTATTCCATTAGATAGATAAATTTATATCCTTGTCTAAAGGGGAAAAAAGTTTAGGATTCGCAGACCCAAAAACAAAAACAAATAGTAATTAAATATATAAATTTTCCTTCAAATTATTACTTATCATGTTAGTATGGAACATTTTTACCTATAATCATCTCGTTTTTCACTCTCATTTTAATTTCCACTTAAATATTTATTTTTCTATATTAAATATTTCCAAATTAATTTATGTATTAATTATGTTGATATTGATAAAAAGGATTCTTTTTGAGAGATTTCTAAGAAAAAAAGAAATTAAAAAAAAAATGCTTATGTCAAGATGGCCTTTTTGGACACTTGTGGAGTAACATATATGGATGATATGAATGACTAATGACTTCAAGATGGAAGTATAAAAGATTAAAAAACATAACTGTTCTACTTATTTACTATTTTTAGCCAAAATAGCTGGACTTGTTTGCAAGGATCGGAGAATCCTAAAATTTCGGATCCTATCTACTCGCCGATATAAAATATATTTAGAGAGTTAATCTTGATTTTAAATATAAGATCTTAATCATATAATATATTATATATCCTTAGATTATATATTAGTTTATTAGTCAAATTAATTAGTTTAAAGAAAAAATAAAAATAAAAATATTTTAAAGTAATTTAATTAGCTTCCTTAATTTCTCTAAAAAAAGTCAATTTTGTCTTATATATATATATAGGACCAGAGAGAGTATTAGACATAGTTTTTATATTTGTCAATATTTTTCCAATTTACTTGTTAATGCTCATTCAACAATAATCAAAGAAAAAAGGGAAGAAGAAAATTAAGGAAGATGATTAGGGTATTTTAGTAAATACATGCCATATTAAATTATTAACTACCTTAACTAACTTCCTTAATCTATTCAAATATATGAGTTTATATTTGTCACACAGTAATACAACCTTATCCCCTACATGACGGGATAATCGATATTTTTTTTACCTAGTAAATGCACCTTAAACTTCATGTAAATTTTATAAATAATTAATTTTCATTCTAATCATATATATTCGTCTTTGCCTTCCATAATTAAGAGGAGTCAGATGGAACCAAAACTGAGAGCATCCCTTGTTGTTTTTCAAAAACTAATTGAAACGTTTGAAATGTCCAAGACGCAAGAAATTCACAAGAAAGATACAGGAGGATTTGAATTGAATGCCAGAAAAAAAAAGGAGATATAATATTTAAAAAAACTGAAGCAAAAAGAGAATGTCACCTGTAGCCATGTCTTTTGTTGCATTACAGGGAACTCATCCCTTATATACAGAAGAGCCCCGGATATCACTCCTGCACGGTAATCCAAAAAAGAGAGAGAAGAAAACATGAATCTCTTTCACTCTCCAACGCATTTTATAATCAAATGAAAAATTCGACACAAAAAATCTTTTAGAACAAATAGACATCAAATTCTTCATGAATGCTTATGAACTGCTAGAACAGATAAGAAGTAGGCGTGCATGATCCACATATGAAGAAACAAGAGCAGAATGAGAGAGACTGATTTTAGTTTTTTTCTGGGTAAGCTGAAGATAAACCGAGATGTGCCCTCTAGATCTGACACACTTCAGATTTTAATCTGTAAAACCTAAATTATTTATGTTAAAAAAAAAAAATGTGATCTCTTTTCACCGATTAACTCAGATTGCAAAGAAACAGAGAAAATGAGGATGTTAAACCGCCAGAAAACAGAGGAACACGGCTTTTGCCGGAAACATCAATCGGCGGCAATGGCGGACCGACAATGGCCCAAAAAAAAAAAAAAATCTATCCCAAATTTTTAAAGTAAATTGAATTATTTTTTATATATTTGGCCTACAAATATTTTTTAAAAAAATTAGTTCATGAGTAGAGATATGGCTCCAATATTTATCTCAAATCCGCCACTGATCGGCGGCATGTCGAAGGTAGAACAGAATGGAAGGTACTTGATCAGAAAGAAAACCAGAGAAGAAAGAATTAAGTAGCGTACCAGTATCGTATCCGAAGAGGAGGCCGCCGATTCCAGCAGAGAAGGCAAGTTGAAGAATGTAAGGGTTTTTCCATGAGAGAGACAAGCATTCTCGAAAAGCAGAGGCGTCAACCTCATGAGGGACACCTCCTTCCATGGACAGAACAATCGAGAAGATCACAGAGAGAGAGAAAGAGAGTAAGAAGGAGCGATACTGGATTTGAATCGCGTGATTGATAATTTGATATGAAGGAGTTGAAAATGGGAAGAGAGAGAGAGAGAGGTGAAGAGTGAGGAAGAAAGAGGGGATGATATAAAGCGTGGCGTCTTCGTAGAGAATATAAAGGAGGAGAATGAGAGGAGGAATCGGAACAGAAAACAAGGGGTGTGATGAGGCGGTTTGCTTTCATCGAAACACACCAAACACGCACACACAGAGAACAGCACATACACCGTTTCCTTTCGCCTTGACAGTTATGGATTCTTCTATAACACGCACATACACAGAGAATTAACCACTCTCACAGTTCCATTTACTATTTTTTTTACCTGCATCGTCCCTAACAATTTTCAGTTCATGATCCACTGTAATTTACTAATAACAAGTGTAAGCATTGATAAATATATCAATTTTTGAACGGATATGTGCCTCATTAATCATCATGTGCAACGAACTTTTAGTTATGTGTGAATGTCTTTAATTTTGCATGCAGTTAAAAGATGAGCTGTACTTGAGTTTTTTTGAATGAAATTAAAGATCTTTTTGGCTAATAATTCTTTTTTTTTTATAACCAAATTTTAGGAAAGGGGTAAGGTTCACCCCGTTCCAAGGACAGGGCAAAATCTCCCTTCCTCCTAGGTAATACTGATGTTGGGTAGGGCGAGCCGTCTATTACCCTCAGGCGTTAACCTAGGCACTTAAGAGCTAGGATGCCTCCTCCAGCGCATTGACCAACTCCGATCCAGGATCAAACCCCCTCCCTTTTGATGAGAGTGTCCAACCCCTTTATCAGTTAAACCTAAGGACGAGGAGATTTTGGCTAATAATTCTTGCAATGAGAGATGTTTGAACAATTTTCACTAATTATTTTTTTGTACAGGAAAGTTTTCACACCCGCACGAGTCGAACATGATTATTTAGTACTTTCTTCGATCTTAAATATAAGAGAGTTGGTTTTTTTAGAGAGATTAAGGAAACTAAATTAGTTATTTAATCATATATAAGTTTTTTTTTGTTGCCCACCCGATTCACCAGAGTTTTGCTCTTACTAGTCCGGATCTGACCCGTGTCGCGCACCTAACTGTGGTGGGTGAGTCTTCCAATAGGATCATTATATATAAGTTTATTGGGATAGGATATTGTTACTACCATTTTTTGTTACTACCAATGTTACTACCACTTTTCCACCGTTAGATCAGAATCTCATCTACCTTTATAATTTCTCTCTCCTATTAAGATTCTGATCTAACGGTGGAAAAGTGGTAGTAACATTGGTAGTAACAAAAAATGGTAGTAACAATATCCTATCCCAAGTTTATTAGTCAAACTAATTAGTTTGGAGAAAAAAATAAAAATAAAAAAATTCTAAAGTAATTTAATTACTTCTTTAATCTCTCCAAAAAAATAACTTTATCTTATATTTAGGATCGGATGAAGTAATAAGTTTGGAGGACTTGTGAGAGTTATATAGATTTTTCAATGTTTCTAATTTTTTTTAGTATCAAAATAAAGAATTTAAAGAGCTAAATCACTGTTGATTTATTTATTTATGATATAAATTATTACTTATATACCAGTTGGTAAAAGGATTTCAAAAAATTTTAATAACTAGTTGAGTCGATAGCATATTTTTGTTTTTTTAAAAAATATGTTATAACAGACTAACAGTGTTGTGTGCATAGATAATATAAAAAATATTCCCTGCTTTTTTGCTAGATTTTTCCAAAAAATATAAAAAGTGCAGAATATACTTTAGCTCTCAGAATATATCTTTAAAATAGATAAAAATTAAAAATAAAATTCACGCTGTACTTTTAATTAAGATTGTAGCTAGTTGTCCGATTTACGTAGGATTTGTCCCCAGGCTCAACATGTTATGTTGCGACAACCTAGTTTATGTAAAAATATAACGTAATACGTCTCTTTGGTTTTTTTTTTTTTTTTTGGGATTAAAGTATACTCTTAGTTCTTTAAGTTTTACATAAGGCATACTTTTAGTCTCTTAACTTTATAAAGTATACTTTTAGTCCTAAAATTCTAACACCATTAATATTGTTAACGGAAAACGCTGACACAACAAACTTAAGTGATGACTAATACTACCTCCGATCCTAATTATAGGAACATTTTTGTAGTGTAATTAACACTACGGAAATGTTCCTATAATTAGGACCAGAGGGAGTAACATTTAATTACACAAATTTTATATATTTTTCAATTTACCCATATTTTAAATTTAAACTTAATAGCATTTAATTACACAGTCATCACTTGAGCTTGAATTTTCCGTTAATAAAATCAATGGTGTTAGAACTATAGGACTAAACACTACAAAAAAAAAGACAATTTTTGCGACGAAAAAATTCCGTCGCAAAAAAGACATTTTCTGTCGCAAAAATTGTTTGCGACAGAATTCGTCTATCGCAAAAAAGTGCATCGCAATTGCGACAAAAAACACGAATTCCGTCACAAATTTCCAAATTTGCGACGGAAAATGATTTCCGTTGCAAAATTTCAATGCATCGTAATTGCGACAAAACACGAATTCCGTCACAAATTTCCAAATTTGCGACGGAAAATGATTTCCGTCGCAAAATTTCAAAATTTGCAACATAATTCAATTCCATCCAAAAGTTTTGAAATTTGCCACGGAATTAACTTTCCGTCACAAAATTGATTTTATTAAAAAAAATATAAATTACATAAAAAATTACAAAATATTCTTTTTTTTTATATTATAAAAATATATAGTAATAATCATAAAGAGTTTAAATAAATAAAAAAAAATAAAAAAATAATGTTGCGAACAATATGTACTAGAAAAAGGTCTAAACAACAGCAGTATGGTCATCATCATCACCAGGAACCCACCCGCACCCTTGTCCTTCATTAGGGACTGAAGTAGAATATGCATATGCTTCATCATCTCCTTTGTCTGATGCACCATTATGGCATTTCGTCGCAAAACTCGATTCCTAAAAAAATTAAAAATTATATAAAAATATAAAAAATTACGAAATAAAAAAGAAATGTATAAAATCCTTTGAGTTTTTTATTTTTATTATTCATATGCCTTCAGGTTTTTATACACATAGATACGGATCGGTTTAAGCCGATCCGAATATCTAGGATTATAAAAGGTAGATCCTAATATCTAGGAATTATAAAACAGAAAAGTAATTACAAAATTCAAATTCTATAATATCTAGGAATTATAAAACAGAAAAGCAATTACAAAATTCAAATTCCATAATCCGATTAGATCCTAAAATATCTCTAACTACTAAGATTATATATTATACATAAATTTAACATATAACAAGAAAAAAATAAGGTTAGACAAAGTACAAATCAGAACAAAATCGGTTGCATATATGTTTAATTAAGAATAATTACCTGCATACACACATCTATATACTTCTTAGAAGTAAAGCCCTTATAATTAGAAGAGTAAAATAATCTAACCACCCTTTTGTTTTACCTTAATTACATAAACTTCCCCTCTATTTTGAAAACATACACTTATATCCAAACAATTAACTCCGTCAAGAATATTCCAAAAATATTCTAAAAATATATTTTTTAATTAAATTTTATATAAAAATAAAATTTATTTACTATTTTACCTTTAATACTAAATCCCTAGTTTTACTTTTATCTTGCATGTATTTATTTTGCCTTGCACATTTTGACTAAAATTGTTTTAAAGAATTTAAGAGTTTTTTAATCTACGTGTGCATGATCAAATGTGTTTATAAATATTTGTGAAAAAAGTATTAAATTATAAATTTAAATGGCACATACAATCTTAAACTTATATAGTCTATTATATTTGATAAAAATATGTGTTTAATATATACTTTAAGCCAAAATTAACTTATAATATCAAAACTAATAAATTTTTTTTAACAAGTTAGAAAGTTAGAAAATCTATTAAAATAAATTTTTGGTTGTATAAATTTGGTTTTATAAATTTTTATTAGCCCATATATATATATATATATATATATATATATGTGTGTGTGTGTGTGTGTGTGTGTGTGAATAATTCTAATACTGAAGAGGGACATTTTGGTAAAAAAAAAAAAACTTTAAAAGTCAAACTTAACGGTCAACTAACGTTTTGGGTGGATGAAAATAGAATCTTAAAATATAAGGGAGGTTTGTGTAACATACATTTTAATTTTGAGGGAGGTTTATGTGGGTTTCCAAAATAGATGAGAGGTCTGTGTAATTAAGGCAAAATATGAGGGTAGTCAAAGTATTTTACTCTAATTAAAATCAATGCAACCAATAATAACTTCATAAAAGAGATCACCAATTATAAAATTGATGGAGAGACAAAAAAGGCTACCAGCTTTTAGGACTCAGCTCGTAACAATTCTTGCATGGCCTTACGCTTATGAACCACATTTCGTAGACCATAACCAATAGTTATAGCATCAAATGAACCATCAGTAAATGGCAAGTCAAGAGTAGGGAAGAGCAATGGGCAGGTTGGGTAGCCCGAGGTCAAACCCATAGCCTGCCCATTGAACGTTAAATGGGTATGGGCTAGCTCATACCCGTACCTTAACCCATTTAAATTCATGTAAATAGGCTAACACATAGATGAGCGGGGCTCACCGGGTTTTGGGTTACTCATTTTGCATTTAACATGTTTATTTTTTTGAAAGAAAAATATTAAACATCCATCTAAATTCGTCATTCTAAATTTTGAAATTTGAATCTTCAAAGTTCAATAATCACAATTCACACAAATTTATACCAATATCATTATAACATAAATTTATTTAGAATATGGAGTCAAGGAACAATGCGAAATGAGATGGGTAATTAATTAAAAAAAAAACACTAAATAGGCGGGTATGGGCATGGGCTGCCCATTTAAGTCTTAAATGGGTGGGTTCTAACCCGCCATTATCAATTTTTTTGGGCGAGCTCAAAATAACGGGTTAAGGTGCAAAAATAGACATGTGCTTTTCTCCGAGGAGCGCCCAGTAGCAAATGTTTTTTTCAGGTGCAAAAGTAACTATGTGGTTACAAATTAGGTGCAAAAATAGCTTTTGACCGTTAAGTTTAACTTTTGATCGTTAAGTTTGACTTTTTTTGCTGACTGGACGATGTTTTCAGTATCCTTTTAGTATCGATCAATACCTGAAATATTTTTTCAAGATCCTAAAATTATTTTTACACCTTTGAAATGCCACGTCATCGTCCAGTCAGCAAAAAAAGGCAAACTTAACGGTCAAAAGTCAAACTTAACGGTCAAACGCTATTTTTGCTTCTACTTTGTAACCACATAGTTAATTTTGCACCTGAAAAAAACATTTGCTACTGGGCGCTCCTCGGAAAAAAGCACATGTCTATTTTTGCACCTCAACCCCCTAATTATATTGAGTTGTGGGCGGGCTCATGGGTTATGAGTTTCCTGCTCAGCCCTAGTCAAGAGCATCACCTTCAATCCATCTGCCAAAGCAATGAATTGTCACTGTCTTAACATTTTGGTCACATGCAATATTAAAGTACAACGATATAACACAATTTTGCAGCTTAATAGCAGCACGTACGCAAAATTTGTGAATGATAATTGTAGCAAAAGAATCAATTATAAGCTCCATGCATGCATATGTAATATTTCCATACTACTAGAATTACCGATGCTCACTCAATATTACTGAAGCAGTACTTTGAACGCAAGTTCTGCCGAGATGAAACAATCAACAATTGCTCCTTTGAGAAGTCAATACCAGTCACCTACTGATTCCATTGTTGGTGAAAATACTTTCAAGATAGAAATATCACTGTTATGGAATAAAATATTAGGCCCATATCCCATATATGGCCCAACAAGGAGCATATTGCATATCGGGATCTGCCTGTCATAAAGGAGGATCCAATCATATCAATCATAGTAAAGAGGCCGATATGGTTGTTGGGATATGCCGGCCGAGGTTAATGAGACCGATATGATCTGATCTCGAATCAATCATATTAATGAGGCCGATACGATTCCACCTAAGGTACACTCTATAAATAGGAGTTAAACCCTAAAGGTACACACGATCTTCTAAGCTCTCTCTCAATTGCATATACTGCACACAGAGCACACACACACCACCCCCTTGGTTAAACGCCGCCAGTATCATCGAACTACGTGGACTTTGATCCCTCTTCAGGGTACGTAGGCCCTAGGTATCGCACATAGGTCAAGTCCCTGTGCTTTGTGATCTCCGGTCCTCTCGGGTATCTCATCTATGGATACTTGGGGGAGAGCTATTTGATCCTATATCTACATACTAGCCCACCTAGGGTTAGAGACTTATGTTCTACGACAGAACATTGGCGCCATGTCAAATCTAAACATGTATGAAGTCATGGTAAAGAAACTCGTCTTCGAAAATCATGTCAAGTCTGTTTTATACAATTAAATCCACGCTCCTTAATTGGATCTCGGATAGATTGTGGAGTCCGTCCTTACGAAAGGGATGAAGGCGGACCCCGCTAACTTAATCTGGTTAAAATCCGGGATCCGTAGAAATAACGGTTAAAACATGCTTCATTTGGGACACGGTAAAACCGAGATAAGTACTGTTTAAGGTTTTGCAGGAAACAAAGACAGAAGGTGGACCCGATTTAAACTGAATCTAGTTTAAAATCGAGGATCCCGGTAAAGTTTTGAAGGCGGACCCTATTTAAACTGAATCTAGTTTAAATCAGGGATCCATGTGAAGTTAAGAAGACAGGCCCGGTTTAAACTGAATCTAGTGTAAATCAGGGGCCCGCGTTGAGGCGGCAAGTCTATTTTAGATTCCTTTATTAGAATCATTCTGCGACGGCAATGCCGCCAAGTTTATTTGATTGAATTTGGGTAAACAAACCCGTTTTCGAAAATCATTAACCCAGAATCTCGGGTAAGCACGCACGGAATCCCAACAATGACGAACACCTTGTCCGGATTTGGAAAGTAGCACATCCTGACAGCTCAGAAACCTGAACTACCAGGCTGGGGTGCAACAGAGTGGATAACGATTTGTTAAGTGGAAAAGCGTGTTATCAAAAACCGCCATTAATGCAAACCAGAAAGTTTAATGCAAGCTCGGACAAGTATCCGAAATGAGCACGTTGAACGGTTTGCACAAACAATAAGTATTTTCCATTTATTGTGATTTGCTTACATGTTATCAAATGCAGGAATATAAACCAGACAATTAGCCCGGGAAAATTGCTACGAAAGCAAAGTCGGATTCAGGGATCTCGAAAGCGGCCAATTAATCTCGGCACTCGAGACCTAAACTACCGAGCTTGGGGGCAACTGTTATGGAATAAAATATTAGGCCCATATCCCATATATGGCCCAACAAGGAGCATATTGCATATCGGGATCTGCCTCTCGAATCAATCATATTAATGAGGCCGATACGATTCCACCTAAGGTACACTCTATAAATAGGAGTTAAACCTAAAGGTACACATCATCTTCTAAGCTCTCTCTCAATTGCATATACTGCACACAGAGCACACACACCACCCCTTGGCTAAACGCCTCCTGTATCATCGAACTACGTGGACTTTGATCCCTCTTCAGGGTACGTAGGCCCTAGGTATCGCACCTAGGTCAAGTCCCTGTGCTTTGTGATCTCCGATCCTCTCGGGTATCTCATCTATGGATACTTGGGGGAGAGCTATTTGATCCTATATCCACATCCTAGCCCACCTAGGGTTAGGGTTTATGTTCTATGACAGAACAATCACTATGAGAAGAATCTGTGTAATTAATATGCATAATCGGTAAACATACATTATTTCTGCACTAAGAAGAAAACCAGTAAAAACTCACAAGACTGCTGAATATGATAATGAACTATGAAGAAATCCGGGCCCAACATACGTTGTTTCCTTAAGACAATTTTGCTCCTTCAATATGGATGCCCAAGGTTGCTGAGCAATTGTCTCCCAAGATAGAGCGGATTTTTCGTCTTCAGAAAGATGACACTCTCAATCAGAAGCCCAAGCGAACATAATGAGTCTGCTTTCAGAATCGCACGGATGAAACTAATAGTAAAATGTATGAGAGCGTAGTGTTAGAAAAAACGAGATAGTTTTTCTGTCATACACACGTCTATTTATAGACGATGAAACGATCAGATGGAGTCCCGTCGGCGAACCGACGTGACCGACGGTGGTGAACCGACGTGACTTCTTATTCATAACCCAACATGGGACACAAAATTCTAACAATATGACCCCAAAAGACATCAATCCCATTAAAACCACCTTAAAATATAAGAAAACTTAATGTTACTCATAAGAGCGTGTTTGTAATCAGCAAGGTTGTCTTGCAATAGCTTAAAATTCTATTCCCACCAACTTCCACATATCTAAACATTATTTCAAAGCCAATTATATATAATCAAGCATTAAAAAACCATCCAAAAAAAGCCAACCAAGTTAGTTAGTTAAATTAACATCTATGCTATGCTGCCTTAACACGGAAGATGAAACATCCTGCAGGCTCATGTCTCCATACTACTCAATACAAAGACCAAACTTCCAAACAGAAACAAAGGCCATAATTCCTCAAGATGGTATACTGAACATTGACATATTCCGAATTAAAGAAAACATGAGAACATGAAATGGGAAAAGGAAACAGGAAAAGGAAGCAACCTAGCCATTGGACCCAACTTTCTCAGACAACAGAAACGTTAAATCCCCACTTCCACAGCACACGTCCAGTACACGAGGTGGTTCTGAGGACCAGACTCGCAGCGGACTGGGGTGAGAGGAAGAGCAAGAGAGTCGGCGGATTTGAAGCCAAATGACGCCGGACGCGAGCTAACTATGATTTAGAGTCCCAATTTTTTGCGACGAAACTGATGTTCCTTCGCAAAAAAAAAAAAAAAAAAATTGTTTTTTGCGACGGAACTGAGTTTCCGTCGCAAAAAGCAATTTCCTTTTTTGCGAGGAACCATTTTTCTGTCACAAATATAGGTGTTTTGCGATGGAAAAATTGTTCCGTCGCAAAAGAAATTTCCTTTTGCGACGGAACTGAGGTTCCATCGCAAAAAAATTGCTTTTTGGGACGGAACGTTAGTTCTGTCGCAAAAAGCAATTTTTTTGCAACGGAACCATTTTTCCGTCGCAAAACACCTGTATTTACGACGAATTATTGATTCCATCGCAAATCAATAAAAATTTGTGATGGAAAAAAATCCGTCGCTATTTGTGTATTTTTTAGTAGTGAAAAATATACTATTTTATAAAGTTGAAGAAACAAAAGTATACCTCATATAAACTTAAAGGACTAAAAGTATAGTTTAGCCTTTTTTTAAAAAAAAAAATTTATAGCAAAACTTATCAGTTGCAACGGAACTAACTTCTCTCATATGTTTTTTTTTTAACAAAAAAAATATTGCGACAACCCAACTTATATGATTGAATATATGGATTTTCTAGGGTTGAAAAACATCGTAATCCAAAATTGTCGTGTTTATTTTATCAATTTATTTTTAATTATTATTTTTATATTAAAAAGGTTAGACAAATAACTATAACTTTATTATTAAAAAGAATTTCGTGGATGGAAAAAATCACAGTGGGAGTGTTATAACTAATTGAACCACAAAAATATTTGTTTGAAATTAAACCTAGTAGTATTGGATGCTCACCACTTCTATTGATAAAACTCTATCCATTGTCCTATTACAAAATCCTTTACAAAATTTAAATGAAATATTTACGACTCAAAAATGAGTTTCGTCGTATCCAACACCTAAATTATTATTTTTAAGTAACAATCAATATTTTAAAGAAATTTTGGTGTATTTAGCACTTTAAAGTAATTTTTCAATAGTACCAAGTATCATAAAATTATAGTGTTAATTACTACAAAAAAAAATACTTTAAAAACAAAATTGCACTAAAGATTGCTTTATAATAGAGTCCGTTTGGATGGTTTTTTTCTACTAAAAATGTGTTTTTTTTTCCAAAAATAAAGTGTTTTTTTAATTAACAAATGTGTTTGAATGAGAGCTTTTAAAAAAAGCAAAAGTAACAAAAAAAAAATCAAAATTCTGCTTTATTTTTTTAAAGTTTCAATTTGTAGCTTAAAATAAAAGCAAGCACGAAAAAAGAGAGAGAATGAAAAAAAATGACTAGTTCTCCTTTAGTGATTTGTTTTGACATCAATTACCCTTGATTTTCAATAAAATAACAACCCTGATCCCAGTGGCAGAGCCAGGATTTAGAGTTTGTGGGTGCACAATTAGTGGGGGGTTCGAGGGCAGCGCCCCCGAAATTTTTTTTAAAGGAAAGTTTTAAATGCATTAAGATGTATCGTTGACTTTTTCTGAAAAAAAAAATGTTTGACAAGATTAGGGAACATGTTGCAACCTATAAGCTAGCTCATCTCAATGCTTCCTCTATCGAAACCTATAATATTGTATCTTTTTTCATACAGGGACACTAAGCAACTGAAGCTATGATTTCCAATTCCAAAGCAACTCGAAGAAATGCACTTAAAAAAGCGTAAACATTTATTTCTTCCAGTAGAAAACTTTTCTGGAAGCCTACAAAGGATCTAGGAATCCAAGATGGAAGCACTACTTTTAATTTTCCTCTCCTAAAAGTACCGCAAAATTAAACATCACATTCATCACATTTTTCAAGATGCATAAAACTTCAATTCTACTGTAAGTCTATAACCCAATGGAAACTTTGCTTTTATGCCAAGATTTTGATTCTAAGACCATGGACTTTGCAGCTCTGTTAGTCCCCAGAACCACTAAACTTGGACGCATTTCGTGTTTCTAGCAGCTATCTTGCGAGCCAGACAAACACAGTCAAGGTAGTTACCCAAAACGAATTATTCTACACATGCACATGTAAAGGAAGCTTTTTTCTTTTTACAATTGTCGGAAGGCTGAGTCAGGTGGTTCTGGCAATCTGGCATCACTAAAATTGCTCAAATGTTTTGTAACCTCTTAAGTTCAACCAAAGATGAAAAACCATAAGATGAATTTATTAATGTACAACTCGTGGTGATAGAGGAGTATGATAGATTTGGCAATGTTCAATCACCTACAAATTACTTAGTCTATGTTCAGAAAAATGTTTTTTGGGCTTAAAAAAGATATATAAGAGAGATAATTTAAGGCAATGATATATAGCACAAGACTCAAACTGACCTAGCATGCAGTATTGTCCCCATGGTTCCTATTTGAGTAGCAATAACCTGATACAAAGTCAAAAGTTAATATTGTACTCAGAAATATTCAAAGTGCTTGTTCCCATCAGCACTCACCAGAAAACGATCTTCATAACTTGAATAATCCAAACTAATTCTCTAAAATATCAAACAAAAGCAACTCTTCAGGCTTCAGACCATTGTACTTTTCCCCCTATCTAAACACTGGAATAATCCAAACTAATTCATTTGCACAAACCACCAAATCAATTGACGAAGAACACAGTGAAGAAGGAAGACCTAAAATCATTTCCTCATGCACGAAAAGGAACCAAAGAAGGGAATAGGGTTGATGGAAAAAAAGAGAGAGAAACAAAGTCTCACCGGCACGATCGTCTAGATCGGCGTACGAAGAGGAGCTGCCGAGCTGGGAAGGCTTGACCTGCGCGATGGGGGAGAGGAGCTACCGAGCTGGGTGGAAAAAATTGGGGGAGAGGAGCTGCCGACCTGCGCGATGGGGGAGAGGAGCTACCGAGCTGGGTGGAACAAATTGGGGGAGAGGAGCTGCCGACCTGCGCGATGGGGGAGAGGAGCTGCCGAGCTGAGTGGAACAAATTGGGGGAGAGGAGCTGCCGACATGCACGATGGGGGAGAGGAGCTACCGAGCTGGGTGGAACAAATTGGGGGAGAGGAGCTGCCGACCTGTGCGATGGGGTTGGGGGAGAGGAGCTGCCTGTCGACATGCGCAATGGAACAAATGGGAGAAAATAAAAAAATATAGATCTAATGAAAAATAATTAAGAATACAGTAAGAGGCCACATTTGAACTGGGGACCTCCCTTTGAAAGACCAACGTCATAACCAGCTACACTACTCAGGAAGCTGTAGCAAAATTCCCTCACAATATATATATATATATATATATATATATATATATATTCTAAAATGTTTGTGTCTGCACTTGCCCACATGGGCACTAGTGTGGCTCCGCCACTGCCTGACCCCACGGTTTGATTTCGCCTCAGGTTGAGAAGTTGAGAAAATTCAAGGGTTTGATTTTGCAAACTGGTTTTTTTTTTTGCCCGAAAAATCAATTGTATTAATATCAAACAGACAAGTGTTACATATGCTAATAACCAAGGAAAAGTACTCGAGAAAACCTATTAATACCACCTATCACACAGTTCTATCAAGTTATGAAGAAAAAGAACACAATCATAAAAACCAGAAAAGAAACAATAACCATTGTACGGCATCTACAACCAAAGATATCGTAACATCGCCCATTCCTTTTCTATCGCTTATGTCAGTGATGTTGGTACTGTCATCCCGTGGCTGTATAAGATCCTGGGACAAAATGGTGCTTAAAGAAGATGGAACACAATCCAGCCAGAATAGCTGGCATATCTCCTTTGTTGCAATGGCTGCTAACCGATCTGCAGCTCTATTCCCCTGCCTTGCGACCAGGGAGACCGAAACCCTACCCAATGACCTCAGCAACCCAAGGATATCAGTGACCAATTCCTTACACGCCCACTCACAGCCAGCTGCTGAATCAGCTTTTATTAATCTATACAGTGTTTCACAATCAGTCTCTACAATTATCTGATTATTCTGGAACCTTTCCCTGTATCGTAAAGCTTCCCTAAAGGCAACACACTCAGCCATGAATGCCGAGCTGGCCTTAACCACTCCCCTACCTCCTCCAGCAAATTCACCCAGCTCATTCCTGCATACCAACCCAATGCCCGACACGTTAGAGACCTCCTTATAAGAACCATCAACATTGATTTTAATACTCCCAGGTTCAGGAGCCTTCCAATGGCACAACCTGACAGTATCGTCCCCAAACACCTTCCTTCGTACACCATTCCCCTTTGATTTATTTTGCCAAAACTCGCCTACTTGAGCAACCACCATTCTCACCACCTCACCTGCCTTTGGCCTCACCCCATTGAAAACCCAATTACACCTTGCCTTCCAGATCCACCAGCACATAGTAGCAAAGAGGGATTTCCTATACTCATCCAATAGGCCCTGTCCATGAAGCATATCACAAAGCATCTCCTCACACCTCTTAACAGAACATTTACTAAATTTGAGGCCCAGAGGGCTGCCAAACCAACAGTACTTGGACCAAGGACACAAAAACAACATGTGCTCAATTGACTCACTATCAGATAAACACACAGGACATACAGGAGTATCTGAACATTTACGTTTAAAGAGAGCTACCTTGGTGGCAATAGCTCCTACCCCAACTCTCCAAAGAAACTGTTGAATTTTTGGAGGTACATGTAAGCGCTAAATACATTTCCACAGAGATTTAGGAACCAAGAAGGACGTACCTGGGTCACGGCCCACCTCAACACCCTGAACGCTCTTTGCAATAGCATATCCTGATTTTACTGAATAGGAACCATCCCTGTTAGCCAACCAGATGGCTTGATCCACACCCGACCCCGTAGGCACATCGATGCTCAGGATCTTGTCTTTTTCTTCAATATTGATTTTATTCACAATAGTGCACAGATCCCATTGATTATTACAGATCAGGTCAGATACCCTCATTGATTCATCCTCAGCAGTAAGATTCGTACCCTATAGTTTATGGCCCTTCAAGCCAAGCACCCAATGGTCCTTCCTGACATTTAACGATATGCCATTCCCCACTTTCCAACAAACTTCCTGTAAGAACAAATCACGACCCTCCAATAAACTCGTCCAACCCCATGATGCATGACTCCCCTTCTTTTCTTGCAGGAAACTAACAGTAGGAAAATAGATTCCCTTGAGCACCCTACACCATAAGTCATCAGGTTGGTTAAGCAAGCGTCATGCTGTCTTCGCTAGCAAGGCTTTGTTGAAGCAAAGGAGATCCCTAAACCCCATTCCCCCCTCAGTCTTCTTCAAGGTCATCCATCTCCATCTTTTCCAGTGCATGGTTCCTCCCTCCCCTTTTTTCCCCCACCAAAATTGAGAGATCAGCTGGTCAATTTCCACACACGTTTTTTTGGGGAATAGGAAGCAAGTCATGGCATAAATTGGGATAGCATTTGCAACTGCCTTGATCAAAACCTCCCTTCCAGCGAATGATAATAATTTTTGTTTCCAACCTTGGAGCTTCAAACCAACCCTTTCCCTAACAAAAGCTAGTGCCGCAGACTTAGAGCGCCCCCATATAACCGGCAGCCCCAGATACTTCCCTGCCTGTTCAGAATGCTTAATATCGAGACTTGCAGATATCAGATTTCTGGCTCTAGCAGGGGTGTTCGCTGAGAAGTAGACACTAGATTTCTCTAGATTAACCATCTAACCAGAAGCCTTACAGTAAACCTCCAAAATCATCTTGGCTACTCTGCAATTTACCTCATCAGCTCTAAGGAAAAGGATTGCATCATCAGCGAAGAAACAATGAGATAGGCATGGTGCCTTACGAGACAACTTTATACCAACCAGATCCTTCTTTTCTATATGCGTTCTGATCATCAGTGAGAGCACTTCTGATGCCAATACGAACAAATAGGGGGAAAGGGGATCCCCTTGCCGCACCCCTCTTCCCAGCATAAAAGAATCTACAGTTTGCCCATCTACTTGTAAGTGAAATCTCACCGAGGTGATGCACCTCATTATTTTTTCAACCCAATCAGCATTGAAGCCCAACTTCAACATAACAGCCTTCAAGAAGTCCCATTCCACTCGGTCATAGGCTTTATTCATGTCCATCTTCAGCGCAAACTCCCACTTCCTACTAGCCTTCTTGTGCTTCAAGTAGTGGAAGGCCTCATGGGTTAGAATTATGTTGTCCTGGATCATCCGGCCTGCTATAAAAGCTCTCTGGTTGGGGGAAATAATTCTGCTCATAATATCTTTCATCTTATTGGTCATGATCTTTGCAATGATTTTGTAAGAAACATTGCAAAGACCAATTGGTCGATAGTGGCCCACTCCTTCTGGATTCTCCACCTTTGGGATGAGCACAATATTGGTGCTATTAATTTGCTCTATATCGGCCCTGTTGTCAAAAAAACACTGCACCATCGCACAAACCTCTTTATGCACCTCCTTCCAAGACGCTTGATAAAAGAGAGCAGAGTAACCATCAGGTCCAGGCGCTTTAGAGGCACCGAGTTGGAAGACCACATCCTCAATCTCCTGGTTGGAGACTGATCGCATTAACCATTTATTATCCTCTTCAGTGACCATCTTATCGACATAGGACAACACCTGTTCTAGAGGCCGAGCACCTTCTGATTTGAAGAGATTCACATAAAAATTGCTAAAAGCATTATTAATATCGCTTCTTTCCTCCAACCAGATGCCATTTTCCCCCTTTAGTCTCAAGACTTTGTTCCTCAATCTTCGCTGGATGACCGTACTGTGGAAAAATTTTGTGTTTCTGTCTCCACAACTCAACCATGACAGCCGGGATCGTTGCCACCAATACACTTCCTCCTTGCGCCATACATCCTCAATCTGCCCAACCAAGACCTCCGCTTCAGCTAACTTCTCCACTGACATGTAACCCTTGTAGCAGTTACTTAACGACCATCGCAGGTGGCTTATTAGCTTCTTAAAATTTGGGAATGCTTTTTTACTCCATGATATCAATTTTTCTCTGCATTTTGCAAACTGGTTGAAGAACACAATCTCAAAGAATGATTTTGTTTTGTCCAATTCAGTAATTTTACTAATAAAAAGTTTTTTTTTTAATTTTAACATCCAAACAACTTTTTTGATTTAAAAGTGCTTCTTAAATTGTGTATCCAAACGTAAAGTAACTTTAACTTTTAATTAAAGTACTTTTTTAAAAAAATTAATGTTAAAAAAGTCCTTTTTTTAAAAGCCCATCCATATAGGCTCTAAGTGTTATTGAAAAAATATTTTAAAGTGCCGAATGTATACATATTTCTTTAGAATACCGAGTGTCATTAGAAAAATACTTCAATGTAGCATAGCTCACGTATTTCTAGAAAATGTCATTCCCGCTTTTATTTGTAGAAGTGAAGCCCATGATTAATTTGCGTACCTAATCTTACTTTCCCTATTAATCATAAAAAGATACTTCAATCAAATTTTAATTAAGCTGAGAAAGTAAGCTTTAATTACCTGCAGCTACTCCCTTATAAAGCATCGACACATTTTGCCGCTTTTTTTCTCTCTTATTCGCTAGTTTTGAAAGATTCCAAACCATTTAAAAAAATTTGAGGAAAAAAAACCATTTAAAAAATAATAATGTGTAAATTTGTTTTGAAAGTTTTCACAGAGGAACAATGCTACCCTGATTTTTTTTTTAAAAAAAAATTCAATATTGCCTTGGAATTATTAAAATGGAGCAATATTACATTTTTCGTTAAGAAATTAACGTCCAACGTCAATTTTTTAACGGTCAAACATAGCATTCCCAACCAATTTAATAATTAAATAATTACATCGAAGCAATTCAAGCTTATCTAATTCCATTTAAATCATGTTTTGATGTAGAACACAGATGTCTAGCCTGGTACATAGGCTGGTGCTTTGATATTGAATCAATGGGCTCTTCCTGAATACCTATGAGGCAAGCATCCAGGAGGGGGTGGGGTGTGTGCACAGTGTGACAGAATGTAAATAGTTCAGGGATTAGAATGCGTGTACCTTAGGACTTGACCTCTATATTTATAGAGTGTACCTTAGGTTGGATATTGTGGGCCTCACGTGATCTTAGGTCCGAGCCTCCTAACCGCTATATCATATCTAAAGATATTCCTTGATTATGGGTAAGCTAGGATTCTCCTTTATATTAGATTGATCTCGATATGCCTTACATCTACTGTTGCCTGTTGGGCCATCCTGCTATTGAGCCTTATAAAGGTCCGTAACAAATCCCAACAAACATGCATTCTTATAATTAAATACTATGAAATTCATGTAAAATATCTTCAGCCAGCCAAAGAATGTAGCATTGCATGACAATATGTACAAGGTTACTTTTACTCACATATGTGTAGGTATATATTTTCTACTCCCTCATATCCTAAATATAGAAGCTAGATATATGAATTTGTTTTGATCTCTCACACACACATAAAAGACTACTGTAATTCACTTTATCTCTTAAAATTATATTTTTTTTTAAAGTGCCCTTAATAATTGCATACGTTAAGAGGCTTTCACCCACGGATAACTCCAGTGTACTTAATTTAAGAGGACATTTTTAAAAAATCAACACATATATTACAATTATCTAAATTAATTATTTTTTTAATTTCCGCATAGTTATCAGGATCATACGTTAAAGGCAAGTGGGAGTTTTTTTTTTTTTTTTAATAAATATAAGTATAATTCTATTGGAAGCTGTTCAAGGCACAGTCGACCACTAAATGTAAACACCTCTCACAGTAAATATTTAAACTTTGTTTTAACATGTTATCTAAAAATAGATTATTATTTTTTTTAAATTCTCACAAATATCCAAGCCAAAATTTTAAGACCGTCAAACTAAGCCAAGCCAGAGTATCGACTTGGACATGAGTCATGACATTCTACTTCTAGTGATGCAAAGTTGCATAACTTCATCATGGAGAGATATGTTTATATTTAGTACCAACAATGAGTTGAACATGATTCCTTATAGAAATACTTATGCCAAATATGAAAAAGAATTGCACATATCCACAATAGCCGCCCTAATTTGAAATTAGGCAGAGGTTGAATGTTAGAATTTTCTTGATGCATTGGCTTGCTTGTCCATTTGCTTGCAATTTAAAATTTTGATGATTGGTTTTACCAATTTTTTTTTTCTTTGGTTAAGGTGCAAAAATACACATGTGCTTTAGTCAAAGGAGCGTACAGTAACAAATGTTTTATTGAGGTGCAAAAGTGCACACGTGGTTACAAATTAGGTGCAGAAATATCGTTTGACCGTTAAGTTTGACTTTTTTTGTTGACTAGACGATGACGTGACATTTCAAAGGTGTAAAAATATACATGTGGTTTGTCAAAAAGAGCGCCCAACACCAAACTTTTTTTTTAATTTAATATTTTTACTTCAATTAAAGGAAAATTATTATTTCTCTAGGTATTTTTCTCCTAGAGAAATAACTTAACGGTCAAATGGTATTTTTGCAGCTAATTTGTAACCACATAGTCACTTTTGCACCTCAAAAAAGCACTTGCTACTGGTTGCTCCTCTAACGAAAGCATATGTGTATTTTTGCATATTAACTCTTTTTTTTTTTTTAAATGATTGGATTAACTTAGTCTTGATTATTAATTGCAAATATTTATATTTAAAATCATTCCGGTATCATTAAATAAAGGGTTAAATACCTCGTCATGGAAGTTTAGCCTAAAGAGCACTGATCACCCGGAAGTATTTTTGGTCTCATTTTTGCCCCGAAAATTTAAAAATAAAGCAATCTTGCCCATCTGTTGATCTTAACTGTTGAATTGTTGCTCTTCTTTATAAACTTTCAAGGGTAAAATTGTTCTTGAAAAAAACTTCCGAGGTAAATTTGCTTCTAAAAAAACTTTCAGAGTATATTTACTCCGTTTTGTTAACATTCAAGGCAAAAATGAGACCAAAAAAACTTCTATGTGACCAATACTTCTTAGACTAAACTTTCATAACAAAAATGATATTTAGCCCTTAAATAAACCACACTTGTCTTGTACGTTTTTTTGGCATCACACTTCTCTTATACTTTATGTCTTTACATAGTGCATATATACATACACACGAAACAACATATACACCATACAAAAATTGAGGTAAACTATAAATGACCGCTTCCACCGAAATACAATAAATCTAATTATTATAAATTAATATTACTAACAAATTAAATAGAGAGAACAACCACAAGTACATGATCCCAAGTCGACAAAGACCGACTCAAGTCTGTTGCCTCCTCTCATGTGCCACGTGATCTAACCTGGCAAGTCGCACGTGCCTACAACATAAAATTCAAATTTTTACTTTAGTTCTATTTATAAGTCTACTTTTATAAAAAAGTGAAAGGGGACCTATAAATCTAGATCAAGAGAAGGTTTTTTAATCATAACCACTTCCAATATATGTATATCGTTCTGGTCCTATCTATAAGTCCATTTTGAGCAAATCTCACATACCAAGGAAAGTTAGTTGACACAATGATTATAGGGTGAATTTTTAACTTTACCCTCATTTATGATTGAGTATTTTTCAACTGTTTCTTCTCTCTCTATCTTCATGGGTGCAATTAATATAGGTAAAATTGTCACAATATCATTTATTACATGAAACTGGACTTATAAGAATGCACATTAGGTGCCCATAGTTATGTGCCCAATTATGTGCTCATACCTCTATTAGAGGTGTATGAGCTAATTTTTTTAATTTTTTTAGATTTAAATTATATGTTGTTTTTTGTGGAATTTTTTTTGCACCCAGTATCTCAAAATTAATTACTTTCCATGATACTGGTGTTACAGATAAATGTAGAACTGGAAACTAATTAATTTGAGATGCTGGGTGTAAAAAAATTCCAGAAAGCAACATATAATTTAAATATAAATAAATACAATATATAAAGAAAATTAAAAAAATATGCTTATACCTCTAATAGAGGTATGAGCACATAATTGGGCACATAACTATGGGCACCTAATGTGCACCTGATGACTTATAAATAGTATCAAATTTCTTAGTCAAACTAGACTTATAAATAGTACTGGTATATGTAATAGTATAATTTTTGTGTGTATCACGTGATTGCCTCTGGATCAGTGAAATCAATGTCTTAACAAAAAGAAGAAAATAATCAATTCCAAATATCTGATATATTTTGGGAAATGCATTTATTGGAAGAAGCAAAAATCATTTGCACTCTAAATTGTCCAATTGACAATACCAAACAAGGCCATAATTTCTTTCATTGATCGATTAATTATTCTATATTGTTAGCTAAAAATATGAATTGATCTGTATTATTATTACATTAGTCGGACATGGAGAATATGAAGTACGGATGAATAATATTCCGAATACATAAAAGAGTGAAATGCTTCTTTTTTTTTTTTATCCCACCCAGTTCATCAAGACCTTCGATTCTGACTAATCCGAATTCGAGTTCTATAGTGGCAATGATGACTCTCCCAATAATAAAACTCTATATAAGACGGATTACCGTGAAATGCCTTCTTTAAAGTAACGTTTTAAGTATTTGAAAGCATAGTGGGACAAGTATTTCTTCTGACAAGCAAAACACACACATTTAAAATATTTATCTTCATAAGACTTGACCGTTAAACTTGAACTTAAAACTTAGATTTTTGGTGTATTTTTAATATACTTATTGGAGTTTTTTTTTTTTGGTTGCCCACCCGGTTAACCAGAATTTCGTCCTGACTAATCCGGATTCGACCCGCGTCGCGCACCTGTCTATGGTGGGAGAGTCTCCCAGCGGGGTTTTTTTTGCATTCACAAGGCTCGAACTCGAGATCTTGTTTAAACAACACAAGCTGCTTACTACTTGTGCCAACTCCGTTGGTTACTTATTGGAGTTCATTATTATGCCTCTACGCTTTTTATTATCAGGTTGACAAGGGCTTCAGAATTTGCCTTAGGCCTCTTTTGCAACAAATAGCAATGGGCTGAGAAATGGTCCTTATGTTACTGCCTTTCCATATAGAGGCCACATTTCAACCCAATTTAATGGGAAATGAAACAAAAGCTCTTAACTTCATAGAGTTGGCCCAAGAAAAACTCTAGAGAGAAAAATTTGAACTATCATTTTGATATATGGACTGTTGATGTTAGAAGAGAGACTATTGAATAGTGGTGTATGGTGTTGAATAAAAGAGATATCAAGGCTATTTGTTACTATAAGAAAATTGAAGAAATTATACATTGGGATATACTAAAATAGCGATTGGAGTCTTCAAAAGCAAATTTTCAATTGTGACTTACGGTATACGAGGTAATTATGTGAGAGTAGTTTTGTCTCGATTTATATAAATAAACACTTTTGGGGTCTCAAATATGATCTCAAACAAGCACTAAGTTCTTGTTAGTCACTTTATTTGTTTTTTGACAATTTTTTTCTTTGACTCAAAGAAGTTTACATTGGAAATTTGAACTCTCAACCTCATATTTGAAAAGACTCAAAGAGGTTTGGTGTCATTTGACTACAAAAAGCTCCAAGTTGACAATTTTGGATCTTAATAGTATTGACTCTTCTTAAGTAATGTCTTTTTGATGTGCCAAACCTTGTCGTCTTTGCAATTTCTTTGGTGATGTTAGAGAAATTAAACAAAAGGGAAATAAATATCTATTTTTTGGTATCCATAAAAAAAGAAAAATTCTATTTGGCAATTAATACAAATTTGGTACCCATGGTATTGGTGTATTTATTTATTTTTTAATAATTTGCATAGCTGATTGTTTTTTTTAATTAAAAAAAGATACATTCAACAATCCAACCGGTCAAGTAATTAAGTAACACAATCTTATTACTTAAAATACAGATTATTGGAGTTTCAAGAGAAAATCAATGCACTATCTATAACTACAGTGCCTAATCCACTCTCTTCATTAATAATCCTTCCCAAATGAAACCATGCTCCAATTAATACACATGGTTTCACATATTATATATATCATACATAATTTTCCATACTGAAACACAAATCAAGGAAAACACACTTAAAAGTCAACATGGCCATGGCTTCATTGTTTTACAACAACTTGAGGCTGAGGTCTTCTCTGCCAAAACTTGAAGTTGAGGGTCCTTCTTTCAAGCATAGCCTCCACCTCCTCCATGGGAAGGCCTTTGGTTTCAGGGACAAATATGATGACGAAGATGATGGCGGCGATGGTGATGAAGATGAAGATCATGAAGGTCCAAGAAGTGCCAATGGCTTCTGTTAGGGACAAGAATGACTGAGCAACAATGAGGTTGGAGACCCAGTTGGAAGTGGAAGCCATGCCTCCACAGATCCCTCTGTACCTTAGAGGATAGATCTCAGAGTTGACCACCCATGGGACTGTGCCCATACCAGGAGAGAAGAAGATGATGTACATTCCAAGTCCAATTAGGGCAAGCCACCCATTTTTGCTAGGGCATCCTCTTGTGTACCATCTATCTTCGCTTCCACACAAGTCCTTCGATGTGTCATTTGAGATCAAACACGCCCCAGGTAACAGCTGCACAAGCAATCATTCATCACCTCACTGTCAGAATGCTATATATAATGCTTGTCCAGTAATGATTAAAAAGTCAGACAAGTATGTGTTGGAGATATTAAGTTGAGATTGGTTAACTAAGATCTTGTGTGTGTCAGTCAGGGATTCTAATCTATATAAAGGGTCATTGTGAATATACTGAAGTGGCCAGGAAGATGATAGAAATTATGAGAAGACTTAATTTATCAGAAGGATGATTGAATCCTCACCCAAAGAGAAGTGTCAATTTTGGGTAAACGGGTTAACTCAAATAGGATTATGTTTTGTTGTTGTAATGTTATTGATGACTTGTAATCATCTTATCAAGAATTCATATTTGACTCCTTTAACAGTATGGGTTGATTTGAAAAAGAAGTCCCCCATTAGATAAAGTTGGGAAGTGAAAATGATTATGCAAGTGAAAAACTAACAGCAAGTAATGTTGAGAAGAGCAAAATGTAGTACCTTACTAGCTGATGAACCACAGAAGCCACACTCAGGAGAAGATCTAAGGCACTTCATGCAATCCCAGGAAGAAGGATTGAAAGCAGAGGAATAATCAGGGCATGTCATATTACTGAAGTGAGAGGTCTCAATGCTACTGACCATTGGTGAGTGTGTGGTCGTCTCATGGAACACAACAGTTAGAACCACGAGGGATAACACAACCCCAGACAAGCTCACCAACAGAAGCTTCTTCCTTCCGGTCCTATCGATGAAGTATATGCTGAGTATCGACCCGAACGCGTTAAGCCCGGCTATGACGAGTGATAGAAGCAGTGCTGTTTGATTTGAGGCGTAACCGGCGAGCTGAACTATGGTGGGGCTGTAGTACATGACGGTGTTGATGCCCACGAATTGCTGGAAAATTTGGAGCCCCATCCCTGCATATAATCCTCTCCTCACAGTCTTGGTCTTCACCAGCTTTAGTATGCTTACTTTTTCTGAAGATTCAGCTTCTCTGATTTCTACTTCGATTGATTCCTTTAAAGTATTGATCTCATCTTCAACTTCATTGGCTGGGTATATCTTCCTCAAGATTGCTTTCCCTTCTTCTTCCTTTCCCTGTTGTGTTTATTCCATCATGAAAGGCAAAGGCAAGCAAATGAAGATTATGAGAGCTTATTTTATATTAAATGAAAGATTAAATTAAGAAAAGTTTGTTTTATATTTAGCATCAAGATCAACGAGGAGGAGTACCTTTCGAAATAGCCAACGCGGTGATTCAGGAAGCATCAGCATGAGTACGATCTGTATCAAAGCAGGTGCTGCTGCTACTCCTAACATCCATCTCCATGTTCCTGGTGCCTATTATTGCATAATAGTTTTCCATTAAAATTCAAGAACTGAATATTAGAATATATTAAAAAAAGTCTCAAATAGACTAATTAGAGAACAAAGAGAAGGTATTAAACTGTTTTGATAGAAACATAAAGCTAATACTCTCTCCTCCGTTCCTTCATATAAGAACTAGTTTTTTTTAAGAGATTAAAAAAGTTAAATGAACTACTTAATCATAATATATAAATGTCAGAGTCATTCGATGGAGGACAGTGGAGTAGGCTGGTCACCTTAGTGAAGGCCAAGTTGATGACGTAGGAGAGGAACTGGCCACCAGTGATGAGGAAGCCATTGAGACTAACAAGGGCACCACGGACTCTGGTGGGAGAAGCTTCAGAGATGTAGAGAGGGGAAGCCATGGAAGCCATCCCGACGCCGAGGCCAACAAAGACTCGGCCGACCAGCAGAATGGCAGGGCCAGTGGCGGCAGCCATGATGACGGAGCCTACAAAGAAGAGGAAATCGGCCAGCAGAATCGCCTTCTTCCTTCCAAATCTGTCATTGATCCATCCTCCTACTGCTGCTCCTACTATGGCTCCTGCTAGTGCCATGCTCACTATGGCTTCCTGTGAATGTGGTCATCAACATATTAACAAACTAATTAAAATTCAATGTTCTACTAAAAAAGATTGGGAAACAACATTACAAGTAATAAATCCAAGACAAACTGAAGTTGACAGCCTTCTTCTTCATGTTATAGAATAATAAAGCTAAGACTAATTATTCATCTATAAATAATATAAAAAGCCTAATGAGACAAATAATTTACAAATAATGGAACTTATTTATTAAAATTTATGCAACTTAGAATAACCATTCAAAAAATAATACTACTAATATGACAAGGAACAAGCATTATATATTCTTCCCAGATAGGCAACAGACAAAGTTAGCCGATATTCATCACACTCATAACAAAACTCTTTGAATAAAATATGAAACAAATACAAATAAATAAAATATTTTTTTGTAATTATTCTACTGTTTAGCTTGTTTCTGTCAAAATCGTTTAGTTTAATAAATTAATAATAATAATAAGATTAGTCCAATCTTCAGCATCCTAAGGAAAAGAGAAGGCTAGTTTGGAATTATTTGTGTGGTAATTAACCAAGTCAGTTTTTTTTTTTTTTTTTTTAATTAAGATGAGTTTAAACAGTGAAATAGAACTTAACTAATAAGCATGGGGCATTTTTGTTCATTAAAAATAGGGGGAATTCAAAAATAAAAACAAAATTTTTTTTTTTTAAAAAAAAGGAATGAAATGGGATCATCTATTACTCCATCTGATCTTAATGTCTAAGCTATTTAATTTTAACTGAATTTGAGTAGTTCAAGAAAATAAAATTAATTAGTTAATTATAACAAGTGAAAAACAATGATAAATAGGCATTAATTACCTGGAGCCATGTCTCTCTATCAACGGCTTTAAAATCATCTCTTATATATAGAAGAGCCCCTGATATTACACCTGCAAATGCCCAAAATCAAAACAAAAATTTTAATCCCAAACTATAATTGAAAAATAAACAAATGAAGAAAAAATTAAATATTATGTGTGCTTGATGTGCCTGAAACACAAATATTGTCTTTTTTTCCTCTTTTATGAAGTGAAAACTGTAGAAACAGAGGAAATGAGAGCCTGAAGAAAGATGAAAAACAGAGAACAAGTAACAACACAACCCAAAAACAACACCAACCAATAATACCATGAAAAATGAATTTCTTGTATGAAATATTAAAAAATAAATACAAGAATTATGTTGAAAATAAACCACAGTTTGAGTTGTGGAGTGTTTGTGAGTGACAGGAAAAAAAAAAAAGAAACAGAGTAAAACAGAGGAAGGAGTCAATTGCCAGTGTCATAGCCAAAGAAAGCAGAGTTTTGATTGTGGAGTGTATGTGTGTGAGATAGATAAGAGAGAAACAGAGTAAAACAGAGGAAAGATATAATTACCAGTGTCATAGCCAAAGAGGAGGCCACCGATTCCGGCGGAGAAAGCGAGTTGAAGAACATAAGGGTTCTTCCATGAGAGAGATAGACATTCTCTGAAAGCAGAGATATCGGCTTCTGGAACTCCTCCTTCCATGGTTGAGGATTATTTTGTACCAAGCTTAATGGTGGGTTCTTGTTTTTTTTTTCTCCCTCTAGCTATATATATCCAAACAGATAACAAAATCCAAGAGGAGGAAGAAGGAGAAGAAGAGACCAGAAAAAAACAGAGAGAGAGAGAGAGAGAAAGTGAAGGAGAGAGTGAGATAAGAAGGCTGTGATTGGCGATGTATTTATAGACGCAAGAAACGCTCGTGATGATGAACGCAAGGTAGACTCTCCGTAATTATTTGGAGTTTCCTCATCTCTTTATTTCTTTCTTTGAATTTTAACTGTGAACCTTAATTAATATTTTTTAAAAGAATTAATTAAGTTTTTTTAAGGATGTAAAAGTAGGCAAACTTTTTAAAAATAATGTAATTTTAGTAAATTGGTCTAAAATTTCTGTTATAAACCTAGAGGTAGAACAAGTGGGTCCACATTAAAATAATTTTTATTAGTTATTATTATTCTTTTATAAAACTATATGATATATATGAAAATATTATTCAATGATAATGGTGTAGGGATATGTGAATAGCAGTCAAAATTCAAGGTATACTAAATAATTATTAATTATAAATTAAAATGATTCTCTGAGAGGAAATCCTTTGAATTTTCACTGAACCTGGAGAGAGCGAACTTGATAACCATTACCTATATATATATATATATTTTTCACTTTCATATTTTGTATTAATATTAATGTTAAAAAATTTTAAAAAATAGCCTAAACACTGTAAAAATTAATAAATTATAAAAATGATTTTTTTTTTAATTTTACTTTATAAAAATATGATATGATTTTTAATATCATAGTCAATTTAAACACATGTCAGCATTACTAACCTTGAGATTAAATCTGAAACCTCATCTAAATATGATAATAACGTTGCCACCTGGACAGTTTTTTCGTTGACTAAAAATGTGACATGCATATGTAGGGCGATAAGGAGTGAAGGTGAAAAATAAGATACGCGCTCCAATCTTAATTATAAGGTTAAGTTGATTTTTTAGAGATTAAGGAAGTTAATTAAATTACTTTAGAGTATTGGTATTTTTATTTTTTTCTCCAAACTAATTAGTTTAACTAATAAACTAATATATAATCTAAAAATACACGACATATGATATGATTAGGTAACTTATTTAGTTTCATTAATTTTTTTTTAAAAAGTCAACAAAGTCTTATACTACTAGAACGATATATATATATATATATATATATATAAAATTTAAAAGGAAAAAAAGAAATGTGAAGAAAAAGAGGGACAGGTCAAGTCCACCAGAAACATCCGAAGGTTTATTATTTGGCCGACTTTGAGAACATACCCCAAAGAAGATGGCATGTTGAATTTAGACTTAAGATAGAGATACCCTACGTCTTAGCCTCATCCATTTTCAAAAGCTATCTCTTTTTTTTATTTATTTTTGAAAATAAACAACAGGTACTATTATTCTGTTTAATTTGTTTTTTTTTTAATTTTCTTATTCGATTTTGGAAAATAGGACAAAGTTAAAAGATTCTAAGCAAGAGAAGTTCATCAGTATTACCGGCTCTCATTGATTCTCAATGTCAATTTTGAATTCTAACTTCGTAATGATTTTTGTTTTGTCCTTTAGCTATTATTCATTCGTATATAGTGGATCAAAGAAAGCATAAATTTTTTGGAATTACATTAATTAGCTCTTTTTTTTTTCTTTTTAGTAATTAATTGGTATTCTCTTCTAAATCTCATTCAGAACAATTATTTAATATTTTTTTAATTAAAAAATAGCCTCTTACTCTACAGTCTACATGATGCTTTACAATTTTTTTTTAAAAAAATTTAAAGATGTTCTCATATGGAAAATTGATTTTATTTAGTGAACATATGATCATTCAAAGTTTGCCATCAGCTTTAATTTGTAAGAAGTTAGTGGAAGTAAAGATTGAAATAAACTATTTTACAAGAAGTAAAATATTCAAATAAATATAAAAGTATTAAGGTTAAAACCTTGATTTTTTTTTTTTTTGGTGTCACGTCTATTTTAGCAAAAATCTATTCTAACTAAAGATGAATAGTAAGAGACCCAATATTATTTTTTAAATTATTAAATCTGAACTACCAAAATATTGATCTAATAGTTGAGATGGGAATATTGAGAGTGAGAGAAAGTGGAGGCAAAAATTATTGAAAATAAACAAAATTCAATATACTAGGTAATTTGTCAAACAAATTATGTTGACAATTTTTGTGAGTTATCAAATCTTGTAGTAATAAAATCACGTGATAAGTAGAATATATTTTAAAAAAAAAACAAAAGAGGAAGGTAATGAAGAAAGAGTAGGTGTGAGAATATAATTAATGGCAAAAAATATACATGCAATGAACCTAAAATTCAAAAGGTGATGTTGCGATCAATAATAGCAAAAGGCACTAAGAACAATAGGAAAGGGGGACACTTGGCTCTTAGGTCTTATTGTCTGAAATAAAATGTGACATGTAACAACCTTGATTCACTCACTATATATTATTATGAATTGTGTATTTTCATTTTCAAAGCCAAAGTGAGAATTGAACTTCTCTTTTCTTCTGTACGTGTTGCATGTATATATACATGATGAATTGATGAGTATGACTTTTATTTCCGTTTACTTGTGACTTTTCTTTCCGTTTACTTATGACTTTTACTTTTCCACCTTCTTAGCTTCTAAAGTATGCTTTAGCTATATAGCTTCTAGGACAGTTTCGCGTTCATGCTTCCACTTCTGTTGGTTTTTATATATTTGCTCATGAGTTTTTGATATCTGAGTTCATCATGATGTGTAGAGTTAGGAAATAGGGTTGCCCTTTAAAGGGAAATGACCAATCTTTTTAGGCATGAGGTAAGAAAAATATTTATTTTTCAAAATCCGGTTTGAGAGCATGTGGCCCAAAGCCAGCCCTCAAGACCAAAAGCTATTTTTCTAAATTTTAATTCTTTTTTCTGTGTTTTTTCTCTTAAAGAAATATAATTAGTAAATTACAACAATCAAAATTATATTTATCAAATAAATGTTGTCAACATTAAAGTTTAAATAACAACATTATACAACAAATAAACATAGTTATTAATTCATAATCAAAAGTAATCTATTGTCCACCAATAACTCACATAAAAGCATAAGAAGCTTACCACTAAACAACATGAGTATGATAACTATCATGAGTTTGGCGAACTTCGCGAGATGAAGTAGTGAAGCACTGATGGTTTGATGCTGTGAATCCACGATACACTGATGCATGACTGTGTGTGCGTATGTGAGGCTGAGACAGTGAAACTTGAGGCAGGATGCGTGAGGTGAGTGACATAAATGAGTGAGACTGTGAGAGTGAGTGAGTACTAGGCAATTGGGCAGATAAGTAGATTCCTTCACGGTCAGACTCGGTCAGTAGGGCAAGTGGGCAACTGCTAACTGAGCAAGTTAAAAAAATAAAAATAAAGGACCTAACAGGGCTGGCCTTTTTAGGCTCGACTTCATTTAGAGGCTCCATTTTATAAGTCTGGCCCTTGACTTCATATTTATCATATTTGTTAAGGGGTAGTTTTATTACTATATTGATCCTAATTAAATATAAGTCATAGTTTTCATATTTATCACTTTTTTTTCTAATTTATCTATATCGATGCTCTCTCAATGATAATTAAGAAGGAGATAGAGTGAAGGAGTGGATTAAGGAAGATAACTATGGTATTTTAAGAAATACATGTCATATTATAAACTAACTTTCTTAATATAATCAAATTAGGTAAATATGTTTTATATTAAGAACAAGAGGGAGTAATTCACTAAGCGTATCATTCTACAGAAAAGAAAGTATGAGTTTGTATGATCATAAAAAAATGTCTTAGGTGAGCTGCTTTTGAATTTGGTCTGACAATACTAGAATATGATTCAATCATCTAGTCCTTAATATAAAAATTAGGTTATGATTGATTTTAATTGGTGTTGAATATAAGATTCTATTCCACTTTGTCTCCCAAAATTTATAATTTTCCCCCCTCAAAGTATCCTTATTAATTACACACATTACGGAGTTTTTATCCAACCGTAGTAATAATAAAAGATCTTATTTTAAGAAAATCAATAACCTTTATTTATTACAAATAATTTACATAACCAAAAATTAACCACAGCCAATCAAATCAGTTTCCCTCGACAATCACTCTGACTTCTACTCATAATTAACTATTTCTTAGATCAACCACTCTGAACTATTTTTTAGCTCTTCAAGGTTTTAGATCTCCCAGAAATATTTTTCTTTTATGAGTGGGCGATCTTCTGCTCAGAACTCAAAAGCTTAAACAATAAGATGCCCATACAAGTCACAAAATATTAAAACACACACACATATATAAAATAATGGTGATGATTGGTTGGGCCACTTAGATGGAGACAAAACATTAAGTTCAAAGGTTTTGAACTATGGGGAATATCTCAAGTAATCACAACTGACAAAAATTGCAATTTTTTAAAACACAAAATTCCAAACATTGAAAAACACGGGCTTGAAAAAAAATGGCAATCCTGATGTAACCTGAAGAGTCAAACACACACCATGCAATCCCTTAAGGATAAGTGTTAAGTATTGATATATTTAATGGATAATTGCTCAAAGTTTCTGACACATTCAAATATTTTTGAATTTTGACTTGTTTTGGGCACAGGTTTGAACAGTCAAATGATTCAGTTCTCATAATGTGTGTGTGTGTGTTTTTTTTATCATGATAAATTTTGCATCATATTTGTTTTCTAGTGGCTCAATTATATAAGACAAAGACTCTGATTCGCACACTGTAGATCTGGTTAATACTAATTAAATATTATACTTTGTTGTTTGATTTTTTTTTTTTTATGACTTTGAAATACTCTATATGATTTCGCTTTAAAAGTTATGGAATCAATCGACTTTGGATTAATCCTAAATTGAGCTGCCCTTGAAGCCATCTTATTGGCTTAGTTTTTTATCCTCGTCTTTTATATATATATAAAAAGGTTGGTGCCATATTCGGAATATATTATGTTTAAAAAAGTTAGTAAGAAATATCTTTTATAAAATCAAAATTCACTATAAAAAGCAAAAAGGGAGCAATACCCAGAAAAGATGCTTGAAATCTGTTTATTTCAAGTTGATAGATTTTTTTTTCCCATCATGCAATTCACATAATATAGATAATATATTTAAAATACAAGATGGAGTTGAGCCCATAGCCTCATCGCTAATTAATTAATAAAAACTAAAGGAGATAATAAGGTTCTTATGCTTATGTGACTTTACCATATTAAATTAAAATCATATATACATAATGGTTCTAAATATAAGACCTAGTTGACTTTTTTGGAAAGATTAAAGAAATTAAATAAGTTAATTAATTATATTATATGTTATGTATAATTAAATTATATATCAGTGTATAAGTCAGACAAATTAGTTTAGAGGAGAAACGATATATTTAAATATTTTAAAGTAATTTAATTAGTTTCTTTAATCTCTCTAAAAAAAATCAGTTGGGGGTCTTATATTTGAGACCCGAGGGATTACATATGAAGGTCTTTTTCCTTGAAGAAAGATATTCGAATATGATGTTTTCTTTAAAGATTCAATCTAAGAGATCATCTTTTTGGTTTGCACAAGATCTTAACTCTCATGATTCATGCTTTAAATTCTTCGAAAGGAAAAAAAAAATTATTCGCCTTGGGATGGATAGAAAGGAACCAAACAAGGAAAAGTTTTACCCGAAATTCAGCTCCAAAACAAACGGAGCATTTTCATGATTCTCTTGGTTTTGATCATTTCCAGGTGTTACCCGATCGATAATCAAAAAATATATAAGATTCTAAAGCATGAAAATTTAGTTTCCATATACTATTTTCTATCCTGAATATATAATTAATTTACAGAGATTAAAATGTGTATTTGCTAATTTCTCCCTAAAGTACCAATTGATAAAAACCTCCTTAATTATGTGTAATTAATTGGGAGAGTTTCGGCAAAGAATTAAAAATTTAAAAGATAAAGTAAATTGATATTTTGTATTTAATATTAAAATACATCCCTCTCTATACCAGCTCTTATATTTAGAACGGGAGAAACCAGTGCTATATCTATCTCCCTCATCAAATCCACATGTTGAATAATTGGCACTTCCTTTTATTCTCAAGCAAATAATATTCCCATCCCAATACCAATAAAGTTGAATGATCGTATTCACAATGAAGATTGAAAGTGACAAGGGATCATAAATACATCATCACTTGTAATGTCACTTTTTTTTTTTGATAAAATTAGGACACCTCAGTTAATACCTATGGAATTATTACACTCATTCTAATTCTGGCATAAGACCACTATCAAGTCCTCAGAAGGCTGGTATATCTCATGAAATCTCAGTCTAGCCTCAAGGCCTCTCTTCGCTAGGTAGTCCACCGAAGAGTTACAAGACCAAGGCACATACGTAAGCTTTGTATTCTAGTCCATTTGGAGCAACCGTTGGACTTCGTTGATGGTGCCTGAATGTCACATGTTTTGTCTAGCCATGCAAGATATCATATTATATATTGCACCATTATTTGACCTCAATTGAAAAGTCAAGAGAGTTGATTTCTTTTCGGATTTTGATTATTTAAAGTGTTGGCTATGAATATGATGCCTCATAATCTTAAATTGAGTGTGCCTTTTGTATTTTGAAATGTATAAAAATGGTAACTTTTGGTCCTAAGTGATGATGACATGTGAACTTATATACATATATGCATGCATGGGGCTTGATGTTGATGCTAGATTCACGTCTGCTTTGTTGAATATATTGATGAATCTGTCAAGGAATTGTTTTTCTTAAACATAAACTCCCTCCATTATCGATAGCAACAAAAAAAAAAAAAATCCCTCCAATATTAAATATAAGAGCGAGTAAAGGAACTTGATTTAATACTAAATAAAAATAATTAATTTACTTTATCTCCTAAATTTATAATTCTTTCATAAACTCTCTCTATTGATGGCACAAGCAAATTAAGGAGGTTTTCCATCAGTAGATTAGTTTTCAATGCAGATTAATTAAAATGTTTACGTTTACGGTAGAGAAACCATGTACAATTTTTTTTAAATAAATAATCATATATTAAGGAAAATAGAGTATTAAAAAAAAGTAAAGATTAACCAATAATGTTTACGTTGAGTGGAAGATATTCCAATTTAAGGTTGAAAGTTAGTTAGAATACTGTGGATGGAAAATACCAGATTAAATTGGAGAGGTACTTTCAATTAGATCCAATAATAATTGAATATGACTTAATAATAATACTGAGTATCAGATAACTATGTCTGTGTTGAAAAAAATGTAAAGATTAAAAATATTCCTTGTTGTTAGAAATTTTGGAACACAATTATTGATTTCATAGGGTTATTTTATTATTTACTTATGGAATGTTACATGTCACTTGATCATTTGTATATGACCTAAAATCTAAATACTTATCTGAACATAATTTATAGTTTAAGACATACAATTGTCATCACCATAACATTGAAACAAAATTCGAGGTATTCATTCTTCATGACACATTTGACCGGGTATAGCAGCGTACTGTGATCTATGTAGCCAATAAGGGTGTGCATGAAATCCAAGAGTCCGGTGTACGTGCCAGCCTGAGCCTAGCAATAAATCGCCTAGCTCAGCCCAGAAAAAATTGGACACAATCGAGCAAGGCATTTTTGCCGACAGGTCAGGCATCGGGTAGAGTATGTCGTCCTGCCCATTTGATCCTGCCTAGTAAGTATATATATTATTATATTTGATATAAATATTTTTTCATATAATAGTTAATATACTTATATTATATTATATATTTACTAATACTCTAATATATCTATTGAATATTTGACTGTTAGATCATTAGTCCATCATATTACTAATATTGCCTTGTATTTAATGGGCTGTGGATGTTATTTAATTTTTCACGTATGTGTATTTGACTATTTATTACTGACATATGGTAGTCTTTTAAATTTCAAGATTCGAGTTGTAGACTTATTTTGGAATATTCTAAAGTGTATAATTATGTGGATTACATTTGAAGTTTACAATATTATTTATTGGGCAAGGCCGAGCATTAGGTTGCATTTTACTGCCAAATAATCCTTTGGGTAGGGGTCTCACCCTACCCAACCTTGCCCATACTCACCCCTAGAAGTCAACCCCATTTAACGGGATAAAATTTGTTGTTGTTATAATATTCTTCATGACAAAATTAATTGTTCCTCATTAGTAATTGAAAATTATTTATCTACATAAATTAAAATTTTCAGAGGCATTTATCAGTAATGCACTGAATTTCTTTAAATTATATGTCGGCTTATGGACAATGGATGTAAATTATCAGCAATTGATAATTATGAATTTACTGACTTAGAAGTAATTACAAAGTCCACGTGTGTACATTTGAGCTTAATTACGTGTAGCTGCCAAATAATTAGGGCAGTATAAACAAATATTTAAATTAAATGAATATATAATGAGTTTGAATGTGGAAAGAAGAAGACGTTGCCGACCTGAAAAGAAAAGATGAAATCAGAAAAGTCCAACGTGTGGGATCATTCGATTAATCTAATAATATTCTAATAAACTAATTTAACTGGTAACGTCATGTTATGTTTGTTGTCTTTTACAAAGTCAAGCGTTGACCACTATAATTTGGCTTTGACACTCCCCATTTTCTGGATATTAATTCAAGCATGTGGATCCCATGAAAAGCAATAAATTCAATTAATTAATTCACGTAATACAAACATAATCCGTGACATGATGTTACTTTGTTCAATAAGCAGGTTTAATTTTTGTTTGAATCTTGTATATATATTTTTTACTAATAATTTTCAACCTTAGTTATCTGCATGTTTTTTTTAAAAAAAAAAAATAACAATTGCAAGGTAATCGTTACGTTGTATTGTGTCATAGTTTATGTAAACTTAATGTTTATTTAATTGAATTAATTTTTTTGCTGCAAGAAAAATTAAAGGGAAAACCATACTTTTAGTCCTTATAGATTGAGTCAACTTTAGTCTTAGTCCATATACTTTGCTTCTTTGGGTATTAGTCCTTGTACTTAAAATACCCAAAGAAGCAAAGTATAGGGATTAAGACCAAAGTTGACTGAAGCTATTAGGACTAAAAGTATGGTTAACCCAAAATTAAATAAAAATATTTTAGGCTGTGAAATTTTTCCAGTTAGTTTTCAAATTTTCGTTAGTATTTTCTTAAAATATTGACATTATCATGTGTTTTAAAAAAATTCCATCCTGCTTGATTTAATCCATTTTAAAACAATTAACCACATCGAATACTTTTAAAATTAATAAAACTAATTTAGTTCGGTAACATAGGACTCTACAGTCATAACTGCTAAATTATAAATTAATGGCTAAATACCTTTTGAAATAAACCATTTTAAATGTTTATAAAATGTTTTAAAATTAATATTAAATTAAAGATAAGAATGAATTGCACCAAAATATGTTTTGAATTATATTTGGATTTGGAACTCTATTTACATATGGGTATCTTATATCACCCTTATTTGAGCTCGCTTTAGATGACCTGAATCAAAATATTTACCTGAAATATATATTTTTAATTAAATGAATAAAAAGTAAAATTCGGAAGCTAAAGATAAAGTTGTGGGACAATTGAAAAGATATGGACAATAAGGGAGACCATAACCAACACCTTTCAATTATGACACTTCCTTTCTTTTTATTATTATTTTTTTAAAAATAAATTTTGTGATATGATCTATTAAAGTAGAGAGCTACATTTTTGTTGCTTTCTAATAAAATGTCAAAAATATAAATTTTCAAGTTTAAAATTCCTCCATGTGGCACTCCATCTTACCAGAGTCTTTATATTGTTCTTGTGGGCCATTAATTTTCTCAACCTCACAAAATTAGTCAGAAAAAAAAAGTATTTATATGATATTGTTATTTTCTTTTCATTTTTAGCATGTTCTAGACGTTAACTTATGTACATAATATGCCTCGCTTCATATATTGTTTCATATATATTGTGTACAAACTATTTATTTAAAATATTTTTTTGTAGAAATTATTCAAATTATTGATTAGTAATATTAATACTAACAGTATAAATAATACATAAAAAAAAAATGTGTGGTTTGGAAGTTAATTAATAGGTGACAATTATTCCTTAATTAATACTGCATCCGGTCTTAAATATAATACACATTTTATAATATAAAAATCAAACAACCAAAATCTTGGGGGCAAACAATTGTAGCAACAAAAAATATATTATAAAAATACATTTTATGCAAATTGCAAATGGGTATTGGATGATTTCATGATTAAAAACCATAGAAGCTTAAGATAAAGCGAACCACATATGGAAGAGTGTTACTAAGCAATCCACTAAAACTTTTTAAAGATAAGTTTGATGCCACAAATAAGAAAATAAATCATTACAAGAAGGATTTTTTTGTATACTGAAAAAATTAAGAAAAACTATATTGATAAAACATTTCATTCAAAAATTATATAAATAGCGCAACTCATTTATCAAATCTCATTTTATAAGATATGGGCCTTTTTTTTAGGGTGGAAAATGGAGAAAATGATCCGTTAAAGGGTGAAAATAAAAAATGCGATGTGAACCAAAAAAGAAACTTGTGCACAAAAAGCTATTTACAACAAAGAGAAATATGAACAAAGTTGGAGATATAAAAGCTAAGGATGTACAAAATTAAAAATTTACAGCTCATCTCGTATATATGTTACTCCCTTTAATCCTAAATATATGACATAGTTGCAAATTGCATCACAAACTATACCCTATATTTAGGACCGGAGGTAGTATCAGATAGCACTCTAATAGAGTAAGCAATCTCAAAGGGTGAAAACATCTTCGTACATCTTGAAAGGGAAAAAATATTTTTTATAACATGACACTTCAGGGGGAAAAAGCCTTATAATTGAATGAAAGTGTTAGAAGGTTGGTTGCATTTTTGTTTCCAAAAATTCAGGATATGAAATGAATAAAAAACATCAAATATAGAGAAAAAAATTTAAATACGGCACGATCAAAAGTAATTATGATACAGCTTGAAGTTTTAAAGGAAATTCCCACCAAGGGGAATAAGATGCCCATATCATTCTATCTTGATTACTCCTAAATTGTCATGGACCCAAATACAATCATTTGTTTTCATTTTGGGGTACGATGAATATCATACCACAAGTTGTATTCAAAGATATAATGATTGATTTCCCACTATATATATAGAGAGAATAATATCCCAACAACATAATATTAGGCTAATTAACATCACACATTAATCTAATGTGCGCAATTACAATACAACCAATATCATGCGTGTGTGATCCCATTAAAGGCAACTTGGAAAAAAAAAAAAGATATAATGATTATGCAAATTGTTATGTTATTATTGAAAAAATTTCGTCGACATCTAAGGAATCTTGAAGTGGATAGGGAATCACATACAATTCGCGCCTAGCTGGTTCAAATAGTGGTTGAATAGGTGACCATCATTCTCAAATCCGCTAATATATGGCCTCATTCAATGGAACTATGACATGTAGTCCTTGGTCCGAGCAATTGAGACTGGCCACATCCAGCCTCCTGGTGGATATGTTCCCCTACTCATCGGCACAATTTGCCACATACTTTAATTAAATTTAAATCCACCTTTAAACTTATGTAATTTAAATATTAACTTTATTAAAACAATAATTAAATTTACCTTGAACTTGCACCTTAAACCCCGTCGACCGCGAAGACAACCGTTGTGAGTTATTCTAGTCCCAAGCCTTCTCCTTATTCGGGAACTACTGCTCCATGTCACTTATTATGGGAATGTTGAAGTCAAAATCATCGTTCTTGTCGTAATCGCTGAGACTGATGTCAGCCCCCTGTGGCTGAACAGGCAGCTCTGGTGGGGTCATCTGATGTGGGATTGTTTGTTTGGGTGCTCTAGGGTAAGCTGTTGTAGCGAGGTCGCCTCCTACGAATTAACATCACATATTAATCTAATGTGCGCAATTACAATACAACCAATATCATGCGTGTAATCCCATTAAAGGCAACTTGAAAGAAAGATATAATGATTGTGCAAATTGTTGTTATGTTATTATTGAAAAAATTTCTTCGGCATCTAAGGAATCTTCTTCCATGTCTTGAAGTGGAAAGGGAACCACGTCTAATTTGCGCCTAGCTTGTAACATCCCAATTTCAGAGCCAAATTTTTTTTTTCCATCAGAGTAGAGCATCGGAATAAAAAGCATTGAGTGACTGATACAACGTTAACTGTGGCGTAATTGCTTGTTCATAAAGAATAGTACATTTTCTGTTCAGGACTTTAATCTATTCGGTCGATCATTACTTTGTCTTCACGTGTGCTGTCCGCTCGGCTTACTCTTATCCTCCGTCCTTGGTATCTCGACACGATGCTATAGTAAGAGCCGAGATCCAATACCCATCGGATCTCAGGTAACGGTTAACCTCATGCTTATATAACAATATATGTTCAACAGATATTTCTAGGATGAATTACAGCAATGATCTTGACAGTTCAATATATGATCATTCAATAACAACTACCCTACAAGCAAATTTATTTGTCTGCACTTTAACCATGTGCCACGATGTACGGTCTTGTCCTTAGCGCTAGGAAAACATAATGGCATTATCATGTCTATAACTCGTAAAGCTGTAATAGTGATTATCTAAGTTCTTTTACCTTAGTCACTGTGCATGACCCGGAACAGAGTCCCGCTCATGGCTTATGAAACTATCCGTATCATATATAAGCATACTATAAGCATCAGAGTCAGTATTACAGTACGCCGCGAACGTACCTTCGTTTGATGGTACTTCGGTACTTTTTGACGGAAATTCAGAAATTCTGATAGAGGCCCGACGGCGGTACGTCTGACAGCGCAAAAAAAGCGGTTTGACAGCGGTTCGATGATCAAAGATATCCTATAAGGATAAGCATCATATTTGTCAATATTTGACATTATAACGGACATTTTAGGTACAAATTACCATTTTGCCCCTATTCCCTTAATCAGCGAAATTTCGCCAGCACTTCGTTACTTTGACTAATTTCTTCCAGAATTTTGCCAGAACTTCGACCCCATCATGAATTTCTAAATTAATGACTAAAATACCCCTACCATATGATATCTAATCATACTTGGAAGATTAAAGACTAATCTAGCATTTCTACTCTAACTACCGAAAGAACTACGAAAGCTTAAGTACCGAAAAATTTACCCAGAGCTTCGCTGCTTTTTCCCCCAGAGCTTCTCTCTCTAAAAACTCTCTCTATGTTTCGAAATTATCAAGAGAGAATGGTGTGAAGAATGAAGAGGCAAAGGCCTCTATTTATAGAAGAATTTTGGGTCCAACTTGGTAATTTTCCCTTGCAAACTTGGTAATTTTCCCTTCCATTTTAACCAAGTGAATTAGGGTTTCTAGATGAATCATTCTTGGCCATTGAATACCTCAAATTCGGCCAGCTGCCCCATTGAGTCACCAAAACCACTTTAGCTTTTTGCCTCCGATCCGATAGAATCCCCGATCGGTGTCCGATTCGCGTAATCTCAGAAAATCTCAAAATTCTGGATTTACAACTTTGAAGATATTCCCTCACTCACTAGAAATGTCTGTGTTAACTAACTTTCTGACCCCTTCCAGGTCCTCTCCGGCCTGACCGAAGTTTTACGGAAAAACGCGTCGGTTACGAAACGAATTTCTGGAATCATCAACTTCTGGACAAAAATCCACTAATTCCAAATATGTCCATAAAATCATAAACTCATCTCCCAATGTTGAGTTACAATTTATTTTTTTCAAATCCTAATTTTATGACTATCTGCATTTTTCTCAGATTTTCCCTATTTCGTCTTATTACTAAAATCTCCTACCGATCTCGGAAATGACTTCGGGAACAGCTCAGTCAGAGATAAAAATCCACTCATTAATATTATACTCTGACTTTAAAAATCTTACTCATGGTTTCCTAGATAGGATCCGATCTCCATCGGTGTTTATTTACTTTTTCACTTTTTAATTTAATTACTATTTAATTAGGTATTTTAATTTTACACTCTTCCTTCATATCATTTTCATTTTTTTTTTCTTTTTCCCTTAAAAGATGTCGGCCCTCACACATATATTATATATATATATATTTTTATTTAATTTTTTAATTAACTATTTAATTATTATTTTAATTATTTTTACATAATTTTTCATAACTTTCACCTAGTAGTCCATACTTGTATTTAGGCTCAAAATTACTTAATCTCATTTATTTTTCTCAATCTTCTCTAATTAATTAGAAAATATATTTATGCTAATTTTTTAGCCATTAACCACTAATTATGGAGTTTTACATAATTATCTTTGAATTTTTCTTTGTTTATGTTTAAGTAATTAGCCAATAATTACTTAGTTAATTCCTTATCAATTGTGGATAATTTTATTAATTAAGATAACTCTTTATTTTCAAACTTTTGTACTGACATTAGCATTTCATGTCTTATGCATTATTTTAGAGTTTACGGGGGCATTTTGGTCCTTATAATACTTTTCCTCTTTATTTTTCCAAGGTAATAATTTAATAAATTACCTAAATTAGAGAAATAAACTCTCTAAATTTTAATAATTATTTTACTGTCTTTTAGGATTTTTCATAATTTCCCTAAATCAATTATGCTCACAAGGGCATTCTGGTAATTTTTGGCACATTATCATTTTTCCCTCTAATTTCATTAGAAATTTCCTTAGAAAATATAATAAGTATTTTACAATATTTTTACAATACATATTCTCACCTATTCCCAATAGGTATTTTTCACTAAACTATGATGCTTATCATAGGTCAGTTTTTAGGGTATTACATAGCTCGTTGGTTGAATAGGTGATCACCAATCGGCTAGTCTATGGTCTCATTCCATGGAACTGTGACACGTAGTCCCTAGTCCAAGCTATTGAGACCGACCACATCCAGCCTCCTAGTGGTTATGTTACCCTGCTCATTTGCACAATTTACCACATACTTTAATTAAATTTAAATCCACATTTAAACTTATGTAATTTAATTATTAACTTTATTAAAACAATAATTAAATTTACCTTGAACTTGCACCTTAAACCCCGTCAACCGCGAAGACACTATTGTGAGTTATTCTAGTCCCAAGCCTTCTTCTTATTCAAGAACCGCTCCATGTCACTTATTATGGGAATGTTAAAGTCAAACTCATCGTTCTTGTTGTAATTGCTGAGACTGACTTCAGCCCCCTCTGGCTGAACAGGCAGCTCTGGTAGGATTCCCTCCTGTGGGATTGTCTATTTGGCTGCTCTGGGGTAAGCTGTTGTGGTGAGGTCACCTCCTGCGATGGCACAGAGACATGTCTACTTCTGTGCTGCCCTCTACTACCCCTAACATTTCCCTTTCTAATACTTCTCCCCTGTAGAATAGGTCAGGGGGGACACTCAACCTCTTTCCTATTGTCCTTATCTCTCTCAGAAGTCATAATAACTACATTTATTATTAAATGATTAAAAATATTATCAATTTATAAAAAAATTATAATAATAGGGGGAAAACAAAATAAAAGAGTTAATTTTACTAACCTCAAGTGTCTTAACTCTTAAAATGCTTGAGCAAAACCTTTCAAAACGCACGAGAAACGAATTTTCCAAAAGTGGTAAAATAAGGGATAACGACGCTTAGAAAGCCTTGATATTTGTAGCGGTTTTACAAAAACTGATACCTCAACTACTACAAATCACAAAACCATATCTCGTGCAACGTGAAAGTTTGTAGTGGTTTTACAAAACCACTACAAATGTGTATACCCTTTGCATTATGTAGTGTTTCTTGCCTTATAAACCACTACAAACTTACCGCCATAAATGTGGTTCCATCTTGGTGTCGTTGACGCCACATTTGTAGCAGTTCATATAGAAAAGCGCTACAAACGAATCACTACAAATGTGGTGCCAGCTTGGTGCCACATGTAATACCTGATTTTTTTTTTCAAAATAAGTATTATATTTTGATGAGTAATTAGCAAAAATGAAGGTTAAAATAACCCTTTAGGATATTATTCTAAGCAATATGATATTTATTACAATATCATATAATAATCTGACGATAATGTATAGGATATCCGGGAAGCCCGGAGCCGGATTCAAAAGCTCGGGCGTTTTGGTAAATACACGGTGGAAAGTACTTCAAGCAACTCCGATGGTTCGTTAAAGAAGAAAACCAAGGAAAGACATTAGTCTATAAGGTAGTGGACTTACCCTACTTGCATGTAGCTGATATTATTGCTTATGTGTATATGTATGATTGCTATGCTTGCTTGTTATGTTTAACATACTTGAATAATTGAAGCTCTGTTTCTGATTATGCCATGACCATGAGTATGAGTATCAAACATTGGGCATGCAAAAGTATCATTATGTTGGCATAAGCCTATGCAAGGCAAGCACTCCATACACTAGCATTTATCTTGCATACATTGTTTGGTATTGTTTGCTACTGAGATTCCCTAGAATCTCACCCCATTACCAGTCAGGAGGTGTGCACTAGGAAGAAGTGCTACACTTAATGCCAGAGGGAAAGTCGCTTGAAGACCAACTGATGGATGGAGCCGTGAAGAGGCACCGATGGACGGAGCCATGAAGAGACACCGGTCGAGACAAGAGTCGAAATGAAGTCTGATAGGACTAGTTCTGGCATGAATTCAATTAAGTTACTTCAAACCATTTGGTGCTTAAACTAAGAGAGGGTTGGTCTATGTGGTTCAGTCATAAGTCGCCGTGAAAGACGGGGAGACTTCCACTAGACTTTACCTGGCTTGGCCAATGGGTTTGATTAACTGTATTGGGTTCCAAGCCACAAGTCTAGTTAAGGCTTGGTGTAAGATTGTATAATTATTATGTAAGTTTTAATTATACAAGTTTTGTACTATTGTATCACATGAATATTCCTTCGGGAAATATTTAATTTACTAGCTTATGTCTGGGCATTTTATACCAGTTACTCATTGTCCAAACGTTAGTGCATGCTCTCCATTCCGCATTACTCTGACGTGTAGCACCTCAAACTCTATTGATTCTCCTAAAACTATGTGTCAACAGGCACATTAAATGGTATGAAATTTGGGGTGTTACACCACATGTTGTAGTGAGTTTTTTTTTGGGTGTGAAAACTGCTACAAATGTCATTCGCTTTCTAGTGTGTCACTTGGCGCGAGTCATACTGATGCATATTTGTAGCGGCTAACCTTTACAAATTGATAGTTTTTTTTGTAATGATATAACCACATCTAACAGACACATACTTTATTTTCATATGCTGCCAGAATAGTAATATATTCAAAATTATAGTATCCACTACAAAATAATATGTATAATCACAATCTGCATTAGCATTTGTGAAAATCTTTATTTTCACTTAAATATTTGTATATTTCATATTTCAGTTGGGACTGCAAGTCCATAATTTTCACATATCGAAATAATGTAATCCACGTCTTTTTTTTTTCTTTTCCTTTTGGCCAATCACTATTTTTTCTATATCGCAAGATAGATTTATCCATAAGATCCTTACTTGATCATGTGAAATTATTATTAATATTGTTGTTGACAACTTAATCTTTTCGGTTCCATTTTTCCTATGACATAATTCATTGAGTTCTCTTTATTGCTTTCAGGTACCTGAAAATCTCTTGAGGTTTTTGCAATTAGTTATGACTTGGTCTCTTTTAGAGTATATGCCTCCTCAATATGATCATCTTGATTATTTGCTCCCTTCTCTTTATTTTGGAATAGGTTAATCTCTCATGCTATGGTCATGTCTCACTTTCATTTATGCTTATTAGAGCATTTTTAGCTGGAATATCAGACTTAGTAATTTTCACTTAGGTCAGTAATTGCATCTAACAGATCTATATTATGCAATATTTCTTGAATGCAAAACCTAAACTTCTAGTTCATACTATTATATTCGATGTCTACACTTGATAGCAATAATGCATTCCTTTTGTTTTATTTTCCAGCTATTCAATTTCTCCCCCTTATGTTAGAAAACTATGTCAAATTACAATTGACTAATCATGCAGTATAAGTCTTCAAAATTCATTTGTTTTCATTAGAAACATCTTTTTGTTTCATTTAGAGACAAATAAAGAGGAGGTTCTTATCCAACAATTTTATCCCAACTTTCTTTAAATATTTATATATGTGCATTGTGGTGGATTAATAGGCATGCACATTTAAATAGAAAATAAATGGCTCCTGACCAAAAGCCAATTTTACTAGGAGAATTTTGGTCACTAATATAAGTGTTGCAATATGTAAGATCAAATATGCCAACACTAAAAAAAATTTTTGTTCTCATAAATATTGATCTAACTGTTTATGGAGGCTTCAATGAATGAATTGTATAATGTGAAAATTGTGCGCTCAGCATAATAATTTATTCAAACATTCCTGCAAACTTTAGGCTGCAAACTAATAGTAATTTCACATGTAACCATCTTATAGATGCATCTATTGAAAGTATTGAACACTTATATGGTTTACACGCTATTTGAATGAGCCCATATATTTTAGTTGATATATTTACAGAAATTTGGAGATCCATTCCAAATCATAAAGAGTGATACTCTCATAATCAATTTTCTTTGAGAACATGCAGCACATAATAATTCTTGAATTATATAATGTGTTGGTTATTCAAGAAGAATCTTCTGATTCTTCAATGGATATCAATACATAATATTTTATAATTTGTTGCATCATATATATGCCTCACATGATCAAACAATTCTAACCAACAAAAAATTTTTTGGATTAGTAAACTTTGAATTTACTCATTATACTTTACAACTTTCATATCATATTGATATAAAATCTTAATTATCCTTTTTTTGGAAATTAATTAGGCTTTTGAGGAATCATATGAGTACAACTTTTCAATATTAACTCAAACTTGTATTCTTACAATTTCCCCCTCTAGTTTGAGTCATATAAATAGACCTTCTTTATTTCTTTATTTTAAAAACAAACTAGTATATAGCAAGCCAGTAATCTATCTTTCATTTGAAAACTCAAGTACTTCATACCTCATATACAATCATGGATTTCAGTCTATTTAGCTATCACTTAGACCCTTTAACAAATATAAATGCTGATGTAAATCTATGGGTCATAACTTTTCATGATCAATTCTTCTTCTGCATAGAATTAAGAAAAATCTATATTAGTTCTCAAGGAACTATATTGCTTTTGTTACATGTATGTTTTCAGGAACTAACATATATTATCACATAAAACTAGTTTGATTCCAATATATATCATATTATATATTATATCATGGTTAATGCATGAAACTTACACACATCATATGAGAATGTTGAGGAGTAGAAGAAATAACAATACAATGAATTGGGAGAGAAGACAATAACTTATTAATACCAAAATAAAATACAAATTGCAGAGTATTTATATGCCTTTCAATAATGAAACGTTTAGGAACTAAAATAAAATTGCACATATATGTAAGGCAACATAATAGTGTCAAGAGTAGAAAAGAGATGGAAGACAGAGCTAGAATGAAAAGTTTGACTAATAATAAAAACAAATACCTTGATGTTGGCGTATATGAGTTGAATGTTTGATAATAATCTATGGAACAACATAAAAGCACAAATCTAAAAAAGAAAACAAATGTAGGCTTGACATATTAAACTCCATGGATGTATAAATAATAGTCACATACGCCATAAACTTAAATTTACAAATAAATTGTACAATTATGCATAAAGAAAGGAATTAAAACAATTAATTGTGCGATTGAAGGTTATATGAATCAACCCTTCAATTATACATAAAGATAAGCCCATGATCATATAGATCACATTCTATAATTATGTATAATATATACTATTATGTATGAATGTAAACAAAATAATATGAGCAACACACACATATAAACAAACCCAATAAAGAAAATAAAAAAATAAGGAGCATTTATAAAATGATAAAACAACATACAATGTAGATAACAACAACAACAAAAACAAAGAGGTATAAATGTGACGTAAATAAATATACGTACATATGTGTATATAAGAATGCGCATAGTGCAATACATAACTAGTTAGAGGAAGAAAATAAGTAAGTATATAGATGCAATTAAATAATATTGATAACAGAAGGGAAAATAGGATAACACGCATTAAAATGTAAAATAGAAGGTAACATAAAATAAAGAAAACATATAAATATATAATCCTATAGCAAAATTAAAATGTATAAAAGAACAACAGAATAAAAAGTATAGAACATAATATGCAGCAAAGTGTAACATCCCGTTTTCCAAAAGCAGTATAAAATTTTTCATCAGAGTAGAGCATCGGAACAAGAGTGTAACTGATATTTATATTCAAAATGCCCACTGGCTAATTACAAAAGCGGTACAGTGACCGAGAGTTTTCTAAAGTAAAGAGTAACAACAGAAAGTATTCAGCCGGATCCTTGAACCTGCTGCTTTCCTCTCTCCTCGGTCCTCGGTCCTTCCGACCCTGATGCTATGTTAAGAGCTGAGATCCGCACCAGATCTCAGGTAACGGTTAACCTCATGTATACATACACACATATGGGTTACAGAACAATATTAACACAACATATAAATCACACCCAACCAATGCACATGTATCGCTCCCAGCATGCAAATATATTGCTCTCAGCATTACAGATGTATCGCTCCCAGCATTTACAGATGTATCGCTCCCAGCCTTACAGATATATCGCTCCCAGCATGCATACAGTTATTTTCTAACATAATATGCATTCCAACAACACACCACATATACACATACCATACTCACATCATACCACACACACATCACATACACGCATACTATATCCATCAGATTAGTGTTACAGTACGCGAACGTACACCAATAGTACATAGACATACAGCAAAGCTATCATCCATTACGCATAGGCATACATAACATATCACATATACGTATACAATAAACACCAGAGTTAGTGTTACAATACGCGAACGTACCTTCGTTGACGGTAATCGGCACTTCTGACGGAAAACGGAAAACGATACATTTGACAGCGGTACGACAACGGTTCGTGATTACAGATATCCTATAAGGATAATATCACATTCTATTAAAATTTGACATCATAACAGGCATTTTAGGTATAAATGACCATTTTGCCCCTGATGCCCCTAATCGGCGGAATTTCGCCAGCACTTCGTTACTTTGACTCTAATCTTCCAAAATTTTTCCATAACTCCGACCCCATCATGAATTTTGAAATTAATGACTAAAATACCCCTAACATATGATATCTAATCATACTTGGAAGATTAAAGATCAAACTAACATTTATACTCTAACTACCGAAAGAACTACCGAAGCTTAAGACTAAGGACCGAAGAACTTACTCAGAGCTTCGCTACAAATTTCCCCGGACTCCTTCCTCTTCCTCTGCTCCAAGATTTCAAAATGCTAAGCAAGTTTTGGTGTGAAAAACTTATGAAGAGGTTCAGCCTATTTATAGAGTTTCCCCAGGGGCAAATTTGCACTTTTCTGCTTTATTCTGGACCACAGAAAATCAGGGTTTCTGGAAGCTTTTTCCTTGGCCACAATACCTCAAAACCGACCTGCTCCCCCTTCCCCAAAGTCAAACAACCAATTAGAAGATGCCACCTTGCCACCTTCTAGAAGTCTTCTACCGATAAAGTCTCTGATCGGTGTCCGAATCGCGTAATCTTACAAAATCTCAAAGATTCAGAATCACAACTTTGAAGACCCTTTCTTACTCACTAAAAATGCCTGGGCTAAATGAAGTTTTGATCCCTTCCAGGTCTTCTCCGGTCCTGCTGAAGTTTTACAGAAAAATGTGCTGGTTACGGAAGTAACTTCCGAAATCATCAACCTCTGGACAAAAATTCACTGATTCCAAATATGTCCAGATAATTATCAACTCATCCCTAGATGTTGAGTTATAATTTATTTTCTTCAAACTCCAATTCGTGACTATCTGCCTTTTTCACAGATTGCCCTATTTCATCTTATTACCTAAGTATTCTACCGATCACGGAAATGACTTCTGAGACAACCCATTCCGAGATAAAATTATACTTGTCTCTAATATACTCTGACCTTCGAAACCTTGTTCATGGTTTTCTAGATAGGATTTAATCTCTATCCGTGGTCATTTATCCTATTTGCTTTTTCACAGAATATTCCATAGAATATTCCTTTATATTATTATTTAATTTCAAAAATCTTATCTCCTTATCCATATTGAGATTTTCAGTCCTTTATTATTATTATTTTATTTATTTTCGTTTTTATTTAATTAATAATTAATTAATATTATATAAAATAATTAATTAATAATTTTTTTATATAATTTTTTTACAAAATTTTCCTATTGGTCCATACTTGTTTTTAAGCTTAAAATTACTTAACCTCACCAATTTTCCTTCATATTTTCTAATTAATTAGCAAATACATTTTATGCTAATTTTAGCCATAAACCACTAATTATGGGGTTTTACATAATTATCTTTGGATTTTTCTTTGTTTAAGCTTAAGTAATTAGCCAATAATTACTTAATTAATCCGTCACTTAGTGTTGATAATTTTCTTATTTAGAAATAATTATTTCCTCACAACAATTGGACTTACATTGATATTTTATGCTTTACATAAAATATTAAAAATCACGGGATCAATAATGATCCCGGAATACTTTTTAATTTTTCTCTCACTATTTCCCAAGGAAATAAATCCCAAAAATTGTCTAAATTAGAGACAACATACTCTCTAATTTTTAATAATTATTTTATTGCCTCTAAGGATTTTTCATAATTTCCTTAAGTTGCTTTATGCTCCACAAGGGCATTTTCGTAATTTTGGCACTCTAATTTTCAAGAGATTTTTCCCTACAAATTTGACACCACATATTCACCTATTTCTAATAGGTATTATTTATTAAAATATAATATTTCAGATAAATAATTATCCGGGTATTACACAAAGAATAAAGACTAAAAAATGCAAATATAATTTGGACAAAGGGAATAAAAGGGTAAAAGATAGCTAATATAGAATATCATTATTGTATACCACAAAGAAAGTAGAATAAATAGAAAACTATACCATAAGTCTTCAAAGTGAATTCATTATGATAATATTTTATGAAATCAAGAAAATATAAGATATTGAGATGAGATAGATGAAGGGATAATTGGAGAAAAAGAGGGAGCAGTATCTTATATTCATTTGAATGCATACATTCACTTGATACAATGCCACTATTTATAGGTCACAAGTCCTTAAATTTTATCCAAGAATTACAACAAAGATTAAACCTACTTAATTGTACAATATGTAACATTTAGAGGTTATGCGTATTGATCACAAAAAACTCTCAACAAGCCATTCATGTGATATAGGTTACATAGGTTTAAGTGTAGAACTCCAAAAGACTCGTCTTAAAAGGTTATGGACATCCATATTAAATACTGAAATAATATTTATAACAATAATTCTTTTTCAAATTATTCCTATTGATATATTGCACTTATCAAGAAAGTTTTCAATGGAAATGATTGAGGTACTTTAGAGAAACCAATATATATTTCCTACAAATAATTAACTAAATTAATTTCTTTAATATTTACAAATCTGTATTATAGATCTCACATTTAGGATCGATTGTAATATAAAATAAAAATTGTAAAATGTTTAAGGGTAGGAATATATATTTAAAAAAAAACTAATTAAGGGAAAACGGAATGGAAAATCACTACGAGGATTCGTGAAATGAATGTAATCACCAAAAAGTCTTACAACAAGTAAGCAGTATATAATGACATTCAATACAAAAAATGACAACAAGTTCATACTACTCACTTGTTGTTGAATTTCTTGGTAGTTAACGTTGCATTTGTCACTGGCTTTGCTAGTATACTCTCCGGTCCATAATGTAAGTTACTTCAAGAAGAATAACTTGGTCTATAATATAAATCACTTTGAAAGCAATTAAGATTTATTTGTCAAGTTTGCCCTTGTATAGTTAATGTTTAAACATGGTTCATTGCATTTTTCTCTTCCCTTCAAATCCTCTCATTTAATAAGGATAAAGTTGAACATTTCTTTTAATTTAATACAAATTTGATGAGTTGACTACTATTTCTTGATTCTAATGAATTAGTTGAAGTGACTTATATTGTGAACTAGAGACTAGAGAGAGTATATTTATTTTATTATAATAATTTTGTGAATATAAATAGAAAGTTTTACATGTGTGTGTGTGTTTTGTAATGAAAAATTTTTATGCCGGTGTGGAAATGAATATACAAAAGTTGATATGGATGAAGAATATATCAATTCCTAGTCAATTTATGTACCTTAACTTTTTGATTGGGAAAATAATTTTGTATGAAAAAAATAATTAACCATTGAACCATAACATAGTTAATCAAGGCAGATTCCTAAATATGTGCTATTATTATATCGTCCGAATCTGGATTTTGCATCTGATACCTCAAGAAGAAACGTATTGAGTGAAGCTTCAATATAATGATCTTATACACCACCGTCGAGAAGCAAGAACCTAGTTATTCTAGATAATTTTATCGTTTTCCTTGTTTTAATGTGATTTTCCTTTCCCTCATTTCTTGCCTCCTCATATGTTTTATGTGCTTATTGACGTTTAATAGTTAACTTTTCAGCCAGCTGATTCTAACGCAAACAATGAGATAGCAATAATTATTTTCGCAATTTATAATTATTGAGATTGAAAATTTTCCATTCATATTACTTGTTCATTCCATTATGTGACTTCTTTCCCTCGGGAGCATTACGAGTTTTTATATATATATATAAAAAAAAATCACGTGAATGTACTACTAGTTATTTTTTTGAATCAACACTAAATACAAAAAGGAAACATTACGGGAAATCCTTTGTTACAAAAATTTATTATTCAAAGACACCTAAAATTTATTTAAAGTGCTACATATATATCTTCAGCCGCTACAACTATTTTTAAGTTGCATGCTACTTATCTTCAACTATGTACAAAATGGAACCTAATGAAGGTGGTATTCTCAGGTAGTGTTCAGTGTAGCACTATAAAAACATCTCACAGATTTTGACCGACGGCTGGACTAAAGATCTCACTGTCTATAGAGGGTCAGGGTGCAAGCATGTGGAGCCTAATTATCCTAATTATTTATCGTTTTAATCCTATTTATAAGTCCAAATCATCTAATCCTCATATAACAAAGTTAACTCAATAAATATTGATTAAATTATATCAATAAATTTTTCAAATTTCCCCTCATTTTAGAATTTATATTTTTCACCTTTCTTTTCTCTTTACCTAAAATTTATTATAATTAATAGGAATAAAATTGTAACACTCTCATTTATTACCCTAAAATGGACTTACGAATAGGGCTATATTGTTATCCATGTTGGATTTGGAAGGAGTAAAACAAGAAGAACTTAACATTGACCCTATGTTTGGATAGAGAGAAAATTATATGAGAAAAAAATACTATGAGAAAAAACTCTCAAAAATAGTAATTTTTTTAATTATTTTGGGAAGTTTTTCTTCCTATTATCTGCGTATTTTCTCCTAAACATACCCTGAAGGACTAAATTAGTAAATAAAGTTATATGAGGTTCTGGATCATTCTCATGGGGTCATATCGTCGACAAAAGATAGAAACTAAAGAATTATTATTTCCTCTTTCTTTATGGTTTTGGAGACTACTTTTTCCAAATCCACTTTTACTTTCCTTTCGTCCTTTCCATATATATTCTCTTTTTCCTGTCAAAACCCTAATGTGGATGTTTCTTTTTCTCTTTTTCACACGGAAACAAACAAAAACAGTAACACGTTTTGTTCTCCTTATAAGTCCTTATCACTCATGATAAGCATCCACTATACCAGACATGTTGCTCCCTCTTATTTTTGCTGTTCATTCAGCTTGTGAAACGTGTGCCTTCTTACCATCATCTCTTACTCAGATCACATGGCTTTGTGGGATACCCATTAATGGGAATATCGATCAGAAACTCAAACTCATCAGAAAGCAAACATTAGAGAGATTCATTCCTATACGCAATAATTATCCTAATTACTTTCAGAATATCTCACAAGGCTATGGCTTTCTTGAGGGGCACCAATTAATCGATCACCTCACAATATCTAATCATGTGTTATTGTTTCGTTACGTATCTTGATTAGTACTTTTTTTTTTAAAATATTTGTTAGGCCTTGTTTTAATTAGCATTTAATTTTAGCCCTATATATTTAATTTACCTTCTTCTAATCAAATTAAAACAAATGAAACTTAAAGCATTATTAAAATTAATAATAAGAGTTTTGTTAGAGATATGAAGGTAAAATTAATTGATTAATTGGTTGGTTAAGGAACTAATTTATATAAAAGGCCTTGGTTAATGAGTTGAGTGTGTGGATGTGGAATCCTCACCAAGTTAGGGTTAGTGGTTTAATACTCTCAAGTGAGGGATGATTAGGGTTAACCCAAGTGGGTTACCGTGTTGTATGAGCATGTTGATTTTTTATCAATAATACACTATGATGATTCTTCAATTTTCTCCATATTATCTGTCCAATCACTCTGGTTAGCAAGTTTGTTACATAATAAATACATATAAAAAATTCACATACATGTCTGAATTTGAAGATATACTATTCTTACATGGGCATGCATATATGCTGCGAGTATAGGTGTATTAGTGTATATATGTGATTTGCGATGGTCATTAAGCTTATAATCCATCTCCTAAGATCATTCTTGATTGAATGTTAATTAATTGTTTGTCTAAAATTTTGTAGCCAATGTATCATTGTTGTCAAACTCGCGATTGCGATTCGCCAAAGTTTAGCGTTTTTAAGTTTTTAGCTTACAAAATTTAGTCGAATCACTGGTAAACTCGTTATCATTGTAAACTTAATTAAACTCACGAGCTAATATATCGAGGTTACCATTTTTACGTTTCCAACTTACAAAACCGTGTTAATTCATCTTTAAACTCATATTAACTTCTTCAATTTGATTATGTTCATCAGCTTTAAATATAAATTTTATAGAAATATCTTTATTAAATATGATAAATTATGAATGTTGATGGATTTAATTTCAATTATTTGAATTTAAAAAATATTAAAACTAAATTGTTGTTAACACCATTAATATCTATTTAAAGGTAAAAATAAACTCTTACGAGTTTACAATTCGAGTTCACGATACGAGTTTGCTTAAAATCGCGAAGCTTGCAATGCATTGTATTTAAATATCATTCTGGATTGCATATATGTATATGCTTTACTTGGTAGTAGAAGTTTTAATATTGAAATATGAGTATTTAATTACAGTTATCGTGTTAGCATAAAATCATCAACAAGAACATTATATATGAAAACGGAGCACCTTTAATTTACGTCATTTTCTAGGTTCTCAACCACAAAACTCCTCCTTTTCTTCGCTTTATCAACAAACAGCTCGTACATTTGAGGATAACCATGAATGTTGTTTTATACATTCATATTTAACTAGTGCATTTCGTTATATAATTATCAATGTTATCAAATGGTATGTTAAATGATATGCTTGATCATATAATCTCATTTGGAGTAAAAGAAATTTGGCAATATTCATCAAGGAACATCAATTTCTCAAAAGCTGTTCTTCAGGAAGTCAAGCAAATTCAACTTCTTTCGCTAAATTAGCTTTCTCTGTAAGTATCCAAGATAAGCAATTGATTCCTGCCCCAGCTGGTATAAATTTCTTCTGGCCTAATGTTAATGGATGGGATATGATTTTCTATTAATATAGGAGGCGGCGTTTGCATCATTATCATGGGATTATTTGTTATCATGGGACTATTTTAAAAGAATTCTTATGAAGAAATCAGACAGTTTCAGGTGATGTTTTCCTGTCAAAGGGTTTTTGAGCATCTCTTTTAAGGAAGGATTAAAACCACTCTCCATGTACTGTGTTAGTAAACGCTAGCTTCCTTCACATTTCTACTATTTCCTCTCAGATAACTAGCTAATATAACTTGACAGGAAATTATTTCACTTGTTTAGACTTTTAGTTTTCTTAGTGTTCAAACACTGAATTATTCAGGGTTTCACTCCTGTATATATTAAGTTTTCCTTAGGAATTTGATTGTACGTAATATATAGCATGTACTTCTGGTATAATCAATATCATTTTGTCTTGTTTTAAGGAAAAAAAATTAAAACATTTCGTTTTAGGCTTATTTTTAGACAACTAAGCCTTTATTATATTAGATAGAGAGAAAATATGAGAAATTAATTAAGACATCCCATCCTTGAAACCCGAGCACTCATCTTGTTGGGATTAGCGGTATAAACTACTTTTCTAACATGATTTACGGTTTACAATGTAAGTATGTGAGAGGAGTTTTGTATCGGTTTGTGTAAACGTGTTTTTCAAACGCTAACTCATAAAAAAAATTGTTTTCTTATTTAATTTTGTTATTTTTCTAAAAAAAATGTTTTTTTTTCAAAATAGGTGATAGAGCAAATTTAATTTGGGGAATAATATTTTGTAGGTACTTGTACTTTTCATTAACTTTTAATTTGCTAACCTCTGTGTTTTCTTTATAATTAAATCTCTTAATTTTATTTCTGTTAGAACTGCTAACCCCAGCAAGGGTGCAACTTTTTTTTCCTTGTACACGAGCTAATTGTGCTAACAAAGTAAAATTAAGTATTTAATTAAGAGAAAAAACACTTAGACATCAAATTAGAAATAGAGAAAAATATAGGTACCTACAAAATAATTTTTCCCATTTAGTTTGATAAAACAAAGGGTTAATGTGTAAATTTGCTCTGGAAGTTTTCATGAAGAGCAATGTTGCCCTAAAAGTTTTTTTAGGTTCAATGTGACCCAAAAAGTATTAAAATTGAGCAATGTTGTCATTTACCGTTAACAAGCTAATGATCAACATCAATTTTTTAACGGTCAACATTAGTTTTTTAACGGTATTGGGCAAGAGTGCTAGATTTTGAAACTTCCGAGGTGACATTGAACCTGAAAAAACTTGCGGGGTAACATTACTTCTTAGTGAATACTTTTGGGGAAAATTTACACCTCAACCCTAAAAAAAAAATCTTTTCTACTAATCACAGCAAGTAACTTGAGCAATTTAACTTAATAGTTTGATTTCCTTTCCCACTGCAAGATTTCTCTTTCTCTTATTTTTCTCTTAATCCTAAGATATGATTCAAGTGTTTTATAATATATTACAGTTACATGATAAGGATTTGAAGCTAATCATAATCCAATAAAGCAATGAAAAAGTGCATATTCAAGTAAAAAAATAAAGAAACAAATCTAATATGATTCGCACTTTATTTCACTCTTCCCGTGAGTTGATTTCATGTGACAGTGTTTATCATATATTTATAATCATAATTTAATTAATTGCTTTAACTTTTGTTATTTTTTTAATCCAGACACAAGATTTTCTTAAAAGAAATTATAGGGAACTAACTTTTTTTCCCCTAATTCTTTTTGGTTGCCCATCTGATTCACCGGGACCTTCGATTCCAACTAATTTGGATTTTCCCCGAGTCCGGCTCATTGTCATAGAGGGAAGAACTCCCAACACCGTCTTCTCTATTCTCATGCTTCGAACTAAGGAAGTAGTTAAGGGAGAGTAAGTCCCTTACCACTTCCTCCCAAGTCCCAATGAATCTTGGTAACTTTTTCTTTTCCCCCAATTTGATCATGTGTCCCAAAGGGTTGGGCCGACAAATGATTTTACTTCAAAGGGTTGTTGGGCTAATGATTGGGGCTTCATCTTTTTTAATTTTTTTTATATGAAGGGCTTCATTTATGCCCTCAGTTCAAACAGAATTTACCCCACAGGCTCATATGACTTGGGCTTTATGTTTGTCTCTATTTACTCATTTTTAATATGCATAAATATACTAACATCCAACGAAGCAAATAGAAAGGAGCTTATTTTCCCTTAACCATGTCTTCAGTTTGAGTTGTGAGAATAAAGAAAATCGTTTTGGGAGCTCTTCTCCCACGGTTGTGAGCCCGACTCGGGGTGAATCTGGATTAGTCAAAACCAAAAATTTTGGTGAACCGGGTGGGCAATAAAAAAAAAACATAAACATTGTATCAAAAAAATATATACATACTAGATGGGAGAAGTGCCCACGTTTAGCATTCGATGATACCTCGAATAGGATTGCCTGTACTTAGCCAAAAAAAAAAAAACATAAATATATTAGATACAATCTGTACCACCAAAAAAAGAAGAAGAAGATACAATCAGCTTTTGAAGATTCGGATATTCAAAATGGTAATTATATACTCCCTCCGGTCCTAATTATAGGACATATTTAACCAAGTTTAGAGGGATTAAGGATATAGGTTAAATTAGTTAATTTTACTCATTTTCCCAAAATATCTTTATATAAATTTTGTACTTCAATTACTTATAGATTTCACATAATCCCTCATTCATATCAATAGGGGTATTTTAGGAAGAAATTGACAAAAAATAGAATGTTGTCCTATAATTAGGACGAAAACAAACTCTCAAATGTTGTCCTATAATTAAGACCAGGGGGAGTAGTTGGTATTGTCTTCTTCTTAGGACAAGTTGGTCTTTAATAATAAAAATAATACTGGCTAATTCCGATCATCTTTGCATAGTTGGAATAAAGATATGCGTGTGTGTAAATGGTCACTGATATTTAATTTTTTATTTGAACATATTTTAAATATATCGTTACATTTTAAAATTTATACACAAGTAATTTTAAATAAAATATTTTCATTTTATATTTTTTCTTACCCATCTGATTTCTAGAACTTCGCTTTGACTAATCTCAATCCGACGCTTTTCATTTTAGATAATGATAAGGACTCTACTTTTCTAGCCCCGGGGAGGGGGAAGAGAGCGACTACTAATTTATTATTTGTGGGCTAGTTTTGGCCCACAAATTGTCTGTGAGCCAGTCATGTATGTGGGCTCCTTAAGGCCCAAATAATGGGACTAACTGAATCATTGTCAACGCAATTACTCTTTTTTCTCATGCTTATAAAGAAACAAATCTAATATGATTTTTAATAAATCGGTAGAAGCTTCCCCCCGAAAGGGGCCACCCGGTCTCGATCCGGATTAGTCTGAGGCCGTTGATGTGCCTGAAAGATGGCCTGCCCTAGGATATCGGATACTCTAAGCAAAAAAAAAAAAAAAAAAATCTAATATGATTCGCACTTTATTTCACTCTTCCCGTGAGTTGATTTCATGTGACAATGTTTATCATATCTTTATAATCATAATTTAATTAATTTCTTTAAAAAATATATTTTTTAATCTAGACACAAGATTTTCTTAAAAGAAATTAGGATTAAGGTGTAAAAATACACATATGCTTTCGTCAAAGGAGCGTTCAGTAGAAAGTACTTTTTTTGGTGCAAAAGTGACTATATGGTTATAAATTAGGTGCAAAAATATCGTTTGACCGTTAAATTTAACTTTTTTTGCTAACTGGATGATGACGTGGCATTTCAAATGTGCAAAAATACACATGTGGTTTGTCAAAAAGAGCGCCAAACACCAATTTTATTTTTAATTTAATTATTTTATTTTATTTTAAAAAAAATTTTAGGGTACTGACGGGTACTAAAAAGATATTTCAGGCTACTGACTGCTACTAAAAAAAATTACTTCATGATCTTGAAAAATTATTTTAGGATTTTCAAAAAATATTTCAGGGTATTGACTCGTATTAAAAATATACTTCAGGCTACTAAATGGTACTGAAAAAATACTTCATGATCTCGAAAAATTATTTCTGATACTGGTACTCAAAATATACTTTAGGATACTGACTGACATTAAAAAAATATTTCATGATCTTAAAAAATTATTTTAGGATCTTGAAAAAATATTTCAGGGTATAGAATGATACTAAAAAAATATTCTAGGGTACTGACTGGTACTAAAAATATACTTTGGGATATTTTTTAATGATCCTAAAATAATTTTTCAAGATCATGAAGTAATTTTTCAATACCTGAAGTATCTTTTTAATACCATTCGGTACCCTAAAAATATTTATTTTTTAGAAAAAGCAAAGTTCACTTAAAAGTACGCTAAAATGGCACAGTTTTAAGTATTGGATGGCAACAGACGCTAGCCAGATCCAAATAAGGAGAAAATTTAGCAATTATTAATTAGAAAATTTAATAAGGATTTTTTTAAAAAAATAAAATAAAATATGGAAATAATTTTTTTACCGTTTTTACCCATTGAATAAATCCCCTTTCCCAAAATGATAAATTAGAAGAAAAAATTTGGCATTCAAGAAAAATACCTAGAGAAATAATAATTTTCCTTTAATTGAAGTAAGAATATTAAATTTAAAAAAATAGAATTTGGTGTTGGACGCTCTTTTTTATGGTTTTTGTACCTTTGAAATGCCACATCATCGTCCAGTCAGCAAAAAAAGTCAAACTTAACGGTCAAACGATATTTTTTCACCTAATTTATAACCACGTGTGCATATTTGCATCTTAAAAAAACACTTGCTACTGGACATTTCTCTGACAAAAGCATATGTATATTTTTACACCTTAATCCAAAAAATTATAGCGAACTAACCTTTTTTTTTTTCCCAATATGATCATGTGTCCCAAAGCCGGCCACAACATTTCAGATATATTAGGCAATGTTTGGGCCGACAAATGATTTTACTTCAAAGGGTTGTTGGGCTAATGATTTGGGCTTCATTTTATGCCCTCAGTTCAAAGAGTATTTACCCCACAGGCTCATATGACTTGGACTTTATTTTTGTCTCTTACTCATTTTTAATATGCATAAATATTGTATCGAAAAAATATGCATACCTAGTGAAAGAGATGTTCATATTTAGTGTCTGACAATGCTTTAAATAAATGAGGATTTCAAGAAACTGCTCAATCCAGCTAAGTTGGTACTGAATAACTGGAGAAGCTTTGTTCATTTACAAGAGGATGACAATCGGGCACTAAATGCCTTTGAGTTTTCTGTCAACAGTCTCACCGGAGGTCGGTTGGGTATTATTAAGCGTAGACGATATTGTGGCTAGAACGACTGGGAAGGCGAGTTGTGGAGGAGTGGTGAGAAATCATAGGGGAGAATGGTTGGCTGGATTTAGTCAATCTTTGGGATCTTGTTTTGTCTTTGAGGCTGAGGAATGGGCAGTACTGAAGGGTCTCAACTTAGCTTGAGATTTGGGTTACAGGAAGGTGATTATAGAATCAAATGCTAAAGATCTTATTGAGATGTTACATGACGAGAACTCGCAAACCAGAGGTGATCTTATTTCCGGGCAAATATGGGGGATGAGGAGTAAGAATTGGGATTTGAGATTCCAGTATATCCCAAGAGAAGGCAACAAGGTGGTTGATACCCAGGGTAAGGGAGGTATTTCATCAAGAGAAGACGTGTAACGCACCACCGAGCATTAAATGCGCACGAAATTCGGGCGCGGACACGAGATCAAAGCACCTCCCAATCTCGGGGAAGACAGTGTCATAGGCAATCATGGCAAGATCGTGAGAGGTTTCCCAAGAGTCACACCGAGGAAGTAACAACGGCCCCGGAGCTTCAATGACGAGCCTTGGCGCCGGTATCCCGCCTCAGCAGATTGAGGGCCAGGTTTTGATTCGCACCATCTCACGCTTGTAGCTCGGCGGTCCAAACCACGGCACTCTCCTCGGATGTCGGCCACTTCGCCAACCGCCCGCAAACCACAAGGCGCCAAAGACGACATCGCACTAGAGATTGAGGGACACCCCTACCATCGACCTCGAACCGCTACCACGCACTCCGGGAAATGAACTCAACAAATCCTAGCCCGACGCAGCACGTCGGGAAATGGGTAACACCACTGATGACATTTACAAAAACAAGATATACCCCGGCAGCTCCAAAACCTTGAACTACCGGGCAGGGCAACATGTTACGGACCTAGATAAGGCCCAATCACATGGAGGCCCAACCAAAGGTAGGCGCATCGATCCGTCATATCCGTAACCCCGGAATATCTCAACTACCCCGGATATCTAGGAATACATCCGCATATGGATAGGCAGCTCGGATAATAGGCACGGAATCACGCCAAAGCCGCCTGTGTAGGTCCTATAAATACCCAAGCAAATGTACCTCTAAGGTACACACGCTCTAAACCTAGACTAATCTACATACCGTCACACCGAGCACACACCCCACTCCATCGGCCAAGCGCCAAGTTGTGTTCAAGTGATCCTCTCTCGTCTGTGTGCTATCACATTGGTATCCTGCATCGAGACACTAGATCCTATATCAAATCACTCCCCATACACGCGGCCGGACATCCGTGTTCTACACCGTAATAGTGGCGCCGTCCGTGGGGAACGATAAATTTCGATTCCTTGACCAATGAGGGTTAACACCCGCAAAGCAAGCCGTATGCAATGGAGATGGTTCGAACAACCGGAGAGCAACGTCAACCACCCCCGCAACCACAAGACACCGAGCAACACCAACCCTATCGGTGGCAATGAGCAGACAATGAAGACCGGTTATCACAGGCTGTAAGAGCGCCGAGGAACCTCATGGCCCGAATCAAGATCAACCCGAAAAGGGGAACGAGTCCGAGACGGGTTCATCGGCAGCATGGGACATCGCCGTAAGCCACGAGATCCAATCCAGAGTAAGTCGGGAGACCCCGGCCCGTAATCCGGACTTCCTTACACTCCATAACGGACACTCGCCATGATGAAACGCATCGAGAATATGGACAAACGTTATACTCTACAATTTCATCGCATCGACGAGCGGAACCTGAGAAGGGAACCTAAAAGCACCAAATATGATCGGGATGACAAAACGTGGGAACCCGACCAGAAGGTCATAGTTCCCGTCGGCGTAAGACAATAGACAATACTAAAAGGGCGGCCTCTCTACCAAAGAATCGCAAAGGGGGAAGTCCTCCCTGAGCGAAGGGTCGACCCGACATCCCCACACGATTCTCGTCAAGGAAGATATGCCGAGGCTAAAAGCTGATGCCCCTTTTCACCCAAGATCCTCGAGCACGGTTCCCGAAAGCCGAACCTCACCGAGTTCAAGTAAATACGACTTGTTCGCAGGATCCCACAACTCATGTGGACGACTTTCGATGATCATGATGTGCCGAGGCCTCGGAGAACCAATCATAAGTAGGGTTTTCGCCACAACACTAAAGGGACCAGCCCTAAAGTGGTTACTAACCCTGCCTCAAGGGTCGATAACTAAATTTGATGACTTGGCAAAGGTTTTCGAGTTACAATTCGCAACTAGTAAGAAACACCAAGTCTCAATATAACTTATCCAAAATCGTGCAACGGCCCGCGAATTACTCCAAAGCTATTTGGATCGTTTTAATCATGCGGCCCCGCAAGTCCGTAAATTAAAGGAGGAAGTGCACGCCCACCTCCTGGCCGATGGCTCGGATGCAGCTCGAGCCGACTCACTGAATCATTTTTCAAAGAGCCGGCTAAGAGCTTAAAGGACTTCATGACACGGTCGAAGAAATATCTTGAGGTGGAACAAATGCGCCAAGCGAATGCGCGAAGGGACCCGGACAAGAACACCCCGCCAAGGGATAAAATCCATCCGACGGTCGCAAGCAAGACCGCCATGAAAGGAACTGATAATAAGCAATATAAACCAAGGACAGACTTGAAGAATAAATTTGACTATTATACCCCCTCAATGTTCCCGGTCCCACTATGGAGGGAAGTAGCGTCGACCGAGATGCGGAAGGTCGAAAACCTCATCCCTCAGAAACGGTCCAACACGGACCAGTCCCGTTATTGTTCTTTTCACGATTGTAAAGGGCATACCACGGATCAATGCTATGAACTTCGCGAAGCCATCGAGAAATTCGCTCGAGAAGGAAAATTGCGTCAATACGTAATAAAAACACAGGACGCACAAAAGAAAAGCGAAAGCGAACGACCGATCAAACAATCCGACCCCGAGAATAAGAGAGGGCAAGAGGAAGAAGCCGGATCCGAAGACAGCTGGATTTCCCGACACGGAGTTCGATTGCAACGTTATTAGCTGAGCCTTCTGAGGAGGAGGAGATACGCCGAGCCAACGGAGAAAATATCTAAGGGAAGTTCTTTCAATAAGGGACCGACCAAAGTTTAAAGAAGAATCACACATGACCGACAAAATTGAACGACCTCACTCATGTTCACAAAAGAGGACTTGGCCGACGTACTCCCCGCCATCAAGACGGCCTCGTAATCACCGGAACCCCGGTCAACCGCCGAGTCAAGAGGATATTTATAGACTCGGGGAGCTCGGCAGACATCATCATATGGGATGCCTTCAAGAGAATGAATCTTGACCAGAGGACTCAAGCCATGCCAAACCACTCGTAGGATTTAATGGCGAATTATCCCTCCAAAGGGATATATGGACCTCCGACTCACCCTTGGAACGAAGGAAGGTTTCAAATCCGAGCGAGTAAGATTTATTGTGGCCGATTTCCCTCCCTTACAACATCATCCCGGGAAGACCAACGATCCACAATTGGGACATGCCGGTGTCTACTAAGCATCGAAGATAAAAATGATAGGCAATAGCAACCAAGTCGTTACCGTCAAGGGTGATCGAAAGAGTCCAGCAAGGTTACAACGAGACAATCAACGTAAAAGCAAGATCCGAACAACGGATCCAGAGCACAAAAAGATCCAAGAACCGATCAATATGATCGAATTAGACCTACGAGAAGAAAAGGGACACCTCGGCCGTAACTGTAAGGAGAGGTAGAAGATTTCGTACTTGGAATCAATCCAAACCATAGTACGAAAGTAGCGTGGCTTTGACCCCGACCCGCGATTGAGGATAGAAGAGTTTTGGCCAACAATCGAGACGTTTTTGCATGGAGCGCGGCCGACGTATCGGCATAGACCCCAATTTCTGCTGTCATAAATTGGCCATACGGCCGGGTCAACCCCGTAGCCCGTAAGAAAAGAGCGAGGGCCCCGAGATAGGCAGGTAGCGCCGAACCAACACGTGACGAACTATTGGAGGCCGGTTTCGTCGTGGAGATACAATATACCACGTGGCTTTCCAACGTGGTGATGGTTTCAAAGCCAAATGGCAAATGGAGAGTATGCACCGACTATACCGACCGAACAAAGCATGCCCTAAAGACGCCTATCCAATGCCGAACATTGATCACCGTAGATAACTCATCCGGCTATCAACTGGCGTTCATGGACGCGTATTCGGGTTACAACCAGATCGCCATGCACCCCGATGACCAAGAAGCCACTTCCTTCATAACGGAGAAGGGAAATTATCACACAACGTCATGCCGTTCGGCTTGAAAATGCCGGGCAACCTACCGTAGGATGATGAATAAGGTTTTCGAGAACCGGATAGGCCATAACATCGAGGTCTATATCGACGACATGATTGTCAAATCATGTGATCCCAATGACCACATCCGAGATCTTGAGCAAACATTTAGCAAGTTAAGGGCGCATCGATTCGGCCGAACCCCGCAAATGTGCGTGTCGAGTACCGGCAGAAAATTCCTCGGTTTCTTGCTTACCACCGAGGAATCGAGGCGAACCCCGATAAGTGTAAGGTCAGATTAGACATGCAGCCCTCAGAACAAGAAGGAGGTCCAAAGAGCTTGACAGCCGTTTGGCCGCGTAACTGATTTCGCCAAATCGGCGAAGCGCCTTGCCTTTCTTCAAATTACTTAAAAAGGACACGACAGAAATTGGACCCTGAGTGTGACGCCGCATTCTCAAAGATTAAGCAATGTTTGGCCACTCCGCCGCCTTATCGAAACCACACTGGCGAAACCCTCTTCTTCTACTTATCACTGGGAAAGAAGCAAGAGCTCGCCTGGTTCGCGAAGGAAAGAATGGCCAAGAACCAATATACTTCGTCAGCCAAAGCTTTGCAAAGCTCTGAGCTAAGATATCGAAGTTGGAGAAATTGGCTTTCGCCATAATAATGACGGCACGCAGATCGCGCCCGTACTTCCAAGCTCACAAGATAACGGTTCGAACCAGCCAACCCATTCGACAGTACTCCATAAGTTTGACTCGGGCAGCCGAATGATCGTTGGGCTATTGAGTTATCCGAATTCGACATCACATACGAAGCACGACATGCTATTAAGTCACAAGCTCTCGCGGATTTCCTCGGAGAACTAACTCCAATTAACGAAGACCCCAACAACGGCGACCTCACGGAAAGTATATGTCGACGGTTCGTCCCACTCTAAAGGAAGCTGAGCCGGAATAATCATAGAGAGCCCCGAAGGAGTGACGATCGAACACTCCCTACAACTAGATTTCCGACGTCAAACAATCAGCCGAATATGAGGCGGGTCAAGGAGCTCGGCGCACAAAGAGTCTCGGTCTTCACCGACTCACAACTCGCCGCCGCCCGAGATAGATGGGACATATCAGCTAAAGGGCCTCTAATGGCTAAGTATCTTAGTAAAGTCAAGAATATCCAGGCCGAGTTCGAAGAAGTAAAGGTTACCCATATACCAAGAGGGGAAATGTCCGAGCAGACATACTCTCCAAATCGGCTAGCACTAAAGGGATGACCAACCACATAACCGTCATACAACAAAAGGTGGAAGAGCCGACCTGCGTAATGGTCATATCCGATGCCACCGATTGGAGGAAGCCGCTCGAGGACTACATTGAGAGGGGAATTATTCCCCTTGGAACGGCGAATGCTCAAAAACTAATACGGGAAGCCGCGGTATACACAATGATAGACGATCGCCTTTACCGAAAAGGCTTGCATACACCGATGTTAAGGTGCCTGGGCACTCACGAAAGTAGATATGTCCTCGCCGAGACCCATGGAGGGATTAACGGGCAACACATGGGTGCAAAAGCATTAGCAAGAAAGGCACTTAGGGCCGGTACTACTGCCCACCATGCAGCGGACGCAAGCGAATTTGTGAAGGCATGTGATAGTTGCCGAAACACGCCAAAATCATTTGGTCCCCTCCATCGACATGGAATATATCTCTCGCCCCATGGCCGTTCTTTAAATGGGGAATGGATCTACTCGACCGTTTAAACCGGCCCCTGACAACTTCGATGGCTAATCGTGGCGGTGGACTACTTTACCAAGTGGATTGAGGCCGAACCGCCGCCACCATCACATCGGCGAGGGTCCTGCGCTTCATCCAACGAGCATTTTCTCCCGCTTCGGAATCCCTACGAGATAGTGACAGACAATGGCACTCGGCCACTGGACAGAACTTCCAGATATGATGGTGGACCTCGGCATCACACATTATTTTGCATCACGAACACCCACAATCAAACGGACAGGCAGAAGCGGCAAACAAGGTAATCCTCGATGGACTTCGGAAAAAGATGCAAGAGGCCGGCACCTGTTGGGTCGAACAGCTTTATAACGTCTTATGGGAGTTCGCACAACTATCCAATCGCCTACCCAAGAGACGCCTTTCCGCATGACATATGGATGCGAAGCCATGATCCCGGTGGAAGTTGGTCAGCCATCTTGGAGAAGGCTCAGAACCCCGGAGGAAGGAGAACCTCGAATTCAAGGGCGTTGGCAACCGAGATGGAGCCGGTAGATGAAGTCGAACCACGGCCCATTGCCGAGACATAGCGGCCAAGCAACTGATGGCGGCGAAACACAATAGAAAGGTCAAACCCAGGGCATTTGACCGGGGCGACCTGGTCCTAAGAAGGGCCGACATCGGTAACAAGAACGCCCAGGACGGCAAGCTCGCCGCAAATTGGGAAGGACCGTACCGAGTCAAGGAGAAGTTGGAAAAAGGAGCGTATGTTCTCGAAACACTGACAAGAAAATCCGTCAAGGACACCGAGGTCTATACACCCGGTAAATATTTTGATGCATCGAAATTGACACCTAAGTAAGAAGGTGAATGGTCATAACGGACCCTGATCAGGTCCACATGGTCAAAGTGTGTCCCAACGACGACCACGGATGAGCATGTGACCATTCACCCTTACCCTGGTTAAAACTCCCTAATCACGACTCCGAACCTCGTAGCGCGGTATATATAGACACCCCTACTCATGCACTGGTTTCGACACCGTAAGAGTACTAAGCGGACTCTAATTCTTTAAAGACCCCGGCCCGGTCTAAAACTATCCCATGTGCACTGTACGCATGAAGGTAAAAGTACGTAACGAGCTACTTAATTGAATGTTCATTCATAAAGTTAAAAGTTCGGAGGTACAATATACAATCGGCATCAAAAGCCGAAAACAATCGCCAGGTTGCCTCGGACTTGCTGCAACTGCGTACATAACTCGCTACGTTGCTGCGTAAGCCGTTTGACCGCATCCATAGACATAGTGTGGGAGGACTTCACCCGGCTCCGCTTGAAGCCACTTGGTCGAGTACGGTAGCCGATGGGCGCAAAGGAGAAACGTAATCGAGACGAGAACCCGTTTCGCCTTTTCCAAGGATGGAGGAGATGGGTCGGAACGTGGAGATGTTCCGGCAGCAGTGAGAGACCGGCGTAGAAGAAGGCACTACCTCCGCCGCGGCTATCAATGACGGAGAAGAAGAAGGTAACACTCGGGAGCGATCAAGCGGTAGCGGTCGAATCCCGACCTTGGCCCTCTTCGACGCGAAGGCTTTGGGACCATAGAAGCCGCGGGAGCTCGCTTCCTAGAAGGCTCGGCGGTGGACGTTTCTGGAGCTTTCTCTCTCGGCTTCCCAACAAGCGGCAAGGTATACTCAAGATAATCGGGGTTCGATTCATAGCAACTTGACTGTTACAGAAGAATAAATCTAAAGTCGATGCTAGTTAGATAACAAAAGGCAAAGCGAAAAACAGAATTCACGGCAATAAAGCCATACCGGAGGCCGAGCGGATGACTCACCGCCTTCTTAATATAGAAGGCCGCTCTTTTGACACCATGTTCGGCAACGTAAGACACCACTGAGCGGCATACTCTCTCTTGTCTTGAGAGAGGTCTTTTAACGAGAATTGGTAGGTGGAAGAGGAGAAGTGATGGTGCTCGGAGGACCAATAAAGGGGAAGCGCCATTCAACGCCGGACCTCGGCTTTCGAAACCACGGCACTTCCCGTGGATTGCAACAACTTTAAAGAAAGAGTTTTGAAATGCTTAAAGGAGTCTCGAGAAAGAATTCATGAGTTTCCGGTCCGCCCGGCACGAAGGGAAGTTAGCCCTTCGAGAGAGGCGGTTCCCTACCCGACCGAGGGGTGAAAGGGGAGAAAAATGAAGGAATAAGGCGGTACACGGAATAGCGGGTTCCATCGTCCCGCATAGATAGGCGAACGCCGCCAGATAAGCCCACCCGTTGGGTGAAGGCGAGAAGGAGCCGAGATGAAGGTAGTGTAGGCTCAGCTAACGAATTATGCCGACATGAGCCCAGGATGACTTCGGCCATACGGTCTTGCCCACTCGCAATAAGGGAAGAGCTCTCGGCAACACAATCCCAACAGGGACCGTGATAGCCAGCTGGTAACGACCCCGACTCGGACGGACGATGCGTTTGGTAGGCGCTTATCGGCTCGGCTAAAAGAGGCTCAGATACTGATAAACTATGAAAATCTGGACTAATAAGGCCATGTTCTGATTGACTGGGTCCAGGAACCACAGTGCCGGGCCTCCAGCGCTCGCGCACCCGACTGACCACGGAGGGCTAAAGACCGTTTCTCCTCCTCGGATAAGGAGGTCCCTAGCGACCAATAACTAAAAAGGGATAACGCTCACGAAGCACCTCATCGTCGTTAGGATCTAAAGGTGATGAGAAGACGAAGAATGTTTTCCCTATCCATCAAGAGCTCAAACCTATACAACCAACATAAGGGTAAGAAGGAGGGGGAAACAACTAAGAACAGACACTCAAAAGGACAAAACCTATGGGTTCGATAGCTCTACTCATAAACACTCCGCCCAGAAAACCCGGACACGGGGCACACCAAAGAAAGCAGGTTATATCGAGAGGAAAGAAGGAGGGAAATTCAAAACAAAAGAAACCCAACCGACGAGGGTAACCACGACTTTTCACCCCAAAAGGCTGAGAAGACGTGTAACGTACCACCAGAGCATTAAATGCGCACGAAATTCGGGGGCGGCGGACACGAGGATCAAAGCACCTCCCCATCTCGGAAGACAGTGTCATAGGCAATCATGGCGGCATCGAGGAGGTTTCCCAAGAGTCACACCAAGGAAGTAACAACGCCCGGAGCTTCAATGACGAGCCTTGGTGCCGGTATCCCGCCTCGGTCGGATTGAGTGCCGGGTTTTGATTCACACCATCCCACGTTTGTAGCTCGGCGGTCCAAACCACGGCATTCTCTTCGGATGTCGGCCACGGCCAACCGCCTGCAAGCCACAAGGCGCCAATACAACGTCGCATAAGAGATTGAGGGACATCCCGGCTCATCGACCCTCGAACCGTTACCACGTACCCCGGGGAAATGAACTCAACAAATCCTAGCCCGACGCAGACGTCAGGAAATGGGTAACACCACGGATGACATTTACAAAAACAGCATATACCCCAGCGGTCAAAACCTTGAACTACCTGGGTGCGGGGGCAACTGTTACGGACCTAGATAAGGCCCAATCACATGGAGGCCCAACCAAGGGTAGGCGCATCAGATCCGTCATATCCGTAACCCCGGAATATCTCAACTACCCCGGATATCTAGGAATACATCCGCATATGGATAGGCAGTTCGGATAATAGGCCTGGAATCACGCCAAAGCCGCTCCAGGTAGGTCCTATAAATACCCAAGCAACAGCCTAAGGTACACACGCTCTAAACCTAGACTAATCTACATATTGTCACACCGAGCACACACCCCACTCCATCGGCCAAGCGCCGGAGTTGTGTTCAGTGATCCTCTCTCTGTCTGTGTGCTATCACATTGGTATCCAGACCGAGACACTAGATCCTATATCAAATCACCAGCCCATACACGCGGCTGGACATCTGTGTTCTACACCAGAACAGTATTATTAGATGTCTGTCCTTAATATCTATAGACTCTGGTCCTACAAGAGAAGTTGGGATTCAATTCCTCTTTGTAATTTCTAGTTTTTCTGTTATCCTTAATTTTCATGTACATAAATAAATAATCCTCTAATAGGAGGATACATATGCTTAGTCGGAAAAAAGCATAAATACATTAGATACAACCTATACCACCAAAAAAATATCAGATACAATCAATCAGCTTTTGAAGATTCGGATATTCAAAATGGTAATTGCATAGTTGGTATTGTCTTCTTCTTAGGACAAGTTGGTCTTTAATAATAAAAATAGGGTAAAGGAGCAAAAATACACATGTGCTTTATCCCTGGGAGCGTCCAGCGCCATATGCTTTTTTTTATAGCAAAAATACACACTTGGATATCATTTTAGAGCAAAAGTCACATCTACCGTTATGTTATTGTTCACTTCAGCTCTTTCTCTCTCATCACGATGAACAGTAACATAACGGTGGGATGTGACTTTTACTCCAAAATGATAACCATGTGTGTATTTTTGCTCCCAAAAAAAACATATGGTGTTGGGCGTTCCCGGAGATAAAATACATATCTATTTTTGCTTTTTTACCCATAAAAATAATACTTCTGTCTAATTCCGATCATCTTTGCATAGTTGGAATAAAGATATTCGTGTGTGTAAAGGGTACTGATACTAAATTTTTTATTTAAACATATATTCAAAATATGTCGTTACATTTTAAAATTTATACACAAGTATTTTTAAATAAAATATTTTAGTTTACATGATGAGGACTCTACTTTTCGGGGGAAAAAACAAGAAGAGAGCGACTCCTAATTTATTATTTGTGGGATAGTAAAGGCCCACAAAATGTCTGTGAGCCAGTCATGTATGTGGGCTCCTTAAGGCCCAAAAAATGGGACTACCTGACTAATTGTCAACACAATTTTTTCTCTCGTAGTTTCAGATTAGTCAGGGTAAAATTCTGGATAACGGATGGGCAAAAAAAAAAAAAACTCTAAAAATCTATTTAGGGCCCGTTTGGATGGGCTTTTTTGATAAAAAAAACACTTTTTTAATGTCAAAAAAATGTTTTTTAATTAATTTATGTGTTTAGATGATATTTTTTTAAAAAAAGTAAAAGTCACAAAAAAAGCCAAAATGCTGTTTTTTTAAAAAGCTATAATTTGGAGCTTTAAAAAAAAACTAAAAAAAACACTTTTTTTAAAAGCCCATCCAAACGGGCCCTTATTTTGTTTTAATTACACATACTTTCTTTTTATTTTGAAAAATATAATAAAATTTTAAATCGTTAACTCCGTTAAGAATATTCTAAAAATATATTCTTAATTAAAATTTATATATTTATTCACTATTTTACCCTTAATACCCTTAATATTGAATTTTAAACGACATCGGGTAAATATCACAATGTTTTAAAAGTATGAATAATTTTTTAATATTTGTAGGAAAAAGGTGAAATTATAAATTTAAATGACTTATAAAATCTCTACAACCCATATATTTTATCATTTTTTATAGAAAAAAAATATGTTTGATATATAATTTTAAGTCATTTAGAAAGTAAAAATAAATAAGTTTCAATAAATATGATGAAAAATTATAATTATAAATTTTCCAATATCAAAATTGATAAATTTTTAACATATTAGAAAGTTAAAATTTTTTGGTAAAAATAAAAAGTCAAAAGTTAAACTTAACGGTCAACTAATGATTTTGGTAGATAAAAATATAATCTCAAAATATAAGAGAGGTTTGTATAACATGTATTTTAATTTTAAGGGAGTTATATATAGATTTTAAAAACAGAGGAAATGTCTGTGTGGCACAACAGAAGGGTAATTAGAATATTTTAATTGACCGTTAGGGTTTGTAACGGAGGGGCAACATTGCTCCGTTTTGATACTTCAAGGGCAACATTGCTCCGCCGAAAACTTAAGGGGCAAAATTGCTCCTGGGCGCGTACTTCAGGGGCAAAATTGGTACTTAACCCGAGATAAATTTATCTCCAGTGACCCCTAAAACTATGTCGTTTTGGATTAATGAATGGTGTTTATGTAATTTTGTTTACTTTTTTATCATATAAATTTACCGAAACACCCTTCATTAATTCATTTAAAATTACAAACACACCCTTTATTAATTCAAAACGACGTAGTTTTAGGGGTCACTAGAGATAAACTTATCTCCAGTGACTGGAGAAATACTTTTCCCATATATATAAGGGAAAGTCTTCTTCTTCTTTTCTTCTCTTTTCTTTTTTGCAGGAAAGAAATATTTTTATATAAAAGAAAAAAAATAGTACTTTAAAATAAAAACAAAAAAACAATAGTACAAATTAAGTCCATAACATAAAAAGGCCTAACCTCAAATCTAAAGAATACAAGAAAATAACATAGTTGTCATGCCATATTGGTGACATAAATCTATATCATTGATTTTACTTAATTTTGACAATTCATTTTTTTTAATATTTTAAGGTACTGACAGGTACTAAAAATATACTTCATGATACTGATTAGTACTGAAAAAATACTTTATGATCTTTAAAAAATATCATGAAGTATATTTTTAGTACTAAGCAGTACCTGAAATATTTTTTTCAAGACCATAAAATATTCTGTTGGTACCAGTCAGTATCCTGAAATATCCTTTTAGTATTATTAAGTACCCTGAAATATTGTTTTAAGATCATAAAATAATTTTTCAAGATCATAAAGTATTTGTATCCTAAAAATGCGGAGACCTTTTTTTAGTAATATTTGAAGGTACTGATCGGTACTAAAACGATACTTCAGAGAAAAAAAAATACTTCATTATCTTTAAAAAATATTATTGGTACTAAAAATATACTTCACGATATTTTTTTCAAAATCATCAAGTATTTTTTTTCAGTACTGTCAGTATCCTGAAATATCTTTTTAATACTCGTCATTACCTTGAAATATTTTTAAAAAAATGTCTCAGCATTTTTAAGATACCCACTGGTACTAAAAAAATACTTCATGATCTTGAAAAATTATTTTAGGATTTTGAAAAAATATTTTAAAGTACTGAATAATACTAAAATGATATTTCAGGATACTGATTGATATTGAAAAAACACTTCATGATCTTAAAAAATTATTTTTTTTTTGCGCAAATTGAAAAATTATTTTAGGATTCTAAAAACACATTTCAGGGTACTGAATGATACAAAAAAAAAGTATACTTTAAGATATTTTTTCAAGATCATGAAGTATTTTTTTCAGTACCGATCAGTATCCTTAAATATCTTTTTAGTACCTGTTTATACTGATTGCACGCGGCGCTCCTTCTTAACTGTGCTTCTCACCTCTCTTCCCAACCGTGCATCTCGCGGACCTGTTTCTTTTTACTGTAGCTTCCTTAGGTTTTCAATTGATTCCAATGAATTTCCCTAAACGATGGCGTATGCAGCATACGAAGAAAAGATAACAAACATTAAAATAATAGATAATAATAATACTAATAATAATAAGATCTGAAGAATCTTTTCCTTATCTTACCCCATTTAAATATTTTTCTTCTTCAAAATCTTAAATCGTTATTATTTATTATTAATACTATTATTTTATTGAAATTTATATTTTAAATTAAAATCCCCCAAATAATGCATCTAAATTGATATATCTTAAAATCTCAATAAAATCTTTTTAATTTAGCATTGATAACTTCAAAAAATATCTCAAATCTATTAAAAATGAGAAATTATCAATATTACATCAATCAGTATATATATGGATGATGACATGTGTCTTACTTTTTTTAAAATTTTTATATATATATATGCAGATAAATTTTATTGATTTTACGTTTTACAATTTTTCATTCTCTTTCAGATTTTAGGTAAATTCTATGTTCTCACTACCTTAGACTTTCTTCATCGGGTATCTATTTGTGTTGTCCCCCAATAATACCTAGGAGCCTAAACTGGACCTAGACAAGCGCTAAAACTAATGTGTTACAAGCATCCCATAAATACAAGCCCAACACAATTCCTAACAATTAATAGGATAAATAATTATAATACTCCGTAGTAATCTAATTTTAAATAATATAACTAATAAAGAATTTGGAAATAAATAAAATTTTCAGATAAAATTGAAAATTTGAAATCGGGCTCGATTCTGTTTGTTTGAATCTTTCCTTTTTGTTTATGCGATTTAATATGATTTTGTTGAAATCAATTTATTAATCTTCGTATGAGTTAAATTTATTTCAACCGGTTTCGTTGCCGGAGAGGAACGTATAGGCGGTGGACGGTCCCGGTGGAGGGGATTTTTGGTCATTTAACTATAATATACACATTAATTAAATATAAAAAATAAAATGGTTTTATTTTCTTTGTTGCCCATTGGTTGTCTTTGTTGCCCATTGATTATCTTAATGGAAAAGGAAACCGTCAACGACGAACAGCGCCCGTCACACCGATCAAATCCTGAGATTTGATTTTCTTCCCTTATAAGAAGACCTTGGACTATTAATGTAAAACCTCTCCTAACCCCACTGACCTGCGTTAAATGCGTGTAATTCTTTCTCCACATTACTTTTCCTCGAAACTCACGATCCTGTGATCATACCAGGCAGTCTGAGATTTTCCCCTTTCTTCTATTGGTCGGTTTTCTCTCAGCCCCTGAACAACAGCTCTTTGGATTCTCAAAATCTTGGCTCTTTGTGTCGAAAGCCCGGAGATTAGTTCAGATTCGGACCAGATGGTTTCGGAGGTCAAGAAGAAGGGCCATGGGACCCGATGGGTTTGGGTGCTGGTTCCTCTCCTTGTTATCTTTGTTGCAATGTCTATGTCATCTAGTTGTCCCAAAAAAGCTCTTTTTGAAGCTATCAACAAAGCTTGTCAGTGTGCTCAGGTAATTTGTCCGTGCTTGAGTTGACTTCAAGATCACAGAGTAGCTATATTGGATCGTCAAATTGCATCACAATTCTTCCGATTAAAGTGAAAATATGAACTTTCCTGTCCAAATTGCAAGTCGTGACGCGGTTTATATAATGCATTGTGTATTTTAGAAAACTTTATTGCTTAGAAGGAAATCTTTCTGCTGGTATAGTCTTTGATCGTTACAGTTTTACTTGTTTTTCCTTTGTATTATACTTGGGCGATCAAATTTCCGGTTGGAAGCTTTCTTCTGGACAAGTCTTATCTTCAAAAGATTCATCTTTGGTTAAATTTCGTATGCTTGGTGTTGTGTAGAAAGTGATTTAATGCTAATTCCTTTCTGTGCTACACAATACTCATTTTGTGGTTTATATTTTTGCTTTCTGATCAACATATGTCGTTTCCCCCTCTTTTGCAGGGTACGCACAAGTATAGTGGCATGGTAGAGGATTGTTGTTGTGATTATGAGTCTGTGAACCATGTTAACGTGGAAGTGTTGCATCCATCACTGCAAGAGCTTGTGAAAACCTCATTTTTTCGATATTTCAAGGTTTGCTGATCTTCTCTTAAATCGGGAACATCTTGACTTTCCATTATGCAATGCCATTGATACTGTGGTGTTGCATTTACCGAGGATGTCCCAATAATGTGCTTTGCAATTTTGTTTGAAGAAGATCTTCTAGTGTTAGTGTGCCTTGTTCTATTCAATTAACTAGTATTAGTTCGTCTCCATATTTTAGCTTGGGATGCTGTTCAAAACCAATAGCAGAATTTGAGAAGTCTTTCTATAGAGAGGGCGAGTATGTCATTGCGTCTATTTTTGGCCAGTAGAGAGTGTGCAGTTGATTGCTTGAAATGTTTAATAATGTATGCTGCTAGACTCTTGCAATAAATCACAAAGGCTAGTTGTTCTGTGGCAGGTTAAGTTATGGTGCGACTGTCCTTTTTGGCCTGATGATGGTATGTGCCGCCTGAGGGACTGCAGTGTATGTGAATGTCCAGAGAGTGAGTTTCCAGAATTATTCAAGAAGCCTCACCGTCTTCCATCAGATGACCTTATTTGTCAAGAAGGAAATCCTCAAGCAGCTGTTGATCGAACCGTAGATAGAAAAGCTTTCAGAGGATGGACAGAAACTGACAACCCCTGGACAAATGATGATGAGACGGACAACGGTTTGTCACTTCATATCTATGAATTTTTTTAAAACAGCATTTTATTTTATCCTGGTGAATCTGCAAAATAATATATGTTTATGCTGGAGTACTGTTACTAGTATTCATAATTAACTTTGGTCTACACGATTATCTCGAGACTCAAGAAAGTAAACATCTCAATTGATGCCATTTCTCATTTTTCTATGTACAGATGAATTGACTTATGTGAATCTTCAACTGAATCCGGAAAGATATACTGGTTACACTGGACCATCTGCAAGAAGGATATGGGATGCTGTCTATTCTGAGAACTGCCCTAAATGTGAGTTGCCTGTTAAAAGCTTATGCCATTCAATCTTTTCTCTTGCACATTCAAAATTTAAAGATGTCAGCCATGCTATCATTGTTTCTTTACTTTTGAGAAATAATTATCTTTAAAGCAATGATGGAAGAGTAATTGTTTTCCTTACTGTATGCTGATGTTGGGTGCTGTACATGAAATAGATATATATGTGCATCATTTATAGTCTACTGATGAGAGAATATGTTTGCCTTCTGTAGATCCATCTGAAGAGTTATGCCAGGAGGAAAAAATTTTGTATAAATTGATATCTGGTCTTCACTCCTCCATATCAATTCACATAGCCTCTGATTATCTACTCGATGAAGCTACAAACTTGGTAAATTTTGTGTTCTTTTTTGTCTGTAGTACCTGATCCTCTTTTTGAGTAAAATTCTGCATTGCTTTTGCAGATAGGTACAGTTCATCTTGTATTTTAAGATGTGGATGGACTGCTAGCTGGTTTTGGCTTTTAGACTGAAATTTTTTTGATCTAATTTTCTTTTATAATAATAGACCTTATTGACTAATGGACCCTTAATAGTGATGGATATTGAATTAAAACAAACTTAATTATATGCCTAATTTGCTTTTCTTTTTTCTCTTTGGTAATTCCAGTGGGGTCAGAATCTCACCTTGATGTATGATCGAGTCTTGAAATACCCAGATCGTGTCAGAAATTTGTACTTCACTTTCCTTTTTGTCCTGCGAGCAGTGACCAAAGTGAGTATAGATTGTCCTACCACTATTACATATAATTACTAGTCATCATCATATATGGTTGTCTTTACAACTGGTTGATAAGGGTTCTTATACTATCTACACCTGAATACTCTTTAGGCTGGGGACTATCTAGAACAGGCTGAATACGATACAGGTAACCCTATTGAGGACCTTAAGACGCAGTCCTTGATGAGACAGATGCTTTACAACCCCAAACTTCAAGCTGCATGCCCAGTTCCGTTTGATGAAGCTAAGCTGTGGAAAGGCCAAAGTGGTCCAGAGCTAAAACAGAAAATTCAACAGCAGTTCAAAAATATTAGGTATCTCCCTAAATTTAGTGGGTTTAACACTGGCTTTTACTAAAAATCTACCAAGTTTACAAAACTTTTAAATTGAAACTTTGTGGTAGCATAGGCGTCTTTTGAATTAATGCTCTTGCTTTTCTGAATTCTGATACATGTTTAAGAAGGAAGATTGATTGGGTTCTATTTTCTCCTGTTAGATAATAAGGTATACATAAAGGGAAAAAAAGAAAAGGAAAGAAAAATTTATTAGGATAAATAGATGCTGTTTGAATTTTGACACAATTTCTGTGTTTAGATTATGTTTGTATGATAATTTACTGAATTTCTTCCTTCCCAAGATTCTAAGCAGGTTTATCCATAATCCCCTTATCATGTGGGGAATGTAACACAGATAGGAGAGTGAAATATAAACTTATGTCCGGTCTTCCACTAATATGTTGCAACTTGCAAGTGATTGAGTTTGCTACCTGCTTCATTTGATATCTATCATTAGTAATGGCCTTATCATTTGTGGCATGCAGTGCAATAATGGATTGTGTGGGATGTGAGAAGTGTCGCCTATGGGGTAAACTTCAGGTTCTTGGTCTTGGGACAGCACTAAAAATTCTCTTTACTGTTGATGGTCAAGAAAATGGGGATCAAACAGTAAGTTCATTTTGCTCGTCTTTTGCTTTTATTCATATTCCTGAATTTGAAAGGGGCATATATTTTCCATTCATCTGCTAGTCCTTCCACCTTGCTAAGTTTTGAATACAAGAAAAGGATGGAGTTTTTTCTTAAATATTATGAAATAAAATTCTCTAATAATTTAACACTTGTACTTTTTCACAACTCATTATGTCGTTATTCACTTATTTGAAAAAGTTTGTAGAACCAGGACACTGACTCCCAAAGCTTTGCTGATTTATTTTTTCTTAATTATTTTTCCCTCTTGTATACTTGTTAAATGGATACTCTGTTTTTGCTGTATAGATAATTGCTTGTATAAGGTGAGTAAAACCTTTTTGCGGGTACATTTAGGGATCCTGAAGCTTTGCCAAGCTGTAGTCCTTTACTTCCAAATTAATCGTTAAAAAAACTAACGTGTGTGCGCGTAATATTTGTGCTACCATTCACATGCTTGCTACAAGAATTTGTGAGTTGTGTTCTATGGCCACTTGGCTGACCAAACTAAGTATGCTGCACTTTATTGCCTTCAGCTGCAGTTGCAGAGAAATGAAGTAATTGCCTTGATGAATCTCCTTAACCGACTGTCAGAATCAGTCAAATTTGTTCATGAAATGGGACCCACAGCTGAAAGAATTGTTGAAGGGCATGGTTCTGCTCATAGTTTGATCAGTTCTTGGAAAAGAATTTGGTCATACGTATCCAAAGCTTAGGTAAAATGGTTTCTTTTATGGATTTGTTGTGTCCCCTTCACGTATATAAATGCCCAAAATTGTTTTGGTTTGGTTATTGATTGTTCTCTTCTGTTTGATATTTGCAGGCAGAATTTGTTGAGCCCTGTGTCATACTGTACACATTACAACACCAAAACAAGGAAGGCTTCAGAAGCCATTATCTTAGTTGGGAAAATTTTTACAAGGACATGATAGTTATGTATTTTGACTAATTGTATTTAGCAAGTTATAGAATATTTAACACAGGCTTAGAAATGCATTATCATGAATGATGCAACCTGTGATTTGAGTACACGCATAGAATGAGGTAATAACAAATTTACCTTCAGATTATTGGTCAGAACTCAGATCACTATGTAGGGATCTTTGAGGGGCAATCAAGCTTATCATGACATATCGTTTGTATACATGTCTCAACACTGCTTCAATAAATTTTCCTTAGCCCTTTAATTTGAAACTAAAACAATTGTTTTTGTGAGTTATCTATGCATTCAAAAGATAAGTTTTTTTTTTTTTTTTTTTAAAATGTTTCAGCTAATTTTAAAAGTGAATACATGATAAATAAACAATGTCAAAGACCTTTGGATTTAGTGGCACAAGATATGCCCTTTGTGGCACCAGGTTTGAGCTTTGATATTGACGTTAAGGCGGCTATCTAAATTCAAAAAGAAAAAAAGAGAGAAATAGATAGTAAAATTTGAAAAGCATGATGCATTTCTAAAGTTAGGCTTAAAACAAAAAGAAAAGAAAAGAAAAGAAAAAGACTTTCGGCACATATTTTCTCAGAAGAACAAATTTTTATTGCTTCTGGTCTTAAGTATAAGACTTAGTTGACTTTTTTAAGTAATTAAGGAAGCTAAATAAATTTTTTTAGAGTATTTATATTTATCATTTTTTTTCTTCAAATTAATTTGTGTAACGTATAAACTTTTAAATAATTCAATGATATACAACATATATTATGATTAATGATTTTTTTTAGCTTTCTTAATCTCTTAAAAAAATCAAATGAATCTTATATTTTGTATCGAAGGTGAGTATTTTAAAAGGGAGTTGTAAAGGGTTTTTTTTAGGGATTTTTTTTTTGGCATTCCACTCGGTTCACCGGAATCTTTGATTCCGACTAATCCGACTTTTGCCCCGCGTCGGGCCCACGATCATAAAAGAAAAGTTCCTAACACCATTTTTTCCATTTCCACGTTTTGAATTTAGGACATGGTGGTGGGAGAACAAATCTCTTTCCACTTACTCTCAAAGTATGTTGGTTCTATGAGGGATTTTTTTTTTTTTTTTGATACGAGGGGAGGGGGATTGAACTAAGGACCTAAGGGGGGAAATGAATCCCAATATCACTGCACTACTAGGAGTGCCAGTGGTTCTACGAGGGAATTAAAAAAAAGAATAGAAAACAGATTTCTGATTTGCTTACTCCCGAATGATGTCGACTTGAGGCCTTAGGCTTTTAGGATCTGGGCTTCACGGACCCACTGAAATCCGGGTTGTTCATTGAAATGTCTAATCTGAACGATTGAACCCCTCCACTAACCATGAGCTCGCGCCGCAGCTGATCGCTTCCTTCCCGCCTTGTAAGCGAAGAATATAGTGTTCAAGGATTCCTAATTCTCTCTGGGAAACCCAGTTTCTTGATCTCCGAATCTCTCTTCAAAAGACATTTAGTTCAAGTCGTTATTGTCAAGCCTGGGATCAACGTAAATTACCAGGTAATATATTAAGCTGCTGAGAAAATGTGAGAGGCGAATAAATGATCACAAATATGTTCACTTAAGATATCTTGTGTGTTATTTTATCGTTTAGATTGAGCTCTAAATGGTCAGATCATTGCAGTGAATTATCAAGTCGTGTATAGGCTGTGCTTTGGGAATTTTTTATTTGTATTTTAAGAGGCTTAATTTGATATTTTGATTTATAAAGAATACACTTGGATCTGCAAAGTTGGAAATTTGTGTGATTAAATTACAAATTATAGTTATTTCCTAGTGACTAAAGCAAAATATTGGACTTTCGATGCAGTGTTGGGAGAATGCAAGTGCTTTGAATCTTGGAGGATTGTGATAATGGAAGTTAAGGCAGGGAGTTCTTCAACAGTTTCCAGAGGAGGCCAAGCTTCCCAACCAATCTCAGTACGTTCAAGGGAAAATAATCATAATGGTGCGTTTTTCTTGTTTCCCATCGCAGTTTTCAATTTTTTTCCCTTTACGCAGACAATTGAGGACTCTTCTGTTGATGTTTATATATCTATAATTTTTGATAATTTCCGGTTTCTCAATTTGATATGGTGTGCAATAGGCTGGATTGTTACCAAACTAGACATATCAGATTATAGGAGGTTCCTTAAACACACGAGATGCAAGGGAATGGTTTCTCTAAGCCATCTCTCCCTATTTCAAGTTTCAAGACTAGATTGTAATTTTCTGTTTTACTAAGATCAAAGCTGGTGTAATTCTTATCAGCTGTCAAAAAGAGGGTTGGTTCATTTTGTTTTGGACATTCTGTTAATTGACTTCTTTGAGATTTGATTTTTTTTTTGTCGCCTTTAGAAACATACAGTTATAGGAGATATGGCAGAGTAATTATATATTTAAATCAGTTATTTATATACTTCTTCTGAAAGTTCGCATTGCCAAACAGAACTAAGAATAAAGGGATTTAGAGACTAAAAGCAAAGTAAAAAAACAAGAAGAAATAAAGAAATTGCTTCTATGGTTTACTGTAGATGTGCATATTGGTGATTTGGCTGCCATTTGAGCAATGAGAGACTTTGTCACTGTCTACTTAGCTACTGTCAAAGCAGATTGTAATGAGAGTACTTGTTTAGTTGCAATATTACATACTGTTTCAGTGCATTTTATGATATATGTCTTTTTGTGAATAGTGACTGACTCGAGCATGAATTAAATTTAGTGCAGATTTTCTCTGTTACATAGACTAGAAAGTCAGTCTTGTGCAATGGTTTACTTTTAATGCATCTCATGTCTCTACTTTAGATAAGTCTGCGCATGAACTTTCATTTTAAATTCTTTGACCTTTATTTCTTTAAATGTGCAAGCTAAATCTCAATCATGCACTATGCAGGTCGTTGCTACATTTCTATTGATGGGTTTCATTTTCATTCCTGTTGGGCTTGTTACTCTTTGTGCTTCCTATAGTGAAATGTCTAATCTGAACCGTTAAACCCCTACACTAACCATTAACCAAATTGCTTCTTTGGCTCTTAATTTTTCCAGTTTCGCTGCTTCCCGTTTCTTTGATAGCCCACTTCACTTGGGTCTCAGCCTTTCATGGAAAAAGGACAAAGCAGTGTGTTTTGAGTCGGCGAAGAGGCAGCGGAGGGTTTAGTTAGTGGAGAGAATCTGCCTCCGACCCTTCTGGCTTCAAGTTAATTTTATGAAGTTCTTGATCAAACGCCATTTCAGTTATCTTGTCTCTAATCTCAGAAACTCAAGGGAGCCGTCAATCAAAGAGTCCAAAATCCTCCAACACTGCAAGTCTGGTGCTCTTCCTAAGGCGCTCACGCTTCTGAACACCATTAGTTCTGGTGATATCAGTGTTAAACCAATTTTATACGCCTCCCTGCTTCAGACTTGTACTAAAGTGGTTTCTTTTGGTCATGGCATTCAAATCCACGCCCATGTTATCAAGTCTGGTCTTGAAACCGACCGTTTTGTCGGCAATAGCTTGCTCGCACTTTATTTCAAATTGGGTCCCGATTTCTCGGAGACTCGGAAAGTGTTCGATGGCCTTTTTGTGAAGGATGTGGTGTCGTGGAGTTCAATGATTTCTGGGTACATTCGTGTGGGGAAGCCCCAAAATTCTTTGCAATTGTTTTGGGAAATGCTTGAATTTGGGGTTGAGCCTAATGGGTTTTCTTTATCCGCTGTGATTAAGGCATGTTCAGAGCTTGGTGATTTAAAGCGAGGAAGATACTTCCATGGGATGGCTATAAGTCGTGGGTTTGTTTCGAATCCTGTTATTTCTAGCGCTCTGACTGATATGTATGGAAGAAACCACGGTGTGCAGGATGCACGCCAATTGTTTGATGAATTGCTTGAACCAGATGCTATATGTTGGACATCAGTTATTTCAGCATTAACAAGGAATGATTTGTTTGAAGAAGCTTTGGGATTTTTTCATGTCATGCATAGAAATCATGGGCTATCCCCAGATGGATTTACGTTTGGGTCAGTGTTGACAGCTTGTGCTAATTTGGGGAGGTTGAGGCAGGGCAAAGAAGTTCATGCCAAAGTTGTTACATCAGGGCTGTGTGGAAATGTGGTTGTTGAGAGTAGTCTTGTGGACATGTATGGAAAATGTCGCTCTATTAGCGAATCCAAGAGTGTTTTCGACAGAATGAGCAATAAGAATGCAATTTCCTGGTCTGCTATGCTTGGTGTATACTGTCAAAATGGAGAATGTGAAACTGTGATTAATCTTGTTAGGGAAATGAAAGAGGTGGACCTTTACAGTTTTGGGACTATTCTTCGAGCGTGTTCGTCACTGGCGGCTGTGAGACAGGGGAAAGAGGTTCATTGCCAGTACGTGAGAAGGGGTGGGTGGAGAGATGTTATAGTAGAGTCAGCCTTAGTTGATTTATATGCAAAATGTGGCTGCATTGATTTTGCAAAGAGATTGTTCTTACTCATGCCAGTTAGAAATTTGATAACGTGGAACTCCATGATTGGTGGGCTTGCTCAGAATGGAAGAGGGAGAGAAGCACTTGAGTTATTTGAGAAGATGATCAAAGAGGGGATGAAACCTGACTACATAACTTTTATTGCTGTTCTTTTTGCTTGTAGTCATGCAGGTTTGGTTGATGAAGGGAGAAAGTATTTTGCCTCAATGACAAAAGACTATGGGATTAAACATGGCACTGAGCATTATACTTGCATGATCGATCTTTTAGGCCGTGCTGAGCTAATAGAAGAGGCTGAAAACTTGCTAGAAAATGCAGATTGTAGATATGATTCATCACTTTGGGCAGTTCTTCTTGGAGCATGCACCAAATGTTCAGACTCTATCACTGCAGAGAGAATCGCGAAGAAGATGATCGAGCTGGCACCTGATCACCATCTAAGTTATGTTCTTCTGGGTAATATTTATAGAGCTGTAGGCCGATGGAATGATGCTGTGGAGATCAGAAAGTTAATGGAAGATAGAGGGGTTAAGAAGATGCCTGGTAAGAGCTGGATTGAAACTGAGAGTCAACTGGGTTCTGGTCTACGTATGCACAATTTGAGCAATGTTGGAAAAAGTGTATCTCCATAAGTATCAGAAAGGCTACTTTTAGATGTAATAATTTTAATTGAAAATTTTGATAGCAAATTTGTTGTCCAATTAAGGTTTTTCCCATTCAAATTGTTGATTGATTCCAAGTTTTTAAGCTAGTCGGTTCTCTCGGGCCATCAACTTCACCTTGCAATGTTCAAAGAACTTTTTTTTGATAAAAAAATTTTAGGAGAGGGGTTGAGTTCACCCACAGTTCAAGGGCAGGACGTTATGCCTTTGCTTCTCAGGGCATACAGGCTTGAGAGTACACATGCCTCCACCTCAACCTGCATTTCCACAAATTCACATCGCATAGGATGCATCCCTCAGCGCCTTAACCAACTCTAGGATTAAATCTCCTCCCTTTTGGTGATAGTGTCCAACCATTTTGTCAGTTGAACTCAAGGACGATGGGTAATGTTCAAAGAACTTATGAGATGACTTGTTTGGCAAGGCTGTAACTAAGGTAAAAAGCCCATCAAGCTGTAAAATAAGCCCAGCGGAAGGAAAAAGAAGAAGAAGAAGCTAATTTAGACTGTTTGGGATAATTTCAAGGGTTGATAGATTTATTGTAAAAAAGTGGCTTATGATATAAGTCACTTTTTTCAGCTTATGGAAAAATAAAATTAGGAATAAGTGGTCCAATAAGCAATGTACTATTAAATATTCATTTGTATGCATTCTAATTTATCCATTAGAATATATTTAATTGAGTAATTTAGAGTTTTTTTTTTCTAATTTTTTAATAATAATTGAATTTTGTTATCAAATTTAAATTTAAATTTTTATCTTCAATTATCACAATATACCACTCTGGTCTTATTTATAAGTCCAGTTTGACCAAAAAATTTGGTCCTATTTATAAGTCCATTTTGACCAAATAAATGAAATTGTGACAATTTTGCCCATATTAATGATGATGAGAGAAATTGGCTAGCTATATTGGGAAGAGAAAAAGATGAGAGAGATTTGATAATAAATTTTAAAAGGTCCCCATTCATAAATGAGGGTAAAGTTGGAAATTTGCTCTATAATCATTGAGATACCTAAATTTCCTTGGTATGTGAGATTTGGTCAAACTGGACTTATAAATAGGACCATAGTGGTATATAACTAATATATGTGTGCGCAAGCGTGTATGTGCGTGTGGTATTCAATAAGATTTATGACATTTTTAGTGATTTTACATCTCAAATAACTTTTCAAACCAAGAGCCCATTTTTTTTTTAAAAAAAATCATTTATGTCACCATTATCCCAAACATAAATCACATCTACAATCTAATTTTTATCCTATCTTCTATTTGTAAATGCCTATCTACCATCGTTATCCCAAAAGGACAGCAGTCAAGTCGTGTAGGAATATAATGAATGCTTCCTCATGTTTCAGTTTAGGGTTTGTCTGACAATGCGTGTCACAGGGAACATAAAAGGAAGCTTCAATCATCAATATCAATTTATGTCTTTTTTCATGAACAATTTATATGATTTTATTACATTTTAACTTATATACAAATTTTATATTGAATTCCCCCAATAGCTTGGAATGGATATATAGTAGTTCATCACGTATCTTAACCATTAAGAAAAGTATTAAAGAAACTAAAATCATTGGGAAAAAAAGGTTAAGAGTACCTATTTATTAATAGGCTAAAGTATACTTTTAATCCTTTAAGTTTACATAAGGTATACTTTTGATCCCTTAACTTTATAAAGTATACTTTTAGTCCTATAATTCTAGCACTGTTAATTTTGCTAACGAAAAATGCAAACTCAAGTGATTACAATGTAAACTTAAGTGATGACTGTGTAATTAAATATTATTAAGCTTAAATTTAAAATATGGGTAAATTGAAGAATATATAAAATTTGTGTAATTAAATGTTATTAATCATCACTTGAGTTCATTGCGTCAATGTTTTCAGTTAGCAATATTAATGGTATTAGAATTTTATGACCAAAAGTATACTTTATAAAGTTAAAGGACCAAAATTATGCCTTATGTAAAACTTAAAGGACTAAAAATATACTTTAGCCTTATTATTATGTATCATCTTATTGGAGGCAATCATGTTAGAGACTGTCGAGTACTAAATATGAGCATCTCTCTCATCAAGGATTCAAATCTTGGTTTGTTATATTGTGAAGGACTAGCCCCTCCTACTAGACCCAACCCTGCTTGTTATAAGAATCTGAATTTGAGTACCCATATTTTTTTAGTATTAATGTTTTTTATGAGAAGTCTCTATTTGCCTCTTTCCTCCCTTCTTTTGACCAATACTTTAATATTAATCTCCATCCTTCTTGAATGCTTGGCCAAATTTGGAGTCCAAGAAAGTGAGAAAAGATTATATGTCAATATGTGGTGGTGTCTTGAAAATGTTACCAAGTTAATTCATTTTTTTCCCTCTCTCCTCATGTCTTGACCAAAATTCACTCTAAAAAAGAGAGAATTAATTTGGTTTTCATTCTCAGAATTACTTCTTACTTTTGAAGAGTAAATTTTGACTCTTCATTTTGTCTTCTAATTTTAAGCTCAAGATCAAGTGACAATTGTCTCTTTTGTCCTTAATTATGACAATATTATTTCTTGTGTCATTAGCTCTTTAAGTTCTCTATATTGCTTCTTTCTAGATATGATTTCCCTTTCCTTTTGGATCCAAGTTAGGTTCTATGTCCTTCTGACACATTCTAAAGAAATCACGTATTTTTCCCCCACTAATTTTGCACCAAAATTCATTGCATTTTCTAAAACCATTCTATTTCTTATGCATTCTTGGGACTCTTGCTAAAATAGACTTAGTAGTCTACTTTATTCAAGCTTATTCTCTAGCCTCTAGTCCTAGAATTTAAGGTATTACACGTTACACGGTGAACTTCTCGACGCCTAGGGAGTTTATGACGAAATTGAAGTTAGTGGCGAAAGAAACACTGTCCCCAAATGACGGAACCAGTTTCTTTGCCTGTCCTTTGGGCAGGCAGGGAGAGCTTGTCTCATCTGGACGGTTCAGATTTCATTATTTTTTACTTTTATTTTTTTAAAAAAATTATTTTAATAGATAGAGAATCTAAAATTAAGATAATCTTTCAACTAATATTTTTTTCAAAAAAACGATTTTTTAATTTAAAAATCACCAAATAATAAATATGAAATCTGGACCTCCAGATGGGACAAGCTCTCCCTTTGGACAGGCAGGGAAACTGGTTCCCCCAAATGACCCTTTCTGGCCGTTCAAGAAAATAAAGAGGCAGGGACAAGGGTGGACGTAGGGGAGGCGAGGGGTGGCCCCCGCGCCCCCTAATTTTTTTATAAAAAAGAAAAAGAAAAAAAAAAGAGAGCATCAGTCCGAGAGCGCATCTCACCTTCATCGATATATTAAAACCTTCAGCGCATATATATTAATTGAGGATCAGAGATATAACCTTCAGCGCATCTCACCTTTCCTTTAATATATATTAAAACGTATAATGATATAACCATCAGCGGATTTAGCGCATCTCACGTTTCCTTTTTTATATATTAAAAAGTATCATGATAAATAGGTGGAGATCACAACCATTATATATCCAGACTCTTTTTCAGAAAGGCTTTGATTTCTTCTTCTTCTCAGTGGTGGCTGGTCTAATTTTTTTTCAACAGCTTACGACAAATTTTGAATATCAATAAGGTACTTAAAATCACTTTCTTTTAGTAAATTTCCTTCATGAAATTTATTATATATAATTTTATCTTTCTAATGATACAATTTTTATACTAATTAGAGAATATTTTAAGGTTAGAATTTTGGGCAAGTTTTGAATTTTGTTAAAAGATGACTATAAGAATATAGATGATGACTAATAGTTATTTTTAATCGGGTTACTTTTATTCTTAATAATATTTTTAAAATCATATTGGTCATGAAATAATTCATGTTCTTTGTAGTTGATTATTATGGGGAAGAATGCTACCATTGATACTTATTTTAAGAGAAAGAATAGTGAGTCTTTGCCCTCATCTACTCCTAATGTTGAATTGTTAAATACTGAGACTCCTTCTTCAAAGTCTCATAGAATTGAAAATAAATAGGTAGTTAAAGAAGTTGATCTTGCTTCATTGGAAAGAGATCCTGCACTGCGCCGTCCAATATGGAAATATCCTTTAAATCAACAAGATAAAATTCGTCGTGCTTATCTTAAATTTGGTCCATTTCAGTGCAAGCTTCAAAATTATCCTTTTTCTGGACCAGAGAAGAATCAATGTCATTTTTGCTCTTATTGGTTTGATTTGTTTCCATCTTGGTTAGAATATTCTCCAAGTAAAGATGTTGTATTTTGTTTGCCTTGTTATTTATTTAGTAAACCATGCAGTGGTCGTCTTGGACTTAATACATTTGGTGTTGATGGATTTAAAAATTGGAAAAAGGTTAATGATGGAGAAAATTGTGCTTTTCTACGCTATGTTGGAAAAAATGTTATCTCAGTGCATAAAAATGCTGTGAGTTCATGTAGTGATCTTATGAACCAATCTAAACATATTGAGATATTGGTTGAAAACTTTCTTCTCAGGAGATTGCAGCTAATCGTTTGAGACTACAAGTTTCTGTGGACGTGACAAGATGGCTTGCTCTTCAAGGATGTGCTTTTAGAGATCATGATGAAAACTTAGATTCACTTAATCGAGGTAATTTTCTTGAGATGATAAAGTTTTTAGCTTCCTATAATCAAGAAGTTGTAGCAGTTGTTTTAGAAAAAGCTCCTCAAAATGCATCATATAGTTCCCCTCGAATTCAAAAGGAAATTCTTCATGTTTTCTCTCAAAAGGTTAAGAACACAATACGGAAAGAAATTTCCAATGCTAAGTTTTGTCTTCTTGTTGATGAAGCTAGTGATGTATCTAAAAAAGAGCATATGACTATTGTTTTGAGATACATTGATAAAGATGGTTTTATACGGGAAAGGTTTTTCGGTTTTATACATGTGGAAGATACAAGTGCTAAGACTTTAAAACAAGGAATAGTCAACACTCTTTGTCACCATAATCTTGACGTTCAAAATATTCGAGAACAAGGCTATGATAGAGCTAGCAATATGCGAGGTGGATGAAATGGATTGTAGGCTTTAATTTGCACTGAGTGCCCATATACTTATTATGTTCATTGCTTTGCTCATCGCCTTCAACTTGCTTTGGTTGCTGCATCTCATGAGGTAAAACATGTTCATTAGTTTTTTGAAAAATTGAACTTCATAATTAATATTGTTACTTCTTCTTGTAAGCGTAATGATGATGAGTTAAGGGTTGCCCAAACAAATGAAATTGCAAGAATTATTGCTATTGATGAACTCAAATCAGGAGTTGGTCTTAATCAAGTTGGTACTTTGCATCGAGTTGGAGCTACTCGTTGGAGTTCTCATTACAATTCCATATGTAGTTTGTTTAAAATGTTTCGAGCCACATGTGAAGTTCTTGACAATATTTTTAATGAAGGAAAGACAGCATCACATCGTGGAGATGCAGATAATGCATACTCATCACTGACATCTTTTGATTTTATCATCGTATTGCATCTTATGAAATAAATTATGGGTATTACTGAAATCCTTTGTCAAGCTTTGCAATGAGAGTCTCAAGATATTTCAAATGCTTTACGTCTGGTTTCAACTACAAAAGAGTTACTTTTGAAATTAAGAGAAACAGGTTATGATGGTTTCTTAGTTCTTGTTCAAGAATTTTGTATAAAACATGACATTGACATTCCAGATATAAGTGCAAAATATATTGGAAGGAGAGGTCGTGCTCGAAATGAACAAGGTGATTTTTCTACTGAAAAATTTTATAGGGTAAATATCTTTTGTTCTACCATTGATTATCAATTGCAAGAATTAAATAGCATATTCGACGATAATACTGTTGAATTACTTGCTTTGAGCATGGTTTTAGATCTAAGAAATAGGTACTAGTCATTTAATAGTGATGATATTTACAAACTTGTTGATAAATTTTATCCTAGAGATTTCACAGAACATGAAAAATTGCATTTGAAGATGGAGTTACAACATTTTGAGCTTGACATCCTAAGCATCCAGATTTCATTAATTTAGCAACTACATCTGAATTATGTCAAGGACTAGCAAGAACTGGAAAATCCACCATTTACCCTCTTATTGATAGAGTGATTAGACTTGTACTCACTCTTCCAGTTTCTACAGCAACTACTGAAAGGTTTTTCTCTGCTATGAAGATAATCAAGAACATGCTTCGAAATAGAATGGAAGATCAATTTCTTGATGATTATTTGATTACATACATTGAAAAAGAAATTGTTTTGAGTTTTACCACAGATTCAATTATAGATGAGTTTAACAATATGAAAACTTGTAGAGCAAGAGTCAAGTGAAGTAATCTTAATTTCTGTAATAGATTTCTTTCAATTTTTTGTATATTAGGTCTGTATCATATTTCAAGTACTTTTATTTATGATATAACATTTTTTATTTTCGCCCCCTCAGTAAAATTCCTGGGTCCGCCCATGTGCAGGGAGATAGAATTATAAAAGGATTTCAGTACTTCGTCCCATTTTCGAATAGCTTCCCATCTACAATCTCTGTCTGTTCTGGTCGGACCTCGTCGCCGACCTCACCATCATCAACCTTGTCATCTCTCAAGGCATTAGCTACGGTAAACTCACTGAGATTCCTCTCCAATTTCTTTTTCCATTTATATATTATATTTATTCTTTTATTTTTTATGTTATTTAACTTGCCCTGTCAACAACTAACTTCTCTACCTCACTTTTTGGGTCGAAAGAGATGAAACTCATCGCTCAACCTTTTCCCACTAATAGAAAATGTGATTTCTGTATTTATTTTGTAACCACAGTTATTTTTGCTTTTCAAACCTTTTAATCCAAGGATCATATAAAAAGATAAAATTTCATAAATCATAACCTTTTAATCCAAGGATCATAAACTGCAACGATGAATAGGAAAATCCTATAAAAAGTCATTTGAAATACTCAAATTCTAATTTGATCACTAAACTTGACAAATGAATAATCAGGTCATATGCCTAAAGTATGATTTAGAAATTGAATGAAATTACTTTCATGCCCTCGAGTTATTTAAATCCTAAGAAGTTTTTAAAATGTGCATGTTTTTTAAACACTTCTTGAACTCTAAATCCCTCCCCCTTCCACCATTAAAACAAAGTTTGAGATCAACTAATTACCTCCTACAACATTTATCAGTTTGCAAGCAGTCATTTTTCCACCATCCAGCAATACTCCATATGTATTGACAATGAAAATAGCATTATCTGTTTACACAATTACACACCTCACGTTCTTTCATTAGCATCCACCATACAATACATCCATTTAATATTGTGATAAATGAGTCTTCGAACACAAAAGCACATAAGCTATGAGAAAAGAGAAAAGAAAGAAAATGGGTTTGAGGAAGAAGATGATGGTTAAAGTGGGTTCGGTGCTGTTCCTGATGGCGTTCATTGGCTACGACAGGGGCGGCTTGGGTGAATCCGAGTACCTTGCTGGTAGATGCGCTGATGAACGGCTTCTGATGCTGTTAAAACTCCTCAGACTTTGCTTCAATGGTGGAAGGAATGGAGAGGGAGGGTAGGGCGGGGCAGAGAAGGGAGAGGGAGAGAGTGAATCCAAAAGAGAAGAGATGCTTAGAATTAGAGAGGAAGAGAAAAGAAAATGGGTCAAAAATACATTAGAAATTAAAGGGAGTTAGAAAATAAATGTGAATGACAATTTTTTTTTTTGGAAAAAAATAATGAGTTTTTTTTTTTTTTAAACAATTATTAAAATATCATAGATTAAAATTTTTTGCCAGACATAGATTAAAAATTTACACATAAACTGCTGCATGGTTTAAATTTATCTAGATGAAATACTTTTATTATTTAGTGAATGATAAGTGGGTTGGTAATGGCAAAAAAAAAAAAAATCAGTGGGTTGGTAATTTTCTGAAAATGGTAGATGGGAGAGGGGAGAGGTTGTGAGTTGGTGTTTTCCCGAAAATGGTGGATGGGAGGGGAGAATAATTAAATAAGGGCATTAAAGTAAAATTATCAAATTCTGACCTCTTATTTTAGGATTCGGGCAATTCAACTATCTTTTAATGTAATTTTCCTTATATATATACACACACAATTATTGGAAAAAAAGTTTGAGAGCAATGAAACTCTTTTTGAAAGGAGAGAGGAGATAAGGAGAGGGTAGTCAAGTCAGTTTACCCATATTTTGAAAATCCTAGCTAATTGAGTTAATGATCAATTAGAGATTTGTTGAATTTACTAACTTGATTTAAAAAAAAAAATTCTATTTTAAGCAGCTGTATATGAGAATTTTCCCAGATAAATTGAACGAAAAGACTACATATAAAAAAACGCTCTTGAAGACCGATGTACTGTTTGCAATGGGGGAATAGAGTCCCTGATTCATGTCCTCAGAGATTGCCCAATTACTACTGATCTTTGGAAGCGTCTTTTGCCTGTACAATTTTGGCATAAGTTCTTTACATTACCTTTTGACCAGTGGATCCGGTTCAACATCTGTCACCGAGGGAAGAACCAATGAGCAGATGAATGGAGACACCTTTTTGCAATTGTGTGTTGGTGGTTGTGGAGGAGACGTAACTCGGTTATTTTTGAAGGAAAGGCAATCTCAAATGAGTCTCTTCAGCGCAGTAGTTTGGCTATGATTAATAGCTTGCAGGACGCTCGATCCAGATTTTGTATGCGAACAAACCGACAGCAGGGGATGGAAAATAATTCTTGAAATCACTGGAAGTTACCACCACCAGGAACAATCAAGATTAACACGGATGGGGCTTACTCTCATTACACTCCTGGTATAGCTAGTGGAGGTCTTCTTCGAGATGATCATGGCTCCTTCCTTCGCGGGTTCATGTTTAAAGGGCATGATGGAGATAGTATCACGGCGGAACTATGGGGTTGTATTCATGGACTCAAACTTGCTTGGGACATGGGATACCGAGATGTAATTCTGGAAATTGATTCAGCTGATGTAGCAGACCTGATCAAAAACCCCAGCAACCCAGCGCATGAAGATGGTCTACTCCTCGAAGAGCTTAAGGGCGTGGTTCAACGACGCTGGAAGGTTGACATTAACCTCATCAGTCGCTGGGCAAATGCAGCGGCAGATTATTTGGCTAAAGCGAGCCTCTCTTCTTTACCAGGTTTCCAGGTTGTATTGCATGCGGACCTGGACCTTGAGAGCTTTCTCACTTTGGATAAGTCTTAGTTTATTTGGTTGCTGTTTGTATAAAAAAAAAAGAGAGTAAACAATTTAATTGTTCATAGCTTGAAATAAAACTCCTTCAAACTTCTTGTTAGTCACGGCTGAGTATCGTTGAATATTAAATGGTATGAGATTGATAGGAATAAGATGAAAGCGGCTGAATGTTTTGTACGAGAGAAATGGAGGGGGAGGGTTTAAGAAATTAAATCTAAAGGAGTTTAATTTTTTTTTTTTTTTTAAAAAAAAAGGATAAAGTGGCGTTAAACAATTTTGTAAAGTGGAGTTTAAAATGCTCCCTTTAATTTCCCTGAACGATTGGGTTCTTTTTTTTCTTTTAATATTTAGTCTATACATTTATTATAGCCTAAAAGCAATACTCCTCCCATCATTAATCTTGGATCTAATTAGGGACTTGACTTTAGTTCTAAATGTAAGATTTATTCCCCATATTTGTCAATATTTTTTCTAATTTACCCTTATTGATGTTCCCTCAATAAAAATTAAGTAAAAGATATTGATGAAATTAAAAAAAAAAAAGACAATTATGGTGTTTTGGGGAAAAAATCATATTAACGTACTTAACAAACTTCTTTAATGTTTGGCAAAAAAACTAGTTTCCTTAATCTAATCAAAATTAGATAAATATGACTTACATTAAGAACCAGATAGAGAAGAACACAGAGAAGATGAAGATAACAATGAAAAACATGTCTTGTCCACTATGCCTCTTAAATGGGAGAACTTGGCAGACTGAAGCTGCAAATCTTCTTATATATACTCCCTTTAGTCTAAAATATAAGAAATTTTCTAGAAGGAAATTTTTATTCAAAATATAAGAGGTTAAGAGGGTAATTAATTTTTGTTTTCCAATTATACCCTTTATAGGGGGGATAGGTGATAGATAATAAGGGCTCGTTTGGATGGACTTTTTCTATTAAAAAAACACTTTTTTAATATGAAAAAAATATTTTTTTAATTAATTTATGTGTTTTGATGATAGTTTTTTTAAAAAAGTAAAAGTTACAAAAAAAAAATAATCAACATTCAGCTTTTTTTTAAGCTCCAATTTGGAGCTTAAAAAAAACAATGAAAAAAAACTTTTTTTAAAAGTCCATCCAAACGGGTTCTAAGTGCATATTTAAAAATCACATCCTTTAATAATGGCAATATTGGTAAATTTTATCAATTTTTAACACATAAAATGATTTAACTAATATATATTCATTTATTAGTGCGAATTAGTTAACAATTCTTATATTGTATACAAGAGAGAGAAGCATATATCACAGCCAAGCAGGACCATATGGAATGCTCGAAACTGCCTCAATGGCTTGACCACCTTTAGTAAACCATCCTAACCCAGCATCATTATTAATCTAGACTCGTGGATCTTTAAAAATATGCATTGAAAGAACACCCAAGTTGTTGCCCTTTGTTTGTCATAGCATATACATGTTGTAATATGAGTGTGTCAAAGGAATAAGTGTTATACAACGCAAGATTGGAAATACCCTAGTGTATAACAAAATATAAGCTTGAGTAATAAAAAAGTCTAATAACAGAAGTCATTGAACGGACCGTTAGGATGGCCATTCCTTTTAAATGATTTTATTACATTAAATCATCACAAATCCTTATTTTATCACTTCCATCTTGATTGTCATTAAGCCGTCTATAATGGAAATTTAACGTGGTTTCTATTCGTCTTGTTAGTATTACTCGTGGGGGTTTTGCAAAAAACTTTGTAGCTTAGGATTATGGCCTTGGTAAATTCAAGTGTGTTCCCTTTGATTTTGAACCAAAACTCTGCCTTGTGGGACTTGTTTGAAAAAAATTAGGATTGGATAGAATGGTATGAGAAAGAACGTATGAATTTGAATATCTGTGTTGTTTTGGTGTTGTTTTGGAGAGGGAGCAACTGCACCACTTGCCTCAGCAATCGACTTGCTTGTTGAGGCAAGTTTGACACAAGTTTGCCATGACAGGAGGCACACTCACCGAGGTGAGTGGCCCTACATAAATGGATTTGGATTGATGCTTATATGTGATTTAACATGAACCTATTGTGATGTGTATACATACTGATTGATTGAGAACATATTAAAATATAATTATTCATGATTACAATATGTGATATTGAATGAGTACCGCGACATATGAACACTGTGCTTAAAGGAGGTAGAGTAGTGTCGAGTTGTATATATTTATATCTTGTGACCATTTGACATGCCCATGTCTATGTGCACCATAGCAGGCACTATTTAGTAGGGTAATATATATTCCCTTATGCAACACTCCAAGGACTAGCAAGCAGTATTCCCTAAAGGAACCCATGGTCCCTTAAATGCTCTGTAATATCCTTAATTTGTTATAACAAATTCCATGTATGATGTATGTGCATTTGGAAAAATGAAATTGTGAAATCTTAACAAAAGGTCAATTTTACCCGAAATACCCAATTTCGCCAAAACCGAAAATTTTGAGACATATGTTAGCACCAATGTGACATATGGAATTAACACTTCCTTGCTCCATCTTAGAGTATAAAATACAACTAAAGGAATGAAAAGAAGTTGCATGAGGATCCATTAGGAATTATGAGAAAAAAATTGAAGGAAGATTAAAATTGCAACTTTTACTAAATTGTGTTGTATGTACCATAATTATTTAAAATTTATGGACACTTGAGCATGGATTATATGCCTATAAAATGGGTCAATATTTTCCTAAAAATGGCCCAAGAATTTTAGCAAATTGGTTTGCAAAAGAAAAAGTTGAAATTAGATTGAATTATAACTATTGCCATGATTCGTAATTACATGATGATTGAAGGGCAATTTGGTCATTTCCCCCCTCAAACCGACTTTGACCAATATAATCAGCCATTCTCTTCTTCATTCTCATGTTCATTCGTCTCTCATTAGCTCTCAAGTTCCAAAACTTCAAGGAGGAAGAGAAAAGTCCGTGAAACCGAGGTGATCTCTCGTGCTACGGACTTGTAACACCTAGTCATTGTCTTCTCCTACTCCCGAATCACGAAAAGCTATTTTGTTCAGTGATTTTAGGGGTCTGGCCAAAAGTTTGATCAGCCAAGGTAGAGAGAAATCTTGTGAAATCTACTAAACAACGATTAAGGTAAGCGATTCTAAGCCTACTGGTTATGTACTGGAGCTTACTGGTGATTTCTCTAGTTTTCTGTGAGATTGACTAATTGAAACCCTAGGGGGGGCTCTGTCTAATTTCCCAATGTAGTTTAACATATGTATAAGCTCAAAATAACAAGATGAAATGCGATTAGGAACCAAAATTAGGGTGTTTGTGAAGTGAGAATTGCAAAATGGTGACAGCCACAATAAACCTAGGTTCGACTAGATGCAAGGCAGACCATGGGAGTTGGAATTTGGCCATTTTGAAGGTTCCATTGTGTTCAAAATCTGAAATTGTGTGGGGTAGAGGTTTGTAGGAGTTTTGGAAGCTCCGGGAATGAATTGTACCAAAACCTAAAAACTGTTTTGGAAATTCCAATCTGGAAAGTCATTTTGCAACGAATTTTTGGGACCGTAAACGATATCTAATTGCAATGAAATTTTCCAGGATTGAAGTAGACATAATGAGATTTAATTTTATAGGTCATTTGTTAAATTCGGATTTGTGTATACTAATTTAGGAATTTTTGAAGATGACCTACAATTCTGGAATAAAATTTGGACAGAGGTCACTGTTTTATTAAACTGGGAATAGTATGCATGTTCTTAGCTGCTTGAATCATTTTTCATTGAAACTAGATTAAATAAGGAGTCCATAGGATTTAGAATCACCTCATCAGGACACTTGAACTAGGAGATATGATTTTTCAAAATTTCAGTATAAATTCTGGAAAAGTGTTCAAATGTGCGAAAATGGTGCAAGCCAAGGAACTTGATGATCATGATTTAGGTCTAATAGTTCCATATTAGGTACATTGCACTATATGGCATATGGAGTGTCAAGAGTTAAAGTGAGTATTGACCATTGTTCGTAACATGTTCTTATAGGAACTTGTAGTCGTTCGAAACAAGTAGAGTTTTGCAATCGACTCGAATAAAGCAATCAGATAGTAACTCTAATATCACATACTCTGTATAGATGTATATGTCTCTTTGAATCATATATAGAATTGTCCCGTCCCGTGTGGGACCAGCACCACTCGTGGCTTGTTCGAGCGGAAGGGCTGACCATGGAGTACCTTCACGGTGGTTAAAAACTAGGTGTAGGACCTATTGGACCGGTAGTCCTTAGGTAGCTAACCTAGCTGCATTCAAGCGACTCGGGCACTTTTGATTGAGAACTCCGACGCACAGGAGGACTCTCGGTACAGGTCAACTCGTTTTACTTAGCGCTATGATTATATGATATGTATATGTTGGTATGACTGTATAATCTGCATTATGTGTTTTGAATGCTTTATGCTATGTGAACTGTTTACCTTGGTTAAATTTCATATACTGTGTATACTTTGTCTATGAGATTAATTATTACTCTGGGATTCAAGTTGAATCCCAGGCGTTTCCAAGAGCTCAGGATCTGAACATGGTCATAGTGGCAGACAAGGTGATCCAATGGAAAGGCAACAAGTGCATATTACTGAGGCTGCCATTTGAATATTAGTCGAAGATATAGAATTTTTGTTTTACTTAGCTATTTTTCTTTTGAGACTGTATATTTTGGCATTGATGTAATAGATCACTGTATTAAGAACTCTGTATGTATTCTTGTACATTGCCAATAATGTTTTTAATTATCAGTGTACTATTACATACCTATGTTGCTCACTAAAACTCATTATATTACTTTGACAAATTCGTAATTATAAGGGGTATGCCATTTTTGGTATCAGAGCAGTGGTTTTAGGCAATAACAAAATAGTATAACGGATATAGTCTTGGTTCTATAATGACATGAAATGATTTCTCGGGAGATCAATAGTCAGAGGTATAGAAGGAGTGAATCACTTTTATAAGTAAACCAGCCTAGTCGGTACAGGACCGAAAAAGAACGAATAATTCATCTTTTCACTTTGGGCGGTTCCAGAATAATGATCACTCCGAGGAAAAGAGTTAGACAACCACCACCCACATACACCTTCGGACCTGCCACCCTATCTGAAATTTCATCAGTGGGAGACAATGAACAACCGATGGAACTCTCAGATACTGAATTTGGAGCAAATTTTGTATTGGGAATTGTGCGAGATCATCAAGAACATCTATGAGCATGCTATGCAGGTGATGCATACTCCCATAGTATAGTACCAGCAGTAATTGGGGCCGTAAAGGCTTTATACTGGCATCGACAGGAATTGGATCTGCATTTCTCAGACCAACTTTGGATTTGTACTATCATGAATTTCTTCCCGAACACATCCTTCTTGAATAGGAAGAAGAACCAGATAATAGTGGAGGGTCCCAACAACGAGCTTCATATCTTTATTCATCATATTGAGGACTATGTGAACCGATATATGTATACTGAGTAGGAATGACATTAAATGACTGTATAAAAGATTGTAACCTGTATTTTGGCGTCGGTGTAGTATGACTCAACTTTCTTAGGCAAAGAACATCAGTAGTTAGTACCCATATTTTGTTACAGTGTAATTTGGTTAATCGTGCTCGGGCAAGGGAAATGGTATGATGCGTTACCTCCCTGGGAAGTTTTTTGCAAAAATAGTGAAATGTAGTATTCTGAGCATGACATGCAATTGTAAAGTTGAATAATTGTTTGTAACTGTTGTACCTATGGATATATGATGTTTTAATGTATTTGGGTATTAGAGATAAGTGAAATGACCAAGTTAATATCTACCTTTTTTTGCCAAATTATAGTGATAATTAAAGATGGCTCGAACCAGAGGCAGAGGTAAAGGTAGACCTCCCAAGCAAGAACAGATGCCTGAACATAATCCCCCATAACAAAATCTGTCAAAACAAAACCCTATGCAGCAGATGTTGAGATTAATAAATGAACTCAGGGCGGAAGTACATGAGTTGAGAGCGAAACAAAATGAGGATAGGGGATGAGCAACAATTGATGAGGGGGAACAAAGTGAGAGATCCTCCAAATCTAGAACTCAACAGCAAGAACAACAAAATAACAAGGTGGAGGAAATGGCTCAGTACTGGGGTAGCTAAGTTTTGTAAACACCAACCACTAGTATTTCGTGGGAAATTTGACCCACAAGCAACCGAGGATTGGATGATGAGGTTAAAGAAGATATTCTAAGTTCTCGAGTGCCCGGTTGACAAAAAGGCACAACTAGCTATTTATAAGCTGGAAGGGGATGCTGATAGGTGGTGGAAAACACCGAAATGACTTTGTAGGTCAAAAATATCCCAGTAACTTGGATATATTTCAGGAAAAGTCTAATGAGAAATATTTTCCCCATTTCGTCAAAATCGCCAAAGAGTCAAAATTTCTGGCTATACAACAAACCAGTGACAAAAGCTTTGATGAATATCTTGCCCGTTTCATCCGGTTATCTCGCTATTCCATTTACTTGAGATATCAGGATGATGAGAGCTGGAGTGTTGAAATGCTCGTCCAAGGACTGAGGCCTAAGATTAAAGAGAAGCTAATTTCCCGGCAGTTTCAAGAATTTTATCAAGCGGTGGAAGAATGTACAATTGTTGAAAGTAATCTCAATGAGTTGCGTACGACTAAGGGAAACCTGACTCGTAGTGAGTCTAGTCGGGAAAATTTCTCGCAGAAAAGGAAAGGGCAAGGGTTTAAACCCCGAGGGGATAACAAAAGACCCTCTCAGGCTGGGCAGTGGGCTTACCAAAGACCCCTAGCATCACAAACCTATTTTTGGTTTGGTAAATCACACCTTGGTAGAACTTGCAATGGATGGATGACTTGCTTTGTCTGTCGAAAACCGAGTCATTATAGTTGATATTGCCCACAATAGATAGTCGAAAAGAGACTACATAAATAAGGCAGAGTCTTTACTATGACTCATGAGGAGGCCCAAAAGTCTCCAAAGATGATTCAAGGTACTAATATGCTTCATGGCAATACATTATAAGTATTATTTGATTCGGGTGCTAGTTATTCTTTTTATTGCATATGATTATGATTAATGGTTAAGACTGAGTACCCATAAACTATTTATGACCTGGTTGTGTTAACACCACTTGGTGTTAAATCGATAATAGTTGATGTTTGTCTAAATCGTGTTGTGAGTATTAATGGTCATAAATATGTTGTACGTGGATTTAATTTGTTTGTCCCTGCACGGTATTGATGTGATATTGGGATTGAACTGGTTAACGGTGAATAATTTGATGTTAGACTACAACAGCAAGAGGATTGTATATCTAAATCCGCCGTAAAATGTTAATCTAGATGGAAACCTTAATTTTCTCTCAATGGCTAAAGTTGAGAGATGTTTGAAAAGGGTCATCAAGTGTACATAGCGTTCATCTCAGTGCAGTCAAGAATTGAAACTACACTAGAAAGTATACATGTGGTGAAATGAATTACCTGAGGTATTTCTATGAGATATTAGGGGATTACCTCGAGAAAGAAAGTTGAATTTGTGATTAAGCCTGGAGATGGACTAATATTGAAAGTCCATACAGTATGACCCAGATGAGATAGTTAAATCAACGAAAAGCAACCTAGTAAGATCTGGGTTTCCTAGAGAAAAAGGATTTATATGATCCATTATATCACCCTGGAAAGCTCTAGTGCTAGGTAGTTGTGTATGAATATACAGTGGGCAGTAAGACCTATTAGGCTAAGTATATCCTTAAATCGTTTGATCTGCTATGTAGATATTGAGGAGCCCTAAGTCTCGTGAGACTAAGTGTCCATAGGCTGGCAGAAGCCCACGATCGTTAGACCTTGGATTTCATACAGTGTTCCAAAAAAGTGAGAAGCCTGAAGGATCGTGAGCAATGACTTGGAAAAGCCAGAAGAGCTGAAAGACTGGAATAGAATGGGCTGAATGACCCATGAATGGCCCAAATAACAAGGTCTAGAGCCTGGAGTGTTACATAATGACTATCTATAGCAGTTGTTTGGTTCCTGGATATGTTTGAAAATTGAATTTTGAACTTGCTAATGCACCTGTTATGGGTTACTGGGTATCTCACACCATTTAGTTTTGCATAAAACATTCAGTATGTGTTACTGGGTATCTCACACAATTCAACTGAGCAAGGAAAACCTTCAGTATGTGTTACTGGGTACCTTCCCAATGGTATGGTATGTATTGGGATCACACAATTCAACTGTGAGGGGAGACCTTCAGTATGTGTTACTGGGTATCTTCCTTGTGGTCTATATTGTGGCCACACGACTTAATTGAACGGAAGAACTTTCAGTATGTGTTACTGGGTTTCCTTCCAGTGGTAGTCGAATATGGAATGGAAGAACCTTCAGTATGTGTTATTGAGTATTCTTCTGGTGAAAGCTCTGCCTTTCCATCCACCTCGTGTGGTCTTGAGATTTAGCTTGCTCAAGATAAAATTCATTAGCATGAGGAAACTCCCTCCAGCTTTTAAGGTATACAAAAAATTGTAGAAATATACCTACTTCTTTTGATGGAGTAGTGTTGTCGCCTAAAGACCACCTCATAAATGCATGACTGAATACATCATGAATAAGTGGAATAGTCCTACATATAAGAGAAATTAATATCTTAACAAGAACACATTGGAGCATGATCAAGTCAAATTCCATTTGTAAGTGACGAACACATCATGAACAAGTGGAATAGTCATATGAACAAGAGAAATTGATTTATTAACAAGAACACATTAGAGCATTATCAAGTAAAATTTCATTTGCAAGTGACGAACACATCATGAACAAGTGAAATAGTTCTATGAATAAGTGTAATAATCATATGAACAAGAGAAACTAATTTATTAACAATAACATATTGGAGAGTGATCAAGTCAAATTCCATTTGAGTGGTGAACACATTATAAACAAGTGTATTGTTCTATAAATAAGAGGAATTAATTTCTTAACAAGAACACATTGGTAGCCGCCGGTGGTGGGGCCCACCGGGGGGAGGGGGTATTTTTAGTTTTTTTTTTTTTAAAAAAACTTAGAGCAAAAGTGTAATTTTACCCGAGTTACTGTTCATTTCCATCCAACTTAACGGTTGACTAACGGTCAACTAAAGGCCGTGGTGCTGGGCGCTCCCAGGAGTAAAGCTCGTGTGTAAAATTGCTCCTTATCCCTTTTTTTTATTAATTAACACACTGAGTTAAAGACTAAAAGGGATAGAGGGCCCCACCAAAAAAAAAATCCCCACCCACCCACCACAGAAAATTGCAAAGGAAAGATCATGACAAAAAAAAAACAAAGAAACCAAGGCAAGGAAAGACAACCTCAAACCAGTTCTTCCGAGCAATTTTTGGGGAGGAGGGTTTAGCGGGAAAGAGAGGTGTGGAGGAAGAAAAAAATCATTGGAGATATTGAAAAAATCCGGAGCTTCTATAGACTCTTCTCCATCACCTCCATTCTCTGCCGTCGTCGGTGTGGGTGTATGAAAAACGCTCTCCTCGTCTTTTCCTCTGCTCCTCGTCTTTTCCTCCGTTCGGATTCTAGTGATGGTTCCGATCAGGTAGTCGAGGCCCAAGTCAAGGGAGCTGAGTCCTGCGACGACGAGGCCTACTCCAGCGTTGCTTCAGCTATCGTGCCTACTAGTCCCAGACCGGAAGATTATCTTACGGTTTTACATGAAAGTCGAAAACGGCAAGCCCCTCATGCAGGTGCTTTCCTACTTAAATATGAGCCAGAGGTTGATTCAAGTGTGGCATCTGGTTCTGAAACGAATAAGAGTGTATATGATTTAAAAGGAAAACAGTTGTTTAATCATCTTCATGAAGTTGGTACCCTTGCTCAGATTTCAAGCATTTCAGGGAACCAGGTAATCCCTATAAAAAAGGAACTAGGATTGGAGACAGATGACAAAACTGCTCTTACTAGAAAATTCAAGAAAAGGATTGAACCAAAGGGAGATAAGTGGTGAGCAACGTCGTTACTTGTTGTGCCGCCTTAGCTTCTGTCATTGTCTTCTTGTGCGTAGCTTCTTCATTCATACATCTTATTTGACTTTGTGCACCTCCTTTATTTTCTTCGTAGCTAAGTTCCTCTTTGTTGAATTCATCTTTTTTTATTCATTTAACGAGCATGTACTTCCCCGTGCGTTGCACGGGTTGATAGTATTTCACAGGTTACTCAAACATATTTTTGCTTCTTAGATGATGCAACATTCTTAACTTAAAAATATATTAAAACATCATTACCAATGAATAATTACATATTATAAATGAAACCTCAACAATAATAAACAACAATATTCTCCAATCGATTCAGAATACATATTCCAAATTCAAACAATGTTAAATAACAAAGTCTTCTAATTGATTAACATTCCTAAATACTTGTGTACACATTTGAATGTTAATTATTTTACACGAGAGTCATCAAAAGTTGGGTAATTTTATGGATATAAAAGAAAAAGTGAATTTACAAAAATGCCATGTAACAATTTGCTGGGAGTTTGCAATCTTAAAATGCCACTTCCTGTAATACAAATAAAATCAAATAAAACTTTAACTATGCCTTCATACGCACTGCATCTGCCTGGGAATCGTCATCAAGTTTTGAGAAGTATAGTTTTGAGAACTGCGAAGTATTAAATCCACTTGCACCAAAAAAATTTAACACAACAGCTTCTACCCGAAGAAAGAATAAAAGAATGACTACATTATGACCATATCGAACTTTTTAAAATGTAGAATCAAGACAAGGAAATTGCTCAAGAACAGGTATAATCTTGTATAAACCTGCAAGGCAATAAGAAAAAACTCCTCAAATTGAAACAAAAGGATAGCCAAAGACGACTGGCATGTCATACAATTTGAATGAGTAAGATTGATGAATAATGATAGAGATACATACTTTTTTCAGCAAATCAAATATAACAAAAAAGACTCATTTTTCAATAGGTAAGATTACTCGGTTAAGAAAAAAGAATCAAACAGCCAACATTTTTCAGCAAACCACCAAAACATCATTAACAAATTATTCATAAGTTTGAAGAAGAATTTTTCACCTCCAAATATTTTGCTTGTCTCTCCATCTCAGCATATACTCTTTCTTCCTCGCTCTGGATCTCTTCTAGAAAGCTTGTTTGAAATGGTTCTGCAGACAAAGACAATAAAAGATGGGTTTCTAACAAAATCATTGCAAGAAAGCAAGAACCTTGACTAATGTACTGTGTGTTGAATATTTGATGTCAAGTTGAATAAAAAGGCACAGTGATTTGATTATGTGTTTCTCTTTTATGCTCTTTCCCCAACTCTTCTAAATTTCTACAATCTATATATCAGTTTCTATACTCAACGGGCAAAGATGTTCAACCCTGAAATGAAATCATCAAATATTGTCTCTGCATGCCTATTTACTTCCATCAGAATATGTGTTCAAGATATATAAGATGAATCGTTCACAGTAATACACACATATATGTACATATTTATTTGATGAACCAAAGGGAGATAAGTGGTGAGCAACGTCGTTACTTGTTGTGCCGCCTTAGCTTCTGTCATTGTCTTCTTGTGCGTAGCTTCTTCATTCAGACATCTTATTTGACTTTGTGCACCTCCTTTATTTTCTTCGTAGCTAAGTTCCTCTTTGTTGAATTCATCTTTTTTTATTCATTTAATATACAACTCACAATGTGTAGGTTCATTCTTTTCTTTTCGTCATTTGTTGACTATTTGGTTTTTCATTCACTAAAAACCATCAGGACATTTCTATAGCTATCTTGTTTCTTCTATTTCCTTGTTGTCCATTTTTTGACTTTTCAAAATGATTGAAACACTATCAAGAGACTTCAACAAATAATCTCGTATCTTCTAGTCTAGCGGTGAATCTATGGAGGAAAGATCATCTGCCTTTCTGGGCCACCAGGAGTGGCTAAAACAAGTATTGGTCGTGAGGGAGGGAGCAACAATTGAACCTGTTGTAGTCAATGCTCAGGATATTGAACCTAAAGAACCAAGAGTAGATTCTCAGGATAGGTTAGCAGACAATTGTGGTCGAGAACAAATGAGTGAAACCTCTATAGAGGCTGACAAGGAGCAAACTGAACTACAGAGTCTACATTTCCTCCGCAGAAAATGCATGGTGGTTTCTTTTTTTCAATATCATTTCCTGTGGATGAACTTGCAGGCGCCGCAAAGAGGGGGTGGAAGAGGCGGAAGAAGGATGACGCTGAGGGTTAGCCATGAGGAGAAGGAAGGAGGAGAGTGAGAGAGGAAGAAAGAGAAGGACTGTGGAGGTGGTGGTGAAGGTTAATAAAATCTGGTTCTTCCTTGACTAAAGATATTGGAGCAGCATAATAAAAGAGAAGCAGTGTGAAGGTTAATATCTTCCTTTACCAAGGCTTGCTGACTTTGGATCTGCAATAAAAAAGAAGGAAGAAACTCTGTCGTTTTACTTGCTGTAGAAAAAATTTTCTACCGCTAAAACAGAAATGTTAATCCCTTTTGTAAAAGCCAAATGTCTTTTATGTATCATTTTACTTTTGTTTGATTAAAATTGTCTTTTTATAATAAAAAAGAGGCAAAGTTAATGTTTGTCTCTCTAATTGGGGGAAAAAAATTAGTATCACGTTATTTATATGGCCTTCACCGTGCGTGTTTTTGGGCTTGGTTTTATGGCCTTCATAAGATGTCATTGATAAAGCAAAATTATCTTCATGTTATTTTAGGCAAAAGCACGTTTTAAAACGGTTCATGCAAAAATATGCATAAACTTTCACTAAAAATACATCCAGCATCATATATTTTTTGAAGGTGTAAAAATACTCATAAACATTCATAATTAGAGCACAAATGTCAGGACCATTAAATGTAACCTAAACACTGTTACTTTTTGTAGTAGGCCCACATTATTTTTACATATGCATATGTAACAGTGATATGTTATATTAAACAGTCCTATCATTTTCGCTCCAATTTTAAATATTTATAGGTATTTTTATACCTCCGAAAAGTATATTATGCTGGTCACTCTTTTAATACAAACTCATGAATATTTTTTGCCCCCAACCCCTTTTAATTATAGCCAACAAATTTTAAATACATTCAACAAGGCAACAAGCTAGTCAATGTAATTATGGTGTGCTGAAGTTAATGCAGATATGAATTTTCAGAACGCTTGTCGTATTTTTTTTTTAAAAAAAAATTAGGTGATAGTACTGATAATAATGTTTGTATACCTTTAGTTTTTTTATAACTACAAATTTAGGTGAGTTGGATTCCGAATAGCTCATCAAAATTAAGGTATGTCTCTGAATTCTTATAGAGGTACTTACACATTATCAATCGCCCATCAACAAAACTTTTATATCAACAACAGTGGTATTGAGAATTGTTTCTCCCCCTTAGGTCATGAGTTTAATCCCCCTCCCCTCGCGTTGTATCAAAAAAAAAAAAAAAACAACATGATTTAAACTTGCAACCAACTCAAATGAATTATGAACTGACTATTTATCAATAACTGGACCAAGCTTTATATATTCTAATAAAATTGAATGTGACTTTTGTGGTCTCCTCACAAGTCATTCCTGCCTCTGCATTTAGGATAAAAAGCAACCAAGTACATCCAAATTTTTTTTTTTTTGAATAATATTGGAATCAGATTGTCAACAAATACATTACAATATCATCAGCAAAGACTCATACTCTACATCAACGTTCGCCTCTTGAATAAGAGGGTGAGGTTGGTCAAATAGACAAAAATTCTTATCTTTACTATGAGAGTATCTGGCTAAATAATCAACAATAATTATGGTCTCTCTATATCTGGGAGTGACCACAACGTACTTGTCAATCTCTATAAAAAACATCATAATATTATCCACAATGTCCTTGAAAGGATGATACTGATTACATCCTCTCAACATATAATTTATGGCCTCTATACAATCAGTAACTAAATTAATTTTCCTATGCCCTTTAGGCTAACACAATTGTAGATCCAGAATGCAACCAATTAATTCTGCAAAAACTAGTGGAACATTAACTAGTTTACAACTGAAGCCTACAAGCCACATGTCATTTTGATCTCGAAGGTAACCTCCGCACCCACTCCTTCCATCCTCCAAGACTGAGTCATCGACTGCTACTTTGATGAAGTCATCTTCATGATGATTTTGATTTGTATGAGAACTATTACTTCTCTTCTCCATATCATCTGTTATGAGAATATCCTTATTCGAACATGCTCTAAAAAAACTATGTTATGCATTCAGTCCCACATTAGTCACCTCATAATCAAACAACTTTTTACAGCTTGATACTCATGCATCCCATCAAAGATATCCAAACAATGTTGGCTACGGAACCTTCTTTGTATATTCTTTGCCAATCTCATGAGTCAGATTTCATTTGATCCAATCCGCCCTTTGTAAAGAAAAGAATGTATTCCATTTTTCCTGTTTAACCACTGATTTCCACCATTCCCTGACAATAGTGCAGTCACACAACATATGCATCAAGTCTTCATCCATCTCGCATCTAAAAGGACAAGCAGCCGACGTCTCCAATCCTCTCTGCATCCTTAGCTTCGATGTATGAGTTCTTCCATGAGCAACTAACCACATGAAGGCTTTAATCTTCTCCGGAACAGACCATCTCCATAGAATCTTTCATATATTGTCCACAATTCCAAGCAAACTTTAGCCCACCAAACTTGAACATTAATAAAAAAATATATTTTATATCTTGTATGATGTAGGTAGACTTTAATTGGTTTAAGAAAATGGAGGCAAAGAAATATTTTAATGAGTTAAAGTAATTTTCAAAAAAGATAAGCGGGGGTTATTGCATTTTAAGAGATAAAAGTAGAAAGGAAAAAAAAATACCAATTAAAAACTTGCATGCATATTAAAAATGTAAAAAATTATTCTTTTCTATAATTTTTTTCTTCCATATTGCAAAAATAACTTTGTTTTACTTTAAAATTTACTATTCTGTGTATATTAAAAATATTAATAACAAAAAAAATTTACTCGTAAAATTATTTTAGAATATGTTATTTTAAGACTTGTTATCCCATGCATAAAAAAATATGAAGAACATTTTGTTATTTCAAGATATGTGATCCCACGGAAATTATAATCTGATCAACATGTTTTTATTTAGAATTTATTACTCCACAAATAAAAAAACCACCTGTTTTAGTTTAAAAGGTTTAATTTCAAAATTTTACTCTTTACATGAGAGGTCTTCATTAATTAGTAAGAAAAAGATTTTTTTTTTTTGTAAATACCTTTTGAAATATGAGATTTATCCTTAAGTTATGAAAATCTAATTTATCTAAACTTATATTAGAAAGCTAATATTATCATCAACATAGAATTGATCTAGCAGTTTAAAACACCATTAGATTCCTCCCGTTTTTAAGTACACTTGTGTTGAAAGTAAAAAAAAGGGGAAGAAAGCTAATATTACCTTAAAATGACTAATATCACATTTATATTTATAAAGATAACACTCCAACCAATGAACGTCTCCTCACTCATTTTCTTTGCATGTGGGCTTCTAGGGATGTCGTGGTCAAATTGATTTTGACTTTAGGTCCCACGGCGTCACTCTCAGAGAGTCCCCAGTCGGCCGGGTATGCCATTGCACGTCCCGTTTGAAGACTTTTAAGGCCGCCCTTTTAATGTCAATTATCATATTGATATAGTTGACTAAGAGGTCGACGTTCACCTTAAAAGAGAAGAAATTCGATATCTATTAGTCGATATGAAGGTTTTGTTGGTAAACAATCTATAAGTACCTCTACAAATGCTCTTTGAGTCTAGAAACATGCTCTAACTCTGGTGGGATACTGATGTCTACTCCACCTAAACTTTTATGTATAAAAAACAAACTAACACCAAGTATCATCTCCCTTATAGGTTGAGATGATAAGCGATTTTACTCTTTAAGGAGAAGAACATAAATTTAAATCTTAAAAAAACGTGTTTGTTGGAAGAGGTGAAAACCTTTTCATTCTAAACCTTAAAAAAGAAAACCCTACATCAACTAAAAAAAAAAAAAACCTACATCAAGGGCATAAACATTTTTAGGAGTCTTGTGATAATTATATAGGCACAACACGAGGATGATGATTATCCATCACTAATTAGGAAACCCTCAAACAACTTAAATGATTTGGCTTTTTCTGAACATGTTTCACTCACCCAATCTGCCCTTCACTTATTTAATAACTTATTGTCAAGGCTACTACTTAATTATTTAAATAATTAAGACGGAAGAAAATCCTAAACCTAAACTGGATAAGTCAAACTAACTAGTGACCCATACTCAAAATATTTTATTATTTAAATTATTAAAAATAAATATTAACTTAAATATTTCAAATATAACAAATAAAATATTATTAATTAAATATCCAAAAATTTATTAATAACTTAATTTCAATAAATCAGCTTGTAATTAATTTTGTTGTCGATTTTTAAAGAATTTTTTTGTCTTTAATATAAATTCACCAAGAGATTAATTAATTAATGGTTTTTTTCCAATTTTAACTTCATTGAATTCTCATTAGATAAAAAAATAGAGATATATGAGTATGATTTTTAAATATAGAAAAATAAATATAAAAATTTTAAGAAGGGTAAATTTGGAGAGAGTTATATCAATTTAAAACATATTCAATAACTTAATTATGATTTCTTGTTAAATGATAATTAGTTAAAATAGAATTATAACAAGAATTTAGAGTGATATAACAAGCGTCATGTGTAGTGACATGGACCAAATTAAATTTTGGGAAAATCCGTATCAGGGCCCTTTTAATCTAAGAAATCCCAAAAAAGGCCCTAAGACTCTGACATTCCCAAAAGAGGCCCCAGGGCCCTTTTTGACATTTGAATATTAAATGAAAAGACAAAAACACCCTTAGTTTAGTTTCACTTTCCTCTTCCCTCTCTCCTCCGTTTTTGACATCTAAATATCAATATTCTCTCTGTTTTCTGGCAATGGAGGAGGAATCTGTTTTCCAGAGAAGGAGGAAAGGGTAGAACCTTTCAAGGAGCTTGGTATCCACGCATATTATACGAACACATGGGGATGGATAAATTCTTTTGACCTGATATATCGCGGGAAGGTTAGCAGGGAAGGAGGGAGCTTATTTTTTCCAGGAATCGAAACAAGTGGTGGGAAAATTAGTGCAGAAAAATCCCAACGCCAATAAAAGCCTCGACGCTGTCACTTCTTCGGCGGAGCACGAAGTCCAACATCAAGCTGACGTGCTTCCTGAGGTCCTCAGACACTCCTTGCCCTCCAAGGTCTTCAGAAGCGATGCCGTTTTGGAATCCTCCTCTTCCCTTGTCAATCCCTCCAAATGGGTCCTTCCTTCCCAATCCAAATCTGCTTCTTCGTGTGTCCCGATGCTCTCAATCCTCTCCGAGCTTATGTTTCTCTCCCTCAAGTCACGTTCGGCCCCAAAAGGTTCTCCCCCCTCCTGTTTAGGTTATGTGGTAGTATGGGAATTAGGAAACATTTTGTAGTTCGTAATTATATTTTCAGTTGCTTTATATTCTAGAATTTGATCTTGATTCTGGGTTTGTTTAGGGTTAAAAGGGAAATGCTGGGTAGTGATCCATTTTTTCTGGATTTGATGCTTTGAATTTCTTCTAAATTTGACTATTTGAAGTGTGAATTTCCGAGAGAAATATATCCAGCATGTATGGAGTCATTTAAATGGCGAATTCTACAATTGGTGTGTTGATTTGCACGCATTGTAATTGATAGAAACCATCAATTTCTCAGGAAATTGGGAGAATACATATCCGTTATTGGTGCTCATTTACATGCATATCAGTGTCTTTCTTTGTGACTTTGTTTTGCCCCTGTTGTAGAAGGAATTCTGATTGTTGTTGATGGTTCTTCAACGTTTATTGTCATTTCTTTTCAACATGGTTAAACCAAAACTTGAAGTCTCTAACATTCTGTTTTCATAGACTTGCTTACATGTTTAATTTGTTTCCTTTAGTGCTTTACTCATTTTCTAGGCTCTCCTTTCTTTTTATGTTCTTCAAGTGGTGAAGGCTCTTTTTTGTTTTTGGTTTTAAATGAGAGTTGCTAACAATGTTTTGTAACTTAATGGTTGCATATGGGAATTGCCTGAAATGTCAAACTTGGTCTCAGCCTCAACTGCTAATGAATTGAATCAAGACAGGCACCCCACACCTATTAATCCGAAGAAGATAAAAGCAGCAGCTGAAGGGCTTGCAAATGGTACATTTTGTTGTTCTCTATGTCTTGTTATGGGGCAAAAGTGGCCATTTGGTTTTGCATTTCTATTTTGCAGTTGGCCGCTATTCCATATGTGGAAATGTAAATTTTCTGCCACATTGGAAGCCTGGTTCTCTCCGTGTCACACCTCTCCAATGACATAGTGACTTAAGTCAACAAATGAGACAAGCATGGAAAAGGTTGGTCAGTCATCGAAACAACACGCATCGAGACAAAGTGTTGTCAATGATCGAGGACTCCCACAAGCGGAAGATGAGAAGCTAGGAAGCAATCGTTTAATTTAGTTAGGCTGACTTCGTTTTAAGTGTATATACGTCTCATCGGTTGTATGACAGATTTTATTACAGCAATTGTGGAGAACACTTGAGTTCATATTCATAACAAAGTTTAGTAACTTTTATGATGTATGTGACATGACATTATATATATGAATGACAAAGACAATTGTTTCTTTCATCTCTGTCATTGTTAGTTTGTATACAGATGCTGCAAAATAGGATATAATAAGGTACCCATTTACCAACATTATCAGGAAAAACTAACAACATCATCAGCCCCCACTAACAACATGATCAGCCCTCTTTAACAACATGATCAGCCCCACTGACAACATGATCAGCCCCCATTAACAACAACATCAGCCCCCTTTGACAACCAAATCAGACCCCTTTAACATAAACATCAGCAAAAAGAACAACCATATCAGAAAAAAAATGCAGAACTATATCAACCCCAACTATGTCAGAAACAAATGTCAACAACATCACCTTCACCGACAACATGATCGCCCCACTAACAACATGATCAGCCCCCTTTGACAACATGATTAGCCCCCACTAACAACATCATCAGCCCTCACTAACAACATCATCAGCCCCCTTTAATATCAACATCAGAAAAAAAGAACCACATCAGAAAAAAAAAATGCACAACTATATGAACCCCAATTAAACACCATATCAGAAAAAACTGACAACATGATCAGCCCTCACTGACAACGTGATCAGCCCCCACTAACAACATCATCAGCCCTCACTAACAACATGATCAGCCCCCACTAACAACATCATCAGCCCTTTGACAACATGATCGCCCCACTAACAACATGATCGGCCCCTTTGACAACATGATCGCCCCACTAACAACATGATCGGCCCCACTAACAACATCATCGCCCTCACTAACAATATCATCACCAAACTAACAACATCATCACCCTCACTAACAACATCATCGCCCCTTTAATATCAACATCGAAAAAAAAGAACCATATCGGAAAAATGCGAACCATATCAACCCCAACTATATCGAAACAAATGTCAACAACGTCGGCCCCACTGACAACATCATCAGCCCTCACTAACAACATGATCAGTCCCCACTGACAACATCATCAGCCCTCACTGACAACATGATCAGTCCCCACTAACAACATCATCAGCCCTCACTGACAACATGATCAGTCCCCACTGACAACATAATCAGCCTCACTGACAACATCATCAGCCCTCACTAACAACATGATTAGCAACCATTAACAACAACATCAACCCCCATTAACAACCATATCAACCCTTTAACAACGAAATCATAGACCCTTAACATATATTTGTCAACATCATTTACAGTTGTCTTACAATATGAAAATGTGTACATAAATGACACTTGGATACAATTTTGACAACAATATCCAACATTCATTTACAACACCAAATGCATGTACAAATTCATAATAACAAAATCACACACCATCTCCAAAAACAATATGGGTGTGGATTTCTCTGTAAAGACATATACATCAAAAGAGTGTTAACAATATCCATCCTCTTGCTCAGTGGCATCCCACATTTGCAACCACGAAACGACATGAACACCACATGAGTCCCTGAAAACAAGAAATTTACAGAGGTGTTAACAGCCTGATTCATTTAACATGGACATTATCAATTGTAGAGCAAAAGAGGCATTTTTCTTGCAGGCCAAGGGGAATATGGGAAAAATCAGTTGAAGCAATTATTTGGCTCACCTCAAAAATTCATGGGCATCTTCCTCTTTTCCATGTCCAAGACGGCTACCAATCTTGTGTATTTTAGATAATATCCCAATGGGGGAAAGTGGATTAGTCCCTTCTTTGGCCTTCTGAATTAAGTATTCAAATTCACAGATAAAACACCATCCCTTCTTCTGACCTAAGGCAAACATTGTAAAAATAAATTAATTAAAACTCAAAATAAATGTTCTAGTTAAGTTGCAAGAAGTCAAGAAAGGGGAACTTGCATTGTTTGGAATGTAGGCCATGAAAGAAATAGGAAGTTAATGGCCGAGTATACGCCAGGCACTGGAGTACTGACATTAGCATAACAAATGCAGAAATCATATTATCGACAAAGAAATATTTTTAGGGAAAAATATCAATATGCAAACTGACACTGTTGTCTCCCCCTTTTAACCTCATAAAAACACAATATAGATGCCAACACTAAATACCAAAGAAGAGACCACTGGATTCTCTTTTACAACAATCGAAGCAATTTGCCACAGCAAATACCACATTTCAAAAATATGTTCCCACAAATTTCCTCAAGGCATACTTGCACAAATTCTTCCAGCCCAAGTATCACACTCATCATACCTTATATTTCAAGGACTATATTTTGCAAGAGGGCATTCAGAAAACATAAAAACATGACACCTTTAAAATAGGGTAGAATCAGACTCCTATCGATCTCCTTTCCTCCTTCCTCTCACTCTCTTTCTAAACATGAAAGTAACATCACAATGTACCAAAAATGGAAAAGCGAAGAACTCTCCAACACCTGTTCCCGCAGTTTGTAAGGCCAAACGGGTATAGCTCCACTTTGTCATAGCGGTAGAGTTTTGTAAAGAATTCATAAGGAAAGCCCATCTCGCCAAGACAGAATAGAAGTTAGAACTAGTAAAATTGACAGATACAAAGCGTCGATGTAAATGCTACGTATCGGATATCTCTTATAAAAAAAACCCAATTAAGAAAAGGAGGAAAGGTTCATGAGTAAAGTAATTACCATTGAAGCATTTTCTCTAAGGTGATGGCTTGCCCAAGTTGAGAAAATATCAAGCAAGGTAACAAAAGTGAAAAAACCAACTGTATGAGACGGTCCAAGAAACGGTCAGCAACCAAAGAAAGAAAAGTGAAGGAATTAAAATTTACCAAAAGATGGAGAAAAAAGAAGTGCATACTCCATTCAAAAGCTTTCTTCCGTTAGCTGGCAAAATGTTAACAAACTTGGAAGCCATGAGGAAACCCAGAAAACACATAGTAAATACTTTAGCTATAGGCAACACCGCGATTTTGATAGAGCCCAGAAGGGACTCTCCTCCTCCCCCAGTATCGACGGCGGCGGAGAAAAGGCTTCGCATCGTATCCATGTCGGTTGGCAAAGAGTGGAAAAGCTAAGTCACGGCGATTCTAAGAAGAGCCTGATGAAGAACACCGATGAAGTGTGGAGAGAGGAAAGAGGAAAGAGGAAAGTGAAACCAAACTGAGGGTATTTTTGTCTTTTCATTTAACATTCAAATGTCAAAAAGGGCCCTGGGGCCTCTTCTGGAAATGTCAGAGTCTTGAGGCCTTAACTGGGATTTTTTGGATTAAAAGGGCCCTAGTACGGATTTTCCCTTAAATTTTTTGATGCTGACATGCAACTACTCTCACAACTATAAGCTTTTAAGTCGAGTCCATCTTTGAGCAAAAAAAAAAAAAAAAAAAAAGTCGAGTCCATCTTTATTTTTGGCCAGCTTATAGGTGGAGTCAATCAGACTTTACTAAGCATTTAATGATATTATTGATTTTAAGTTAATTATGTCAAATTAGTTGTCACTTTCATGTGGACACAAAAGTCAAGCCTGCCATTGTTTACCTTGGAATGAAGTAGAAAAAATATGATACAAAAAGTCTTTTGAAATCTTTAATTTATTAGTAAGTCCCGTGGGACATTAGTATAATAAAATAAAAATGTGAAACGATTGAAATATCCCTAGTAAAACACAACAAAAGCTAACCCTATTTTCAAACTCCCCTCTCTCTTCCCCATGTGGACGCAAAAGTTAAAGCTAGCTATTATTCACCTTGGAATGAAGCTAGGCAAAATACCATACAAATGTCTCTTGAAATCTTTAATTTACAAGCAAGTCATTTCGTGTGACATTACTGCAATAAAATCGAAATGTGAATAGATTGAAATGTCATGAGTTAAACACATCAAAAGCTAACCCCATTTTCAAAATCCTCTCTCTCTCTCTCTCTTCCTCATATGGACACAAAAGTCAAGCTTGCCATTATTTACATTGGAATGAAGCTAGGCAAAATATGATAAAAAGGTCTCTTAAAATCTTCAATTTGCAAGTAGGTCTCGTGGGACATTATTGCAATAAAATCAAAATGTGAAAAGACTGAAATGTCCTTAATAAAACACACCAAAAGCTAACCCCATTTTCAAACTCCCCTCTCTCTCTCTCTCTTCCCCATGGCTAAAGCTCTTCATCATCATCGTCGTCGTTGGATAAACAACATTCCTCATTGCCTAACCGTCATTGTCATTGAAACCTCTTCGTTGTGGATGGCTCGTTGAAGCTTTTACTTGTCGCTATCGTAGTTTTTCCTCATCGCAGTGAAGGTGTTTGTCATCACCATCGATTTACAAAGTCATTTCTCAATCTTCTTTACATTTAGTGCACGAAGCCAGAATATGTTGTTAATAGGGACAATGATAGTTGTTAAAACAAGCCTATAACTTGTTAGTGAACGCCCATGGACTTGTCAGTGCATTTCGCTGAAATTGTTAATATATATTTATATTCTATGTGGACATATTTATAGAATACATTTGTTATTGCAATTCATTCCACATATAATATGAATTTTGAAGTTCTTCATAACCTGATTACTCTTTGACCATATTATGTAAACATAGATCAATATACTTGACAAGTATTGCACGGACAACTCTATGGGTATATATTGACAAGTCCATGGGCATCAATTGACAAGTTTATGAGTGATTATTGACAAGTCCATGTACCATTGTTGACAGGTGAGACAATTGACAGTGACAACTCTCATGTTTGCCCAAATAATATCAGCTAAGACATTGTCCAAATAATATATCCACTAATTAATAATAAATTACAATAACAAAGGTATTCTATGAATATGTCCACACATAATATAAATATATGTTAACGATTTCAGGGGAATGCATTGGCAAGTTCATGCGTGTCCACTGACAAGTTTATGGGCTTGTTTTAACAACTATTGTTGCCCTTATTGACAACACATTCTGACTTCGTACACCAAATACAAATGAGATTGAGAAATGACTTTGTAAAGCGATGGTGATGACACACCTTCATTGCGATGAAGGAAAGCTTCACAGCCGATGAGGAAAAGCTACACCAGCGACAAGTAAAAGCTTCAACGAGCCACCCACGATGAAGATGTTACGATGACGATGACAGTTAGGCAATGGTGAGTGTTGTTTATCCAACAACAACGACGATGAAGAAGGGCTTCAACCAAAAGGGAGAGAGAAGGGAATGCATTGACAAGTCCATGCGTATCCACTGACAAGTTCATGGGCTTGTTTTAACAATTGTCGTTGCCCTTATTAACAACACATTCTAACTTCGTAGATCAAATGCAAATCAGATTGAGAAATGACTTTGTAAACCACTAATAGAAAAAAGGAAATTTACGACGGGAAAAAAAAATCCATCGCAAAATCCATTGTTTTTTGCGACGGATTTAAAATCCATCGCAAATCCCAGAAGAGAAAGTGGAAAAAAATCGTTTTTGAATTATTATTTTTTGCGACGAAAAAAGTTTTCCGTCGCAAAATCAATTGATTTGCGACGGAAATAAGGTTCCTTCGCAACAAAAGAGGAGACCGATGGCAAAGTTGCCGCCGGTCTTCCCCCCCCCCTTTCAAAAATCAAATAAACCCCTCCCCCTCCCTCGTCCATCCCCCCACCCCCTTTACATTTCATTTCGTCTCCTCCCCCACACCCTCGTTTTCTCCAATCTCCTCCACCGTGCTGCCTGTTCCTTGCGACGTTCGGCCACCACTTGCTCCGGCACTCCTCCCCATTCCTCGCGACGTCTGGCCACCACTCTTTCCGGCACTCCTCTCCATTCCTCGCGACGTCCTGCCTTCAGTTCGTGCTTGTGATCTCCTCTGCCCTTCACTCGTCCTCACAACCTTCAGTACCCACTTGTTGTCTCGACCTCCAGGTAAGCCCAACAACTTCCTATAATATTCGATATTCGTTGCTTCAATCTAAATTTGGGTAGAAAAAATTCAAAACTTAAAAACTGAAATTGCATGTATGAAATTTTGTGTCAGAAATTTTCCTTGTTAAAATAATAACACTGCTCTTGTCTTTATTACTCATGCCTCTTATTGTAAGGAAATTTTTTGTATGGTTCTGTTGTGGTAAGAATTAAGGTGTACATGTTCTCTTTATTTTATGTAGATGCATGGAATAATTAAAGATTAATTATAATGTTAAAATTACTTAGGAATATATACTGACTAACAAGTTAATTTTTTTTTTTTTTTTATATTAATAAGTTAACTTTAGTTGTAAACAAACATTATAGCTTATTGTTATGAGGTCTAGAGTTAATTATTCCCAAATTTAATCTGATAATAGTAATTTTTTCTTATAGTGGGTGAACATCAGATTCTCTTTTAACATTTTAAGTTACTACTATTATATTGCTTTTGTATATGTATCTTAATTAAACCAGTCATGTACCAAGTTTGAGGAAGATGTCAGTTTAGGAAGTAATGAATTATTTGTATGTATTATAAAAATTAGTTAAATTAGCTAGTTGAGTTAGTTTCTTATAAAAATGACTATTAATTTTTGTAAAAAATATCTCATTTAATTACCTTTTAATGAAAACAATATTTATAATTTAATTTTTTAAATTATCTGTGCAAGCTTCTCATGTGATAATGTAGTAGATCTTGCTGCTAAACATAATTAGGGAAGACATGAAATGTTGAAGAAGTGATCTTTAGAGATAAGAGAATTAATTATTTAACGTAAAATCTGAGAAATGTGTGGTTTATGCAATAATGAAATTTGTATGTATTAAAAATATGGATCCGGAATTAGCTACTTGAATGAGTATCTTATAAAAATGCATGTTAATTTTTTTAAAAAATATCTCATTTAATTTTTTCATTTGAAACTACTTGTTTGTGAGAAATTCCTTAACAAGTTATACATATGCATGGATAATTTGTTTATTATACATATTGTTTTAATTAAAAGGTAATTATAAATAAACAAGGTAAAATGGATTTTGTATATTATACAAACTTGATCAAGTCTTATATACTATTAATTAATTTGATTTCATCATTTTTGTATTTGATTATTTATATAGGGTTCTTAAAATAATCACACGGATTTTTTGTTGATTTTTAAAAAATTATAATTCATTAACCTTGAATTTTATTAAACCTATGAAATTACATTATTAGTTCAACGTATGTGTTTGTTTTTCACTTTCTTGATTAAGCGGCAATTGGTTGGCATAAGTGGCCAGTTGTATTGGCCACCTATATTTGTGGCATGTTGAGATGTTAATTAGGTTAGTAACTGAAGTATGGAAGGTGATCGTGATAGGAGTTGGATGTACAATCATCTAACTGAGAAAAAATGACTAACTCGAGCATTCTTGGACGGTTTGGAAGAGTTCATCCAATTTTCTTTGGAGCAAGCAACTAATTCAAGTACTTGGATCAGTTGTCCATATGTAAAATGTAGGTGTTTAAAATTTCAAGATCAGAGCACGGTCAGAATCCCCTTGTGTAAAAAGGGATTCATGCAGGATTATGGATGTTGGGAATATCATGGCGAAGTCCGACAGACACCGAGTGGTTATTACGGGGACAGTAGTCATCGAGACAACCTTAATCAATATGAGTAGTTGGTTATGGATGCCGTAGGACCGTCGTGTAGAACCGGCTAAACCCAAGAGGGGGGGTGAATTGAGTGAAGATTAAAAACTTGATACTTTGAAAATCCTTTCGCGTTTTCTAATTCAACAGTTTGATATTCAAATAAATATATACTGGAAATATAAGAGATAAGGGAAGAGAATATGCAAATTGTGATTTATACTGGTTCGGCCCAATCCTTGACCTACGTCCAGTCCCCAAGCTCCACTTGAGATTTTCAATCCACTATCTCCTTGTTTAACCGGGCACAAGAGAAAAACCTTTACAACCTCACAAGTTTAGTCGGTCACTTGTGCAGCCTTTAAAATCTCTTACAGAGATACTCCCCCTTACACACTGTAATGATACAATTACACACTCTGGACTCAGGATGATCCTTTCACACTAGGACTCACTCCTCCTTACAAGTTGTATCTGTACACCCACACTCAAAGGTTCCACAACCTTGAGATTTGATCACTAAACAGATAATCAAATAAGTGTTTAGATTCTCTCATAGAGTAGATGAATAATAATCACTGAAGTACATAATCGATCATCACACTCTCTACTCAATACTATATAAACATTAAGAAACAGAGTGTATGAACTATCGACAGTGAAGTAGTAAAATCATTTCGTTGGCTCCGTTGATTCATTCATCAATCGTCGTCACCCCTTCCGGTTTGAAGACTTTGCAATTTATAGGTTATTGTGTTTTGATCGTTGAGAGCATTCGACTGTTAGAGAAGCTTGAAGATTAATTGTTGTGACTCTTGAATATAGCCGTTAGATAGATAAAGCTTCGTTGGTCACTTTTGCCGTTAATGATTTTGGTCTTCGCAAAACATTCTTTATTCCTTTTGTTTTGCCCATTGAGAGACAACTTTTAATGCGTGAGCGGAATATCAGTAAATGCTTTACATTGATCAGAGAGATGGTTACAGAAGATATCACTCGTTTTGGCAACTGCATTTAATGCTTCTCTGACACACAAATTGCTTTATGCAAATTTGTTGTTAATCCATGATAAAATCATCTAAAACTCATTAGCAAACTAATTAAAAGCAATTAGCAATAGTAATGAGTAATGATATATAGAAATGAATGCATAGTAGATGATTCAGGATTCACGAAGATGGTGATTTTGAAAAACAGATATGATCATGCTCGAGCATGACTAATAGTATGCTCGGGCAACCAAGGTGCAAATACGTTATAAGTGGAGATCATCGTTTTATGCTCGGGCAACAAGGAGCTACTACTCGAGCACCCTGCTCGAGCACTCTAGTGAGCTTGCTTGGGCAAGACTTGAATGAGGCTATTAAAACTTGAATTATCCTTAATAAAGAAATTTCTATAAAATTCATATATAAAGTCGTTGATGATGACAAAATTGAAAAAAATTAACACAATTTTGTAAACTACAAACGTAAAAATGGTAAATTCGGTGTGTAAACTCATGAGTTTATCTGAGTTTACAGCTGACATGATTTTACTAGAGACTTAACTCGATTTAGTAAGGTAGAAATGTAAAAATAGTAAATTCTGAGAGTCAACTCGCGAGTTTGACAACAATGGTTATACGCATGAAGCAAGTTAGATATCTCATCCCGTATGGAACCTCAAACTCATTTACTTTGAACGATTTGAATAAATATACTCCTTCCGGTCCTAATCTTAAGTCTAAGTTGACTTTTTTGAAGAGATTAAGGAAGCTAATTAAATTATTTTTTTGATAAGGGATTTGAGGTTGAGACTTTTTTTATATTTTTTCTTTTTATTGAGACCTGAGTGATAGTTTTCCTAAAATGTTTGCTCGGAGAATGTATGACGCACCGTAATCTGATGGTTTTGAATAATCAATTATTAGTAATAATAAATGTTAAATATTAACAGTTATGTGGTAGTGGAAATATCTAGGGAAAATCTCATATAAATATCTTATGAATTTCCAAAACCCTCAGGAGCCCCCCAAATTTGTTAAAGGACTTAAAGGTACCAAGGACCATATGATGATTTTCAAATTTGGGTGAAATTACCCTTAGTTTTAAATAAATAAAAATGACCCTCGTAGGAGGGCCACCGGCGATGGTTTTTTTTTTGGGGGGTGGGTGGAGGTTTTTTCTTAAAAAAAAAAAAAGATTCATTGAAAGTGTGGGAGGTGGGGTTCAAACCCCCCACCCCCCACACCTCCATGGGGCCAAGTGGCCTGGGCCACTTGGTTATATTGATATATATATGCATTAACAAATATATATATTCTTCTTAACATTTTTTCAACGGTAGTTACAAGTCTTTCAACAGTAGTTACAAATCTTTCAACGGCATTTATGATTTTTTTTTTTTAGGTTTACCTTTTTTGGCTCTGAGGGAAAAATAAAAAAATAATGCATTATAACAAATCTTTCAATGATAGTTACAAATATTTCAACGGCATTTATGACTTTTTTTTAGGTTTACCTTTTTTGCCTCTGAGGGAAAAACAAAAAAAATAATGCATTATCACAAATCTTTCACGGTAGTTACAAATCTTTCAACGGCATTTACAACTTTTTTCCCCTCAAAGGAAAAAAAGGTAAAACTAAGAAAAAAGTTGTAAATGCCGTTGAAAGATTTGTAGTTTCCGTTGAAAGATTTGTGATAATGCATTATTTTTATGTTTTTCCCTCATAGACAAAAAAGATAAACCTAAAAAAAAAGTCGTAAATGTCATTGAAAGATTTGTGATAATGCATTATTTTTTTTTTGTTTTTCCCTCAAAGGCAAAAAAGGGTAAGCCTAAGAAAAAAAAATCGTAAATGACGTTGAAAATTTTGTAAATGCCGTTGAAAGATTTGTGATAATGCATTATTTATTTTTTTTCCCTCAAAGGCAAAAAAGGTAAACCTTAAAAAAAGTCGTAAATGCCGTTGAAAGATTTGTGATAATGCATTATTATTTTTGTTTTTCCTTCAGAGGAAAAAAAGGTAAACCTTAAAAAAAAAGTCATAAATGTCGTTGAAAGACTTGTGATAATGCTTTTTTTCCCCTTAGAGGCAAAAAAGGCAAACCTAAAAAAAAGTTATAAATGCCATTGAAAGATTTGTAACTACCGTTGAAAGATTTGTTACAATGAATTATTTTTTGTTTTTCCCTCAGAGGCAGAAAAGGTAAACCTAAAACAAAAATTGTAAATGCTGTTGAAAAGTTTTGCAAATGCCATTGAAAGATTTGTAACTAACATTGAAAAAATGTTAAAAAGAATATATATATTTGTTAATGCATATATATATATATTAAATGAACCCTTGGCCCCATGGAGGTTATGGGGGATGGGGGTTCAAACCTCACTTCCCACATTTTTAATGAATCTTTTTAAATAAATAAAAAACCCCACTTCCCCCCCAAGGAAAACCCATCGCCGATGGCCGACGGCCCTCCGGCGATGATCATTTTTATTTTTATTCAATTTATTTAAAACTAAGGGCAAAAGGGTAATTTCACCCGAATTTGTAAATCCCTATATGGTCCTTGATACCTTTAAGTTCTTTAACAAATTTGGGGGGCTCCTGAGAATTTTGCAAATTCATAAGGTATTTATATAGGATTTTCCCAAATATCTATGACATATATTTTTTTTAAAAATATAATATACCCAACAAGCTATTTTTTTAGTTGCATTTTTCAAACTCATCGATCAGATTGATTGTTCTGCTCACAAGTTAAGCAGGCCAATATTTACCTATAATGGAGTTGGTGGCGGAGCCACACTTGTGCAGGTGTTCACATGTTCAGACACAAATTTTGAGTTTTTTTTTTTTAATAAATGAAAGGAGACAGAGAGGTTGGGGGCATAATATGGGAAAAATATGTCCCACTAAGTCGAGACAAAACTCATTTCACATACTTACTTCATACATCGTAAATCACGTTAGAAAAGCAGTTTCTATAACTAATCCAAACACACACAATATAGACTTAATTGAGTTATAATGACATGTTTTTAAAATACTCTACTCATTTTTCTTAACTTTTTTATTCCCTCTCTATCTTAATTATTATTAACATAGTATCAATATGAGTAAATTGAGTTTGCTAGTATCCTTTGGAGTTTGATGAGTTTGCAAATATTCTTTTTCTTTCTTCAAGTCTCGGTAATTTTATTGTTGATGTAAGAGCTGATTCTGATTTTGTCAATTTGAAAACAATTTTTGACCTTACTTTGAAGATGGTTGAGAAGAGAAAGGATATTGTTTATCCATTGGTTTATTTGTTGATAAAGTTGGCACTCGTTCTACAGGTAGCAATTGCTAATGTTAAGCGAGTATTTTCTACAATGACTTTTGTTAATGATAAGTTGCACAATTGGATAAGTGATGATTGGTTTAACTCATACATGCTAACTTTGTTGAACGTGATATGTTTGATAAGATTGATAATGAAGATATAATGTAATATTTTCAAGGAATGAAGAATCGAAGAATGCTTTTGTAATCGTTCTGTTGTAATAGCTTAGTTGACTCTTGATTATTATTTTTCTATGTTAAGTTGAATTTTTTTTTAATGCATTTGAAACTTTCCTTAAAAAAATTCGGGGGCAGTGCATTAATTATACGGACATAAACAAAAAAATCCTAACTCCGTCACTTAATGGAGTAATACCACTCTAATTCTATTTATAAGTCCCTTTTGACCAAAAAATTTGGTCCTATTTATTAGTCCCTTTTGACCAAATAAATGAGATTATGATAATTTTGCCCATATTAATTGTATAATGAAAATAGAGAGAAGAAAGAGTTGAAAGGTATCCAATCATAAATGAGGGTAAAGTTAAAAATTCACCCCATAATCATTGAGCTAACTACCTCTCCTTGGTATGAGCAGAGGCGGATCTTCTCAAGGGCCAGGTGGGGCCATGGTCCCCCCAAAAATAAAAAAATTGTCCTAAATATTTAATATAAAATAGATTTTTTATACAGATTTTATACATTTGGCCCCCCTAGATATTTTTTTTTCTTAATTCATTAATGAGTATATATTTGGCATCCCAAACATTTATCCCAAAATCCATAACTGGATATGAGTGATTTATTTTGGCCCTGTTTGTTAGAGTGAAAGCCAGCGATGGAAAGGGAAGATAACAAGTTTCCCTTGGAAAAAAACGTGTTTGTCTGGCGCATCTTCCATCAAGTAATCTTCCCGCCTGTGTGAAAGTTCCATCAACCATTGGAAGGTTGATTCCATCCGAAATAGGCGAGAAGGTTGAAATGTTCCCGGGAGAGTGAAAATGTCGGACAAAAAAGCCCCCTTAAAAACACTGCTGCTTCAGTCTCCGCCTTCGATTGTCTTCACAACTGCAATTTTGATGAAGAAAGGCAGAGACGATATTAACGGAGAGAACGATCGAAGTTGGTAATACTTCCGGTGAGTATTGCTTGTTGCTAAGGCCCCTTAAAAACACTGCTGCTTCAGTCAAATATCATCTCCGCCTTCGATTGTCTTCAGTCTCTGTCAAAATTGCAGTTGTGAAGAAGAAGAAGAACTAGGGAGAAAGTTGTTTATCTTGTATGTTTTGAGTTAGATGTAATGATCCAGTACAGTATCGTCTATGGTTTTTTATTGTTATGACTGCTGCTTCACTGTTGCTGATATGGTTCACATACTGTGATGGAAGTTCGAACTTTGTTGTTTGGTTCGAATTTCAACTTCTGTGTTTTTCTGTCATGTGATAACTGATGAATGATGTTTATTCTATGTTACTGTGTCTGCATATTTTCAGTCATTTTTTTTTTTTCAATCATTCTTCACTTCTCTATAGCATCACCTGGGTTCAATGTTTATCTTGTATGTTTTGAGTTAGATGTAATGAGCCAGTACAATATCGTCTATGGTTTTTGTTGTTATGACTGCTGCTTCATTGTTGCTGATATGGTTCACATACTGTGATGGAAGTTCGAACTTTGTTGTTTGGTTCGATTTTCAACTTTTATATTTTTCTGTCATGTGATAACTGATGAATGATGTTTATTCTATGTTACTGTGTCTGCATATTTTTAGTCATTTTTTTTTCAATCATATTCACTTCTCTATAGCATCACCTGGGTTCAATGTTCAGTGCTACTCTTCCCTGTTCTTCTTGTCATACTCATTTCCGTAGCTCGTTTCATATCACCTGGATTCAGTCTTTTTTTTTTTTTTTTTATTTAGGGGCAACCTGGGAATTTCATCTAATCTTCCCACTTAACCAACACTCAATTCTTCATACCAAACATTTCATTTTCCCTCAACTAACTTTCATTCCCTTGTATACCAAACAGCTCACATTTTTAAAGATCCCTCATAATCTTCCTTTCCTTCCTCAAATCTTCTGTGTAACAAACAGGGCCTTAGTTAAAAAAAAAAAAAAACTTATAAATAGAACCAGAGTGGTACATATAATACATTCAATCCATGACCAAAAGATTTTTGATATGTGTGGCCTCCTTCTCACTAACTCTTTTGTGCTGGGAGGTTACATTATGGCCTACAAGTCTACAACGCTTGGCCACAAATGAGATAACGCAGCGATGATAAAGACGTGGCCTCGAGATGTGAGAAATTTTCCAACAGTCAATTTTCTTCTTTTCTTTACTCTCTCTCTCTCTCTTCCCCCAACATTATTCAAAGATGTGATGGAGGAAAATATTCCCCTTAAGTCTTAACCAACCAACACGCCTCTCCAACTTGTGTCATCATATCTTATCTCTTTTTGAGTCGTTTATAATTTCCACCTGTTCTTTTTTAAATAACATAATTTCCCTTTTTTAGTAAAAGTTACTGATGCTATATATTTATAAATTAATTGTAATTTAAATTTTTTACAATCAATAAATTAAATTTTATTAATTTTGTTTTCAAATTTGATGACTTCCCAACTTTATTATTATTTAATATACACTCTACCCGTCAGATCTACATATAACAATAATAATAAATGAAAGGCGAAATTGCATATGCATGTGAAAAATTTAATAATGCAATTTATAAATAGAACCAAAAAAAAAAAACTATTCCTTTTAAATAGGACCAAGGGGTACTTCTAAAAGAAATAAATCATATTATCCCTATTATAGTTCAATAAGTGAGGTATTATTATATTTTTCTAATTGTTCCAATTTAAAATTTGCAACTTCAATGACTTAGATGTAATTCATGGTACTAAAGGAGTAAATTTGGAAATTTTCTTTTCATTTTCAAACAAAGTTACTAACTTAACAACCTTTTCTTTGTTTTGATGAGGTGATTAGGAGACTGGAGGCCTTTTTTTATAAAGTATAATCAGGATATGATGAACTATAAATGTGTATTCTAGGGTGCTCCATACTTGCTAGTAAGTTATGCTAAACATGGGAAAACTCGCTTCCTTTGTTTTTATTCTCTTCCTTCACCACTTCATGGCCTCCCTATCCTGGACGGAGATGGATTCCACCATTATTGACAAATCTGCACTTCTTGCTTTTAAATCATCTATTGTGGTTGATCCATACAATTTCTTGGCTAACTGGTCTTTCTCTTCTTCTCCATGCAGTTGGGTTGGTATTGGATGCAATACTCGGCATGGAAGGGTATATTCCTTGAATCTTAGTGACATGGGTCTTAAAGGTATCATGTCCCCACAACTAGGAAATCTCTCATTTCTTGTTGAACTTGATTTGAGTAGCAATAATTTTCATGGTGAAATACCGAAAGAGTTGGCGCAATTGCGTAGATTGAAGCAACTTAACTTGAGTTACAATGACTTTCATGGACAAGTTCCAACATGGATAGGAGGTTTATCTACGCTAGCCCAATTGAACCTTTGCAATAATAGTTTGGATGGCTTTATTCCACCATCTCTGACCAATCTGTCAAAATTGGAGATCTTAGATTGGAGTAATAATTTCATTGAAGGGACCATCCCACTTGAAGTAGGAAAACTCAAGCTTCTGAAGATTTTAAATTTTGGTGATAACAGGCTTTCTGGAATTATTCCTCAGACAATTTCCAACTTATCTTCACTCGAAATATTGAATTTGCGTCGGAACACTTTGTCAGGTATGTCATGCAACATTTGTATTATCTAATATTTGTTGGGTTTATTTTGATGTTTCTCCTTTGGTTTCCAATGTTTTGTCTATTCCTGCATTTTGGATGGCATCTTCCCAATTATTATTTTTTCAGAAAGAAAAAAGAAAAAAACAAAGACGAAACATCCATCTTTCTCAATGAATCGCATATCCAATAAAACACTACGCCATAGGAATTATAATTTTGTCATTGTACTGGATATTTGTCCAGCCAGATTGAAAGGGTCATGGCTTATTGAAAATAGTTATAGTTTATTTCCTATAACTTTAATTTCTCAAAATTAGTAATTAAGAACGTTATTGTTTAAGTGCATTGTATGAACTTATGACGTGAAAAATTGTTGCTAATGTTCTTCCTGTTTTCAATATTTCAAGGAACCATTCCAAATGAAATTGGTGATCTTTCATCGCTGAGGATTTTATATCTTGGAAATAATTCTCTCTCAGGTTCTATACCATCTTCATTATTTAATAATTCAGAGCTGCAAGAATTGACACTCCACCTAAATCATTTATACGGTGGTCTCCCAAGCAATATATGTTTTGGGCTCCCAAAACTTGAATTTTTTTCTGTGAATCAAAACGATTTGTTTGGTGAAATGCCATCTACATGGCATCAATGCAAAGAACTGAAAACTTTAAGATTAGGTTATAACAGATTCCACAGAGGATATATACCAAAGGACATTGGAAATTTAACCAAGCTTCGGTTCTTATATCTCCCGGGCAACAACTTGAAAGGTATGAGTTCTAATTATATGCCCTTGATATGATATTTGTTTTGTGTTTAATTATGTGTTGATTGCAAATTTATTTTCTTGTTTTTAGGATCATTAATTTGTAATACAAATTACTATTTCAACTGGGATCATGATGCTTTCCTGTCAAAGGAAAGCTTGTAATTTAATTGTCAATTAATTATGCATTATAGATAGTTTAATCTGAAAGTGAATATCTATTAAACAATATAAATAACAATACCCTTCTTATTTTTTTAATACTCCATGTACAGTTTTTAGAATAAGAAGTAAATACCTAATTTATGGACACTTTTAAGAAATTAGTGTAGTCACAAATAGAAAATGTGCGGCATTAGGGCCCTTTTGGATGGGCTTTTTTCATAAAAAAAAAGCACTTTTTTTAATTCAAAAAAAATTAATTTATGTGTTTAGATGATATTTTTTTAAAAAGTAAAAGTCACAAAAAAGCTAAAATCTTGCTTTTTTCAAAAGCTCAAATTTTGAGCTTAAAAAAAAAGCACAACATGGGGCTAAAAAAAAACACTTTTTTTTTAAGTCAATCCAAACGGGCTCTTAGTTTCCCTAAAATATCTCCCTTAATCATTTGCATAAAACTATCCCAATTTATGGAAATATCCTTTAATATGAGCAAACACAACAGATAATTTTGGGGGTGGGGGGGTGGGGGGGTTTATAAATTTAATACAAAAAATGGATTGAAGTATTATATATAAAATCAAAATAAACCATTCAACTAACTTATAAATCTACAACAGAAGGAAGTATATTTCACTTTTCAAGTTTTTCCAACTCATTCAAAACAAAGGCAAACGTGCATGCGCACACAACCATTATGGTGTACCATTCCATGATCCTAAATATAAGATTAAGATGGTTTATTACTTTAGTCTTAAATATAAGACTTTCATCCATTTTACCTTCCAAATTTATACTTTTTTCTAAAAGTATCCCTATTGATTGTATATATGATAAGCCAATAAGGGGGTTTCTATCAAGAGGTAATTACAATGCACATGATTGAAAATGGTATTTGAGGAAAATCAATATACATTGTTACTGTTATGGACCTAGTCAAGGCCCATTATCTAACCGCCCCAGCAGGTGGCAGTCCGCGCAAGGATCTCAACCGACCCACAGATCTAAACCGCAAGACCTATTCAAAGGGGAGGTTACCGAGATTCATGGACACACCGTATGCGGGAGATCTAACCCTAAGGTACCTTCTATAAATAGATGGTAAACCCTAAGGTACAGATCATCATGATCTTCTATCATCTATCTTCTACAGTCTACGCTCCGGCTTATCACATACAGCCGTCACAGAGCATACAGACGACCCCTTAGGCTAAACGCCTCCACTATCATCGAACTACGTGGACTTTGATCCCTCTTCAGGGTACGTAGGCCCTAGGAATCGCTCCTAGGTCAAGTCCCCTTCAACATCAACATCCTAGCCCCTCAGGGCTAGACAATCTGAGTTCTACACCAGAACAGTGGCGCCGTCTGTGGGGAATCGGTAAATTTCGATTCCTACGACCAAAAGATGGTCAACAATTCCAACCACCACTACTGCCAGCAAAACCATCGACACCGTCAAAGATCCCATCGTCTCTGAAATTCTCGATGGAGTCTTTGCATGGTATCTGGGTTTCGTCCGAGATTTTCTACGGAGAAGGCTCTATCGATTTAAATGTATGGGGCACCGGCAAGAGGGCTCTCCAACTCATGTAAGGCCTCAAGCCTGGATTGAACATAGTGAAGCCCGACAGGGTTGAGCTTCAACACTAGAATTCCTTCAATCAGAGGGCCAGTCCGTTCGTCCACGAACTTAACCAACTTCTCCAGGTATCGATCTCCAGTTACAAACACCATTTCAATATGGAGAGAGAGGCGATCCCTTCAGGCCTCAAGGCCGAATCAGGGCTTTGGGAAAGAAAGCAGAACTCGCCAAATCCATGGGAAATTTTACGCAAACAAATCAGGGCCCATGAGCCCTAGCTCTTGCACATCCTTGCCGATTCTCTGAATATTGCGATCGTGCTCCATCGGCCCTAGCTCTTGCACAGCGAATCCCCTCTTTAATGATTGCAAGAGTTCACTCATAGCCCTAAAACAGGAAGATTCCCATCTTAGCCCTAAATCTTGCTTAGCAAAAATCACACATGGGAGTCAGGGGCGATTTTTCGATCGAGATTCTCTTCACTGTGCCAGATTCTATGCGCTCAAGCCTGTTATGACGTTATTGCTGTTAGGATTACACGGACTCTTCCGATCACCGATTATCACGTTAGATGGTCGGGATCCTCTTCATGCGGTGGCCGAGGTTGGAGTTGCCGAGGTCCGACATGACTGAGAGGCCGAGATGTATACCTCGCCCGAGATTCCTGAGGTGCCGAGATGTGGACTTCGGAGAGAAATGAAGGCTGAGGTATACAGTGAAGTCCCAATCGACTACCTCTATTTTTCCTCCCTTTAACGCTCAAAAGGATAAAGAGGCAGACTCTAGTGCTTCTCATCATGTTACACCTCATCAATATATATCTCGGGTTATCCAACTCCCCATGCTAAGTTATCCAAAAAGGATGACATAATCAAAGGGAACCTGAGTTTGTTTCGGGAATCTATATCTAAATCATCAAGGAGTACCAACACCAATGAGAAATTTTATTCCTATTTCACAGGGTCGCCCTGATATAAAAAAGGAAGTTGATGAGAATTTGATGGTCATTTTGTGCATATGACTTCAGATCTTTCCTCATTTTTATCCTGATAAAGAAGCAAATCATGCATACTGAAGCAAATCATGCAAATATCTTTCCAAGAAACTGGAAGATGCTTTGCGTTTTTTAACATCCAGATGCCTAGGAATGAAAGCAATTGCAAGCCTTCCCTTCTCACAACATTTTGGAGGTCTGACGGCGGACCCCGGTTACACTTAATACTGTTAAAATCCGGGCTTCGTCTAAAGTTTTGCGGGAAGCGAAAAGAAGGCGGGCCGCGGTTACACTTAATACGGTTACAACCCGGGCTCCATGTAAAGTTTTGTGGGAAACGAAAAGAAGGTGGGGCCCTGGTTATGCCTAATACGGTTAAAATCCTGGCTCCGTCTAAAGTACAGTTGCCCCAGTTACACTTAATACAGTTCAAACCCGGGCTCCGTATAAATCACAATTAAGTCCATGTTAACTCCGGATTGCAAACTGCAAATAAATAAAGAAACTCTCAATCGAGAGCATCGATTCAATCTCCTCAAATTGCTCTAACGACAAAGACATGAACGAAAGGGCAAATACAGGGTCACTGAACCCGGTCGTAATTCAAATACGAGCTGAGGAATAAAACCCGATTTTTCAGTCGGAGGGAGTTGTCTCCGTAGAGCTATCGCAGCCCGGACGCTTCCTAACTTACTCCGGGATATCAAGCGGAACTGTCATGCCGACCCTGATCAGGTCAGAATGTTCGAATACTTCGGTGAAAAACCGAACCCGGACAAGTGACAACTTCCCTTTATCCTAGGATGACCCGGTCAACGAACCCGGAATTATACGAGGCAGTTTGACGACTGATCCCTCACTACTTTACGGTTTCAACACCGAATGCACTTTCGCAGATTCTGCATATCACATCTATGACCCTGGCCCGGTCACTCAGTAGTACTCCAAAAACAAATGTGAGTTCACTATATCAGTTCATCGTGGACACGGATGAAACACTACATAAATATTCGAATTGATCGGGAAGTGAACAAACTTTCATTAATGATCAAGTCAACGAAGTTTCAAAGCAAATTAACCCGGACTACATGTCTGGGGGCAATTCAATCAGAATACAAGTAACTCCGGAGTTCTTTGAAACTCGGATAGACACTTTATCAAAATCAAACAAGTGGTAGCAACTCGGATACAATATCCGGATTCAACAACAGATCCACCCTGGCAGCCCAGAGACCTGAGCTACCAGGCTGGGGGGCAACTACTATACAGTTGTCAATAACTAGGATTAATGCAGACTTGAACAAGCATTCGAATATAGCAAACTAAGCGATTTGCGTACACAGCGAAGGATTTTATTTCTTCTCAAACAACCCGGACGAGCTGAATATATCTCTGCCAAGTCCGCATTTCACCGCCAAGCAAATAATTAATCTCGGCAGCTCAGAGACCTGAACTACCGAGCTTGGGGGCATCTGTTATGGACCTAGTCAAGGCCCATTATCTAACCGCCCTAGCAGGTGGCAGTCCGCGCAAGGATCTCAACCGACCCACAGATCTAAACCGCAAGACCTATTCAAAGGGGAGGTTACCGAGATTCATGGACACACCGTATGCGGGAGATCTAACCCTAAGGTACCTTCTATAAATAGATGGTAAACCCTAAGGTACAGATCATCATGATCTTCTATCATCTATCTTCTACAGTCTACGCTCCGGCTTATCACATACAGCCGTCACAGAGCATACAGACGACCCCTTAGGCTAAACGCCTCCACTATCATCGAACTACGTGGACTTTGATCCCTCTTCAGGGTACGTAGGCCCTAGGAATCGCTCCTAGGTCAAGTCCCCTTCAACATCAAAATCCTAGCCCCTCAGGGCTAGACAATCTGAGTTCTACACCAGAACAGTTACAAATGACTAACTTAACTAATCTTCTTACTATATGTAAATTAATTATTTAGCTCTTATATTAAGGACCGGAGGGAGGGAGGGAGTAATTGTTTGTTAATTCTTAATAATAATAAAAATATTCTCCTGAACTATCAACATTGTGGATCAACGTATTCTAATTTCTACGGAAAACACGATAATGAAAATGAAAAATGAACACATATAAGAGCGGTAAGGGACTTTCTGAAGAAATGGAGAGGGGGAAAGAATCCACACAGACTGCACACAACAACGTTCACTATCCAGCCATCATTCACGTCTCCCTCTTTTTCTTTTTTTGCTATGCACATGTATCCTCCTATTAGAGGTAATAGTGTTCGAGACACTGTTGGACACTAAATATAAGCATTTCTCCTAACGGGGATTTGAATTTTGGTTGTAAAGGATTAGCCTTTTCCGCTAGACCAAACCCGTTGTATACCTCCCTCTATATCCACTTACATCTTCCTTAACCTATTAAATCTCTCTTAAGCCCATCCAAATAAGCACCTGGCCCAATAGTTTATTCTCATTGTCCAAGTTTTTCCTTAGTGTTAAACCCATTCATTACATAAATCTTAGAAGATAAATCAATTAGTATGATTTTTTTAGAATGAGTCGTGGCACAGTTGGCTAAGGCATCGGTCTACACCCCAAAAGAGAGGAAGTTCGATACATGTTGGTTAATGTGAGGGCCTTATTGATGAACGATCTGTAAGTACCTCTGTAAACATTTTTTTAAGCCTGGAGGCATGCCCTGATCCTGGTGAGGTACTGGTATCTATCCCCACATAAACTTTTATTATCAAAAAAAAAAAATAGTATGATTTCTACAAGATTTATTGTTTTAATTTGTTCTATAATTTTATCTCATTTTTTATCTTTCAAAAACAGCATGATCAATTTTAATATCAATGATGAACTAAATGTCAAAGCCTTGTAGTTATTACCTATTAGCTTGCTTTAAATTTATTACAGGAAAAATTCCGTCATCTCTCTTCAACATTTCTTCGTTGAGATATATAGATTTAAGGAGAAACAATTTAAATGATACCCTCCCAATATCAATTGGCAATTGGACTTTGCTCGAAGAGTTATATCTAACTTACAACTCCTTTACAGGTACGTTTTATATCAATTACTTGGGTTGATATGATTTTTATTTATAAGGCATAGAGATACTCCCTCCGCCCCTTCAACTAAGTTACAGGATTTTAAAAAGCAGTTAATATTAGTTAAAAATAATAAATATGTAAGAAATATAATTTTTTTTATTAAAAAAATGCCACTATTTATGAATGAGTAAGAGAGAGAATAATAAAGAGAAAAAGATGAAAAAAAACTTAAAGGAAATAAATGATGATAGAGTAATTGAGAGCAAAATAGATAAAACTGCTTTATTATTATTGATACAAACTCAAAAAACATATTATAAAAAGGCATAAGCCCATTAAAAAAAGGATCTTATATATAAGGATGGAGGGAGTAATATTTTTGAAAGACGTATTTATTTATAAGTCAAATTATTAAATATTTCATATGAATGTACAATTTTTCCCTTCATTCATATTATGGTGTAGATAATTTTTTCTCTTGATATAATATATATTAAATAGGAGTAAAATTGAAAATTTTAAAATTTTATGGTAGAGTTAAATAACAAGGTTAAAGTTTTTTCATTGATTTCGATGAAACGTGTATTACATATAAAGTGACTTTACAAGTAGGATAAGAGGAATAGTCTTCAAGCATATCCATAAGCATTTATTGAATTTTGAGGCTTATTTTCACTATAATGAGCTTCCGAATCTAACTCATCTCAATTTTTTTTTGTAATATTAAACGAGCAATAGAAAAACAAATTCATGAATTGTGTTTTTCTTATACAGGTGAAATTAGTCCTTTTCTTCTCAACATGCCTTCTCTGAGACGAGCAGCCATTGACTTCAACTATATATATGGCAATTTGTCTGAAGAGATTTGTCATAAACTCCCTTTGCTTGAATTCATCTCTTTTGTTCATAATCAATTAGAGGGAAACATTGGATCACTTAGTAATTGCACATCCTTGAAAAGTATAAGCTTGGGCGAGAACTCATTTTCAGGTATATCCTTATTCATATCCTTATTCTCGTGCGCTTATTGTATGTACAAGCATAATTTTATCTTTATTTACTGGGAAAAAGATAGAAAAAGAATTTTGAAATTGCAAAATTCTAAATCAGATTTGGTATCAAGAGTTTATATAATGGAATGATGAAATTTGATAAGCAATTCACAACTCATTTTTTAGGAAATACTTGATTTGGAATTTTGCAATTTCAAAGTTCTTTCCCTGTCTTTTCCCCCTATTTATATGTAAGATATTTCCCTCCAAAAAATATTGAACGAAATAATCATAAACATCCAAATGCAATTCTCAAATGCTTATTTGAAAGAATAGTAAACATGTAATTGTGTATGAAAATAAAATGAAGGGCATATTTAATTTGATTCCGGATTTTAAAACAGATTTTTTGTTCTGAAAAAAAAATTAATATGTTTAAAAATATGTTTTCGGTTATGTATTTTGAAAAAAAAAAAAAAACTTATTTTTTTAAAAATAAAAAAAAAAAATTAAATGTTTTGTTACCTTTGGTTCAACTAATTACCACAAAAAAATAAATAAATAATCGATAGAATTTCAAAATTCTGTGACAAATTCCTCATGACTAAATAATTAGCAATGGAATTCTGTCGCTAAACTGATCCACGACAGAAATTCCATTGCTAGTTTGCTGTTTTTTGTACTAACATTATAGAAGAGGCGTGTAACGTTATATTTTCATTAATGACAATCATACTAATGAAGAAAAATTCTCTTTCACCATTTACTTCAACATTTTAGATATATTTTTAAAATAATTATTCAAACGTTTTGTTCAATATTTTGTTTTAAGAATTTGTTCTAAAAAATTACTCTATAAAATTGCGAAGAATAAAAAAAAAACAGAGAATAGAATCAAATAAGTTTGAAATTTTTCATAATTTGTATTGTTTTTGTTCTATATACAAAGTATGCACTTAAATATTTTATGCATACAAATACTGCAAACAAAATATATTTTTTCCTTATTAGAATTCATACTATTACAAAAATGTTATCATATATTAATTATTTTTCATTTTGGCAGGTTTTATACCCAACGACATAGGCAATCTTGGTAAACTTGAAGATGTATCTTTGGCATTGAACTATTTGAGTGGACCAATTCCTTCTAGTTTATTCAATATTTCAACATTGAAAATTCTATATATGGGAGGTAATTCCCTATCTGGTCTTCTTCCATCACGTTTAGGCTGTGACTTTTCCAACCTAGAAGAATTGAGTTTGGCACAGAATGAACTTACGGGACAAATTCCAAAATGCATAACAAATGCTTCTAATCTCGTTGTCTTGGATTTAGCGTCAAATAAATTTAGCGGAGTTATACCCTATGAACTTGGGAATTTAACCAATTTGGTGTCAATATACTTCGATGGGAATGATTTGAATGGGTTGATTCCTGGCACAGTTAACAAATTGCAGGAACTTCAACATTTAAGTCTCAGTTTCAATAGATTACAAGGGCCTATCACAGATAAACTTTGCCAAATAAAAAAACTGAGTGAGTTGATACTAGCCAAAAACATGTTTGTGGGAATGATTCCAGAATGCCTTTGGAATACTTCTTTGCGAGTGTTGGATCTCAGCTCTAACAACTTGATTTCTCAAATACCCTCTTCTCTGTGGAGTCTCCAAGATATCTTGACCTTAGACTTATCCTCCAATGCATTGAGTGGAACAATTCCACCTCAGGTATCAAACTTTAGAACAATTATACTATTGAACTTGTCAAGAAATCAAATTTCAGGAACCATCCCGACAACCATGGGTGGCTTGCAAACATTGCAAAATCTATCTTTGTCTCATAACAAACTACAAGGGTCTATTCCTGAATCATTTAGTGGCATGATAAGTATTGAGTCATTAGATCTTTCCCATAATCAATTGTCTGGGGTGATTCCAAAGTCCTTAGAGTTACTTGTCTATATGAAGCAAATCAATGTTTCATACAATTTATTGTATGGAGAAATTCCAAATGGTGGGCCTTTTCAGAATTTTACATTTGAATCTTTTATGATGAATGAAGATCTTTGTGGGAAGCCCCAACTAAAAGTCCATCCATGCAAGAAAGGAAACAAGCACATGTCAACTAAAATGATACTGGTGATTAAATGCTTATTGCCTATCGTTTTTACAATCAGTTTGGTTGCTTCATGCCTAATGTTTCTTAAGTTTAAGAAGGGTCATGCTATTCGTGAGATGAACAACAAAGACTTCTTAAATTTGGGTGCACCAATTAGGATATCCTATTATGATCTTTTGCAAGCAACAAATAGATTTGATGAGTGTAATTTTCTTGGCAAGGGGAGCTTTGGATCAGTTTACAAAGGAATTCTTTCAAATGGAAAGATAGTTGCTGTGAAGGTATTTAACTCAAACTTGGAAGAAGCATTGAGGAGTTTTGATATTGAATGTGCTGTCATATGCACCTTGCGTCATCGAAATCTCATTAAAATCATCAGTAGTTGCTCAAATGGTGATTTTAAATCTCTAATAATGGAATTCATGTCAAATGGGAGTCTTGATAGATGGTTGTACTCCCACAACTATTGTTTAGATATAGTGCAAAGATTGAACATAATGATTGATGTGGCATCTGCATTGGAGTATCTTCATGTTGGTTCTTCAACATCAGTGGCCCATTGTGACATAAAACCGAGCAATGTTTTATTAGATGAAAATATGGTGGCCCATTTGAGTGACTTTGGAATTGCCAAATTGTTAAGTGAAAGCCAATCAGAAATTTACACCAGAACTTTGGCTACAATTGGTTATATGGCACCAGGTGATAATCTAGTAATCATATTTAATTTATGTTTCTTATATTCATATACACACGTGTGAACAAATGGACATGCTTATATACTTACATGCACTTACTAGAAGATACTTTTTGTGGTATAAAACTATTTAACTTAGCATTTAAATTTATATGCAGAGTATGGATCAAGAGGAGCTGTTTCAATAAAAGGAGATGTCTACAGTTTTGGTATTTTGCTTATGGAAATGCTTACAAGGAAGAAACCAACTGATGAAATGTTTGTTCAAGATCTAACTTTAAAAGAATTTGTCAGAAAATCAACGCCACATTCAATCATCGATATTCTAGATGACAGTTTGCTGCACACAAGCAGCCAAAAAGCTGGCAATATATTACTCCCTATATCATCAGTTTTTGAATTAGCCTTAAATTGTTGCGTTGATGCGCCTGAGGCAAGACCTGATATGTCAGAGGTTGTTGTGTCACTGGGAAAACACAAGGCCATGTTGATGCAAAATATTGAAGGGGCCACTTGTTGAAACTGTGTTAAATAAATTTTTATTTGCTACAATGTCTCTTGCATTAATATACTAATTTTTTGAAATTTGAGAATTTTAGACTTCATATATGGTTTTGGTTGTCTTCAAGTTAGTTTTTAATTTTTTTGTTGTGTTACAAATGGACAATCAATAATATTAACTTAGATTTCATTCCTCTTTTATTTTTAACTTTAAGATAACTTTATAAAGTGTGGAAATTATTTTTTTCCACTTTTCAATTTCAATTCTGGAGACAAAAAACGGAAAAAAAAAAATTGATTTTGCTATGTAGTATTTTATATAGTTTACTGGGTGGAGTCTCCTGCATATTTGTTACATTAAATAGAATAAAATGGTGAATTTTGGTACACATTGAAATGACAAAATATTAGAAGTAGAGGTTACATGAAATTTGGCTAAGTTAAGGCCTAATATTGTAGCCCAAAATGAAGAAAGGAAGAGCGCGATTTTTGGCCCAATTTATTTTGTAAATTTTGGCCAAAAATGAAAAGGGACAAAAGGAAGACAATATTTAATTCAAAAATTGAGGAAATGTAAAGGCAAAATGATGTCTCCTTCTCATGTCTCAATGATGGAGGGAAGTAATAATCGAAAAAGTTTGTCCTAAACTTTCTCCAAGTTGTTCTTGAGTCATCCAAATCACCTATGCTTTTGCCACCATCTTTGGGCACGATCCCTCAGCAGTATAATGGCCACCTGGCTTTTTGATACTCATTACCAACCACAACTTGAAAAATAGTTTCCAAACCCTCAATCCAAGCCTCAACCTTCAGTGGATCCAAATTTCCATAAAACTTCTCAAGATTATGACGATGGACATCCTTCTAAACCTTGTTGATAGCTAGGTCTTCAGGATTGGGTTGTGATGATCCTTTACCCCCATTACTTTTCACAGTTTTTTCATAATCAGTTGAGCCACTTGGCTCAAGTCTTTGTGATACCTCTATACTAGGCTCAAGTATGTCATGATTCTTTGGCGTGGGGATACCTCCTTCCTTTCTTATCTTCTTTCAAAAATCCTCATCAAACTGTCAAAACCTTGCATCCATGACAGTCATTAATCTATCTTTGAATCAATGTAAAAGAGTCTCATTCTCTTGAGACATCGATGACTCAGGAGCATTTGGAGGTTTGTTAATGGCGGAGTGAGTTCTTCGTGTGTCCACCATTCTCCCCACCTAAGGATGAAACCCACCTTAACAAATGAGTGATAAAACAACACAATAGAAACACTAAATAGGGGAAGTATGTGTGAATATTATATATTGCCACTCTATGTAGTGCATGCAAGACTGTTATCAAAATCACGTGCTCTGATACCTATTTGTAACATCCTCTATTTCCTTAACATAAATAACTATTTAAAAGTTTGATCAATAACTTAATAATGCTTCACCATTGATCAAAATATCCAAAATAAACCAGAGTATGTAAAATAAGCCATAACGTGGCAATATACAATAATCTAACATATACCAAAAGATGGAAGCACTATTTTCAACAGAAGTAGCTTAAACTTTCAAAGTCTTCCTTGATGGACCCGTACGAGAACTATCACCTGAAAAATAATGGTAACTATCATTGCAACTCATTACAAATACTAATATGTGCTCGTGAGGTGCCAAGTAGAACAATTTATATAACAAGGTATTAAAAATATAATTCATTAATCTCCACATCATAAATTTTGTATCAGTATCACGGTTTCTCTAGCACAATTCCCAAGATGCCTCCCATCAATCCAACCAAACCCCTTATTCCCGCCGACTAAACCCATGACTAAGTTACTATCCATATTACTGGCTACTCAAAAGCTCACTAGTCATGTGATGAGGACTGACCAAAATCCCCAGAGCATATGCCTAGACCGTAGGTCTTTTCCCCTCATTGAACTATAGTGGGGTGTCGCAAGACCTTATTGAAACAGTGAGACAATCCCTTATTGAATCAGTGGGACGATAGAAAGCCAATTATTGTGCATTAATAGAGGCTACACCTGTAACATCCCACTTTTCAAAAGCAGTATAATTTTTTTTTTTAAAACATCATTTCAAATCATCAGAGTAGAGCACCGGAGCATAAGAGTAACTGATATATATACTCAAAATGCCGTAAGTCTGGCTGGTTACAACAGCGGTACAGTAACCGAGTATTTCAAAAGATATATACAACAGCAAAAGGAAAGCTTCCGCCGGAACAACAAAAGGAAGTCTTCAGCCGGGTCTTCTATGCGGACTGCTTGCCTCTATCCTCGGTCCTCGGTCCTTCCGACCCTGAAGCTATGTTAAGGGCTGAGGTCCATTGCAATCGGATCCCAGGTAACGGTTAACCTCATATTTACATATACAGTACATGAACTACAATCAATCACAACATAACATCATAATAGCACGCAACCCAATGCAAATGTACCGCTCCCCGCGAATGCAGATGTACCACTCCCAGTGAATCAGGACATACCACTCCCAGTGAATACAGATATACCACTCCCAATGCATGCATATGTTCAATCATCCTCTAACAGCATAACAACTCTACTCATACAATACACCTAACAATATACATGCATACCATAAATATTAGAGTTAGTGTTACAGTACGCGAACGTACCTTCGTTGACGTTATACGGTATTTCTGGCGGAATACGGTACGGCAGTTGGTCAAAACGTAATCAGGGATATCCTATCAAGATAACAACGTATTTGTTAAGGATCTATCATTACGACGGACATTTTAGTCATAAATAACCATTTTACCCCTGACCCCCTAATCGGCGGAATTTCGCCAGCACTTCGTTACTTTGACCCTAATCTTCCAGAATTTCAACATAACTCCTACTCCAACATAATTTTTGAAATATATATCATATTTAACCTTAAAACATGATATCTAAACTAACTTGGAAGATTAAAGATCAAAACAACATTTCTACTATAACTACCGAATCGAAAACTAGAACTTAAGACTCGGTACCGAAAAATTACCCAGAGCTTCGCTGCTTCTTCCTTTGGACTCCTCCTTCTCTCTACCCTCTCTCTAAAACCGAATTGCTAAAGTGAAAATGGTGTGAAAAACTCAATGGGAGGGTGGCCTATTTATAGAAGAAAAGGTGAGGGCAAAATGGTAATCTTCCAACTTCCAACTTCAATTCTTAGCCACAAATTCTAGGGTTTATGTGTGGCTAATTCTCCTCCATGCAAAAATACTTGGCCAAGAGTATGGCCTTGTTGCCTTCTTCTGCTCCTTTCATTTTGCTTTATGGGATTTTACCGATAAAATCCCCTGATCGGTGTTCGAATTGCGTAATCTTGAAGAAACTTAGAAAACCGGCAACATAGCCCTGAAGATCTTTTCTTCCTCTTTTAAAATACTTGGTTTAACTAAATTTTTGATCCCATTCAGGACATTCCGTTGCCTGCCGAAGATTTCGGACAAACGTCTTCGGTTACGGAAATCGCTTCGGGTAACGTCAACTTCGGGACAAAAATTCACGGATTCATAATTTGTCCAGTTGATGTTACGGAAATAACTTCGGAGGTAACCTACTCCGAGCTAAAAATTCACTTGTTTCTAATATACTCTGGTTTTAGAAACTTTGTTCATGGTTTTCTAAATAGAATTTAGTTTCTATCGGTGGTCATTTATCCTATTTGCTTTTTACAACTTAACTACCATTTAACTAAAGTTGCATGATTTTTAACTTGAAAATCCTATCCTCTTATCCATTAAGATTTTCGGTCCTTTCTCTCTTTTTTTTTTTTCCTGTTTTGAATTAATTATTTAATTAATTAATATTATATAAAATAATTATTTAATAATTATTTTATATAATTTTTTACAAAATTTTCCTATTGGTCCATACATGTTTTTAGGCTTAAAATTACTTAATCTCATATTTTTCTTCATATTTTCCAATTAATTAGCAAGTATATTTTATGCTAATTTTAGCCATAAACCACTAATTATAGGTTTTACATAATTATCTTTGGATTTTCCTTTGTTTAAGCTCAAATAATTAGCCAATAATTATTTAATTAATTACCCACTAATTTTTAATAATTTTATTAATTAGAATAACTCATTACCTCACAACTATTGCACTGACATTAGTATTTTATGCTCCACATAAAATATTAAAAATCATGGGGTCAATTATGGCCCCACAATACTTTTTGATTTTTGCCTCATTATTTTCCAAGGAAAATAGTCCCAAAAATTCTCTAAATTAGAGACAACATACTTCTTAATTTTAATAATTATTTTATTACCTCTCAGGATTTATCACAGTATTTTGTGGCTCCTAGATTCATTTAGGGCCTTTTAACACTCTATTTCTTCCAATTTCACTAGAAATTACCTTAGAAAATAAGATAATTATAACTTTTTATTTGAAACCTCATATTCACCTATTTTCAATAGGTATATTTTATTATTTTATGATATTTACCCTAAGTCAGATTTTAGGGTATTACAACACCAAATGGTAAAATAAACTACTTCATTTCTTCCCAATTCAACCATTACCATATATAATTATCACAATAAATAGCTCGACGAGAACTTTCCAAGATATTTCATGTTCATATCATGTTATTTAAATCATTTTCATATACATGTGATAATATATCGATTCCCAATTCTTAGACACACACACACACACACACACACATCACAATTTAAATCATAAGGTCCCACAAGACAATTTCTATTAAAATGTTCATAATTATTTCACAAAATACTCACAAACAACATACCAATACATATAACATGTGGAAAGTGGTTACCTCTCACCAAAGCTAATGATTATCACACTGCTCCTGATCTAAGAGCTCAAACACACACCAAAAATCAATCTACCACAATCAATTTACTAACTATTAATAACCCTTTAGAACTCTATGTAATCAAGATTATAACTTATAATTTCATACAATTCAAAATATACAAATTTTAATAATAATAATAATATATTTTTATAATAAAAATTGAAAATGACAGTTTGGGGTTTAAAATTTAAAAATGACCGTTTAGTCCTTCAAATTTCAGAAATGACAGTTTAGTCCTATGAATTTCAGAAATGACGGTTTAGGCCTAAGAATTTCAAAAATAATAGTTTAGTCCTACAAATTTCAGAAATGATAATTTAGGCCTACAAATTTCAGGAATGACAATTTAGTCTTACGAATTTCAGAAATGACAATTTAGGCCTACCAATTTCAAAAGTGACATTTTAGACATACGAATTTCAAAAATGACTGTTTAGGCCTACGAATTTCAGAAATAACAGTTTAATCCTACGAATTTCAGGAATGACAGATTGACAGTTTATGCCTACTAATTTCAGAAATGACAGTTTAGTCCTACGATTTTAGGAATGACAGTTTAGGCCTACAAATTTCAAAAATGACAGTTTAGGACTACGAATTTCACAAATGACAATTTAGGCCTACGAATTTAAAAAATGACAGATCAGTCCTTCAAACTTCAAAACTAAACTGATTAAAATTTCAATAATATCTCTATTAATCCAAATAAATTATTTATTCAACATTTAATGGTAAAAACATCATATAGGACAAATCCTAAACTTTTTTTAATAGAAAAATTAATTTTAAAATTCCTACAATAAACAAAACAACAAATCTAAACCAATTAAAATTTAATATTAATCATCATCTACATATATGTAGTCATCTATTGCTAAAACTTAAAATTCTCTCAAAATCATAACCCCAACATTTTCACTAACCAACACAATATTACCCTCATTAGAAAAAGAAAAATATGTAGAATAACTTTCATGAAGGAAGTTTGTTGAAAAGAAATTAGTTAAATAAAGGGTTGGGAAATGATTGGAATGGTTGGGAGTTAAAGGGTTGGGAAATGATTGGAGTGGTTGGGAGTGGGTAAACCACTCCCTTTAGGAGTGGATAAACCATTCCCCTCATCTCAAACAATAAATCAGTTAGCACCCACCCTGCCCACCTTATATTATATTATAATATTGTTACGGACCTAGATAAGGCCCAATCACATGGAGGCCCAACCAAGGGTAGGCACATCAGATCCGTCATATCCGTAACCCTGGAATATCTCAACTACCCCGGGTATCTAGGAACACATCCGCATAAGGATAGGCAGTTCGGATAATAGGCCTGGAATCACGCCAAAGCCGCTCCAGTAGGTCCTATAAATACCCAAGCAATGGCCTAAGGTACACACGCTCTAAACCTAGACTAATCTACATACCGTCACACCGAGCACACACCCCACTCCATCGGCCAAGCGCCGAGGTTGTGTTCGGTGATCCTCTCTCGTCTCGTGTGCTATCACATTGGTACCAGCACCGAGACCCTAGATCCTATATCAAATCACCAGCCCCATACACGCGGCTGGACATCTGTGTTCTACACCAGAACAGTGGCGCCGTCCGTGGGGAACGATAAATTTCGATTCCTTGACCAATGAGGGTTAACACCGCAGACAAGCCGAAGCGGTAGGAGATGGTTCGAACAACCGGAGAGCAACGTCAACCACCCCGGCAACCACAAAGACACCGAGCGGCCGACCAACCCTATCGGTGGCAATGAGCAGACAATGAAGACCGGTTATCACAACCAAGAGCGCCTTGAGGAACCTCGTGGCCCGAATCAAGATCAACCTGAAAAGGGGAACGAATCCGAGACGGGTTCATCGGCAGCGCGGGGACATCGCCGTGAGCCACAGAAATCCAACCCAGCTTGTAAGTCAGAGACCCCGGCCCGTAATCCTGACTTCCTTACACTCCATAACGGACACTCGCCATGATGAAACGCATCGAGAATATGGACAAACGTTATACCCTACAATTTCATCGCATCGACGAGCGGAACCTGAGAAGGGAACCTAAAAGCACCAGCTATGATCAGGATGACAAAACGTGGGAACCCGACCAGAAGGTCATAGTTCCGTCGGCGAAGACAATAGACAATACTAAAAGGGCGGCCTCCTCTACCAAAGAATCACAAAGGGGGAAGTCCTCCCGAGCGAAGGGTCGACCCGACATCCCCACACGATTCTCGTCAAGGAAGATATGCCGAGGCTAAAGCAGCAGCCCCTTTTCACCCAAGATCCTCGAGCACGGTTCCCGTGAAAGCCGAACCTCACCGAGTTCGCAAGTACGACGGTTCGCAGGATCCAACAACTCATGTGGACGACTTTCGATGATCATGATGTGTAGAGGCCTTGAGAACCAATCATAAGTAGGGTTTTCGCCACAACCCTAAAGGGACCAGCCCTAAAGTGGTTACTAACCCCGCCTCCGTGCTCGATAACTAAATTTGATGACTTGGCAAAGGTTTTCGAGTTACAATTCGCAACTAGTAAGAAACAAACCAAGTCTCAATATACCTTATCCAAAATCAGCAATGCCCGGCGAATTACTCCAAAGCTATTTGGATCGCTTTAATCATGCGGCCCGCAAGTCCGTAAATTAAAGGAGGAAGTGCACGCCCACCTCTCGGCCGATGGCCTGGACAGCTCGAGCCGACTCGCCGAATCATTTTTCAAAGAGCCGGCTAAGAGCTTAAAGGACTTCATGACACGGTCGAAGAAATATCTTGAGGTGGAACAAATGCGCCAAGCGAATGCGCGAAGGGACCCTGACAAGAACACCCCGCCAAGGGATAAAATCCATCCGACGGCCGCAAGCAAGACCGCCGCGGGAAAGGAACTGATAATAAGCAATATAAACCAAGGACAGACTTGAAGAATAAATTTGACTATTATACCCCCCTCAATGTTCCCCGGTCCCCACTGCATGGAGGGAAGTAGCGTCGACCGAGATGCGGAAGGTCGAAAACCTCATCCCCTCAGGAAACGGTCCAACACGGACCAGTCCCGTTATTGTTCTTTTCACGATTGTAAAGGGCATACCACGGATCAATGCTATGAACTTCGCGAAGCCATCGAGAAATTCGCTCGAGAAGGAAAATTGCGTCAATACGTAATAAAAACACAGGACGCACAAAAGAAAAGCGAAAGCGTAATGACCGATCAAACAATCCTGACTCCCGAGAATAGAAGAGAGGGCAAGAGGAAGAAGCCGCATCTGAAGACAGCGGATTTCCCGACACGGAGTTCGATTGCAACGTTATTAGCGGAGCCTTCAGAGGAGGAGGAGATACGCCGAGCCAACGGAGAAAATATCTAAGGGAAGTTCTTTCAATAAGGGACCGACCAAAGTTTAATGAAGAATCACACATGACCGACAAAATTGAACGACCTCACCATGTTCACAAAAGAGGACTTGGCCGACGTACTCCCGCCATCAAGACGGCCTCGTAATCACCGGAACCCCGGTCAACCGCCGAGTCAAGAGGATATTTATAGACTCGGGGAGCTCTGGCAGACATCATCATATGGGATGCCTTCAAGAGAATGAATCTCGACCAGAGGACTGAAGCCATGCCAAACCACTCTCGTAGGATTTAATGGCGAATTATCCCCTCCAAAGGGATATATGGACCTCCGACTCACCCTTGGAACGAAGGAAGGTTTCAAATCCGAGCGAGTAAGATTTATTGTGGCTGATTTCCCCTCCCCTTACAACATCATCCTGGGAAGACCAACGATCCACAATTGGGACATGCTGGTGTCTACTAAGCATCACATGCTAGAAGAGTTTTTGGCCCACAATCGAGACGTTTTTGCATGGAGCGCGCCGACGCACGGCATAGACCCCAATTTCGTCGTCATAAATTGGCCATACTACGGGTCAACCCCGTAGTCCTAAGAAAAGAGCGAGGGCCCCAGATAGGCGGTGTAGCGCCGAACCAACACGTGGACGAACTATTGGAGGCCGGTTTCGTCTGTGGAGATACAATATACCACGTGGCTTTCCAACGTGGTGATGGTTTCAAAGCCAAATGGCAAATGGAGAGTATGCACCGACTATACCGACCGAACAAAGCATGCCCTAAAGACGCCTATCCAATGCCGAACATTGATCGCTCGTAGATAACTCATCCGGCTATCAACTTCGCTCGCTCATGGACGCGTATTCGGTTACAACCAGATCGCCATGCACCCCGATGACCAAGAAGCCACTTCCTTCATAACGGAGAAGGGAAATTACCGCTACAACGTCATGCCGTAGATAGGCCATAACATCGAGGTCTATATCGACGACATGATTGTCAAATCATGTGATCCCAATGATCACATCCGAGATCTTGAGCAAACATTTAGCAAGTTAAGGGCGCATCAGATTCGGCTGAACCCTGCAAAATGTGCGTTCGGAGTACCGCGGCAGAAAATTCCTCGGTTTCTTGCTTACCACCGAGGAATCGAGGCGAACCCCGATAAGTGTAAGGTCGTATTAGACATGCAGCCCCCAGAACAAGAAGGAGGTCCAAGAAGCTGACAGCCGTTTGGCGCGTTAACCGTATTTCGCCCAAATCGGCGAAAGCGCCTTGCCTTTCTTCAAATTACTTAAAAAGGACACGACAGAAATTGGACCCTGAGTGTGACGCCGCATTCTCAAAGATTAAGCAATGCTTGGCCACTCCGCCGCCTTATCGAAACCACACCGCGAAACCCTCTTCCTCTACTTATCGGTTGGGAAAGAAGCAGTGAGCTCTGGCTCGGTTCGCGAAGGAAAGAATGGCCAAGAACCAATATACTTCGTCAAAGAAAGCTTTGCAAAGCTCTGAGCTAAGATATCGAAGTTGGAGAAATTGGCTTTCGCCATAATAATGACGGCACGCAGATCGCGCCCGTACTTCCAAGCTCACAAGATAACTGTTCGAACCACCCAACCCATTCGACAGTACTCCATAAGCCTGACTGGCAGCCGAATGATCAGCTGGGCTATTGAGTTATCCGAATTCGACATCACATACGAAGCACGACATGCTATTAAGTCACAAGCTCTCGCGGATTTCCTCGAGAACTACAATTAATGAAGACCCCGCAACATCGACCTCGGAAAGTATATGTCGACGGTTCGTCCCACTCGAAAGGAAGCGAGCCGAATAATCATAGAGAGCCCCGAAGGAGCGACGATCGAACACTCCCTACAACTAGATTTCCCGACGTCAAACAATCAGCCGATATGAGGCGCTCCCGGCCTGACTCCAACAGTCAAGGAGCTCTACGCACAAAGAGTCTCGGCTTCACCGACTCACAACTCGCCGCCGCCCGAGATAGATGGGACATATCGTGCTAAAGGGCCTCTAATGGCTAAGTATCTTAGCAAAGTCAAGAATATCCAGCCGAGTTCGAAGAAGTAAAGGTTACCCATATACCAAGAGGGGAAAATGTCCGAGCGACATACTCTCCAAACTCGGCTAGCACTAAAGGGACGACCAACCACGTAACCGTCATACAACAAAAGGTGGAAGAGCCGACTCGCGTAATGGTCATATCCGATGCCACCGATTGGAGGAAGCCGCCGAGGACTACATTGAGAGGGGAATTATTCCCCTTGGAACGGCGAATGATCAAAATCGATACGGAAGCCGCGGTATACACAATGATAGACGATCGGCTTTACCGAAAAGGCTTGCATACACCGATGTTAAGGTGCACGGGCACTCACGAAAGTAGATATGTCCTCGCCGAGACCCATGGAGGAATTAACGGCAACACATGGGTGCAAAATCATTAGCAAGAAAGGCACTTAGGGCCGGGTACTACTGGCCCACCATGCAAAGTGACGCAAGCGAATTTGTGAAGGCATGTGATAGTTGCCGAAACACGCCAAAATCATTTGGTCCCCTCCATCGACATGGAATATATCTACGCCCATGGCCCTTCTTTAAATGGGGAATGGATCTACTCGGACCGTTTAAGCCGGCCCCTGACAACTTCGATGGCTAATCGTGGCGGTGGACTACTTTACCAAGTGGATTGAGGCCGAACCGCCGCCACCATCACATCGGCTAGGGTCCGCGCTTCATCCAACAGTATTTTCTCCCGCTTGGGATCCCTACGAGATAGTGACAGACAATGGCACTCGGTTCACTGGACAGAACTTCCAGATATGATGGTGGGTGCGACCTGGTCCTAAGAAGGGCCGACATCGGTAACAAGAACGCCCAGGACGGCAAGCTCGCCGCAAATTGGGAAGGACCGTACCGAGTCAAGGAGAAGTTGGAAAAAGGAGCGTATGTTCTCGAAACACTGACAAGAAAATCCGTCAAGAGGACATGGAATGGCGACAAATTAAGGGCCTACTATAGTTAGGGCCCGATCACAAACAGATGCCTCAACGGACACCCGGTGTCCGAGTTAAGTTTTTGATTTATTATTTCAAGCTTATTTTGGTTTCGTCATTTCCCTTCGCAAACTTTCCTTTCATTGTCGGCTTTATAAAGCTAATCATCTCTTGAATAAATAAATGGTTTGTTGACCAAATGTTCAATTTTAAGAGGGTCAAAATGATTCGTTAAATAAGCGCATGCACACCGAGGTCTATACACCCGTAAATATTTTGATGCATCGAAATTGACACCTAAGTAAGAAGGTGAATAGTCATAACGGACCCCGATCGTGTCCACATGGTCAAAGTGTGTCCCAACGACGACCACGGATGAGCATGTGACCATTCACCCTTACCCCGGTTAAAAATCCCGGAATACAACTCCGAACCTCGTAGCGCGGTATATATAGACACCCCTACTCATGCACCTGGTTTCTGACACAGAAGAGTACTAAGCGGACTCTAATCCTTTAAAGACCCTGGCCCGGTCTAAAACTATCCCATGTGCCCTGTACGCATGAAGGTAAAAGTATGTAACGAGCTATTTAATTGAATATTCATTCATAAAGTTAAAAGTTCGGAGGTACAATATACCATCGGCATCAAAAGCCGAAAACAAAGAAAGCAAAAAGAAAAAGACAACAAAGCTAAGGGGCCCCCTCGCCCGCAGCGGCCTCGTCGCCATTAGGTCCGGCCCCGATGCGGCCTCTTCGCGGCTTGCTCACCGCTGCTCACTTCGGCATCCGAAGGCGACCTATCTTCAGAGATAAAGGCGGAGGAATAAGAACACCATCTTGGAAGCGGAGCGACATCCATACCCACCACGTTCGGTTTACCCCCGGGTTTAAGTACTCAATCTCAGGCTAGGGCCATCTCGAAGCAATCCGACGCGGTTTTCCTTACCGCCGCCACCGCCTTCTCATGGGCCTGTTTCACTTTTTCCTCAGCCGACTCTAAATTTTGCTTCAGAGCTCGGGATTCCGCAGAAGCTCGAGCATAATAACCATGGAGATGCGGCCAGGCCTGAGATAATCCAAGGGCCCTGCCAAGATGACCGGACACATTCAGAGTTCATGAAGGTCCTCGTCTGAAAGAGGTTGAGGAGACAAAAGCCGACGTGGCGGAAAGAAGGCCATGCCGATCCCCTCAGAAACATCCCCACTCCAGGCCTGGCTCCGCTTAAAGCCACTTGGTCGAGGAACGGTAGCCGATGGGCGCAAAGGAGAAACAGAATCAGAGACGACAACCTGTTTCGCCTTTTCCAAGGATGGAGGAGATGGGTCGGAACGTGGAGATGTTCCGCACCGGGAGCGATCGAAGCGGTAGCGGCCGAATCCCCGACCTTGGCCCTCTTCGACGCGAAGGCTTTGGGACCATAGAAGCTGCGGGAGCTCGCTTCTTAGAAGGCTCGGCACTGGACGTTTCTGGGAGCTTTCTCTCGGCTTCCCAACAGTAGGCAAGGTATACTCAAGATAACTGGGTTCGATTCATAGCAACTTGACTGTTACGAAGCATAAATCTAAGGGGTGAAAGGGGAGAAAAAATGAAGGAATAAGGCGGCGGTACACGGAATAGCGGGTGTCATTGTCCCGCATAGATAGGCGAACGCCGCCAGATAAGCCCACCCGTTCGGGTGAAGCTGAGAAGGAGCCAGATGAAGGTAGTGTAGGACGGACATTTGGAACCCGTAGAACGGAAGCGAATACCGAGCCGGGTCATATAATCCCGATAGAAAAGAAAGAAGTTAGGAGAGCTCGGTTCCCGAATGGCGCAGATCGGCTCATCCTCCCTGGGAAAGACGACATCCCGATGACCCGGAGACCCTACTTTATCCATATCCGCCTTGGTCATCGGCGAACGTATGGTTAGCATTTCGCTAGTCACCCGTGGATACTTGGAACGCAGGCCGGTGAAGGACTATCGAGTCCGCCTCCGGCTCGGAAGCCGAAAGACGAGGGAAGACGTAGACTCCATTTACCTACAACAAAATGAAATAAAACTAAAGTCGAACTAGGCGAATACGATGACGACAAATCGAGAAAGGAAGACCCTTGAAGTCGGGCACGTGCTCGGCTAACGAATTATGCCGACATGAGCCCAGGATGACTTCGCCATACGGTCTTGCCCACTCGCAATAAGGGAAGAGCTCTCGGCAACACAATCCCAACAGGGACCGTGATAGCCAGCTGGTAATGACCCCGACTCGGACGGACGATGCGTTTGGTAGCGCTTATCGGCTCGGCTAAAAGAGGCTCGGATGCGATAAACTATGAAAATCGGCCTAATAAGGCCGGGTTCGATTGATCGGGTCCAGAACCACAGCCGGGCCTCCCAGCGCCGCGCACCCGACTGACCACGGAGGGCTAAAGACCGTTTCTCCTCCTCGGTTAAGGAGGTCCCTAGCAGCCAATAACTAAAAAAGGGATAACGCTCACGAAGCACCTCATCGTCGTTAGGATCTAAAGGCTGATGTGAAGACGAAGAATGTTTTCCCCTATCCATCAAGAGCTCAAACCTATACAACCAACATAAGGGTAAGAAGGAGGGGGAAACAACTAAGAACAGACACTCAAAAGGACAAGACCTATGGGTTCGATAGCTCAACTCACAAACACTCCACCCGTAAAACCCGAATACAGGGGCACACCAAAGAAAGAAAAGGGGAAGAGGGAGAACTAAAATGCTAGAACAATATAAAAAGATAAAATACCCGAATACGCGAAGATTGCGTAAAATCGACACAATGTAAAGTAGATGAGAAATTCCGAACAAGAAAGAAGCTTTGATTCTTCGAGTATTCGAGACACTGGAAGTTAAGAACGAACTCGACTTTGCGCGAGAAGAATTCCCGTGTGTGGGGAGAGTGAGCGAATTGAAAAAGTGGGAAAAAGAGAAATGCCAAGCAAGTTATATCGAGAGGAAAGAAGGAGGGAAATTCAAAACAAAAGAAACCCAACCGACGAGGGTAACCACGACTTTTCACCCCAAAAGGCCGAGAAGACGTGTAACGTACCACCGAGCATTAAATGCGCACGAAATTCGGGGTGGCGGACACGAGGATCAAAGCACCTCCCCAATCTCAGGAAGACAGGTGTCATCCCCGGCTCATCGACCCTCGTACCGTTACCACGTACCCCGGGGAAATGAACTCAACAAATCCTAGCCCGACGCAGACGTCAGGAAATGGGTAACACCTCGGATGACATTTATAAAAACAGCATATACCCTGGCAGTCCAAAACCTTGAACTACCGGGCCGGGGCAATCACATTACGGACCTAGATAAGGCCCAATCACATGGAGGCCCAACCAAGGGTAGGCACATCGATCCGTCATATCCGTAACCCCGGAATATCTCAACTACCCGGTATCTAGGAACACATCCGCATAAGGATAGGCGGTTCGGATAATAGGCCCGGAATCACGCCAAAGCCGCTCCGTAGGTCCTATAAATACCCAAGCAATGGCCTAAGGTACACACGCTCTAAACCTAGACTAATCTACATACTGTCACACCGAGCACACACCCCACTCCATCGGCCAAGCGCCGGGTTGTGTTCGTGATCCTCTCTCTGTCTGTGTGCTATCACATTGGTACCCAGACCGAGACCCTAGATCCTATATCAAATCACCAGCCCATACACGCGGCTGGACATCTGTGTTCTACACCAGAACAAATATAATACAATATTATATTGTATTATAATATAATATAATGTAATGTAATGTAATAATAATTTTTTTTGTTATTGTTATTATTGTTTTTTAATTAAATCTTAAAAATAAATTAGGATATTATACTATGCCCTAAAAAGTTTCCATATGCTAGGAAGTCATTTATAGTATAAAAGATCATGGCTCGCATTTTAAAAACCTCCTTCTTGTTCAAGTCAAAAACACCAACACCTTCGTCCTACAACTCTTTAAAATTTTTGATCAAGGGCTATAAGTAAAATCAATGTCATTTCCGGGTTGTTTTGGTCCCAAAATCAACATACACAACATAATGTACTTTCGTTTCATGCGTAAAAGATGAAATAAGTTGTAAATAATTAGGAGAACAGACCATGAACTATGGATATTGCTAAAACTACCATAAGGATTCATTTCATCCGTGTTAAGGCCAAACCTAAGGTTCCTAGGTTCTATGCCGAAATTAGGAAATAATTGATTGATTTCTTCAATTAAGAAGAATCAACCGCATGTCGAAGCTTTCCATCAGAAATCTTCTCATCTACATGTCAGCTTAAATTTTTGCATCATTTTCATTAGCAAACAAGCGCTTGAATGTTGATATGATTGAAAGATACCACAACATTTTTGCAAGCCCCTTATTTGATTTGTACCTTGGGGTTTCACATATCGGACACTTATGCTTTTCTTCAAACTCTTTTCTATACAATATGCAATTATTCGGGCAAGCATGAATTTTTTTGTACTTCATCCCCAGTGGACAAAGTATTTTCTTAGCATCATAGTATTGATGCGGCAACACATTGTTATCTGCAAGCATGTCCTTAAAAGCCTTAAGCATTTCTGAAAAACTCTTGTCACACCATCCATGTTGTGTTTTCAAACTTACCAATTTCAATACTGCATTCAACAATTGGTATTTTTTACAATTAGCTAGGGTACAACCTCTTCTCTGCATCACTGCACATATTACTATATACATGCGATTGTTCAAAAGTATTTTCTCCTACATCATGAATAATATCCTCTATCTGATCATCCATATCAAATAATGACACCTTCCCCTATTAAGATGCACTTGACATTTCTATTTCTGTTTGAAAACATATACTATGCCCTCGTGATGATCAATAAAATTTTCAAGCATGTATTTTTTAACTTATTTTCTCAAAATCTCATTTCTAACTTTTTTTGCCATTCGGGCACTACTACAAAAAATGACTTTTACTTCCCTAATTGACGTCCTATTTTAAAAAACGGAAGTAAAAAAGAAAGCGGTGGCATTTTTGTAATTATGTGGGAGAAAAGTGGACTTTTGGCGGCTAACTTTTAAACTTAGACGCCAAAAGTTATGCTTTCGGCGTCTAAGTTTCATATTTAGACGTCAAAAGTAAGAACCTAGCGCCAAAAATTAACCCCAAAAATTAGCCCTAGCGCTAAAAGCAACACTTTTGGCGTCTAATTTTTGAACTTAGACGTCAAAAGTGTTGCTTTTGGCACCAAGACTAATTTTTGGGATTAATTTTTGGCGCTAGGATGGCACTTTTGATGTCTAAATATGAAACTTAGACGCCAAAAATATTTCAAAAGCGCTCCCCAAGACCCATCCCGTGACTTTTTTTTTTTTTGTTTAAAAACTCAATTCCCATTTGATAAAGCTAACTACTCCTCTTCCAATCTCCGTCTCCGCACTCGCTTTCTCTGTGAAAGTAGGTTTCAAAGAAGATAACTTAGTGCATCCCAAGAAACTGCATTTGTGGCCATTTTGCGCAACTGAAGAATCCTTTTACAGAAGTCTCCAAAATCACTTTATTGCTATCGACTTATCTCCCTTGATCTGCTGCAATGGATTCTCAGGAGCTACCTCAGTCTTCGCCACCGTCACGCTCACATCAGCGATAAAGGTCACTACTCTCTTTCCTTTTTCCATGACTCCCAAACCCATAAATTCCCTTCTTCTTCTTCCCTTTACCTCGGCCTTCTTCTTCTTCCCTTTACCTCGGCCTTCTTCACTCTCTCTTCATTTCTTCCGAAACCCAGATTTTATCTGTCAAATCTCTCCCTCACCCACCCACCCACCCTCTCATGGACCGAATCTAAGCCCTAAGTTTTCCAATCGGATCTCAAATCTTCTCTTCTCGTGTCTCTTCAACTGTATATGTTCTTCAATTTGTATTGTACTGTGATCTGGTTTTTTTTTTCTTCTGATTGTTAAATCTGAAAGTTTGGATATGTTAATTTGATTGTCTGGAATTTTTGGATCTGTATTATCTACATATTCTCTATATATTTTTAGATCTGCTCACAATTTTCACATGTATTCTCACAGTTTTGGATCTGTAATTTTTTTTCCAACTGCTCGTTTTGCATTTTTGGATTTGAGGATTCAAGGGTTTTTTTAAAAAAAAAAAAAAACCAATATGGCGTCCTATATATTTTTAGGACGCTGTAGGTTCAACTTACGGCGTCCTAATTTTTTTATAGACGTCGTAAGTTGTATTTTTTTACGCCTCCTAGATATGCGACTCATAAAAAAAGGACGTTAAAAGTAAAAATAATAGGACGCCGTAAACCGTTTTTGTAGTAGTGGGGGGAGATAATATTTTTCACTTCTGTCGATTATGATTTTATACATTAACTTATTGTTAGGTCAAAATAATAAAATAGAACCTGTCTATTATCTTTACCTTTTTGGGGAAAAATCACTGAGAACACTTCATTATTTTAAGAGTTTCACCAACATTTTATTTGTCATAATTTCGTTAAATTAAAAGTACTTTAAAAAGTTGTATAAAAAAAGTACTTTAAAAAGAGATTAAAGTGATTAAGAATATGACGCCCAAATAACCTTTAAAAAAGAAGTTATACTCCGTACTTCATACAACTGAAATATTGCATTTGAATTCAAATAATTTTTTACCTTTATTTATCTTCTTTTCTCATAAAAGTCTTCGATGGCCGAAAATTGTTACTAGCGTAAAGGTGTGTTGAGACCGAAAGGAGAAAAAGTTATAGAGAGAGATGAGTAATAAACGAAAAATTGGAACCTGACTACATAACTTTTATTGCTGTTCTTTTTGCCTGTAGTCATGCAGGTTTGGTTAATGAAGGAAGAAAGTATTCTGCCTCAATGACAAAAGACTATGGGATTAAACATGGCACTGAGCATTATACTTGCATGATCGATCTTTTAGTTCGTGCTGAGCTAATTGAAGAGGCTGAAAACTTGCTAGAAAATGCAGATTGTAGATATGATTCATCACTTTGGGCAGTTCTTCTTGGAGCATGCACCAAATGTTCAGACCCTATCACTGCAGAGAGAATCGCGAAGAAGATGATCGAGCTGCCACCTGATCACCATCTAAGTTATGTTCTTCTGGGTAATATTTATAGAGCAGTAGGCCGATGAATGATGTCGTGGAGATCAGGAAGTTAATGGAAGATAGAGGGGTTAAGAAGATGCCTGGTAAGAGCTGGATTGAAACAGAGAGTCAACTGGGTTCTGGTCTACGTATGCCCAATTTGAGCAATGTTGGAAAAGCTGTGTTTCCATAAGTGCCAAAAAGCCTACTTTTAGATGTAATAATTTTAGTTGAAAATTTTGATGGCAAATTTGTTATCCAATCAAGGTTTTTCCCATTCAAATTGTTAATTGATTGCAAGTTTTTGAGCTAGTCGGTTCTCTTGGGCCATCAACTTCACCTTGCAATGTTCAAAGAATTTCTGAGATGTATTCATGTAGGAATATAATGAATGCTTCCTCTTGTTTCAGCTCAGGGTTTGTCTGACAATACTTGTCACAGGGACCGTAAAGGGAAGCTTCAATCATCAATATCAATTTGAGCAAAAAAAAAAAAAATCATCAATATCAATTTATGTCTTTTTTCATGAACAATTTGTATGCTTTTATTACATTTTAATTTATCTACAAATTTTATCTTAAATTCCCCCAATAGCTTGAAATGGATATATACTATTTCATTACTTCATCTTAACCATTAAGAAAAGTATTAAAGAAACTAAAATCATTGGGAAAATTGGCTAAAAGTAAAAGCACCTATTTATTTTTATTTTTTTTGTTAGGTATAGGTATCGAAGCAATTTTGTTCGAAATATTGTCAAGTATTAAATGTGGGCACCTCTCTCTCAGTAGAAATTCAAAACTTGATTCGTCACGTTGTGAAGGATTAGCCCTTTCTGCTAGACCAAACCTCTTTTAATTAAAAGTACCTATTTAAAGTTTCATTCGTTATAAGAATCTGAAATTGAGTACCCATATTTTTTTCATACTGATGTTTTTTATTATGTTTGAACACATACTATGCCCTCATGATCAATAAAATTTCCAAGAATGTCTTTTTTTAAACTTATTTTCTCAAAATCTCATTCCTAACTATCTTTTGCCATTTGGGGGAGATAATTCCCATAAGATTCAAATAGTGCATAAGTCCAATTGGGTTCTCCAAAAGTCATATCAAACATACACAAATATTTTTCACTTCAGTTGATTATGATTTTATACATTAACTTATTGTTAGGTCAAAATAATAAAATAGAAACCTGTCTATTATCCTTACCTTTTTGGGGGAAAAATCACTAAGATCACTTCATTATTTTAAGAGTTTCATTAATGTGCATGTTTGATAAAGCATCATAAGTTAAAATAAGTGCATCTGAAGCACATCATAAGTAGAAGCCAATTATTTGGGTGTTTGGATAGTTTAATTTTTTTAATGGGCTTTTGCACATGAAGCTACTTTTTATCTCATCACTTATGAAGCCACATTTTGTTGCCTATTATCCCATCACCAAAAGCCACTTCCATTTCGCCCTGGAGTTGGTTAAGGCGCTGGGGGAGGCATCCTAACTCTCAGGTGCCTAGGTTAACACCTGAGGGTAATAGACGGCTCGCTCTGCCCAACATCGGTATCACCTAGGAGGAAGGGAGATTTCGCCCTGCCCTTGGATAGTGGGTGAACCCAACCCCTTTCCTAAAATTTTTATATATATATAAAAAAAAAAGCCACATCCATTTTATTATGCCCAATGACCATTTCATCCTTCAACTAGTCTTTATTTACAACTTTATCTATTACTTATTATACCAATTTCATCAAATAATTTCTAGAAATTAATCATTAATATCATATAAGGATTTTCTTCCTCAATTAACTTATGTAGGCCATAAAATATCTACTTTAAAATTTATAGACAAAAAATTATCCTCTAACTATTTTTCCTTGAATTTTCAGGAAATATGCCATAAATTCCAAAAAAAAGCTTTAAAATTTATTTAAGCCAATTTTTCATAATCAATCTCTTCATAATATTTCTAGATCACCACAATAATATTCCATAATTTTTTCCTAAATTTTCAAGATCCAAAAATAATTTCCAATAATTATTTTAAATTTTTTCTCATGATAAGATATATATATATATATATATATATATATATGATTCATGACATTTTTAGTCATTTTTCATCTCATCTATTTTTTCAAAAGTTATGCTAAACAAGTGCCCATTAAGAAAAAAAACTACTTTTGCCACCATTATCCCAAACACAAATCCATCCAAAAAAAGTCCATTAAGAAAAGTCTATCAGAAAAAAAAAAAAAAAGCACTTCTATCATCCCAAACGGACCCAAATTTACTTGTCATAATTTCCTTAAATTAAAAGTACTTTAAAAAGTTGCATAAAAAAGTTCTTTAAAAAGAGATTAAATTGATTAAGAATATGACGCACAAACAACTTTTTATTTTTTAAAAAAAGTTATACTTTTTTTTTTTGAACAATAAAAGTTATACTTTTTTTTTTTTTGCTCGAAATAAAAGTTATACTTCATACAACTGAAATATTGCATTTGAATTCAATTAATTTCTTCTTTTCTCATAAAAGTCTTCGATGCCCGAAAATTGTTACTAGCGTAAAGATGTGTTGAGAACGAAAAGAGAAAAAGTTAGAGAGACGAGTCATAGTAAACAGAAAATTCGAACCTTGGGATTCTTCTCTTGCTCGTGGCTCGCTTCGCAGCTGATCGCTTCCTTCCTGCCCTGTAAGCGAAGAATATAGTGTTCAGCGATTCCTAATTCTCTCTAGGTAAGCAATCTTTTCCCTCGCTAACTTATGCATCTGGGAAACTCAGTTTCTTCATCTCCGAATCTCTCTTCAAAAAGACATTTAGTTCAACTTGTGCTTTGGTCAAGCCTGGGATCGACGTAAATTACCAGGTAATATATTAAGTTGCTGAGAAAATGTGGGAGGCGAATAAAGGATCACAAGCATGTTAGCTTAGGATATCTTTTGAATTATTTTATCGTCTAGATTGAGCTCGAAATGGTCAGATCATTGCAGTAATTATCAATTCGTGTATAGGTTGTGTTTTGGGAATTTTTTATCTGTATCTCAAGAGGATTAATTTGATATTTTGATTTATGAAGACTTAACGTGGATCTGCAAAGTTGGAAATTTGTGTGATTGAATTACAAGTTATAGCTATTTCCTAGTTGACTGAAGCAAAATTTTGACTTTCAATGCAGTGTTGGGAGAATGCAAGTACTGGGGCAGGTTGATTGATTAGTCTGTTGAGTGGCATCTTTGAATCTTGGAGAGTTGTGAAAATGGAAGTTGAGGCAGGGAGTTCTTCAACAGTTGCCAGAGGAGGCCAAGCTTCCCGACCAATTTCAGTACGTTCAAGGCAAAATAATCATAGTGGTGTGTTTTTCTTGTTTCTCATCGCAGTTTTCCAATTTTTTCTGTTCTTTATGCTGACAATTGAGGACTCTTCTGCTGATGTTTATATATCTATAGTTTCTGATAATTTCCCGTTTCTCTATTTGATATGGTCTGCATTCTGCTATAGACTGGATTTTTACCAGGACACGATCTAGACATATCAGATTATAGGAGGTTCCTTACACACATAAGATGCTAGGGAATGGTTTCTCTAAGCCGTCTCTCCTTATTTCAAGTTTCAAGACTAGATTGTAATTTTCTTTTTTACTAAGATCAAAGCATATGTAATGGAGGGTTGTTTCATTTTGTTTTGGACATTCTGTTCATCGACTTCATTGAGATTTTATTTTTTTCGTTTTGTTTTTTGTTGCCATTAGAAACATACAGTAATAGGAGATATGGCAGAGTAATTATATCTTTAAATCAGTTATTTACATACTTATTCGGATCTCAAGTTTGCATTTCCTAACAGAAGACTAAGAATAAAGGAATTTAGAAACTAAAAGCAAAGTAAAAATCGGGGGGCCAATTTGGACTAGTCTATATAGGAACCAATAGGTGTTCATTTGTTGCCAAAAAAAAATAAAAAACAAGAAGAAAGAAAGAAATTGCTTCTATGGTTTACTGAAGATGTGCATATTGGTGATTTGGCTGCGATTTGGTCAATGAAAGAGTTTGTCACTGTCTGCTTGGCTACTGTCAAAGCAGATTGTAATGAGAGTACTTGTTTAGTTGCAATATATTTGAAGGGCCTGATATTGCATTTCAGTTCATTTTATGATGCATGTCTTTTTGTGAAGAGTGACACTTGGACGATGAATCAAATTTAGTGCAGATTTTATCTGTCACAGACTAGAAAGTCAGTCTTGTGCAATGATTTAATTTTAACTGCATCTCATGTCTCTCCTTTAGACAAGTCTCTGTGCATGAACTTCCATTCTAAAATCTTTAACCTTTTTACTTCTTTAATATAACTTAATGTGATTGTTGGGGTGGCTTTGTAGCATTCTATCAGTTTACCCAGCAGAACCTTCCAGCTTGTAAACCTGTCCTTACACCTGCAACAGTAAGTTCTTTGACATTATTTGAATATTAATGGATGCTTTACTTCTTAAAATTTGCACGCTAAACCTCAATCATGCACTATGCAGGTCATTGCTACATTTCTATTGATGGGTTTCATTTTCATTCCTGTTGGGCTTGTTACTCTTCGTGCTTCCTATAGTGTAAAATACATTTCTGTTTTCTTTTAATACTATGCAGTGATTGTTTTTCCTTTTCTCTCTTCATAAGCTTAATTTTCAGTGGAATATACTTTTTGAACTATGTATTTTCAGGTTGTTGAAGTTGTGGATAGGTATGACGTTGACTGTGTACCAGAAGAATATAGAAGTAACAAGGTTGCATATATCAAAGATGACTCAATCTCCAAAAATTGTTCACGAAAGTTAAAGGTGATTACTGATTAATCATTTATCTTTTGACTACATTAGTTAGTGGTTATTATCTCTGCAGCCTTCGTTTGATCTTTTGGAAACCTTTTCTGGAATTTGCAACGTCAACCCACCTCCAACTCACTCCCTCTTTTCCTTTGTTTACAACCCCTGATTGCCTCTATCCTTCTCTGGCCTCCTATGCAGCCTTCATCAGCCATGCCGTACTATCTTTTATCTTTATTTTCTTCACATAACTCTTTAGCTTCATTGGCCCAAAACCCACAGGTCCATCAGAATTCATTTAATAGATTAGTTGGTGGTCTCATGACTCATTGGAGAGTTGGAAAAAAAAAAAAACCATATCCTTAATGTGGAAGGTAAATTATGGAGTTTTTCACTCCCCATGCGTGGATGAATTGAGACTAAAGAAAATAGAACTTGTCCTTTCTGTTGTGTTTTAAGCAAGTTTAGAAAAAATTTTGCATCCCATACAATTGACCCCTTTTTATTTTCATTCATTGCCTTTCTCCTGGAACTAAAGGTTACATTGTACTGTAAAAGTTTTGAGCCCATTTTTTCTTTCTTTCCTTCTTGATTTCTTGTTAACCAATGAACTAATTCTAGGAAGCATAGATCTAAAGCTGACAGAAAATTGAGAGAAAAATGTTTCTGATGATTGATTCTCTAGGTTACATGGGTATTTATACAAGAGTTCAACAAGATTAATAAATGCTAGAGAATCAACTTCTAACCCTTATCTAACAACACTAAGCTACTAATTACAAAATTTTATATCATTTAATAAAAGCACTTGGCAAAGTTTACCTGAAGTTACTATTCAATTTTCCAGATACAATTTCCCTGCAGATACTAAAATCATATCTCTTTTATCTTACGAAAAACTTGTAGTGATAGATGGCGATGGCTTATGTTATTGCTCAATATTGTTATTCTATTGATGCTGATATTTTGCTTCCTTGATTTTCTGCTGTTGCTTCACTTTCAGCACATTTTTGGTTTCTCTCTTTTTTCTCCCCCTCATTTCAATTATAACTGAGATTTTTGGATTGGGTACTAAGCTAGTAATAGCTCTGCCAAAAGAACCACTGATAGGGTTCATGCTGCTTACGGTCCCTTAATTGTGTTTACAACTTGTCTGTAGGTACCTAAATCAATGAGAGCACCAATTTATATATATTATCAGCTTGATAATTTTTACCAAAACCATCGAAGGTGAGGATGCTTTATTTCCCTCTATATATGCCATGCACCTATTTCACGGTGTTGCATTTTCCCTTTTTGTTATGTCTCCTTCACTTTCTTTTCTTCTCATCTATTATTTTGTTTCTATGTCCTGTTTTACAAGTAATCTGTACTCCCTCCAGTCATTTTTATAAGAAACTTTTTTCCTGATTCCACAAAACGAATTAGTGGTTAAGATTAGTTAAATACAATAAATGTGTCAAAAATGTCACGTTTTTTTTCCAATTATGCTCCTATTTATATTTGAGAGAGAATGAGTAGAAAATATGAGAGAGAATAGGTAATAAATGATTAAATGAAAGAAAATTAGTGGTGAGTGAGAGATAATTAATATAAAGTTATGTATTTAATAGGGGTAGAAAAGGAAAAAGGTAGTTTAAATTTTGAGGCACAGAAAGAAAGCTGCTTATATTAAGGATCAGCCCCAAGAAAGAGAAAGTTGTTTATAAAAAAGACCGGAGGGAGTATTTAATAACTATCTATTCAAGTTTGGGCATTTCAATAACATCATGAGTATTTATGCTGGAGCTAAGCTGGAATTTGCTCCGTTCTAGACAATTTGATTTTTAGTTTTCACTTCACCTACCTGCTCTATTATCTTTGCTGCTTGTTGAATGCCTATATTTGGACTTGGAGAGATCCTGCAGAATGATTTCTCCATGTAAAGGAAACAGATATCATAGTCAGTTGTCAAGGCCTTGAGCTATAAAATGGTCAGATACAAAAGAGCCTTGAGCTCCAGCCTGACATTATGACTGCAAAGCTAAAAGCAAACTGAAGTAAGAATTGAGCTATCAATTGGTATTAGGTTATTTGATGGCTATAATTGTCTTTCTTACTTTCTCTATGCAGTCACAATATTATTATGTCCTTCCTCTTAACAATGTGTGCTGGCGATTGTTGTCTTGAAATGATTTTAGATGTCTACATTTCTTTCCCTTCCAAAGCAACTTTTCTCTTTCCTTAGGTTCACAAGTTTTAGATCCACCAAATTATGAATCTCTAGGATCTACATGATGTTTTCAAATTGTTCCCTTTGACATTGTAGGTCTTCTCTGAAAAATTAGTTGTGGATTTTGTGTGTCAAGTTTATATTTCCTTAATTTCTATTTGTTATTGTTCACCAAAATTTGTGAGTTGGACCTTGAGTAAGCTCATCCCACCTCTTGGTGTGCTTTCTGGACATTATGGAATTAAGATTATGTAGGTTACCTGAAAGCATTTCAGATTCTTAAATTAGCAGAATTATAAAACATGTTTTTTATTTTTTCCTGCTCCATTACATCTACATGAGTATTTATATAGTCAGTTTCTATTACATGATTGCTATGATCATTGAAGTCCTCAAAATTTGTTCAGGTATGTCAAAAGCAGAAGCGATCAGCAGCTCTTACAAGGACTTGGGTACAATGGCACCAGTTCTTGTAAACCTTTAAAGTCCTCTGATGGCCAACCAATTGTACCTTGTGGGTTAATAGCTTGGAGTATGTTCAACGATACATATACATTTCGGCGGGGGCAATCAGATTTGAAAGTCAACAGGAAAAACATAGCATGGAAGAGTGATCGTGATCATAAATTTGGGAAGCATGTTTACCCATTCAATTTTCAGAATGGGACCTTGATTGGTGGGGGAAAGCTGGATCCGCGTATTCCTGTAAGTTCCAAGTCTTTCTAGCAATTATTCTCTAATGGTACTTCCTTCTTGATTATGATACGGCCCAGATTTGATTTTCTTCTTTTTTGTATGAGAAAAAAGGTTAAATACAATGAATTTGATTTCTAATGCTAATATAATTAATTATATTTGATAGATTTTCTTCTTGGTCAATACCGATAGACCTGGAGTAATTAGAAATGATCGCAACAGCATTTATCATAATCCACGATATTGACAAGCATATAGGTTAAACTGAAGTTTTAATTTTTGTATACCCACCATGAGAGAAATACCTTAAAGAACCAATTCAGGCTCATAAATGTTTTCCCCCTTATAATCTCTTAACAATCTATTCATGTGCAGTCCTCATCTCTCGGGGTTAGCAATCTGATTCATGTGTAATCCTCATGACTTTTTTTTCTGAACGAGAAAAAAAACAATTGAAGTGGCACAAAACCCTATATCTACAGATAGAAAACAGTGATAAAGATTCACTTTTTATTCTATATATTGATACTGATGAGAGTTCTCATCGTCATATTCTGCTTAACTGAGCTGCTCATTTTGCTTTTCACATTTCAGCTTAGTGATCAAGAAGATCTTATAGTATGGATGCGCACTGCCGCTCTCCCTAACTTCCGGAAGCTGTATGGTAAAATTGAAGAGGATCTGGATGCGGATGACGTCATTGTCGTCCACCTATGGAACAACTACAACACTTACAGTTTTGGTGGAAAAAAGAAGATTGTTCTGTCAACATCAAGCTGGCTGGGTGGAAAGAATGATTTTCTTGGACTCGCAAATCTTTTTGTTGGCTCCTCTTGTATATTGATCTCCTTCATCTTCTTGTTGCTTCATGTGAAAAATCCCAGGTAATTATTATAATACATAAAATGATACAGGTCTTGTAGCTTGTCATTCTTTCCAACTGATTCCAATTTCATGTTGTCCATACTGAAATATCCCTATCAGTTAGCCCACTATCCCTAACTAATCTGTCATGTAGTTTCCCGGAAGATTCTGAACATCAAAGTTTTTATTTTCAAGAGTAGAGAAAATAATGAAGTCAATTTCCTGGGTGTTTCCTGTCAAGTTATTTAATTAAAATGTGAATTATGAAATGTTGAAGAACTTTCTTGAAGGAGTCAAAAGATGTGTTGTTGAGTTGAGGAAAAAATGTCAAATATTATAACCTTTATTTATTTGTAAATGTACTTTAATGAATATTATATTCCCATTAGTAACAACTTGCAAACAGCTCATCATCTGATTTTTCTTTCTTTCTTTTCTATTTGCAGACCTTATGGGGACCTAGCTTACTTATCTTGGGGCAAGTAAGCATTGGAAGCTGATAGGCAAAATATGAGTTATATTTTTTCCCAGTTCAAAAATATTCTCTTTGGCTGAGGCTGGTCTTAAATGATGGCATTTTGTTACATTAGCTGTTGTATTTAACTGTACATGATAAAGGAAAAGTATATATATATAGCCCACTGAGTTGAAACACATTAGAGGCAAAAAACTGTGTTTTGCACTACTTAAGATTTCTCTAAAATCATCAAATATAGAGTTTCCACTAACACGTTTACAGTGTATAGGATATCTACTAGGGTGATCGATACATTGCTGGCTAAGTATGAAAGTTATAGCATCTCCAAAATGCTAATAACTGCAACTGGTCTTGTTTTGGGGAGATAGCACCATTCATGAAATTTTTTCTTATAAAAAAATATTGTGATATAGAGGCTTTGTTGTCGACTTTTGGACCTATTGTTATGGAAAGTAACATCCCATTGAGGAGAGTAACTCCAACTGTTATCATTAGCTATCATCGTCCTCTATGATTTGCCTGTGCAAGGGACCATCATGTTGCTATTGGTATGCAATAGAGGAGTTGTAGCAGTCTTTGCTCTAGAATGAGCCATACTGATTACATGATTACATCTTGTGGAGACATCTGGACACCTGTATGACATTTGGTTTCTTGCAAACCACAAAGACTTGAGTAATTGGAAAGACAAATAAGTTACAAAATTAGTGGAGTTTTTGTGGTTTTGTAACCGTGTTATTATCCATGCTTGCAAGGACTTATCAGGGCTATTATCAATTTGAAAACCAGTTATACTACCAAACCAACATGCCTTGAAAAAAAGGATAAAATAAAAACAAATGTTCTAAAGATTCGCAACTACTAGTACAAAAATAGCATACCTCAGAAGTAGCTAGGTATTTATTGAAAAGTAATTCAGATGTTGGTAAGATGTGCCTAACAACTTTCTAAAATAATAACTAACTCTAGGAGGTAGTCAAATCAAAACACATACCTCGTTTTCATTAGGAGTGGAGAGTCCATGTGTGCAATGAAGTAGTTATAACCATCTCGTACAGTATATGTTTCAGCATAATTACCTCCCTATCTAATAATATTAGGAGAACGAGATACAGGAATCGAGTGTTTTGCAAATTGCTGAGCCATGTTCCTAGGGTATAGTGACGACAAGAGAGGAAAGTTCCTATTTCCTTTATTGCGTAGTGTAAGGTAGAACACCTCTAAGGTAGGATATGTCAAACCAGGCTGCTGCATAGGTTACCAAAGTCAACTATTTAAAGAGATTAAGAGTCATCACCTACCTACCAGCTAGGTAAGGTGGTTAGTGACTATACTACTTGATTTAAGGGCGTGGTTCCACAAAGCTGAGCTATTGTAAGCTGGTTTAAAGGAATAATTTTGTTGAGGATCCAAATTAGTCATTTTCATTGATATTGTATAGAGAACTTCATATAGGAGAAAGGATATACTAACAAGAAAGATAAAGAATTCTTTATTAGCACTAGTCACCCTACTTGAGACATCAAATTACTTTTACAATCAGCAAGTTTCTCATCAAGCTTCTCAATCACCTCATTATATTTCCTTTTTTCTGATGTTGGGTCATCTTATAGGTACCCAGATATTTCCACAGTCTAGAATGAAGTTTACTTTCAAGAATTTCTAACAATCTACGTTTCATATGATGGGGCACCGAAGGACTACATACCAATGATAATTTTTGAAAGTTAATATGTTGTCCAAAATTAATGAGTATCTTTTGAGTAACGCTTTGACAATACAACAATCTTATTTTGTCTCACAACAGAAAAGAAGGATAACATCTGCATATATCAAATGTGTTAGGGTTAATGTGCAGATTTGCCAACCAACTATTACCCGAGGAGCGTCTGGCACAAATAACAATTGAGGGGACCAAAATTGCCAATCAACAATTAAAAAGTGAAAAAAAACACCAAATAACTATTAGAAAAAAACAACTACCACAATTAAGTTAAAATATGATGAGGCACTGGCGTAGGATGGTGGCGGAAACGCTGGAGAAAAGAGCGGTTAAGCCTTCTTGTTGGATAAGGTAAATACTAACAGAGATGAGACCCATGGGAGCAGGCGTTGTGGCAACGGCGGTTGCTGCTTGTGGCATCGGAGGGATGGAACTAGGGTGCAAGGTGCATGCCGGTCAAAAGCTATGAACTGCTGGATGAGTTCAACAAGGTGAGTGGAACACCCAACAACAATGGAAGCTTTGGAGATGCCGATGTCGCCGATACTGTGACAGTCAATGGAAGACGTAGACACCAAGACAGTGACGAGGTAATAGTTCATTGGCGAATCTGCACCAAATTGTGTATTTTTTCACTTTTTAATTGTTGATTGGCAATTTTGGTCCCCTAAATTGTTATTTGTGCCAGACGCTCCTCGGATAATAGTTGGTTGGCAAATCTGCACCTTAACCCAATGTGTTAATGGAATGACCTCGCGAGAGATTTGAAGACCCCTCCACCAATTGAAATTTTCTACTTGATGTATCATATAAGACAAGACGTTTGCAAATAGTAGAAAAAGATATAGGGAAAGAGGGTCACCTTGTTTTAGGCCTTGAGAGGGTTTCCTCAAGACCACTCATTTATAATCACTTGGTAAGAGACAATTGAGACACATTGCATGGGGAATGGATCCTCTCATTGGTAACTTTTTCCTCATCCCTCAACAATCAATCTAGACCATTCACTTCACTTAATCTTGACCATCCATTTTTTTTAAATATTTCAAGGTACTGACGGGTATTAAAAAGATATTTCAGGATATTTACTGGTATTAAAAAATTATTTCATATCCTGAAAAATTATTTTAGAATCTTGAAAAATATACTCTGAAGCATATTTTTAGTACCAGTCAGTACCCTGAAATGTTTTTTCAAGATCCTGAAATAATTTTTCAAGATCATGAAGTATTTTTTTTAGTATCAGTCAATATTCTGAAGTATCTTTTTGGTATCATTCAGTACCCTGAAATATGTTTTCAAGATTATGAAGTATTTTTTCAGTATCAGTCAGTATCCTATAATATTTTTTTAGTACCCGTCAGTACTCTGAAATATTTTTTCAAGATCATAAAATACTTTTTCAGTATCAGTCAATGTCTTAAAAAATATCCTGAAATATATTTTTATTACCAGTCAGTACCCTAAAATAATTTTTCAAGATCCTAAAATAATTTTTCAAGATCATAAAGGCTTTTTTCAGTATCTTTTTAGTATCCCATCACTATTTTGAAATATTTCAAAAAAATGGATGGCCAAAATTAAGTAAAGTAAATGGTCTAGATTGATTATTGAGGGATGAGAAGGGATGGGGAGAAACTTGCCGCCAATGAGAGGATCCTCTCCCCATTGCATGAGCAGTTGAATTATTCTAGTTGGGAAATTCATCATTTGTAGAATTATTCGCAGAAAATGTCAAGACACTTTGTCATAAGCCTTAGCAACATCAAGCATGATTGCACACCATCCATCTTTGCTTTTCCATGTACCATGAATTTTTGCCATGCATTCAGAGGCCAGAATGATGTTGTCATTGATGAGACAACCCTTAAGGAAAGCGTTTTGGTTGGGGGTAATCAAATCACCCAAAATCTCCTTTAGACGATTGCACAAAATTTTGAAAATTAATTTATAGATAATGTTACAAAGGCTGATAGGTAGGAAATCTTCTAATAGAATCGCACATGAAAACCATCAGGACTAGAAGCACTATCTGCCTTCATCTCAAAAACTACTCTTTCAATTTCCACAACAATGATCAGGCGATATTTATGCTTGCAACATGTGAGGGAGACAATGTGGTTAGGTTGATATTGCTTAAAGTTTGATCCATACAAACTTCATCAAAAGAATTAGGGTCTTCATAGATTTGTTTGAAATAACTTGTAGCTAGATTATGAATGGCTTCTTGATCTTCAATCCACTCACCAGAGTCTTTTTTAATTTATACGAATGATCAGTATTCGTATTCTTCTTAAAGTGGTAAAGCTATGAAAGTACCTTCTATTTCTATCTCCTTGTAGCATCCAATTTTGCCACACCTTTTGTGACCATAGGATTTCTTCACAGTCATACCAAAATTCAAGAGAGGATTGTAGAAAAGAAACCTTTTGTTCTTCTTGAACTGATAAAAATTGTTTCTAATGCCAAGCCTGAAGCTCATCTTCCAATTGTTTAATGTTGGAGGAAATCCGGCCAACTAATAGTTTATTCCAATGAATAAGAGCCTTGTGAATGCATTTAAGGCAAGCTGAATTTTTATATTCCCATGAACCATAAATTTTGCGAGACCACTCTGATCCTGAAGAACAATGTCATGACACTATGGGAAAGCAAACCAAAAATTTTCAAACCTGAAAAGCTTAATTCCCCTCTTTCCCAGTGCGTCTGAAAAAGAATTGGTGAGTGATCAGATGCACAATTGGCAAAACTTGCAACATGAAGGTAGGAAAAAATGTAGCCAGGGTGGATTGCATAACGCTCTATCAAGCTTCTCGATCTTTAACCTGACCAACACTTTTTCGATTATTGCACCATGTGAACCACCCTCCTTGTGATGGAACATCATTCATAGCACACTCAAGAAGTTTTTTTTGAAAAGAAGTTGTACCCCCAACAGAGGAAGAGCCACTAAGTTTATCACAAAATCCTAAAATTTGATTAATGTCACTTATGATTAACCAAGGTTTAAAAAATTTTTGGTCCAAATGAGTTGCCCTGAGTGGAAGGGGTTCTGATCGCTTAAACAAGAGGTATTGGTTTCGACTCTTGTGAATGCAAAAAACTTCCTTGAGAGAGGTCCTCGCTTCAATGCCTGACAGAATCTTGGAGCGGTTGCACACTTTACCACAATTTTTTATATATATATATAAAAAAAAAAAATGCCATTGAGAGACAACCTGCCACACCCTGAGTGAGTGGGTCCACCTCATAGAGCATCAAACATTCAGCTAGATCAGGAGCTACAGAATCCAAACAAAGAGGATCTCCTGGTTCAATCTCGTTCAAAATGAACTGAGAAAGAGAAATCGATTGATCCTGCATCTCAAAGTCCAGAGCCAACAAGTGAAAATACTCATGATTAAATGCATTTAAAGTTGGATCAGTGAGACCAGGTACGCGATCCGCCGGGTCGGATTTAGATTAGTCAAGGCGAAGCTCTGGATACCGGATGGGCAACCGAAAAAAATTGGATCAGTGGGTTAATTAGTGACATAGGGAGAGTGAGAGGTGTAGCAGTGACGGAACCGTTTGCCAACTCCTCCTTTTGAACAAGCAGGGAGAGTTCTTGCTCTCAAGCATCTAGACCGTTCAGATGTTATTTAGGTGGTTGGATGGTTCATATTTTATTTTTTTTACTTTTAAATTTTTGTAAAAAATCATTCTAATGAGTAAAAATCTAAAACAAAGATAATCTCTGAACTAATATTTTATAAAAAAAATGTTTTTTCATTTAAAAATGAAATCTGGGCCGTGATACTCGCCCAAAAGATGAGCTCTCAATGAGGAGGGAAACGAGTTCTACGTAGCGACATGCTCCCTTTCCTCCTCATGCACGTTAGCATGTCTAGCCGAATTAGGAGTAGACTGAGATAGAATATTTTCAAGGTTCAAAGCATTGTGATTGACGTCATGAGGAAGGATACGTGCTGATTCCCCAAGGTTTGGAGTTTCTCGATCATGAGTGGCAGGAGAGTTGAAATTCGGTTCCTGAAAATTCAAATTTTTCGTCACCGGAATCTGAGAAACAGGGGCATCTTCCTCCATATGCTGAAGATCTTGAGAGATTATATTTGAGAAAAGTCCAGAAATATGAGAGGAGTGATTTCCGGTGGAATCTGACGATGACGAAGAGATAATTGTTGGACTATTAGAACAAATATGAGAAGTGTGTCTCGATCGGCGACCCTCAGGAACTCTGTTTTGCCGAACCTGGACAGAGTAACCGCCACCATTTACAGATGAAAACCACGAAACAAAAGTGGTTCGGCGTTGATGAGCTTTGTGATACAAAGCAATGTTTTCACGATAAACCATTGGGTTGTCGTAATCTTTGACAAAATCTGATCCAAACCGAGAGATAAGCCTGACACTATGAACTATCATACTGAAAGAGAGGAGTTGAGCATCCGAATCACAATCCTGTTCCTTATGACCAATCCGGCCACACAAACAACAAATTCTAAAAAATCTCTCATATTTGAAAGTCACCCATTCATGTTAGTTACTACTTTCCTCCTCAAAGTCACCAATAATGTCACCCACAAGCTTGGCTGTAGATCGGGTATGATAGTCCATTGGTAAACCCCAAACATATGCCCACATCTGAGTTTTCGGAAGAGGATCACACTCCAAAATGACATCTCTTTGAAACTCAGAGACAATAAGCAATGAGTTGTTAATTGACCAAGGGCCCATTCGAGTCATGTATTCATGATCTTGATCATCCTGAAAGTGAAGCAGAAACCTGTGTTTACTCCGGCCACGAACAGAGACTGTACCCTGAAGCTTCCAAGCTTGGTTTAGCTCATGTTGTAGTTCACTTTTGGACCATATTTTCCTCTCCAGGATAAAAGCAAAAGCACACATTTGAAGACGTTGATGTCAATTTTTAGCATAGATATAGTGACTGCCAAGTGAAACAGAGGGTCCTTATCGGGGGACACGAAAGCCATGAGGTCCTCCCTAGGAGAATTATCATCATGAAAACCACTAGAAAAATTTCCTTCTACATAAGAACTGCTTTCTTCCAAATTGTATGTCATTCTGATGAACTCGGAGCACTATGTTAGTAACCCAGTTACCTAGGGCTTGACAGAATTCCACAAAAGAGCAAAGGATGATAGACTAAGAGAAAAAGAAACGAGGAGATTACCGGCAAGGAAAAGAAGATTAAGGGGATGAACGGAGGTAAACAAGGCGCAAAAGATCATAGAATGCATGAAGGGATTATGCCATGAAGCAGAAGAGAGACAGAGCGCCAAAGCGGACCTGTTTGGTGGAACAAGGGAAACACTTTGTCATCATCATTTACGAGGGAACATTCTTCCCATGCAAAACCTAGAATTTGCGAGGGAAACACTTTTCCCTCGTAAAATCTAGAATTTGCGGAAGAAGGCATTTTTCTGTCATAAAAGTGATTTGCGAGACCCATTTTTACAATGAACCTTGATCCGCCGCAAACTAGTTTTGCGACGGAAAATAACTTTTTTGTGAGGGAATTTTTCCGCCGCTAAAAACAATTTTTTTTGTAGTGATCTTTCTTTAAGCCATCTTCTCATCTCCCTCAAAATCTTCCCTTCCCTTCCTTTTCTTCCTCAAATCTTCTTCGTACCAAACGACCCTTAAGGCTTGGTGAAAATTAAAGTGACAAGGATAGAATAGAGTGAATAAAAGTTAAGGATTTGATCTTCCTGATGTAATAAAAAAAAGTGTGTTATTACATTTAGGTCTAAAAGCAAATGTTATTGATGAAACTTAAAAAAGCTAGATCTTTTGATTAATAATTAATCTAAAAATCTGTTTTTTGGTAAAGCATAATGATGTCATGTGATATATGTAACAGACCCACCTATAAGACTTTATTATTATAGTTGTTTTAAAACTTTTGTTGGGAAACAAGCTAAAGGTTTTGAAACCCGGATCGGACCGGCCGGTTCAGACCGGAAACCGGCGAATCGGACGGAAAACTGGTCCGAGTTAGGGATAGACCCGGGGTTTCGAGTGAACCTGGAGTCAACTCGGCCTGAACCGGCCAAGTCCGAGTCAGAAAGATTGATTTTTTTGAAAAAACAAATTGACTGAATGAGAAGAAGAACGAGAAGGAGCGGAGAGTGTCGGCGGTGGATGGCAGAAATCGCGATCTGGGTTCATCGAAGGTCGAACGTCGGAGCTTGTTTGGTCGAAAGAAGGAAGGCGAAGATCATGATGTGAGTTCGTCGAAGGTCGAATCTCGGACTGTCAGAGCTTCTTTGGTTGAAAGAAGGAAGATGGAGATCACCTAAACGAGCGACGAGGGAGGTTCAAAAATCCATTGTTGATGGTTTAAGTGAGAACTGGACTCCAGTGGAGAAGAGAAGACGAAGAGAAGAGCTTGAGCAAAAAAAAAGAAGACGACGAAGAGAAGAGAAGAGAAGAGAGAGACTGGAAGAGTGAAAATGTGAAATACTCAACAGATAGTAACCGACACCCGTGAGAGAGAGAGATTGAAGGCCAAAGACGCAAACCAAACTTTCACATACTCCAATGTTATTAATTAATTTTGACACATTTTAGATATAGCCATCGTATCACATATTCAATGAAGAAATCTTCAATGATCTCTTTTTTGAAAAATATAAATAATATAATATGTATATACTGTCATCTCCATTATCACATCACATCCTCTCATATTTTAACCATAAAATAAATTTTATTACTAAAATATGAATATTTTATTTATTTTAATTTAATTAATTTTTAATTAATACCGGTCTGACCCCGGTTTGACTCCGGTCTGACCCATTGACCCTTGACCCAGTACACCCACCGGTTTAATGACCGGTCCGAGTTTCAGAACCTTAAACACAACAATGATTGGTTATGAGTAACGCGCCGCCTCGTATTAAATTGATGTATGAATTCCAAGTATAAACAATTATACCGTGACTCATTTAATATTATTTATATATCAATTTAAGACTTATTTATGAAAATATAATATTCAAGAGGGACAGGAGCTAAGAGTTTCCCTGCCCTGGTTCGTGACCTGAAATCTCATTACCATCTTAATTTTATTGCACTACTGGAAACCAGATGTACCAAAGAAGCGTCCTTGGGGCGTGCGAATCAATTAGGATTCCCCAATATGCAATTAATTGACTGTGAAGGGTATAGCGGTGGCATCTGGTGCCTTTGGGATCATAGCATTAATGCTGTGTCCATTATTGAGCTTCATCACCAATTTATGCATTTACAGATCACTGGAGTTGCTGGTTGTTCCTGGACGCTCACAGTGGTTTATGCTAGCCCTTCTTGTGTAGCTCGTCGGATTCTTTGGGAGAATCTTTCCCGTCTAGCACCATCGGTGCAGGGTGCTTGGTTAATAGGGGGTGATTTTAATGGTACTCTTCTCTCATGTGAACGAAGATCTTCTGCAACATTTCGTCGTTCTATTGACCGAGACTTCTTGAGATGGTTTGATATGCAAGATATAAGGGATGTAGGCTTTGTGGGGCCTGAATTCACTTGGAAGCGAGGAATTTCTGAGGCAAGATTAGACAGGTTGCTGGCTAATGATCAATGGGCTAATCTGTTTCCTAATGCATCGGTGGCCCATTTACCGTTCTTTAAGTCTGATCACAGGCCCATCCTCCTCTGCCTTGATAAGACTTCGAATGCACCCACTCCAAATCGACCGTTCCGATTCATAGCACCGGGTTCTTCATGCTCGGCCTTGATGAGTTTGTTCGTCATTCTTGGTCCCCTGATATGGCTTGGCTCCCTAACATTTCCAGCCTCACGCTGCATGCTCAAAATGGAATAGGGAAGTGTTCAGGCATACTGATTGCAGGAAAAAACAGTTGCTTCGCCGCCTTGATGGTATTACTAAGGTAGTGGCTCGTTCTGGTCTAACACCCAAATATGAGGATTTGCAGGTTGCTATTTGGAAGGAACTAGAAGATGTCTTGCTTCAGGAATCTCTTATTTGGGCCCAGAAAGCCAGAGCGGAGTGGTCAGTTTATGGGGATCGGAATACCCGCTACTTTCACGCGCGTGCCAACCATCGTCGGAAATCCCAACGTATTGAGGCTATTAAAGATAGTGAGGGGTCGTGGCTGTATGATCCCGCTCAGATTAAAAGGTTGGCCTCTGGTTTTTTCTCTTCTCTCCTGTCTGAGGATATTCACAGTAGGCCGCCATGGTGTGGTTTGATGTCTTATCCATGTGTTGAGGAGGCCACCCTGAGATGGTGTAACAGAGAGGTCTCCGACATTGAAGTTAAGGACGCCATGTTTAGCATGGGACCTTTGAAATCCCCAGGATCGGATGGACTTAATGCCCTATTTTATCAGAATCAATGGAGCACGGTAGGCACTTCTGTGACTTCCCATATTAAACACCTGTTTGATAATCCTCAAGCTATCAAGGACATTAATGGGACCCTGCTTGTCCTCATCCCGAAGAAGGATCATCCGGAGTGCATGGGGGACTTAAGACCGATAAGTCTTTGTAATGTGATATATAAAACCCTGTCAAAAATTATTGTGAACAGACTTAAGCCCATATTGCCATTGGTGATTGCCCCAAATCAATGCAGTTTTGTTCCAGGACGGCATAGTAGCGATAATATAATTGTGGCTCAAGAGGTCATTCATACTATGAGATCTATGAAACAAAAGAAGGGGTTCTTGGCTATTAAAATTGACCTTGAGAAAGCTTATGACCGTGTCAACTGGGATTTTCTTTTAAGCTGCCTCCAGGAACTTAATCTCCCAGACCGTATCTTTAATATCTTGAAACAGTGTGTTTCTAGCTCTAGCATGCAACTGTTATGGAATGGGAGCAAGGCGGAAGGATTTCTCCCATCTAGGGGGGTTCGGCAAGGGGATCCCCTCTCCCCCTATTTATTTGTGGTATGCATGGAGAAACTGGCCCATCTTATTCAAGCTGCAATCCAGGATAGACAGTGGAAGCCAATTCATTTAACAAAATCTGGGCCTCCAATCTCTCATTTGTTCTTTGCAGACGATATTATCCTCTTTGCAGAGGCTTCAATGACCCAAGTGGATGTGATCAAGGATTGTCTGAAGACCTTTTGTGACAGTTCGGGGTTAAAAATCAATCACCAGAAAACTCGGGTGTTCTTTTCGAAGAATATTCATCATGTGAGAAGAACAGAAATGGGCGAGTCGCTTGGCTTTTCTGTCACGAGTGATTTGGGTAAATACTTGGGGGTTCCTCTTCACCATAAGCGGGTAACAAAGGAGTCTTTCCATTTTGTAGTGGACAAGGTTAAAACAAGACTATCATCTTGGAAGGCAAGGTCCTTATCTTCTGCAGGAAGGTCTACTCTCATTTCCTCAGTTACTTCGGCTATCCCAGGTTATGTCATGCAAACTTCATTGCTCCCGGCCAGCACGTGTGCAAGTCTTGATCAGAATAATAGACAGTTTTTGTGGGGTAGCTCTGAGAACCATAAAAAGATTCCCCTGGTTGCTTGGGATGCCATCTGCAAGTCCAAGACTAGAGGGGGACTAGGGCTTCGTCACTCCAGCCAGTACAACCAAGCTTTTTTAATGAAGGTTGGCTGGCAACTTTCAACTAGAAGAGATGACTTCTGGGTAAAGGTAATTCGAAATAAATATAAGTGTGGTGCAGATGTAATACCCAGGATTGATAAGTCGAAGCCGGGGTCTAATTTGTGGAGTGGAGTGAAGCGCACGTGGAGTAAAGTTGAAGAAGGAACTGAGATACTGTCGAATGGTGTGCTACGCTGGAAGTGGAATAAGAATGGTAGGTTTACAGTGAAATCGGCGTATGAGAGCCTGACTCAGAATGAGAACTCTCCGGATACCATATGGAGCAAGATTTGGAAGATTAAGGTCCCTGAGAGATGTAAGATGTTTATATGGCTAGTCCTGCATAATCGACTCTTAACCAACGTTTCTAGGTGCAAGAGGGGCTTGAGTGAGGATAGCCGCTGTCCGGTATGCATGGCGGGACTGGAGAATCTCCAACATGTTCTAAGAGATTGCCCCGAAACTCTTGCACTGTGGCGCACCATTATTCCCCAGCAGGTATGGCGTTTTTTCTCCTCATTGGATTTTGATCGTTGGGTCCGATGGAACCTCATGAATAGAGGAGGGCCAGATCTTCCTGAGGACTGGCAGCAACAATTCGTTATCACATGTTGGTGGCTATGGAGACGTCGAAATACTTTTGTGTTTGAAGGCAAGAAAATTTCAAACCTGTCTATCTCAACCAGTGTCAACGCCATGCGAACCTGTTGGAAGGAAGCTCATAATAAGTTCAGCCTTACTGATGGCTGGCGGAGATCGCCCAGCGTAACTGAGGAATGTTGGCAACCCCCACCACCTGGGTGGGTGAAGATTAATTCTGACGGCGCTTTCTCTCCCTCTTCTCCTGGTATTGCGAGTGGAGGTATTTTGCGAGACGAACATGGCGTGTTCTTGAGAGCGTTTATGTTTAAAGGTGAGGATGGGGATAGCTTGGCAGCAGAGCTTTGGGGAGGTATTCTCGGCCTGAAGTTAGCATGGGATATGGGATTCAAGAACATCGTGCTGGAAGTTGACGCGGCGGAAGTTGTTGCACTGGTGAACAGCTCAGGGTATGAGACTCATGAAGACCGGAGCCTGATCGATCAATTCAAGGAAGTAGTCAATCGAGACTGGACTGTTGACGTTCGCCTCATCAGTCGCAGGAAGAATAAGGTAGCAGACCACTTGGCAAAGAAGAGTTTATCGACTGTGCCAGGTCTCCACGCTATTTCGATCCCAGATTCGGCGTTAGAAAGGATTATTGAACTGGATAAGGGTTAGTTATTTGTAAGGATGCTCATGTGTATCAAAAAAAAAAAGGTAAAAATATATAATAATAATAATCATAATCATCATCATCATCAATTGTGGCTGCATTGAGTAAAATGGATTTTTTTTTTTAATTTTAATAATATCAAATACTCCATTATATTTCTTACGAAATACAGCTTATCTTAATCCATAATATGAAGGGGCCCATCTAGTTGATTTGACCATTAGATTTTTATAAACCCAGACCTGAATTAGTCATCAAATTAATAAGGATGCTCGATTGCTGATAGTGTAGCCTTACAAGCCATCTGCATCTAGAAAACCAGTAGATCATTAAGATTAAGGAATTAATTAATTCAATTGACTTAATCTATATTAACTCATCTCTTTAGATGAATATCATCCCAGCTATCTAGTAGACATTTAGTTTATAAATCGAATTTTTAAACTAATAAATTGACTAGATCTTAAGGCTATTCCCAATTTTCAATTACTTAAAATATTTTCCTTTCTAGAACAATGACATATGACCACACATCATCGCTTATCCAACAAGTCAAAGATTTCACCAAGCAAGTTATCTTCTTCTCTGATCTTTCCTTCTTGTTTCCTTTTCTGTTGTTCATCACGATAACTCTATAAATTCTCATATTTTCTCCCACTTTCTATCACACAAATCTTTCATTTTCTATTTCAGAATCATATTCTTTCTATCAATTAATTGAATTTTTTCAGCTATGGAGTCTCAGTATTATACGAAAAAGTGGGATGAAGTTGCTCCTTCTCTCTTGATATCTCATCAGAAATCTTCGAGTCATCCGAGTTTGGAACCCATTATTGAAGATGATCAACAAGACTTGTTTCAATTCCTGAGTCATGATTCTCTTCTTTGTTTTTCTCTTTCACTCTTTGTCACCGTTTTATTCTTTTTCTCTGTAAACTAGCCACTTAGCGAGGCTTGGTTTTTTTCCAGTCTCTCTCTCTCTCTCTCTCTCTATATGTTACATAAAGGGAATTAGCAATAATATTCAAAAGTTTCTGATTAAAAGTCTTTCTTTTGTAATTTCTGTTAGCTATTACGGTGGTACATAACTCCTCTTGATATTTAAATAAGTTCTAGAGGACACTGAGCAGGCTATCATTTTAATATTTCCGGTAATTTTTTTAAACTAACTTATGTAAGGTTAAGTTAAAGTATATTTTTGGCTCTTTAAATTTAGACGATGTTTCATTTTAGTCCTTTAACTTTAAAAAGTGTGTTTTAGTATTTTTAAGTTATCATCATTAACTTCACTAATGGAATATGATAAGTTGAAAACTTTAAAATGCTGATATACCCAAATTTTAATTATTTAATATTTTAATTTTAAAATTAATCTTTTGGAAAGACATGTTAACATTTTAAATTTTCTGAGTTGACATTTTAAATTTGTTGACTAAGTATTTTTTGTTAGTGAAGTTAACGGTGTTAACTTAAAACGACTAAAAGCATATTTTTTTAAAAAGTTAAAGAATTAAAATAGAACTTCGTCTAAACTCAAAGGACCAAAACTATACTTTTAGCCAATATGCTAATTATAAACTACCCCTTCAAATATCATATTCTGATAGATAGTATGAAAAAACATGCTAATTTCATAGGATTATCGATCTAATAGGAAATATGCAAACATCTATATATTTTTATTCATATATATGTACTGAAAAGCTTGATATTGCTATACAAGAAAAGGTAGGAGACAAAAAAGAGGGGAACAACAAAGAGAACCCTTTTAGACAAAACAACCTCAAACTGGTATTTATTATTATTATTATTGTATTCGCATGCTTCTTCAATGATTGGCTCCAACGTTGGCAGAAAATTAGGGCTAAATTTATGAGGCTTTATCAAAATTGCTGGTGCCACCTCTCCACATATTCCTCTTACTTGCTTCACCATCTTTGAAGTATCAGCTAATTAGGGTTTTGAGATTTGGCTCTTCACAGAGAGAGAGAGAGAGAGAGAGAGATTGATTTTGATATTGCTTCACAAGTCTGAATATTTGTGCGTTGTTTGATGAGTTCAAATCAATAGAGCGGTGTGTGTGTATATATACATTGGGTCAGTGAACTAAAGAAAGAAAAGAAACAGTTAGGTTTGGCTATATAAGAAAAATAACCAAAAACGTGTTGGAAAAGTAACTAACATTTTCCAGAATATATGCTTTTGGAGGCTTAAAATAGAATAAGATTTAGCTAATTAAGACTTTTTATTGACCTAGTGTGGTTGGCTTTTCTAATGATAGTGTTTGTGGGAAGTTTAAGTATGTAACTACTTGACAACGTATGATTATATTATTGGTTCATTTAAAAACAGATTGATTCTTGATCTTGTTTTCAGATTTTTTGGAAAAGTTCAATAACAATTAAAAATCTAAATAGTGTAAAAATGTAGCCTTAAACCCTTATTCTAAAATTATATTAAATTATATATTAGGTCATAGATAGGCAGGTACGTTAACTCGGCCTTATTAATTATGTGGTATTTCAACTTTCAAGCACAGTTTGCCCAAAGGAAAAGTGGGTTAATAACGAGTCAATTAATTTGTAATTAGCTAAGTTTTATAAAAAATAAAATTAATTAACGTTCGTGAACATAATATGTACTGTTGATTGTTTAGAACAAAAGTACATTTTTTAAGCTTCTAATTTTATATAATGTTTCAATTTGCTCCCTTAATTTTATAGCATATGTTCAGTCTTATAACCCAAATATCGTTAGTCTCAAATAATAGTTTGTTTCCATCAATCGTTGTTATTTTTAAACATTAAACTTAACATGTCAGCATTTAATTTGAAAATATTTTGTCAACCTTAAAATTTTCAATTTCATTTTTTTTTTTTGTTATTGAAACTAATGATATTAGAGTTAAATGACTAAAAATATACACTTTATAAAATTTTAGGACAAAAATAAAATATTGTGTGAATATAAAAGACTAAACGTATACTCTTGCTAATTTTCTATAATTGTTTAGCATGATATTATACTCTCACCCTTTAGTTAATGGGATAGGTTATTCTACCTACCTTTATTTTGCCTATCTTTGTCTACCTCTCAATACCGTTAGATTATAATCTATAATTCCCCAAATTCCATACCTCTTATTGTTTAAGAAAACATAGTTTTTAGAAAAACAACAGAGTTTAAGGTGCAACATCAGAGTGATGCGGAAACGGAGAGCATGTACTAACAATTGGACAATGAGTAACTGACATAAAATGCCCCGACATATGATGATGTCTGACATATCTAGTATATTAAATTTCCCGAAGGAATATTCATGTGATACAATATATAGAGCTTGTATAATTACAACTTTTACATGGTAACTATACAATCTAGACCAAGCCTTATCTAGACTTGGGGCAATGAACCTAACTCAGTTAATCAAACAGATTGGCTAGGTAGGTGTAATACGCGGACAAATGAGATGGCTATTTTTGGATAAGTGAATATGTAGTCTCAATATGAGGTTGTAAATGATGGTAAAATTTGCAAGGTTATAAGAGGTTAGAAGAAAAAGTGAAACTCTTAATTTAAAAGTAATTAAGTGTAAAAGTAAATAAGGTAAATAACCACCGATAGAAATTTAATCCTAACTAGAGAACCAGGAGCAAAATTTCTAAGGTCAGTAAAGATTATGGAAGAGTGGCTTTTTATCTTGAAGTAGACTGTTCCGGAAGTCATTTCCGTGATCGGTGGAGCATTTTAGTAATAAGACGAAATAGGGTAATCTGGGAAAAAAGGTAGATAGTCACAAATTAGAATTTGAAGAAAATAAATTCTAACTCAACATCTAGAAATGAGTTGATAATCAACTGGACAAATTAGGAATCAATGGATTTTTGTCTCGAAGTTGATGATTCCAGAAGTTCGTTCCGTAACCGACGCGTTTTTCCGTAAATCTTCGGTAGGGCCGGAGAAGACCTGAAAGGGGTCAAAAATTTAGTTAACCCAGACATTTCTAATAGGTAAGGAAATATCTTCAAATTGTCTATTCCGGATTTTTGAGATTTTCCAAGATTACGCGATTCGGACACCGATCGGAGACTTTATCGGTAAAACCTTCTGGAAGCAGGACATGTGGCATCATTTGATTGGATTTTTGGTTGACTATTGGGGAGGGGGAAGGACGGCTGCCATGTGGAAGAAGGAGATCATGCCATGTTGCAAAGTGCGATCCAACGGTTGATATCCGGTATGAAAAAGCATGAATAGTGTCACTAAATTTGCCTATAAATAAGAGAGCACCCCTTCATAAATTTCACACCAACATCAAGAGCTCTAAACCGAATTGGAGGAGCAGCAAGGAAGTGAAGAAGTCCGGGGAATTTTGTAGCGAAGCTCTGAGTAAGTTTTTCGGTACTTAGTCTTAAGCTTTCGTAGTTCTTTCAGTAGTTAGAGTAAAAATGTTAGATTAGTCTTTAATCTTCCAAGTATGATTAGATATCATATGATAGGGGTATTTTAGTCATTATTTCGAAAATCATGGTGGGGTCGAAGTTCTGGCAAAATTTTGGAAAATTAGAGTCAAAGTAGCGAAGCGCTGGCGAAATTCCGCCGATTAAGCAACTAGGGGCAAAATAGTAATTTGTACCTAAAATGCCCGTTATGATGTCAAGTATTGATAAATATGATATTATCATTATAGGATATCAGTAATCTTGATCTGCTGTCGTTACGCCCGACGTACGCATTGTCGGGACGTTTCGTTGTTTCCGCAAAGTACGATTTTTCTGCCAGAAGTACCTACGCTCGTCACCGAATGTACGTTCGCGTACTGTAATACTAGCTCTGATGATTATTGAATGCATATATGTGATGATATGTTGTGTGAATAGTTGGTGCCGAAGGCAAGGCTAGTCTATGTGAGTGTGCCAATTAGTCGCCGTAAAGTCGGTGAGGCCCCATGATAGACACTTACCTGGCCATTCTATTCGGTGCTATATGCACCGTGTCTATGGAATCGTACATAGATGCACCGTGTCTATGGAATCGTACATAGATGCACTATGTCTATGGAACCGTACTTAGATGCACTGTGATTAAGGAATCGTACTTCTGTAATTCTAGAAATATCTATTATGCATATGTTGTTTATAAGCATAAGGTTAACCGTTACCTGAGATCCAATGTGGTAAATTGGATCTCAGCTATAGCTTCAGGGTCCGGAGGACCGAGGGCCGAGGAGAGAAGCAAGCAGGCCACGTAGAAGATCCGGTTGAAGATTTCTTTATGTTGTAGTATACTTTTGAACCACACGGTTTTTGTACTGCTGTTTTATCCAGCCAGACTTACAGCATTTTATATATACATATCAGTTACTTAATCGCTCCGATGCTCTACTCTGATTATTTGAAATGATGTTTTGATGAAAAAAAATATACTGCTTTTGGAAAATGGGATGTTACAGTAGGTGTCTATCATGGGAGTCTCACCGAGTTCTCGGCGACTTATTGACTGACCCACATAGACTAGCCCTGCCTTCGGCACCAAACTGTTTGAAGTAACTTTTTTAGATCCATGCCAGAAAGTAGGCTCTGTTAACTTCTTCCGGCTCTTGTCTCGACCGGTGCCTCCTCACGGCTCCGTCCTTCGGTGCCTTTTTACGGCTCCATCTACTGGTGCCTTCTTGTTCTTTGATCCTTTCCTGTACTATTAGTTAAGACTGAGGTCCAATGCCCATTGGACCTCAGGTAACGGTTAACCTCATGCTTATGTAAATAATATATGTATGACAGATATTCATGACATTTCAACAATAATCACTACAAAAGCCCGTAACAGATGTAGGAAATACATAATCACATATGTAAGGCAATAACAATACACAGCCCCTGCATATGTATGTTATCCCGGTCTGCACTATTCACCAGTGCCACGATGTACATTCGTGTCCTCAGCGCTAGGAAAACTCAACGGTATTAATAAGACTATAACCCGTGTAAAGCTGAATGTGAAAATAATGAACTAAGACTGCATCTTAGTTTATGAATATCACTGTCATATATGAACATACTATAAGCATTAGATTTAGTGTTACAGTACGTCGCGAACGTACCTTTTACCGCGTATTGGCTAACTTGCTTGACTTTTTGATCCAACTCCGGCTTTTCCCGGATATCCTATATGTTATCGTCGGATTATTCATTTTTCCCATAATATCACAACTAATATTCTATCTCTTAAAATAATATCAAAAATGTTATTTCGACCCATTTTGACATTTCTACCCTTGGTGTATTCATTATTACAATTTTGCCCTTACATTTTCTCAAAAACGAATTAATAGATTTTCTGGGCAGATTTTCCAACAACTTTGAAAAATCATAATTAATTCTACAAAAATTGAAACCAGGTTCCGTAAAATTTCCTGGTATCATTATCATGTCTAATTTGGAGGAAAAATACTGGTTTTTACCCAGATTAATTATATCATTCCTAGTTTAATGTTCTTCAACCTCTGCCCAGATTTTCGTCTGGAAAAATAGCCTAACTTCAAGGATTTTTATCTCCTGATGTAGAACTCCAAATGATACATATTTATTTGGAAATATATATATGTCTACTTTAACCATGAATTTTATCATAATTTTATAACCTCATCTTTAACATAAAATACTATCATTTTTACCCCTAACTTCAGGAATCGCTAGCCGACAAAATTTTGTCATAGCTTCGCTACTTTGATCCTAATCTTCCAAAAATTTTGCTATTTCAATTTCTCCATCCAATTTTCGAAATAAAACCATATTTAACCATAAAAACATGATAACAAAAATATATTGGAAGATTAAAGATCAAAACAACATTTAAGCTATGAACTTTAAACTAGAACTACAAAATTAAAGACTAGAACTCAAGAGTTTGCTTACCTCTTGAAGAACTTCCTCCCACTACTCCATGCCTCTCACTTGCTCTTGCTTTCTAACACTCATTTGAGTTTTGGTGTGAGGATTTGTGAAGAGGCAACCCCTCTATTTATAGCAAAAGCCCAAGGATTTCAACCCTTGAATCATCTTTTCATCAATGGCTATGATGAGGCATATGTGGCCTCTTTGAAAATCACACATTTTCCCCTTTCTCCTTCCTCCAATTTCATCCTCTTCTCTTTCTTTCTTTCTTTCTTATCCTCTTCCATTTCTCTACGAGCCTTGTTGGCTAATTCTTTACCATGTGTGATTAGAAGAATATCTAGATTTTATAAGATTTAGTTGAAAAGATGGTAGTTTTAATCAAGCTTCTTCTTCAACTTACTAATCTCACAATCATGGCTTCATTAGGGGTTTTTAATAGCATTTTAATCATTTTAAGATTAATTCCAAAAGTTGGGAAAATGATTTTGAATGTAACTTAATCCAAGCTTAAAATATGTTTGTTCATAATAAATCCTTATATTTGACTTATGATTAACATATCTCAAGATACAATTTATTTTCTATAGGTTCTCATTTACTTGTGTCTTGAATTAATCCCAATGGTTTTTAAACTCTCAAAATATCTACTCACTTTTCTCTCTCCTACACTAGGCTCACAACACTCACACCCACACACACACACAAACAAACCGTCCCCCTCCCTCTCTCTCTCTTCCTCTTCCAATTTTTGCAAACTCCTTCTTGCATTGTTGGCCACTATCTCTTCCACATATTCCACCTTTCAAGTGATGTGGCCCTTTGTGGTTCAAGTATTATCTTTATTGACTTTTCAAAGTGATTAACAAAGCTTAATTAATCCCTAATCCAATGCTTAATTGTCCTAGCATTGCATCTTACACTAATTAATTAGTTTACCCCCTAATCCAAGCTATTAGAGCATCATTAGTAATTTAATCTCATCTTTTTTTCCTTTGGCCCTCACAATTCGAAAATCATATTTAGTAATAGGGAATCCATTAATGACAACTTGTAGTTGTTTAGTTAGCCTATCTAGTTGCACTTGGATATTTATATTGTAAGCTTGACTACCAATCATCCACATATGCTAGTTTCAAAGTGGACTTTTGGGGAAAATATCATGATCATAAATCTTCCCCCTTCCATTCGAATTGCATGGCCATTATTTGGCCATGGAATGTGCTTTTCCACTTGCAAAAATATCCTATGGTTAATTAAGTGTTCCCATTGGTTGGTTTAATTTGTCAAGGATTAAGGCTTAAATTAATTAGGACCATTAGATTTAACTTTATTAGCTTTAATCTTGGCCATTGGATCCTAATTGCACTTTGTTGACTTTTCAACATTAATTAGCATTTCTTAATTATCATGCTAATCAAGAGTATAATTGTCATTTGGTGAATTATGAAGGATTACATAATTGCTTTAATTAGTGAAAGCTTAATTGCTCACTATTTTCTTGTAAATCCCTTCTAATTAATTTAAGTGTTTTCATAACACTTTCTTGCCTATTTTGGTTTATAGAGAAACCATGATTTAATATGATAATTATATCATATTTTATAATCCTTAAATGTGGTCTTTAAATTTATCCCTTGGTTTATTTAATTCCAAGGAAAAATTGCCTAAAATTATAATTAACAAACCACAAAATTGTGAGACACATATTCACCCTTATTTTAATATGTATTATTTATCAAAATATAATATTTATGATAAATAGGAATTTTAGGGTATTACATAATCTCATTCCACAGCGGAGATTTAAGGGATAAAAGAAACCATTTTACTCCTTCCTCTCTCCCACCACCTCCCTTCCTATCTCTCTTCTCCGCTGGCATGAACGAACACATCTATTTACTGGTTTTTGTGCCCTCAGGAATTCACGACCTTTTAGTTTTTATTTATTCTTCCGAACCACAATATTTTTTCTAATCGTAATCATGGGCTAAATTAGTCAAAAAGTAAATCAGATTCGATAAAAAAGAAAAATTAATTCGGCATTGCGTTTTAGACTTGAGCACCCTGTTTAATTTTAAGAAATCATAGGTCGGTTCACTTTGATGTTAACTTTTGTCTTTCTATTTTTCATCTCTTCGGGAAGATCTATCACCGAGTTCATTCGACTTGACCCAGGTTTCAGGTTTCGCCCAATTTATATAACCGGCTAAAGCTACGCTGGCAAGTATGTTCATGCAATTGCCTATTACATATTACACCGAGATTTGGGAGATTATAATCCGGTACTGGGGATTTCACTAGGGTTTTACTAGGTTTCTGGGGACTTCACTAGGGTTTGAGGCAACATTGAATCCGGTTCTGATTGGGCTATCGAGGAAAAGGAGGCTAAAGATTCTGTTCCAAGAGCCAGGATTGGGGGTGGTGGGAGCGAAGAATAGGTAAAAGGGTTTATTTTATCCTTCAAATCTCTGTCGTTGGATAAAATTATAATCTAACGGTATTGAGAAGGGTAGACAAAAGTAAGTAAAATAAAGGTAGGCAGAATAACCAATCCTTTTGTTAATTATGAGGTTTTTTTAGGAAGAAGCTGTGCTGTTTGAGTTCTGACTTTCTTTTTGTATCATTTTGTCACCAAAATTAAGAGTATTTTGTGATTTTATCAAAACTAGCTAGCTAGAGAATATAATCTCACATAATTTATTAAATAACGACAATAATAAGTCATCAATATAATTAGCAAGCATCATTATAATAGTACTCTTGTCTACAAATTTCAATGAATATTTCAGACAAAAAAATAGCGGTGCTGAACATATATATATACAAGTAATCATTAATATATCAGTCTATTTCGGTGCGTTAATTAGATAGTGCAAATTAAATAAACAAAAATTTCTTGAGATTAAGAAACAAAGAAGAACAAAATTTACATACTTCGATCTCTACAAGCTTTCTTTCAGCTGAGAGATTTGTTTTGATTTTGGAGTGAGCTAACTAAGCTATTAAAGACTCAACTTATTTGTACTTTTTTACAAAATCACATACTTGTAATTCAACATAAATAATAATCATAAAAGATCTTACAACCATACAGACTCATATTAATGACTTGGTGTATGTGTGTGTGTAAGTAGGGTTTGATTTCATCAGATGTCTGAAAGCTTGATTTGCTGATGGACTTCGTACTTCATAATCATCATCTCTTCATCTTCATCTTCATCTTCCTCTTCTTCTTCCTCCTCAGAGATTGTTTGGAGATTTTGAAGCTTAGAAACGATATTAAAGAAGCGATGACGATAATATCGAGGTGCAACAGCACATAATGGCGACAATGGAGAAGAAGTGTTTAGGAATCTTTGGGACATACTGATGATCTGGTAACTTGTAGGAAACATATCCATATTTCTTGGTTTTGTTTAGCTTGCTTAAAAGAGATGAGCTCTCTGCGTTATTTATAATACACAGTTCACACACACACTCGCCAACTTGTGGATAAGGATGACATCATTTTATGAAGACTGAATCAAAAAATGACAATCGTTTTATATTTATTTTAATTTATACGTTTAATCAACCGTGGAGGATCTAATTTTTGTGGTAGCTATTATATGTGTGAAAGCTTTTTATATATTATCCTCTTATATATATCTTTTGAGAATTTTAAATTAATTCCTTTAATATAAAATATTGGCCCTTTATACTAATCAGAAGATTTGGATCCTATATATACAATAACGTACAATTAATAAGCCTTATCCCATTATGTGGAGTTCGTTACAGTGTTACCTTATTGTACGTTTTCAACAACTAAATATTATTTGTAAGTTGTTGGTTGAGTTGATAAGCAGCTCCATTCCTTTAAAGAGGAGAATACTAATTCGAATCCCGGCAGCACATTCATTCGTTGAAAGAGGTAGAAACCCTTTACGCTTTAAATTAAACCTCGAAAGGAATTAATCTCAAACTCAAATTGGCTTGAAGATACCCTTGATAACAAAAAAAAATAATAATAATAATAATAAATAAATATTTGATTAAATTGTTAATCGAAAAGTCTTCTTAATAACTTCATTAAGTATTTTCTTTCACTTTTTCTTATTCCTTTTGAAAAGACTCTATACTACTTGATTTATCTTCCTTGTCAATGCATCAAATGACTTTCTTTGTGCCACTTGATGCCTCAAGATTTGGTGTGTACATATATGTACAAATGACTTGCTTTACATAATAAATGCAGGTATTTGGAGGCATTCATTTATATAATTTTTTTTTCTATAATAAATCCTCCTGATTGATTGTAACGCTTCTCTATGAGTGGCCCTCTATCTCTATGAAAATGGATTAGATGAGCCCTAGAAAGCTCTGGTTTTACACACAAACTTGACCTTACCTATACGGCACATGTGATGTTTATGGGCAGAGATAGGGCACAATACCTTTAAGAAGGAAGGTATATGCCAAGCCTCACATGGCCTTTTTGGCGGGAAGGATATGGATGTGAAGACTAAGAGAAAATGTATGTGAATGTAGTAATCACCATGTTTGATTATTAACATTAATGCCTTACTTAATTGGGGAGAAACCATTAACATCTATCTCAGATGTGTGTGTATTATCTCTAATGTCGAATGTTTTGCCAATTAACTCTCTTGGTTCGTAAATATAATATAATAGATAATAGATGGTTTACACTTTAGTTTTAATTAAATGTAATAATTTAATCCACCTTGTCTCCCAAAATTTATATTTTTTTAAATGATCCCTATTGATAAATATACATACTTTAATGTAATTTATTTAGTTTTCATAATTTCAAAAAAAAAAAAGTTAACTAGCCCGGCTTCTATTAAGAACTAGATGTAATATCCTAAAAACTGACTTAGGGTAAATATCATAAATTGGTAGAGTATACCTATTGAAAATAGGTGAATATGAGGTCTCAAACACCTTGTATTGAATTTATCTTATTATTAGGACAATTTCTCTTGAAATTAGATATGTGCAGTTAGGTCCATAAAATGTTTGAAAGTTTGCAAATAGGTCCCTAAAATATTTATGGGTTATAAAATACCCTGAAAATATTATAAAGAGGCAAATAAATATTTATTTGAAATAGGGAATAATATTTTCCCTAATTTAGGTAATTTACTAAATTATTACCTTGGAAAAATTGAAGGAGAAAAATCAAAAAGTATTGTGGGGCCATAATTGACCCCATGATTTTTAATATTTTACATAGAGCATAAAATATCAATGTCAATAAAAATTTTGTGAGATAATGATTAGTTCTAATTAAGAAAATTATCAAAAATTAGTGGGTAGTTAATTAAATAATTATTGGCTAATTGGTTGAGCTTAAACAAAGGAAAATCCAAAGATAATTATGTAAAACCCTATAATTAGTGGTTTATGGCTAAAATTAGCATAAAATATATTTGCTAATTAATTGGAAAATATGAAGAAAAATATGTGAGATTAAGTAATTTTAAGCCTAAATCCAAGTATGGACCAATAGGAAATTTTGTAAAAAAAAAAATTTATGTAAAAAAATTATTAAATAATTAAAAAATATATAATATTAAATAATTAATTAATTAAAAAACGAAAAAAAAAAGACCAGGTATTGTTGACCGAAAATTTGAACTCAAATGGATAAGAATTTGGCAAAAAAAAAAATCTAGATATTATGTGCAAGTTGGATTATTATATTAATATAATTTATGAAAAAGCAAATAGGATAAATGACCACCGATAGAAATTAAATCCTATCTAGAAAACCATGAATGTAATACCCTAAAAATCACACTTAGGGTAAATATCAAAATTGGGAAATATACCTATTAAAAATAGGTGAATATGAGGTCTCAAACACCTTGTATTGAGTTTACCTTGTTGTCAGGGTAATTTCTCTTGAAATTAGATAATTTGCAAATAGGTCCCTAAAACAAATTGAAAATTTGCAAATAGGTCCCTAAGCACATTGTGGGTTATAAATACCCTGTGAAAGCTATAAAAGATGCAAGTAAAAATCTATTTGAAATAGGGAAGGATATTGTCCCTAATTTAGGTAATTTATTAAGTTACAAACTTGGAGAAATTGAAGGAGAATACTCAAAAAGTATTGAAAAGACCATAATGCCCCGTAAATATTAATATAATGCGTGAGGCATAAAGCAAAAATGTCAATACAAAAGTTATGAGATAATGAGGCATCCTAAGTAAGAAAATTATCAACTATTGATAAGAAAGTAATTAGGAAATTATTGGCTAATTACTTAAGCATAAGCAAAGGAATATCAGAGATAATTATGTAAAACCCTAAAATTAGTGGTTTTTGGCTTAAAATTAGTAAAAATATATTTGCTAATTAATTGGAAAGTTTTGAGAAAAATGGATGAGTTTAGGTATTTTTAAAGCCTAAATACAAGAATGGACCAATAGGAAAGTTTTGTGAAAAATTATATAAAATAATTATTAAATAATTATTTTATATAAAATAAATAAAATAAAAACGAAAATAAAAAATAATGGGCAGAAAAAAAAGAATAAAAATAGAAACTTAGTTTATAAATTATAGTATTTTATAATATAATTAATTAAAGTTATATTATTATATAATATAATTTAATGTGGTGAATAGTAATTCAATAATTAGGAAACGGATCCTATCTGGAGATCTAGGAATGAGATTTCCAAAGTCAAGGTAAAATATTGCTCAGTGAGTTTTTACCTTTAAGTGACCTCTTAGGAAGTTAATTAGAGGTAGTTAGCGCATTTTCCTAATAAGACGAAATAGGGAAAAATGCAGGTAGGCACATTTTTGGATCTGAAGAAAATAAATTCTAACTCAACATCTAGGAATGAGTTTGAATTTATATGAACATATTTGGAATCAATGAATTTTTCTGAAGAAATTGATGATTTCAGAAATGCGTTCTGAAACCGGACGCGTTCGGACACGTTTTTCGAGAAAACTTCAACTAGACTGTTGGAACCCTGTAAGGGACTGAAATCTAAGTTAAATTAGATATTATTGATGAGGAAGAGAAGATCTTCAAAGTTGTAAATCCAGAATTTTGAGATTTTCCGAGATTACGCGAAACGGGGATTGATCGGGGAAATTCTATCAGACCGGGCCATAAAGCAACATAAGTCATTACACTTTGAACCCATCATGGGCTGCCACATCACCATGTATGTCGACCAAGTGCTTGCATGGCCAAGAAATAAACACCATTTGCTTTGATTTTCTATGGTTTAGAACAACTTGAAAAATTCCCAACATATCCCTAAGTTTTCCTATAAATAGGCCTAAGGTTCTCTTGAAATCTCACACCATTTGGAGAGCCTCCTAGCCGAATCTAGAGAGAGGTTTTTAGAGAGAGAATCTCTGGGCAAAATTGTGCAGAAGTCTTCAACGGGTAAGTCCTTCGGTCTTTAGCTTTTTAGTTCGGTAGTTAGTAGAATTGTTAGATAGATTTAGTAAGTAGGGAGTGAGATTCCTACTATTGTTTTAGGCCTCATTGCATTGAAAGATGCCTAAAGAGGTAAAACTTGGTAGGGATTGAGTCCCCGAAAATTGGTAGTTAAAGTAGCGTAGTGCTGGCGAAATTCCGCCGACTAGTAAGGGTAGGGGCAAAATGGTAATTTTTACCTAAAATGCCTATTATGATGTGAATCATTAATCAATATGGTTTATATTTCGAAAATATGTTGGAGTAAGAGCTATGTCAAAATTTTGGAAAAGTGGGGCCAAAGTAACGAAGTGCTGGCGAAATTCCGCCAATTAGGGGGTCAGGGGTAAAATAGTCATTTTGACTAAAAATGTTCGTCGTAATGATAGATCCTTAACAAGTACATTGTTATATTGATAGGATATCCCTGATTACGTTCTGACCTCTTGTCGTACCAGCATCAAACGTACCGTTTTCCGTTTTCCGTCAGAAATCTCGACGACCGTCAACGAAGGTACGTTCGCGTACTGGTAACCTTAACTCTGATGTTTATTGTATGCATATGTGTATATTTTCTGTCATGCCAATTGTCTGTCATGCCTGTACTCTGATTGTACTGTTGTTCTGTCATGCTTGTACTCCGATTGTACTATTGTCTGTACTCTGATTGTACTGATGTTCTGTACTTTGACTGTACTATTGTCTGTATATCCGACTATACTATTGTCTGTACATTTGACTGTACTATTGTCTGTACATCCGATTGTACTATTTTTCTCGTACTTCGATTGTACTATTGTCTCGTACATCCGATGTATCTTGTTGTCTATCATCCGATTGTATGATTGTCTGTCATCCAATCAGTATTGTTATTGCTATACATATTTGATATGTATACCTTATGTCCGACCGTAGTAAATGTTGCCAAAAGTCTAAGAATGTCATTGTACATATATGATGTATGTAATCATGAGGTTAACCGTTACCTGGGGTTCGATGCATGGACTCCAGCTCTTAACTTAGCTTCAGGATCGGGAGGACCAAGAATCGAGGAGAAGGACAAGCAGCACGCTTAGGAGTCCCAGCTGAAGACTCCTTTCTGTTATATTTTTGAAACACTCTTGTACCGCTGTTTAAACAGCAAGACATGCTACCGTGGGTATTTTAATATATATATCAGTTACTCAATCGCTCCGGTGCTCTACTCTGATGTTTTTCAAATGATGTTTGATGAAAGAAAAAAAAATTATATTGCTTGTGAAAACGGGATGTTACAATGAACAAGGTTTCTAAGGTCAGGGTATATTCTAAACAAGTGAATTTTTATCTCGGAGTAGGCTGTCTCCGAAGTTATTTCCGAAACTAAAAAGGGTTATACTAGACTGACTATAAATCTATCTGATGTTCAAAAAGCAAATCAGATAAATGAAAATCTATAGAAACCAAGCCATAACTTGAGATCCAAGAATGAGTCGGTAAACATCTGGGCATATTATGAATCAGTGAATTTTTGTCCAGAAGTTGACGCTACCCGAAGCGGTTTTCGTAACCGAAGGCGATATCCGAAAATCTTCAGCGAAACCGATGACACCCTGAATGGGATCAAAAATTTAGTTGACCCAAGTATTTTGAAAGAGGAAAAAGAGATCTTCAGTGGTATATCCCCGGAATTTTGAGATTTTTTTAAGATTACGCGATTAGGACACCGATCGGGGAAACTTTATCGGGTAAAACCCATAAAGCAAGGAATGATGACCTCATATGACCACATTTTATTGACAATTGGGGAGAGGGAGGTTGGCACATACAAGGAGTGGAGGAGGATGAAGCTTGAGCAAAAAGATGGAACTTGTGGTTTAAAATTGAAGTAGGAATTTGGAAAATGACCATTATGCCCTCACAATTTCTTCTATAAATAGGACTACATGCTCTTTGTAAAATTCACACCAAAACCACTCTTAGAAAGTGTAGAGAGAAGTTAGAGAGAGGAGCTCTGGAGAAAGTGTTAGCGAAGTTCTTCAACGGGTAAGTTCTTCGGTTCTAGTCTTTAGTTCGGTAGTTCTTGAATTTCTAGGGTAGAAGTTGTTTTGATCTTTAATCTTCCAGTATGTTTTAGATATCATGTTTTAGGATTAAATATGATATTTATTTTTGGAAAATATGTTGGATTAGGAGTTATGTCAAAATTTTGGAAGATTAGAGTCAAAGTAACGAAGTGCTGGCGAAATTCCGTCGATTAGGGGGTCAGGGGTGAAATAGTCATTTATGACTAAAATGTCCATCGTAATGATAGATCCTTAACAAATGCGTTGTTATGTTGATAGGATATCCCTGATTACGTTCTGACCTACTGTCATACCATATTCCGCCAAAAATACCGTATCACGTCAACGAAGGTACGTTCGCGTACTGTAACACTAATCTGATGTTTATTGTATGCGTATATGTGCTATGTGTATGGTATGCTTTCATGAAGTAGATGATAGCTCTGTGATATGTTCATGTACTGTTGTTATGCTTGTGGGGTATTGGGATACGATTGCTAGGTGTGAAATGCTAGGTGTGAAACGATTGCTAGGTGTGAAACGAATGCTAGGTGTGACACGACAGCTAGGTGTGACACATGTACTAGGGGTTATGTGCTGTTGGGATATGCTTGTTTGCTGTATGATTATCTGTAATGCATATGTTGTGTATGTAAATATGAGGTTAACTGTTACCTGAGATCCGGTGCGGATCTCAGCTCTTAACATAGCATCAGGGTCAGGAGGGCCGAGGACCGAGTAGAGAGGGAAGCAGCAAGCTTAGAGGTTCGACTGAAGACTATCGTTTGTTGTCACGGCGTAGGAATCAAAGAAACACTTCTGTTGTTGTTTACTTTAAAAACTCTCGGTTACTGTACCGCTTCTGTAATTAGCCAGTGGGCATTTTGAATATATATATCAGTTACTCTTCCGCTCCGATGCTCTACTCTGATGAAAAAATTTTATACTGCTTTTGAAAAACGAGATGTTACACTAGAGAGAGTATATTTGTATACAAATAAATAACCAAACTAGGAGTAATATTTTATTTAGATAATAGCATACAATTTCATGTTTCGGCATGCAATAGTATATATGGAACAGTTAATATTCAAACTTTAATTTTCGAATCAATTATACTACTATTAATTTCCACAAAATACTTGTCATATTCTTATTCATAAAAAACATATCATACATTTGTGATATTGTATATAGACAATAATTGTTATCTATTATTGCTAGTAATAATTAAGATACATGGGATGTTGTTTGTTTAATTCTTTCCCCCCAAAAGAATGTATTATTATTTCCAAAAATGTTATTAGTAGCTAGCTATTATAAAGTTTCCACGTTATTTTAACACTAACACATGGATGTACCCAAAATAACGTGGACCTTTATTTAACCTCTCCGAAAAATCAACAATGTATAATATTTAGGACCGGAAGTACTAGTATCTTTATTTCTTATTGTAAGATCCACTTTATATTAAGAAATGAAGGTAAAATATTTTAAATAATAGTATATGTTTAAATAAATTTTTTTCATTTTTTATGCTTATTAAATATAAGTTCTATCTTAAAAAATGAATTAGAATCTTAATATGTCATTTTTGTTGTGGTTCGGGGTTAATTCAACTAGTTTTTTTATTGATTTTTTTTAGTCCCCTAATTATTCCTCATGTCTGAAATCAGTGCACTAGATTGATTCTCGGTCTAACTAAGCTAGTCGAATTGGTCGAATTCAATATTTATTAACGTTTTTTCTATTATAATTTTATTTATAATTTTGATGCAGCATTCATGTTAATTATATTTTTAATCTACAAGTAAATACTCGTACTTTATAAGATGTAACCTCTATCTCCTCAATATAGGGTGCTTTCTATTAAAAGTTGTTAGTTTATAATATAAGGTACTTGATGGTCATTAATTAATTTTTTTCCAAATATTACCTTTATTATAATTAACTTAAAAACACTTGAAATTAAGTATAATTTTCTATACTCTTAAATATGAGTAAATTTGAAAACAGGTTTCATTTTTTGGTAAAACAAAAGAAATAATTAACATTATGGAAATGCATGCGTTCTTTCCTTGTAAATAAGGGTGAAGACCAATTTATCCTTAGAGAAGGTAATTACATATTTGAGATGGTCACATGCACATTATAAAAAAGTTAATTGCATCTTCAAAAAGATAATTGCATATTGGGGGAGACGACTCGAGGCCTTTTGCATATCATGTGACCTAATTGCGTTTAGAGGAAAGTTAATTGCATATTAGTTCACAAAAGGTAGTTGCATATTCGAGAAGGCCACTTGTACATTATGGAAACTAATTGTATTTTTAGGAAGGTAACTCCGAACTCAAGGAAGCCACTTTCACACATTATGAAAGCTAGTTGGGGAAGCTAATTGCATATTGGTTCTCAAGGAAGGTAATTGCATATTCAAGGAGACCACTTGCACATTATAGAAGTTAATTGCCTTAGCCGAAAGGTAACTGCATATATTAGCTTATATTGCATATTTGGGGAGACCACTGGCACATGTATTTTTGAGGAAGCTAATTGCATCTATTGAGTATATCTTTGACTTTTTCTTTACTCCTTTTGAAAAGACTCTATACTTCTTGATTTATCTTTCTTATCAGCGTATCAAATGACTTTCTTTGTGCCACTTGATGATGCCTCTAGATTTGGTCTGTACATATATGTACAAATGACTTGCTTTACATAATAAATGCAGGTATTCGGAGCTGAGGCATTCATTTATGTAATATTTATTTATATAATAAATCCTCGTGATTGATTTGATTGTAACGTTTCTTTATGAGTGGCCCTCTATCTCTATGAAAATGGATTAGATGAGCCCTAGAAAGCTCTGGTTTTACACACAAACTTGACCTTACCCATACGGCACATGTGATGTTTATGGGCAGAGATAGGGCACAACTACTACAAAAAACACTTTTAACATCCGTTTTTAAGACTATTAGACGATTGTTTCCAAGGGTCGTAAAAAAAAGAGTCGTTGAAAGTTTATGACATACGACGACTGTTTTTTAAAAAACAGTCGTTGAATTTCAACGACTGTTATTTAAATAACAGTCGTTCTATGTCTACAAATCCACAACACATACACATACTAGGTAGTCCATAGAACCATCTAAAACACAATATAAGGTGCAATTTGAACAAGCTAAAGCCTCATGAGAAAAAGAATGGATTGAAAATGGATGATAAACAACACCATTCAAGATTCGACGCAAGAAATAAAGCGTTTCATGTCCAACAAAGTAAAAAATAAGAAGAATAAGAATCACATGGTGTTGCTTTTACAGAAAAAAGAAAACATCAGGAAATAGAGTAGAAAAACACTACAATGGAACTATCCATTCAGAATATCAACAAAAAAAATCACCAAGAAATAAAGCATCATTGCCTACGGGGGGTTTCACCCTCTTCACGGTGCTTAGGATCGTTACTCGACATATTGTTTAGTGAGAAGAGAGAGAGAGAGAGACGCAAATCTGCAACCTAGATCTGCAACCGATGGTGAATGACAGATCTAGAGGCTGTGGAGCATGCTCATAGTTCACGATAGAGGACGATTCAGAGTCACTCACGTCGCGATAGTGAATCTCCTTGGCGGCAAGGGTGGGGCTGTTGGGAGCGGCGACGGAGATGGGTAGGTCTCGAGACTCTTATATGCGTTTAGGATGAATTTGAGGAAGGCTTTCTGTATACTATTGGGTTTTAAAGAGAAAACTTTATATTTTTATAAAAGAGAGGGAACAACAAAATGTCGAAGGCGCGATATTGAAGTTAAAATATTTGAAAAATTTGAGTTTCAACTACTGGTTTTGAAAAACCAGTCGTTATAAGTTAAAATAAAAATAAAATGGCGTGAGGGAGGCTCGACTGTTTGTTTTAATGCATATCAATGATTGTTTATTTACAAACAGTTGTTTGTTTTACTTCTTTTAACTATCGAAATTCTAGGCTACATACTAGTAAATAGCTATCAATATGAGATAAAATCATAACGTCATGTAATCTTTAAGGCTTTTATTCTAATGACAAGTAGTACTGATTTTTTGCTTATTGATTAAATTTAATGCGTGATTTCAATGATATTATTGATGTTTTTTTTATAGATATACATGTAATCTTTAGATTTACATATTAAAATCACAACGGCCATGTATTAAATTATTAAATTTATTGATTGATTTCAATGCATGATATATATATATATATAAATAATAGATATTAGGAACTAACTAAATGAAAATACGGTTAGATTTATTCACTTAATTAACTATCGAAATTATATGCTACATACAAGGAAATAAACACACACACACACATATATTGTTTAATTTATCAAATTTAATTATGAACTAACTTAATGAAAATATGATTAGTTTGTCTCTTAACTATCGAAATTTTAGGTTACATACTAGGGAAATAAATAAAAATATGGGATACAACGACTGTTTTTATAAAAGCCAGTCGTTGTATCACAACATTTAATGTCTTTTTTATAAAACATACGTTAAATGTTCACTTTTAACGTTAGTTTTTAAAAGAAACGGACATTAAAGGTAAGCAGAAAATTACAACAGTGTCACCGCCTACTTTTTAACATTCATTTTGTGTAAAACAATCGTTGAATATTCTCACCAAAATTTCAAAAATGCCACCTCCTCATTTTCTATGTCTGTTTTTGTAACACCCCGGTTTTCACAACTATTTTCATAGCGTTTCGATCAGAGTTTTGAGCGACAAATTTTTTTTTCATAATAAAGAGTAACTGAATAACATTGATAACAGTGTATCTGGCTGTTCATAAGGCCGTACATTCCTCCGAGTGTTTACATCTAACGTAAGTACAACAAAGCTAAAGCGTCTCCATCTGGTCTTCATGCTAGCTCCCTATCTTTGTCCTCGATCTACGTGGCCTGCTTGCTTCTCTCCTCGGCCCTCGGTCCTCCGAACCCTGAAGCTATAGCTGAGATCCAATTTAGCGCATTGGATCTCAGGTAACGGTTAACCTCATGCTTATAAACAGTATATGTCCAATGGTATTTTCAATTTTACAACATTGATCAAGCCGGTACATGATCATTTAATAACAACATAAAAACGTAATAGTGATCTAAGTACGATACCTTAATCACAGTGCGTCTAAGTACGGTTCCATAGACATAGTGCATCTATGTACGATTCCATAGACACGATGTATCTAAGTACGGTTCCATAGATACGGAGTATCTAAGTACGATTCCATAGACACGGAGTATCTAAGTACGATTCCTTAGACACGGAGTATCTAAGTACGATTCCTTAGACACGGAGCAAATAGCACCGAACAGAATGGTCAGGTAAGTGTCTATCATGGGGGCCTCACCGACTTTACGGCGACTAATTGGCACACCCACATAGACTAGCCTTGCCTTCGGCACCAAACAATTCACATAACATATTATCACATATAATCATTCAATACTCATCAGATTAGTGTTACAATACGCGAACGTACCTCCGTTGACGAACGTCGGCAATTCGCGAAACAAAGACGTTTACGAAAAATAGCAAAACGTCCAACAGCGGCACGTCAGACAGCGTAACGGCAGCAGATCAGGATTTCTGACGTCCTATAAGAGTAATATCACTTTTATTAGTGATTTGATACTATATTTGGCATTTTAGGTAAAAATTACCATTTTGCCCTTCTATCCCTAATTGGCGGAATTTTGCCAGCACTTCGCTACTTAAATCTCCAACTTTTCAGGAACTCGATCTCTACCAAGTTTTTACCTCGTCAAGCATTTTTTCCAATGCAATGAGGCCTAAAAAAAATAGTAGGAATCTCACTCCCTACTTACTAAATCTATCTAATAATTCTATTAACTACCGAACTAAAGAGCTAAAGACCGGAGGACTTACCCGTTGAAGACTTCTGCACAATTTTGCCCAGAGCTTCTCTCTCTACTTTCTCCCTCTAGATTTCGGCTAGAAAAAGTGGAATGGTGTGAAAAATGAAGACCCCCCTCATGCCTTTATATAGGCAAACTTTGGGTTCAAAGTGGTAATTCTTCATTCCTAAAGTTGTAATTTTCCCTTTGCCTTTAACCATGTAAAATCAATGTAATTTGGTGGTTAATTCTTGTCCATGGAGAGCTTTGGTCGACATAAGGGGGATGATGTGGCTGAAAATGAGTGGTTCCAAGTGTATTGACTTATGTTGCTTTATAGCCCGGGTCTAATAGAATTTCCCGATCGGCACCGTTTCGCGTGATTTCGGAGAAATCTCAAACTTCTGAATTCATAACTCTGAAGATCTTCTCTTCCTCATCAATAATATCTAATTTAACTTAGATTTCAGTCTCTTACAGGGTTCCAACAGTCCAGTTGAAGTTTTCTCAAAAAACGTGTCCGAACGTGTCCGGTTTCAGAACGCATTTCTGGAAACATCATCTTCTTCAGAAAAATTCACTGATTCCAAATATGTCCAGATAAATTCAAACTCATTCCTAGATGTTGAGTTAGAATTTATTTTCTTCATATCCAAAAATATGCCTATCTGCATTTTTCCCTATTTCGTTTTATTAGGAAAATGCACTAACTACCTCGAATTAACTTAGGAAGAGGTCACTTGAAGGTAAAAACTCACTGATCAATATTTTACTTTGACTTTGGAATTCACATTCCTAGATCTCTAGATAGGATCCATTTCTTAATTTTTAAATTACTATTCATCATTTTTCACTTTAATTAATTATATTATTTAAATATTTGCAAGTTGCAAGAATTTTTATTTCATTTTTTTTTTCCTTCTCTTTTTTTTCTGCCCTTTTTTATTTCGTTTTTTATTATTTTTTATTTGATTAATTATTTTAATTAATTAAATAATTATTTTTACATAATTTTTTACAAAATTTTCCTATTGGTCTATTCTTGCATTTAGGCTTAAAAATACCTAAACTCAACTATTTTTCTCAAAAATTTTCCATTAATTAGTAAATATACTTTTACTAATTTTCAACCATTTTCCACTAATTTTTGAGCTTTACATAATTATCTCTGAATTTCATTTGCTTAAGCTTAAGTAATTAGCCCAATATTACTTAATTACTTAATTATCACAAGTTGATAATTTTCTTAATTATAATGCCACATTACCTCATAAATTTTGCCCGACATTTTTGTTTTCATGTCTTCTGCATTATATTATAATTTACAAGGGTATTTTATTCATTTTAATGCTTTTTGAGCATTCTTATTCAATTTCTCCAAATTTGTAATTTATTAAATTACCGCAATTAGAGATAATATACTCTCTCAATTTTATAATTATTTCCTTGTCTTTTAGGATTTTTCATAATTTTTACACTCGACATTTATGTCCCTTAGGGGCATTTTCGTCATTTTGGCACTTTGGCCCTTAAATTCTCTAATTTCCTAAAGAATTAACTTAGAAAATTAGACCAAATATACACAGAATTAAGACCATATATATTTGCCTATCAAAAATACCCCTTTTATTTATCCGGGTATTACAGTTTTCATTTAATCGGTCGTTAGATGGGAGTCGTTAAATCTACTTTTTTTAGTAGTGACAATACCTTTAAGAAGGAAGGTATATGCCAAATTTAGGTCCATAAGAAATTTAATTGGTGAGAATTACTTGATAGTTTTTTATATAAAAATCATTACAATACTCTTATTTAGATCATTCTCACTAATCAAACTTTTGGTGAACTTTCCCCAATTTTCCTAAAAAATTTAAGTAGTTTAGTATTGTAAAAAAATTCAAATAATAAATTACCTATTTTTATTTTTATAAAATTTATGCCTTTTTCAGTCTTTTACATTTAAACTTGCTTTTCTATTAATCATTCAAACAATTTTCTGTATTTTTCACAATACACACACATATAATATACACTAGTACAAAAAAAGGCTTTAAGACCGCTTCGTTTAGACTGGAATATTGAGGCTCCGATCTTAAAAGTATGACCGGTGGCAGTTTCCTAAATATAAAAAAACTTTTAAGATCGGATTATAGAGGATCCGGTCTAAAAAGTATGCCCGGTGACAGTTTTATAAATATAAAGAGCACTTTTTATACCGGATGTTAAAAAGAACTGATCTAAACCTTTTTTTAAAAAAATATCTATATTACTTTTAAGACCGGATGTTTTAAATATCCAGTCTAAAAAGTTAAAAATAAAAAAATATATAAAATGTCTATTCTTTTTAAGACCGAATGTTACAAAGAACCAATCTAAAAGTTTAACTTTTAAGACTTCAATTTGATAACAACCGGTCTCAAAGATTTTTATTAGGCGCGGCAAACGAAAATTAAATTTTCATTATTCCTTTTCTAGTTCCCTCCACTTTCCATTGATTTATCCGCTCTCTTCTCATTTCCACTTCCCCACCCTGCGCATTCACGGTGGCTACCGTAGCCTCAGATTTCAGAGATTTGTGGCTCAACAACAATCTGAGAATGATTCGTGTGGTTGAGTTCATGTTCATTGCGTTTCTATTCGCGTGGCTCAACAACAACACACACACACACACCTATACCTCAACAACAATCTAAGAATCATTCTCATATTGTTGTTGAGGTGTGTGTAACATCACATTTTCAAAAGCAGTATATTTTTTTTCATCAGAGTAGAGCATCGGAGCATAAGAGTAACTTATATATATTCAAAATGCCAATCAAGCAATCGTAGTAACGGTACATTGATCCAAGTGTTTTCAAATGTAAACAACAACAGAAGTGTCTCCCTGGCGATTCCCACGCTGTGACAGCAAAAGATAGTCTTCAATCGAGTCTCTAAGCGTGCTGCTTGCCTCTCTCCTCGGTCCTCCCGACCCTGAAGCTATGTTAAGGGCTGAGGTCCAATGCATACGGACCTCAGGTAACGGTAACCTCATGTTTACATACACACATATGGATTACAGATAATCACCACCTTAACAGTACATAAACACAACAAATGAATCACATCCAACCAATGCAAATGTATCGCTCCCAGCATATCAAATGTATCGCTCCCAAAGATTTCGGATGTATCGCTCCCAAAGATTTCGATATATCGCTCCCAAAGATGCATACAGATATCTTCTAACACCCATATACATTCAATACACATGCCATCTCAATGCATACAATACACATAATACATATACGCATACAATAACCATTAGAGTTAGTGTTACTAGTACGCGAACGTACCTTCGTTGACGATATACGGTACAACTGTTGGTCAGAACGTAATCACAGGTATCCTATAAGGACAATAGTGTATTTGTTACTAATCAATCATCATAACAGTCATTTTAGTCAAAAATGATCATTTTACCCCTGACTACACTAATCGGCGAAATTTCGCCAGAACTTCGTTACTTTGACTCTAATCTTCCAAAATTTTGCCATAACTCTTTCTCCAACATATTTTCGAAATAAATATCATATTTAACCCTAAAACATGATGTAACATCCCAACTTCCATACCTCAAATAGTGTCGGTTGACACTTCGTTTTATAAAATTTGACAAAGATTGAGATGCTACATCAGAGTACTGCGGAAACGGAGAGCAATGCACTAAAAATTGGACAATATATGAGTAATTGATATAAAAATACCCTGACATATGACGATGTTGAGCGTATGCTGGTACATTAAAAATCTCCTGAAGGAATAATCATGTGATACAATATACAGAGCTTTGGTGCATTACTACGACTCTGCCCCTTGGTTCATATCTATGGCTCCATCTACCGATGCCTTCTCTGTTCCTGGTCCTTACATGTACTATCATTCAAGACTGAGGTCCAATGCACATTGGACCTCAGGTAACGGTTAACCTCATGCTTATATTATCATCATATGCATAACAGATATTTCTAACATTACAGCAATGATCAAGCCAGTACGTCGTATGATCATTTGATAACAACTACACTATCATGCAAAGTTATCCCTGGTCTGCACATATCCAGTGCCACGATGTACGGTCGTGTCCTCAGCGCTAGGAAAACATAAACGGCATTATCATGACTATAACCCGTGTAAAGCTGTATTTAGTGATCTAGATACGGTTCCCTAGTCACAGTGCATGTCCAGGACAGAGTCCTGTTCATGGTATCCACAACATATACAAGCATAACATAAGCATTAGAATTAGTGTTACGACGTCGTGAACGTACCTTTCACCGCGTTTTGGCCAACTTGCACGACTTTTTGATTCGACTCGGCTTTTCCGGATATCCTATATGTTATTGTCGGATTAATTCCTTTTCCATACTTTATATGATATTGTAATAAATACCATATTTCCTAGAATAATATCCTAAAGGTATAATTTACCTTTCTACCCTTGGTGGATTAATTATTCCATTTTTCCCTTACATTTATTAAAAACGTCATTTCAACATTTCAGGGCAGATTTTCTAACAACTTTGAAAAATCATAATTAAATTAAATCTACAAAAATCGAAATGAGGATCCGTAAAATTCCTCGGAATCCTTAGGATGTCTACTTTTAAATAAAAATATACATTTTCTCCCATGTTTACTGAGTAATTCCCAGGTTTAAGGTTTCCAACCTCTGCCCAGAATTTCATCTGGAAAAATAGCCTAACTTCAAGGATTCTTATCTCCTTATGTAGAACTCCAAATGATACATATTTTATATACTTGGAAATATCTACATGTCTACTTTACTCATGTAAATTCTCATAACTTTTGAAGACCATTTGATTCATAAAATAATATTCTAAACGTCGGCTGCCAGAACAGGATTCACAACCGAAAATTCTACAATTTTCACAATCTTGATCTATAACCTTCCAAAAATTATTCCCTCACAAGTTTTTACCTCATTAGGCATTTCTCAATGCAAGGAGGCCTAAAAACAAGTAAAGGAATTTTCCTAACCATTCCCTAGATTAAATCTACCATTATGCTAAGAACTACAAAACTAATGACTAGAAACTAAAAGCTTGCTTACCTCTTGAAGCATAACTCCTTCATCCTTCTTGCTCCACACCTCCTTCTTGCTCCTCACCTCCAAAAAGAACTCACATCTCACTCCCTATCCCAAAGGATTAGAAGTGATTTGTGTTTTGGTGTGAGAATTATGCAAGGAGATGCAAGCTATTTATAGAAGAAAATTACACTATTCACAATTTTACCATCTTAATCTTGAGCCATTAGATCTAAATTTGGTTTGAAGGCTTCATCCTCCTCCTTTAGATGAGTGTGCCGACCTCCCCCTCCCCTTTTTGGCAAAAATGCTCTCATCAATTATGACCTCATCACTTGCAATTCACATTTACTCAACAATTTCTCTCTCTCCTTTCCTTTCATACTTTTCGAAAATACATAGCATCTTTTTGGCAAAAGATGTTGCTCCCACTTGCTCAAAATATTCATTGCTCCATGGGTTCCTATTGGCTTGTGTTTTTGTTTGACTTTTCAACAACTTACTCTCTAAGTTTACAACTTTCATCCCTCCTCCTTTATTAACAAGTTTCGGCTGCTCCCCCTCTCCCTCTTTATTATTTTTCATTTACTTATTAAATCCCAAAATGCTTCAATTTAATTACCTTGTAGCTAATTATCCCATTGGTTCTTGCATTTTGCCAAGGATAACCTCATGGTTAATTATGCTATAGGGACTCTATATAACTCATCTAATACATTTTCTTAATCATGCCAAATTTCTTAGCAATATTCTTTATACTAATCTTGACCCTTCATTGGTCATTAATCTCCACTTAGGGGTTGTATATAATTATCTTTGAATATCCCATTTTTTCATGTTAAACAATTAGCCAATAATTATCTATTTAATCACCTACTAATTGTTGACAATTTTCTTAATTAGAATTAATTATTATCTCACAACTATTGGACTGACATTGGTAATTTATGCACCATGCATAATATTAAAAATCCTGGGGTCATTTTGGTCCTCAAAATACTTTTTGATTTTTCTCCTTTAATTTTTCCAAGGTTATAATTTAATAAATTACCAAAATTAGAGACAATATACTCTCTAATTTTTAATAATTATTTTACTGCCTCTTGAGGTTTATCATAATTTTTCTCAGGGTATTTTATGACTCATAAATGCACTTTAGGGATTTTCGGCCCCTAAGCCTTTTAATTTCAATAGAAATTCCCATCAAATAAGATAATTATATCTTAAGGGTTGAGACCACATATTCACCTATCTCCTATAGGTATTGTTTACTAATTTATTATCCTTATCATAATTAGGATTTTCAGGGTATTACACATGATATCTAAACTAACTTGGAAGATTAAAGAATCTAGCATTCCTACTATAACTACCGAAGGAAACACTAGAACTTAAGACTAGGGACCGAAGAACTTACCCAGCACTTCGCTACTCTTCCTCCAGACTCCTCCTTCTCTCTAAACTCTCTCTCTATTTCGAAATGTCTAAGGGAATTGGTGAGGAATGAAGTGAAGAGATGATGGCTATTTATAGAAAAAGTCCATGGATCTCAACCCTTGGATCAACTTTATTGAACTCAATCTTAGCCCTCCATTTGAACCCTTAGCTAACAAGTTTTCTCCTCCATTTTCCTCCACAAAAACGCCCCCTTAGGTCATTCTCCAAAAGATGATGTCACACAAGTGATGTCATCCTCTTGCTTTATGGATTCAATCGATAAAATTCCCTGTTCAGTGTTCTAATCGCGTAATCTTAACTAATCTCAAAAAATCATCGACGTAGTCTTGGAGGTCTATTATTCCTCTTGAGAAATATTTGGGTTAACTAAATTTTTGATCCCATTAAAGGTATTTCCTACCCTGCTGAACATTTTCGGATAATAACCGCCGTCGGTTACGGAAATAACTTCGGGTAACATCAACTTTGGGATAAAAATTCACTGATTCATAATATGTCCAGTTGTTTTCTACTTAATCCATGGATTTCAAGATAGGATTTAATTTCTATTGATTATCATTTATCCTATTTGCTTTTACAACAAATATCTCCTTTTTCTCTCAAATATCATGATATTATCCCTTTTGCTTTCACACTACAACTTCAACATTTCTTCTCTCCTTCTTTTTCAATGATTTCGGCTGCACACACACACATACAATAATCAATTCAAATCCCTCCCCCCATATTTGACTTTTTCAACTTTACTTTTGATTAATTGTTGAAAAGGAACCCCTGGCCGACATCACTCTTTGATCCATCAAAAATGCTTTTAACAAATACCTCATAATATCATAATTCAATATAGCAAACTCCCTCTTCCATGAGCAAACCGAAATCCCCTTTTCTTTAGCCATTTCATGTGTCTTTAATTAACAAAACACCCTTTGTTACAAGCCTTCTCATTGGTTAATACTTGATTCACATGGATTACTCTTTATGAGGTTTAATTAGGACCCTAATCCTATGATTAGAAATCCTTTAGGCTACCAGCACTACTAGTAGTGCAGTGGTATTGGGAATTGTTTCCCCCCCTTAGGTCCTGAGTGCGATCCCCCCTCCCCTCGCCTTGTATCAAAAAAAGAAATCCTTTAGGCTTTAGGGATTTCATACATTTAATCTCATCCTATACATTTTCTTAATCATCTCTAATTGATTAACAATTATTCTCATGCTAATCTTAGCCATTAGTCTTTAATTAGGGTTACAACTCCTAATTGTGCCTTTGTAACATGTTGATTAATCTCTAATAAATAGGGATTTAATCATTTACTAATTGTTGATAATTTTCTTAATTAAGATTAATCATTTTCTCACAACTATTTTACTGACATTGATAATTTATGCTCCATGTATTATATTAAAAATCATAGAGTCATTTAGGGTTCCCAAAATAATATTTAATTTTCCCTCATTATTTTCCAAGGAAATTAATCCCAAAAATTACCTAAATTAGAGACAACATACTTTCCTATTTTTAATAAATATTTACTTGCCTCTTAGGATTTATCATGATATTCTCAGGGCATTTTATGACCCACAATTGCATTTAGAGATTTTTAGCTTTTTATTCATCCTAATTTCATGAGAAATTACCTTAGGAAATAAGATAAATTCTACATTAGTTTTGAGACCACATATTCACCTATTTCCAATAGGTATTATTTACTCAATTATGATATTTATCATAAATACGATTTTTAGGGTTTTACAGTGTGTGTGTGTATTAAAGATAGTAATGCATTATCTGGTCAAAAAAGATAGTAAATCATTGACGTAGATTTCGGCTTAAGTTTGAAATTAAATATCAATTTCTTATTTCTTTGTTTCATTGCTTAGTGACGACAAAGCTCCAAACTTGATTTCCATGGGGACCAAGTCTCAGTCTGCAACTGTTGCCTCTTGTGAGGTAAACTTGTTATGTCCGTTTTACTTATTTCTGCGTTCTCGATCGATCATTTCTGTTTGTTGTTCTTGTTTTTTGAATATATTGAGATGTGCACAGAACAAACTGACATATAGACAGGCAAGCAGAGGAGTAGAAGAAGATAGATGAATGTCTTCCCATAACTTCTTCAAGGAACGCAAAATGGTATTACTCTTCTCCTGACCTCCCTCTCTGTCCCTGTACCGTTTTATTTTTTCTTCCACCCAAAATTTTCTCTGTTCCTCTTCTTCGTCTACCTCTTCTCAGAGTTTTCTCTAAGGCAGCTCAGGTACTTTCCTCTCTCAATCTATTTGTTTTAGTTCCTCTGGTGAAAGATATGGAAACGGAGTTCTCTCTGAGGCAGCTCAGGCGTCTACAATCTCACCGTTTTGTTTTTCATAGAAAGGAATTTCTAAGACCGGATGTGTTTTCACATACGGTCTTATAAAAGTCCATTCTTTTCTCTCTCTTTTTTTGTGATGGAAAGGGACTTTTAAGACCGGATTTGAAAATATATCCGGTCTTAAAAGTTCATTTTTTTCATTTTTTTCTTTTTTTATGTAAATGGACTTTTAAGACCGGATGTTTGAAAAGTACAATCTTAAAAGTCCGACTTTTAAGACCTCATATTTTAAAAATCCGGTCTAAAAAGTATTTTTTTTTAAGACCAGACGCGCATTTGGTCTTAAAAGTAACAGACTTTTAAGATCGCCTGAAACAAGACTGGTCACAGATCCGGTCTTACGATACCTCTTTCGTCCGGTCTTAAAAGCCTTTTTTCAACCCGTGATATATATGTATTATTGATTCATGTCTTTTTTCAGTCATTTTTTATTCAAAGTTGCTTTTCAAAATAATCATCTAAACAAGTTAAGTTTCAGTTTCAAAAAAGTCACTTAAGCTAACACCAATCTAAACATAAATCACATTACACAATTTAATTTTTACCCAATCTTAAGTTTACATAAGTTAGATTGCAAATAAATCACTTTTCTCACCACTGTCCAAACACACACATTAGTATTTAGTAATCACCGTTCGATTATTAACATTAATGCCGTACTTAATTGGAGAAAAAACCATCAATATCTATCTCAGATTTGTGTGCATGTGTATTATCTCTAATGTTGAATATTTTGCCAATTACCTCTCTTGGTTCGTAAAGATAAATATAAGAACTAATAGCTAGAGGGTTTACTTTTTATTTTTAATTAAATGTAATAATTTAATCCACCTTATCTTCCAAAATTTATAATTTTTTTCTTAAATGATCCCTATTGACAAATACATATACTTTAATATAATTTATTTAACTTCCTTAATCTCTAAAAAAAAGTTAATTGGTTCTGCTTATTTAAGAGTTTAAATTTACTTATTTATGTTTATAGAAATAATTTTATAAGAGATTGAATCTGAATTATATATTATTTTAATTTAGTGGTGGATATGAGATTATGAGAAGAAAATGAGAAAGGGGACAATGAGAAAAACTCAACCCATATTTCCGCATGTGCTGATATAAATGGAACAGTTTTAATTAATGACTTAATGTCATTCATTTACATAGTTTTAATTTATAGTGTGTACATGGTGAACGAACACACTGATTTTCAAACTTCAATTTTCGAATCAATTATACTACTATTAATTTCCAGAATATTCTTATTCATAAAAAAACATCTCATACATTTGTGATATTGTATATAGACAATAATTATTATCTATTATTGCTAGTAATAATTAAGATACATGGGATGTAGTTTGTTTAATTCTTTCCCCCCAAAAGAATGTATTATTTCCAAAAATGTTATTAGTAGCTAGCTATTATAAAGTTTCCACGTTATTTTAATACATGGATGTAATTAAGAGGTGAGCTACATGTCAACCAAACAAACAAAAGTAAGTGACCAACATGGGTTGATAAGATCGGAGGGAGTAGTACCTTTATTTCTTAATATAAGATCCACTTTATATTAAGAACGGAAGGTAGAATATTTTAAATAATAGTATATGTTTAAGTAAAGTCCCCCCCCCCTTTTAATGCTTATTAAATATAAGTTATATCTTAAAAAATGAATTAGAATCTTAATATGTCATTTTTGTTGTGGTTCGAGGCTAATTCAACTAGTTTTTTTATTGATTTTTTTTAATATAATACATGGAGCATAAAATACCAATGTCAATGAAATAGTTGTGAGAAAATGATTAATCCTAAATAAGAAAATTGTCAAAAATTAGTAAGTGATTAAATAAATAATTATTGGCTAATTGTTTAAGCATGAATCAAGGGAAATGATCGAAGATAATTATGAACAACCCTAATTAATGAATAATGGTTAAGATTAGCATAAATACAAATGCTAATTAATTAGAAAATATTAAGGAAAATGTATGAGATTAAGTACATGAAAACCCTAAATCCTAAAAGATTACTAATTATGGGATTAAGACTCTAATTGAACTTACTAATCAATTTCTACAAATTAAACATTTGTCAATGGCTAAGATTGAATCTACTAAAGCAAGATCAAGGGTCTATAAATTATTCTAGCAAAATAAAGGCCTAAATCCATGTAATTAGGTATGGACCAATGGGAGGATTTTTGGTAAAATAAATATAAGATAATTTAAATATAATATAAATTAATTAAAAAAAATAAAAATGAAAAATAGAGAGAGCTAGCCGAAATTGGTGACTTTTGAGGAGTGAAGAATTTTGCAAAAAAACATCATGATATTTGTAATAAAATATTAATATAAAATGAGATATTTGTGGAAAAAGTAAATAGGATAAATGGGAACCGATAGAAATTAAATCCTACCTTGAAATCCTTGGATTAAGAGGTAAACATCTGGACATATTAGGAATCAGTGAATTTTTGTCCCGAAGTTGGTGTTACCCGAAGTCATTTCCGTAACCGACGGGGTTTGACCTAAAATGATCATTAGGCTAGGAAATACCCTTAATGGGATCATAAATTTTGTTAACCCAAATATTTCTCAAGATGAAGAATAGACCTCCAAGACTACGTCATTGAATTTTTGAGATTAGTCAAGATTACGCGATTAGAACACTGAACAGGGGATTTTATCGGTTAAATCCATAAAGCAAGAGGATGACATCATGTTGGTGACATAGGATGACATCATTTTTATTGAAAAAGGGGGAGGGGAGGTCGGCCTTGGTGGATGGAGGGAGGAGATTGGAGCTTGAAATAAAACCTAGATCCTATGGTCACAATTGAAGGAGAAGAAGTTGGAAAATTACATGGATGCCATAGCAAAAGTCTATAAATAGGCTCTCCATTCCTTTGCAAAACTCACACCAAAATCACTCTTAGAAAGAGGAGGGAAGCTAGAGAGAAGTGAGAGCAAGAAGGTTGAAGGAAGTTCTTCAAGGGTAAGTTCTTCGGTTCTTAGTTTTAGTTCGTAGTTCTTGAAGTTCTAGGGTAGATGTTGTTTTGATCTTTAATCTTCCAATATATTGTAGATATCATTTTTTAGGGTTAAATATGATATTTGTTTTGAAAATATGATGGAGAAAGAGTTATAGCAAAATTTTGGAAGATTAGAGTCAAAATAGCGAAGCTCTGGCGAAATTCCGCCGATTAGTAAAGTCGGGGTAAAATGGTCATTTATGACTAAAATGACTGTTATGATGTTGATCATTAATAGAAACGTTATTATCCTTATAGGATCTCTGTGATTACGCCCTGATCAACAGTCATACCGAAATTTCGTCAACGAAGGTATGTTCGCGTACTGTAACACTAACTCTTATGGTTATTGTATGTGTATATGTGCTATGTGTATTGTATGCTTATATACGATAGCTGATAGCTCTGTGGTTTGTTTATGTACTGTTGATATGTTTACGCTTGCTAAGAGCCACACCCCACACATATGCCAGGGGGCTTATGTGCTGATGAGGTACGTTTGCTAAGGGCCACACATTTGTCAGGGGACTTATGTGCTATTGCTAAGGGCCACACATTTTATGTGCTAATGAGATACGTTTGCGACGGGCCACACATTTTATGTGCTTATGGGATACGTTTGTTGTACTGTTGGTTGAGTGCTCTTATACTGTGTATGTTGTGAATATCCGTAGTCCATGTATTGTGTATGTAAACATGAGGTTAACCGTTACCTGAGGTCTGGTGCGCGTTGGACCTCAGCTCTTAACCTAGCTACAGGTTCGGGAGAACCAAGGACCGAAGAGAAGGGCAAGCAGCACGCATAGAGACTCGGCGGAAGACTGTCTTTTGTTGCCACGGCGTGGGAATCGCCAGAGAGACACTTTTGTAGTTACGTTTACGTTAAACACTCGGATCATGTACTGTTAATGTAATTAGCCAGACTTACGGAATTTTGAATATATATATATCAGTTACACTCTTGCTCCGATGCTCTACTCTGATAAAAAAAATATACTGCTTTTAAAAATTGGATGTTACAGCAGCATTCATGTTAATTATATTTCTTAATCTACAAGTAAATACTCGTACTTTATAAGATGTAACCTCTATCTCCTCCTCAATATAGGGTGCTTTCTATTAAAAGTTGTTAGTTTATAATATAAGGTACTTGATGGTCATTAATTAATTTTTTTCCAAATATTACCTTTATTATAATTAACTTAAAAACACTTGAAATTAAGTATAATTTTCTATACTCTTAAATATGAGTAAATTTGAAAACAGGTTTCATTTTTTGGTAAAACAAAAGAAATAATTAACATTATGGAAATGCATGCGTTCTTTCCTTGTAAATAAGGGTGAAGACCAATTTATCCTTAGAGAAGGTAATTACATATTTGAGATGGTCATATGCACATTATAAAAAAGTTAATTGCATCTTCAAAAAGATAATTGCATATTGGGGGAGACGACTCGAGGCCTTTTGCATATCATGGGATCTAATTGCGTTTAGAGGAAAGTTAATAGCATATTAGTTCACAAAAGGTAGTTGCATATTCGAGAAGGCCACTTGTACATTATATATGGAAACTAATTGTATTTTTGGGAAGGTAACTTCGAACTCAAGGAGGCCACTTGCACACATTATGAAAGCTAGTTGGGGAAGCTAATTGTATATTGGTTCTCAAGGAAGGTAATTGCATATTCAAGGAGACCACTTGCACATTATAGAAGTTAATTGCCTTAGCCGAAAGGTAACTGCATATATTAGCTTATATTGCATATTATAAAAGGTAATTGCATATTTGGGGAGACCACTGGCACATGTATTTTTGGGGAAGCTAATTGCATCTATTTAGAGCTGGGAATCAGGGCCGACCTGTGAAGGGCCAGGGCCTAACAGGGCTGGCCCTCCAGGGCCCGAGGTAAGAAAAACACCTGTTTTTCAAAGCCCGGCCCGAGAGCACGAGGCCGCCCTCCAGGCCCTAAATTACTATTTCAAATTTTAATTAATTTTCCTATGTTTTTTTTAAGAAATATAATTAGTAAATTACATCACAAATCATCCAACAAATAAGTACAGTCACTAATTCATAATTAAGAGCAAACTATGTTCACAAATAACTCACATAAAACATAAAAAACATACCACTAAGCGACATTAGTACGATGACTATTATTGTAACAAATAATTTAATCTGTTAAACATAAGAGTAATTTTATTTGCAACAAATAATAAACCAAATCATAAAATTAGAGTATAGTTATTATGTATTTGTAGTTAAATGGATAAATAACTCTATAACAAAGACAATATATATATAAATTAATAAATTAAAAAAGAAAAACTACGGTGAAAAGGGCTCATAGGGTGCCCGAGGCCCTTCAGGGCCGACCCGTTTAAGCCCGAGGCCCTCCAGGGCCGACCCGTTTAAGCCCGAGGCCCTCCAGAGCTGGCCCTACAGGGCCAATTTCAAATATCTCGTCAATTTTTGAAGTTCGGCCCTTGATGGGCCAGGGCCTAAACGAGCTGGTCCGATGGGCTCGACCCGATTTCCCGACTCTACATCTATTGAGTATTTCTTTGACTTTTTCTTTACTCCTTTTGAAAAGACTCTATACTTCTTAATTTATCTTTCTTATCAGCGTATCAAATGACTTTCTTTGTGCCACTTGATGCCTCTAGATTTGGTCTGTACATATATGTACAAATGACTTGCTTTACATAATAAATGCATGCAGGTATTTGGAGCTGAGGCATTCATTTATGTAATATTTATTTATATAATAAATCCTCGTGATTGATTGTAACGTTTCTTTATGAGTGGCCCTCTATCTCTATGAAAATGGATTAGATGAGCCCTAGAAAGCTCTGGTTTTACACACAAACTTGACCTTACCTATACGGCACATGTGATGTTTATGAGCAGAATACCTTTGAGAAGGAAGGTATATGCCAAGCCTTACATGGCCGTTTTGGCGGGAAGGATATGGATGTGAAGACTAGGAGATGGGTGTTTCCCAAAAGCTATTTTTGGATGCCCAAATTAAATGTGCTTATAGTTTTTTTTTTTTTTTGATATAAAAAAGTTTTGGAGGGTTCGACATCAGTCCCCCACCAAGGCCATGGCACGGCCCGGGCTCTATGAGCACTTACGGGGACTTACGAGATCGCCTACCAAAAGAGTCTCGGCGACGGCGAGAGGGATCGAACCCACGACCCAAGGGCCTAGTCTTGGATCCCTTACCATCCATGCCAACTAACATTGGCAAATGTGCTTATAGTTGATTTTGACTTTTGAAGATGTTTATTGTTATCTTTTTTCAATTGGGCTTTTGAAAAAAAAAAAAGCTTAAGCCATAAGCCAAAATTTCTTATTTTTTATTTATTTTTCCACTGTGGAGAGAAAAAAATAACTTATGAAAGAAAAATGTTGGATCCCACTTTTTTGAATTGAAATACTATTATGGTCCTTATTATAAATCCTTATAGATGAGAATCATGATAGTACTCTGATTTAGGTTCATAAGAGTTTAATTGGTGAGAATTACTTGAATTGTTTTATATAAAATTAAATCATGACAATACTCTTATTTAGATCATTCTCACTAATTAAATCTTCAGTGGACTTTTCCCCAATTTTCCTAAAAATTTAAGTAATTTAGTATTGTAAAAAAAAATCAAATAATACATCACCTATTTTTATTTTAAAAAAATTTATGTATTTTTCAGTCTTTTATGTTTAAACATGTTTTCCATTAATCATTCAAACAATTTTCTATGTTTTTCACAATATACACATATAATATATATATGCATTATTGACTCATATCTTTTTCAGTCATTTTCCATTTAAAGTTTCTTTTCAAAAAAGTCACTTATACTACCGCTAATCCAAACATAAATCACATTATAGAATCTGACTTTTAATCAATCCTAAATTTACATATGTCATATTGCAAATAAGCCACTTTTCCTACCGCTATCAAACACACAATGTATTTAGTAATCACCATGTTTGATTATTAACATTAAGAGTAAATACCCTTTTTGGTCCCTGGAAAAACACATTTGACCCTTTTTCGTCCCTAAGTAAAAAAAATGTCATTTTGGTCCTTTTTAGGGACTAAAAATGACCTTTTTGGGAATTTCTGAGGGATCAAAATATGCAAAAAAATTGATCAAAAGGACTAAAAGGGACCTTATTTTTCCATTTTAGGGACTAAAAGTGACTTATTTTTTTTCAGGGACCAAAAAGGGCATCCGTGTTTTTTCCAGGAACCAAAAAGGGTATTTACTCTAACATTAATGCCTTACTTAATTGAGAGAAAACCGGCCATCAATATCTATCTCAGATGTGTGTGTATTATCTATAATGTTGAATATTTTGCCAATTAACACTCTTAGTTCGTAAATATAAATATAAGATCTAATAGAGGGTTTACTCTTTAGTTTTAATTAAATATAATAATTTAATCCACCTTATCTTCCAAAATTTATATTTTTTTCCTAAATGATCCCTATTGATAAATATATATATACTTTAATGTAATTTATTTAACTTCCTTAATCTCTAAAAAAAAGTTTATTGTCTTTGCTTCAATTAATAACTGGAGAGAGTATATTTGTATACAAATCTGTAACACCCCAACTTTTCACAAGCAGTATAAATTTTTTTTTTTAAACATCATTTCAAAATGATCAGAGTAGTGCACCGGAGCTATTGAGTAATTGATATATATATTAGAAGTGTTTCAAAAGAAATGACAGAAAGGAGTCTTCAGCTCGAACTCCTAAGCGTGCTGCTTGTCCTTCTCCTCGATTCTCGGTCCACCCGATCCTGAAGCTAAGTTAAGAGCTGAGGTCCATGCATCGAACCCCAGGTAACGGTTAACCTCATGATTACATACATCATATATGTACAAATGTACATTCATAGACTTTGGCAACACTTACTACGGTCAGACATAGGGTATACATATCGGATATGTATAGCAATAACGATACAGTCGGATGACAGACAATAGTACAGTCGGATGTACGGAGAATAGTACAGTCGGATGTACAGACAATAGTACAATCAAAGTACAGAGCAATAGTACAATCGGATGTACAGACAATAGTACAGTCAAATGTACGGAGAATAGTACAGTCGGATGTACAGACAATAGTACAATCAAAGTACAGAGCAATAGTACAATCGGATGTACAGACAATAGTACAGTCAAATGTACAGACAATAGTACAGTCAAATGTACAGAACAATAGTACAATCGGAGTACAGGCATGACAGACAATTGGCATGACAGAACAACAGTACAGTCAGAGTACAGGCATGACAGACAATTGTCATGACAGAACAACAAAGATATCGAGTACAGTGCATGACAGCATAATATACACATATGCATACAATAAACATCGAGTTAAGGTTACCAAGACGCGAACGTACCTTCGTTGATGTGAGACGATACTTCCGTCTGAAATCGTACTTTTCTACTAAAAACGTGAAACGGCTCGTCCTAAGAACAGAACAAAGAAATCGAGTTTCGATATCCTATAAGGGTAATATCACTTCTATTAGTGATTTGGCACTATAATCGGCATTTTAGGTAAAAATTACCATTTTGCCCCTATACCCCTAATAAGGAATTTCGCACAAAGATTTGTTACTCGACAAATTTTCTTCCGAAATTTTGCCGTAACTTCGACACCATTTTGATTTTCGAAAACAAAGACTAAAATAGCCCTCCCATATGATACCCAATCATACTTGAAAATTTAAAGGCTATTCTAGCATTATAACACCTACTTGTGAAAGAACTACGAAAGCTTAAGTACCGAAAAACTTACCCAGAGCTTTGCTTCAGAATTCCCAGAGCTTCTCTCTAAAACCTCTCACTAACTTTCAAAATCCACAAGGGAATGGTGTAAAGAATGAAGAGCAATGCCCCTATTTATAGAAAAGATTGGGCCAACTTAGGTAATTTTCTCCAAAACTTCCATTCAATTACAACCATGCATTTTAGGGTTTGGGAGGTGGCTCATCCTCCTCCATGCAGCCCTTGCACGAAATTTTGGCCCCAAAAGTCAAGGGTTTGGCCAATGGGAGGTGGCCAAGTGTCACCTTCCAGAAGCTACCCGGATGAATTTCCCCGATCGGTACCCGATTCGCGTAATTTCGGAGAAATCTCAAAATTATGGATTTATAACTTTAAAGACCTTCTCTTCCTCATCAATAATATCTATTTAAACTTGAATTTTGACTTTAGACAGGGTTCCAACTGTCCCAACAAGTTTCTCAAAACGTGTCCGAACGCGTCCGGCTTTGAATGCATTTCTGAAATCACCAATCTCTTGGAAATAATTCACTGATTCCAAATATGTCCATATAAATTCAAACTCATTCCTAGATATTGAGTTAGAATTTATTTTCTTCATTTCCAAAATATGCCTATATGCATTTTTCCCTATTTTGTTTTATTAGGAAAATGCACAAACGACTTCAATTTTCTCCTAAGAGTATAACGAAGACAAAATTCCACCGATCATTATTTTTCCCTGACTTTGGAAATCTCATTCCTAGATCTCTAGATAGGATCCGTTTCCTAATTATTAAATTACTATTCACCCTTTTTCACTTTAATTAATTATATTGTATTATAATGCAAGTTGCAACTTATAATATCATGATATTTTTACAAGATTTTCCTCCCAAATTTGTCAAACATTTCGGTCAAAATCTGGTCCCTTTTTATTTAATTTTCGTTTTTATTTAATTAATAATTAATTAATATTATATAAAATAATTATTTAATAATTATTTTTATATAATTTTTACAAAATTTCCCTATTGGTCCATACTTGATTTTAGGCTCAAAAATACCTAAACTCAACTATTTTTCTCCAAAATTTCCAATTAATTAGTAAACATGTTTTTACTAATTTTAAAACAAAAATCACTAATTTTTGAGCTTTACATAATTATATCTGAATTTTCTTTGCTTATACTTAAGTAATTTGCCCAATATTACTTAATTACTTTCTTATCAATAGTTGATAATTTTCTTAATTATCACACCTCATTACCTCATGACTTTTACACTGACACATTTGTTTCCATGTGTTCTCAGATTATCTTAGCATCTACGGGGTATTACGGTCATTTCAATACTTTTTGGGTATTCTTCTACAATTTCTCCAAGTTTGTAACTCAATAAATTACCTAAATTAGGGACAATATCCTTCCCTATTTCAAGTAGATTTTTACTTGCTTCTTTTATAGCTTTCACAGGTATTTATAACCCATAATGTGCTTAGGACCTATTTGCAAATTCCCAAACTTCTAGGGACCTAATTGCAAATTTTCTAATTTCTAGGGAGATTACCCTAACAACATGGTAAACTCATTACAAGGTGTTCGAGACCTCATATTTACCTATTTTCAAAAGAAGTTACCCTAAGTCAGATTTTAGGGTATTACAAAATCAATAACCTAACTAGGAGTATTATTTTATTTACATAATAGCATATATGTTTTGGTGGTAGAGGATACTCTCATTATCCTCTTTCTTATATCTTCTCATCATCTCATCTCTGCCCTTAATCATGAGGATGATTTAGATTTAATATTTGATGATGATGATGATAATAATAATAATAATAATAATAATAATGTATTATTATTATTATTATTATTTATTAAATAAAATTTATTTATTTTTTATGGATTGCAATTATGAATTGTATAGATTAGATTTTAAGAGTTTAAATTTACTTATTTATGTTTATAGAAATAATTTTTATAAAAGATTGAATCTAAACTATATGTTATTTTAATCTAGCGGTGGATATGAGATTATGAGCAGAAAGTGAGAAAAGGGATAATGAGATAAACTCAACCCATGTTTCAACATGCACTAATATATATGGAATAGTTTTAATTAATGTCAATCATTTTACACAGTTTTAATATATATATGGAACAGTTTTAATTAATGTACATGGTGAAAGAGAAATTTTAATTTTCGAATCAATTATACTACTATTAATTTCCACAAAATACTTGTCATATTCTTATTCATAAAAACATCTCATACATTTGTGATATTGTATATAGAAAATAATTGTTATCTATTATTGCTAGTAATAATTAAGATACATGGGATGTTGTTTGTTTAATTCTTTCCCCCCAAAAGAATGTATTATTTCCAAAAATGTTATTAGTAACTAGCTATTATAAAGTTTCCACGTTATTTTAACACATGGATGTAATTGTATAAGAGGTGAGCAACATGTCAACCCACAAAAAAAAAAAAAGTAAGTGACCAACATGGTTGATCCGATCCAAGTGTAATGGGTTTTGATCATTGTAATTAAACACGATGGTTTTGAATTTGAGTTTTTGTGAATGCAAAAAACACGAATATGACACAATTAGACAGTCATGTAAAAAAAAAAAAAAACACGTGTGGAGGTTAACATGATACTCCCTCTGGTCCTTATTATAAGATACCAACTAGCAGTAAGTTTATTTGATCATTTTTATAAGGCATTTGCTTGTTCCCAATGAGTATTAATTATTTGTTTCCATTTATGCCCCTAATTAATAAAGGTAGTGGATGAGAGTAATAATTATATAATATTAGAGTTTAGTGCAATTAGTAGGGGTAATATTGGAAGTTACTTAAATTGTAGGATAACTTTATTGATTTTAACTGTTTTTATTGGTTTGTGAGAATTATTAGTTGATGTCTTATAATAAGGACCAGAGTGTAATACCCGGATATTTATCTGGAATATTATAAATAAAAGTCGGATATTTCTGATAAGTGAAATTTCAATCTCCGGTCTTGTATAATTATAGTCTATTTTCTAAGTAGAATTTCTGCAAGAAATTAGAGAGTTTAAGGGCCAAAGTGCCAAAATGACCAAAATGCCCATGTAAAGGGTAATTAACTTAGAGAAATTATAAAAATACCGAAGGCAAGAAATGACCAAGTGAATTAGGAGAGTATATTATCTCTAATTATGGTAATTTAATAAATTATGAACTTGGAGAAATTGTATAAGAAGGTTCAAAAAGTAATAAAAAGACCATAATACCCTTGTAATTTCTAAAAATGCAAGAGGCATGAAAATACCAATGTTAATACAAGAGTATGAAGGTAATGAGGCATTGTAATTAAGAAAATTATCAACAAGTGATAATAAAGTAATTAAGTACAATATATTTACTAATTAATTGGAAATTTTGGAGAAAAATAGTTGAGTCTAGGTATTTTTAAAGCCTAAATGCAAGAATGGACCAATGGGAAAATTCTGTAAAAATTATGTAAAAATAATTATTTAATTAATTAAATAATTATTAAATAATTAATCAAAAAATAAAAATAAAAAAAAGAAATAAAAAAAAGGGGCAGAAAAAAAAATAAAAAGAGAAAAAAAAATAAATAAAAGAAAACTTAATATATAAGTTTTATTATAATAATAATATAATTAATTAAAGTGATAAAGGTGAATAGTAAAATGGAAATTAGGAAACGGATCTATCTAGAGATCTAGGAATGGGATTCCCAAAGTCAAGGTAAAATATTAATCAGTGGTTTTTATCTTCCGTTAGACTCTTGCGGAAGTTAATCAGGCCGTTTGTGCTTTTTCCTAATAAGACGAAATAGGGAAATTCTGAGAAAAGGCCAGATAGCCAAGAGGACGAAAAGGTTATGTTGTAACATTTGGAAAAGAATTGGGAATTTGCATGAACATATTTGGATTCAATGATTTTTTCTGAAGAGATTGATGTTTCCGAAACAAGTTTCGACACCGTCACGCAAATCGCACCGATCGGGAAATTGACCGAATGAGGACACTTGTCATCATTCAAATGGACCACCCTTGGCTTGTGGAGCAAGTGGCCGAATTGTGTGAGGTGTGTGGCCAAGAATCATCCTTCTAAATATTAAGGGAAAATTACAACTTTGGACCCAAAATTTGAGAAGGGAAAATTACACTTTAGAACCCAAAATTTGCCTATATAAAGGCAAGAGTTCCCTTCATATTTCACACCACTTTCTCTTGCTTTGGCCGAAAGTAGAGAGAGGATTCTAGAGAGAGAAGCTCTGGAAAAATTTATGCGTAAGTCTTCAACGGTAAGTCCTTCTGCCTTTAGTCTTTAGTTCCTAGCTAGTAGAATTGTTAGATGGTTTTAGCAAGTAGGAGCGAGATTCCTACTATTGATTTTTAGGCCTCATTGCATTGAAAATATGCTCGACGAGGTAAAAACATAGTAGGGATTGAGTCCGAAAATTGAAATCTTCGTAGTTCTTTCAATAGTTAGTATAGTAATGCTGTAATAGCCTTTAAATTTTCAAGTATGATTGGGTATCATATGGGAAGGCTATTTTAGTCTTTATTTTCGAAAATTGAAATGGCGTCGAAGTTACTGCAAAATTTCGGAAGAAAATTTGTCAAAGTAACGAAGTCGGCGAAATTCACATTAGGAGTAGAAAGAGGAATGGTAATTTTTACCTGAAATGCCAGTTATAGTGTCAAATCACTAATGGAAGTGATATTATTCTCATGTTGAGTTCTCGTTGATCGAACAAGTATTTCAAACTTTTGTGATCACTTCCATTAGTGATTTGACACTATAACCCCATATTTCGTAAAAATTACCATTCTCGCCCTTCTCTACCCCTAATCAATTGAAACTCACCAAGACTGATTACCTTCGACAAATTTTCTTCCCGAAATTTTGCCGTAACTTTCGACGCCATTTCAATTTTCGAAAATAAAGACTAAAATAGCCCTCTCATATGATACCCAATCATACTTGAAAATTTAAAGGCTATTCTAGCATTACTACTCTAACTATTGAAAGAACTACGAAGATTTCAACTTTCGGGGACTCAATCCCTACTATGTTTTTACCTCGTAGCATATTTTTCAATGCAATGAGGCCTAAAAATCAATAGTAGGAATCTCACTCCTACTTGCTAAAACCATCTAACAATTCTACTAACTACCGAACTAAAGACTAAAGACCGAAGGACTTACCCGTTGAAGACTTTTGCAGAAATTTTTCCGTAGCTTCTCTCTCTAGAATCCTCTCTCTACTTTCGGCCAAAGCAAGAGAAAGTGGTGTGAAATATGAAGAGAACTCTTGCCTTTATATAGGCAAATTTTCTGCTCTAAAGTGTAATTTTCCTTCTCAAATTTTGGGTCCAAAGTTGTAATTTTCCCTTTAATATTTAGAAGGATGATTCTTGGCACACACCTCACACAATCCGGCCACTTGCTCCACAAGCCAAGGGTGGTCCAATTGAATGATGACAAGTGTCCTCATTCAGTCCAATTTCCCCGATCGGTACCCGATTTGCGTGATTTCGGAGAAATCTCAAAATTCTGGATTTATAACTCTGAAAACATATTCTCACTTAGTAGAAATGTCCAAGTTAACCTATATTTTGATTTCATATAGGGCTCCAACAGTCCAGGGCTTGAGTATTTCCGCAAGAGTCTAACGGAAGATAAAAACCCACTGATTAATATTTTACCTTGACTTTGGGAATCCCATTCCTAGATCTCTAGATAGGATCCGTTTCCTAATTTCCATTTTACTATTCACCTTTTATCACTTTAATTAATTATATTATTATTATAATAAAACTTATATATTAAGTTTTCTTTTATTTATTTTTTTTTTCTCTTTTTATTTTTTTTTTCTGCCCCTTTTTTTTATTTCTTTTTTTTTATTTTTTTATTAATTATTTAATTAATTAAATAATTATTTTTACATAATTTTTACAGAATTTTCCCATTGATCCATTCTTGCATTTAGGCTTTAAAAATACCTAGACTCAACTATTTTTCTCCAAAATTTCTAATTAATTAGTAAATATATTTTTACTAATTTTAAGCCAATTACCACCAATTTTTGAGCTTTACACAATTATCTCTTAATTTCCTTTGTTTATACTTAAGTAATTAGCCCAATATTACTTAATTACTTTATTATCACTTGTTGATAATTTTCTTAATTACAATGCCTCATTACCTTCATACTCTTGTATTAACATTGGTATTTTCATGCCTCTTGCATTTTTAGAAATTAAAAGGGTATTATGGTCTTTTTATTACTTTTTGAACCTTCTTATACAATTTCTCCAAGTTCATAATTTATTAAATTACCATAATTAGAGATAATATACTCTCCTAATTCACTTGGTCATTTTACTGCCTTCTGGTATTTTTTTATAATTTCTCTAAGTTAATTACCCTTTACATGGGCATTTTGGTCATTTTGGCACTTTGGCCCTTAAACTCTCTAATTTCTTGCAGAAATTCTACTTAGAAAATAGACTATAATTATACAAGACCGGAGATTGAAATTTCACTTATCAGAAATATCCGACTTTTATTTATAATATTCCAGATAAATATCCGGGTATTACACAGAGGGAGTATATTGAATTATAGTATATTACTTTTGATCCTAAATTTAAAATGTAGATCGAATGAGTATAAAATTTCTAATATGATGAAGAAATTGATCCTTTCATTAATGAGGCCTTTTTGAAGCAGATGTAGCTATAAATAATGAAGCCACCACTTTTGGCATTCATTATAGGGATGCATCGTCAACATCATTTATCCCTGCCTCGACTTTCCACCTCTTTGCGGCATCATCATCGTCAAGAAAAACTATAATTGAAACGGCTATAAATAAATTAATACTCCCTACATTATAGATATAAGACAGATTTGAATTTTGTGGAGATATTAAGAAAGATAATTAAATTACTTTAAAATATTTATTTTTGTCATTTTTTTTCAAACTATTTTTATCTAACTTATAAACTGGTGTATAATCGATCTAATCAATGATAAACAATATATGATATGATTAAATAACTTATTTAACTTTATTAATCTCTCTAACAAAAGAATCAACTATGTCTTATATTTACTTATGAGCGAGGAATCCTACCTTTATTTCTTAATATAAAATCCATTTTGTATTAAGAACGGAAGGTGGAATATTTTAAATAATATTATATGTTCAAATAAATTTTTTTTCCTTTTATATGCTTATTAAATATAAGTTATATCTTAAAAATGAATTAGAATTTTAATATGTCATTTTTGTCCTGGTTCGAGGCTAATTCAACTAGTTTTTTTTATTGATGTTTTAGTCCCCTAATTATTCGTCATGTCTGAAATCAGTGCAATAGATTGATTCTCGGTCTAACTAAGCTAGTCGAATTCAATATTTATTAACGTTTTTTCTATCACACTTGTATTTATAATTTGGATGCAGCATTCATGTTAATTATATTTCTTAATCTAGAAGTAAATACTTCCTCCGATCCTAATTATAGGAATACTTTTGTAATGCAAATTACACTACAAAAATATTCTTATAATTAGGACTGGAGGGAGTACTTTACACGATGTACCGTCAATCTCCTCCTAAATATAGGGTGCTTTCTATAAAAAGTTCTCAGTTTAAAATATAATTAGTTACTTGATGGTCATTAATTAATTTTTCCAAATATTACCTTTGTTATAATTAACTAAAAAAACACTTGAAATCAAGTATAATTTTCTGTACTCTTAATTTTTCCAATGTTTGGGGAGACCACTGGCCTTTTTGGCGAGGCTAATTAATTGCATGTTGGTTTATATATTTCTGCATCTACGACAGAAACTACCCTTACGAAGATACAACGTAACTAGCTTTCATATTGTGCAAACAGCCTTGCCGAATGTGCAATTAATTAGGTTCCATAATGTGCAAGTGGCCTCCCAAACCCAAACATGTAATTACCTTTACTAATGTACGCGCAATATGAACCAACCTCTTCCTGAAGATGCAAACAGTTCGTTATCCCGTTTGGATGTAGAATTTGCTTTCCCAACGGGATATACAGTTTATGTAACATCCCATGTTTGAAATGCGGAAATTTTTTTTTTTTCAAACAAACAATCAGAGTAGAGCAATAGAGCGAAAGAGTAATTGGATTCTTAGCCAAAACATCAACCATTGTGTAACATTGTAATGATTACGTAATCCTAAGGTTTAGAAAGGAAATAGTGTAATAATGAGAATACGATAAGATAGAGATAGTCTTGGTGCACGCCTACTCCGGTACTTGCCTCGATCCACGAACCGTGGTCCTCCCGACCTCGAGCTACAACCGAGATTCAATTCAACGCATTGAATCTCGTGTAACGGTTAACCTCATACCCAAACAACACAAAGATAATACCAATTGATATTCTAGAGCTAATACAACAAGATATCATAAGCATACTAGAGATGCATGATCATTATGCCGACAAAACATAAGCACGTAGCAATATGTAAAGCCCCATAAGGTAAATAACAACAAAGCTTTGCACTATTCACTGCATGTCACGATAATTAGTCGTGTCCTCGCCGCTAGGAAAACAAAACTACGTTATCAAAACTATAACCCGTATAACTGCGTATAACGGTTCACGAACATATCATTGACATATAAGTATTTAAGATGTGCAAGATTAGTGTTACAAGACGCGTCCGTACCTTCGTTGGCAACGTTAGGTACTACCGCGGAAAACGTACTTTCTACGGAGAAACGTGCAAAAGTCCTACAATGAGACGTCGGGCGGCGTAACGGGCGACAGAATCAGCGTTTCAGATATCCTATGAGAATAATGTCACTTCTATTAGTAATTTGACATTATAACTGGCATTTTAGGTAAAAATTACCATTTTGCCCTTCTACCCCTAATTGGCGGAATTTCGCCAGCACTTCGTTACTCTGACAAATTTTCTTCCCGAAATTTTGCCAGAACTTCGACGCATTTATGATTCTTGAAAATAAAGACTAAAATAGCCCTCCCATATGATACCCAATCATACTTGAAATTTAAAGGCTATTCTAACAAATTCTACCCTTACTTTTAAAAGAACTGCGAAAGCTTCAACTTACGACTGATCCCTACTATGTTTACACCTCGCATATTTTTTCAACGCAAACAAGGCTTAAAACAATAATAGGAATCTCGTCCCCTACTTCCTAAATCTAACTAACAATTCTACTAACTACCGAACTAAAGACTAAAGACTAAAGACTTACCCGTTGAAGATTTCCTGACAATTCTACAGGCTTGCCGCAAGATTTCCGAGCACTCGCTCTCTTCTTTCTCTCTCTAGCTTTTTCGGCCAAGAGCAAGAAAGGGAATGGTGTGAAATTTCTCAAGAGTTGAAGGGGTATTTATAGGTAAAAACAAGGGACTTGTTTGGCAAATTTAAGGATTTGTTTGGAAAAATCAAAGTTGTAATAACCCCTTAATTGCAACATGTTCAAGAAGTCAAAAACTCCACCTCACACACTCTTGGTCGAAATCTTTGGGCTGTTTGGCAGCCAAGGATTGGCCAAGAAGTGATGACTCACCTCACTTTATGGCTGGGCCCACCCGTATTTCCGTTCGGCACCCGATTCGCGAAATTTAGGAGAAATCTCAAAATTATGGATTTACAACTTTGAAGACAAGTTCTCACTTAGTAGAAATGTCCAAGTTAACCTAAATTTTGATTCCATATAGGCCTCCAACCGTCCAGCTTGAAGTTTTCTCGAAAACGTGTCCGAACGCGTCTGCTCGAATTGCGGGATAACCATTCTCTTGAAATAATTCACCGACTCCAAATATGTCTAAATAAATTCAAACCCTTTCCTAAATGTTGAGTTAGAATTTATTTTCCTTATTTCAAAATATGCCTATATGCATTTTTCCCTATTTTGTTTTATTAGAAAATGCACAAACTACCTCGGAATTAACTTCCTAAGAGGTCACTTAAAGGTAAAAACTCACTGATCAATATTTTACCTTGACCTTGGGATTCCTATTCCTAGATCTCTAGATAGGATCCGTTTCCCAATTTTTAAATTACTATTCACATATTTTACTTTAATTAATTATATTATTATTTTAATATGCAAGTTGCACAAGTTGTTCCTATTTCATTTTTCATTTTTTTTTTCTTTTTATTTGGCCCAAAATTTCGGTTGGCCCTTTAATTATTTTAATAAATATTTATTTTTTATTTAATTAATTATTTAATGATTTATTTATTTAATTTTTCCAAAAATTTCCACAAAATTATCTAATTGGTCCATTCTTGTATTTAGGCTTAAAAATACCTAAACTCAATGATTTTTCATAGAAATTTCCAATTAATTAGTAAATACATTTTTACTAATATTCAACTAGTTTCCACTAATTTTTGAGCTTCACATAATTATTACTGAATTTCCTTTGCTTATGCTTAAGTAATTAGCCCAATATTACTTAATTACTTCATTATCACCTGTTGATAATTTTCTTAATTAGGATGTCTCATTACCTTCACACTCTTGCATTAACCTTAGTATTTCCATGCCTCTTACATTATTCTATAATTTGTAAGGGTATTTTGGTCCTTTATTACTTTTGAACATTCTTGTACATTTTCTCCAAGTTCATAATTTATTAAATTACCATAATTAGAGAAAATATATTCTCCTACTTCACTTGGTCATTTTACTGTTTTTTAGGATTTTTCATAATTTTCCTAAATTATTTATGTCCCTTAGGGGCATTTTGGTCATTTTGGCACTTTGGCCCTTAAACTCCCTAATTTCTTGCAGAAATTCTACTTAGAAAATAGACTATAATTATACAAGACCGGAGATTGAAATTTCACTTATCAGAAATATCCAACTTTTATTTATAATATTCCAGATAAATATCCGGATATTACAGTTTACAAGGTAAATATGTGATAGTAGTTTTATATCGACTTGCGTGAACGTGTTTTCCAAAGGTTAACTTAAACAGGCAATCTTCTCAAACATGCAATCACCTTCCTTAAGTGTAAATTGATGTCTCTCTCATCACCCACAGGTCCCATTCTCTAAATAAACTTTAAATTGGGGATTTAGAGGAAATTTCCCCCATTTCAAAACGGAGGAAGTAGCGTAGGAAATAGTAAGAGAGGACAATGAATTGTGTTGAGTGTCCACGTGGGCGGCAGCAACTTGCCCATGTGACATGTAGCCATCTTGCCATGAGCCCTACGAAATCGTGATGTGCATTTGTGTGTGTCTACACTCTATATAGACACACACGCGCGCACAAAACAAACAAATTTAATTTGATTCGTCCTCTGATTGGTCAATCCTTATCCATACCAATATGGTTCTATTTGTTTCTAGGATTGAGGTGCAGATTCACAACGAACTATTATCTGAGGAACATCCGACACAAAAAACAATTGAAGGTACTATAATTAGTTAATTACCAATCAACAATTAAAAAGTGAAAAAAATATCAAATAACTATTAAAAAAAATAACTATCAAAATTACATTAAAATATGAGGCACTGGCGTAGGACGGTAGCGGGGACGCTAGAGAAAAGAGCAGTTAAGTCTTCTTGTTGGATAAGGCAAACACCAACAGAGATGGGACCCATGCGAGCAGGCGCTGTGGTAGCGACGGCTGCTACTTGTGGCATTAGAGGGATGGAACCAGGGTGTAAGGTGCGTACCGGTCAAAAGCTGTGGACTGCTGGATTTGGTTTCGGTGCGTGATTCTCACCCTGAAACTGTATACAGGCCTTGATGAGTTTAAGAGGGTGAGTAGAACACCCAGCAACAATGGAAGCTTTGGAGATGCCGACGTCGCTGACACTGTGACAATCAATGGAAGACAGAGACACCAAGATAGTGACGGGGTATTAGTTCGTTGGCCGATCTGCACCTAATTGTGTTTTTTTCCACTTTTTAATTGTTGATTGGTAATTATGGTACCCTCAATTGTTTTTTTGTGCCAGATGCTCCTCGGGTAATAGTTTGTTGGCAAATCGCACCTTAATTAACCCTTGTTTCTAATATAAAAGTTAGTTGAGAGTTGAATTTGATTCTAAATATAATTAAGACCCTAATATACTTTATCCTCGTTTTTGTTTATTTTTTTTCTAAATTGTTATATTAACTGCACATGTTAAAAGATAATCTGTATTAAGGGATAATCTTAATGAAAATGATTTAAGAAGGGTATTTTAGTGAAACTAACACACATTTTTAATAAGGACAATACGTGGGTTAATTTTTATATATTCATTATGTCAAGTTCTTCAATCTTATATGATCATGTTTTATACTTTTTTACATACGAGTTTATAGTTAAATGAAAATATTTAGGGTTAAGGTGCAGATTTGTCAACCAACTATTACCCGAGGAGTGTCTAGCACAAATAATAATTGAGGGGACCAAAATTGTCAATCAACAATTAAAAAGTGAAAAAACACAATTTGGTGCAGATTTGCCAACGAACTATTACTCCGTCACTGTCTTGGTGTCTCCATCTTCCATTGACTGTCACAATGTCAGCGACGTCACCTCTCCAAAGCTTCCATTGTTGTTGGGTGTTCCACTCACCCTCTTGAACTCATCCAAGAGTCCACGCTTTTGACCGCACTCACCTTGCACCCCGATTCCATCCCTTCGATGCCACAAGCAAGAACCGCGCCGCACAACGCCCGCTCCCATGGGTCCCATCTCTCGTTGGTGTTTGTCTTATCAAACAAGAAGACTTAACCGCTCTTTCTCCAAATGCTTTCGCCATCGTCCTACGTCAGTGCCTCATATTTTAACTTAATTGTGGTAGTTGTTTTTTTTAAAATAGTTATTTGGTGTTTTTTTTCACTTTTAAATTGTTGATTGTCAATTTTGGTCCCCTTAATTGTTATTTGTGTCAGACGCTCGGTAATAGTTAGTTGGCAAATTTGCACCTTAACCCAAATATTTAAATAATAGGATACATGACCATATGTAATTGGAGAACTTGACATAATGTATATAAAAAAATTGACCTAAATATTTTTCTTATAACAAATAATCAATTTATTTTATTTTCTTAATTTATCCAAATTAATTAAATAAATATCATATCAATGACAGGAGGTAGTATAAATTAATTAAAATATGAAAAAGTATTCCTATATAATTTTGAAAAGAGTACTAGTAAAATAAACACGATTCACTGTAACTGGAAAATTCATAATCATATATAAACCATAACAAAACACAGTCACTAAAAACATAAATTTGATGGATTGTTATTTTTATTTTTTTATATTCAAAACGATGTCATCTTAGAATTAATAAAGTGAGAGAGAAAAACATATAAAATCTAACTTAACCGATTCATTCAAAACTCTTAATCTAACCGACTAAAAAATTTAAAAAATTAGTTCACCGATTCATTTCGCTGGGAAATCGAGTTTTAATCTCATGATTGTTACGGTATCAATTATCATCTTCCTTTGCTATCATAATGTTTATCCTCCTGCTACATATTCACACATTTTTCAATTCATGCAACAAATGTACTATATATCAATGTTTAGTTAGCTTCTTTCCTAAAGTGAGTGCATTGCTAAGCATTGTTCTCAAACCTGGACCATACTAAAAACCGGCAAACTAGTCAGTAAACCGGTATGGTCCGGGTATCAACCCAGTTCAGCATTATCTTATTTTATTTAAAAAAAATCATTGTTTTATTGTCTTTAGACTTTCATATTAACTACCCTAAAATCTTTAAGTTCTCATCGATTTGGCCCCAACTTAGCTCTGTTTTCACTTCGGATTAACCCTTAACCCAATATCTTGACCAATTTAGTTTAGTGGACGGTCCAGGTTTTAGAACCGTGTGGCTAAGTACCAATACAAAGAAGAACTCCAAAATTTGATATTGCCAAATAATTCAAATTCAGCTATCTACTACCTAAAATATAAATCTATTATACGTTGTCCACGTTATATTTTTTTATCTATAAATTTTAAATGTATAGTCAAGGCCTTGTAATTTAATGACACCAAGCTCATTATTTTTTAAATTTTTCTTAGACCTAATGCTGTAAGTTTGAATATTGTATAATATATAAAAAAGTCAATTAATGATAGAATTTAACGACGGAATTATGCTACTAAATTGAGTTGGAGATAGAGCTCCGTCTCTAATTAATTAGTGACAATTTATTTGACGATGAATTCATTCAATTTCGTCTCTAATCTACTCTCTTTTTGTAGTATTATGTAAGTTAAAATAAAAATGTGAGTAAAGTATACTTTTAATCTTTTAAGTTTTATCTAAGATATATTATTGGTCCCTTAATTTTATCAAGTATATTTTTGGTCCTATATTCTTAACACCGTTACCGTTACTAATAGAAAATGTTGACACAACAAACTCAAGTAATGATTGTACAGCTGACAAATCATGTTTAAGTTTTAATTTTTTTCAATATCATATAATTAGATTATTAAACTAAAATAAACTAACAAATCATTGCAAATAAAATCGAGGTCTTGATATTTAGCTTATTAATCTAATATATTTATATTATTAAACTAATTTTTTTTAATACAATCGAGGATTTGATATTCATTGTTTCATTAGGTTTTTATATATTTTCCAATTTACACATATTTTATATTAAATATTAATAGCATTGAATTATACCGTCATCACTTAATCTTACACAATCATCACTTGAGTTTGTTATATCAACGTTTCCGCTAACAACATCAACGGTGTTAGAATTACGAACCAAAAGTATACCTCAGGTAAACTTATTTAAAGGACTAAAGTTATACTTTAGCCTCAAAATATAGATTTAGATATATAATCTATCTTATATTTATATTTATTGAACCAAACAAATCATAAAGGATATCAAATTTATTCTATTTAACGCAACCAGGCCACTACCATTAGCATTCTCTTAAACTAACTTAATTTGATAGCGATCTCATTACTTTTGACTATTCTCTATTTTACAAGATAAATACGTAAAACCTCATAACCACTGAAAATCTGGAAAAATTAGAAACACAAGTTCATCAGAATCAAATTTTTATATGTTAAAGCCTTAAATGAGTAGTTTTTAAAAAGAAATAGAAAAGTCAACAAATCAACATCTTAATTAATTAGAAGAACGTAACCTTTTTTTTTTTTTTTCTTTAGAGAATTTAGGGCCACAATAATTAATAGTCACAAGAAAAGAGCGCATGCATGCCTTGAAGCACACGGTACCCTGTTGGTTCTTTGATAACGACTAGGGAGAGTACTGTCAACCTCGATCCTTCTGTAATTTCTTGAATGTATGTGCTTTTTTCTTTTAATTTTAGTTATTTCTGTTAAATTAAATTATTAAATTAAAACACAATATGTGTGTGTATCTTTATTAATTACAAAGGCCAAAAGAAGGGAAGCGGCTACGTTACTCTATCCTTAACGTTCATTACAGTACACTTCTGTCTAATGAGCATAAATATACAAGAATCAAATAATTTGACTTAGTGACCTTAATTTATTATCATATTTTTACCTATAAATATGTGATTTTTGCGTATGATTACCAAAAATCATTGAGATTCAACGGTTCATCATGACTTTGTGACCTAGATATTATAGCGAACAACAAGGAAGGCGCACACACACACACCCACGTCAAATCAATGGTACCAATGGTACTTCTCAGTAAACTTCCGATGGCACACTTGGCAAAGTTTCCAGCGTTCAACTGACCGACCATATATTAAGATTTTTGTTCTCTTTCTTGTCTAATTTTCTGCTTCAAATCGATCAGCCAAACAAATTAATATCCAAAGACCAAAATCCAGATTATAATTTTCCCGGAAAATGAAGGGAAATAGCAGAAAATCACTCACACCGGCCTCTTCATGCATCATTATCACAGTTCAAATCGGTTCCTTCATCTCCATAAACGTGGCAGTATTGTGAGTCTCTCTCTCTGTGGTCCTTAAAAAAAAGAAAAACCCTAGAAAAGTGTAAATTTGGAAGGCCATTGATACTTCCAAAAACCATATCTGAATTTTCCACCCATGTTTTGCCACTTGTCTAACATTTTATGAAGCTTGTCTCACGCGACTCTTTGGCTTCATCATTAGTATCAAAAAACAAAGGCGGCACAGACTTATTCAATGAAAAACTTTTAACCTAACTCATTATGTAAACCCTAGTTATTATTGAACCACGCCACTACTATATAAAGCCATATCCATATGCCTTGTGTTTTGTCTATCTACCACACGAGCTATACTTGAGACATTTATACTCATTACTCTTCTCTTGTAGACCTTCAACTATCTTCTTCTTCTTCTTCAACTACTTCTGTAACTAATCTGAGTGGCGATAATGGCGAATTCACGCATTGCGAGGTTCATCATGGAGGTGGCTCCACCACAGTATGTGACTGTGATGAGGCATAGAACATCGAAGATGTTGGATACAATTACTGAAGAGGACCAGAGGGAAATGTTGGATCATCATCATCATCATCATTCTTCTGCTTCTTCTTCTTCATCATCATCATCCTTATTCCCTGCTAAAGCTTCATCATCAACTTCAGCATCTTCAGTTTCAATTCCAAGTGCTGATAGTAAGTACTTCCTCAAGGAGGTTCATAGATCCCTCTCCAATTTGAACCATTGACGATGAGATGAGATTATCGGATGAAGTGTAAAACGACGACGTTTGGATCCTCTCTGAATATGAGAGTTCCTGAACTTTTTCTTTAGTGAAGAGAAAGTACTAGCTTGTACTTTATGTTAAGCCTTGTTTTGTGTGTATGTGTATACATATGAGACAATATTTTATCTCCAACATAAATTATTCTCTGGTACGTACTTGCCTTTTATTTCAGAAAACTTATCGGGACTTCTTTTCTTCAGTGGATCCCAAATCTCCCTATGTATCCCCCCAAAAAAATAATTATGTACTTGGTGGCTTTATTTTTTTTACAATGAGCCATGCATAATGTTATAACAAAGAGTAGTTATATTCTTCATCTTTCTGTTTTTATCTGTTATACTCTTTTGTTTAGCAGATGACACAAATACCTTGCGGGTGTGTGTGAGAGAGAGGGGGAGAGTTCGGAATCGCACTCAACGTTGTCAATATAGTCATAAATATCATGTTGCATTAAACTCAGACGAGTGAATTAGTCCTTCGACCAGTCAGGTCAAGAAGTTTTTTTGGACGAAGAACCAAAAAGGAGTTGGATTTTATATTTTTTTTCCTTTACTTATTGAACATGAAACGGCATTGTTTTAAGTTTAATTTAAACAAATAACAGTCCATCGGATTTTTGCTTTACCACCTGTTTTATTGGATTATGTTTATATTATAACATCCTAATTTTTACTTTTAGAATTTAATTATAATTAAAAAGGGGGAATTAATAAAATAAAAATGAAAATTTAGGATTTATGTCGTATAACATGTTTCTACTGATTAATTATATTGTAGTACGTACCTCCGGTCCTAATTATAGAAACACTTTTATAGTATAAATTGTACTACAAAAGTATTCCTATAATTAAGACGGAAGTAATTAACATCCTAATTAATTTTTACATCTATTGTCAATCAGGGGCCCATGGCCCCTTAATGTGGTCTAGGGGTTTTATATTAGCCCGTTGATCAATCGTCGTGTCATTTGTGAAAAAATAATTGGGTTTCACTTTTGAGAGCCCGCTTGCAGGCAAATTTTTGGCATTGTTTCTCCATGGTTACATATCTAAGGCAAACTTATAAGATTATTTAGGTAATTGATAGGGCAAAACTTTAAAGCCTTATAAACTCCGCAAGTATACGGGCCGTATCAAGTAATAAAGTAGTGAGAAAAGATCGTCCCACGAGGACTAGTATTCCAGCCACTAATTCGTTATCTTAGCTTTAGTTGGACAAATGAGTAAAAGAGGGTGAGTTGTAACCTAACAGAATTTTTAAGGAGTTTAATAGAAAACACACATTCAAGATGAAGAATCTCAAAGACGATAGTTTAGAAAAGTTAATCAGTGGAGAAAAACGCAGCTAGGGCATAGAAATCCCCCTATGTTCCTTTGAGTATTTGAATTAAATCCCTAATTGACTATTATTTCCCATGATTGACGATCAATTCTCTAAAATTAGACTAAGTCTCAATGTCTTGACGCTACCTTAGTCCGTTATCTTTGAAAACAACCTAATGTCTTAGTATTGTTTGGAAAGATCAATTATTTAAACCAGAATTATAAGATCGCATAAACTCGTAAGCCTATGTCTAGGTCATGCAACTCTATGACGAATTAACGGTTCCAGTTAAATGCACCAACATCTCTATTGTCATACACCAACCTATGAACAATCTAAAAGGTGATCATTCTTTAAGAAAGCTTTAAGCAAAGATAATTCATTCAATCATGGAAAATAACGTTCAATCAAGAATTCAAACAAATACTCAAAATTCGCATAGGGTTCATCCTCGCCCTAACTACTAAAGGAAATTAGCCGAGCATGGCTAGGTTAACAAAATAGAAGAAAAGAGATGAAAATTGGAATTGTTCTTGCATCCTCTTTCTTCCTTCAGACGTCTCCTCCTTTTCTTCCTTTATCCTTTCTCTCTAAACCTTTGGTAAATACCGAAGTTTAGAGAGCATAAGGATGTTATTTTCTCTCGTGTGTACTTTGGTTGCTTCTGCGTCTTGTCTCTCTGTTGTCCCTCGGTGTGTATCTCCTCCTTCTTTATATAGAAATTTCCTTAAGCTCTTCTTGGGTTGTGATGTGATCCTTTCCTTAAATAAAAGATATGCAACATCTTTTGAGATCTCCAATCAGCTCCAAATATTTCGTAATCCACTCTCTCATATCAATCAATTAATTCAAATTGATTTCCTTTTTCTGCTCCTTTCTCAATCAGCTAATAACTCCTGCAAGATATATAAATAGTAATAAATTTAATCCAATATATCTCAGAATTGATACTCATTTAATCATAAAATATGCACTTATCAAACTCTCCCACACTTAGATCTTTACTTGTCTTCAAGCAAAAGAAAGAGAATTCATTATCTAAATGAGAATGACATTGTTTTTTTTATTTCCCTAAACAGCGAGCAGTTTACCACCACACTCAGATCATGTTATCAAAATTTATTCAGTTAATGTCTTATAAGACTGGGTCACTAGGCCAATAGCCTTAAACAATCATAATAATCTCTTAACATTCCATGAGCAAAAGCTTAGCCAGTAATAAGCACAACAATAAGATTAGTAGAAGAATATTATTCTACTTAATTCCTCCAGAAAAATTCAAATGCCCCACTAAACCAAGCTTTGCGTTAATTTTATAGGGATCCTCATGTAAGAAATAACTCTTTTTTTTTCATTTTATTTATTTATTTTTTTTTATTCGAGCCGTTGTAGGTCCCCTTTTTACGCGACCCTGCACATGGGTGATGCAGCACCGGTTACTCGGTTACTCCAACAGGCACCGTAATCTTGAGCCGTTGTAGGTCCCCTTTTGACGCGATCCCGCACATGGGTGATGCAGCACCGGTTACTCGGTTACTCCAACAGCACCTCAAGAGGCTTTTAGCTCAACTCATAACCCTCTTTGACCTTACCGTTTGACGCGACCCTGCACATGGGTGATGCGGTACCGGTTACTAAGTAGGTCTAGAGAAGCCATTGGAGTTGTGTTTCTTTTTTTCTTTTTTTTTTCTTTTTTTTTTCATAATAACTCACTTGAGTCCTTTCCCTAAACAAAAGTTTTACTTGGTCAACAAAGGGCATAATCTCATCTCCTAGAGGAATCAGGTATCAAAATATTCAAAACATCTCCAGATTGTTTACAAAAATTCAATGCTCAGGGGCTTAGTTGACACATTCTTTTCCTTTTTATTGTTTTACTTGATAATACTCTCTAAGATGGGGATGCTCAAAGTTAAGGTCAATCTGAACAAAAACTCAAGAAATTTTTCAAGGGAATTCTTTTCAATTGAATAAGAACAAGCAACACCAAAGAATTCATATCCCTACCCCACACATAAATCAGACAGTGAGGGAATTCATATCCCTACCCACACATAAATCGAGACAGTGTCCTCACTGTTGGAACAATAAATAAAAGGAAAGGAACTAGTACTCCCCTGGTTTAAGCCGTTAACTCTGATGTAGAGTGCTCCTGCCAAAAGTCATCGGAGTGGTCATCGGCGTCCTCATGTGTGACCGCATCGTCGAAATCATTGTCGTCCTCAGCTGGTTGACAACTAGTTGGGTCTATATTCTTGATGCAAAGGGCCTCGACCATCTGGGTCAGATAAGAGAAAAAGAAAGAAGAAGGAGGAAGGGGGGTGGTTTAAAAAAAAGGGGAAAAAAATTTGGATTTTTTTTTTTGGATTTTTTTTTTGGCCTCTTGGCCCCGGCGCCAACTTTCTGCCCAAAATATTTTTTTTTTTTTAAGCATGGAACTTATAATTTGATCCACACTTTTCACATCCTTCCTATCCTACCAATAACTACTAAGACTAAATAAAAATTTAAAAGAAAACTTATTGGGTTGCCTCCCAATCAGCGCTTGTTTAACGTCTTGAGCCCGATGAGATATCACCTTAATTCTCGGCTTCCGGTTGCCACGGAGGTTCCTCCTCTGTCAATGTCTCCACCATGGTAAGGCTTCAATCTCTGTTGTCCGGATGAAACGCTTTTGGAAGAATCCTCTGTCATGCCATCTCTTGGTTTTTTTCTTGAATGGCAAATGAAAGTAGTCCTTGCGAGTGGCATCATTCAACCTCCTACAATCCATACACATTCTCCACTGCATCTAACGGTTTACCACCTCCTTTCTCGCCACTTCCTTCATAGTCGGGTTAAGTCTCCTCTGGGCTGCCTTCTGGTTTCACATGGTCCTCCATAAGAATTTTATGAGTGCAAAATGAAGGACTAATCCCCTTTAAATCAGATATAGACCACCCTATGGTAGTCTTGTGGGTAGTCAAAACTTTCAGCAACTTCTCTTCGTCAGTAGGGGACAACTCAGCACTAACAATAATGGGATAAGTGTCATCATTCCCTAGAAAAACATACTTCAGATTAGAAGGGAGCTCCTTTAGTTCCACCTTAGGAGTAACAGGTGGCGCATCATAATCTTTCTTCTTCAGCTCCTCAACCTGTAAATGAGAATTCTCCTTTGCAGAAACCTCTTCTTCCACTTGTAACAATTGAGCAAGATCATCCTCCATAGGCTCATCGAACCTTTTTGAAAAACTTCTTGAATGGTCTCATCAACCACGTCAACTTTGAAACGATCACTATTATCACTGGGTATTTCATGGATGAAACACATTGTAAATGACTTTCTCGTCATTCATTTGGAATTCCATTTTCCTGCAGACTACATCAATTACCGCTCTAGCAAGTAGCCAAGAAGGGTCTTCCCAAAAGTAAAGGAATTTCAGCATCTTCCTCCATGTTAAGAACCACAAAATCCACCGGGAAGATTGTTGCTTCTGAATCTGTTGCTTGAACCTTTGGGGGTAAGGAGGTTTTGCATAAGAAGGAGTGGGAGACTTCTTTGTAGCTATCTCCTTTGGAACCTGCTGCACATTACATTTCTCAACCTCTTCTTCCCCTTTTTCAGACTTGTCATTCATTGGAACAGATTTCTCAACCTAATGAACCACTATACCACTCCTTGTAGTTATGGCCTTACAATGCTCCTTTGGATTGACCACAGTATCACTAGGGAAGAACCCTTGGCTTCTATCTGCTATTTGCTTTGATAACTGACCAATCTGATTCTCCAAATTCCGGATCGAAGCCTCATGATTTTTGAGAGTAGACCTTGTTTCATTCCGGAAAGTTTCTGCCCCCTGTATGTATTCACTAGTGTTAAGAGTCAACTGTGCCAAAGCCTTTTCTAGATCAGTAGTGGTGGTTTGGTGGAAGCTGGCGAGGTCTTGCTTGGGGTTTATAGGAGAAGTTTGGGTGAGATTTCCGGCCGAGATTGTATGTGTTGCTATATGGATTAAACTGATTTCTAGGAGGATTACCCATGTAGTTTACCTCATTGTTTCTTCAGTAATGAATGCTGCACAATCTCCATTAGCGTGTTCCCCTTGGCAAAAATCACAAAGCAAAGGAGGCTGGGAAGTGATAGATGATACTTGAGAAGATGCAAGCTGTTTAGTGATGGAAGCTAATTGCTGTTGGATCACCTTGTTTTGTTGGGAAATGTTCTCATTGTGGGCCAATAGTGCATTGTAAGAGTCTAGCTGAAGAACTCCTCTCTTTGGTTGTGGAGTAACAGTTTCATTCTCAAAGGACCACATATCTTCAAACAACTCCAATGCTTCTTCGGGAGTTTTATTTTTAGCGTACCACGCTTTGCGGCATTAATCATCATTCTAGAGGACGGAAGCATCCCATTGAAGAATATTCTCACTTGATCATAGTCTTGCAGCTCATGTTGTGGGCACTTCCTAAGCAACTCCTTGAATCTTACCCACGCTTCACAATATGATTTCCCATTGCCTTGAGTAAAGCAATTGATGTCGAAAGCGACTTTGTATACTTAGAAGAAGGAAAAATTTCTCAAGGAACTTTGTGGTAATAATGTCCCAAGTGGAGAGACTTCCATTAGGACAAGAACGAAGCCAAGCTCCTGCTTTCCCGTCAAAGAGAAAGGAAACAGTCTCACACGAATAGCTTCTCCAGAAACCCCATTCATCTTGATGGTATCACAAATTTGCAGAAAAGTCTCGATATGCTGATTAGGATCCTCTAAATCACTCCCACTAAAAGAGCGTTGTTGAACCAAACTTATGAGAGCTGGCTTGATCTCAAAATTATTTGCATTCACAAGCGGGATTGACAATGCTAGTTGCAGCCACAGCGGGATTAAGCGTCATGTAGTCGCCCATGGTCTTTTTGGAGGAGGAGGAGGATCTGCGCCCAATTTCGCCATTTTACCGGTTTAGTCTCGAACTAGAACTATTAGCCTCTTCTCTTCTCTGTTTAGCAAGTTTCCGGTTTCTCTTTCTTTGTCTTTTCAATTTCGGGATCAAGCTGCAGAGAATTTCTGTCAATGGTACCTCGCATAAACAGCGTATGATAACAAAAGAAAAAGAAAAATCCAATCTAGAGTTTCAATAACTACTCTTAGTGTTGAAATAAAACTAGTCCCCGGCAACGGCGCCAAAAACTTGATAGGGCAAAACTTTAAAGCCTTATAAACTCCGCAAGTATACGGGCCGTATCAAGTAATAAAGTAGTGAGAAAAGATCGTCCCACGAGGACTAGTATTCCAACCACTAATTCGTTATCTTAGCTTTAGTTGGACAAATGAGTAAAAGAGGGTGAGTTGTAACCTAACAGAATTTTTAAGGAGTTTAATAGAAAACACACATTCAAGATGAAGAATCTCAAAGACGATAGTTTAGAAAAGTTAATCAGTGGAGAAAAACGCAGCTAGGGCATAGAAATCCCCCTATGTTCCTTTGAGTATTTGAATTAAATCCCTAATTGACTATTATTTCCCATGATTGACGATCAATTCTCTAAAATTAGACTAAGTCTCAATGTCTTGACACTACCTTAGTCCGTTATCTTTGAAAACAACCTAATGTCTTAGTATTGTTTGGAAAGATCAATTATTTAAACCAGAATTATAAGATCGCATAAACTCGTAAGCCTATGTCTAGGTCATGCAACTCTATGACGAATTAACGGTTCCGATTAAATGCACCAACATCTCTATTGTCATACACCAACCTATGAACAATCTAAAAGGTGATCATTCTTTAAGAAAGCTTTAAGCAAAGATAATTCATTCAATCATGGAAAATAACGTTCAATCAAGAATTCAAACAAATACTCAAAATTCGCATAGGGTTCATCCTTGCCCTAACTACTAAAGGAAATTAGCCGAGCATGGCTAGGTTAACAAAATAGAAGAAAAGAGATGAAAATTGGAATTGTTCTTGCATCCTCTTTCTTCCTTGGTAAATCTCCTCCTTTTCTTCCTTTATCCTTTCTCTCTAAACCTTTGGTAAATACCGAAGTTTAGAGAGCATAAGGATGTTATTTTCTCTCGTGTGTACTTTGGTTGCTTCTGCGTCTTGTCTCTCTGTTGTCCCTCAGTGTGTATCTCCCTCCTTCTTTATATAGAAATTTCCTTAAGCTCTTCTTGGGTTGTGATGTGATCCTTTCCTTAAATAAAAGATATGCAACATCTTTTTGAGATCTCCAATCAGCTCCAAATATTTCGTAATCCACTCTCTCATATCAATCAATTAATTCAAATTGATTTCCTTTTTCTGCTCCTTTCTCAATCAGCTAATAACTCCTGCAAGATATATAAATAGTAATAAATTTAATCCAATATATCTCAGAATTGATACTCATTTAATCATAAAATATGCACTTATCAGTAATTAAACTAACTTTTTTAAACAAACTTCCTTCATGAAAGTTATTTCGAGTATTTTTCTCTTTCTAATGAGGATAATATAGTGCTTATTAGTGAAAATTTTGTAAGAATTTTAAGAAAGTTTTGACTTTTGACAATAAATGACTATATATATAGAGGAGATTAATAGTTAATTTCAATCGGTTTAATTTTGTTAGTTAGTTGTTGTAGGAATTTAAAATTAATTTTCTATTTAAAAAGTTTAGGATTTATGTCCTATAAGATGTTTCTACTGATTAAATGTGGTTTAAGTAATTTATTTGGGTTACTATAAGTATTATTGAAGGTTTAATCTGTTTAGTTTTGCTAAATTTTGAATTATATGAAATTATGAGTTGGGATTTGATATTTGAGTTAGAGTTTGATATGATTTTGATTATGTGAAGGTTTGAAGAGTTGTTTAATAATTGGGTTATGATCATATAAGTTAATATTTGGTTGGAAAATTGGGATTTGTGATAATATAGGTATCTTATATCTGAATTTATATAATTCATTTTAATTTATTGGAGGTTATATTGAGGATTAAATAGATTGGATTTGAGATTTATAAGGGAATGTGAATATTTGAAATTTTTGTGTGAAACTTTGATTGTAGGGAATTGGGTGTTTTAGATAAATTGATGATATGGTTGTATTTTGATGGTTCTAATAAATGAAAAAATAATTTATAAAAGAAGGAAATGTGATTATAACGACGATTTGAGGAAGAGTTGATTTATGGGATTTGCACTAAGGATTAAAGTGAGCAATTGGGAATTTTAAAGTGGTTGGCGGGAAGCATTATTGTTAAAAAAATTAATTGAGTGAAATAGAGTTGGGAAAAGCGGATTTGTGATTTGAAAAGATGATTTGATGAATAGATACATTGTGGCCATTTTTTAAGAAAATTAAAGTGAACCAATCATGAGAGTTTAATTACTTAATATTTGTTATTGTATTAGTATTCTTTTTAATTTTATTAAGATATAGTTATATATTTATTGTATAATGGACTTAAATTCTCTCAAGTTTAGTTTTTGTATCAAGAACTTGAGGTAATCACTTTTCAATTTACCTTGTATGTTTCTTTGAGGTGTATGTTCATATTTGCAAATAATATAAGTATATGTTATAGCATTTTACATATTAAAAATGTATATATATAAAATGTATGTTGTGAGTAAACTTTTTAGTTAGGTGGGCTTAAATTGTTTATCTTGTAATTGTGATGTTGATTATGCATGGCATTGAATATTGAATATATGAGGATAAATCATTGATGTGTAAGTTTGTGATGTTGCACTATATATTGAAATGTACAGGATTGTGATGAGATGTGATTGTGGGAGGTTGATTCTTTTATACCACATAGTATAATCGGTACTATATGTGCAGTAGATGACTTTGACATTCCCAAGGCCCTTGGTATCACCTTTCCTTTGGCCAGATTAAGGGTCAACTCAAGAGATGTAACACCTTTTTATATTCAAAAGAAAGGGAACACATGGTCTTATATAAGTTCTGTGGCCTTTGACTAGGCTATTGGGCTACACCTCATCATTGAAGAATTTGGTGCAATCTTGTCAAATAGACTAATCCTATTATATATTATAGCACATGGGTTCTGTCGATGCTTATAAGAAGATTATAAGGATAGTTGAAGGAGTTCTATGCATATTGAATGATTTTTTTAGAACTACTAACATTTTTTAGAACTATTTAAACTTTGTCATACAAACGTATATTTTGTCCACTTAACTATCTTGTAATCATTCCATACATACTCCCTCTGGTCCTTAATTATACGATAATTATAGAAGGTTGTTTCATATACACACTAGGATTAATACTTTTTTAAAAAATATTATTTTAATTATCACCAGTTCAGTTTTAAGGGTGGAATACAGCACTTGATACTATGACAGATAGCAACGAATATTTAATGCATATCATCAGGGCCTCGCTGCTTTTTGCTGGACTACAACTAATGCATAAAGTTGTTGGCAAAACAAATCAATGCATAAAGTTTATTTCACATCAATGAAAACTTCGATATCAATTAATTATGAATTTTCTGATAAAAATTAATTATGCACTATTTTTAAAAGATAAAAACTTGAGGTAATCACTTTTCAATTTACCTTGTATGTTTGCTGAGGTGATTACAAGTGTATGTTCATATCACTAGTACAAAAAAGTGCTTTAAGACCGCCTCATTTAGACCGAATTATAGAGAATCAGGTCTTAAAAGTATAACCGGTGGCAGTTTCGTAAATATAAAGAACTTTTTAGACCAGATTATAAAGGATCCAATCTTAAAAGTATGACCGGTGGCAATTTCATAAATATATAGAACACTTTTAAGACCGGATTATAAAGGATCCGGTCTTAAAAATATGACCGGTGACACTTTCGTAAATATATAGAACACTTTTAAGACCGGATTATAAAGGATCCGGTCTTAAAAATATGACCGGTGACACTTTTGTAAATATATAGAACACTTTTAAGATCGGATTATAAAGGATCCACTCTTAAAAGTATGACTGGTGGCAATTTTGTAGACCGGATGTTAAAAATAACTAGTCTAAATTTTTTAAAAAAATATATATATATTACTTTTAAGACCGGATGTTTTTAATATCCAGTCTACAAAGTTAAAAAAAAAATGTCTATAAGACCGGATGTTACAAAGAACCGATCTAAAAGTTTAACTTTTAAGACTTCAATTTGATAACAACTGGTCTTAAAGATTTTGATTAGGCGCGGCAAACGAAAATTGAATTTTCATTATTCCTTTTCTAGTTCCCTCCACTTCCCATTGATTTCTCCGCTCTCTTCTCATTTCCACTACCCCACTCCGCGCATTCACAGTGGCTACCGTAGCCTCAGATTTTGAAGATTTGTGGCTCAACAACAACCCGAGAATGATTCGTGCGGTTGAGTTCGTATTCGTTGTGTTTCTGTTCGCGTCTATACAGTGGTGGACCCAGGATTTTAAGTTTGTGGGTGCACAATTCGTGGAGGGATTTCCGAAATTTTTTTTTAAGGAAAGTTTTAAATGCATTATAAAATAACTGACTAAGGAACATGTCACAACTTATAATGCCACAGAAGTTTTACATTGAGAACCAGAGGAATTAGTACCGAAACCAGATGTTTTTCTTAAAGGAAGAAAATCCAAATGAAAACGTTGTTATTAATTACTTTTTGGAAGATACATCACATACCTTTATACACAGAGTCTTGGCCTCCTAACCACCCTTCCACCTCATGATTCCTAGGAGCATCGAACAAGAAGCACAAGAGCGGTGACATAGCAACTGCCACTATAATAAACGTTCTCTTTCCAATCCCTGGTGGTGGAGGTTTAAAATCTGCGCAAAAGAAGCACTTGTAACTTTCATGGGAAGCAAAAGCATAAAATCCAATCTTTTCCTTTTCCCTGCATATTTAATTTTTCTAATGCATATATTTTTCTCAACTCACATGGATGCAAAAGATGATCATTCAATTCAAGTTATAATGCTGGGAAATAATATACAAGATACGTCATTTGCCTAACAGTTTGGGAACCAAACAAATAGCAAAGCTATGAGCAAGAACAAAGATATTAGGGATAAATTTTATACCCATCTTGCAGTTTTTATATTTCTTTTCAGTTAGTGACTCTGGTCAAGCAAAGAAAAACATAATCATAAAGATTTAAACCATTATAATAACTTACTCGAATCTACTGATATGGCAGATATCAGAGGTCCATAAATTCCTCTTGTGGGTAACAATGCTATTGATGCTATTCCTTCCATCATCTCCACCTTCCGTGTCGTCGACACCTTCTGTGTCTCTGCAATAAAATTTTCGAGGAGAAGAAGCAGAAAAAAATGTTGAAGAAAAATAGCCGAAGTTTGATTTTTCTACGGTGTTGATTCAGTGGGTTAGAGATACAAAGGCAGCAAATTAAACAGGGACCAAGAATCAGACTCTATTCCTCCGGCGGCACTGTTCATGCGAGCCTGCGAGGAGAGACTCGATACATTCGACCTTTGTTCAGTCGAGAACACAGAAACAGCCGCCAGCCACCTCGTCGTCATAGCCGCTGGACCTGGAACGGAGAAGGCAGAGAGAGGAAGAGGCGGTGGATCTACGGATCTGGAAGCACGGCGAGAGGTGGACGCAAGGAGAGTTGGCAGACGAGAGGGGAGAGTGAGAAGCAGGGAGAGTTGGCAGACAAGAGGGGAGAGTGAGAGGTGAGATGAAAATGTGAAAAGAGAACAACAATGAAATTGGGAAAAAAGAAAAAGGGATAAAAGGAATGGGGGAGGATCGAACCCGCGAGCTGAGGACCAAAGCTGAAAAGCATGAACCAACTATGCCACCCACACATGTTGTCATTAAGTTCTTTCACATTATATATATTTTATAAAAAAATTGTGTCTGCACTTGCCCACATGGGCCCTAGTGTGGGTCCGCCACTGCGTCTATATATATATATATATAAAGATAATCATGCGTTATCTGGTCAAGAAAGATAGTAAATCATTAATGTAGATTTCGGCTTAAGTTTGAAATTAAATATCAATTTCTTATTTCTTTGTTTTATTGCTCATTTCCTCCTTCTCAGCGACGACAAAGCTCCAAACTTGATTTCCATGGGGACCGAGTCTCAGTTTGCAATTGCTGACTCTCTTGAGGTAAACCTGTTATGTGTGTTTTGCTTATTTTTGCGTTCTCAATCGATTGTTTTTGTTTGTGTTATTGTTTTTTGAATATATTGAAATGTGCACACAAAAATGACAGATAGACAAGCGAACGGAGGAGTAGAAGAAGATAGATGAATGGTTTCCCATAAATTCTTCGAGGAACGCAAAATGGTATTACTCTTCTCCTGACCTCCCTCTCTGTCCCTATATCGTTTTTTTTTTTTTTTTTTTGCTTCCACCCAAAATTTTCTTTGTTCCTTCTTCTTCGTCTACCTCTTCTCAAAGGTCTCTCTAAGGCAGCTTAGGTACTTTCCTCTCTGAATCTATTTATTTTAGTTCCTCTGGTGAAAGATCTGGAAAGAGAGTTCTCTCTGAGGCAGCTCAAGCGTCTACAGTTTCACCGTTTTTTTTTTTCATAGAGAGGAATTTTTAAGACC